>JBAMNC010000671.1:0-1242914 GCA_037902135.1 Cetoscarus ocellatus
CACAAGTCTCAATCAACATTCAAACTTCAGATAAAATTAATCAGATATTTGGATGAAAACAATACAAATATTCAAAAGGCTGAAAAGCAAACAAACAAAACCATTTTGAAACTAGATGCCTTATATTTTCAATAACTTGAGCATTTAGCCTACAATAAGCTGGTGTAGATAAATAAAATAAATTAAAGTAAATCAAACTTCATATGCTATAACAATATATCATTAAAGGGTTCACCAAGAAAAAATATAATGCCTTTAATTTGGAAGAGTGGTGAGTGAAAAACTATCCTGTCACAAAGTGGTATTAGCTGAAAAATGATGGGGGGAGCAAATAACAACAAAAAAGAAAAAAAAATCAGACAAAGAACGGCTCGCATGACTGTTTACTTTCTCCTCACAAAATATATCATATAATATTTTAATATCTTATTGTCCAGATTTGAAAGAGAAAATAATAAGCATTTTTTTTTTTTTAAACTTTGATCCATTTATCAAATGAGATGATGGAATGTGGCCCAAAGTGTAGGCTAGAGCAAAAGAGATTTGCTGCTCTATTTATATGGGCAAAACAAACAAACAACAACAAAATCAAACCCCCCTGAGGTTATTTCAAGTGACTTGATTGCTAAAATGTGAAGATGAAAATAGATGGTGAAAGTCAATATTTTCAGGCAAACACAGTAGCCTGAATTTATCGGCCAAAAACTGTTTTCTTTTTTCCAAACAGGAATGTAAAAATTACGGTATTAGCTGTTATATATCACAACATATTTCTGTTATCAATACAAGGTTAGTAAACTTAACAGTGACAAATTGTAATTTTTGCAAAAAATTAATGCAAAAATTACAGTACTGACTGTTATATGAAATACGGCATATTCCCGTTATAATCACAGTTCAAGGGTATTTCACAGTGAAGTAATGTATTTTTTCCAGAAAAAAAGTGTAGAAATTACGGTTTTGACCGATATATTTATTCACAGTGTTTCACCGTTCCAAAAACTGTATTTTACCGTTTTATCGTTTACAGTTTTTTACCGTCGTAGTTTTACAGTTTTTTACTGTAAAATTTACGGACTTTTTTTACAGTGTGGATGTTAAGTATCAATTGTTTTGAGCTGTATATTTATGGGTTCTTTATTTTATTTTATTTATTTGTATTTGTTTTGCTTGTTTTTGTTGTTATAATCAAAGAGTTGTTGGTGTAGGCTATTGAAAATCAACTGTATGTGATGTCAGACCATCTTTTCTTTTACTTAATTGTTCAAGTAGGGGGTGGACAAATATAAGAGATATTTCTCTTCTCTCTGCTCCTTTCCTATCATGGATGTATTTGTCTGCACTTGTGTAAGGATTTTGTTGTCAACTTTCATGCAAGGAACAAAAAATAAACTAAACTAAACTAAACTATGCATGCATATTTGGTGTGATTTCTTTGACAAGCAACATAGATGGTGCTTATTTTGACAACACACTGTGTTTCAGTGGAATGACTTGGAGGCTGTTAACAATGTATGATGATAACGGACAAAAATCTTCCAGGTTTTGTATCCTAAGACACTGCAGTCCTGTACTCTGTTTTGTCACCGAGTAC
The DNA here is from genome assembly GCA_037902135.1 of Cetoscarus ocellatus. Taxonomy (NCBI): domain Eukaryota; kingdom Metazoa; phylum Chordata; class Actinopteri; order Labriformes; family Labridae; genus Cetoscarus; species Cetoscarus ocellatus. The sequence continues at coordinate 1,595 of JBAMNC010000671.1, forward strand.
AGATAATACTCAGAATGACAGTCAGCTTTATGTATATCTGTCACTAAGTAAACGGCTGCATCATTTTGAATTAAAATTATCAACGCTCTCCAAACTCCAGGGACTCATCATTTTTTGACACAAGGAAATGTCCTTTTTTATAAAATGTACTTTTATAGGGAGAGTGGGGTAAGATGAGACATTTTTTACTTGTGTTGCCAATGAGGCAAGGAAAAATGCAACAGAGATAAAATGAAAACATATTCTGTAATTTAAGAATGTTTGCTATCAACTGAAATTGTAAGGATGTATCAATGAAGAAGAGCCTGGAAACTGTGGCCTTTCAAAATAAAGTGCTCCTGTGGCTCAACTTGCCCCAGGTTAGGGGTAAATTAAGCCAAGTCAGTGGGGAAGTTGACCATGTGACTTTATAACTTTAAATCTAAGTATTTTTATAAGATAATGTATTGCTGTTGAGAGAGTCATTTCACAAGAGATTGTTCACTTTACAAATAGTCTTATTTAGTTTCTTAAACAACCTAGAAAGAAATAATGTAATTTAATATTTTTAATGCCATTAATGGATGCATTTTGCAACTTTTTGGGAAAATTAGATACTCAAAGTAAAATGAGAGTCAGTAAAGCTTTGAACAACAAACAGAAACAAAATCAGTACTTGGCAGAAAAAAATATTATTCCTCCTAGAAAAGCTACATTTACTCGTATGCTTTAAAGTTTTTACAAGTTCAGACTTGATAAAACAAGAAAGTTTGAACATCCCTCTTCTTCATATACCTCCGCAGGGTTGATCTGTCAATATTTCACTTCTTTGTAACGGATCTGATCGACTTTCCACCCATGACTTCCTTCATTGCTTTCTCCATCTCAGTAAGGAGTGTTGAGCCCCAGTTGGTTTTCCTCTTGTACACTCTTGGCATGATTTTCTACTATGTTTAACACTTGATCAGACAAGGCAGTTGGTTGACATAACATTAAATAGTATTTTATGATTCAGTACATTAATATAACTTTTCAAACTTTTGACGTATAAAAGAAACCAATGGCTCAATTTACCCCACAACATATGGCTCACTTTGCCCTATAGCCAACACTTTGGAAAAAGATGTTGCTAGCTTTGCTATTCAGGCTAATCTTTAGCCAAATGAGTCATAGTTTTATACATTGGTAAATTACATATATGTAAATTACATTACATATATGTATAATACACCATTTTAGACCTGGATAAATTGATTTGATACAAAGCTCAATATACCTGCATGCAGAAAATTTACTTTGACACACGAAAAAGTGTTTTTTGTGTTAAAAAGTACCGACCCTTTATGCCATGTGCTCCTCTTCAACAGAGGCAGGGAGAAATGATAAGGGCTTCCTGAATTTAGGGCCACATGACAAGAGTTGTTTACTGTTTCCAAGAAACAGGGGGTGGGTCAACTTACCCACTGACTCAGTTTACCCCACTCTCCCCTACTGTATCTTTGTGGAAACACTAGTGTTGTGTTCTGAAAAGTCAAATTCATTTACAGCGTGTCTGATTTCATCACTGTAGAGATTGGGATAAGAACTGCAGCTATCTTTGACTTGCAGAACCTGACTAAGGCCAGGTCCAGCTGAAAGGTATGCCTGAAACATGAGATGTCTTTCCAACAAAATTAAGAAGATGTTCGTAAAGTTGTTCAAGTGCCTGGCACATCTCTTAAAGTAGGCGTGTTTACTTTCAAATTGCATCGTCCACACTCTGGTCAGTGGGCCAAATTTTAATCTTAGATAGAGCAGCAAGAAATGGTGTTTTGCTTTCAGTGGAGTCTCGGGAAATAAACAGTTCCTTGATTCCAAATATTCTTGGATAATAATATCAAGGTAGGCTACCTGTGCCAATGAAATCTTTTGTGCACAAATCAGGTCAACAATATCTTTAAGCTGGAGTGTTAACTGCCACACATCATCTTCTGCATTTTCAGTTTTGTCACAGGTCAGTACAGGCAGGAGCCTCAGAAAGTTCCAGTTCAGAATGGCCTGGCCAGAAAGTTTGGATGCATCAGCATTGACAGCACATGGCTTTGTTAGAACATCAGTTCCTTTGTACTTGAACTGTTTAATCCTTTTATTCAAAAGAGAATAAGTAAACCATCTCTTTTTTTGATAAAGTACTTTAAGTAAAGCGCCACATCATAGGATAAGATCCCCTTAAATATGTCGTGGCCCAAACAAGGTGGGAGTCCAGGCTGGCAAACACTGACAGATTTGAGAGAAATGAAAACTTTACCTTTATGCTTTTAACATCTTGTCCGTCTTAGGTCACCAACAGCAGGATCGTAGCTTTCATGGGTGCACTGTGGACCACATATATTAGCGTCATTATTCTCAAACTCTTGCCGTGTGATTTCAGAGCAAAAGTACCTGAAGTTTTCAGTGAAACCCCCAATGCCGTGTGAACCCAAATTATCCCCTGCAATGCAGTACAGAGCCCCTTTGACAGTTTCATCCTGGACAGTTACTCCATTTTCCTTCAAATCTTTTAAAGCTGCTAACATCACTGAAAAAAACTTTGAACATCCAAACTGTTTAGTGTCACTCTCTACACACAGCAAAACCAGGGACATATGATCAGTATTGGACCGCACATACACAGGTAATTTGCTACGAAGAGATAGACAGCAACCACTTTGTGTTTTTTTAGAGCAGCTAAGAGGGTTGACCACCTCAAAAGCATCTTGGTAAAGAATAAGTTTGAGGGATCGAGGGTTTTCATCAAAAAACGTGTTAAACTTGTATTGTTTTCCATTTGTTACATCCTCAAAATGATCTGAATCTGTTCCACAAGACTCATGTGACACTGAATTCTTCCAAAGTCCTGATTCCAATAGATTACTCAGTGATTCCTTTATTGGCACATAGTAAGCAAACCTTGGTGTCATATTTTCATTGCTTCCCAGTGGAAGTTTTTAAGGCTCGATGTATTTGAGTATCTTTTTAAAAGTCTGTGCTCTTGAATATGTCTCTCATTGGTCCCTGATGACAGAGAATAAGTCTGAATCCTTGACGCAATCACAAATTTTAGCAACAGCATCATCTGCAAGGCACATATCATTTTTTTAGAAGTGAATGTAGTTTTAGTGTGTAATCTTGTTCCAGTTCATGGACATTTTGAACCTCTTCGACAATCATCTGTATTGTTGAAGCTGGAAGAAGGAGCTGCCCTTGCAGCTTAAAGTAGAATAAATACACATTCTTCAGAAAGGACTCACTGAAATCTTGGGGTAGTTCAGTGCTTTCACTTGCTACTGCATCATTTGAGCTGGGAGGAGCATCTTCACATACACTGACAACCAAAGACTGAGACATATTTTCTCTGTAAATATCACTTATGTTATCAGTGGAACATGCTCTATGTTTCCTGGTTATGTGAGCAGTACGCTCATTTACAGTGTGAAACTGGCGCTCACACATTGAAATGGCATTTAAGATCTCTAACAGCAGCTCTAGCAGTAGCAGAGGGGGCTGGCACATTGTGGGCTTTTCAAAAATAGCTTTAAAAGCTGAATATGTGCAAAATGTGCTCTTACAGTCACTGCCAACACATTGAAAAAATCAACGAGGTTCATTCCTATGAACTTTGCAATGCAGCACATAACTCTTCATTGTCTCAAGAGTTTTGCTGCAAAAACTGCTTGTAATTATTTTTGCAAAGTTGGAAGGCGAACTGCATTCATAAAATGAAAAATCCACCTCTGGTCTGCACTATTTGAAAAGATAAAGAAAAATGCCAGTCAAAGTGTTTCGCAGAGATTACAAGTAGATAATCCACATTAAACAAAGCTACAGCTTTTCAGCATACTTACTGTTCATTCAAATTGTAACTCAAAGTAAAGCATAAAATCCTTGCGCCCATCACTTGCAGTCACAAAAGTACACCTGAAAAGTTAAAGAAGGGGGGGCGCATTTGTCTGGCTTGCTTGACTGCACAGAGCTAAGGAAATCCTTCAACAAATGAACAAAATCACACAAAACTGACTGTACGAGACTGTTGTGTTTTGTTGAGGACCCAATGAGCAAAGTCAAGTAAGTCAAGGTTCAATAATAAATGATTTTATTGAGAGGTAAAGAGAGGGGAGAGGAATGAGGAGCAGTGAAAGCAGAGGGAGAAGGGGACCAGAGAGTAGCAAGTGAATCTGGGCAAGCAGGAGACACCGAAAAAGACCAGAGAGAAAACACACTTAATTCAGGGAAACACTGGAGGATCATAAAAATCCACACAGAGGAAAAACACCAGAGATAACTCCAGATAATCCAAGAGAGAGGTCAACAATACCATAGGAGCTGTGAGAATCGACTGACACTGTGATGAGTCCACAGGAGGCTTAAGTAACAGGAGATGATGTTTAATTAGCATTAAACGTGTGTACATGTGTGTTAAAAGTACCATAAAACTACTCTGGAAAATTTATCCCACCGTTAAGAATAGAATGCAGTTAAGACTCTGTCACATACTAAGCAGTTATTTTTCATGCAAATAAGGTCAATAAGTTATTCACTTGTCGCACAAATAATGTTAATATTCAAGCCGTTCAGTGAAAATCAAGTTTGCTTACCTGTGATTTACATACAGGCTAAAGTAAACTCCTCTCCCATCTCGTCTTCGCCTGAAGTCAAGCTGAGGATACGCATACAGACACACATAAGATGGCAAGATCTGTCTCATCTCGTGGTGATTCAATGTCGATGGGAAAAGTTTCTCCGTGATGGATTTTAAATTTGTCATATGGTTGAAAACGCTCGAGTTAGACCTTGAATATAAACGATAATTTATTATTTTGCAGAGAAACAAGTTTTTTTAATGATATGCACCAAATCTGTTAAAAGAAATGTTATTCACAATCTGTGGATACAACTACACTACCCGCAGTATTAAAGAGCCAACAAACAAGCTGTCACCGTGGAAATCATTAGCAAGCCCACGTACTTTTGACGTTAGCTGTAGCGCAATGGATTGTGGTCCTAGTAGTTTTTATTGGTCAACAGTCTTGTATTGTTTCCTTTTTCCAGCCAAGTACTTTAATGATGCTTGAGAATGTTATGTTTTAAGTCTTGAGCTTTTTGGTGAAAACTAGCAACAACAACATCAATAATAATAATACCAACAACATCAGCAGTAATAATTCCAACAACAATAAAAAAAAAAAACAATAACAATAATACTGATAATGATAATAATCATAATTAAGTTGCTTTAAATCAGAGTATTTTTAACCACAGCCAGCCAAAGTTTGTCTGCCATGAAGGTCAAATTCATGGTCAAAGGCATATTTTATACATTTTAAGTTTAAGTGTTCTGTAGTCCTTATTCCCCTTAGTGATCGAAAAGTACCTGTATATTTAAGACATACAGATTTTTTCTTTATAAATAAAACACCTGACCAAAAAGTATTATTTTAACACTATCATTTTGGTTGCCAAAATTTGGCAATTTGGTAGACCGAGTTGTGTGTGACGTCGCACCAGGGGGAGGTGTCAAAAGCTTCAGCTTGGCGCAGTGACAATTTCGTGCCAAAAAACTATGCAGAAGGTGCGCTGAAAGCTCGCCAGCTCCAACCTGGTCTATTCTCGGTGCAGACGAGGCGCACCCCGGGGCAGTGGTAATTTGGCTGACAGGCGCGCTGTGCACACACGTCACCAAAACCTCACAGGCAGGTATCCACAGTGTCAGGCACATTTCAATGCAATAAACAATCATAGCAACCACTATTTAATGTAACCGTCTGAACCAGCATATACATTTGTATCTATATTAATTGTCCCGTCACATCTTGATGTCAGATCAGAGACGTTTGTCATAACTAATGAGTTCACATCTCTCAGCCAACCACAAACAGCCACATCATCCGATACGGAGTATCCGGCTTCTCTCATCTCATGAAATTCAAAAGAAAAGAAAAAAGAGAGAGACGCTCGCTGAATAAATGTAAGTCACTCTGTGTCTTAAGGATTTACCTGTGATTGCCCATATTTCTCTGTTTTAATCTTTATTCTTAATGTGATCTAAAAAGATGGAATACATTATTGCAAGGAGGATGAGGAGGAGATATATTTTCACCTAAGGTTCTGCAATTTGGCGATGACAGAGCAGGAATGCAGGTGGATCACAAGCATGATGAATGGATTAGCCTGCTGCTGTGTTTAAATGTAATTATCACTTAATTTTGTACTCCTATTATGACACAGGAACAGATTACATCTGTCCCGCGAGGTGGTGCACACGGTGACACACATCGTGGCCTCCTCTGCGCAGCCCGGTGGCCCCTGCACTCTCCCAATTGCTGCAAAAGTGACAGCGGCTCTGACCTTCTTCTCCACCGAGGTGAAATTGTCACTGCGCCTCGCCCGCTGCGGATTTAAAGGTGAGGAGAGGAGCTCATTTGATTGGTGAAGAATGGACTCGGCTGTGTTAAACCCACTTACGCCTTCTCTCCTCCCTCTCTGCTACTTGCGCCGCTGGGAGAGACGGAGGCGTGGGTGCGCCTCCCTGCGCCATACTGCGCCGTGCACGAAACTTGCAAAATGCCCTGGACACACCTCGTTAGTGCGGCGCAGGCCCGGCGCAGGGCAGGTGCGCCCCGCCTGCGCCTGGTCTACGAAATTAGGGCCCCATGTCTTGACCAAACCAGTGTGCAATTTTTAAATCCTCAATAAGTAATTAACCTGACTGAAATGCTTGAGCTGATAGGACCTACTGTAATTGGCAAACATGCATCTGCTTGATGCCAGCAATGTTGCCTGTGAAACTGTTACGTGTTCCTGAGGCGTTTTCTGTTTGTGCTCTTACGCGCGCAATGTCTAAAAAGGGGCAGACTGATGGTGATGATCAGGGTGAGGTGGAGCTGGCGGACAGTTGCATGGTAGACGACGGGAGCTTGGCTCTCCCCTCCCGCTGGTCCTCCACCTGTTGGCTTAAAGGAGCGTATCTCACGTGAACAGCTTGTTATTGAGCAGAAACGGGATGCGTCCCTTGATTTGTGTTTTGATGCTGTTGTCTTGGGGGATGAGGTTCAGGGCATGTCCATGGCGTACTTCTTGAAGGATGATGTGCTCATGCGTAAATGGACACCACCACACGTGCCCTCACAGGAGGAGTGAAGTGTTGTGACACAGGTTGTAGTCCCGTGTCCTTTTCACTCTGAAGTTCTGAGGTTAGCACACGACAGCCTTTTGCTGGTCATTTAGGGGTTAATAAAACTTATGATCGTGTTTTGAGGTGTTTCTTTTGACCAGAATTAAAAAAGGACGTAAGACAATACTGTAAAACATGTCATGTGTGTCAAGTCTCTGGTAAACCTAATCAAACCATCCCTCCATATCTCCTGTTTCTAATACCAGTTGTAAAAGAGCTATTTGAGCATGTGATTGTTGATTTTGTGGGTCCCTTTCCACGTACAAAGACTGGTAATAAGTTTCTCTTAACGATAATGTGTCCCACAACATGTTTTCCAGAGGCAATTCCCATGAGAAAAATCACGACTCCTGCAGTGGTGAGAGCGCTGGTGAAGTTTTTCTCTGTGTTTGGGTTGCCAAAGGTAATACAAACTAACCAGGGATCCAGTTTTATGTCACGAGTTTTTGCCCAAGTAATGAAACAGCTTGACATCACTCACCAGTGTTCCAGCATGTACCATCCTGAGAGCCAGGAGGCTATTGAACAGTACCTTCCTAGCCTTGCAGAGCAGAAGGACCTGCCTGATTCAGAAATCATGCATATCTGTCTTGCCAGCCTCCATTGTCCAACAACTTCACTCCAGCTGGAATCTTAACGGCCCAATCAGGGAAGAGAGGCGGGAGCTGTGGGAGCAGCGAATGTGACGACAACAGGAAGTGACTGCATGTTTGAAAACAATGGCGGCTTCTGAAGCGGTCTTAATATCTGCGTTTTTTTAATCAGAAATGGACTCAATTTATTCTTTAAAAGAGGAGGGAGGAACGTCACTTGAAGCTTGTCTTACGAGAAGTCATGTTTTTGCTCTTCTCCTGACCGGGGATCACTGCTGGAAAACTGGGAGAGAACGCTGAAATCAACACATGCCGGTTAGTCTGTGGTCGTCATGGTTACTCAGCGGCACTTGGCGAAATATGCTCTCCTCAGAAGTTTATTGGGAAAACCTGGTAGGGATTGTCTTTGGCGAGGTTCGTGTCACATATAAGTCTTAAATGATACATCTGTGTGGTATAATTTAATGTGAAACGATAGTCTTCAGGTAGTTCAAGCTAACGGCTAATGGCCATAGCTGTTAGCCGTGCTCATTGTGGCTCAGCGGCACTGTCACTGCCTCTTGCCTCGGGACTCATGAGTACGATATTTGGGAAGGGAAAGGGAGTAGCCGTTTGCCGGCTAACAGCCGTTAACTGTTGTTAGCCATTAGCCGTTAGCCACTACGTGTAGCCGCTATGTATGCTACGTCATATGTAGCAGCGTTGCTTTATGTGGATTGGTCTGTGATGAGTGTAACGAGCCGAACGATCTACCAATCACAAGCTGCTGTTGTTTTTGAAGGTTCTGCCCCTGAAAACATTTTCCAACGGCTCCTTCCCAGATGGATTAATGAAATATTTCCAATCTAAAACTGTCCATCTGGCGTGTCAGGTTAGTAACTTCCCATCTTTTGATTATTTCGGTTGGGGTCTCCAGTCCTTTTGTTTTCTTATAATATTGGTTTTCTTTGTTTTTTTCTGAACTTTAATTTGTACAAATAACATTCTATTAATTTTCCTCAAGTTTAACTTTGGTTGTGGTGTCCTTTTTCTATATGCTGGTCTCCAGGGTTTTGAGCTTTGTTAAATTGGGTGTGTATTGGAGACAGTAACAGAAACACTACAACGGAGACCAAGTTGTGGAAAAGAAAATGTATTATTATTATTATTAAAATGCTGAAGGTCAACTTACTGAGGACAAAGGAAAAAAGGTCCACTGTATTTTTAGCTACAGCAATGGCTAAGAGCAGTTATTGTAAAACATAGTTTGAGGTTGAAAAATTGAGAAACTTTTCATAATCTGAACTCACCAGAAATAAAGACTGGTTCATGCTGCAGAACTATGCTCCTACGAAAGGCTATTTTAGACAGGGAGCTTAAGCTTGACACAATGAGCCTATATACAATTGTGTGATCTGAGGTCTTGGGGATCTGCAGAGGGAAGCACAGTCATAACAGAAATCCCCACTACAAAGGAAAAAGGTGAAAAGGCAGTTATTTAACCAGATGCCCCAGTCGGCAGGGGGAGGATTAAGATGAACTACTGCTTACGAGGCATAAAAATTTAAACTTTAGAACTGCAGGTACCCTTAAAAATGGTGTGAAGGTTGACCATTTAAGAGATGCTTTTTGTGTGCTAATGAGAGCACAGAATATCCTCCATCCTGTTTCTTTACAACCTCAATCTTACGTGTTAAACAGAAAAGCAAGGCCATGAAATACTGTTTTCTCTCCAAACAGTATTAAGACAAAAGTGGAATGTGATTATAAACAAAATTTGTTAAAAGCTAAGTTGCTGCCTGTTACAAGAGCAACATTCCTGAGTGTGCTTCATGGTGCACATCCGCACATTTAAAAAGATTCAGCCTTGAAGACTCCTCCTTTTCTAGTTACTTAGAGCACCTTCCTTACAGAGCAATGGCCCCTGCACATCATTTCTATGCTCTTCATATTACATACAAAAGGGAAAAAGGCCAAATAACGCCATTGGGCAAAAATTGCAGGAAGTTGCCAAAAAGTCTTAAAACCATGTAAAATTATGAAAAAGTTCATTTTTACATTACATAAAAAGTATGTAATATAAAAGACTGACTAACTTTTTCAGAAAAAAAGCGACACATGACTTTTTTCTTGGGCAGCCTTCAATCTAATATTGAGTCCTTAAAACAGCCCTCAGTCAGTAAAACTTTGAGAATCCCTGCTTAAATATCTCTGCTGACTATGGTGTGAACTATAGATAAACTCAGTAGTCAAATGCAGGGCCTAACATTTATCTTAACATCAATAAAGCTAACAGTATTGTACGTAATTTTTGGTTTGTGATCCTGTTTTAGTTGTTTAATAAAACCTTTTTTGTTAATCTGCATTTTGGGTCCTCACCTTTGTTTTTGTTAGTTTATTTGGGTTTCAAACCCTGACATGTAGCCTCTGATAAAGTCTATTTGTTTGCTCTCTTGTTTCCACTTTATTCATACCTCTCTATTTTTATTATTACCACTTTACTCAGCATGAAAAAAATAGATTTACAGTTGTTGTAAATGTGTAATTCCCCACTGAGTGAAGGAAACATGGTCACCACTCAAAAACCTTTTGGTGCATCCTGAACTTGTTTTAACACATTTCATCACTTGGACTTTCTTTTGTTGAACTCTGAAATGATGAGACTCAGTCACACTGTAGTACTCTAAACGCACAAATACATCACTTTGCAAGAACAGAAAGAATATATGAACACATTTTACAGACTACTTCAAGTTTTTTTTGTATATATATTTATATACATATATACATTTATTTTTAAATTCATTTTTTCTTTTGGGGGGGATTTTGGTTGGAGTAGCACGGGGAGAAAACCACAGTAGACCATGACAGAGGCCTGACAAACTGAAACAAGCTAGTTTCAACTGATCAGGACTCTGATGGATCCACTGTGCTTTTTTTTTTTTTTTTTTGAGCGGGGGGGCAGGGACAGTTACTGCTGCTCCAGCTGTCTCAGCCGGGTCTGCAGCTTGTACTGTCGCATGCCTTTTGGTGTGAGGAGTTTTCTGGCCTTCCTCCACACAGTGACCTCCTCACTCTCGTGGAACAATTGTGTCACTCCCTCTAGTTTTTTCTGGAGGTCTTCAGCCCTCGATGTCTGATGGTCTTTCTCCTCACTAAGCTCATTCGCCCTGTCCTGCACAGCCTTGCAGATTTCCTCCTGGACTGTTAGTTTGGACGTCAGGAGAAGGCTGCTGTCCTTTTGTGCCTCCAGCTCCTCCTTTAAGGTGTTCAGCTGCTCTCTCTGGAAATTTTCCGTCTCAACGGATTTCTGCAGCTCCTGGACAAGCCCTGTTTTCATCCCATCTTCCTCGTTTAGGTTACTCTCGAGGTCATCAGCCTTCAGCATCAGGAGATCCCTCTCTTGTTTGGTGGCATCCAAAGCTGCCTGCAGGTCCTGATTTGTCTGCACCACACTACGAAGGAGATCCTCTCTGTTGGAGGCCTCATCCTTGAGGGCCTCCACCTCCAGACACAGCGTGTTGTTTTCAGCTGTGAACTCGTCGGTCAGCTTCAGATCAAGGCGGTTTTTGTCCGTTATCTCCTCCTCAAGGCTGTTGATCTTCATAACCAGCTCTTCGCGTTCTTCTCTGGAGTCATCCAGAGCCTTCTTGAGTGCCAGGTTGGCCTCCTCTGCAGTCTTAAGTTTGGAGGACATATCCAGGTTGTTCTGTTTCGCTGCATCAAGCTCTTTCTTCAAACTCTCCATCTGCAGGGCACTGCTGGAGGCGTCATACTTGAGGGCCTTCATTTTCAGACGCAGCATGTTGTTTTCCACTGTAAAATTTTTGGTCAGCTTCTGACTCTCGTAGATGTTGTCTTTTAACTCCTCCTCAAGGCTGTTGACCTTCGTAACCAGCTCTAGACATAGTTCTCTGGTGTCAACCAGAACATTCTCGATTGTCAGATTGGCCTCCTCTGCAGGTTTGAGTTTGGATCGTTTCGCTGCTTCAAGCAGGGTCTCGTCCTCTCTGGCCTTCTCCTCCAGCTGTTTCCGGACGTCATCAGCCCTGGATGTCTGATGGTCCCTTTCCTTCTCTGTCTCCTCCAGCTTTTGCAGGGCCTTTATTTTCTCCTCCAGGGCTCTGTTTTCAGCCCTCAGGGTTTCCTCAATTGTTAGGTCACTTGAGGCTGTGCTCTGGAGTTTCAGCTCCTCTTTCAGCAGTTTGACCTCCTCCTCACTCTTCAGTCTCCTTTCCTGCTCCTCCTTCAACATGTCCTCCAGCTCCTGGATTCTGCTTTTCTTGAAGGGGCTTTTGTTCTGCTGATGGGGTGCATCCTCATGGGACTGATGGTGATTGCCACGGGAATACTCCCTCTGTCCTCGGTAAGTCGAGGGACCTAACTGGTCAGGATGCTGCCTGTTGTCAGACTGCTGGTTCCTGCTGTTGGTCCTGTAGGCTGAGTAGTTCGGTCCATCCATGTTATGTGTGTGGTTGTAGTTTCGCCTCATAAATGGTTGTTTTCGTTCCATAGTTTGATGCAAACTTCTGCTACGATGTGTCTCGGTGAAAAAAACGTTCAGGGTCAATGCTCTGCTCTGCTCCAGTAGACTTCTGAAACGATGGGCTTTAGGCGAGCTCTGCTATTTATACTATCAGCAGCTCTTTGGTCTTTGATGCTTTGATGTGTTGAATCCCATTGGTGAAGTCAAAACTGTTTCCATGACAACACAGAATAACTCAGAGATGCCTGTCATTTTAAAAATAAACAAAATGGCCGACTTGTCCTAAACATTTAACACAAGACCTCATTTTAGTTTAGTGTTAGTGAGTCTTCCAAAACATCTCAAATTTTCCCAGGTTTTCCAAAGATAATTTTTGCATTAGCAAATGTACATTTGCCAACAATGGACAAGATTATGTACACGAGAGAGTTCCCCTTGCGCTTCAGAAGACTCAGAAAGAGTTAAACCTCCATTTCCAGCTGATCTGAGGATGCCTTACCGGGGAACCAGTGTCAGTGCTAAGCTAAAACCCAACACTGTCGGCTGACTGTATCATAATACTTAATGACATCTTAATAACTGGGTTAAAATGTTTCACTTTACTTCAAGTCAAGGAAATAAGTCATTTTACAATGGTCCATCATAACTGTCTAATGACAGTTAATGTCAAGTCCAACCATTAATTTAAAGTTAAGAGATCATATTAAAATTTGTCTTTACGTTTGATAATCAGGTCTGTTATGACATGTTAATTTCAAATAGTCATAATGACAAACTGGAGGTTATTTTATTATGACAACCCTCATGAAACCTTATTCATGTTAATGACAGGTGTCATGTCACGATTATGACAGTGTAATGTCAGTCTTATGTACACCCCTTCAAATAAAGTGTTGCCAAATGTTTTATACTCTTATACTCTGAACTCCTAATTCTGTCACTGTTTGATGTCACTAAGATGGATGGATGACAAAGATGTCTACATTTATATTGTGATGAAAAAGTCTACAGCAAACATTATTAGATCTTTATTAATGATGAACAGGGTTCACTTTAGATTCGGGGACATAATAACATCTGCAAATGACTTATAGATTTTTTTATGAATGTGTAATAAATCATTTGTTATTGCTTTATATCTGTATTCACAAAAGCCAGATCGTGTATAAGAGGTGAGTAAAAAATCTGCAAATCTTTTATAAACATTAACAAACATTTGTAAATGGACAATAGTATTAACTTTAGATTAGGGGACATAATAACATCTGCAAATGATCAATAAATATTTTATGAATGTGTAACAAATCATTTGGTAAACAAGTTAGTAATTACTTTTATTTGTATACACAAAAGCCAGGTTGTTTATAAGAGATGAGTAAAAAGTACAGAAATCATTTATAAACATTAACAAACTTTTTTAAATAGAGAATTGCTTTCACTTTAGATTAGGGGGCATAATAACATCTACAAATGATTTATACATATTTTATGAATGTGTAACGAATCATTTGTTAAACATGAATAAACAAATGGTGGTACAGTGAGGCTTTTTTTTTTCACACATCTAAAGTCTTTCGCTGATAATTTACTAATCAGGTTGATCATATTGAAAAAAATGATCTACAGATCACTTATGAATGTTAAAGTAGCACATTTATAAACAATGCACTATTAAGTTGTAAATGCATAGAAATGGTTTGATAATATACAGTTTGAAATTGATGATTTTTTCCACAAATGCATGAGCTGCAACAAAGACTTAACGTGATTTATACTGACTTATTACATATCATTCATTAATCATGAAAACACAATACATGTAGTTCAAGAATACTTCCTTAAATCATTAAGAAATGTTTTCCTACACATAAAAATAACAGTAGTTAATGATGAAGAAATGATGTACAAAGCATGTTGATGCAATGTTTTTTATAATGTATAAATCATAAATAAGTGTTTTGCAACTTAAGTTATAAATGTTTAATAATCATTTACAATTAAATATATATGGTTTAATCATGATTACTTCAATATCAACTAATAACTTAAAAATGTCTTGTAACTTAAGTTGTAAATGATATAATAATCATTTACAAATGTATATTAGTGGTTTGTTCATGAGTAGTTAACTATCTACTAATATCTACTAATAGCTTATAAATGCCTTACAAATGATCGTTATTCTAAAGCGTTACCCATTTTCTTTCAACAGTGCAGTGGATTATTTTAAAATATTGACAACTGGGAATTTAACTGAGACCAGTTAAAATTTAAAAAAATTTATTCTGTCTCTGTGATTCCACATAATCTAAAAAACTATCAACCCATTTCACAGTTTATTACAAAACCTTGTTAACCTGTCTTAAAGCCCTGCTCTTCATTTCAAAGTAGCAGTTCAGCTCCTGAATGAATAAATAAATAAATAAATAAAGACCTGTCCTCCATCCAAACATGATTAACAATTTCTGTTGTTATTAAAAACAACCCTTTTTGTAAAGGTCTTAGACAAACAAATGTCACATATCAGATTATTCCTTTTATAAATGGTCATTCTTAATTGTGAAAACTCCTCAAAAGATTTTAATGTTTAGGGCTTTTGTTGGTGTTGTATCTTTTTTCAAGTGACATTTGCTTGACAGATCCTCCATCATATTATCCTTTTATCAAAGTGAGTGTGGCCTAAATTGAAAGCTCCAAAGTCATGTAATCAAAGCACAACACAAGGAATAATGCCATACTGCTGCCATCTGAGGTTGAGGAGAAAATTGACCATTTATCTGTCACACTCAACCCACTGTCCTATTACCTGTAGACAGCAGTTACAAGCAACAACTGTAATACCTCCTTATGATCTATGATTGTGATGTGTGACACACATCTGTGTATGGGCTTGTTAATGCCTATATGCTTAATCCAGATGTGGGTTTTTAACTTATTACTAAATATGCAAATGATAGTTGGGTTTTCCTGCCTGCTTTGCAAATTATGGACATTTTTCTGTCATATCATTGTTCTGGAGTTCTTACTCCATAGAACTGTAATACCAGTGACATATTTAAAACCCAGAGCTCATTTCCTCTGTGCAACAGTAGGGAGAACAGAAGGGGAACTCATGCAAAAAGGATTTGCCCTATCCCAGTATTGTAACTTCTGCAAATAATGGTTTGGAGAGAAGAAAGAAAATGGCAAGAAATAATAATCTCTCTGACAGAAGACAGAACAAGTGAGTAGACATAAAAGAAGGCAAGCACACAGAAAATTGGATTTTCAAGTGCACCTTGTCCTACAAAAAAAAGTTGGGGTGTTAGTGAGGCAGACTTTCTTCCATTAGCCAAGTCATTTGGCATCACTGAACCATGAAGATAGTTAAGTGATATTATGTTGACCTTCTGTTTTACATCTAAAGTTGAGATTAAATGTAATTAGGTGGCTTTTGTACTTTCCACATGGGCTTGTGGGTTATTAATGTCTGACTGAAGTCATTTACTGATCTCTATTCTGCTGTCTGTTTCTTTTCTTTTCTTTTCATTTTTTTTAAAGTGATCAACCATGAAATATTACAGACATCAGCTAGTCTCTAACAGGCCATTTGTGCCTTTATAGGAATGTGGCTGGGTATAGCCTGAACAGCTGCACATAATCAGTTAAGAATATGAGGTTAGAATATGTTGAGTATTTGAATGTATGACTGCATTTACACATACACAAAGCCTAGAGCCAGTTTCCCAACTTGGGGGAAACTGTGCAAAATGCCGTATAAGTCTGAAAGCCCTACGGCAAGAGCAGACATGACTGCTTTGTGTCTCTTACCCCTCCCCCCCAGGTTCTACCACTTCCCCTTTGACACGCTCAAAAGTCCTTTATCCTCTTGGCTTTATCTTGTATGCGACCTCTCTGTGTTGCAGGGTGAAGCCTACAGTAATACACTCATGAACTATAGTAGAGACATTACATCTTATTTAGAGGGCACATATTTTGCCTGAACTCAGTAAACCTGACATCCCAGATACATCGTTTTCTATATATTTCACAAAATATATACTCACTGATCCACCTGGGCAGCAGCCCATAGAAAGTTTTCGGGGAGTGCAAAACTATTTAGATGCATATCTGTCAGTGACTGGTTGATTCCTCCATCAGTCACACCCTTCACGAACCAATCAGATGTTGTTATAGGAAGGCACCACTACTGTAGTGTACGGCACAAAATGTGAGCCACTTCATCGAACAAACTCTTGCCAAAACGTGTGACTTGGAGCAAAAATGTCTTTCTATCGAGAAATGCTTTCAGTGTTGTTGATTGTTTTTCATTTTAATAAAAAAAAAAAATGCAGTCCAGATCTGACAAAACTGCTACTGAGCTGTTAGCATCTATGCTAATCTCTGTATAAGCAGTCACTTCCTGCTGTCATAATGATTGTAGCTCCAAACCTCCTCCTGCTTTAACAGACTCTGATTGCTGCTACTAGCTGAACACATTGTCGTAGATTGGAGCCAAAGGATTAAAATATATATATTTTAGATAATCTTTATTCCTTTATTTGAGGTTGAAACTGTTTGGACAAGAAAATTGCATTTCTTTCAATAATTTTGTAATCTCTGACCAGTTAGTTTCCATTTCCCTTTGTCTATTCTGTTGCCACTTTTGCAGGAGAATATTATTGTTCTTTTACAGTGTTAATGCACAATCATTACAAAAAAATATGCAAGTGACCATATAGAAGTCATAGCGCAGTAATGAATTAGGCTGGGCATTTTGAGAGGAGGAATAACAGAAATGAGGATCACAAGCAAGAATTAAAAGACTAAGGCTGGCATAGGCAGCGCAGCGTGATAGTTTGCTTGGTCAGTAATCAGGAGGTTGCAGGTTTAAGCCCAGCTCCGAGTGTCACATGGGGATGTGTCCTTAGGCAAGACACTTAACCCCAAGTTGCTCCCACTGCTGCGTCAGTGGCGCGTAAATGGGTATGAAAGGGACGTGAATGTGTTAGTTAATACTGGTGAACAATTGACATAGAAACTCCAACCATCAATGAGTGAATGTGAGAATTAATGGGTAGATGTGACCTGTGGTCTAAAGTTGCTTTGAGTAGTCAAAGACTAGAAAAGCGTTATTTAAGCTCAAGTCCATTTACCAATTAATCAGCAAGTCTATAGATTTGTGCTGTCATCTTTTAATCAGAGGGCTGGTGGTTTGGATCATCTGAACCTGCAGCTCTCATGGCATTGTCCAGACATTGAACCCTAAATTATCTTATCTTATCTCATTGTCTATCAAAATAATGCGTGTGTGTGATTAGGTAAAAGATACATTAATTGTCATGAGCTTTGACTAGTCAGAGAACTGGAAATCAGAATCAGAATCAACTTTATTGGCCAGGTATGTTAGACATACAAGGAATTTGATGCTGGTTTACTTCACTCTCTAAGTACAGGCTAGATACACACGAGAGTGTATATACATATATAAACAGAACAGAAGCAAAAAAATAAAAGCAGGAATTAAACTTTCGAAATAAAAATTAAATTTAAGGTAAGGAGTAGGAACAGAATATCTCCAGCTGCTGTAATGCCTCCACTACAATGGCTTGAGGTGGGATGTAAACACTGACTAAAACAAATAAAGAGAACTCTCGAGGAGAATAAAAGGGTTTACAGTTTATAATAAAAAGTGACTCCAAGTGAGGGCTGCATGATTTCTTCAACACTGTGACATCTTTACACCAACCTTCGTTCACGTAGAAACACGTACCTCTGCTCCGCGTCTTCCTGGTGAGCTCTGTGATGCAGTCCATTCAATTGAGCTGGAAGCCCGGCAGCTGTAGTTTGTGTCCGGGGTGTGATCACTGAGCCAGGTTTCAGTAAAGCATAGAGTGGTGGATCTGTTAACGTCAGTGTTGTTTGAGTTGAGAAGCAGCAGTTCATCCATTTTGTTAGCCAGGGACCGGAAGTTGGCGAGATGTATAGACGGGTGCGCAGTCCTGAATTCCCACTGCCTCAGGTTCACAAGCGCCCGCTTATATACAGTATATTTGGACATTTCTGCTTTCTATCAATCACTTTTGCCATGACCAAATAAACTTTTATGATAAACTGTATAGCATTATGCATAGGTATGGAAGGTAAGAATGTACTATATAAGCAAAGGCAGAAATTCTGTGCAGAACCAGACACATGCAGCCATCCATCAATGCCATGTTAGGGGTGCGAGTGGAAAAACAGAGATGCAGAAAGATCGAGAGACAAACAAAGACAATGGGACTAAGATTAGAATTCCTGATAGCCATAAATGTGTGGATGCCCAGACCACGAATTTGTCCTTATCATATTCCTCTTGATTGTATTGAAATGTATTAGAAGATAGCCCTTAAGATGCACGTTTTCTAGAGGGTCCTCCTTTCTTTTTGGTGATAAATGTAGTTATGGACTCACCTTGGGGAACTCTGTTTCCTGGGCTGGTCACCTAGGTGAGCACAAGACCACTGCTCGCTTTAAAACCTTTTTTTTGTGGCCTGGCCTGCATAAAGATTCTGTTCAGTTCTCTGAAAGTTGCCCTCAGTGTCAAATAACATCTGCTGAAACAGACCCCAGAGCTCCACCTCAAGCAATTCCAATCATTGGCACCCCTTTTGAGCATCTTTGGATGGACACTGTAGGTACTGAGGAGTGATTTATGGCAGGTAATCAATATATGCTGGTCATGACAGACAATTATCCTGAAGGTTTTCTCCTAAAATCCATAAAATTAAACTCAGTTGCTTTCTGTTTCATGTTCTTCTCCAAGGTCAGTTTTCCAAGAGTAATACTAACAGATCGAGGTACTAATTTTATGTCTGTTTTGCTGAAACAGGTGTAGGAGCTACTTTGAAATCAGATCAGAACCACACCATATCACCCACAAACTGATGCCTTAACCAGGCCTTAAAACAGATTCTGAAGTTTTTTAGGGTTCTTCACAGTGGCGGTTTGTCAATAGGGGGCGCTGGGGCACCGCCCCCTCCAAAATTAGACAGAGAAAGTCTGCTTAAACACATCATTATTTGTCATTAAATTGTAAAAAATAATGGATAAAAACATTTATTTTTACCACACAGTAATAGTCTGTCAGCAGCACCTGTAACCATTCAATAAAAGGGGTTTCACAATGTTTTTACATAATAACTGTGTTGTGAATACATAGTTTACGTACGGAGGGGCGCCGGCCTAATGGGTGTCTATGGAAGTCCTTAAACTTTTGCTCAGCATGTGACCTGAGGCGTCTTTGGGATTGGCTGCTTCAACTTTGCCTGCAGGGCGCTAGCAGGTGCGCCCCGCACACTCCCACTTTGACTGGCAGCGAATCAGTATTGTTCTGGTGTTTCTTTTCCTCGTGTGACTGGACAACGAGCGCTGTCAATCATACGAGTCATATCACACGTCACCGCAGCAGGTATGATTTACGCATGCGCAAGTATCTCACGTACACTCACGAGTCCGACCGATGCTCCCATACACCGAGGATGCGTCAGGTACTCTGTCCAGAGACCATCAGAGGATCACAGAAGAGGTGAGATTGTATTGGAGAAGAAAATCAGTAAGAGGCTGTACTGCACTGAAGATTAGATTAGGATGTGTCTTTCCTAGTAGACATGACATATTCAGGGGCAAAGTTTTCCATTTTATGTCACACATGGCACTAAACTATAGATTAGGAGCCACATAATGAGTTTGCCAAGAAGATATAAATGCTTTGTTCAGTAGAACATTATCCTTTTGCAGACTTAAGTTCTAAAAAATCTACATAGTTTTTAATTCTTGCATATTTTTACAAAAACAACATACTTTTAGGAGGAATTGGTGCTTTTAATGGGTGGCTAAGTTTGTTTTTACCCCACCAGAAGTTCATTTTAAATTTAATTGACAAAATTAATGCATTATTTTGATGAAAATATTATATAAAGGGACCAATAAAATTATATTTTTAAAAATCATGGCAAAGCAGGAACAATGTACACTAAAGAAGAGTAAAAACAGATACACACAAAGTCTGAAGTTCAATGAAACATTAAAGGTGGGAGAAATTGTAATATTAATATTATACACAAGTGCATACGGATTATTGCAGAGGTTAATTGCACTGCTCATTAAATATTTCTGTTACATTGTGTGAAAGCCTTTGAAAAATTACAAAAAGAAGAATTGATAATGCTATCAAGTTATGTGTTGCAATTTACTGGTGAAAACAGTGGGGTTTTATTAGTCCCAAAAGTGTAAACGTCACAAATTCTTTACCTCTTAGGTGGTTGTCCTTTACAGAATTATTTTTTAATCTACTGGAGCTTTTAGATTTGACACTTACCTTGTACCTTTCCAGCTTGTACCATTGTGCACAGAATAAAATCAACGAAAACAGACCAACAAAATGTATATCTTGTCTCTAAATGTTGTAGTTTTTTTGGCAACTAAACATGTGTTATAAAATAATAAATATCAATATAAATATATACAATATTGTTATTTTATATAATTGTATATCATATGTTTACTTGCTATAATAAAATGTTGAATTTGGATACAGAAATTATACATTCTGTTGGTGGTTTTTGCTGACTGAATTCTGCACATAACGGTACAAAGTAAAAGTATTCAAAAGTTTAAGCAGATGGAAACAGACTCCTGTCATGTAAAGTTTATTTTTTTTACTTTTTTTTTACTTTTTAAAATTTGAAGTAGTTTTTGCTGAAAACTATAAATGCCACCCAAACACTGACAGCCTCCATTTCAGCTGTGAGAATCGGTCAGCTGGTGTGAGCCGTCTGCCCTCTTGTGCTGCATGCTTGTATCTGATTTTTTTTTCTTATGTGTTTTTTTTGTTTTGTTTTGTTTTGTTCATACTTTTTACGGTTAATCTATACCAAAAACTGTATCACATAGTTTTACCTTTAGTTTTAAAGCATCAGTTTAGTGGTACATAAGATTCTGTTTGTGTTTACAATCTTGAGCCATGAGACATCATGTATAAGATAAGACACTGTTCAGGTGACACAAGAAATGTTCATAAAATGGTGAAAATTACATAAATTACAGCTTTATTTTCTGGGAGCAGGTTAAACTTTGGCTGTTTTATTGATTTTTTTTCAGTAAATAATGATGTTAACTTTTGGTAATAAAATGTACTTTTCTATGTATATTTTAATGACAGATTCACACAGTACCACGCCATGTTTCCTGAAGATTCCCTCAGCAGCTCCTTGAAGGCCGACCCAGTGCTCAACTAAAGCTGAACACAGAGCTCATTCTTATGTACAGCAAGGAGGAGTTCAAGGCCTGCTGTGGAGCTGTGGACCTTATCCAGTTGTTGATGGAAAATAATCTTGGAGAGGTATTTTCAGAGACTGTCACTCTGCTAAAGATCCTCATCACCACACCCATGACCACTGCAGAAGCTGAGGTGCTTCTCAACCTTAAAAAGAATCAAAACTTTCCAGAGAAACACCAGTGCTGAATGCACTGGCCATGCTGTCAATGGAAGAGAGACAGAGATGATGGACTTCAATCAGAGGGTCATTGAGAAATTTGCAGGCCAGAAGGAAAGGAGGGCAAACTTTCTGTTCAAGTATTGGATTGTTCAAAGTAGGTTGCATTGTGATTATGTTGTCTTTATTATTTTTTTTCACTGTAGTATGGAACGCTTCTTTGATTTGTTTCCTCCAAGGCTGCGCTCCCCTTGAAATTTTTGGCACCAGCCGCCGCTGGTTCTTCATAAAAATTTCTTTAAGGAAAGGGTGCAGCAGTGAGAAAGGAAAGCAGAGGTGATACTTATAAGAGGGGTTACAGATGAAGAGGATGTCAGAGAGCAACACATACAGTACCTCCATCTAGTGACCTTAGCCACCTCTCAGAAGATCTGCAGCTGCAGGTGAGCTCTCAATAAAAAAGACAACTGGAAGCATGTGATTCTGCCTTTATTTCGGGTATCCATTGTTTTTTTTTTGGCAGCCATTTCAGTTTCAGTTTTAGTCTTAGTCTTTAGGATTATATTGAAAGTGTGTCCATTGATCAACTCATCGTTTCTGACCACCATGCCCATTTGTTGATGAAAAACAACACTGAAAGTATTTGAATTAAATCTCTCAATGTGATTCCTATGCAGCACCAAGAATTGATGACCTGCTTGAGAGGTTGGGAAAGGAAAAATACTTAACCGTGCTAGACCTCTGCAAGGGTTGTTGGCAGGTTCCACTGACTGAGCATTCCAGGGAGCTGATGGCTTTCAGGACAACATGGGGCCTCTTCCAGTTTGCAGCTCTTTTCACTAGTAAAACTAGTCCTGCTGGGGCTCCAGCAAGACTAGTTTTCAGAGACTAATGGACCAGGTCCTTTGTGATCTCTCTGATTTTGCTGCAGCATATCTGAATGACATTGTCATTAACAGTGTCCGTGGAAGGAGCACCTGGAACACCTCATGCAGCTGCAGACCTGCAGTGTCAGGACCCTTTGTTGCAGACCTGCACTGTTAGGACCCCCTCCGTTGATAGGACCGGAAGTTGATTCGAAACCTTTCAAAATAAAAGTGAATATACAGGAAGTACATAAATTTGGTCGGAAGCTGACTCAAAGGCTTTCAAAATTAAAGCGATTATACAGGGAAGTACATATTTTTCTTCTCGTGTCAATATACTTTAGTTTTGGAGCTTTATTTTATATTTATAATGTAGATATGATTCATTTGTGTATTCATGTATTCAATTAAATAGATTAAAAAAAATCAAGTATACGTTTCCAGCAGGATAACAGAAAAAAAAACCACTAGTAAATATCATGATAAAAAACAAAGAAAAAATACAATACAGGATGACCACTTCGAGGGTTATTCTACAGATAAAAAATACAATTTAAATGTACAGCTATTATTTTGATCCCCTTAAAACATTGATTTTTGTTTTACTCCAAAATTTTAATTTAATCAGCAAAATGGACAGCTGTTAATTTAGTTTGCGCTACAAATTGTTTAAAAAGATTAATCTCTGATAAAGCACCTTTATATGTGTGATGGCATAATGCTTCTACGCTTTAACCAACTGTTGACTGTTCTTTGCTTTTATACCATTATTTATTATTAAAACTAAAGCCTCCCGCACTTCTGGACTCATTAACATATAGATTTATTCAAATCTTTTACATAGTCACACCTTATGTGTGCTTGCAGTTCTTACACTCCATCATAATTCTTTTAATAATTGCTTAATATTGCTTTCTATATTGCTTTTTTCTTACCTGTGCTGTCATAATACCTGTATTTTCCTGTGGAGGTTGAGGGCTGATGCTTTTAAATTAACTTTGCTTTGTGTATTCAAAGTGAATTACTGAGTACCTAGTTACATGAGCCAGACAGCCAATAACCTCTGTTACAAGAGAAAACAGAGAAGACACTAAACAAACTTTTAAAGATGTCTTTTATTTTTACTCTTTGTATTCATAGTATGCCAAGCAGTGGCGGATTGTCATTAGGGGGCACTGGGGTGCCGCCCCCTCCAAAATTGGACAGACGAAGTCTAGTTAAACATAACATAATTTGTCACACGGTAACAGTCTGTCAGCAGCACCTGTCACCATTCAATAACAGGGGTTTCAAAATGTTTTAAGAAATAACTCTGTTGTGAATACACAGTTTACGTATGGAGGGGCGCCGGTCTAATGGGAGTCAATGTAAGTCCTTCAACTTTTGCTCAGCATGTGACCTGAGGCGCCTTTGGGATTGGCCGCTTCAACTTTGCCTGTGGGGCGAATTAGTATTGTTTTGGTGTTTCTTTTCCTCCTGTGACTGGACAACGAGCACTGTCAATCATATCATCACGTCACCGCAGCAGATTTGATTTACTCATGCGCAACCATCTCACGGGCCCTCACATATATGTCTATGCCCTCACGCGTCCGACCAACCCTCCTATGAACCAAAGAGGCATCGGGTACTCGGCCCAGAGAACCATCAGAGGATCATAGAAGAGGTGAGATTGCTTTTGGAGAAGAAAATCATTTAGAGGCTATGCTACACTAAAGATTAGAGTAGATTAGGATGTATCTTACCGAGTAGACATAAAATAATTCAGGGGCAAAAATTTCCATTTTCTATCACACATGGCACTAAACTATAGATTAGAAGCTACAAAATGAGTTGGCCAAGAGGATATAAATTCTTTGTTCAGTAGATCATTATCCTCTTTTCATCTTGTGGATCCATGGTGTTGCCAAACAGCCTCCTCAGTTTGTTTACTGTCCATTTGTAAAATGTTGGGCATCTACACTTTGGCTGCAAACAAATGTTTGTTAGTCTGCACCCATTCTACCACCCGGCCCACTGCACTGGTCAAAAGAAAAAAAAACCAAAAATGTTATTTGGATTTGTTTGAACAAATACTGATCAAGTAGCCCACTTACAGTGACCATTTTTGTTTTCAAACAAGTCAACATGCCATCGACAGTGAAAGCCTTCTGATGTCAAGCTTATTCCATAGATATATCTAAATAATACATCCATGGCTAATCCTAAAGTCAGCCTAGTTAGCCCTAGCCATTGTTACCCTAACTACGATAACAGCGCTAAAAAATACCCAGAGGTCTATTAGTCATTTCTTTACAATTAATATAACGTTATAGGGCAATATAGAGTGGAAAATGCAACGTTCTAGTGAATAAATACTGTTGTGTTGCTTCAAAAATTATGAAAAGTAGTCAATTGACTTTAAGTCACCTTCTCCCCACACTCTTCACGGCAAAAACAAACTGCAACGTGTTTGGAAAATGTCCTCACCGTGCAGGGGGTCCAACCAGTGCAGGTCTGCAACAAAGGGTCCTGACATTGCAGGCCTGCTGCCAGACCCCTCTCATCTTGGATGGCCTCCATTCTGCCAGGCATACTGCTAACCCCCCAAAGTGTGTTTTTGCTGCTGCAGAGACAGAGTACCTTGGCCATTGGCAATGGAGTAATATGCCCACACATCAACAAAATCCAGGCCATAGAGTCCTGTCTCAAGCAACAAACAAAGAATCAGCTTTAATCCTTTTTGGGCATGACAGGCTTCTATCATCACTTCATACCCCAATTCTCCAGACAGGTGCTAGTAATATAATGGTTATGGGGAGATTGTAAAGCAATGCTTTTGGACCAATCAAGTAAAGCAAGTGACATATATATTGGACATGAGTATTGTGTGTTATTATTCAGCAAATTGCTTTCATGAAATGAAAGGTGAATAGAAATTCTGTACAGAGGATTATTGCTTTCTTGATCTTTGCTTTACAAAAAACTAACAAGAGTATATGTTGATGTCCAATTTTATCAAACTGAGTCAGGCTGCATCTATATCTCAAGAGTTTGCTCTAAATAGATGGTAGATGTAAAAGCTGTCCATTATAAATAACACTGATATGTCTCCGATGGTCTTGAAATTACTTTGATGGGTGAGTGTTTTATAATATTTTTTGTCTCCATTCCTTGTGCTCTGTCTTCCCCCCATACCTCCGGCGGCAAAGATTCTCTGTCAGCCAATCATTCACATGATGCTAATGACCTGGCACTAGCTTCACTGTCTTCAAGATATCATGCTGAAGACTGATGTATTGATCTAACAAGATTGATCAGAACAGGAATGATACTGCAACATTGCATGATTTATTCAGTCTGTAATATCTTGCGTCAGGAGAACTGCCCTCTGGGACTTGGCAGCCATGAATTATGTCTTCATCTATCTAATATCAAACCACAGCTTCAGTTTCTTTAGAATCTAGATACAATTTTAGTCTTCATTTAGTAGTAACACTTAACGTCTAAATAAATTCCAGCGCTGTATTAAACGGATGATGTTTAATGCTTAAGTAAAAACACACACATGTATGTGTTCACACACACACACACACACACACACATATACACTCCTAATCAAAATTTTAAGACCACTGTTGGATCTGAATGTAGCAGGATGAGCCCTGCAGCTTCTCCTCCTCTGGTAATGCTGGCCTATCACCGCCTGGGGGCACTCTATAAAAGGGAGCCAGAGGCTATTCTGCTTCCTCTTGCTCTTTGGTAGGCGGATCCATTCTATTCCGCTTGCCTCACTTCATGAAGTGGTCACGACTCCAGGTAGGTTAGTAGCAATAGTTTTCATCCTTTTTTGTGTCAAGTTGCCATCAGCATGCTCCATTGTTTTGTATTTTGTGATGTTGCAGTTCTGAGTCCTAGAAGCAGGAAGCACGCCTCTCCCTCTTTTGCATGAAGTGCCTGATTGATATGTACCCCAAACGGCTTTTGTATTTATAAACTTAATCATTTCACTCTCATTGAAAAAGCCTTTTCGTTATTTGCTAAGCACTTGGAGGTTAGTGTGGTTGATCGGTGAGAGGGTGGTGGAATCGGAGGAATCCTTTGCTGTTTTGCTATACTGCAGCTTGCTGTTTTTCTCCCGTAGCCTGCTGCTGTTTTGGTATACTGCCTGCCTGTTAAAGCTTTGCCTTCATATACACACTGCCTGCTAAAGCTCTGTATCACAGCACTGCCGTAAGTCGCCTTTCCTGCTCGTCTGTCAATCCTTTCCTGCCTGCCTGCCTGCCTGCCTGCTACACATTTGGCTGGAGCTGTGTCTATTAGCATGGCTGCCTGGTCTATGTTTGGGTAGCTGAGGCAGCTCAGCCAAAATTTTGCTGGCCCTGTTTGCTCGCAGGGTGAGCAGACACGGCTTCTCCACTCTGCTCTGAGGGAGAGAGCACACACACACATACGCACACACGACACGCATTTAACCTCAGCCCGGTGTTCGCTGAATTAAACTCCTACAAACACCATGGAACTGAATTGACAACACTGACATTACTTAATCCTTAAACCGTTGTTCGTAACAGCTGTACATATTAGCCTACAACTAAATCAACAGCTCCCTAGATACGATGGTAAGCAGTTTTAAAGATGAAGCATTCAACAGCATTCCCGTTTTTCTGACCCACAAACTTAATTATATTTTCAAGCACGTATATTACATGCACTTGGCATTCATGTTTCCTATTTCAAAGTGGGTGGCAATATTTCAACTAAATTTAACTGTTAGAGGCTAATTGAAAGTTTAAATCTTACCGTTGTTGTGAAGCAGCCTCCAAGCTAATGCTGCTTTCACCACTCTTGCAGTGGGGGAGGGGTAACGCATCTGCATGTGCTGCAGGGTCTTCCGGCAACACAGAGCTGCCCATGGATGCCTGTCTGTAAATCATGCCGCGGAAAATACATCGGCGAACCCACGCACGAATCGGCCGATGCCGATTCAAGTAGAGAACGCAAATATCGGCCCGATATATCAGTTGGCCGATGTATCGGTCGATCCTTACCTTGGACTGCTGCATGCTGCATCTGATCAGGGGTTCTTCTTGTTCGATCACTTGGAGGGAGAGGCTCGTGAAGATATAAAATATCGCTCTAGCGCCGAAAGGGAAGATCCCGCTAGAATTATTGCTGTTCTACTAACGCTTTATAGTTGTACTGACTCCTATGTAGCTTTTCAAGAGGCCTTTTTCTCGCGACTCCAGCAAGAAGGGGAGACCCTGCACAAGTGTTTTCTTGCATTAAGAAGTGGAACATGCTGCGCCAGGCAATATGCACAATTCTGAGGAGCTGTTGCGGGATCAATTCATGGAGCATTATTGACGGTCTATTGCGGCGCGAGTTGAAACAGTTTGTCCGCAGACAGCCTGCTGATCTACTTGAGGTTAGGAATGAGGCAATCAGGTGGGAGCAGCGTGAGGGCTCTGCCGGGGGGCTTGAGGGGCAGGAGTCACTCTCTTCCTTTGGTCCTCAGCTTGCAGTACGGACTTAGAGGTGGTCCTCAGGTGGTTGCAGATCCACCTCCAGCATCAGAGTTGAGTGAGATGAAAGAGATGCTCAAAGCCCAACAAGAGCAGCTGAACCAGCTCACTCAGAGCCTCCTTCAGTTGCAGAATGCTCCCCAGCACAGTCGCCCCTCTCATCATGGTCCTGTTATCTGTAGACGATGTCAGCAGCCTGGTCATTATACCAGGGAGTGTGAGGGTGTATGAGCTACTCCCCGTGCTCAGCCTTCTGTGCCTGTCCGGTCAAGCAGGCCACCCCAAGGCAGTCAGCCGTCAGAAAACTAGTGCCCGCTGAGTTGCAGAGCCACGGTTCGTGGGGTGCAGCCACTGGCTCAGAGGTATCTGACATGGAAGAGGCTTCTAAGGTTCCCTGTTTGATTGACACTGGATCCATGGTATCAGCTATCACATAGAGTTTTTTCCTCTGCCGTTGGGGCCAGAAAAGCTCCAGTCCTGCCATTGGCTGCAGCTCAGAGTAGCTAATGGACTTAAATTGGGTACCTGGAGCTTGAAATTGAACCTTCTGGTAAAGTGATGATGAAGTGTGGTGTTTTGGTTGTCAAGGATCCCCCTAATGGTGTCTCCTCCCAAGTCCCTAGTGTTCAAGGTATAAATGTGATTCGAAGATTCTACCAGGAGCTCTTTGGACAGTATGGGCTGGCACTGTTTGATTTGCCATCCATGTCTGAGGCCCCAGTTGTTGTTGTTCAGGCCCTGCAGAAGTGCCAACAGCCTCCTGAGCAGACCCCTGGGGTTTCTGGTAAGGTGAAGGTGCGTGGCAGTAAGGCTTGCCTCATCCTTGGTGGGGTAATTAAAATTGTCCCTGTCACCTGCTCAGAGCAGTATTCTGGCAGTACAGTGTTGTTTGAGCCTGTGAGCTCAGGTATTCCTGCAGGATTGCTTGCCTCTCCTGCACTGGTTTGGGTTTAAAGGGGCACCACCTACATTCCTATTATGAATGTGGGTTCATCTGATGTGTTGCTCTACCCCCACACAGTGATAGGTACTTTGCATGATGTTAATGTTGTCAGTCTTCCCGCTGGTGTCACTGAGGTACCCTCTATGGTGGCCACAGTGTCATCACAGTCTGTTGTTGGGTCTGTTCCAGATCAGATTGGCTCTATGGATCTAGGTGAGGTCTCTCTTAAACAGGTACACTCCTGTCTTTTCTGCCCACGATGACGTCTTGGGCTGTACAAACCTGATCACCCACAACATCCCACTGTTGGATGAAATTCCAGTCAGGCAACGCTACAGGCGTATTCCACCATCCGAATCCGAGGTTGTCAAGGAGTATATAAACCAGATCCTAGAGACACAGGTGATCTGGGAAAGTAGTAGCCCGTATGCTTCCCCCATCGTGCTGGTTATAAAGAAAGATGGCAGTCTGTGCATGTGTGTAGATTACAGGCACCTCAACAACAAGACGAGGAAAGATGCCTTTCCCCTTCCTCCCACTGAGGAGTCTCTCGATGCCCTAACAGGTGCCTGCTGGTTTTCCACCCTGGCCAGCAAGCTGAGCTGGGACGAGCTAGGTCCAATAGGTCACGGCGTGCCAGAGCCAGGAGCTGGACTGAAGAGTGTCACAGGAGCTTTGAGACTCTTAAGACATAGCTCACCACTGCACCTGTGCTTGCCTATGCTGATTTCTCCCTTCCATGCATTCTGGAGGTTGATGCAAGTCATGGTTTCCTGGATGCAGTTCTGTCTCAGGAGCAGGATGAGAAAGTGAGGCACATAGCCTATGCCAGCAGAGGCCTGAGGCCCACTGAGCGAAACATGGCTAACTACAGCTCCATGAAATTGGAGTTTTTGGCCCTCAAGTGGGCCACGACCTATCAATTCAGGGAGTATCTGCTGGGGCACAAGTGTGTTGTCTTCACTGACTGAGCCACCTGTCGTCTGCCAAGCTGGTAGCCATGAAGCACCGTTGGACTGCCCAGCTTGCCTCATTTGATTTTAAAAATCAAGTATTGCTCTGGGAGAAGTAATAGAAATGCAGATGCTCTGTCTCACCAGCATTCTCCAGGCGTGCAAGACATGGAAGCCATGCTACCTGGCACGTCACTCCCTAAGCCATTGCAACAGGCTTTGTCATTGCCAAGGGCTAGAGCAACCCAGAAAGCTGTCGTTGCTCTGCCTTCTCACACACCATCGGACATGAGGGCACTCCTGCAAGCTGATGCCCTCCTCAGACTTTGGGTGTTCTGGAGCCAGGGGCGGCACCCCAACCACAATGAATGAAAACAGTTTTGGCCCTGCTCCAGTGGGACAGGTTAGTTGAGAGGGATGGGGTTCTCTATCACCAGGTCTTCTGCCCTGATGGTGCTGAGACAGTGTTGCAACTGCTTTTGCCTGTTGTCTTGAAGGAGCAGATGTTGACAGAGGTTTACCAGAGGCATGGCCACCAAGGAATTGAGAGAACCTTGGAGCAGCTTAGGCAGGGGACTCATGAGAGGTGCCAAGTGGCCAAGAACAGCCAACCAGAGGCTTGTAGGTATTTGATCACACAGTGTTGGAACCCACCCATAGTGGGTTGGAGAATGTACTTGTAATGACTGATGTCTTTAGCAAGTACACACAAGCTTTTACTACTCATGACCAAAGAGCTTCCACTGTTGCTCAGGTCCTCATCACCAAGTGGTTTTCAAAGTTTGGTGTCCCAGCTTGCATCCATTCGGATCAGGGCTGGAATTTTGAAAGCCCTTTGATTCAGCAGCTGTGTGGCCTTTAAAGCATTGAGAAGTCTTGCACCACTCCTTCCCCCTCAGCTGGTAATGGTCAGTATGAACACTTCAATTGAACCCTCCACATTCTGTTGCGCTCTTTGCCCATTTCTCGGAAGTCAAATAAATTGAAAAATGCCTCTGCACTGAAAGTTGTGTTACTCAATCAGTTTCAGTTTCATGTCAGTTTCAGTTTACACATTTCAACCCCGGTAAAACACCGGAAAGAAATTATCATTATATGAAAAGAAATATCAGGCAGATACTTTTTTCGTTCAAGTATATTAAACATCAAAATTTTAGGGAAATTAAAACATAAATGAAGAGGTAACCTCGATAATTTTGTCAAAATACCAAAGTTTGACTTCGTCATATGGACAATCTAGTGCTTACATTCATAAATAGTACAATAATAATCTTATCATGGTGACATCAAACTAATACTAATGAATAATTTCCTCTGTTATCAAGTGTAACGACACTAGGGTTCTAATTTTTCCAAGAAAAAAAATCTCAATAAATGAATCCCAATACTATTTTTTTCATAATTGTGTATTAAAAAGTTTCAAGCCAAATTAGAAAGTCAGAATGTGTTTAAGCTTCTCTGAGCTAGTACTAAAATGGTTGGGCAAAGCTTGCAGAGAAGTACACCCTATTGTTCTGGAATGCTTGAGGGTAGGTGAGCTTCTGTCAGAGTGGAGGATGGGTCAGGCCCATGACGCATGTGGCATCTAGTTGGACAGCTGATGGGGAGGAGAAGAGAGTCAGCAAAACCACCCAGACTCCCAGTCCCAACCCCTGACTCCATCTGTCCAGCATTTAGATGATGCACAGAATGACAAGGTTGCATCCAGTAATAAGATAATACTCATCAAGAAAACAAATGCTACCCGAGAGGTCATGATGGTGATAAAGATTCATCCCTTAGTGCACTGTACACTTGCTCATCTTTAAAGTATTTTATTTTAATTAGTACATAATTAGTAGTATTTCAGATTATCTACTAATTAATTAATTAGTAGATAATCTGAAGTAATTATCTTTAAAACGTGGGAGAGCTGAGCTAGAAACAATCATATAAAAATAGGAGAGCATTCAGATCACTGTTGTGTTTTTTAAGACTGGGCTACAAACATTTTGGAGAAAAAGGCAATGATTCTGAATGTTTTTTTTTGTCTATCCAGCAGACAGTTATTAAAAGATTATTCAAGCATTTCTAATAAACTCATTTGTTTATGTGTTTGTTTAAAAAAAGAGGATTGGAAGAAATACCTTTTGTTCATGTGAGGAACAGAAAGAAAGAGATTGAAGGGAAAATATAGGCTCCAACTCATGTTTATTGATGATGAGACAGGTAAAGCAGTTGAAATATAGCTAATCCAAAATGAAATAAGTTGTGAGATAGAGTCCAGTTTATTTGTGTTGTGCTCTGTGCTGTGCCTAGGCAAATATATTTGGTTCTGGCATGCTTGGAAGTGGAGCTCTTCTGCATGTGCACGGTACACTTGCTCATGCATGAGCAAAAACAGATGCATTGTGAGAGGAACTTGGCCACTTCATGATGTGATAATTTAAAACAATATTAAGCGTTACAGAGCTGTAATTAATAAGAGTTATAACATCAGTTAAGTGTCAATAATATTTCAATCAGGACAGACCAAATTTGAGTGAACAATTATTGATTATACAAGTTGGTATAACTGAAAAAGTGCAATGTCTCTGTGGTTACAGTCTCTTCGGCCATAAGACTCTTGGGGCCTGATCAACTAAGATCCAAACGTTTCGTGCGCAAACTAGAAAATTGCACATGCTATTTGTGGGCGTGTTGGGGGTGATCTGCTATGACTGTGTGCACAATTGATAACAGGCGCAAAAGTGGTGCAGACCGCCCTCTTTAAAGGAGGATTTTGCGCGTGCTACCGGCTGTCACCATGGAGAGTTTGGGAGAGCAGAGTGGCTGTAAATGAAAAATGAAGTTTGAAGCCATGGAGTTTTAGGCAAATGAACAGTTCATCACTTTTTCCTCATGCCATATTTGTATCCATCATTTTTTATTTCCCTTTTCTGAGTACAATTAAACATAATCTAAATGACAGCAACCTCTCCAGTGTGCAATAAACCACATTTATATTTATATGTGATAATGTTTCTCTGCAAAATACCAGACATGTACATAGCCACCATATTTATATTATAATATCACAAATCTCATCCTGTAAAATATCAACATGTACATAACCATCTGTCAAACAACAAACATGTACATCAGGACTGTAAATATGCCACTGACTGTATAGTATATACTTTTTTTACATTTTTCAAAAAATTTTATTTCTATTTTTGCATTACTGTACTTGATCTGTAATTACCTTATCTTTCAGTACTTCTCTTGTATCCTGCAGCTGCTGTATATTTTGGAATTTCCCCCTGTGGGACTAATAAAGGATATCTTATCTTATCTTATCATAGAGTTACACAGCTTCATCATCAATAACCTCTCATGTGAAGAGCAGTCTTACAGTTACGCACACACAGACTGCGCGGGTACTCTTGCCTTTTACGCACATGCAGTCTGCTCTGACTGACAAACGGAGTGATTATGTCTGAAGTTTTTTTTTTTTTTTTTTACATAGGTTAAATGACCTCTGCCGAGATGTAGAGCACAAAACAGAGAGGGTTTACTTTACGCATGTCTGCATGAGTATGAAGCCGCATTATTCCAGTCCATCATAATGACAGACAGCCTCCAAACCCTTCTGTCATTCATCAAAAAATTCAGTCAATGACAGAAAATATTCGGATAATGCGACCCCTATTTCTCGCCACAATGACCACAGCCCTCTGTGCATAATGCTGTGCCTGTTTTGCACCTGCCTTTCAAAATTGCTAAATTTAGATGCAAAAACCTGTTAGTAGATCAGCTTTGCATGCGCTATCAAGTTTGCACGTGTTTTTATACACCCAAACCTTTAGTAGATCAGGGAACTTAGGGCCAATGCAAGATAGAATACCCTCCTTGGAGTCTAGACACTGGTGGTGGTGAGGAATACAGGATAACATGAGTAGTAAACTTCTGAGCACCTTGCTGGTACCCTGTTGTGATGGACTGAGGTGCTGTTTAGGCCTGCAGGATGCATTGTTAATTTTGTTGACTAATTTTTTACGTCATAGTTTTCAAAGACCTTTTTTCCTGTAACGAAAACTAGACAGTAACTAATAAAAACAAGTGCACATGGACAAAAACTAAAACTAAATTAACTGACATTTATTTGACAGAAACTTAATCCAATCAGACATACAGTAACTTTGTCATGTAGAAAGTAGGGACAAGTTAGGAATATATCCAATCACAGCTACTTTAGTTGTGTGGAAAGGTTGGATGAGTTAAGAGAGACATCAAGTCACAATGACCTTAGCTTGGTGGTGGTGGGATAAGTTATGGAGCGATCCAATCAGAGCTCCTCTCTTTATGAATTGATATATTCATGTAGAGCAGGTTCATTGTTTGTTGTCAGTTCTGGTATTGTAACTGAGATGCTCTGCCAGGTAGCCTAAATAAAGGGATTGCTTTTCACACAAAAGTAAATGGTAAATGGACTTGAACTTATATAGTGCTTTTCTAGTCTTTTGACTATACAAAGCAGCATTGTACTGCAGGTCACATCTACCCATTCACACTCACTCGTGCTCACATTCTCTCACTGATGGTTCAGAGTTTCTATGTTATCAGTATCAACTAACACATTCACACCCTCGTGAGTAACTTGGGGTTCAGTGTCTTGCCCAAGGACACACCGCCATGTGTCCCCCGGAGCAGGGCTTGAACCTGCAACCTCCCAATTGCTAACCAAGCACACTATCAAACTGCCCCACTGATGCTCTCAAAAAATGAAATTTGTTTCTGTTGATTTATACGTTCAAACTTTACTAGCATTCAATCAAAGTTATTTCATTTGATCCATCTCTAAAACATGACTTCAGAAATTCAAGGAAATGTAAAACATGCCTTACTCTTTACACTTCATATTTAAGTTAACTAAATTAACAGTAAATTCAGTTGAATAAAATGTTGTAAAATTTCATCAACTAAAACTAGACTAAAACTAAAACAATTGAGATGACTAAATTATTACTAAAACTAAAGATATTTTAGGCAAAAGACTATAGCTAAAACTAAATTAAAAACTGCTGTCAAAATTAACACTGGCAGGATGGGGTGAGGGACCAGAATTCTGAGGAGCTGGATCTGGACACTGATGAGACATAATTTAAAAACATGACAGCACCAGGATGATTGGCCAGACAGGTGTTGGCAGCATCTATTTGGCTCAGTGCTTTAGTGTGTGTATGCCCCCATCAGCTAATGATTTAAATCAGGGAGGCAGGGTGAGGTATTAATAAGGTGACTAAATGAATATATAGGGCTTCCTGCTTGAATATTCGCTAAGCTCCATTTTCCAACCCCATTATGATGGCTCTGAGTTGTGTGCCTTTTTACCTGTGAAAGTCATATTAGTAAGTAAAGTCATACACTTTTGACAGGCCTACTTGTGACTGGAGCAACATAGGCTCAGTGGGGGAATGAGGAGAAGGGAAAATAGTGCTTAAGCATAGTATAAGGCAACTGGACCTTATGCTATTGCATCTTAAAACTTGGCTAATGGACCAAATGGTATATGTTCAGGGGCACGGCAAGTAGCTGTGGGTCCCATGAAAGGATAACACATTGGGCCCTGCCAAAATGACCTAAATCAACTCAGAACAGTTTTCCCAGTCACACCTCTGATATGCAGAAACTATAAAATAAATGTTATGATCAAATGATTGCAATTTTCTGTTATATTAAAAATTTGAAGTTAAAAATACACTCGGGAAAGTTTGATGAATCCCTGATGCCATTATACTTTACACACTGACAATGACATGCAGCATGAACATGTCGGTTTAGAGAAACTCATCTTCTGTTCACTGCAATAAAACAGGCTGCTTTTTGCACTTGGCCAAAGAAGGTTACCTTAACACTCTGCAGTGTCTTTTGACAAATGAGGAAATTTTTACAGTCAACTTACTTTTTTTTAAGATGACAACTAACCTTACAGATATGAAGAAAGTATAAAGAATACTTTATTTTAAATCATTCAATAAATGTTAGACTAATTATATACAAGCACCTTTCTGGTCATTGTTAGCATCTAAAATGGTTAATTCTATTTTATTTGTTCTATTTTTTTTTATTTATTTAAAGTCTTCGTAACTTTATGATCCAAAACTCTGACAGATTTAAAAACCTTGCACACCAAACACATATTTGACTTTTTTATAAATGATGGTAAAGTGACACTATTCTATTTAAATAGGTTATAGATAACGTTAGACATACTGTGGAATATAAATCAGAGTCCTACTCGAGAAATGTTCTAAGAACATCTTTTCAGTCTAACTGTTTTTTTTTATTGTTCATATTTTTAAAATGAAAGCTCCTCTGGCATTATTGAAAAACTTAAAATAAATCAATAAATATAACTTTATTTTCAGTCACATACTAGTAGTGTAACAGCTTCTGACATGACCTTGAATCAGCTCTTTTCCTGAAATCCCGACAGATAAGACTTTAACCAACCAACCAATCAGCTTGCATTACCTTGAGGCCACCCCCCCCCACGCCGCCGTCACAGACGCCACACTTTCATTTTGGGCCACATGTCTGCCACGGTGTCACGCAGGAAGCTAAAACTTTGTGTGTCAATTGCAGACCGCCATGCTGATACATCCTTACATTTTGGGGCAGATAAAAAAATGTTGTTTTTTTTGTCATATTTCATATATTTATGGATTCATAACTCTGTGAGGAAAAGCTGACCACTCGGCTCACGGTCCTGTTAGGCCATGCCCCCCCTGGTAATGATGTCATTCATGTGTGACTAGCGCCGATTTTGCGTTGTTCTCCATTCTTAATGTCACAGCCACAGTCCATTTGTGGTAATAATGTTGTCTCGGATCATAGGGAGGGCAAACACCACCAGGTACACTGTATCAAGAAGACAGCTGAAGATCAGGTGCCAGGTGATTGGCATCTACTAAAAAGGCCACACATGACTAAAACACATGAATGAAGTCTCCTGTCATCTCTACTGTGTTTCTAAACCATTTCACCATGTTATTGTCCAGCTACATGCTGCTGCAGCCTGGACTTGGACATGACCTTGCGATGAAACCGGCATGCCCTGCCCCCGAGCCCCTCTCATGATTTCTGCGCCTGGAAATTGCCTAGTTTTCCTTTTAGTATCATTTATCCAAACTTTCCACTGCTGTCGTCTCCCATGATTCTCTTCTACAAGTTATTTTTTTACACACTAAGTCACAAATTATGTACTGCTACAGCCACACAGCAGGTCCTTTTTTTCCCCAAAATTTCAATTGTAGATAAGCTCACGGGTGGCATGGTGGAAGTTTGCTGGTTTGATTCTCTTGTCTATCAGGGCCTTTCTGAGTTTGCATGTCCTCCCTGTGCATGTGTGGGTTCTCTTGAGGTGCTCTAGCTTCTCCCACAGACCAGAAACATTCTCATTAGGTTAACTGGT
Source organism: Cetoscarus ocellatus (assembly GCA_037902135.1). Classification (NCBI taxonomy): domain Eukaryota; kingdom Metazoa; phylum Chordata; class Actinopteri; order Labriformes; family Labridae; genus Cetoscarus; species Cetoscarus ocellatus. The sequence goes on from JBAMNC010000671.1 coordinate 38,977, forward strand.
GAGTCTTAATTGCCTTTAGGCATGAGTGTTATGGTTGTCTGTCCATCTGTGTGGCCCAGGAATTGGCTGGCAACCAGTCCAGGGTGTATCCCACCTATCTCCCACTGTCAGCCGAGATAGGCTCCAGCCCCCTGCAACTCCAAAAGGCATAAGCAGTTTAGATAGTGGATGGATAGGTTTAGACCAAGACTAATGAAAAATGCACAATATCTGATTTAGATATGACAATGTATGGCTGAGATATGACTGCTTATAACACAAAATCGCAACCTAGATGCCCGTCGTCTAGTCAAGGTTAGACCCTCCAGTGAAAAGGCACATATTTTTAATAGTGATAGATCAACTTCATAAGGTCTGTTTGCACAAATTTGAAGTGTATCTCTTGAAATGTCTTGATAAATAAGCTTCTAAGTAAACCCTATACTTATTGCCACCTCTAGAACGTGCTATTTTTTACAAAATGTAATGCTATGATTGGATAGACCCAGATAAAACATGGAATGTTTGAGTAAGATTCCACCAATTAGCAGTTATTAGCGGTTTTCTGTTTCCCCCAAAAATATGCAAATTTCAGGGCTGACTACAGTCAGGTCCTCAAAGTTATAGGAAAAAGCTTTGGACAGTTTTTATCCTCTGGGTCTCTTCTAGCTGTAAACCAAAGATGAAATCTTTCAGATATGATCCCTGGAAATTGACAAGAAATTACATACTTTTTGGTAATTAATTCAAAATAGCAACTTTCTTCTTGTGATGATTCTGTGTCTTGTGATTATGATTCTGGGGGATGGGGGGTGTTGTTTCTTGCTCTCGCCCTCTCCCTTTCTGTTTTTGTTCTGCAGGTCTGTGTGAGGCAGGGTGAGGCTGACCCTGCTGCAGCAGCTGATTAGGCACCCCTACGGTTACTCAGCTAATCATGCTCTCTTTAACAGCCAACCACCACATTGCTGGATAATTCCGCCTTGTAGGGCAGAGATTCACATCCTGTGTTCCCAGTGAAATTGAGAAATTTTGAACCTTTTTTGGACTTCCACCTGTCTGATCTCCTGTGCTCAGGGCTCTCAGGGTGCCTTACTGCTGCTTCCACTTTGAAAATCTTGCCTTGCGAAGACTGAGCCCTTCTTCTACAGCCAGCCTAGTTTTTGTGTTTTCAATAAACTTTTCTTCTGGGAATCTGTCTGCCTCCACATCTGCTTGGGTCCAATTTGGTTCAAACTTAACAGAATTATCTGGCTGAAATGGACCCCGCAGAGGCAGAAAAAAATCAAACAGGCTATTTCCCCTCAAGGAGCACGAGTTGGGCAGCATGAACAGGCCTTTCAACAAATAATGGACACGCTAAGCACTCTTGCCACCAGCGGGGCACAGCTTCGCAGCTGTATGGACCAAGTTTCCACCCACCTTATCTCGCTTGCAGCCCAAGCCAAGGATCAAACACCACCAGTTCCTGCTGCAGCCTCCTCTGCTCCACCAGTGCCAGTTCTAGCTCCTCCTAATGCCCAACCCAGTCAACCCAGAGAACCATACATTTCCACACCGGTCAGGTACTCTGGAATTTCAGGGTCTAGTAGTCAGTTTCTTCATCAATGTTCTGTAGTGTTTAACCAGCAGCCATCAACTCTGACAACTCTGAAAGATCCAAGATAGCCTTTATTGAGTTTGTTGTCAGACAAAGCATCAGCCTGGGCCTTAGCTGTTTCTAACAATAATTTGCCAATTTTCCAGTCTTCCCATTATTCACAGATGAAATGCTTAAGGTATTTGATCACCCACTCCAAAAAAAGGAAGCTAGCAGCCAGCTCCTTTCTCCACACCAAGGTTCTGGCTCTGTTTCAGTTTCTTCCATGATTTCAGCATTTTCGCAGCCAAGATGAAAAGTCTCTCCACGTAGAGACCCTCCACAAAAAGGCCCAGCAGAGGCTGTACTTCCTGCAACAGCTCAGGAAGTTCCGCCTGCCCCAGGAGCTACTGATCACATTCTACATTTCCATCATCCAGTCGGTCTTCTGCAAGTCCATCACTGTATGGTTTGGAACTTCAACCAAGCGAGACCAACACCAACTGCAGAGGACAGTCAGGTCTGCAGAGAAGATCATTGAGACCAACCTTCCCTCGATCCAGGACTTGTATCAGTCCAGAGTCAGACAGCGGGCAGGTAATATCTCTGCAGACCCCTCACATCCCTGACACAAACTCTTCAGACTCCTCCCTCGGGTAAGCATTACAGAACATTGTATTTAAAAACTACAAGGCACAAGAACAGTTTCTTCCCCCAAGCTGTTAAGTGAACTCTCACCGGGCAAAGACCAAAACACTCAAACTTCTAATCTGTATATTAGATTGTCTATTGCAATCCAGTTTGTCCTTATTATGTAGACAACTGTCCTCCCTTCATACATGCATCTCTGCTCTTTGTTCTTTTAAATGTAAATTCTGCCTGTATAACTGGCTATTTATTATTAACATGAAAGTCATTGAATCGTGTAAATATCATGCTCCAATTCTGTATATAAATGTGCATTCTGTTTCTGTGCTAATTCCACCTGTATAACAGGTTATTACACAAGAGTCACAGCCTACATTCACAGTGCACTCTGTTGTTAATGTAAATCCTGCAATGCTGTGCCTGTACAATACCTACCTTCACCATGTTTTCGCCAGGGTCTGTCTGTTTGTCTGTCTGTTTGTTTGTCTGTTTGCAAGATTACGCAACAACTACTGGATGGATTTACATGAAAACTTTATCAGAGGTGTGGTTTGGTCCAAGGAAGAAGCCATTACATTTTGGTCCAGATTGAAACATTCAGAACATTGAATTTTATAATGGCAAATCTCATTAATTTACGTCATTATGGGAATTGTAGTGTATTTGTAAACTGACATCAATGTTTTTCAAGCCTATGTCACTACATTTCCCAGCTTCCCTTGCAATGCCGGCAGAAGAGTTCTGCTAATACAACAGCCTGGTAGATTGGCATGTTTTTTCCGACTTTGTAACTGGAATGCTGATGACTCGGAGATCAAGTCATTCACACTCCCCTCTTCCCAGTTCGGATGTAACTGGAACACAGCATTCTCCACATGGACAGGCATGAGCGGACACTTCGCTGCCCAATGGGAGCGGGAAAACCACATCCGTCACTGAGCTGCTTGGCGGAGGTCTGCGCTCTCGGAGTGCTTTTCTAGTTACGTATTACTCACTTTTAAATATCATCTTCTATCGCACAGACCCACGGACACTGACTAAAGTAAATTCTGTTTTACTTTACATAAGAGAATGTTTACTGTATCATTTGCACTCCTCACCATTGCACTGTCTATTCAGCCTTGTGTTTGTTAGCTCTGACTTTTTCCCTTAATATTACCTTGTACATATCCTATTTCTTACCTTTGATTCAATTTCAAAGTTTAATTCCTGTTTTTCAATTTGTCTGTTTTTCTTTTCTTTTTGTATATGTATACACACTCTAGTCTGTATCTAGTTTGTACTTAGAGTAAAAGGTTAACCAGAGTCAAATCCGTGCAGAGAATACCTGACCAATGAAATTGATTCTGATTCTGATTTTGTCATCCATTTTTGTCTTAAAAAAAAAGGCACCAGTTCCTCAAGTATTTTACAGTGTGCTGTAGCTTAGTGTTTTTTCTGCCCCAAAACAAAAAAAATGAAACAAAACAAAAAACAAAAACAAACACAACCCTACAAACAAAAGGCTTTTACAGTGCATGCCTAAAACCAAAGACAAGAGCATATTTAAGTTTAAAACAATCATTTTTTTTTGTAGTTGGTGGCCCTGAGACCCCGCCTCATTGCTGCACTGTTTCTCACTGGAGCCCACAGTCTGACAGACTAAAAAACACTCATGTTCATACAGATCGTGAAGACTCTTCATGTCTCATGAATGAGACTCCCACCAAAATGAACTTAAAAGGGCTAACAGCAGATTAAGGTGCATGGCCCTGTAATATGAAACAGATCACACAGATATTGCCTCTAAACAGGACACATCATTTAACAGTCAAATATGGGACATTCCCAGGATGGATGGTAAGCCTTGTTCTTGTAAATTACTGATGCAGCAGGGGGTGCAATCAAGTGGTTTTGCCCGAGGACATATTGACATGTGACTGCACGGGGTGGAGTCTGAATTCTTGACCTATTGTAGAAATATGCATCATTGCCTCTATTTAGCAAGTCCATTGTTTGGTACTCTTACTCGGAAATCATCTTCATCAAAGTTGTTATTTTGAGTTTTCTTGATGCAATTCACTGAGTAAAAATCAGTGATCTTAGGTACATAAAAGACAAGTTAATACCAATTTAAGACCTCTTCAAGTTTTAAATCATATATGTCAAGCTGCTGGATTAAGAATTAATAAAAATGCATGCATTTTTTTTTACCATTGAGAAACAAACTCTTAAATGAGGTAGTGCATCTGTAATATTTTGCAGTTGTAGGAAAAAACACTGAGTGGACTTGAAAGAAATGATTCTTAGGGCTAAAAAAAACACTGAACCCTGCTTTTTACACTTGTGTGCAGAGAATGCCAATCCCTCAGTTCACTGAACAAGCCTCCCCCCTTGAGCATTGTGTTCTTATTTATACTGGGAAGTCAGTACCCATATGGTCCTTTTGAAGATTGTACAACCTTAATAATGAGAGCTCTCATTGGGCAGTGAAACCTCTGACTTACACTTGCCTTTGTAACATGGTAGCACAATTTCTGCTCACAAAGGCTGAACTAAGCCACTGAACCATACCATGTCCAATCTCAGCATTAATGCAAGCTGATATGTTACCAAGCCATACTAGTCATTTCAGCACTTCCGTATAGTGATGAAAGCCAAAGAAAAAACCGAAGCCTTCTGAATTTCAATGAAGTGGTGAGTGCATGCCTCCATTTTGCAGCACTATCAGGGAAAAGTCAGACAAATCAAATATCACTGGAGTAAAGACCTTCAGACTGTGTGGGCCCCCCTTATGCACAGCTGTACTTTTTTCTTATCATCTTGTCTTACTGTATGTATACATATTTTACCAGGTGTTAAGTGTACATTAGCATTACATGATGGAAATTAAATAGAAATCTAACATCTTAACTTTATCAGGCCTCCAGAAACATAATTTTTGTCACTGTTTGTGGTCAGCAAAAGAAAATATATAACTACTTTAATGAAGTCTTCATATAGATGTACGGGGTATGTCAGACTCCTCTATGGTCGTTGTTCTTGTAGCAAGTTATTACTTGACCCCCAGCCAGCCTGCTGTTAAAATCACACACCACACAACTGATAAACAAATCAATAAACATCACACTGGCTGCATGCCAAATATTTAAAATGGGTAACTTTACAACTTGGCTTATTACAACATAAACTTTGTCCTTGTCACTCCAGTAATATGAAGCTGGTGCTGTATAACATCAATCACAAAGCTAATGTTAGTAACATAACAGCCCATAACATTACACACACTGGCTTGTGCACTTACACACATGCACAATATTGTCTAAATGCACTGTCTCACTGTTAAGCAACAATGCTTTCAAAATTGTAACTTTAGAAAAATAATACATTTTTGGCCCACACGCCAGTTTCATAAGAAAATGCATTCTAAACATTCAGAGAACATGTCATATCTGCCTTGAAAATATGGCAAATAAAATTTTAACACTGGACTCTGGAATGAGAAATTAGAAGAATGATGTAGTGTTTCGATGCAACATTTCCAGTTGCATCATTTATATATTTCTTGAAAAATACATAATTGTACAAGAATCACCAGTAAATATTTTTGTATTAAAAGGTGATCTCAAATGGCTGTTCTTAACTGAAGCAATTAAGCACTTGTGTTGCATTTGAGATTAAATATATAAATATTGTCAATAGCATCTGATAATGGCCATATTTGATGCCTTTATTACATTAAAAACAATTAATTTTAGTTGAAACAATGTGTCCTTCTGCCAATGAGGACAGCATATATGTCCTCCTGCCGGTAACTAAAGTTGCTCATCTCTGTTTTGAAGGTGACATATGTTGCTCTTTTTCTGCAGTTTAACATGGATCCTTGATGTCTTCATGAAAAGCTAGTAACATGCTGTGGTCCAAAAAGCCTATGAATAAAGCACAGCTACAGTCTTTCCACGCTCACATAACCCCTCTGTTCAGAGCGGCTGGTTTTGAGTGCTAATGAGCCAGAGCAGAGCAGCGGCCAACAAAGTACATACAACAGGGACTTAACGATAGACCTGCACTATATCTCGAGTGAATGGCGGTAATGCCCCGTTGTAAGGGTGGCCAACCGCTGTTAAACACCACAAAGAAGAAGAAGTATCTTGAGGGGAGCGCTCTGCCGCTCCAGCCCGTGCGCCGCTGCTGGACCGGAGTGCCGGCAGTGCAAAGGCTCTGATAGACTAGAGAGGGCGCGAAGTGCTCCACAGTACGATTTGCAGTCCGTTCTCTTTATGTGGAATTTAGGGGTTACAGTCCTGAACACACAAAACTGCAAATATATGCCAGTTACCAGATATCAGCGAAGCTTGTTTCCCCCAAACATTACAGGCTAATGCACAACATGCTAACCTCAGCTTAGTCACTGCAGTGGGACACAGCCGCAACTTAGGCTACCCTCCGGGCTAATGTTAGATGAAACAGAGGGATAATGGGGTGAGTAAAGAACTGATTATATTCAGCCAACTGCTAAACTTCTCTTGACCAATGTAGGAATGTTTACTTGTCAGTCTTTCAAGTAACGAGTAACATTAACATTGACAAACATGTTGTGCAGTTACCTCTGGTTTACTTCCCCTGCTGTTAGCATTAACCTGTAGCAATGAACAAAATAAATACCACACAGCATGAAAATACTCACATTTCCATCATCAGGTTCGGCGACGGATTGTTGGTACTGAGCCTGGATTCAGGAAAAGTCTAGTTCCCAGTCCTGTGTTGAACTGACTGAAGTTGAAGAAGCAGTCGGACGTGAAGTGACTGGCACACACGTACAGGTTTTAGCCGACTGTAGCTGCTCATTCCCTTCAAAAATAAAATTAATCCACTGGGCCCTTCGGTCCTCTGAGGCTGGTAGCCTATATGTGAGGATATATGTGGTTGTTTACAGCCAACAACAGAGCAGTGATAGGTTTTGGGTCTAGACATGGTGTATGACAATCTTTCACAAACAGTGAAAACAACAATGGCGGCACTTCGCAAAAAAAACTTCTCAAGCTGGGGGTGGGGGTATTCAGGTAGAGGTAGGCTTATGCAAATTAAATTGCTCATTATGTAACTATGTATCCACAGACTCAACATCTCGCCAAGTACCATTAATTTACATTTATGTAGCCTGTTAAATACAGGTTTTGTTGTCTACTTTCACATGTTGTGGGCTGGGAGGAAGGCCAAATACCCAAAAATTTGTTCAAAAGCCTTCAGAAGTTGTTTTTGCATAATGTGTCTCCTTTAAGCAAACAAAAATAAAAAACAGAAATGCTAAAACAAAGAAAATGTGAATAAAATCTATTTTTGTTTTTCTTACTTAAACATGGACTGACTTAATTATATCCCAAGAACCTCATCATTGCTCTTCCTTTGTGATTTTCTGAGATATTTGCTCTTATTTATCAAACATGCATACAACCAAAAAGTGGGTGTGCAGTCATTTCCATGCACAGATTGGCCTTTTTCAAGCTCAACCTGATTTGGATGTAAGTGAAAGATAAGCTCTTATCCCACATCAGGTCTGAATTCCTATGCAGAAGTTGGCACTCAGTAGTCCCACATTTCAACAAATTTAGTCTGTCAGTAAAGAAGAAGGATCTCATGTCTTATAGTATAATCACTGTGCAATAAAAGACTGGCAGCTTCACAGACTTAATGCTAAATAGTATTTTTGAAATGTAGTTTATATTACACTCAGCCTCTACTAGAATAAATACTTTTTTATAATGGTTAACAGCGCTAGTCCTCAGCTGATTTCTTTGCTTATTTTTGCTGGGTGTTTTCTATTTATTTGGAAAATTAGAGACTGATTTCAGGAATTATACACATTTGTTTTCTGAACCGTGACATTTGTGGAAAAATTATAAGTCTACCAGAGTTTCTATGCCAGCTTGGCTGTGTCTGTCCTTAGGTGTGTGGTTTCACAGTCTTGCAGAATCAGGAATCTCTCACATCTTAAAAGAAGTTGAGATTTGACAGTCTGTTGCTGTGACGGTGTGCTGCTCAAAGATCTATTTAAAATGTTGAGCCACATCACCTTTGTCCTAGCATTGTTAGGGCTTGGAACCCAAAAATAAACTAACAAAAACAAGGATTAGGACCCAGAAGCAGATTTAACAAAAAAGGCTAAAACAAACAAAAAGGGATCCAAGTCCAAAAACTACTTCTAAACAAAAAGTACAAAATACAAAAAACTAAATCTTTTTACAAAAGTAACAAAAAAAAAAAAACACTGGTGGCAAAACTCAAAAGGCAAATGACAGTCTCTAATAAAAGTTCAACATAAAAGAGACAGAATACCTATAAGCAGGAGGAACAGTGGAGGAAACACTGGAGGAACATAGAGGCACTGAGGACATGGTGAACGAGGAAGACGAATGACCCAACACCGAGAAAGGGGAACACAGAGACTAAGGCTGCAGTCGAATAGTCCTTTTCCTTTTCTAACAACCCGTTATCCGAATTCCAGATTCAACCAAATTATGATGAACAAAGTCCATCGATCCTTTCAAAAGTATACCAACGTGCCTTAACTTTCCAGTAGTCTGATTCTTTAAAGAGAGCAGGATAAAAGACATTTGATGTTTATTATGTTTTAAACATGGTTCAATATTAATAATTTGTACACTATTAGATTGTGGGCTCAACAATTTATGCCTTTCTTTCATTCAGTTACCATTTATTTTCATGCACTGATTGGTATTCATGTTGATAATGAGTGGACAAATTTATTTAAATCCTCACTTCCAACATCGGTTATGTAGATGTAATTTTTACCGGGTTGTTAATGTTCAAATTGTCTGCAAGGAACAACATTGTCATGATACACAAGCACTTCTAAGCTGCGCCTTTTGTAGTCCATCTTCGGAAAATTGTAGTTTCACCGCAGCATAACGTCAGTAACATCCGCATCCACATCTGATGATGACGTAGCGTAGTGAAAGTGCAGTCAGATTCTCTCTGTACGGCAGTTTTCCTTTCCTAAGTCCATCTGAATTCTCCTTTCTCCTTTCCTTAACCTCATGACGTTTAAGGAAAAGTGGTTAGGAAAGGGGCTTAGGAGGTGACCTGTAGCCTAAATACACTGGGGAAACATCAAGCACAGGTGAGACAATCACACAGGTGGAGGGAATCATCGTCAGAGAGATACACAGAAGGGAGAGCAGGATAAACACCACAAGGAACAGAGGGATTTCAAAATAAAACAGGAATCATGCGACAAGACACAAAACCTGAACACAAAATGGGTAACTTAACTAAGACCAAGAACAGAATCAAGACAACAAAAAGGAAACACAAGAGGTCTAACAAGGAACATAATACAAAATAAAACAGAACAAGCCATATCATAACAAGCATCAATGCAATAATATCTTTAGTAAGCAATTATTCCACCTTAACTTAAACTCCTGCAAGCATTTGTTTAATGAATGTGCAAAGGGGGCGTAATACTTTTGAGATTATTTTTTACTTTTGCAGTCCATTTATGTATACTACAAGCCATTTAAAAGCTGTGAAGGCCATTTTCTATAGATAATGTTGTATAGCCTTATATTTTGCTCTCTAAACAATGCAAACCTGGGACTGAGTCCGTGTGCAAAGCGAATGGACTATGTGCCTTGTTAATGAATAGGTTTGTTTAGGGCAGGGGTGTCCAAACTATGGCCCGGGGGCCAAATGTGGCCCGCTGCCCTGTTTTGAATTGGCCCCTGAAACAGTTGAATAAAGACATTTTGATTACAGCAGCAAATAACATCAATCATGCACTTTTTCTGCCATATTTACTTTGTCACATTTACAAAGTTTATTGCTATATTCATCTTCAAGCACCAACATTCTTGCAGTTTACTCTTGTTTTGTGTCTAACAGTGAAGATAAGCCATCAGTGTCTCCCATCTCTGCTGCTCAGAAGGTCATTCTCACCCTGACTAGGTGTGAATTCAGTATAGATAATTCTGTATAGAGTATTATGATACTTAAGTTTATGTTTTATTTCACTGAGACATTCTTCAAGATCAGAAACAATTAAAAAGATGGCGGATGCTCCTGCATTAGCGTAAAACTGGCTTAATCTTTAAAATCTCCAGATAAAACCAACAGGATCAAACAGGGTTATGTTTTCTAATATTCCAGTTGCTAAGAATGAAATATGAAATAAAAGTTGGCTTCATTTATCAGTTTACTTATTTTCTCTGCTGGTGGAATCATTGGCAGTATTTTTCAATCCATGTGTAAAACATATTTGTTGACCTGTGTCAATTTCTAAGAGCACATTCACAGCAATGTATGAAAAAATATTAGAAATAAAGCTCCCAGATGCATCAAATATAAGTGTGAGCTTGCATGTGTTTTTCAAGATGTTGGGGTGTATTATGTGTTATAGAGAGCACAAGCATAACACTAAGAGACAGACAAAGCCAAGCTACTTTTCCGCCATTACGAACCTAACTAGAATTTATCAACAAAGTTGAAGTGCCAAAAGAGCACAAACCTCTGCCTAACCTATCTTGCAATACTTTAAAAAATGTGGTTCTTGCCACTGTAACTTTTGCTAAATGTGACAAAGCACTGTGTCCATGATGGATTTATGGTTGGTCTGAGCTTATAATCTAATAATACAAAGGAGAAGAAGAGTATCGTCAGGCCTACACTGTAAAAATGAAAAAAATGAAAATGAAAACGAAGCTGCAAAAACTCAAAATGTCAAGGTAACTGTCTGCACTGGATTTTTGAGTTGAGCCATGAGTTGGGTCCAACCCCTGAGTCTATCTCTGTGATATAAACTACTTAAAGTTAAGACAACAAATTATCTTTTATCGGCAATTGGGCCTCAAGCAGGAATTAGCCCCGGGCCAGCTGAAACATACATGGGCACCCCAAAGGCCAACTTCACATAAAATAAGTGAAATAAAGATAGTTAAAATTAACACTTTGATAAAATTTATAACACAACTAAAAACATTTGGTTTTGTTCACTGAAAAATGTATTTAATGTCTGCAATTTCAATTTTTGATCATTACAGCCTACCCTTTTGTTAAGTATATTTAACCCTTTTAATGTCTGTTGTATCATATTTGATACATACTTTTATGATACCTCTATCTAATCAATATGATCAACAAATTACTAAATAAACATCTTAATACAATCAGATAAATTATAAAAATGTCCTCAACTGGATTATCATTTGCCAAAAACACCTAAAGTATCAAATGAGATTAAAAAAAAAATGGATGTTAAATTTTATGGAAATTTTCATTTTTTAGGATTTCAGTAGAAAGTGAAATAAACATTTCATCTCCAAAAAATTAGAATTTTCTGGATACAATTTGTGTTTTCAGGCATTAAAGGGTTAAAGACATTTGTTATGATTTGATGCCATGTAAGTAAAGACTGATTGATTGATTGGTCTCACAGTCATGTGCCCATCTGTTTATGCCTCTTATAAATAGTGGATCATGATGTGCTACTACATTAAGTGTTGACTTTTCTTTATTATTGCTTAGACCCTCTCAAGACTTTTAGATTCACAACCCTGTCAGATGTCATCCATTCAGGGTGCCTCATGCCATTTTGCAGGAGTCACGCAAAAAGTAATATTAAATAATAATATTAATATTATATATATTAAATAGTAATATTAAAAAAAGGCTACTAAGGAGCCATCATTTGTGTTTTGACTTTGTATGAAATGGTTAACATGTTGTTTAAGTGCAAGAATCTTTATCATGGTTCATTTGTGCTGTTTGTGCACATTTCAGTGTAGATTTTAATAGTTCACTTCATGTCTTATCACACCAAAACATCGTAGCAAATACCAGCTGTGTATCTGCAGTCTCTACAAATCAACACCTTTAAATACAGCATGCTGAGAAAAAAAAGAAATACAATAGTTGGTGCCTTTTATGCAAATATGACATTTCCCCAGCTGCCTCCACAGAGCCACTTTCTCTGTTGACCACAGATACCTGTGTTACTGCTGAGGCAGCAGCAGCCTCTGTGGCACTGAGTCTTCATTATTTGTAATCCACACATTAATACCTGTCAAATAGAAATTACAAGCACACACACGTTATGCTGCTTGTGCATCAATTTATACATATATATATATATATATATATATATATATATATATAGAGAGAGAGAGAGAGAGAGAGAGGAAGAGAGAGAGAGAGATATTTCAAATTAATTAATGTATCCAGGAACAATGTAGATTTTCTGTCCATTGCCTGTCTTAAAATCCATAAATCTGGCCATAAATCTAATGCACAGGAAAATCTTATGTTCTTTATTCAGTTTAGCTGAAAATAGATTCTTCAAGGACCCTTAAAGGCCCTTATATCAAAAAATGAAAAAAAAAAAACATGCATCCTCCAGACCTGTGATTCAAAGAATATTATTTAATAAGGAGGAAAAACAGACAATATAAACTTGTTGTAAACATGCAGTTGGTGATTGAATGCATATATTTTTGCCTTTTGTTCATGTCAGCTGTAAAAAACAAGTTCAACAAAGTAAAGTACTGTGAAATGCCCTGAACAGCATATCCAAGTTTTAATGATGATATGGTCTGATATTTGAATACATTTGATTAATCTATGACACTATGTCACTGACTACTTAAAAGATGATTTGAGATAAAACAACACTGATCAAAACTGGACTGGTTCAGATTCTTAAAGACATTTCACTTTTTCTCCAAAAGGCTTCATATTTCAGTTCAGCTCAGTTTAGTTCAGTTCAGTTGATAAACAGGTGAATGTACTGTATATAACTGTGTATGTTTCTTCATAGAAATGTTGTTTTATTTTAGAGTTTGGATGCACGTTCTTCCATTTATAAATCATAATCAGCTCTAAGGACGTGAGGGAACACTGCCCCGCCCATATTGTGCTATGAAAGGTCAGATGAACGCCCTTGGTGAATATTTAATGATAAAATTTTCACAATGGACCAAGAGGGAAAATGAGCAAAAAAATCATTTTTACTCAATGTGAGGTTGATAGGTAGGCTCTGTTCAGGCGTCACTAACGCCAGAAAGGCAAAAGAGTGAAGCCTGTGGCTGATGCTGTAAATAACGCTGCCTCAGAGGGTCGGACAGTGGCTGAAATAAAAAAGAAATGGTTCGACATAAAAGTGGAGGTGGAAAGGCGTATTGCTCTCAATAGAAAGAGTGTCTCACTGTAAAAAAAAAAAAGAAACGTAATTTTACAGGAAATGTTCTGTAATATTTTACAGATTTTTCCTGTTTTCCAATAAAACAATGACATGCTAGTATTTTTATAGATTTTTTTCAATAGTTTTAGGTTTTATGTTTAAAATTACAGTTAATTAAACGATATTTAAGATTACATTAATATTCTGTTTTTTAATGACAATTTTTTTGTATTTTGACATCCTTAACTGTAATTTAACATACAATTTTCTATATTTTTTGGGGGGTTTATCACCATCAGACAGTGCAATAAGTGTAAATTAACAGAAACTAGCAGTAACTTAAATATTCACCTTTATGATTACATCAATCAATCAATCAATCAATCAATCAATCTTTATTTGTATAGCTCCAATTCATAACAAGTGTTATCTCAAGACACTTTACAACAGAGCACAAAACTCTTCATATTATGGATACACATATATGCATGGATACATACATACATATAAAAATACACATATATATATATATACAAATATATACATCCAACACCCAACATGAATCCATATAGCCAATCATGAATCCCTCCATCATGGCGGCAAGAAAAAACCTTCTGTTAAGCAGCAGGAAATCTTGAATGTGGACCCCAGTCTCATGATGAACAGCAAATCCACACGATGCTGTGTTGGGTGTGTGGGCAAAGGAGGGAGGTAAGTGGAGACAAGTGGACTAAAGTAAGAACTAAAGCTAGTGACAGATCAATGGACCAATCATAGACCTGTCGTCATCAAATTTGTTTCAGCTGCAAACAAATTTATTAGAGGAGGGTCCTCATGTCTGTGTGGTTGTGGTGATAATTTTATAGAAGTATAATCAATAAAAGTCTTACTGAAAATAAGAATTTATGGTAGTGACGAACTCATGGGTGCCCAGACCACAAATGCAGGCACGGCGTTCCGGTGCGTTCCGGCTAACTTTCACCTCTGGTTATGTCTGTAATTGTAGTTATTGAAGCTTCGTGACTCCACAGCAGCAGGCAGTCTCCACCAAGGATCTCAGGCCACCTAAAAGACCAGAGCCAGAGACGAGTACAGGAGCAAACAGAAAGGGGCAGAGGCAGATATGGAGAGAGAGTGTGAGAGAGAGAGGGATAGAGCCCAGTGTGCCAGATCCCCCCGGCAGTCTAAGCCTATTGCATCTTAACTATGTGTCTAAACTATGGACTATGAGCTGGTCCCTAACTGAGAGCTTTGTCAAAGAGGAATGTTTTAAGTCTAACCTTAAAGGTAGAGAGGGTGTCTGCCTCCTGAACCGTGGTCGGTAAATGGTTCCAGAGAAGAGGAGCCTGATAACTGAAGGCTCTACCTCCCAGACTACTTCTAGAGACTGATGGTACCACGAGCAGGCCAGCATTTTGGGAGCGTAATGTTCTAGAGGGGTTGTACGGCACTAATTACTAATTAGTAATTACATGTAATTACATATCATAATATTACATTATTATTGTGGTAATTTAAAACATATCAATCATATTCAAATGTAATTTGCATAAAATGTGATGTAATTTTGCAGGTCTTTCTTGATTCCATAAAATTACAGTAAATAACTGTATCACTAAACTACAGACAATAACTGTAAAAATACAGAGTCGATTTTTACAGTCAAAATCTATGACAATACAGTATATTAAAGTTGATAAATGCCTGTTATACTGTAAAATAACATCCATATAATGTCAAAAATCATTAAAAATCAGATACCCTTCAGCTTAATCTCTGTAATATCACAGTCTTAAAGAACCTGTAAAAAAACGATGAAAGCACTGGCAGCAAAGTTTTCAGATGGATACTGTAAAATTACAGCAAATAACTGTATCACAAAACTATGTACAATAACTGTAAAATACAGAGTAGATTTCTACAGTCCAAATTAAAAACGGTAAATGGACTTGAGCTTATGTAGCGCTTTACTACAAAGCGCAGTACTACTAACAACATGACAAGACAGCTGTGTCGAACCACCACCGATCACCTCATGTATTTTAACCTCATGTCTTCCCCTGTCTTGTTGCCAGCTCGTAGTACCTCCAAGTACATATTGTTGTTGTTTTTTTAACTTGGGGAAACCACAATTATGCTGCAAATCAGTGCAGATAGACAAGTCAGTTTTATGAAATGACTACTAATTACTCTTAATTTACAGGGATTTGCCCCAAATGTGTCTATTTTTGATGTATTTGATGTATTAAGCCTGTTTTCCACTGCCATTGGTTGTTTTTTTTTAATATACTTATTCTCTAAAATGATAAATATTATCGATAAATACTTTAATTTTATGAACCTACTTTGTTTTTATATGTTAAAACTTTGTTATTGTACATGAAAAAAAATAGTACAGATTTGGCTGGTTCCAAAAAAAATGTTATTTGTATGTTATTTTACAGTATAATAGACATTTATCAACTATAATACACAATATTTTAATGAATTTTGACTGTAAAAATGAACTCTGTAATTTTACAGTTATTACATCCACCAAGGAGGTTATGTTTTTTTTCCCGGCGTTTATCTGTCTGTTTGTCTTTTTGTTTGTTTGTGTTCAAAATAACTTGAAAAGTTCAGAACAGATTTGGATGAAATTTTCAGGAATTGTCGGAAATGGGATATGGAAGAACTGATTAAATTTTGGGGGTGATCCGGATCAACGTCTGGATCCAGGAATTTTTTGAAGGATTCTTTAGCATTGCCAGATAGGACCATTTTCGCCAAAGTGGAACGAAGCTGCTTGGCAGAGGTCTGCACTCTCTGAGTGCTTTTCTAGTTGTACATAGTTTTGTGATACAGTTATTTGCTGTAATTTTACAGTATCCATTTGAAAACTTTGCTGCCAGTCCTTTCATCGTTTTTTTACAGGTTCTTTAAGACTGTAAAATTACAGAGATTAAGCTGAAGGGTATCTTATTTTTAATGTTTTTTGACATTATATGAATGTTTTTAAACAGTATAACGGGCATTTATCAATTTTAATATACCGTATTTTAATAGATTTTGACTGTAAAAATCTACTCTGTATTTTAATAGTAATTGTCTGTAGTTTAGTGATACAGTTATTTACTGTAATTTTACGGAATCGGTCTGAAAACTTTGCTGCCAGGGCTTTTACTGTATTTCAGTTAGTCAACTCACGTTTAAATTTGTTTATTGTAGCTGCAAATACATGTTATAGGTTTGGCGCCCAGGCTCCGGTTTCATCACTCCCTGCAGAAAGGTTTACATGAAGGCATGGAGGAGTGATGAGCAAAACATACAGAACACCCCCGGAGCCTGCAGGTGGATGCTGGGGTGGCGGTGGGGGTGAAAGAACACGCAGCAAGTCAGTGTAGGGCAGCAGAGTCGTTGCAGGGCAGAGGGAGAGATGGGAAAACTCCCAGTTTAAATATACCGCCAAATTGACATATGAGGATGTTTGAGAGGAGTGAGACATGTGACATATGAGGATGTTTGAGAGGAGTGAGACATGTGACATATGAGGATGTTTGAGAGGAGTGAGACATGTGACATATGAGGATGTTTGAGAGGAGTGAGACATGTGACATATGCATAGCTGAGCAGCTCGAGTTGTCTGCCTGAACTAGCTCGCAGGCGTCGCTCCATTTTTACGGCTTTTTTTTATACAGTGTGTGACAGGTGGGGGAAAGGGCACACCGGAGCCCACCCCACAGACGAAAAGCTGTCAGGGATCATTGGGGAATCCCTTCTGAGCGGTGTGGTGACAGAGGCAGAGGGGGACACAGATGCACCAAATGCGCCAGAGTCTCCTGAGTAAAACGTCCTCCAGATAAGGCGCTGTGCGTCTTTACGCGTTGTGAGTGCGTGCCTTTTTCTATCCAACCATCCCTTACTTCCCTGAACAGCTACAGGTGTTGTAGCCTAAATGATCAGCAGTTTTGTGCAATGATCATGTCATTTTAATTACAATTATTATTAATACAAAACTTTATTTGTATTAGTAGGGTCATTTCGGACCGAAAGGTGAACGCGGTGAGCGAAGGTCTGTTTCTCAATGGATTTGTAATCCAGGAGGGCTAAAAAACAAATTTAGCCTGGATGTATTTTTCAAAATGGTGGGGAAAATTTTATAGAGGCCAAAATCCAAAATGGCTGTCATGGAAGTGATCTTTTTAATGGTTTGACCTACAATGGTGCACAATACATGGTTTCAGACCTTATTTTTGCCAAGGAGTACATATTTCAGTTTTACATAATGATTTGACCCTCAAATTCAAGATGTCTGCTAGTTTTGATGATTTTTTATTGATTTTTGTTTCTTTTTTTTCCCTTATTGGGGATTTTTTTCAAAATCTTCACAGAGTCTTCATATTAGTTCTAATGGAAGCTCTGCTCATGCTGAATTGACTAATATACAGTGTAAGTACACAGAAATAACATCTGAGGTCAATAAAGTAGATGTTTATGTGCAAACAACAGTTGTTGATTTGCCGTTTCCCATTAAATCGGATAGCCCTACTAAGAATCCAGTTCATCCCATCACATTTAATAATGAACCAAAAATAATTTTGCACAAGAGCTTTACATAAAAGTAGGTATGCAAATGTAGAAAGGTTTGCTGCTTGAGTTGAATTTAAAGGTCAACTCAAATCAAACAGTAAATCTTTTTTTTTTTTTTTTAACTCTAACCCTCTTAACTCTAATGTTACTTACTCTGCAATGCTCAAAATGTAAGCCTATTTAATTTTATATACATCTCATTCACTCCTAATGTGTTACAAACACTACCGTCAGCGGCTACATGAGTTGCTTTCCCTCTCAGTGACAGACAAAGCACACAATGTCCTGTGAACGTGTCTTAAAATTTAGTAAGCCCTGTAAGCCCACAGATATTATAAATCAAGTGCCTTCGTTCATCAGTGGGTGGGCCTCTCCATGACAAAACGAAATGTGTGTGGTGTATGGAAGGTACAGACATGAGGCACACGAACAAGAAGCAAGGCAAGCTGTTAAGGATCAGCACACCGTCAGCATGGCGCTCCTTCAGGCACCACACATAGGGAGCTCAGGGTTCGTCTCAAAAGACTAATTGAGTCAACAACAGCACTGTCAGATCCTCACGCGCTTGATATAATGTACCACTATACATGTTGGATGAAGCATATCCACCACACAGTCTTCAAGACAGATGATGCTATACATCTCCAGAGTGTGTCTCTCATAGAAGCAAAGAGTTTGATCATCGCGGTCACGTTTCGGTCTGAAATGACCCTACTATATGGCACATTTTGGGAACACAGATACTGTCCACCTTATTGTTTATTGAAATGGATTTCATAACTAGAAAAGCACTCAGAGAGTGCAGACCTCCGCCAAGCAGCTTCGTTCCACTTTGGCGAAAATGGTCCTATCTGGCAATGTTAAAGAATCCTTTAAAAAATTCCTGGATCCAGACGGTGATCTGGATCACCCCCAAAATTTAATCAGTTCTTCCATATCCCATTTCGGACAATTCCTGAAAATTTCATCCAAATCTGTTCTGAACTTTTCAAGTTATTTTGAACACAAACAAACAAACATACAGACAGACAGACAGATAAACGCCGGCAAAAACATAACCTCCTTGGCGGAGGTAAAAACATGTAAGGTTTGTTTCACAATGACAGAACATAATTCATTCAATAATATGGGCTACATCTGTGGGCCTGCGAACATGTATGCAATCGCGAACTCCCTGGGGCATCAATATGAAGTTTCCCTCTTTCTTCATTTTTGCAAATATATCTCTCCTATATGATATGTGTTGTGAAATGTGTAATATTTGATTATTTCACATAAATGTATCAATTTCACATAGCTGTTTTTAATTTCATCTTTCTACTGTTGGAGTGGCAGTTTCCTGTTTGTCCAGATGTTGTGCGTATGGCAGGGTCAGAGCTGCCGTGGAGGTGCCCACATTCCCCCGTCAAGTTTATTTTTATAAATCCAAAACATTGCTTACAAGTGGCATACGCTTTCTTTTGTGCATGAGCAGGCTTTATGATGTCAAGTGATGAGTGAATGAGGCCCCAGATCACAAATCTGTCCTCATCATGTTTGTCTAACCCGGCATACCAGATGGACCATTCAATATATTTCAATAGTCCATCAGGGAAAGTACCTAAAGTGTTTGGTAAGAGCAGAATGTTTCAAAAGCATATCTGGCAGTTGACTGGACAATCATTCTGTCAATCAAATTCATTAAGGGTCACCAGATAAATGGTAAATGGACTTGAGCTTATATATTTCCAGTCTCTGACCACTCAAAGCTGCTTTACACCACAGGTCACATCTACACATTCACACCCTTTCACTCTCACATTCACTCACTGATGTAAATGTAACTGTTCTTTATTTATACAGCCCTTTACAACATCCCTTTAGTGAATCAAAGTGCTTTACAATAGATAGTAAATAAAAAGGAACAATTAAAAACAATTAAAAGCAACAAAAAGCAGTAAAAGCAATAAAATAGAACAAAATATAATACAATAAAATACAATGGAATAAAGTAAAAGTAAAAGTGTCACCACGCTACTGGGTATTAAAAGCCATCCTAAATAAATAGATTTTCAGTCTAGAGTTGAAGAGGCCCAGGTCAGAAACGAGATGTATTTCAGCAGGGAGCTTATTCAAGCGCCTGGGAGCAGCAACAGAAAAGGCTTTGTCATCCCACTGTTTGTATTTCGATCTGGGCACCTCCAGCAAAAGTTGGTTAGATGACCTCAGAGCTCTACCAGGCTCCCGAACAGTTCAAAGCTCAGACAAGTACAATGGGGCAAGGCCATAAAGAGCTTGAAAAACAATCATTAAAAGTCTAAAATCAATCGACGGGAATGAAGGGGAAGCCAATAAAGGGAGTTAAGGACAGGAGCGATGTGCTCTCATCTGTTAATGCTGGTTAAGAGACGGGCAGCAGAATTTTGGCGACTGACAGAAGACTGGGAGATGCCAACATAAAGTGCATTGCAGTAGTCTAATCTTGAACTGATTAGAGCATGGATGGCTTCCTGAAGGCGTGACGGCTAAAAAAACATTTTAACTGTGGCCAGGAGACATAGCTGGAAAAAACTAGTCCTGAAAACATTGTTGATTTGTTTATCAAACTTTAGATGTGTGTTGAAAACTACTCCCAGATTTCTGATGGTTTGACTGAGCTTTGAAAACAAGGTGCCAAAGCCAGCCGTCACATTATCCATAAACACAACACATTCTGTCTTGTCATCATTTAAATGACGAAAATTTTGGGCCAACCACTGCTTAATATCAGCAATACATATCATCTGCATAACAATGAATAGAAAGGTTGTGCCCAGCTACAATTGACCCCAGTGGCAAAATACAAACATGGACAAAATTGTTGGTACCCTTCTGTTAAAGACAGAAAAACCCATAATGGTCACTGAAATAACTTGAAACTGACAAAAGTAATAATAAATTAAAATATTATTGAAAATTAACTAATAAAAATCAGACATTGCTTTTGAATTGTGGTTCAACAGAATCATTTAAAAAACAAAATAATGAAACTGTCCTGGACAAAATGATGGTACCCCTAGAAAAGATTGAAAGTAGTGACCATAGGGACATGTTAAACCAAGGTGTATCCTGTAATCAGCATCTCAGGTGTCTTCAAACTTGTAATCAGTCAGTCTGCCTATTTAAAGGGTGAAAAGTAGTCACTGTGCTCTTTGGTATCGTGGTGTGTACCACACTGAACATGGACCACAGAAAGCTAAGGAGAGAGTTGTCTCAGGAGATTAGAAAGAAAATTATAGACAAGCATGTTAAAGGTAAAGGCTATAAGACCATCTCCAAGCAGCTTGATGTTCCTGTGACTACAGCTGCACATATTATTCAGAAGTTTAAGGTCCACAGGACTGTAGCCAACCTCCCTGGACGTGGCTGCAAGAAGAAAGTTGATGAGAAATTGAAGAGATGGATAATACAAATGGTAACCAAAGAGCCCAGAACAACTTCTAAAGAGATTAGAGGTGAACTCCAAGGTCAAGGCACATCAGTATCAGATCACACCATCCATCACTGTTTGAGTCAAAGTGGACTTAATGGAGGACACCACTGTTGAAAGCAAATCATAAAATAGCCAGACTGGAATTTGTCAAAATGCATATTGACAAGCCACAAAGCTTCAGGGAGAATGTCCTTTGGACAGATGAGACAAAACTGGAGCTTTTTGGTAAGTCACATCAGCTCTATGTTCACAGAGACAAAAATGAAGCATACAAAGAAAAGAGCACTGTACCTACTGTGAAACATGGAGGAGGCTCAGTTATGTTCTGGGGCTGCTTTGCTGCATCTGGCACAGGGTGTCTTGAATCTGTGCAGGGTACAATGAAATCTCAAGACTATCAAGGCATTCTGGAGCCAAATGTGCTGCCCAGTGTCAGAAAGCTTGGTCTCAGTCACAGGTCATGGGTCCTCCAACAGGATAATGACCCAAAACACACAGCTAAAAACACCCAAGAATGGCTCTGAACAAAACATTGGACTATTCTGAAGTGTCCTTCTATGAGCCCTGATCTAAATCCTATTGAACATTTGTGGAAGGAGCTGAAACATGCAGTCTGGAGAAGACACCCTTCAAACCTGAGACAGCTGGAGCAGTTTGCCTATGAGGAGTGGGCCAAAATACCTGTGGACAGGTGCAGAAGTCTCATTGAGAGTTACAGAAATCACCTGATTGCAGTGATTGTCTCAAAAGGTTGTGCAACAAAATATTAAGTTAGGGTACCATCATTTATGTCCAGGCCTGTTTCATTGTTTTGTTTTTTAAAATGATTCTGTTGAACCACAATTCAAAAGCAATGTCTGATTTTCATAAGTCAATTTTCAGTAAATTTTTATTTTGCATTTGTCAGTTTCAAGCTATTTCAGTGACCATTGTGGGTTTTTCTTTCTTTAACGGAAGGGTACCAACAATTTTGTCCACTTGTGTATATAATGAAAAGAGAATAGGGCCAAGAATAGAACCTTGTGGGACCCCACAGGACAGAGGAGCACTGGAGGAGGACAAGTCACCAACCATAACAGAATAGGTTCTACAGGATAAGTAAGATGGTTGAATGGTTGTAGTTTCTATGTTATTTGTCCACAAGTATCAGCTAACTCATTCACACCCTTTCATGCCCCTTTACACACCACTGATGCATCAGTGGGAGCAACTTGGAGTTAAGTGTCTTGCCCAAGGACACATAGCCATGTGACACCTGGAGCTGGGCTGCACCCTGCCGATTACTGACCAAGCGCACTATCAGACTGCGCCGACGACGCCCCAGAGCTGAGCTGCAGACTTACCATATGAAGAATGGCTAAACAGTAGCAAATAGTGCTCAGTTGCTGAACTTTGTCAACGTTTTTGCATTGGCATATGATTAGAGCAAAGAGTGGGAGCTAAAGTGACAATTGCAGACAGCATTTGTGCAAAAATGCAGGCACAACACCATCTCTGCGGATTTGGCCCAATGTATTGTAATGTGTCTATTTGACAGAACAGAGCTATCAGAGAGAGAGAGAGTTGGTTGCTATTCGGACATGATGCACTGGCTGACACTGATAAAGGAAAGACTCACATACATTTTGAGAAGTTTGTCCATTTTTAGGTCTACCTGGGTGAAAGTCCATTCCTACAGCGATGCTTGTCTTATGACCCCTAAATTCACAAACACAATAACAGACATTTGATTCGATTCACCTTTATAAAATATTTAGTTCAAAGCACCTTTCTCAGACCAGGGGTCTCAAACCTTTCCAATCAAAAGAGCCATTTTGCTCACCACTCCCACCCAAAAAAATCTGTGTGGAGCCACAAAACACATCTGAACCTTATAATGAAGACAGCAGCGCCTGTTGACTCTACATCATTATAATGACAACAGATCCATAAGCAAACTGCTTATCACTTGACATGACTGATCCATTTGGGTTCTGTATTTTTGTTGCTTTAACTTGGCATTATTGTTATACCATATTATATTGCATTAATTAATGTAGAACTGAAATGACAACAATGGTATATGTACTTTGATAATAGGGCTCGTCAACAAAAATAACAGTCAAATAATATTAGCCAGTGTCATCACTGTTATGACTCATTGTTGTAACTCTGTGTTTTTCCTCAGGATCACGTTTTACTTGCAGTGGGGAAATCATAAATACTTATTTGACATCATCAGGTGAGATAGGGGTCAGAGGGTTAAACTTTAATGACATTAAACTTTTCTTTCCTGCAATCCTATAAGTTTTTATGGACAATTTCATAATAATCATGAGGTAGTCTTGTGGTTTTGAGGTGCTTTTTGAAATCTCATCATTGTTTCTGAAGCTTATCCACTTTTTGTTTCATGTCAATCTTGAAATCTTTTCAAAAATATGTCAGATGAACATATAACAGTAACTCACACACAGATGAGTTTGTAGTTACTGAATGAGATGGAGACAGTGAAGGGAAGAGAGATAAAATCCCAAACTATTATAACCCAGTCCTGTATGAGGAATCCAAATGGGTGATGCTCTAGAAATTATACGGTGCTGATTCACCAGCCTGTTTGATCGCCATGTTTGACCCGTGGACTTGAGACACGCAATTTGCCTCACTCAGGAGTGACCTGATTTGAGGCTTGTCATAAACTTTTTTTGTGAACTATCCTTAAGAGTAAGGTTGCTTTACAATTGTTTTACCGCCCCCAATTGAGTCAGAGCCTCCACAAACTCAATCCATAAATATCAGACGTGTTTTACATTTGCAATTCCAGGTCAGTCCACCTGAAGTCATCCTCTAAGTTGAGACAACACACATATCTTTTCACAGATTTGTTTACTGTTGCAAGACAAGGCCTTAAACTAAGCTGATGTCAACCATCCTGCATATTTGTTTCCTTACTGAACTCTTGTTTGATCCACAGAGAATCCAAAGAGATCCTGTGCCTGTAAAATCTTTAATGTGGAATAGTCACTATGAAAAGAATAAGTAAGTGGGTAGGTAGAGTGTATTTATTTAGCACTTTCTAGGAGCAGATGTCACAAAGTGTTTCACAATAAAATCAAAAACTATTTTTCAATTTTCTCTATTAAAAAAAGACAAAAAGTTGTTGCACTCTTCATGGTGACCAAGGGATGTAACATGAATGCATATACAGAACACTTTGCATCAAAGGAAAAGACAAATGCAAGAAGCCACAAAACAAATTCAAAAAAGAGATAAATAAATGCAAGTCCAACAAGACGGAGCATTAATGCAAAACGATGCTAGATTATGAATGCAAGTACGAACAACATAGGTCTGACCATAACAACAAAGTGTCTCTACTTTTGTAGAGACGCACCCAGCCAATAAACTCTGGACTGTTTACCTTTTTTTATTTGACATGCATGCTCAACAGGAATTGAAAACAAAAATAAAATAAACATAAAGGTATAACAATATAAGAAATGTTTAAATACATGTGTGTAAAATTCTTAAATAAAAAATTTAAAAAATAATAAAGGGATAAAGTACCTTATTAATGTGTACACATATTTCAAATTTCTACTGCAATAAAAATGGCACACCAACATTCCTTAGACAGTTAAGTTTAGTTCAGGCTTTAAGAATTCATTCAACAAATATCATCCTCATAGCTTCCATGGACAGTATCCATTCAAACATGGTCTTGTCTTTAAAAATATCACAAATATTTTGACATGTTTTCAGACATTTTCACATGTGGCTGTATATTTGACAAACCTGGTAAGGATGTAAAATACTTCTTCAATTCATTCTTGAAGCAAATAAATGAGTGACTCTGATTTCTCCATATGCTGTTTTCCCTGATAATGTAATTCTGAGAAAAGAGTTCTTTTGGTGTGTTATTATTATCGAGCAGAATTGTAGTTATATTTTTTTATCTTAACGCTTAACCACTCTTATTTGTTTAATCAAAATTCTGACAACAGACAAAACAAATGTTACACTGTTTGTGGTAATTACAACAAAAACATCTCCATCTCAAAAATGTGCCGGTGGAAACAGATATTGTATGTATATCCATCTACAAGTAAGAAATTGAAATGGATGTTTATTTTTCATGGTTTTAAAGAAAAATGGTTGTGTGAATTTTCAGCATCTCTACCTTTATTTGCACAATAAAATGTTAAAAAGTAGATGTAATCCTGCTTTGTCTGTCATTAAGGAATTTTATTAACATTTATGAAGCATCACATTTGAAAAGTATTTCACTTTCATCAATAGGCCCTTTAACATGGCCCCTTTTGCTTCAAAGCCAAACAAGCAAAAAGTCTAAAAGTCCAGTCAACATTTGTGATCATCAGCCGTTGTTCTTATGAGGATTCAAAGTGGACCAGGGGCCTGTTGCACAAAACTAAGATAAGGGATTAAGCCGGGATATCTTGGTTATCCTGGATCAACTAATCCATGATGTGGTTGCACAAAAGTGGGATAAGGGGAAGTGGTAAATGTTTTGACATATGTTACCATGGAGATTTACTCTGTGGAGCTAGCCTGCTCCAGACCAGGCTAAGTTCCAGGATCTATTTAATCTCATCCCTTTTCTCAGTCAGCAGTCCCCACAAACGGAAACCAATATTTATTCCACTGCCCACCACACATCGTTATCACATTCAACAAGACCCAGCCTAATTATTTAAACATTTGTGATCATTTATGAAATGACTTTAGATAAAATTATGACTTTATATGATTTTGCAATCCTTAGATAAGAGTTATCCGTAGAATATATATAAAATGTACATCCCATATTAGTTAAAATAAAAGTCACATGGTGTTTCTTTATTGAAAAAGGATAAATCAGAGCAGGTAAACAGGTGAACAGACAAATGAATGATGCAGCAGCCTCTCTGCAGGCCTGTATACAGCACAAGCATCATAACAGGACAATTTAATTTAAAATTAAACGTATTTGTCCCCCATTGTAGGCCATATTAACTCACATTTACAGCATGCATACTAACTTAAACAATTTAAGACGTATTAGCCACTGTCCTCATGGAAGATGGCAGTCTTGTCCCAGTCTATGTGTGAGGGCACTCGGGGGGTCTCTGCGTCCTCAGGCAGGACACATTGTGGAGGACAGCACAGGCCACAGGGATGTACATGCCCTGTCTGGACCGAGCCTCAGGCTTTGGAGACAATGAAAGCATGCCTTTAGGAGGCCAAAGGTCATTTCTATTTGGGCCCTTGACCTAGCATGGGCATGACTGTATAGCTGCTGTGCTCCCTGAGGGTCTGTAAACAGTGTGAGGAGAAAACACACCTGAGAATTCACCTGTGAAAACAAAATATCATCATCATAGCCTCAGAAACAGAGACAGTCTTCACACAGCCATGATGTTAAGGTGGTTATCAATTAAGGATGTGTGGCTCACCTTATGAAAGGTGCTGGTAGACTGCAGAGGTCAGTTTGCCACAACATTGCTGATCAGGCAGTCTGCACTGCAGACCACCTGAACTATAAGATGTAGACTATTAAACCACCCAGTGTACATCACATGCTGCACAGTGTTCATTAACTGACAATATCAAAAAGACATGTTCACCTGAACATTAATACTGTGAAAGGATTTTCTGTTCACAAAATCACCCTCAATGGCTCCTGCTGCATGTCAGCTTTGGCCCAGTCATGTTTCATCCACACACACACACATACACCCACACACACACGCACACACACACACACACACACACGCACACACACACACACACACAGTGGTTATTTTATGACCTATCAGCATACACATGCATGCATAGCCATCTGGCCCATTAGGCAATACATGCAAAAGGAGCCGTGGCCTCCAGGGGGCGCCACAAAATCTGTTTCAAATTTGTAATTGGTTAAGCATGTTAATTTGCTGACACATTTTCTTAACAATTAAAGACAATGGTAAAAACAATGCTATTGAATTCTTTATGTAAGCATATGTAAAATCGCAGATGGAGGAGGGCATCATATAAAATCTCGCCGAGGGCCCCACATTGGGTAGAGATGGCTCTGCATGACTCTGCATACATGTAATCCAACAGCATAGGGGCATGGATGATAAGGAGCAAACGCGAACGTTTCAATTTCAATTTCAGTTTTAGTTTCACTTGCAATTCAACTAATTCATACTCAAGGCACAACTAATTTTTCAGTGACGTTAATGAACTATTTGGATTAATATTGTGATGTTTCAGTGGAATACTGAGTGTGTACCAGTGCACTACTTATGCATTCAGGCGGTCTGCAGTGCTTTGCCACGCTTTCTGTCATTGCTGTATTGCCGTGGCGGTGTTTCCTCTTTTTTAATTAGGTCTGTTACCTTCTCATACGCCTCCATGAGGACTTCCTGCTCTGATGGAGAGAAGCACGCCGCTCTTGTTGTCATGGTGTATCCGTGATTCTGTGATCAATCGCGGGGTCTGTTTAAGGAATTGCGTGCATGCACTGATCCAGGATTGGTTACACCTGGCTTGACGAATCCATGTGCTCTCATCCTCGCTTGGTCTTTTGTGCAACCAATTAAGCCTGAACCTTCTTGTTTTGATGGGCCCAGCTTAGTCATTTATCCTGGATGTCTAAATCCTACTTTCATGCAACAGGCCCCAGGTTCTCAGTTTGGAGGATGTTTACAATTATCAGTCATATGTTTACTGTTTATTTTACTTTGTTTTCTAAAAAAAGAAGAGCACTATCTTGCTGTACACTTATGGTGTGTGATTGTACAGCATCTAAAACTGCACTAATAAAAAAATTTGACAAAACAATACTAAATCTGTGAGTACTGTACATCATTACAGAACCATAGAAAAGTCTCCTCTGGTCAGATGAATGACTCTCTCTGACCAAAACAATGCTGCTGCTCCAAAGCTCTTCTCTGGTTCTTCTCCTCTGACCTCCACGACTCTCCTGATCCTCAGACTTCTCAGGGGCCTGAAGTGGAGGCTCAGACCTGTAAATAACATTCAGAAGAGAGGGAAATTAATTGAACAGACATGACGTTACAAAGTAACTTTTTACCACCTGCCTTCACTGTCTAACTCATAGGTGTTATACGTTTTCACAGCTGATGGAGTTTATTCGTTACATGTTTCTCTACAGATGATGGTCTGTACCTGCTGTGTCATATTGCTCTGCTCTGTCATTATCAGCCTCTTCTTTGTCTCATATTTAGCAGCTTTACCGAGAGCATAAAGTGATCCTACCGCAGTCATGTCTCTGAGGGTCCTCAAATTAGCCGAAAAGGTTGGAAGGCGTAAAGTTATCTCTTCCAGCGTGTAATAAATGAGTCCCTCCAGAGAAGCCTTCAGGCACAGCCAATGAAAGTGACAGAATACACATGCAAACGCTGAGCCAACAACTGACAGCTGACGTTTGAAAAATGATATAGAATCAAGAATCAAGAATCCTTTATTGTCATTATGTCAGGACATCATGAAATCTCGGGCGGTAGCTCCCGGCTGAGGTAGTCAGAAAAAATATAAAAAACCGTGAACCAGCCCTCACAATAAACTAAATATAAAAAATATAATAATAATAGAAATAGAATTATAATGAGAAAGAATGAAAGAAAGTGAGTCAGTCAGCAGCAGTCCTTGTAATAAAATTAGTGCAAACAGTGCAACTTGTAAAGTGTCCACGGTGCGGAGGTGGTGGTGGGGGTCTGTGTGTGTGTGTGTGTGTGTGTCAGTGTCAGCAGGGGGAGGTGTGTGTGCTCATGTCACGGGGGGGGGGGGGGGGGGGGTGATTGATTTCACAGCTCTGGGGAAGAAGCTGTTTTTCAGTCTCTTGGTTGTTGATCTGATGTTTTTGTACCTTTTCTGTGAGGGGAGCGGAACAAAAAGTCCATGTCCAGGATGTGTGGGGTCTGCAGTGATCCGGCCAGCCCTCCTCCCCGTCTGCATAAAGTGAGTCCAGGTCCTGAGAGAGGACCCCCCCACAATCCCTTGTGCAGTCCTTACCACCCTTGCTAAGTCCTTCCTGTCCTGTGCCGTGCAGCTCCCGTACCACACTGTCACACCGGGACCGAGGATGGGTCCTTTTGGTCCTGTAAAAGTTTGTGAGCAGGAAACAGTAGGGTCCAGCCCTCTTCAGGTTCCTGAGGAAAAAGAGTCTGGTCTTTTTTCACCAGGTGTGCAGTGTTCAAAGACCAAGTCAGTTCTGATGTGATGTGGATGGCCAAGAATTTGATGTTATGAACACGCTCGACCACCTCCTCTTGTATAAGGAGAGGAGCATGCTCTGTCTTCCTGGACCTCCTGTAATCCACAATGACCTCCTTGGTCTTGCTGGTATTCAGGGCAAGATTTTTTTCCGAGCACCATTCTGTCAGGTGCTGGATCTCCTGTTTGTAATGGGTCTCATCATTGTCTGATATGAGACCCACCACGGTCATGTCGTCAGCAAACTTCACAATCGTGTTTGTGGGGTGAGTGGCATAACAGTCGTGTGTGAAGAGAGCCGGGCTCAGCCCTGCGGCGTTCCTGTGTTCAGGACCATTGTGGACGATGTGCGGTCCCCAATGTTCACCACCTGGGGTCTAAAAGCTGAGCTGAAGTCGATGAACAGCATCCTGGCATACGTGTTAGGATGCTCAAGATGGGACAGGGCTGTGTGTAGAGCTATGGAGACTGGATCCTCTGTTGATCAGTTCCCCTGTAAGCCAACTGATGGCCATCCAGATCAGCTGGTATGACATCCTTGATGTGCTTTAGGATGATCCTCTCAAAGCACTTCATGATTACCGGGGTCAGGGTGACCGGGCGGTAATCATTAAGGCAGGTGACAGCTGTCTTATTCAGAGAGAAAAATGATCTTACTGCACCTTATCAGTCCACGTGGTTTATTTGTCTCTCGGGACGTCCAGTCGACTCCTTCCCCCCCTCTGTATATCAACAAATGCATGTTGGTGTGAGGTGCTCTGTTTTATGACAGTGCAATTACACTCAACATCCATAGAGGCCACTAGAGAGCAGAAAGCTGGGATCTTACATACTGGGGCTTTAAGGCACAGTCTGTGTCATAGTCACAAGTCCAGGTGTATTGATGCAAAGACATATCTTTATACATGTATCAAGAATCATACCACCAGGTAAATGTATTAAGCTACTTACAGAATAAATGTATTTCCAAGAATAGAATTACATTCATGTACTTTTGCTGTGTAGTTAGCCTACTATTAAAGTGTCTGTGCACTTGTACAGCTGACATTGATCATTACTTAACTAAACACTGTTACGCTTTCATAGCAAGGAGCCATATGTTAAACTGCAAACTCACCTAATACAGTGATAAAATATAAAGTTTGGACAAAGATCTATCGATTAAGAATTTTACAGTGTGAATGTTGATGATGCAGGTGCTGATAAAACTGTCTTGCTTAAACAAACGTCACATCATGATTTTGCCTCCAATACTTCAGGTACAATGTACAACTTACAGTTTTCAAAACCCTAAGCTCAATCCACTGCAAACGGCACAGATATGAAACTTTACTGGTTCAAGTAAAGCTTTCACCAAAAGTAGAGCAAGACCATCGTCATGCTTAATTGATCTATATATATGAACAGTGAACCCACAGTCTGCTTTAGCATCTGGATTTTTGAGTACTAGTAATAGTAAAGTCCTATAAATAGACTGAAGCGACCAAGTTTTAGTGTTTAAGTCATACAGACAGAATTTTTGTCATGATTGTTACATTTTTAAGTTTTTTTCAGCATCACCCTGTCACTGTAGACAGTGGACCTTTCAGTATCTGATTTCATTCAGATACTGTTGTTGTCTGTCACTTGAGCCAGTAAACAGTACAGCCAATGTGCATGAAAAGGGAACTTTTTGTAATTACCTCTGAATGGTTCTGCCCCTCAGTGTCCTGTCTCATCTGTGTGCCGCTGGGTCAGTGCACAAAGAGTGCATGAGACTCACAGTGAGGGGATCATTTGGTTTTCTTTCTTTTTCTTTTTTAGACTGTGTCTTTTTGACTCATGTGCACAGTTTGTATAGGAGCAGAGCTGCTCACACACTTTAGGAGTCTGCCTTTCAGCCATTGAAAATCATCATGCTGTCTCAGAGCCAATGGACAATTAATGCAAAACAAATGGGTAGTATTTGTGCCTATGCCATGACTGTTGTACTTTTCTCTTGAAGTGGAGTGATGAACTGTAGGAGCGCTTACTTTGAGCACAGAGAACTGAGCAGGTTTCCAGATGTGCCCATTATTTCCCCATTGTTCATCATAATTTCAGTCCAGCTCTTTGTATCGTTGTCCCCCACTTTACATTTCTAAATGAGAAACTGGTCCAGAGGTGACATGCCTTGTTTTATCTGCCAGTCTTAGACACAATCTTAAAAGGATTATACTCTTCATTTAGCTCCATTGTACAGTGGTTCTCAACCAGTGGGCTGGGGCCTAAAGTTGGATCCCAGATCTGTTCTTAGAGGGCTACGAATGAGTCTGGAAAAAAATGTGTCAAGTGTCTCAAATGTAGAGAAGAGTGGACAAACACCCATATATTTTATTTTACCCTGTTTTTCTGTAAAAAGTAAATGTTATTTGTTTTTTTTTTTTCTCAAAGTATAACATATGCACAGATCAGCATTAATGGTGTCTTCATAGATGTGCAGGTAACCCATGCCTTTGGCACTAACACACCTATACGATCACAGATGCTGGGTTTTGAAGTTTGCACTGACAAACTGTACAGTCCTTTTCCTCTTTGGCCCCGAGGACACTGCGTCAAAACTGATTTAATATGTGGACTCACCAGACCAAAGCACTTTTTTCCACTTTGCCTCAGTTCATCTCAGATGAGCTCCAGCCTTGTTTCTGGGTGTTGTTGATGAACTTGCACTTGTAGATGTAGCAGCAAACTGTGTTAACTGACATTGATCTTCTGAAGTGTTCCTAAGCCCACGTGGTGATATCCTTTACGGAATAATGTTGGTTTTCAATGCAGTGCTATCTGAGGGATTGAAGGTCAAGGGCATTCAATGTTGGTTTTTGGCCTTGCTTCTTATATGAAGAGATTTCTCTGGATGCTCTGAATCTTTTGATGATATTATAAACTGTATGTATGCTGAGAAACATTGTTCATAAATCGTTGTTCAGTTGTTCACAAAGTGGTGGACCCCGTCCATCCTCACTTGTGAACATCTGAGCCTTTAAGGGATGTTCTTCTTCATATCCAGTCATGATATTCTCCTGTTTCCAGTTAACCTGTCCACCTCTGAAATGCTCCAAACAGGTGTTTTTGAGCATTCCTCAACTTTACCAGTCTTTTGTTGCTTTTTTGGAACTAATGCAGGCATCAAAATCAAAATGAGTTAATAAAGAACAATAAAGTTTATCAGATTGAACATTAAACCTCTTGTCTTTGTTGTGTATTTTATTGAATATAGGTCAAGAGGTATTTGCAAATTATTGTATTATGTTATATTTATATTTTGCATAATGGCTCACACTTCAATTGAATTGGAATTAGTAACATATTTGCTCTTTGATGGGTTTGCTACCACAAGCCAATGGATTAAAACTAACAACAAACCTGTGGCAGGCATGACAATGTTAGGTTTATTGGGAGACATGTTTTAACACACCAAGAGACATAACTGAAAAAGCTTGATATGACCTCAGATCATTCTGGTTGGTTGGCAGGAAAACTCTTTGTAATTGAGTGAGTGTTGTTCTGCCACAAACTGTTAACAACTTTGCACCCATTCTACTGTTTCTGCTCTGCACTCAGCAGAGACAAAAGGGAGCTGGCATCTAAACAATGCCACTCATAATGTGACACAGGTAGGTCTGTATGTGAGGTCGGGCAAACAATCTATTTTTAACTGGGGCCATAAGTATTGGGAGAGGAAGAAGTCCTGACTTTTGGTCTGTTTATACAAGTACTGTAACACATGAATATATAGATAAAAGGGCATATAAAACTAAAAAAACATAATATGAACTCCTTAAATGTCAAAATTAGATACCTGCCAATCATTTTATAAAGCATATTCCAATTGGTATCTCATTTGCAACAGAGGCAGTTGATAGGCCAACACTGAAGCTAGCAATCGCTGATGAGACCATTTCAGATAGCTGTTACAAAGAGGGACTGAACTTACAAATGCATTTTCGTGTAGTTTTTTTAATAATCTGTTCTGACAAGCATATTAAAACATGAGTCTTTATATTTATCAAAGAAGTAAAGCAAGGACAAAAAACTCATAGGACAGAGCCACTGGCATTTGTGCTGCCTTGAAAACTTGTATTATGTTACTTTTGGTTACTCTAATGGCTCTAAATACACCACAATGTAACTATGTGCAAAAATAAAATGTAGCGATTCTTAAACTGTCCACTATACTGAGTGACATTTTATTTATCATTGAGGTCTACAGTAGTGGTTTATCACATGATTTCACAAATTGCTACTTATTACCGATCAAAGATGTGAATTAGAGACAATCAGTGTACTTAAATCTTATTCATCAAACAATTTTGGATTGCCCCAAGCAAGTTTCTGCTTGTTCTGAGGCAAAAATCAAGACTGGTCTCTCCCTACAGTGTTGGGATGACAATGGTGATGAGAGGACAGCAACTGTTAAAGGTCCCCCAAGTCTAGGGTGACCATGCATCCTCTTTGTGCAGATATGTCCTCCTTTTTGATCATAAAATTATGTCCGGGGGGATTTGATAAAATTCCCTAAAAAGTCTAGGTTTTTTCTCAGCTTGTTCTACAGACGAAGCTGTCGCTGGCGACAGAAAAAGACATGCATGATTCAAACTACTCTGAAAGCTGAGAAGCGGAGCTTTCCAGTGATACACTACGTAAAGGCTGGATTGACTGTGAGGGAGGTAGTGAGCTGACTGAGCTGGACAGCAGAGAGAGGATTCAGAGACAAACATGTGAGTAATTTATCAGTGCTTTATCAGTATTTTCTGTGTAAATAATGTCAAAATATTGTAAATAATGGCATTAGTATCATTCTGGAGTGTTTTCTTGCCGTTCTCTTGCTGTATTTTCGCCTAGTTCATCTTTTTTGTCATCGTCTTTTTCATATTCTCTTTTTAGGTTTTCAGAATATGGTCAACCTATCCAAGACCAATGGCAAAGACTTTCTTTTTCAAGACTACTTTGTATTGATGCCTTGTGGATACCCTCAGGTAAGAATCCTGGAGCAAGATCAACCTAATGATGTCAACTGATTGCAAGCAGGAGAGAGCTTTTACAAGAGGCTTTTCACGGAGCAGATACACCAGTCCACAGTTACTGTGCAAGTCTTTGTGCTTACTTTTCAGACAACACAAACAAATTACCACAGACAATAACAGGCCTTGAGAAATACAACTCCTCTCTGAGATTTTAGAGATACATGAGAGACAGAGAATTGTTCAGCCACAGAATTTGCAGACAAGAAGCCTGTCTTCATTAAACATATAAGAAATGTAAACCTTTTCACTGAGAAATTCTGTGTCAGATACCCCATATAAAAAAATATTTGCAAAAGGTTGAACAAAGACAAACTTCAATTGATACAAATCAGAAAAACCACAAAACATAGAAACAGTCTGACACAAAATAATTTCTAATACTATTATTGACTATTTAAGATTTGTGTCAGTTATTTCAAACAACACTTTTCACAAAGCAAGCAAGGCTTTTAAAGAAGCCGTAATGATAAATTGTGACGTCTCTCCTTTCTCCAGGAGACACCAGGTCCCTCTTGTGTTTTGAATAACAATGTCCAGACCTCTGAAACCCCTGCTTCAACAGAAGCCTGTGAAACCCACCTTAGGGGGCCGTCCCTCAGGTATGCTTTCCCTAACAGTAGACCTCCTGACACCTTCAGCTCAGACTGCCCCCACCCATCCCTGTAGCCCTGATCGAAGAACAATGATGTCTGTATGTAAATTGTCTGCCTTTGTCTGCTATTGTTTTATCGTGTCTGGTCAGAGCACGCTCAGAGCTCGTCTCCCCCTCTGGGTGTCTCCCATTTGTTTCCCACTGTACAAAAACCCTGTCTTCCCTCAGTCGGGGTCTTTTCTGCATTCGAACCGCTCGTGTGTTGACTGATCTTTTCTTTGCAAAGAAAATAAAACCTTGTCGGCCGGAAGAAGTCTCATTTCATTCTTCACCAGAAACAGGAAAAAACTTCCACAACAAAGCGAACAACACTTATGAATTTGAGCAAACAAGGATGAACCAAAAAAATCAAAATACAAAAATTGCAAACAAAATATCACTTTAATCTTTCAAAACAAGTGTATTTTATTAGTTAAAACATACACATTGTTTTTTTTGGATTGTAAAAGACATGATTTTAAAAAGTTTTAAGGAGCCATGCTCAGTTTATGAAGTGATCTTACTTGCTGAAGAAGACCTAGAAGAAAGAGGTAAAGGTAAAGCCTGAATCAGGTAGCAGTTTGTCTTGGTTCTAAAGGGCTGGATGGTTTGATGGATGTGAATTAATTAAGATGGCTTCTAACTGATAATGAGGTGCCATGTTTTATGAAATAGTTTAATGCAATGTGCACAACTCTGAAGCAAAAGTCATGCAATACGAGATAAGTAAAGAATTGATGCAGTGAATTCAAGCATGAACAAAAATGTAAGAAAGGAAGCAAGAACAGGTTGCCAGGTCTTCTTATTATAAGCGACTTTGGGCTTCTTTGCTTGAAAAGTTGCTAGAAAATATTGGCAGTTGTGGGTTGCAGTGGCTCATACTACCAATATAAACTCAATTTAGATGTGACACAAACAATTTTGTCCCACTCCAAACACAAATGTAAATTTTACTGTAAAAGGAGGGGCAAAAATTATGTTTCCACCAAAGAGAAATCCTCATAGCCAGAACTACATTTATTTCTAATGCAGCTATTACTGTTTTTTTTTTTTAAACCGTAATAAAGGTGTAGAGGATCAACATAAAACTTAGATAAAGTCTGAATTTTTCTGTTTGGTTACAAGGTTAGACAGAGTGTTTAGCGATAACGGAGTTATCAATAACAGTAGCCCCTCCCTTCACATCTTCTTCACTAAAGAAAAGGATGTTACACCTCCATACAAGAGGATCTTGAAGAAGTAAATTAAGAGCTAAATATGAAAAAAATGTCACTGTGAATTGAAATTGAAATGTAGATGAAAATCAAAACATGTTTATTGAGATTTCTCTTTTTTAAAAAAAAAAGTAATATATCAAATTAGAAGAAAAATAGCTGGAGGTCGCTTGTTTTGGGTTTGTTTTTATTGACCTAGTTGCTTATTTCGGTAGAAAAATCTGGCAACAATGTTTTGGCGGCTGGAGGACAGCTGTATCTGTAATGATCAGTGAGAATGCAACATGATGCTGAATGTGCTTTTAGAGGAGGATGGCAATGATATTTTAAACAGTTGTTGCCACAATATCAAAAAACAAAGCTCAAGGCATGCTCGAGGTGTAAAAGCTGCCTTTAAGTGATTTCTTATGGAAACATTGTTTGACAACATTGTGATGGAGGTCTGTTCCACAAGTGATCAAGATGAGGTAATGGACTTGCAGTGAAAGAGAGTGAAACTTGATGAATTGGCTGGTAGAATTACAGACTGGTCTTTGTAAGCAATCAAAGCTGATCTGTGATTCGTTGATGAAACAGCAAAAGCACAATCTGAACACAGAGAATTTGGTGTTGGAAAAACATAATACAACAAAGTACCACTTGAAGTATTTCTGCTATGATGAAAAATGTTTTGGAGAGAGCGAAAAGACCGTCTTTAAGAACATGCAGTTCTTAAACCAAAACGCTATGAGGGACTGATTATTTAAAAAGCCCCCAAAAATATTAAGAAGACAGCATGAGTTAATGAAAGAATGTCCTGTGCATGTGTTGGCCATTAATAGTGAAGATGATGCTGATAAGATCAATAAGACAGAGGAGTCAGAGTCAGACTTCAGCACAGCTTGTAACTGAGGCTGGAATAAAAGAAGTGCTGCTGAAGGTGAGGTAATTTATTACCATCATTAAATTTTTAACAAAGATAGTTAAATACTTTGGATGGATGAAATGACTATAAAAAGTGTTTAAAAAAAAACAAAAGACAGATAGGAAAGCTGGGATAAGTTAGGTATCCTGGTATTAGGGGCCCATATTAGCGGAGCATATGTTGGTAAGTAATCCTGCTGGCATTGGTACCTGATGGAGAGGGATTATTACTCTGGTGACAAGAGCTCCCCTTTTAATAAAACCTTGGAAGGCTGATAATGGTAGCCCACTTGGGGCACTGACATCCTGGTGCCAGGTGCCCCAGCCCGAGTGTGATCTCAAAAGATTGATGATGGTAGCTCCCGGGGGGCATTGTCATCCTGATGACAGGTAACACTGCTGATGTGACCTTGGAAGTTTGATGATGGGAGATGGCAGGGGCACTGACATCCCAGTGATGAGTTCCCCTGATGGCATGACCCTTGATGGCTGATGATAGTGGGGAACCCAA
Source organism: Cetoscarus ocellatus (assembly GCA_037902135.1). Lineage (NCBI taxonomy): Eukaryota > Metazoa > Chordata > Actinopteri > Labriformes > Labridae > Cetoscarus > Cetoscarus ocellatus. The sequence goes on from JBAMNC010000671.1 coordinate 76,876, forward strand.
AATACTACCACACAGCGCTCCTCAGATGTTACGGTGCTGTTATTGTCCGCTCAGAGTGGCAAATCATTGTTTACTGAGGTCAACAGAGCAGTTTATGTGGCTGACGGTCAAGCTGCACTGAGAGCGCCCTCTGTTGGATGAAACTGTCCACTGCTCCAGGCGCCCTTATGTGCCGCTTCACTTAATATTTTACATTCGAAAATTTATTTACTCTTCGGTTACGGATATTTATCCCCATGTTCGAATGGTTATTCGAATACTGAGTATAAGGTGACAGCCCTAGTCAGGCATGTCAGGATCACAGAACAGTGGCTGCAGCACAACGCACAGGGGACCTGTCACAGGGTAAAACCCCGGTTTTAATCAGCCAGGTTTGAGGTGTGCAAAATATACCATTTATTAAAAGCAAGCCACTCTCAGCGTCTCCCTCGCTGTCGTGCCTCCTGGTTCTCCTCACCCAGGCTGCATGCTGTCGTCTGTGCCTTCCTTTGCAACCGACTGCTGCTTCACCATTGTGATCCTCACTGGCTGCAGACCGCGTCCTCAGCATCTCTCTCTGGCCTGCTCCTCACCCTCTGCTCTCTCCTTTGGCACATAGGCGCAAATTCCAGGGGGGGACGTGTCCCCCCCTTCCACAAAGTTGTCCCCCCCAAAAATCCGGTTCAAATAAGATTTTTCTAGCAGTACAGTAACGTGTTTGACAGTACAATACAAGTAACACTACTTAAAAACACGTTGTCAGACAATTTTAACTGTTAAAGATTACAACCCCCCTCCCCTCACAATGGTCTGGTCCAAACTGTTTCTCCCGTTGACCGGCGTAGCTGCTGCTGCAGAGCCGTGTACACACAGACCAGGCGGCCAAAGCGTTGGTGATTGGACGAAGTAAGTGTATTAAAACACAGAATGGTTGATAAGTTGTTTATCACTCCACTTGTTCAACAAGCACAGCATGAAAAGCAAAATTTAAACTCCTGTTTTCGAAGTCTGCCAGCATGTTTTAAATTAACACAGCACGCAGCTCATAGGGTGTTTGTTTTTAAGCTAAAATGAAATTTGCATTGTATTTTTAGCACATCTTTTCATCTTAGTTTGTAATGAATCTGTGAATTGTCCATATGGTGTAGTTCACACCTTCCAACCAATACAACTCTTGGAATTGCTGGTTGAGCATGAACAAACCTGTAGACAGGTAGGATATGGACTAACAAGGAACAATGACTTACAGTTATTGTTTAATATAACTATGCAAAACATTTGAGAAAGTACCAAAACAACACAGCAAAAATATAGTGTTTATTTTAATGCCCCCCCCCCCCCCCCCCCCCCCCCAAGAATTACTCTCTGAAATTTTACTGTTTATTGTCCTCCCCCAACATTGAAGTGGGATTTTCGCCACTGCTTTGGTGTCCTCTCACCGATGCTGGCTTCTGCACACCTGCGCTCACTCACACCAATCACCCAGAAAGAGAGGCCACACCCCTTATGTGCGTGCAGCTGGCGCCCTCTCTCCCTGCACTGACAGGTGTTTTAACTTCGCAATTAGATGGTGCACACAGGAGAAGAGTGGGGAGAGAAATCATTCATGCAAGGAAAAAAAAGCAGTTACACACAACCCTGTGACAGAACCTTTAGGGGACGTTGGAGGTTGAGCTCTGCAGAAGTGCTTCCAATTGATTCATCCACTGCTGAATCAAAAGCAATGTGAAACTCTGGTAAGTTTCTTTCCCAGTGTTTGTGTCTGTCCTCAACATATGAAGCAATGATTGCCTTCACATGCTGATATATTCTCTCTGATAGTGTTTGGGGATGTATGGTGAAGTCTGCTTCTGTTCTAAGTCAGGGATTGTGGGTGTAGGTACTATCTTGGGTGCCACCTTAGGTGTGTTTTCATCAAGTAAACTTAGAATTAAAACATGGCTGTGTCTTAATACAATAAACAATCATCGTAACTGAATTCTTACTTTGAAGATAACCTTTGACTCTGCCATTCTGGTTTGTCTTAGGCTTGAAAAACTTTGACTTGGGTCAATACAAGAATAAATGTTTAATGTATGAATGCTTCAAGGCTTCTGATATGCACATACCAGCTGCTAATTTCCTCTGATCCTGAAACATCCTGAAGTGTTTTTTACCAAGTCACACTGGTAGTTCTGTGAATTTGATGACATAAGGTAAAAGTTTATTCATCTGAATCAACAGACACTCAGATGTTTTCATGTCCTCCACTTCTCATCCAAGTTTCTGCCATTTATCATTCAAACCTGAAAGCCTCCATCATTCTGGTGTTTCGAAAACAAATGGCAGGGTCTTAATCCCAGCAAAAATCGGCATTTTATCTTAAGTAGAGGTTGTTTTGCCCCTTTTTAAAGCATGCAGACATCCACTGTGACAGCTGGTCAACAAACTGCCTGCTCGCAGAAAAACAGCCCAGTCTACTCTCGTTTATCTGTTTGTGAGTGTTGTTAAGGCGACCCAACTCATTTGGCAGACTCAGTGACATTTTTGTTCCATTTCAATGATACTGTCTGTTATTTTAATGGCTCAGAATGCATCTCCACAGTTATCATCAGCTAAAATGGATTGTAGTCTATTGACCTCATTGGTACTAATGACATTCACAGTGCTAAGCCACGTCTTGTTAGTCACTGCACATGGACAGTTGATACGTAAATCAGGTGAATGTAAATAAATACATTTTATGTTGGTTATTTTTAGTGCCTGAGCACTGACCTCGGTGTGCGGATCCTAATGTATCTGTTTTTTTTATTTTTTTTCCCCAAAGATCTGCTAATATGGGGCTTTTAACATGCCTGAGAACTCACTAAATTTTGCAGTCTAAAACAGAAATGTATTGAAATTTTTTTACTAAAGCATTTTTGTGCGTGCAAGTCATTAAATGAGTAAACAGTGCTACCTCTCATCAACAAAAAAAAAGGCTTCAGCCTAAATCCATCGAAATTGTTACTCAAATACAGAATGTTGATACCAACAAAAAGGTCCCTTGGCACCATGCTTAAAACGTACAGGAAGTAAGCTACAAATGGTTAAAGTTATTTTTTTTTGTCTATTTTGGCACATCTACTATTTCATCAAGCTTGTCCCAGTTGTTTTTAACTCCTTAAGTTTAAGATGAAAAGTTATCGAGGGTATCTTTAAAGGCAGGACCATAACAGGCGTCAAAAATTGAGACGATTTGGCAAAGTGCCAAAATATCAAATGCTAATATCTCAGGAGTGCTTATGCCAATCTTTACCAAACATAACAGGTATTTTGAGGGTCATTCCAAGCATACATTAATACCATAACTTGACATTATCACACACGCTCCACCAAATGGCTAATCACAGTAGTTTTTCAATACAGCCTTTAAGTTTTTAATTGTTGGTCCCAGGATGATTCAGCTAATTGACTCCATATTCACTAAGCTTTTGGGGTTATGTTGGGGATCGATAATCTGCAATAAAACAGACTTTTTGTCTATGGGCAGGACCACCACCTGGCCCCAAAAATGAGGTTCTTTTTTTTGGTCCAAAAACCACTTAGTTTTTTATAAATTGGTAGTGCTTTGGCCAATCCTCACCAAACCTCAGAGGCATGATGATGCCGACCCCCTGAATCCCCTGAAATTACTATGTCTGCCTTGTGTTTTTAGATAATTCAAGACCAAGAGTTGAAGACCTTGGACTAACAACAAAATAATCCTCAAAGCTCCACCTTTAATGCTGTTGCCTTGGCAGAGCACTATTTACAAAGAAACAGAGGGTAGTATAAAGAGATCTTAGCAAACTCCCAGAGTCACCAAACTTGTCACACATTACCTTTTGTTAGAGTCTGACTTGTCACATGATTTTGAGGACTGGGCATGACCAAATGGCTATATGGTGACCCCCTACTACAATAATTTAAAAAATCCAGCCCCTGCTGCTTGTTTAAGCTACAATCTTTAAAGTTGGTGGGAATATGTACACATAAGCTCTTGGGGAATGTAGATGATTTTATTGTTTTAATAATGGATGTGGCAATGTTGCTCAATTGCATCCCATACAAATTTTAAAACATTAGCCCCTGCAGCAAGATGGACCTAAAATTCTGAAATTTGGTGAGCATATGTATCACACCAGGACCAATAAAAAAAAAACCATTTTGGGCCTATATTGTAAAATCAACAAGAGGTCTTTCATTTTGAATTTAACAGATTCCATGTAGAGTCAAATGAACTGCTTGAAATTAGAAAGAAAATGCTTGTAAAACCATAAACTTTGTAGATAAAAATCCTGGTTGGCCAGTAAAAAGATTTATATATTTTCTGTTGTGTGTATTTGGGGGTGGGTGGGGGGCATTGCTGAATGGTTCAGGAGCACCTGATGGATTTCTTTTGGGCTTAATGACTCAGTAGTACCCCCTACGAGGTTTTTAACAGTCAGGACTAGAAGCATGGTCCACCAGAGTTCCATAATTTGGGAAGTGTGTGCCTCTAAAAAGCAGGGGCTGGCCATTTTGAATTGTATTTCTCTATAACACTGAGTTTAAATGGACATAACATTCATATACTTCAACCTCTCTTCAAACAACACAATAGTCTTGGCCTGACCACACCAAAAAACAAAAAAAACTCTCCACTGGCTACAAAATAGTGGGACTCCTAAAAAAAAAATCACTTGTTTATCAAGAAAAGGAAGACAGCAGAAGCTCAGGGGCCAGATAATTGACATCAGTTAATCAGGCCACACATGACTAAAACACATGAATAACGTCTCCTGTCATCTGTACCTTGTTTCTTAAGCATTTCACTATGTCATTGTTCAGCCACATGCTGCTTCGCATTTTACATGAAGGTAATCACACATACAGTTCATGTCTGTGTACTTCCTCACACACTGCTCTCTACTGGTTGCTGCTAGCACTACTTCAAACACATTGTCTTCAATTCTGTTGAATTACTGCTTCACAGCATTGCATCACCTAGTAGTGGTTACAATCTTCACGGTTGCTACACACCCCTATATAGATTTATTTTCATTTAAACTGATGCTCCAATGAAACTTAATGTGATCTGAAACGCTGACTTTGAAGCAGGAGGCAGCTTATTTCTTTATTCATTTCAAACTTTTAAAAAACAACAGCTTCAGAGTCCTTACTCTGACAAATGCACTCTTCTGAATGGTTCATGTCCAAAATAACTCCGTGATTACCCATGATCCTCTGTTGGTGTGACAGAGTTTCCACTTTTCAGGAATATATGTTTCACTATTATTTTTAGTAAAATCTGGTTCCTGACATCTTGTTGCATTCTGCATGCAGAGGTCACTGAACTTGTGAGACTCTGAACAACTTTACATTGATGTTTAATTTTAATGCACAGGAGTCTGGTCCTCATGTAGTTTAAAACCAGAACTATCAAAATCCTTCAGAAACTTTGCCATTTCAGATCAATGCTCAAAAGAACAGATGGCAGTTTAATAGAATTGTTACATATAACAAAACCATATTTCCATTATAAATGGTCTTATTAAAATCAATTCTTAAAGACAAAAGAGGACACATTTTTGCAAATTTTTATTTAATTAAAGATCAGCAAATGTCGGGGTAAAGAATGATGTGCAGAGAGTGTGCTTACAGCCACTAGTGCTGGATGTAAGCAACTGTCAATGGCAAAAAGAATACAGCAGCATTAATCTTCACATGACAGACAGCTCTCGTGGATCAATGAGACTTTTTTTTAACAAAGTGTTCATAGTGAAATTGATAAGATATCTGTCATTTATTCAGTTGCTGCAGTTGCTACTTTTATCTTTTTTATTTACCCATGCATCCATCTATTTGAAAAAGAAAACTATAGAAACATATCAATTCCCACAGTCTTCACTACCAATCAATCATTAATGCAAAAGCAATCACAACTTCTTCACTCTACAGTGAAAAGTAATCTCCCAAAAGTGAAAAATGTGTCAGTCTGTTTGACATTGTCATTAAAATTTAAGACAGAAGTCATTCTACCAAGTTTAATCACAAATCAGAGGTTTAATAACACAATATTTTGTGGTGCTCTGAAAAAAGCTATTATTTTTCTTTTAAGAAAGAGGTTGATTTAAAAGTAAAAAAGCAACTGTTTCCACTCAAAAGAAAAATGTTATACGCAAGTCCCTGTACCTAGAGGTAATAGTTTTAACCATTATTGCTATGATTTGCTTGAAATCTAAATGTCTAAGGATCAGGTTTTGAAATATGTGTAATGGACATAATAATTACATAGATAAGTAAAATATACACACATTTGTTTTCGCCTAAAGCATGAGTGTTTCTTTTTCCACACTGCAGGCATCTTCAAAACGAGAATTGCCCACCGTCCAATAGATGGAGCTTTAGATCAAGATTTCAAAACTGTTACACATGTTCTTCCAAGGGAGGACATAATTTCTCCACATTTCTCAATCTACAGAATACACAGACCCCAGAATAATTCGAACAATTTTTCAACCACAATTGTGCATCATCATTCACAGTTTTGCATTCTACACCATCTATTTTTGTTGGTGCTGACTTTTTGATGAATGAATAAATAATTACATATTGAAGATTAAGACACCTTTGAGAAAAAGTAAAAAGATAAGGTCTACATTCCCTACCCAAGATAAAAAAAAAAAAAACATCCAGAGTTTGAAAGCGATAACCTCTGACAAAAAAAAAACAATGCCATCTATTTTTTTAAATGATTTCCAGTGCCACCTTTTCAGGCAGTGCATCATGTATTTAGTCATGACATGACCTTTAAGATTTAATTTTCTCTGTGACATCAAATAAATCTAGCATCCTCTGAAACACAGGGTCACAGTTTAGAAATTGACCCTTCACTTCAAGTGAATGTAATATTTTGATTTTTATCATATTAACAGAAAAATACATCAGTATACAATCTTAAGAAAAAATAACAACAGTACTACAGACTTTTAAGAGAAAATGCATAAAAGAGAAAGGAGGCCAGCATTGGTGATTATAATCCTTACTGAGTCCCCTCCTTTTTTCCCAAATGAAGATTATTACTAAAACAAGGCATCACAGATTGATTTTACACCTTGACAACACTGTGAACTGCTTTTAATTAATCCTTGAACTGTCAATGTTTAAAACAGCAACAAAAATCTCTGTAAAAATGAATTGCATTTGTTGGAAGGGTCCCAACTAGGTGATACTTTAACACTAATTTGTTCTGTAGTTCTAAGTAATCTCTAATTTCCGAGGCTCTCTCAGACTTGACTCGGCACGTGTGTTGGGAGCAGTTGAATTTGCTTTTAAAAATGCCTCTTCTCTGGAGATCCCAGCCTCTCGTGATGTGACCCGCATGACTAATTCCATTTAAAGGGGAATAACATGCATTAGGGCTCTCTCTTCTCTGCCTTACATTTGCATAATTTTGTTTGGCAACTTGGAAAAGGGCCATTAACAGCACTAAGACACACAGAGAAAGGGATAGGGGCAGGGGCGGATCAATACTTCATTTCAACATCTTTAGCGGTGTCCAGCTCCTGATGAGGAGGCACCCACTGATTCAGATTTGTGCAATAGCCTTTGGGAGCTTCCTTTTGTTTCAGACAGGAACAAACTCTTCTGCTGCCTCTCTTAATTTCACACAGACATGTTAACTACATCAGGGCTGCATTATATTGTTGCTTTAAAGACAGGATCGACTGCCAACATCTGTATGTGCTCAGGTCCACTTCCTTTACTTACTGTTTAAAAGAAGGCATTTGCTAAAAACTTGATTGGGCAAAACAACAAAACAGAGGTGACCCCATGTGATTTGCATCTAGAAATTGTTAAAAGAACAACCTCTGACACTGACTCCATTTAGCACGGCAAGCTCTGTTTTTATGAGAGGATTAAGCCAAGGGAGGGTGTCTGTGGTGTAGAGATGACCAGGGAAGTTGATACTTGTGCCAGTGAGGAGGAAATAATCACAGCGTTACCTCCTCATGAATTATTAAGTACCTTGTGCCTATTTTTGTCCAGCTTGAAATGCTGCATTTCTTCAACAGATCTGAGCCAGTGTGCATGGGTGTTTTTATTTTAACAGCTGTATTTTTGCTAGTAAGCATGATCATGTGAGCTGATCAAGTAGTGAGACAAGCATTCAGAGCGATAGCAGAACAGCACAGCAGCAGCAGCAGCGATCTAGTCACCAGGAGCTGTGGCGGCAGAAGCAGCAGCAGCACCATCAGTCATAGAAGAGGCAGCAGCGGCAGCAGCAGCAACAAACTCTGCTCTGTCTTTTCTCTTCTTTCTGGAATAGTTTCTTGCTTGGAGGAAAAAAGCCAAAGGAGTAGGAGGGAAGTCATTCAGGGCTGATAGCTGACATCAAAAACAAAAACAAAACGCAGACCTGGCTGCCCCCATGCCTATCGAATTTGTTTGCAAAATCAAATTTGCAGAGGAGGATGAGAGGCAGAAAAGCAAGCAGGATGGGGACAGGGAGAGCCTGATTGAAGAGAGCTGCACACCTAAGGCTAAGGACTTGGCTGGGTTTGCTAACTCCTGCTCCCTTCATGGGATTAACCACATCTTTGTCTCTGGTCGCTTGGGCATCCGGCAGACTCTCTGGGCTCTTGCCTTTTTTACTTCACTGGCACTGTTTGTGTACCAAGCGGCTAAGTGTGCCATCTCATACCTGGAGCATCCCCATGTCACAGCTTTGAATGAAGAGGCAACACCCGAGATGGTTTTCCCTGCCGTGACTATTTGCAACATCAACCGCTTTCGCTTCTCTGCGCTAACTGATGCTGATATTTACCACCTTGCCAATTTGACAGGTCTGCCCCCTAAAAACAAGGATGGGCACAAACCTACTGATTTAATGTATCCAGCTCCTGACATGCAGGACATCTTCAACAGGACAGGACATCAGTTGGATGAGATGCTCATGAGCTGCAATTTCAGTGGACAGAACTGTTCTGTTGAGGACTTCTCTGTGGTGAGTGAAAAAGTTTTTCAAAGTTCTGTATTTGCCTGATTTTAATGGAAATGTATAAGATGACATGTACATATATGCACATGCCGTCCAATCAATTATAATTGATTGGAATTTCTCAAAATATCCATAGGATACTGTATAGAGTTAATAAAACTTTTGTTACCAAATTAATAAAAGTATGCATTTCAGCCATTCTGAGTAGTCATATATATTTTGAAAAAAAGACAAACTTCATATGAAACTACAAAAAATATTGAAAGTAAAGTGAGCATGTTTTCAATAGAGGAATTTAATTCTTTCTCTGCCTTTAGACATCTCCAGGGGCTATGTGTTTACCTCCAAATTTGTATTTTTATGTCAGATTCATGACTTTAGTTCAGCACTGAGCTGTTTTCTACCTGCCAGGTTTTGAGTATCAACAGTTCTTCCTCTCAGTTGTTTCTTCCTTAACTAGAAAATACCATGTCAACAATTGGTGCTCCTGAAGAAGAAAAACAGGGAGCTGCTGTATGTGGTTGTATAATTTTCAATGAGAAACTGCCCTCAGTTCCAGTGGCTGAGAGAACATGGCAACAAAAATGTCATCTAAAATAGTTCTGTCTCCTTTCACTCTAAATCTCTCTTTCTGACATCGCAGAGCAGCTGCCCCTCTCTCTCTCTCTCTCTCAGCTCTTGTACCTTTCAGGAGGTTTGGAGTAATGCTTCTTCAACGTTGTATTTCAATCTTGCTGCTGTTAAGATTAAATATTTAGAGACAGACATACATGATTTTTGCATTAGCCAGATTGTCTAAAAGGAATGAAACAGTTTCCATGAGGGAAGGAGTGTGTGTGTGTGTGCGTGTGCGTGTGCGTTTGTGTGTGTGTGTAAGAGAATGAACGAGAGGGGGATCAGGTGAAAGAGGGAGAGTTTGTGCCTGCGTTCTGTGCACTATTTATTAAAGGCACTGTCCTTGCTGGAGATGGATTTCCCCATCTCTCCTGCCTGTATGGGAATATGCAATTGCTTTAGTGATGATAAAGTATGGGTGTCAGGTCTTAATAGGGTATGTTGAACATTGATATGCTCACCCGCCCAAGACCTAAGGATTCTGTCTTATCACAGGGATGGCACCATTGCCAATGATATGCAAAACTACACAAAAGAATTCATAGCAATTTAGAGGCAGTCATCTGACTTCTACTACAGTAGAAAACATTTTGTTGGTGATCAAAGGTTCAGTATTTTTGAGGTAGCTGTGTGAGGTTAATGTCGATAGGAAATACATAAGCCACAGCTTATTTTGATCAGCTCTGCCGACGTAAGGAAAGAACCAGCATAGAGGAGAGCTCTGAGTAAGAGAAAAATAAATAGGGTTTGGGTGATTTTACACTGTACTGAGCACATTTCCAACGCTTTACTTTTCCAGTAACAAACCTCTTTGTTTTGGTACAGTTTTACTGCATAGGAGTTTGCTAGCAGAAACTCAGAGAGGATGTATATAGAAAAGATGTAATGCAGAAAGCATTAGAATAGTGTTCAGTATAGTGTCCTTAAACAATGCTTTTTTTTTGTAATTTTTCTCTTATCAAAAATTTACAAACTTACATTTTAAATTGCTGCAGACAGGGCCCCTGTCAATTGTATTTACAGTAGAATTTAACCTCATACAACCCCAATTCAAAAACAATTAACTATCCCTTTAAGTTTAGCTCCTCAGCTAAAGACATTTAATAATCTCGGACACTGCAAGACCTTGGTGATCTCTTTGTAGTCTTAGTCTCAATTGAGGAGATAAAACATTTAAAGAAATTCAAAATGAATGAACAGCATGACTGTTAAGGTTTATGATGGGCTTTTGCCATGTTTAATGGCAATGTCCTTTAACAGACTGACACTTGCTTAATCCTGTCTACATTAGTAAGCAGGCAATCATGTCAACAAGAAGATGTAAATCCAATTCTAGAAAATATTTTAGTGCCCTCTTTACTCTTAGCTTGACTTCATCACAGATTAAGATCCTGTTTAAGTTCCTTAAGAAGCTGTTTCCTCTCTGTTGGCCATGTGATCTGCATTTTCAGGGGCTGTCAGTTGGATTTGTTACAGGCTACTTGCTGCCGCCATGCATGACAAATCACTTACTCCGAGTCCTGGTGGAGAACACAACTGGGGCTGCATAGAGAGAGAGAGAGAGTGAAAGGAAAGGGAGCTGTTAGACCAAGTAGGAGAAAAAAAAATAAAAACCACAACAAAAATAAAACAAATTTACAAATTTACCATCCTGGTATGTTTCCGGGATTACCTAGTTTGTAGCAACAAATCATACTTATTTGTTAGATGACAAAAGCATTATAATTGGTAATATGCTATTATTATTATTATTATTATACATACACAAACTCCCTTGCACAACCAATCATTAATTTTCCACTCACAGGTCACTCATGCAGAATCAGCTTCATTTTTTGTCTTTGGCCTGTTCATCCTTGTGGCTCTAGTTATTTTTATTTTGTTTACAACTAGGATGTAAGGCCTTTGGTAAAAGCGTTTAATAAGATATTGGGCATATCATTTAGTATTCCAGATGGGTCATGCTGTTTGCAAAAGACCTTTTTTTTGCTTTATCCCTGAACAAAGCTCAGATGTTTTTTTTCCACAAATTAAGAGATATTTTAAGCCATAGTTTATGTGCATTTAATACTTGAATTAGCAAAAGAATGAGATGTGTGTTTTATTTTCCTTGATTTAGATGTATTGTTTGGGACAGACAATCAGGATTTGGTTTTAGTGCATTCACTGCACAAAATATTTAAATGAACAAAATTATTTGTCTGCTTTAATCTATGGAAAAACATAATCACATAGCTAAGAGATTTGCCTTCCTCCTTCCAGCATTGTGGACTGGCATAATTATTTGACATAGATAATAGGGCCATTGCTTATAGTAAAAGATTGCATTATTGACTCGGGTAAATTGCTGAAGATGGAGCTGATTCAACAAGCCATGAATAAACAGATTATTTTTCTTCCAACCCAGCTCTGAATAATTGTTCATCTATTGTGTAGTGCTGTCACACAGATGAGCAGCAAGCCCTTTGGCTTTTTTTAAACACAGTTCTGAATTGGTTTGCTTAGACTCTCAGCTGTGTTTGCTGCTGCATTATCAGAGTTTGCTCTCAGCGAGGACAGATCACTTCTGCATATATTCATCGAGATAACTAAACAGCTATAGGGTGGCACTCAAGTGATCTACAGTATAAAACCCTTTGTTAACAAGGGCATCACTGAAACACTGTGCACCTACACCCCATCATTACATTGACTTAACCGAATGATTGTAAGACACTGGTGATGTTAATTACCATTACTAACCCTATCTCAGAGAGATTAAATCTTACATGAAATGTATGGCTTTGGTGCATAAGTGACATTATCAAAAGTTTTTTCTTCCCTTGTTAAGGCTGTCAAGACATCTGTGAATTTAATAAACTAACTGATAACCTGAACAATACAAAAACATTGCTCAAAGAGTGTACAGGGTATTTAGTTTGTCAGTGAAAGCTGCTGGTTACATTTATTACTTGTATGATCTCACTATGTTCAGGAGGAGACACTTGAGCTTTGGTCCACAAGGATGATTTAGTGTTGTGGATACATCTAGTTCAGCTTTGTAACTTATTGTGAGACATGTTTTATTTTCACACTTAATGAAAGCCATAAATAAAAGTTCAAGGTCACATCAGTTGTCAGTCTGTCACTGATATGGTCTGGTTCAAGCCCACACATGTGAATAAAACACACAAGAGAGATTATCAGTGGTGGCACACAAAAATCAAAATGCAGAGGTGCATATGTACATGCGTATGTGTGTAGAAGGGAGTGCATGCAACAATGTGTTCTCAGCATTCATAATCACTGAGACAGTGACATCTTCTTTCCTGTTGGGTCCAAAACCTGCACACTCCTAAACAGCACATCCACCCCCACCCACACATATACATGTTTTGACTGCCTTTCCCTACGGAGGAGAGCAAAGAGTGTGGGAGCGTGAAAGTGACCGGCTATGTAGACTGGCTTCGACTCCTACAGCCTGTCAATTTGCCATCCACAATTCTACTGCTGTGGGTGTCCCTGCAAGCTTAACATGCTGTCTGGTATCTGATCCAAACACCCAGCCCTAGGAGCCCAGCACAAAGCTTTGTCCTCCACAATTCATTAACAAATAGGCATACATTTTTTTGTTTGTTTGTTTTTGTTGTTCTTTCATGCAAAATGCAAATGAATGCTCCTATATCTTCCTCGTTTGCAACCCATATAATATCTGCAAGGCTTGTTCATATAACCTTTCTTCGTCTAACAAATCAGAGGAGGAGGAATTATTGCTATTGGTCAGCTGCTTCTCCTGGTATGCATCAGCACTGTCTAATCAGATGAAGCCCAACTGTGATCATCCCCTCAATTACACTAATACGAATAGTTTATATTCATGTGAATTTACCCTTTTGATTACTCCCTAAGCTGGTTTTAAGATGTCTTACTATGCTATGGCTTGGAGAGCTAGGTTTGATGAGGACAGACTGTGTCACAGGGATGGCTTTTAACTCAACGATAAATGCTTTAGATGTGGTGGTACCTCTACACCCCCTCCTCCAACCCCTGGGAGTCTTTTACTCACACAGACATTTGTCTCTTTTTGACAAGTCACACACTAAGCTGTTGGCTGTGTTAATGTGCGCGCGCACACACACACACACACACACACACACACCCACACACACACACACACACACGGCTCTGTACTTTGAGTGTGTATGTTGTAGATAGAATACTTCCCCCTACATGCACACACTGTTTCACTAACAGATTGGAAGAGTTGGCTTGCAAGATTGATCATGACTCCTGACTGGATACCCCTCCCTTCCTGGAGGATCAATACATCCTTCAGTCAGATTGCTTCCCTGCCCTTCCTACTCCAAGTCTAGAGTGACTAATTATCTTGAGCCTGTGTTTGGGGCTCAGTCTCAGCTGCATTTGTTAAAGTTGCAAGAGTTGTCAAAGAATTTGATCTTTACAACAAGTTACTTTATACATTCCTCCAAATGGCTATATGCACTGTCTGCCTTTTTCTATAAACTGTACAGAAATTATGAGGGAAATTGACTATACACACACACACACACATATATACATATATATATATATATGTAAACCATCTACAAAATGGAGAGTTTGTCTTCAGCCTGCTCTATTGTAAAGTGTCTTGAGATAACGTTATGAACTGGTGCTATACAAATGATTTTTTGATTGATTGATATAAACAATATTATGTATATATATATATATATATATATATATATATATATATATATATATATATATATATATATATATATATATATATATATATATACAATAATATAATATAACATTAAACGACATATGAAAGTAGTAAAACATTAAAAGGAAATTTGATAATTATTGTTGATTTTGTCATGTAATGACTTGTATCAACAATACTTAAACAATAAATACAAAAGCAACTCCTTTTTGGTTAGTAACCTAAAGGGTCAACCCAAGACAGTGCAAGTTGGAAGATGTTTGTGTGTGATTTTAAATGTAAATTTGTGTGCTCTAATATTAAGGTTATTTGTCCATTTGTCAGTCCACATGTCTTTGTGTTGTTGATAAAGTGAACAGACTACCTTAGTGTGGCAGTAATCTACCTACTACCCTGGTTGCCATCCGCTGTTGAAAGATGAAGAAGAAGAAGACGAAAATGAAGAAGACTATCCTGATTCCACATTTAAGGTTTTCTATGCATTAAAATAGTACTGATAGGTTGTGGTGCTGTTAGGTCTGATCAGTATTTTGAGGCTCACTTGCCTAAATGAACTCCTAAAATTGAACCAAGAATAGCCAAAGAGAAAACTCGGCTTGCTAACCGGTTCAGTAAAGCCCCGTTTACTCTGCCCTCCCAAGCCATAATATTTACCCCCCTGTGACATTTTGCCTTTACACTACCAAGACAGGATGGAGTGGATGAGTTGACCCCCTGTTTGCTTCGTCTCTGCAGGCAGTATCAGAGGTGTAATGTTGCTGAGAGAGTGACACTCAGACTTGGTGGGGGACGTTAATGTGATGTGTGTATTTTTGCTCTTGTGTTTATGTGAAGTGTGCTTCTCTCTCAAGCTCTTTCAGAGCTGTAATACACTGTTCAATGACACAGTAACATAAAATTCTTCAAAATTCCTTAAAGTGTAATATAACAGAGCTTCATTGCAGTGCTTTTGCATAATTGCACTGTGAAAACGGCTAGAGATAAGATCCTTTTAGTTATAGGACTGGAATAATGCCCCCCCAGCCAGACTCATGCTCAAATACACATCCATACGCACATATCAACCATCTTATACACAGCTCCCTGGGTTAGCTTTTAATTTTGTCATGTCTCTCAGGTGTTGAATATGTTATTAGGAATTGTGCTGAAAAATTAACTTGCTTTTAGGCCAACGTAACATAATGGGTTTGTGTCCCTTCATTTCCCTCTCCCCAACAGTTAACCCATTTTTCAAGAGATAGCACAAACAGTAAGTAGACAAAAAAAGAAACACTTTACATTGCAATATGCCTAAAGGCATCGTGTTTTTTTTTTTAATGAATTCTTACTTTGCCTGCAAACTGCAAATTATTTAGAAAAAATAAACATGATTCTCAAGGAAAATGTATAGATAAGAGTCAATGCATTACTTTTTAAAAAATTCATTTCAGTATTATGTTGTTATCTCTGTTAAAATCCTCTTTTTAAGAAAATGACTTTAAATTTATTCTAAAAAAATCAATAGAGATGACAAAAGGTCATTTAGCTGGATATTTCTGAGGCTGTTTTAATTCAAAAGGATTTTTAATATATCAATCCTTTTTCAGATTCCATCGTGTAATGTGCACTTTACTTTACATGAATTAAATATTTCAAAGATTCTCTCAAATGAAGAAATCATTGCCAATGTTACTTCACTGGAAATGTCAGTTGGCCACAATTCAACTGATGGAAATAGCATACAGCACAAATGTCACAGCGAATATTTACTTCTGGCAAAGGCTGAATACTAGGGCCTTGCCTGTCCGCCTGGTTGGTCACTTGGCCCTTATTCTGAATTATGTCTAATGTCACACACTTGCCTTTGCCCCTTGCAGCTTCTTTGAGTTTGTTCCCACACACATTGTGCACTAACTTGCCTAAAAAAATATGCTCTTCAACACCCTATTTCTGTGTTTCTTTGAATCATTCGTTGGATTCAGTTATGCAAAGGTTTAAATTAAAGCACACAAACACTAAGGTGTCAAGACAGGTGTGATTTTGTGTCATAATCGGCGTGACGCCTTGGTGAACACCACCCAAACATGCTTTGCTGTGTGATGGTATAAGGCATACCCTGTAGCATTCTCTTGGGGGATAAATGTGATGATTTGTCAAACTCAGTTGGGTCAGAGGTAAATGCACCAAAAACATTTCTGTGTAATATTTACACCACCAAAAAAAAATCCCTTGTTAAAATACTGTCCACTGCGCCTGCCCTTGCAGTGTTTTTTATGTGTATATTTGTTTGATTGTGTGAATTATTTGACAGGTGCACTATGTACTCTGTACCTGATCCGTGAAAGAAGACATTAAGGCATTAGGCTTTGTGCCTTATATAAGGATGGACTTGGGTGAAAATGATTAAATAATTAAATGATGTCCTCTGCTGCTTTAAAATAACAGTTGATTTGCATTGATTGATATCAGATTTGTATTTGTGGTCTACAGAAGTAATGCAAAAATACACTTGGCTCAGTTTTTGGTTTTGTATATTTTAGGCATCTTAGCCATTTAAGTCTTTTTTTTCTTCTTTTTGTTATTTCTTTCCATTTTAAAATATTTTTGTTAATGTATCTTCCCAAATAAGGGAGAAAAAGATCTTCATTTAACATTAAGCAAAAACAGACATTCCAATAAATATCTTCGGTGCAGTTCATGATTAAAAACAACAACACACACACATTGGAAAAAAATACCTTTTCAAGTGCTAATGTATCTCAAGGAAACATCTGTTATACCAATTTTATAATGCTGGAGAAACAACTAACCAATTGGACTTTCAACAGAGCCTGGGACTGCTCTTGTGGCAGTTAGGAGCAGATGAATATAGTTTTCATGAAGTTACTGGTTTGCTATGAGTCTGTTGTAGGAATTTTTAATTACTATCCACAGTAAAAAGGTAAGACATGTTATAGTTTACTAAATGCACTGTGCCAAGCGGTTTAACAAAATAACATAATGAAACAGGGCCACAATGCTCCATAGCTATATTGATAGTGCACATGTCTCTCCTTTTTGAGGAGTTTTGTGGTTTCTTGGCACAACTTTAACACATGATTGATTCTGGTGGCAGGTGTTTCCCCACCCCTGTGCAATGATTTACAGGCTCAACAGCGGCAGCACACACAAAGGGCAACAATTAATGAAAGCAGTTGTTTTTTTTTCAAAACAGAAAAATTACAAATAAAATTTGCATATTAAACTACAAACATTGTACCGAATGGTTCAATATTTTATTGAGAATTGCAGCATAGTATACATAGTCTTGAATAAGTCCCATTTTCTTTTTATAGTTGTAGACATTGGTGAACAAACATGGTGGTCAGAATTCAAAATTTACAATTGTGAGTACTTAACCCTTAGGGACTACTGTGAACATTTAACACACTTTTCATTCTTCTCTTATTGATAAATGTAACTGTGTTCATGCATATGACAATAATCTCAGCAAGATTGTGCATTTTTAGTTGATCTTGTTATTCCCAGTTTAGCTCCTACAGTTAATCTAAAATACACTGTGTACAAACAAATGTTACATTTGTACCACTAAGCCCCAAAAATGTGCCATTGAAACCCATTCAAAGTGCAATGTTTGGTCTCTTTTCCGTTAAAGAGTTTTGCCTTGGAATTGTTCACTTTTACTGCTCTCCACCAGCTAGAGCCATTTAAACCATATGAAAAAAAGAGTGTGAGTATTAATGAGTAATAATGCAGAAATATACATGCATTTCTAATCATTGACATATTCCAGACTGAAACAATTCAGCAAACATAAAAAAAAACAATTTTGAGTTTAGTGTTTTCTGTTTATTTGTCATCTAAAAAAATGGTGGCATCATAAAAACTGGCATTTACAGGGTTAAATATTTAAAACTTCATGAATATTTGAAATTTATGATTAGGACTACTATTGTTAAAAATAAATCAAGCCAAACATTGTTGGGAATAATATCAATATATAATATTTTATGGCTATTTTATGAAAAGCACCTTATATGTGCTGAGCAGGATGAGTGTAGAATGGGCCCTAACAGGTAATCCTGTTTACAACCTTTAGCCTTAAAGTATTTGGAGATTACACAACAATTTTTTCTATAAAAACCAATTCTTTCATTCTGATAAACATAGTTTAGCTTAGGTGATTCCTGAGCTAAACTGTTTTATAGATATGATTAGATGAGACACCTATGCAAATTATCACTTCTAAATTAAAGACTGAATGGTGTGGCCAAGAAATATCTGCAAGAGATTATTTTGGAGAGAACATCCTTTCATAAAAACTGCAGTAAAATTGTGTTGTCACCACAGACCCTGAGAGAAAAGTGTTTGTTTTACCTACCTACTGTTTATCTGCCCTTTACAAAATGTTTCTTTTTTATCTGTCATGTCTCTTTGATTTGCCTTATTTAGTCCTTTGGTTATTGTGCAGCACTTTGTAAAGTCTGCTCATATAAGTTTCTATACTAACAAACTCTACTTTTTCTATTGCTAACATACAATTTTACAAAGTCACTTTGGTCAGCTACAAAAATAAACCTAGGTCCCATATCCTAGTGGTAATTAAACAACTGTTTTTACTTTCCCACATCATTCAGGTTTAATATACTTGGCAGTTTATATACTGTTACAGTATTTAAATAGCCAAATCAATGCCGTTGTTTAGCAGTCTGATGATCAGTTCCCACACTGTTGAATAAACAGAAAAGAAACTATCAAGCTGTCAAATAGCAACATAAGGTTGCCCATTTTACCTTATTGGTTCACTTTGTTCTTGTCTCCCCTAATCTGATTTCAACATCTCCACTGTGTCTCATGAACTTTGCTCCTCTCCATCATGCTTTGTAGCTGGCAATTAAAATATTGCTAACTGTTGTTCACAGATTACACCTGAGATGCTTAACCTACCACATGCTTTTTTTGTTGCTTCTTTCTCGAGTCACCTGCAAGCATTTCCCCTTTACTGGTGTTTGGCTGCAGCATGGGCACTGAAAGTATGAGGATTAGCTGTGATGAAGCTGTATGTAGTGACAGTACTGCCCATCACTGGTCGTCAGTCTGGTGACATGTGTACAGTCAAATTGATCATTGTCAGCTTTATTAAATGTCCATGCAACATTGACAAAACTCTTGACTTTTGGGTGCAGCAAAATGTCATCAGATAAAGTACACTGAGTTTTGATTGCCACTGCTGAATTTGTCATCCAATTTAACACTGCAGAGTAAAATGGCATTCCTCAGAACATTTTTGGTCAAAAGAGAGGTCTTTTTGTGCTGCATAACAGGGATACACAAATCATGAATGACAAATCTTTGAAACGGCATCCGTGCTGAAACCATTATTTTATTGAAAGAGACAGAGAGCCTTGAAGCCCTCAGGTCTTGCAAGATTTAAAAAAAAATGTTGTTTCTTTATCATTATATATGTATGTTGCAATGCTTTATTAATATTTTATTTTTTATATTTTTCATTATATGTTCCAACAATAACATGAAAAATACATTGTTGTTCCTGTTTAATGCTTTTTGACAGATTCTTCTCCTTCAGCTGCAGCTTTTGTAGCACTATTGCCTACATTTAATGCATCCTCGTACTGTGATGTTGAACCAGTGTTGGACTTGTTTGCTTAAACAAGCGTGTAACTGTAGTTATGTTCCCCAATGGTGTTGTCAAGATTAATTCCTTGTTTTCCTAATGCATGGTAATGAGAGAGTTGCCAGCATTTGACGGTCAATAACATGAAATACGGTCCTGCCCCCTAAAAGCTGTCTCCGTTCAATAACCTATTAAAGTTGAATCACAGATAAGTTGGCATGCATCAGGAAAGCAATCTCAAATTTGTGCTGACATTGATCCAGCAGGAAGAAGACCTATTGCTCGGATTAACACTGTTACCCCCTGGGAGGGCCGGGGGAGGGGGCGGGGGCGGGGGGGATGCTCGTTCCTTTTTTTACTGATACTACATGAAAAACTGGGATAAACATCGTATGGACATAGACATGTCTTACATTTATCTAAACATCTATTATTTTAATGCAATTTTAGTAGTTATGAGGTTCTGTTCCAACTGTAAAAATTCCTGGGCCAAACTACCATTTAAAAATTTAATATATGTCACAACAATCGTGTCTTTCTGAACAATAGTACACTTAACTGTAGTACAGTTTAAAGGTACACTTTAAATTGAATGTCATCCTTTTTTTCTCCTTTGGCCTGACATCAAGGCTTTAAAAATTTGGCATTGTAAGTCACCTTGGCAACAGCCCAACCAGTTCAGATTCAGGTGGTCTGATTCCCAAGCTATTTCATTTGTTTATTCATTTCATTTGCTCTTTAGATGCCATATCAGAGCCAGCCATGGACCCTTTGTAAGTGTGCCAGGTAATAACAAATATCTACATTCTGCAGTAGTTTAATGCAACTCATGAGAGGCTGCAATAATTAGACTCACTCTAAATGTAATGGTCCGGTCCTACAACGTAATGAAAAACACTGAACATGCATCTTGACTGTAAAAAGACAAATAGGTCTTTCTTTTAACAACCCCTCCTCCCAAAAAAAATAAAAATAAAAATAAAAATTAAAAAGGGAGCTACTGATAGAACTCTTCAAAGTGCAATCTCATCAATGTGATTATAAACACCATGATAAGGGCAGAATAAATATGATCAGTAATGAGGTATGGCATTACTATTTATGTGTGTCCTTGACATTCACTTTGAGAAAAAGGAAAGAGGGTAGCAACATCTCTCTGAACAGAACTTGAAAGTCTATTGGAAGGGATAAATGTCAGTGGGTTTCACTCACAAATCACTCTGCTTTTTTCTTGTTCTGTGACCTTCACCATGTCTACTCGAAAGAGAATTAGCAGGCTATTAATAAATAATTGGTATGTATACTATGATGAAAGTAATCCCCAGAGACAAATTGAATATGTCTTCCATAAAAGCATGCCCTTAAACTGACAATTAATTATCGTACTTGAGTAATGATAAATAATTAATTAGCATGACATTGAGGGACCTCTGAAACGGTGTGACAAAGGGATAAATTGCCAGGTTTTACCATAAACAAATAAATCTGAGACTGTGACACATACCTAAAATATATAATGTGTATTTAAAGATAAGTCTAATCTAACTGGTGTCATCATACATATGTCTCTTGGCAAGAACATTGCCTAAGGATACTTTTTGGCAGCCTCATTGGAAGAGTATTTTAAACTGCTTGATAGATATATCAGGCATGATTATGTTATGATTATACACTGAAGAGTGCCTAGTAAAGCCTTGAGGAAGGTGACTTGAAGAGAAGGGACACACCTCTTGGCACAGTTCCTATGGCTGAAAAAGCTCAGTGGGAAACAGAGCGGTCAGTGAGATATGCTGCAGCCTTGCTTCAGGACCAGCTGGCCAGAGAGCAAAATTAGAGCCTCCCTCTTTATTCCACCTGCCGTATGCTGTTCAAGGGTTCCCGATCAAACCGTTATTTGCTTCTATAATTGCAAAGCATTTCTGTAAATGTAAATCCTTGGTTACAACAAAGACAATATTTGAAATATATGTTAGAAAGATATTAGGTCTATAATACATTCCAGATGATTGATATGAAAAAATGTCTATCCCAAAACAATATGTGAATGGGGTATTGTGCATTATACTCCACAAATATATTTACAAGACTTCCTGTTCATACTCACTGAACTTCAATAAGAACTCGGTTTTAGAGTAGAAAAAATGGAACAAAAGCTTCTGATGGTACTGGGAAGAGGTCACCTTTAACTGTGCCTCCTTCTAATGCAAGTTATGCAGGACTTTGGCCTGATCTCAAGTGACAACTCCTGTATACTGAGTAGATGCTGCTGAATAAATAAGACCCTTAGCCCTCCAAACATCAGTGATGTTCGGATTAGCATCTCATTAGACAGAACTTGGGCTTTAGGTTTATAGACAATAGGAGAGGCAGCATAAAGGAAAGGACCGTTAGAGGTCCTTTCCTTAATTTTTGGGAGAATTTTCTTCAACTTGTGTCTTTCTGTATAGTGCACGCATTGTTCAAAATTATATATATATATATATATATATATATATATATATGTTCTGTAAAACTACTACTTGTGCATTCTCTAACAAATACACATCAGAGAAGTTGAAATTGATGGCTGCTGAATCAGTTGATGCAGAGCTCGGGTTTTTTTAAGTCCTTGTTTGGCCAGTAAATGAGACACCAATGAGGAAATACACCGCTAATATAAAGGCAACTAAATCTAATGTTTAGGTTTAACTTTAGCCGTCATTTTATCACATTATCACTGTCAAATTCCTGTCTGAGACATATGCACCATCAGTTTATTGGCTGTAACAGTTACAGGCTTTCAGATGAGATTGCTTTGTTTTTTTCTTTTGTTAGCCTATATCAATAAGAAGGTTAAACTCAGCAGCTTTATTGTACCTGGATGTAAAAAATAATACTTGGGCAACACTCTCTTTCATTTTTATTCTCTATTTCATTGATCTACTGAGTGGGTTGCTTAAGCACATATTGTGAACACATACACATGGAAAACAAAAGATGGAAGAGAATAGAAAATTGCTTACTTTATGTATAACTAACAACAGTGCTCGAAACCACTGAAAGCAACAACAAACCACACAAACATCTATTTGTAATGTAAATTCATCAGTTCAACAAAATGCACAATTCACACAGCAGCTCTACAAAGCAGGCTAATTAAATATGTTTTTACTCACAGAACTGGAGGGTCACAGAGAGAAAAGAAGAGAGGCTATTCTTTCCTCAGAGCACACTTGCAGATATCTTTAGTCCAGCTTTAAAACTGTAATAATCTATCAAAGCAGGTACCTGTTGTCTTTCACTTGTATGTTATGCTGTTTGACTGAAGTGCTTGTATATGCTGTCCGGGTTATGCAGCAAGTCAACAACATTTAGGGCTCTAATTTCGTAGACCAACGGGGTGTGTCCAGGGTATTTTGCAATTTTTGTGCACGGCGCAGTCTGGTGCGGCAAGGCACACCCAAGCCTCCGTCCCTCCCGACGGCGCAAGTGACAGAGAGGGAGGAGAGAAGGCGTGAGTGGGTTTAACACAGCCGAATGTAATCTTCACCAATCAAATGAACGCCTCTCCTTGCCGCGCGAGACGCAGTTTGACAATTTCACCACATCATGGGTGAAGACAGCAGTAGCTCCAGGCGGCCAAACTTCCAGGAGAAAACTGATGTCCTGGGGCCTCATTTATAAAGCTTGCTTATGCACAAAACGGGGCTTGAAAGTGGCGTGAGTCACTTCCCACGCAAAGGTTGTGATTTATAAAAATAAACTTGGAGGAAAAATGTGCGCACCGGTACGTCAATTGTTATGCTGACGTACGAACATTTTGGAGATGTGGGAACTGACGGCACGGATGGTGAGGGGCTGAAGTGAAGCCAGATTCATCTCATACATTTAATGTCATCACATTTCAGACTTACAGACCAAATCATAAACACCCAAGTCTGCAGTGTTATAGACGTGTTCACTTACTACTGTATGCAATGTTCATATATCATACTTCATCTTCAAATGATAAAGAGAGGTTGATCGCACTGATTGATTAGTATTAGCTGTGACAAGGTGTGTAACAAACAATTGCTGAGTAAGGACATAATAATGCAGTGACACTTGTGTGTAATGCTGCATAGTGGATGCACTGGCACTGCTGAAGATCACACAGACTGTGGACCAGGATGGAGAGAGTCTTTAGGGACCATGAAGATTTCCTGGCCCATAATGTTGACTGGCTAATAAGCTGATTTAGATACTACAGAGCAGTGCTCTTGGATCTATGCGCTGAACTGGTCCCAGTGTTAAAACCACCTGCCGGAACAGTGCCATCTCCGTGCGTATACAGGTGCTGACCACTCTGGGGTTTCTGGCAACTGGCTCCTTCCAGCGGAAATTAGCCAACAGGTATGTGTTTGATATGATTAACAATATATAATTTTAGATTTTCTGCCTAAAGCCCCCTTTGGGTATGACATAATACAGTTAAATTCTGTTCTTAGGTCTGGAATATTGCAGTCAGTCCTCAGCACAATAATGCCTGCCGTTTTGGATGGCATTATAAACATGACCAGTCAATACATCAGGGTTCCTCACTCTGTGGGTGAACAGGCCAACATTAAAAAAGGCAATTTGCAGCAATGTCCGGTTTCCCAAATGTGATCAGCGCCAATGACAGTCTGCACTCAGGTTGCTAAGAGCTCTGAGTGAAAATGAAAAAATGTGCCTACGATCAGTGTAGAAATTATTTTTTCCTCAAACATAGTTTTGACAAATGTAGTGGCACGGTGGCCTGGGTCAACGCATGACTCATTCATCCTGGCTGACGCACAGCTTCTTCGCCTTCTTTGGTTTTGACAGACTATATGCATCCAAGGTGTATCGCTGTGTCGGGAAAACACTGCAGGCTGGCGATGCATAAACATTCATGAGGTGCCTTCTATCAGATCAAAGAAGGCACACGGTGGCCACCGGGGGCGGCCCCTCCACCAGCCTCTGCACGGGGTGCGCCAAGCTCTGCCACCCTGCGCCACCTTGCGTTGGGCCAGGAAATTAGAGCCCTTACTCTTCAATGTAAGCTGGATTTGATGTATGCCCAGATAGCTCCCACTTTGAAACACATCCTCAACCATGTCAGGTCTTGAAAAACAGAGTTGTGTCATCTAAACAAAGCTAATCTTAAGCAACTTTTTCTCAGAAAACCGCTCTACCATAAATCGGGGGATGGTTTTACGAGCAGTTTGAGATGACAAAAGCCTGAGACTGGTGAGCTCTGAGGCACTTCCAACTTCTCCAGCAAACTTGGTCCTGCTGAAGTTCAAAATACACCTTATTCAGTTTTGGCAAGTTGGCGAACATTACTATGTCCCTCTGCTTACTCATTCATTACCTCCGCCAAGGAGGTTATGTTTTTGCAGGCATTGGTTAGCCTGTCTGTCTGTTTGTGTTCAAGATAACTTGAAAAGTTATGGACCGATTTGGATGAAATTTTCAGGAAATGTGTGGAATGGGATAAGGAAAAAATGATTCGATTTTGGGACTGATCCGGATCACCATTCAGATCCAGGAATTTTTTAAAGGATTCTTTAACATTGCCAGATAGGACTGAAGTGGACTGAAGCTGCTTGGCAGAGGTCTGCGCTCTCTGAGTGCTTTCTAGTTGTTAAAGTTATTGAAGGCAGGATTTCCCAGATCGACATCCAATTGCCCTGGTCCACTCTGAATGATGAACCAATCAGTTGTGAAATATTATGTGATGTTTGAGCGAGGCTGCCAGGCTCCACTTTGCATCATGTTGTTGTGCATTACATGAAACACACTAACACCTGGGCCCCTACAGGGGAACAATTTTGCTTTTTTACTTCAGCTTGAAGGGATCCACTGTAAGGCATGTAAGGGGTCCTGAATAATACTGACTTGCTTACCTCAGAGTTTGCTGCTGTTGTGAGTTGACTAGCTTGTAGAGAAAGTTGGATGATTTAAAGACCACTGTGACACTGTGAAACCAGCAGGTTATACAGAAAGTTGTGATGCTCTTGAAGATGGAGTGGTAGAACATCAGGAGAACGTTCTTGCTGACTTCAAAGAAACTGAGCTTCCTTAGGAGGCACTGCTACCTCTTGCATACGGGAATATCCTCTCCTATCTGTGAATTTAAGTAGTGGATGCTGCAAGTTCCCTTTGCATATTAAAAAAGGTCACTACCATCACTTCAGTCTTACTCAGGTTCAGGTCTGGATGAAGTTCACATACTCCTAAAGAGCTGGTCTGTGATACTGTGAGGGGCCTAACAACAGAGTTGTCTTTCACTATGTGTAATGTGTATGTGTAATGTTCAAGATAAATATTTTTGCATCATGAACACCTCTTTGTGAACAATATGCAACATGAAGCATGATGTTTACCCCACAGAAATCAATAGTGGATGAGACAGTGTCTACTTGCCAGAGCATGTGAGTGGATTGGAGCAGTGAGATTTCCTGCTCCACTCTCACAGAGCTGTTTCTTGCACTCGCTCCTCCGCTCAGAGCGGATGCGCGCCGCTCTGCTCATTACCACTCTGCAGCTCACTGAAATTTCTACCTGCTCCACTCAAATCACTCACCGCTCACTCTACGAAAATACAGAAGCACATTGCATTCACTGGATAAAAAAAATTAGACGATTGCAGGTGACCTGCACTGAGGTCTGAGAGCTTTTGGGCTGTCTGCGGTGCTGATCCGAGTTGTCAACATCCAATTTCCGACAGAAAAAAGTGTGGCTGGCTGATCAACTAATTACATGCAGATGCACTCTGGGTGAGACACGCTTCAGATGCTTGGTGTGAGCAATACTGGAGGGATATTGGAGCGGGATGGAGCAAAAGATAAGGTCCCGCTCCAGCTTTTTTGAAAAAACCACTCCGCACTCCGGCCAAATTCCTTCCACTCGCGCTGCCCGCTCGCTCCCGCACCACTCACATGCTCTGCTACTTACCCATTGATATTATTCCCCAAGTCAGATTATTCAACTGGTCCACAGCTTGACGTTTTTTAAGAACTTTCAGAGAGCAGGATGGTTTGGTGTTTAGAGCGAAGAGAGGGACCAATCTGAATGCTTCTGGGACTGATTTATAGCATTTATCCATTGTCTCGCCCCGGCAGGTGGTGCATGTGATTTACTTAAAACGATCTTTTACTGCAGGGCTGGCCCTTGGCATAGGCGACATAGGCGGTTGCCTAGGGCGCCATCTGCTGGAGGGGGGCACTGGCAGCGCCCTCACCCTCAGAAAAAAATAAAAATAAAATCCTAATAATCTTTTGTGATTCCCATTGGTGCCCTCCCTTTCTTTTCTGTCTTGAAAAGAACAAATTTTCAAAATAAAGTAATTAGTACATATAATGTTTGTCACTTGCGGTGCCCCCACGTCACGTGATGCCGGGGCACATCTCAAGCAAGTCAGATAGGAGTCAGTGGAGCCTTGCTGCTGGATGACATACAGGCAGCACTGGGACACGGAGGAGGCTCTGGACGTGTCGAGCTCAACGTGGACAATGGGGAGGATGATGACAAGATAGGGAAGAGGCTCGGGATTGAGGATGTGGCTGCAGACAGGAATGCAAGCCAGTGGAGGAAGTGGCAGCCTGTGGTCTGAAATCTATTCGAAGATCTGTACTCCTCCAGGGTGGCACGGGTAAGGGCGCAGCGCTGCATCTGGGGCTCTCCAGACACAATAACCCCACTTTACTGAACACATCCCACTCACTCATTCACAATAACACACTTTCTACCAGGGGTGGGCAGCATTGGTAACCAGGAGGGCCACAGTAAGTCTATCCCCACTGTCAAAGGGCCAGATGGTTTCTAATTAAAGAGCACTGTGTTAAAGGTCTCATATTTTTCTCCTTTTTTGCAGTTTAACATGGATCCTTAATGTCGAAACGTTAGTTACATGCTTTGGTCCAAAAAGCCTTTGAATAAAGCACAGCTGCATTCTTTCCACGCTCACATAACCCCTCTGTTCAGAACAGCTGGTTTTGAGGGCGGTCGCCTTCATATGCTAATGAGCTAGCAGCGTGCATACGACAATTCACGACAGACCTGCAGCATAACTCGAGGCGCTCCAGCCACGCGCCACTTACACACCCTTAAGTCATGCTGGTTACTGCACACACGGTTACAACAGTGAAGCTCATTCCCCCAAACATCACAGGCTAACGCACAATATGCTAACCACATTGGGATAGCCACAACTTAGCCTACCTTCTGGGCTAATGTTAGTACAAACAGAGGAACCTGGGGTCGGGTAAATGACTCATTATATTCCGTCAACTGTTAAACTTCTCTTCCTGTACACACATAAACCACAAATTCATTCCGTTTAACAGATGACAGCGATCTCGTTTCCCCCAAACATCACAGGCTAACGCACAACATGCTAACCTCGGCCTAGTCACCGCAGTGGGACTGATTATATTCAGCCAACTGTTAAACTCCTCTTGACTAATGTAAGAATGCTCATACACTGAAGTTTATCCTTCAGACTTTCAACAAGTAACGTGAACATTGACGAACATGTTGTGCAGTTACCTCCGGTTCACTTCACCCTGTTGTTAGCATTAGCTCGTAGCAATGAACAAAATAAATACTACACAGCATTAAAATACTCACATTTCCATCATCAGGTTTGGCGATGGATTGTTGGTACTGAGCCTGGATTCAGGGAAAGTCTAGTTCCCAGTCCTGTGTTGAACTGACTGAAGTTGCAGAAGCAGTTGGACGTGAAGTGACTGACACACACATACAGGTTTTAGCCAACTGTAGCTGCTCATTTCCTTCAAAAATAAAATTAATCCACTGGGCCCTTTGGTCCTTCGAGGCTGGTAGCCTATATGTGAAGATATATGTGGCTGTTTACAGCCAACAACTGAGCAGTGACAGCTTCTGAGCTTAGACATGCTGAACACAGATCTCTCACTAAGAATAAAAACAACATGGCTGCTCTTCACCTCTTCATCTCTCCGGCAGGGGGGAGGGGAATACTCAGGTAGACCAATCAGGTTAGGTATGCAAATCAAAAAATATACTGTTATGTAACAGTATATCCACAGACTCAACAGCTCACTGAATGCCATGGGTTTACCTTTATGCAGCCTGCTAAATACAGGTTTTGTTGTCTACTATCACATTTTGTGGGCTGGGAGGAAAGACAAATACCCAAAAATGTGTTTAAAAGCCTTAAAAAAGTGGTTTTGCATAATATGTCCCCTTTAAGGCTGGGAATCAAAGTCTGGACCACAGAAGCAGAAGACTGACAATAAAGGCAGTTTTCAGGTGTGTAATTAATCACAGGCAGGGGAAATCAATACAAAGACACAGAAAATTGACAACAGGAAAAGGGCTGAAAAGGCTGAAGGCTGGTGGTCAACTCAAGAATCAAATCCTCTGAAAATCCCAGAGGGGCAGCAGGGCACACCCTGGAGAGAAATCCAGAAAGCAGAGATTAGCTGCTATGTAGGCTGATAAAGCTCACACACAAGAAAAGCAAAGAATCACACAAGAATAGCTCAAAAAATACAAACAAGGTGTTGGAAACGACCGAACTGGACGGAATTATCTGGTAGAGTGGTGGAGTTTTGACTGGTCTTTTATAGGAGAGTTGATTGCCAGGAGATTGAATCCAGGTGTGTCTGTGATGAATCACAGGTGTGCCTCTGCTGCAGCTCCAAGAGAGAGATTACCAACCAGCCACGCCTTCTTCCTCAAACATTCTGAGGGAGGGAAAAGAGGGAGGGGAAAAAACAAACAGCACAGGAAAAACAGAAGCAAACACCCAAACCATAACACACTGACTATTTTACATAAAGTTTAACAAAATAAAAAATACATAGTTTTCATTGGATATATTAAGAGCTGGGCACATTCAATCAATTATGAACTTTGTTAACTGTTGGTCTCCAAACAAAGTTATTAATTCAATAAAACTGAAACATTTTTAAAGTCAAAACATGTTTAAGCTCCAAATTTACGCCAAAAATATTAATTCTGTTGCTATACACTGTATGCATTTAGTTGATTATATACTAAGGTTGTGTGCACCGGTTGGAATCTGTTAATATATAACAATATGCAATTTGGGGGTGATGATATGATATATGATGAAATGACATAACAAAATACCACATCGCCCTCTTAAGTGATATAAAGATATATTCATTTTTGATGATTGCTATACCCTGTTCATGCCAACAAAAACCCAGGTGAGCTGTATATGTGAGTCTTTCACTTGGACTCTACCTGGGTAAATTCCTTGTTCCCCTCTTGTATGTTTTCTGTGTAGAGTCTGGGTGAGCTAAAATGTGAATGCAGCGGTAAATAATGAGGAAAGAGCGCTGTGGCCTCCAGGGGGCACAACAAAACCTGGAAAGAATTCACTTTCAATAAAAGTACTTATTACTATTAACTCTTAAAATGGAAAAGCTCACATTGATTCAAATGTAAAGCAATGGCCAATTAACATTGCTGCAAACATATATATCTATATATATATCTATATATATATATATATATATATGTATATATATATATATATACCAAATATACCAAATATACCAAATAAGTAAATTGAGGTGTTTTCTAAATTAAAGACAATGGTAAAAACTATGCTTTTCGATTTCTTTTGTAAGCCTATGCAAACTGCCAATGGAGAAGTGCGCCATATAAAATCTCGCCTAAAGTGCTACATTGGGTAGGACCGACTCTGTTTTAATGATTAACAAAGAGATAAATGGTTAAAGTCACTCAAGGTAAGTTTTGGAGAGTCAGGTGATAAGCGTTCTAGTTGGTTCAGTGTGGTTGTGATGTGCCCAGTGGCTGCAGCTGCACTAACTCTGGGGTGTATGTGAACCAGAATGAGAGAAAGCTGTGGAAAATCTGTGAGTAGATAAAAAAGGCGAAAAGGAAATTGCTAGAAGCTGGATGTCTTTGGTTCACAGTTCTCCCTTCTGATAACCAGTGAGCACCAGCGAGTGTTTGCAGAGGGACACATTCTGTATACCAGTGATCTCAATGTCTCAGTCTAGTTTGGATGGGAGGTAAAACCATCACTGAGCTGTATGCCGTCATCATTGTTTTCATTTAACCGCATTTATGTAAATACAAGGCTAGAGGCATTGGTATATTCATAACTTGACACTTGTAACTGTCCTGTTTTATTGAGGAGGGCGCGCATGTTTGCCAGGATATTAGAGGGGAGCAGGGGCTGTTTACATGAGTCCCGGTTAGGTCTGTCTCTGAGTCCCCCCTTTCTTTTTTTCCTCCTACTTACTTTGTTTTTATTTTGAGTACAGTTATCTTGGTTGGATATGTTCTTGCAGAGTATTTCCTAGCAAGATGTTACTGTGGTGATGGCATGATAAGCGTTAAGTCTGAGCTGAAGCAGGAGGTCTCTTGTATAAATGACTCTGTACCTTCGAGGGGATTATTTCTGTTTGCATAGATAAACTCCCCAACAACAGGGGGGTGCCGCAAGGAGCTGTGGGCCCCTTGAAAGGATAGCCAACTGGGCGCCACCATAATGACCCAAATCAACTCAAAGAGATTGCTCCGGTAACAACTCTGATTTGCAAAAACCCTTATTATGCTAAAAAAAAAAAAAAAAACTTTCTGTTTCATTAAAGAAGTTTGCATTAATAAACACAAATGGGAAAGTGTGATAATTCCTTGATGTCATCTGCAGACCTGTTTATTTCTATTTCACACAGTTACACTGGCATACACTGAGATATGAGGGCATAGATAAACTCATACACTGTTAGTAAAACCTTACAGATGTGGAGAAAGTATAAATACTGTATAAGTTATAAGTCCAGCTGTTGGATGAACTTGACATGAGCACCTTTCTGGGTAATCTAAGCATCAAGAAAGTTTTATTGATTTATTTATTTTAAATCCTCATGACTATGATGACTATGATCCAAGATTCACTGACAGATTTGAAAACCTGAATACCGAACATGTATTTAACTTTCTTTTGTAATCAAGGTACAGTCTGGGCCTCTATTATATTTAAACAGGGCATATAGTCAGTCAGGTATACTAATAATAAAAAAGTATTTGATCCTATTGAAGAAGTTCAGTCTGAATGTATTTGTATTGTTTAGATTTTCATATTTCATATTAAGCCATATTCAGCAGTATAACATTTAACAACATGATTTTCAATAGGCTTATTTTTCTAAATCTTTAAAAATAAGACTGACTGAAGTAAATTAATAGATATAATTACATGTATTTTTGACAAATCAAAATTGCATAGGATTATATGTCTATTTTGAAATGTTTTGTGTTTAAAGGCAACGGCAGACTTAGTTTTAAAGCTGGAGAGACCATAGAAGATGAATGAGATGAATCTACTGATTCTGATGTGTATTTTGATGTCAAATATGTGTTGTTAGCTCACCATCACACTGCTGGTCATGGGCCCTTAGAATGTTCCTTTCTCTCATTTATTGACAGAGGAAACAGAGCTTGTGAAGATCAGTTAAAAAGACAGCCTTAGAAACACAGAAAACAAAAAGTGATAAAGGCTTCAATGCCTCAGTCTCTGTGTGCTGGTGCTCGTTGCTCATAGTTTTATAGCCCTCTTAATTTCAGCTTGAGCAAATTTGGCCTCTTTCAGTCTCTTTAAAAAAATTACAAACACATGAAATTCACTCATGTGCACCTGTTGTATCAGGAGTGTTTTTTCTTTTCTTGTTTTTCCAGGAGAGCTGATGCTTACTGATTAGATCAAGGGGGCAAAACTGTTACAAACAGTGAAACTCAAATCATTGTTCTTGTCTGGGTCTAATGGTTAGCCTTTCGTGATGTGACACTTAGAACTGCACATCTTCACTGTTCTCAGGATTTAAATAAAGTATGATTATTAAGTCAATGATTCAATTTGTTCTTTATCACAATGCACCACATCATGGTGGGACATAATCGGTTACATCCTTGATTTTGTACAATACTGCACATGCCTACTTTGTCTTTAAAGTCAGTAATTACAAGCAGTCACATACAAATTCCTTGTTATTTTTTAGAAATTGCTTTTGAAATCAATTTCAACAAAAATGTCTTTTGAGTCTAGCCTGCCTATACTTGATTTTTTTCCTCCTTAAAACTTGTAATGCAGTCTAGCAACAGCATTTAGCAAGTGTCTAAAAAGGACTACTTTTGATCCCTTAGTTCCTCTGAGTTCATATTAGTTTCATCCCGACTCCATCACCATCCATTCATCGAGAGAGCTTCCACCAGCCCACAGCTCGGTCACAATTTATACAAGGACTTTATTTTCTGTGGAGCTAAAACCAGGCTGAAAATGTTGTAATTTGAAAATAAAAAAAAAAGATTGAAAAACTGAAATGTGAAACTGAAATTTCAATGTTTGTTCTTGAATTTGTTATTCAATAAAAACACTAAATTGAATTAAAAATAAGTGAATGATCTTTTTTCAGTTTAACTAAACTTTTGATTTAGCTCTGTACTTATTTAAATAAACTATTATATTTTCACTTTCTGTGTGAAGTTTGCATGTTCTTCCAGTGCATACGTTGGTTCTCTCAGGACCAAAAACATGCTCCTTAGGTTGACTGTTGGCTCTAAAATGCCCTTCGGTATAAGTGTAAGCGTGGACGGTTGTGTCTCTCTATGTTGATCTTTTTTTCACTTTCAGATCTTTTTTTCATCTTTAGATTTTATTTTTTTACTTTAAATTTTTGGTCGTGTTCTGTCGTGGGGGCTGTGGCATCAACTGAGAAGTGCATGGGATGAATGACGGCATAGCAAAGCATCCTCAAATGATGTTGCCTTCAGGAAATGTGGGCACTTTGATAGATATGACTCAGCACTTCCTCTACACTGTATTCTCTTGATACTTGTAAATAAAGTTTACAGGTTTAAAGTAAAGTGATTGCTCCACTGAAGAGGACTCCATTGTAATTCATGTTGTGATGCTGCGCTGCGTTCCTTTAAATGTCGTGTGTCCAATTGAGACAAATAGTTTCTTTGATTGCAGGAATTTAGAAAACCTGTTTTACATTAAATATGTCTTGAATTCATTTTCTATCACAGAGATATCCAGCCACAGATTGATCAATAACCTTTTGACATTGATTAAGATGAAGGTATCAGCATACAAAAACACAGGTTTTTTTTTTTTTTTTAATGTCCATATGGGATTTCTTGGATTGTGCTCAAACAACAACCTTATGTGTCCTCAGGCCGATAGACCTGTCATTTTACAAGGAGAGAGTCAGAAAAACAAAAAGAATCTATAGGGATCTTACACATGAGACATATCCACCAGATTTTTTTTCATGAGGCTTTTTTTCATAGCATACACACAGCCTGAGTGGTAAATTAAATATTTCCATCCATTCATCCATCTTCTTCCGCCTATCCTTGGTTGGGTTGCGGGGCAGCAGCCTAAGCAGGGAAGCCCAGACTTCTCTCTCCCCGGCCACTTTGTCCGGCTCTTCCCAGGGGATCCCAAGGCGTTCCCAGGCCAGCTGAGAGACATAGTCCCTCCAACATGTCCTGGGTCTTCCTGTGGTGTCCTCCCGGTGGGACGTGCCAGGAACACCTCACCAGGGGGGCGTCTGGGACATCCTAATTAGGTGCCCGAGTCACCTCATCTGGCTCCTCTCAATGCAAAGGATCAACGGCTCTACTTTGAGCCCCCCCCCACCCTATCTCTATGAGAGAAACCCTGCAGAGGAAACTCATTTCGCCCACTTGTACCCACGATCTTGTTCTTTAGGTCACTACCCACTGCTTGTGACCATAGGGGAGGACAGGAGCAAATATCGAGTGGTAAATGGATAGCTTCGCCTTTCGGCTCATCTTTCTTCACCACGACGGACCGGTGCAGAGTCTGCATCACTGCCGATGCTGCACCAATCCACCTGTCGATCTCCCTCTCCATCCTTCCCTCACTCATGAACAAGACCCACTTGGGGCAGAATCTCATCCCTAACCTGCAGAGGGAACTCTACCCTTTTGCGGTCGAGGACTGCTTGGGCCCTGACACCGGGGATCTGTTTGACCACCTCAGCGACCTCAGCACCAGAGATAGGAGAGCCCACTACAGAGTCCCCCAGCCCTGCTTCCTCACTGGAAGACGTGCTGGGAGGATTGAGGAGGTTTTTGAAGTATTCCTTCCACTGATCCATAATGTCCCAAGTCGAGGTCAGCAGCACACCATCACCACCATAAACAGTGTTGACAGTGCACTGCTTTCCCCTCCTAAGACACCAGATGGTGGTCCAGAATCTCTACGAAGCCATCCAGAAGTTGTTCTCCGTGGCCTCAGTGAACTCCTCCCACGTCCAGGTCTTTACTTTGGCGACAACCGAAGCCGCATTCTGCTTGGCATGCTGGTAGCTGTCAGCTGCCTCCAAAGTCCCACTGGCCAAAAAGGCCTAATAGGACTCCTTCTTCAGCTTGACGGCATCCCTCACCGCCAGTGTCCACCAGTGGGTTTGGGTTGTTGCCACCAGGACAGGCGCTAACCACCTTACAGCCCCAGTTCCAATCAGCCACCTCAACAATGGAGGCACAGAACATGGCCCACTGGGACCCAATGTCCCCCTCCTCCCACTGGACATGGTTGAAGCTATTCCAGAGGTGGGATTTAAAGCTCCTTCTGACAGGAGACTCGGCCAGATATTCCCAGCAGACCCGCACAACACGATTGGGCCTGCCAGGTCTGACGGGCATCCTCCCCCACCATTGGAGCCAACTCACCACCTGGTGGTGATTAGTTTACAGCTCTGCCCCTCTCTTCACCCGAGTGTCCAAAACATGCTGCTGCCAATCCGATGACATGACCACAAAGTTGATCATCTAACTGAAGCCGAGGATGTCCTGGTGCCACAAACAACAGTCAGGATCTGTCCCCCCCACCCGAAGGCAGAGGGAAGCTACCCACTCATCCACCGGGGTAAACCCCAACGTACAGGTACCCAGCCTAGGGGCAACAAGTACTACCACCCTGCCATGCGCCTCTCACCATCTGCAACTCCAGAGTGGAAGAGAGTCCAACCCCTCTCGAGAGGACTGGTTCCAGGGCCCAAGCCGTGTGTCGAGATGAGTCCGACGATATATAGTTGGAAACCTCTCAACCTCTCGGACCACCTCAAGCTTCTTCCCCACCAGTGAGGTGACATTTCACATCGCTAGAGCTAGCTTCTGCAGTCGAGGATTGGACCACTAAGGTCCCCGCCTTCAGTCGCTGCCCAGGTTACTTCACACCTGACCACCTTGGCCCCTCCCATGAGTGGTGAGCCCATTGGAGGAGGGTCCCATGTCTCCTTGTCGGACTGTGTCCAGCCAGGCCCCATGAGTGTAGGCCCAGCCACCAGGCACTCGCCAACAAGCCCAACCCCCAGGCTTGGCTCCAGGGGGAGGCCCTGGTATCCTGCGTCCAAGCAAGAGAAACTGAAGTCCATTCAGTGTATACTCCATGTGCCCTTCGAGGCACTCTTCATCTGGACACTTCCACAGGAGCTGTTTGCCTTGGGTGACCCTACCAGGGGCATAAAACCCCCAATAACATAGCTCCTGAGATCATTAGGAAGCCCAAACCCCTCCACCGAGATAAGGTCAGGGAGAGGGAAATTTAATATTTTGAAGAAAATTTGGCAGAGACTTGAACAGGGAGCTTTATCTGTCATATAACTCGGCAATAATAACAAAAGTTCAGACAACAATGATAATAAAAAGACAAATAAATGCAGTGTGTTAAATTGAGGGGATTCACTTGATTTTTTAGAAAAAAATGATATTTGAGGCTCAGAAAGTATCAAGGCAATGTAAATAAAGCCTGTATTCAGGAGCTGCATGACATGGCAGTGAGCTGCCCCAACAAGTTTCATAATGACTAAAAAGGTGAAAAAAATACATCTTTGGACAATTTCCAGTGGCTATTTAAACCAACAGAATTAAATCAACTGTTGTCACAAAGAAGCCTTTATCTGTTTTTAATTTTTTGTGAATATTGATCAGAACTTACACAATAATTGCTTTTGATCAGAAGGCACTCTCATTTCCTCTCTTTCTTGGGTTGGTTGGTTGTTGTTTCTTCTTTGTCTGTTGTTGCAAATGGTCTAAAAAAAGTTCCAAAATCTTGTCTAGATTAGTTATGTCAGTTTTTCAGTCAATGTGCAGACAGCACTGCACACACAGGAGGGAGAGCGGGGGCAGGGTCGAAGTGTTTACACCAAAAGGACAGAGTGTTTACCTGAATCTTGAGGTTGGGGAGAGACGTCTACAATTCAACACATTTTTCAGTTAATAGTGTGGAAAAAAAACATTTATACAAACCTGTTGATCATTTCTCAGCCCTGCTGGGTTGTATATTAGAGTGACCAGCGTGTGCTTGGAAATGCACCATGCACTTGATTCTGTCTTTATTTTTCATAACACAACACTTACATAGGACCAGGCAAAAACTGAAGGCAAGATATCAATAAGGCCTGTTTATCACAAGGCATCTTTTGATCTGAGTATTTAAAATAAATAGAAAAAAGACTTTTTTTTTTGCTGTCTCACTGTATACCATAATTTCTTGTTTATAACCCACATTTTTTTGCTCTTAGATAAGGTCTAATTTTTGTGTGCATATTATACACAAGCACAAGCAAAATATGTAAAATATTTCCTCTCCCAAAATCACGATTACAACACATCTGATTCAAAAAGCCAAAATATTCTCCCGCTCTGCAAAACATTACCGCCATTACCATTGTGTAACAATCGTATAATTCTCAAGTGTACCACTCATGTGTAAACACAGGGCGCTGTCCCCTTGCTCACTGTCTTGTGAGCAAGGGGACACAAAATAGCTGCGCTGTGATTGGTTGAAGACATTGTCATGCTGATAGCTGCTCTCTGATTGGTCGGTACACTACGACTGAGCATGCTCAGGCAGAAATTGAGTAACAGTGCATGCATGAAGGAAAAGTTGTTTCCGCATCCGGTTTAGAGAGAAAATCGTGTCCAGTATTTGTTGTGAAAATACTGAAAATTCAACGATTAAAACTTTGAAAAAAGGTAATTTTTGAGTAGTCTGAGAGAGTAAGGTTTGGGCAAAATGTGGGTGTGGGCTGTATTTGAATACAGCGTGTTTACTGGAAAAAAGCATGAAAAAATGGGGTGCGTGTTATAAATGAGGGCATGTTATAAAAGAGAAATTACGGTAACTGTGAGAAGAATGACAAAAGACTTAGTTATTCACAATTATTTTATTTCTGGTATATATTTAACCTTCCATGATTTAATATTAAATGACAAATCAAAATCTTTAAATCTTTAGAGGCTTATTTAAACTTAAACTTGTGTCTTCGTAAAGATAGCCCATAATGATACAAAAAGCTACTCTGTCATACCTGCTGTGTAGGAAAATTGCTTGTATTTATGGTTGAGATCTTAAAGTGGCATTAAATAAAATCTGTGACTTGCAGTCAAGCTGCACTATGGACATGTGGGCCTTTGTGTCATAGGCAGTGAAAGGTGAACAAGTATCCATTTTTTAATGACAGTACCCTGAGCCTTTGGGAATGAGAAGTGTGTGTATATGTGTGTGTGTGTGTGTGTGGGTGTGTGTGTGCATGTATACATGTTCCCTTTTATGCTCACATGTTCAGCAATATGACAAAGCTTTGGTGCACCTGTGATTGTCTTTGGGTTAAATTAATATATACATTATCTGTGGCATAAAGGACGCGTACCAAGTCCCTTAAGTTGCAATTATACATCTCACACTTTGGAGACTATAGGTAATATACTGGAAGGGAAAGATATCGAAAACATATTTAAGAGAAGTGACAATTTCATGCCTTAGTAACATCAAATTAAGCCACATCCGTTCTAGGTACTGACATCAGCTAATCATCGATCAATTGTCAGTAAGCATTTGAAGCTGTTTGTTTTGTCAAACACAGCCTGTAACAAGAGGGGTTTCAACCTCATTTTAAATATCTGTACATATCTATACACTAGACATTTTTACAGGTAAAGTGTTTTCATTTATTACTTGATTTGATTTTAATGATAATCTGACAACGAATTGTACATTTTATAAATACAGATACTTTAAAAATTTGTCATAAATAACATACAGTATTTTATCTATTAGGTCTGAAGAAAGAAAGATTTAAATAATAAAATTGCCCATTCAGGCACTCACTGACAGTCACCCTTATATTATTGCATTAATTTGATGACTGATGTAAAACTTGTCTCTCACTGATCTGTCAGACATTAATTATTCAACAATAGAATAAATAAAATCAAGACATTAAAATGATAAACACTGATGAGTTTGTTATACTTTTGATTTCAAAGGGATTTCTCTGGTAAGAAAAATCAAAATAATGCTTTCAAACTTATCAATCAGTCAATCCTTATTTGTACAGCGTTCACGTCTGTTATCTCAAGACTCTTTACAACAGAGCAGGCTGAAGACAAACTCTTCATTTTATGGATAAACATATATGCATAGATACATATCTACATATATAAAATACACATATACATATATATACAAATTTATACATCCAACGTGAATCCAGAATTAAATATTAAATTTGTATTAAATACGTATGCATTTACATGCTTTAAGCATGTGAAAAGATTGGGAGTTACGTACAACAGTGTTATAAATATAGAACAATAGAGAGTTCTTCACCACCTTCAGCCCCAGTTTTTTGTGGCAGAGGTAGATCTGAGGCTCAGTGCCCCCTGCAATGGGCTGCTTATGCTCACTTTGATTTCTTAGGCATAATCCTGCAGCCCCTTTTTGCCTTTACAGTGTAAAACCACTGAGTACCTTTTCTGTGAATGATCTGTTGGTTTGCCTGAAAACTGAGCTTTCATTTTAGGGCTACAAATCTGCCACTGGCTAAATGTCAGGGTTTGTTTTCAGTATCAGGTGAGTTCTTTAACATATGCATTGTAACGGGTTGATCAATAAATAATAACTTGACAGAGTGATATGTGTGATTAAACACAGTTGAACCCCAGACTTCTGCTGCTCTGTCTCTCTACGACCCTGACAGTGAGCCACAGCAGTGATAACTGCTCCCCCATGTTTTGGTGCAGACTATGTGCTGCAGTGATTTGTCTCAGTGTCACAGTAGAAAATAACATCTCTATCAGATGAAGGTATACATTATCTATTGTCCTGCTTGTTTTTTAATTTCAGGATGATGAAAAGAGGCTGTCTGTGGCAGTTTATTATAATAGTCTATTAATCTCTGTGGTGCTCTCCTGAACTTGGACCATTCATGGACAAATTCTGCTTCCAGTAAAGTCCTCAAAAGGAGAGTCTTCTCCTTTAATATTAATACAAGACTTGAATTTTAAAAGAGCACCTCCAGGAATTAGAGTAATCTTAGCACCAACAACTTGACAAACCTCAAACGTTTGAAATACTAATGCTGTAATGAAACAAAACTTCAACCACAGTCATTTATTCATATGTATTATTTCACTATCAACCCTAGAGACAATAATCACAGAGATTAATTAGGGCTGACTACCAGTTTTAGGGCAATCCGACAAGTTCAGAACTACTCCTGATTTGACGAAGTACAACTGACAGAAAACACATCATTTAGGAGGCTGTAGCGACTTGGATGATGTTTTCTGATGCCTCTGCTCCAGCTGCTGCTGCAGGATTGTCCTCATCCACACAAAACACTTTTGTAAATGCCCCCTTTAGTCAAAAATTGTGACGCTATTTTTAAATCTATGTTTGGATTTTTTCTTACCACACTTTGCCACAGCTTGAAGGGATAGTCAGATTTAAAGAACCAAAGCACATATTATGCACAATACACAAGAATACAATGGCAAATATTTTTCTTGTTTGCCTGATTTTTGTGACATCAGGTTGCATTAAGATAAATTTGTTTCATTAACGTAATGGTGAAAAGTTATTACAATTGTGATCTATTTATCAACACATGAATGTGGATTTCCCCATTAAAATCTACAATTGTACATGTATCAAAATACGCATGGATAAATTTATAGGTAAAGCATTTGTGAAGTTGATGTCCTTGTTTGTCTGCAAGACAGCCATGAGCAATGCCCAAAAATCTGAAACTACCCTTTTTAATTAAACACAGTTAATTATTAACAATGGACAGTGACTAATGCTTTAGAAAACAGAGCTGTTCCTCCCATTAAAATGTACCTCTTGGTACCAAGATGACCAGCTCCTTGATGAACATTTTACATTCTAATGTGTGTGATATGTGCTTCCATGGATGGTTGAGAAAGCTGTGGCTTGCATACACTGGTAGCATAAGAAAGGATCATGTTAGCAGTGTAGTATTGTCCTAATTTTAAAGGGAAGAGAAAGGGCATGATCACTTAATGAAAAAAAGGTGGGAGGCACTATCTTCCTTTCCCTAGGCCAGACGTGTAATTTCTTTTTTAGATTCACAGGCACAGAGAAAAATGATCAAACAGAGCAGAGCTGAAATCAAAAGGCTGCAATGGCTCACCACCACCAGACAGTCCAGCAATGACAGCTTTGTGTAGAAAAATAATAAAACACTGCTCACAGTCATTGTTCTGACTTTAGGCCAGGGGAGAAGTATTTAACACAAAGTGTTAAAATGTTACCACTTTATTCATATTAAACAGACTGTTAAGCAAAAACAGTGCTGTCATGATCTGATATGACTGCCCCATAATTGCAAAAGCTAAATTCATGTCCCTTCAAGAAAAAGATGCCAAGAAATAAATGACAATGCAATGTAAAAACAAATATTAATTCCCTACATTAATTCAATTTAGGTACTTCTTTTACATCTTTAAAAAATGGAAAAACTCTTCAATAACAATAAAATTAGATCATTATTAAAAGTTCAACATTTCTTTCCAGCCCTTGTTTTTTTCAAGTATGTATTAAGATCTTCAAAAAAGTCAAAGTCCAAACACATCACCTGTCTGACACATGTTCACTTTCACATCATGATGCTTTAAATGTGAAAGAATTACCTCAGCTACCTGCATGTGTGTAAGGCTAAACCTGTCTGTGGGGCGTTAACATACGAGGCCTAAAACATTACCTCCAACATCATAAAAATTCTCAGACTGACCTACACGATTGGGTGGGACAATCTATGATTCTATGTTCAAAACATTTAACATTAGTGGTTTGTAATACACACTGACTTATTTTATGTGCTTGTATCCCTGGCTCTTCAATTAAGGTTATCAAGTGTAGCGATAATTTTCGGGATATTACTGGATATTAATGAAAGAAATTAATATTCATTTAATAATCCAATTTGCACTCACTAATTAGGGGGCACCATCCCTTTTATATAAAATAAAAATAAAATATAATTTTAATTCATTAATTGATTTATTAATTAATTCAATTAAATCAGATAAATCAATTAAATCAAATTTTATCAATCTCAAGTCTCAAGACAGAGCTCTCATACAGTGACGTCAATCTTCCAGATAGATTACCAAGAGACAGAACTTTAAATTTAAGGGTGATTTATTAAAATGTATATGATGGATACATAAGACAAATTAAAACAAAACACTTAAGAAGGAACAAATGTCAGAGTCATACTGATCAATGATGCTGTGATTAATGAAAGAAGTTATGAACACTAAAGAAACATTTAATGCCAAAGTGGTTGTTGGTAATTCAGGATGAGAAAGTGGGACCCTATACTGAGGAGTGGTGATTTGTCAATATCATTCCAATGACATTTACCAAGACTGTCATTGTACCCAGTAGTTTTGCATCTGATAGGATCCTGTTCCTATTTGACTTCAGACACCTCTCACCTCCTGACTGACGAAGATGATGAAGGCTAAATAATTGAACACCAGGCCCCCATGTGATGTCATTTCCTAATAAACACTAATCCATACAAATTCACATAAGCATTGGCCATACAATACAAGAGCATTTTTCACTTTAGGTGTGAGGGACTTATTAAGGTAATAAAGATTTGATACAAGGAATGTTAGATGTTGTTACAGCTCCAGTAAAATGTTAAAAAGTTTGTCTGGGAACCACGATTTTATCAGTACGCCAGTGGAAAGTTCTCCTCTTTTGATCATCCAGCTCAGTGGTGATTTACTCATGTTGGTTTATTATATATTTTATCTAGTAGCTCCCCCACCCACCCAAAAAAAACAAAACATAAACTTGTATGGATTTTGCCATGTACATTCTGTCTTCCAGATTACTACAGGTTCAGCAGAGTCTGATGCCCACCATTCAAATGATGCCTTCTGGCCTGTGGGACATGGCTCAGTGCCTATGATCCGGAGATGTTGCTGGAAGATTAATCCTCATGCTGTGAGAAATAAGGTTCTCCTGTTCTCCCTCTTGCTCTTGCAACTTTGATCAAGCCCTAATGAGATTAGGCAGTGACCCTGACATGACGGGTTCCAGGAACTTGTAAAAGATGCCTAGGGAGGAGAGGGGATCTGATCTGACCAGTAAACCAAGAGAAGAAAAGAATTATTCCGATGGCGTCTTTCCTCTGTTGCTTCTCTGCCTTTTGGGTAATAAAGGTTTCATGTATTCGTTTTACCCCTGCAAAAATTGCGATCTATAATGACCTGACATTTCTTTTTTAAAACTAGCCAAGAGGCTCATGATTTGAATGTTAACCAGGGCTACACTTGATGTAAGGTGCAGTCTACGGGGAAGAGGCTTCTTTTGAATTCTGCAGGATCTATGCTCCTCTGACTCATCATGTTAAATTGATGCACATCCTTCTCTACTTTTATTAGAGCAAAATGGTTGTGTACGCATCATCAGTGCAATGCGTTTATATATATGATGCTGCACAACATGTTTCAACTGTGTACATAAGACTGCACAGTCCCCCCACAGATATTGTTTGAGATCATGTGTTAGTTCACATGGTGCTCCCATCTGCCCAGTACTTTACTTTGGCCTGCAACTGATGGTGTGTGGTGTAAAAGGGTTGTGTTTAAATGTTAGAGGCCAAATATGTAAAGTCTCACTCTACATGAATGGAGCTCTAATGGATATGTCCGTCCATGTGCAGAAAGTCATGATGGTTTGACCCATGATTATTGGGTGTTTGATTATTTCTGCATTTTGTTTTGTCTCTTCTTATCTAGGCCAGAAGCTACAAAAGCATATTTAGGGTGTCCTTTATAATATTTTTTTTAATGTGCCATGTACGTCATGTATATATGGTGTGTTTTCTGTTAATGCCACAAGACTTCAGTGTATAAGACAAAAATCACAAAAGGATGCATCAACATAAAAACACAAATATCATTTAATTTCAAACACACAAACTGGCACATACATACATACATATGTATATATGTATATATACATATATATGTATATATATATATGCCAGAGAGAGACAAAGAGAGAGAGAAAGATGTACATCAGAGGATGGCTTTGGACCTATTGCTCACCACCCAGGGAGGTTGTGTGTCGTGTGTCAGGTGCAGAGTGTTGCACCAACA
This sequence comes from Cetoscarus ocellatus, assembly GCA_037902135.1. NCBI lineage: Eukaryota > Metazoa > Chordata > Actinopteri > Labriformes > Labridae > Cetoscarus > Cetoscarus ocellatus. The sequence goes on from JBAMNC010000671.1 coordinate 121,264, forward strand.
TCCCTGATATCTCAGATAACATGACCAATGTAGTATCTCACTTGAATGACCTTTTACACCGACAGCACTCTCTTGATTCTGACACTGACTCAGGTTGGTGGTCTTGGCTGACCTCTGGTCGGATGGAGGTCATAGCTCACAAAGGTTGGCACTGCATTAGGCTTATTTTTTAACATTACTGATAGGTCTCACCTGTTGCATCATCCTCATAATTCCAAAATGCACTACAAGTTTGATCACCAAACAACCTTTACATACCACCGGCTATGTACCGACCAGAACTCTTAGTTCACTTTTGCTTTCAGATTATGTCGACCAATTTTCAGGTTGATAGCCTTGAATACAGAATAAAATGTGATGACTGTTGTGAAAAAAAGAAAAGAAAGGTATTCAGTAAGTGTTGACCAGAATATGGTTACTCCAGATGATGGGCAATAACTCTAAGAGCCAGAGCAAATTTATGGCACAGACACACCTAAAGCTGCAAACAATGCCAATGTTAATAGGTACTTTAACATACTTCTTTGACAGCACAAGCATGCACTAGTCCCTTCAAACCACCAAGTGTCAGTGCCTCATGTGTCATTTTATATTACAATATCCACAATAATTATTGAGGGATGAATTACATACAACAGGTAACTTCAGAGGCATTCGGTTGACTTTATTTTTAAGTTATTTGCATTGGACTTGAGGCTTAATTCATGTATCTGTCAGGCCTTTACGCTGTTCACAGATCAACAAAAATGAAACACAAACCAGCATTAAACTTCACCCAGAATAGAAAACATAAAAGAAGTATACCTCCTACTTAGGGAGTGGGCAAGGCATTCCACACCTCTGGTGTTAGTCTTTTGTTACGCTATTGCTCATCATCTCACACACACACACACACACACACACACGCACATTCACAGACACACCGACTCAGCTGCATCAACAAAGACCTCAGAGTAGATATGAGGCAGTGCACCTCAAAAAGGAAGACAATCAAAACCTTCCTGCTGTTAGTCATTTCTCCAAGCCAACCTGATCATTTCCCCCTTAATACCACAATCCTAGCAACTCAGGACCTGATCACTGTTGCAAAATCAGATACTGTCCATGCTGTCTCAAGAAAGGAGAGTAAAGGATGAGTAAAAAGCATGCTGAATTGATGACTTAGTAATGGTAGCTTGGCAGACTGTGTGACACCTACGATTACACCCTCAAATTGCCTCATTCTCTCCAGATCACAAATGAATTAGCAATTCAGAGCATAGCTCTGGGCTGCTGAGTGTTTATTTAGATGCCCGGTGTGATGAAGGCTCACATTTGTTTCCTGTCACTGACCTGTCACTCACTTGACCATTAAAGCCAAAGGCAACACTGGTTCTAACCTTAAATTGCAGCAAAGACATTAGCTATGAGCCTGAAGGAGGGATAGAAACATCATCCAAACACAAATACACACATACTTACATACACACAAACACGAACACAAACATGCACTATCAAATCTTCAGAGAGAAATGTCCTTCATTAAGTTGCCAGCCTCACAGAGGAGATGTAGGATGAGTTCTCCTTATTTTAACACAACATGTGGAGTCAGTATCCCCTAATTAGCACTGCTGAAAGGCCATCATTTTTCAGATTTGCACATTAACACAATGAGGAGGATCAATCATCTTACTTAAACAGTGCTCTCACTGACACAGAATTCTCTTCTGTCCTGCAGAGGAGGTGTGCAATAATCTTTTTTGTAAGACAGTTAAGCGTGACCTACCATGGGTCTGAACCAAAAGATGTAGCTTAGCTCCAGTGCAAAAATGTCTCTTCATGTCCAATGATGTAGATTCATGTCCAACTGGCATGAATCTACATCACATTAGATTTATTTTTAATGCTCCACATCATACTGATTTAAAATACCAACAGAGGGTGTTAAATAATAATTACAACGGGTAATATCAGTAGGTTTAATAGAAGCAGAAACTACATTATGTCTTCGCAAATGGTTGTCTTATTTAAAACTTATAGATACTGTTTGTCTTGATAATTGTAAACTGCAGAAACTTAAAATTAAGCCAATTCGGAGAAAACTGAAAATGGTCTCCTTTATAGCTTAATGCTCTGGTACCAGCAAAACAAACTGCTTGTGTTAGTTTTGCAGCAAGCATGTAGATACAATTTTTCCACAGGAAATAGCTGCTTGAAAATGAGAAGGCCAGAATAGTGTATAACAGAATGTTGAATAAAATCTCGCCCCAGTGAAAAACAACAAAGAGATATGTCAGTCTGCAACAGCGGCTTCTTTATTCACGGCTGGTAGGCGAAACACTTCTGCACTTGAACAGCTACCAGTGTGCACTCTTTATAAACTCTTAATGTCCCCCTCTGGCGTCAAAAAGGTACAACATATACCAGGGCCAGTATCCAAATATTAAGCAATACAATAAAAAAAACCTGGAAGTCTGTACAGTGTAAGTGATCGACTATAGAAATGGATATGCTAGCTATATCAGCAGGATATGACAGCAAGAGATGAAGGGAACAATGAGAGAGGGAGCAACAAGTTACTGAAAACAATAATTTAAATAATATTAAAGTTGTTTGTTGGCAGCACACACACACACACACACACTCACACGGACATATATATGTATACAAATGTATATATATACATATATATACATATATTTATATATATGTATGTATATTTCAATTTCAAATTTGAATTCTTGCAAAAAAATGTTATTTAAATGGACTTGTGATAGTGGGCATTAAAGCTGTACAATTGTGTATCAGACATTTGATCTAAGTGGGCAAAAAGTATTCACTTTTTATTTGTTGCATTGATTTTTCTGATCGTCTGTTACCTCCGCCAAGGAGGTAATGTTTTTGCCGGCGTATGTTAGTCCATTTGTGAGTTTGTTTGTTTGCTTGTTAGCAAGATTACACAGAAGCTACTGGACGGATTTTGCTGAAATTTCAGGAGATGTTGATAATGGCCCAACTTAAAAATGAGTAGATTTTGGTGTTGATCCAGATAACCGCCATTAGCAAACAATCATTTTTGCTCAATAACTGTCTCAGAAATAATGATATCAACATGAGATCAAGTGCTAGGTGTGGGTTTTCAGGGTCAAGGAATCATATTGTGACGATAATTTTATTATGGAACTATTGCATATACATGTAACAGTAATATGTAAGCTACCTTGGCAGAGGTTTGCGCTCTCCTTGTGCTTTCTAGTTTGTTTTTTTGAGTTGATGGACCTGGAGACCATAAACAAAATAGCTATTTTCTCTCACTCCCTCTACAAGGAATGTAGAGGGAGTGAAATGAAATGGTTTTATTTGGCATTTTTGACCTTTTTATTATCAATATGTTGACAGCCATTGTTTTGTAATACATTAAACACATTAGGATGTCAGGGCTTCATTTCAGAACACAATGTAAAAGCGGTCGTGCAAAGCTGTAAAACCATTTATATATATATATATATATATATATATATATATATATATATATATATATATATATGTGCATCATTGCACAGCATGATACTTTTTGCCTTGATTTAATTTCTCAATAATTGCAAGATAAATGAGAAGCACTTAGAAGATCATTTTTAAGGTCCCTTGAATTTGCATTTGTGTAAGAATGTCTGAATGACTGATTTAATGAATCATACTTGCTCAGTGCATTTGAGACATCAGTCAATATGTAGCTTCCTTTTAAATTTCTTTCACCAGTTCCCTAAAGTATGGCAGCTCATTGTAACTGCCCAGTATAATTAAATATTGAAAAGGTCATGTCAGCTTGGGTTTTAAGTGGAAGGTATTTGTCTATTGCTGACCCTACTTATTTAAATATAGTATTAATCCTCATAATCCGGGGGATTGTGGCGCTGAATTTGGGGTAGCCAGAGGTTAATGATGGTTAGAATTATCTGGTTGGTTCTCAACACTCTTTCAAATAAAGAAAATAAAACATTTGCTGTGTTATGATAGATAGCAGACCCATTTTTTCCCTACATGGTAAGTGCATTTGTTCATGTCAATGGAATCCCATCTAACCTTTACTATCCATTTTGCTTGTTTATGTCACTTATAGCTGGTGTTTTCAAGTGTTACCAACAACACAAGCTGACCAATATTTACATCTGCTAAACAGAGGAATCCCAGGAGGCATATTGTTTATCTCTGAATACTTTTGAATTCTTTCAAAAGACTGTGGGTGTCTGAGTGACTGTGTGTTGCTCCCTAATCGATAAGGACATGGGTGGCCACTTACATGTTCTGCGTGAGAGCATACTTTCAGGCACAATTCCTCACAAACAAAACACCACCTTAACTAAAGAAAGATGAAAAGTAAAAATTCAATATTGCTTGAAAGCTTTCGTTGCAATTTTGATTTAAATTTTTCTGTAAAGGCTACACTTAAATGTTTCCCCACATCAACAACCAAATGCAGTGCTGAACAGAAGTCTTAAGAAGTGCTCCTTATTTAATATAATTCTAAAGAGCAGACCTTACAAGCATGTTTCCAGATAACTTTGAGAAGGCAAGGTGATTTGATGTTTTTTTTCTTCTCGGCCTTTAGCTCTCGATGCTCTTTATACATCTGTGAGCAGACATATGATCAGGCTACCTGAGCTGTATTGCTTATACTGTAGCTGCAGACAAGACTCAGGCTGGAGTTAACACAACATCACCTGTTGATGCTCAAACATGGATCAAATAAATAAAAATGAGATTTTATGAAATTTGTGTTATTAAAGAATGACAGAAGAAATATCCAAACTGCAGACTTTGTTAGCCCATCTTATAAAAGCTGGATGTTATCAGGCATTGCCTGTAGTTGCACCTAAAAGAGTGTTACCTCTTTGTGTTCTAAATTAAGAATTCAAGCAGTCTGACAAGAAGGACTGTGAATGAATGAATGCCATGTCATCGTAAAGTTAGCAAACATCTATTAAATATTCTCTGGGTCTTGTCAGGTCTAACCTGTCTGCACTGATAGCTCGTGACTTGGCATAAGCCGTATCTAAGAAGGAGTGCATGGGGCCCATGCGTGTACTGATTGGGTCATCAACATAATGAGGTAATTATAAACAGATTGACTCTGAGACGGGTAAAAGAACCTCACAAGTGTGCCAGTCTGACCTTTACTAACAAAGCATACATCTGCCGTGCATTTGCCTAATCCTGCTGTGCTCCAGGCTGTCCTTGCAGTCAAGTGAAAACATTCAAAATAAATGTATTCTTTTCTTCAATAATGCATTTAATTAATGATTTAAGATTATATAGATAATAGATGAGTGGACATATGGATGGATTTGTTTTGAAAAGAAAAACTGAAAAGCCAGACATATGGCATACATAAGGTTGGAAAAAATATTTTCTAAGATAATTTAAAAAAAAATCAACAAATGACTTGCATACAAAATCAGACATTATTTAAGTATTAGGAGCAGGAACAAGGCTGGGCTGCTGTTTTAATTTCTTTCTGTTTTTTTTTACATTTAAAACCTAACTGCACAACAAAAGAATGCAAAAGGAAAGAGTTGGGCAGTGCCATAACATGGATTTTAGAAATAGCAAGGTCTGAAATGCAGAGATCATGGTACAACACCTCCAGATTTTTTTCTTTGTTTTCTGTCATAGACTTGCATCATTCAGTGCACCATCATGACAGCACTCTATTATACATCACAGACTGTGGGCTCTAATTTCCTGGCGCAACTCAGGGTGGCGCAGAGTGGCGGAGCATGGTGCGCAGACAGTTTGGCAGTTTGATAGACTGGCTGCAGCAAGATGGGTGTGGAGGCGCACCAGGGGGAGGTGTTGACAGATTCAGCTTAATGCAGTTACAAAACACTGCGCGGAAGGTGCGCAGAAAGCTCGCCAGCTCCAACCTGGTCTATTCTCGGCGCAGGTGAAGTGGGCCCGGTGCAGCAGTAATTTGGCTGACAGCAGTGCGCACACATCACCAAAACCTCACAGGCAGGTATCCAGAGTGTCAGGCACATTTCAATGCAATAAACAATCACAGCAACCACTATTTAATGTAACCGTCTGAACCAGCACATACATTTGTATCTATATTAACTGTCCCGTCACACCTGATGTCAGATCAGAGACGTTTGTCGTAATGGAGACTCTGCGATCTCCTCCACTGAGCTCATCGTGAGGCCGTGGCCACCATGTACCTTCTTTGATCTGACAGCTTTCTTTTGTCCCTTCTCCTTACATCATTGAACCGTTTTTACATCGGGCAGCGGTTCTCAGAATATGTGGGCAAACTTGATTGACAATATTAGTAACTTCCTCCCAGGCTGTTTTTGCATCATCAGCCTGTGGAGGTCTGTTCGCATTACCATATATTCTGGTACTGCGAGCTCGGACCTCTTGGACCAGCACACCAGTTTCCTCCTGGGAGAAGTTTGGCTGCCTGGAGCTGCTGCTGCTGCTACTGTCTTCATCCATGATGAGGTGAAATTATCAGTGCGCCTCACCCGCAGCGCATTTAAAGGCAAGGAGAGGCGTTCATTTGATTGGTGAAGATTACACTCGGCTATGTTAAACCCACTCACGCCTTCTCTCTTCCCTCATTGCCATTTATGCCGGTGGGGGGGACAGAGGCGTGGGTGCGCCTCGCTGGACACATCCCGTTGGCATGGCATGGCGCAGGCGCAGGCGCAGGCGCAGGCACAGGTGCGGGCACAGGTGCGGGCACAGGCGCAGCGCAGGCACAGAGCAGGTGGGTCGCGCCTGCGCCTGGTCTACAAAATTAGAGCCCTGTGAGTTGGTTGACTGATTACATATAGTATTTGGTAATGAGAAATGACAGCCATGGACATTTGAGCTAGAAATAAGGGAATGTACAAAAAGAGAGGGGGCAATCAGTCTAGTATTACATGAATGTTGATTTGTCACAGTTTGTATACCATAAAACCTGGAAGGCTTTACACAGCTAATAAAGACATTGTGTAGCATGATGTTACAGGGCTTAAGAAACATTTCATTAAGTTATGTAAGAACTCAAAACCACTGCCAGAGAATGCGTTGCGCCCGCTGTTAGCACCTTCACTTTCATTCAGATAGTGACTGCAAATTGTATCATTTTGGTTCCTACTCCTCACAACTGTTTGCTCTAATCATATGCTGGCACAAACATGTCCACAAAGTTCAGCAGCTGAATTTGCTATTTGCTCCTGTTTTGACACTCTTCACATGGCTGTGGCTCTGTGCAGAAATCTCAGAAGACAGAAGACGATTGACAGATTCAGACAATACAACAAGAGAGAGACAAAGGGAATCTTTGCAGAGACATGCATCCAAACAAATAAAACAACAGCTGTATAAAAAGACAGATGCTGTTATATTTTGGTCTGTGCTCAAATCATACTTTAGCATGACCCTTGTTCTATTTTGTTAAAGCAGGGAAACATACACTCCCAAGGCCTGAACGCACAAACACACACACACACACACACAAAGATAGAGAGAGCAATAATTACTACCAGTATTTAATGTGAAAGACTCGCGTGAACAAACGACATCCATCTCATCACAGAGATTAAATAAAGTCCAAGGGATTAAAGAAACTGAAACGTCGAGAGCTGTCTGTGGTACTGTCATTATTGAACTTTAACACACATGACACACATAAATCACCTACTTAAACCAATAAGCTCTTTAGAAACATATATGGTTTTAAACATGTCTGTGAGACACAAAAAAACACCTACCACAAATTAAAAAATGAAATTTTGTAATGTGTCAGTCACACAGACTTTTTTGCCCAATATTATTAAAAAGCTAATTATTAGCAGACAACGGGATACTTTTGGATGTCAGTCATAGGTCAATTCTGTGTAACCTTTTCTGTTTCATATTGTTCCATTGATAAATCTGTTAATTTAGCATTATTGATTATTCTCTCAAAATAAATGAAAGCAGTTTGAGCTGAGCCAGGACACACACTTCGCATGATTAGTTGTCAAATATGTGCCTTGAATTTAGTCAAAATGAAATGTATGAAGGCTGTTTGGAGCTGTTCAGTCAGTCTGTTAACAGACACAAAGAAGTTTACACATTTTACAAGTAACCTGGATGATATTTGGACAGATACAGGTTTGATTTTCACTCTCCTGCTGTGGTAAAGGAGGTTGTGTTGTACGTAGATGTCTGCTACTCTCTGCCATGCTTTTGAGCTGTCCTCTTTCTTGCTCATGCTTTTCAAATGGCTGTGTTTGCAGTGATGACTGTTTCCCCTTTTCTGTCAGCCGTTGGGCAGTTCAACAGATAGCAACATGGGAAGTGGCACCACAGATTTAAAATGCCAATTTCACATGTAATATTTTATTACGTTTTTCTCTATGATAGGCCCTGGTTTAGAAACATCAGAAATCTGAACATGACATCCAAGTTGAATGTTACAGAAAAAAACATCTGCTAAGATACATAAGCATGGCAAACACCATTCCCACACACACTATGACTGCCTTGACTCCTTGTGACAAGACTATTCGCTCTAATCTCTGAAAGAGTTTATCTGGTGTGCTACGTGCTTCAGTTTAAATAATGCTCCCTCCTTCCTCTGCCACCTAGGCCATACTGGTCTTTGACTTGTTTACCCAGATTACTGATGCAATGTTTAAACTTGCTCTGGATCGAACAGCGCTGGCATAACAAATGCCATCGTGATCAGTATGAGGTTTCTAGAGCTTTATTTTCTTTGCAACATTGTTTAGTGAATGCAAAATGGGAAGCTGGTGTAGTGAATGTCCAATACAGACAGAGACACATTTCTACCTGTATCCACCAGTGTTGGGGGGAGGGGCTGGGGAGGCAATCTATTAAGCCAGGGGGGCTGGTGGTTGAGTCAGGCAATCTAATCCGAAGATGTTTGCTGGTTGACAGGGTGGAAATGGTGAAGAGACATGGCACAGTTCAGCCCTGGGAGATTTCTGTCTGACAATGCCAGGGAGAATACACGGGAGCAGGTTGAGGACAGAATTGGAAGGTCAGTGCTGGATAGACAAGTGTCATCAGATGTATTATGGGATTATAGCCACTCAATGATTTTGCAGTCAGTTTAGCTCTCAACAGACACAACTTAAACAAAAATAAAGACTGACTCCAGTTATACACTTTATTTTGTTGAATTGTGCTTTACAGACACAATGTCGTGTGTGTGTTTGTGGGGGAGGGCTTACAGATCTGATGTTGGTCTTACATCTCACAAACATCATTTGTACAAGGCACTATGAGTTAAAAAGGTAGGTGAGGGAAAAAAGAAAAACAAAGAAGTTGGAAGTCTGAAAAAACACAGCAGGAGACTAAAAAGAGTTAAGGGAAAGAGGAGATTCTGTACTCTCAAATATCAATAGAAAACAAACAAAAAAAACATCTGTTTTAAGGTGGTCAGATATACTTCATGAGGTAATGTTAAGCATGACTGTGAGCCAAGGCACATATCTTTTGAGCATATCTCATGCTGTGGTTTGGGTTAACATAAAATTCATTTTCAATGGTTGATGCAGTCCCAGTTTTTCCAAAGTTTTTAATGCTTCAAATTCTGAAGCATTGTTGATATATAAAAATGTTTTGGAATTGAATAACTAAAGTGAAGAACAGAGAATACTACATTTTTAAATGTAGTTCTTCTAAATTTTGTCTCTTCTTTTAATACCGCCCAATTTACAAGCTCTGTTTTATTCTAAATATGGTAGTCTTTTTTCAGATCATAATCAGACCTCCAGTTCATTAATATATTGATCTAATAATATTGTATAATAATCATTTTATTATACATTTTTAGTATTACCTCTACTGAGCCATATAACACGTTGGACATAATAATGTACCAGGCAATGTTTGAGGACAATTTTTGTAACGGCACATTGTTTGATATTGATTAATGACCCGAAGCTAAGCAATTAGTCATTGCCCCCAACACGACTTTGATGTATGGCTGTTCAACATGGGTCTGATTCCAGTTCAACATTTGCAAACAGAGTTGTTTTCATGCCCCTGTTACTGTAAGCCTCCTACAGGTGTACTGCACTGTATGTTGGCCCAGTCCTGTTATCATGGTGGATTCATGATTTGGATTTATATATTTATAGGTATGCATATGTATTTGTGCATTTTTTATATATTATACAGTACATATCTATATATCTATATATCTATATATATATATATATATATATCTATATCTATCTATATATATATATATATACACACACATATATACATATATATATATATATATATATATATATATATATATTACTATATATATATGTACTGTATGAATGCATAAATGTATATCTATAAAATGAAGAGTATGGCTTCGTCCTGCTCTTTTGTTAAGTGTCTTGGGATAACATTTGTTATGAATTAGCACTACACAAATAAAGATTGATTGATTGTTTGATTGATTGACTGCTTCAAGGGTAATGCTTCTTGTGATTGTTTGACTCTGGTTTTATACATAAAAAGGTGGAAAAAATAGAATCCAGTTTTCATATTTCTATTATCATAACTTTCAGAAGTTTCAAAGAATCAGGTAAAGCTTTTGTATTTCTTGTAAGGAAAAGGAGATATTTGTAAAAATGAATTATTAGTGCTGTGTGACATAGTCAACTGTCAGCAAAATAAAGGATTTTGGATCATTTGATTTTGAAAAGGGGACACATTTCTTTAACAACAGTGAAGGCTGCTGAACCTCCCTTTAATTGACAGTTAAATTCATCCCTGGAAAAGAAAGGATGGTTATAGGTTATGTCAGTGTCAAATTTCTGGAGAAACACACACTCTGGTTTAAACATGTAAAATAATTAAAATATATCACAATGACCTTTTCCCTGACCCTTTTTAAAGGCTGCTCTGCTGACAAGCTCTAATTAACATTAGCCTCCAGCAGCTGACTGGTGTCTTCTGGGAAGCAGAGAACAATTCTGGCCCGGCTGTAATGCTGTAAAACACAGCCAAAGGCCATCAGTTCATCTGTTCTTCCTTCCCCCTATTTGTCTTATGCACTTTCCTCCTCCCACCACCACCACCATACTGTCTTTTTCATGCAGATGAAAAATAAGGCTGGAAAGATGTTAACAATTTTGCCTTTGTAAGAGATTTAACTTCCAGTGCTTTTATCCACATTATCAGTCTAATAGCCAACAATTGGGCACGTGGGAGGTGGAATGAGTTATAACAAATTTTAAAATGGGTTGAGTGGAAAAAACAAGAAATTGATGAATAAACATCCTGCCAGAAAACAATATGTAAAGCTTATTCCCCTAAATACTCATTGTTATTTAGGCCTATTAAAAATACTAGTGTCATTTCCCTCTCCTACCTGCGACAAGGAGAGCAAAGACAGAACTACAGACCAAATAGCAAATGTAAAAAGATAAACTCCTTATGTGCTTTAAGTTGGGGACATAAAAGAGCTTTCCATGGAAGACGTATCATGCAGAATTTCAAGGGCATAATTAAGCTTACTGGATCTTATAACCATAAAATGTGAATGCTCATGACAAAGACATTTTAGGAAATTTTGACAGTTTGTAAGAAAGACCCAGGGTGTGTTTAATAACAGCTAGGTTTTCTGTGCTAGTACTTTGTGGTGGCACTTGCAGTGATGGAGAACACAACGTGTTTTTGTGAGCTTGTGTGTGCAGAGCTTCATTGTTTTAAAACTGTTGTCTGACATTTAGTAATGGCCCTCACGTAACGGTGAGCCTCACATGTCCTTTTGTTTGTCTTGCCAGGTAAGATATTTATAGCTCTATATTTGATCTCTCTGCCGCTCAGAGGCATGGTCATCACTACAGCTGCCCTTTCACTGTTAACTTTGTGTGGGAAAATGAAAGAAGTTGGTTTTACAACATTTCATTTGCAGGGAACTGACAGAAATACATTCAGAGACTGCACTGTCAAATAATAAATAAATACATGAAAAAAAGCACCACTGGCATGAATGTGGGGTATTATTGCCGAAGCATTTCATTAAGAATAACACTTAATTGTCAGCACATCCTAGGACCTATGATAATAGGTTTTTGACCATCAGGGTTGTTGCAGGGAGCCAAATTAAAAAGAATTATCAGCTGGTAAAATCATGTAAAGACAACATATCACAGTTCAGTTAGCTTGTGTAATTTAGCATGTTTTTTCCTGGTGTTCCTTGTTTTGACCTCTTGTTCCTCTTGTGTTTCCTGTTTTATTTTGAAATCCCTTGTTCCATGTGGTGTTTCCTGCCCTCCCGTCTGTGTTCTCATACCCCTTCCTTTCAAGTGAGGTCCGGTCTGTCTTCGTTTCAAGGGCTGTGGAGCCCTCCCCCTTACTCTTATGGAGAATTAGGACACCCCTTCACGAGATGTGAGCGCACAAAACCAAGGGCTAAGGGGTAAGACAAGGGCTAAGGGGTAAGACAAGGGCTAAGGGGTAAGACAAGGGCTAAGGGGTACAATTGGGATGGACCCTTTGTCGGCCCATTCGTCTTCCATGTCTCACTCTGTGCATAAGTCTTCAGTGTTCCTAGTGTTTGTCGGTAGTTTGTCTGTTTTTGTTCAACTGTTTCAGTGACTTTGTTTTGTCTATTTGAGTTTACCCTCCAGAGTTTATCTTTTAGGTAGCTTGTTTTATTCAATACTTTGTTAGAGATTTTGTTTTGTGTTTGGACTTTTTTTATAAAGGATTAGTTTTGAGTTTTTGATCCTTTTTTAGTTGTTAATAAGGCCTTTTTGTTCATCTGCATTTGGGTCGGTCTTCTTGTGTTTTGTTTGTTTAATTTTTATTACATATCCTGACACAACAATATGTTGTCAAATAAAATGGATTGATAAAGCCAGTGAAGCCTGTAATCTTGTTTATCTTATTATAGCAATAATAAGCTATCACATTACAATATCACTAATATTTTTAAGATCAAAGCATAAACCAAACCTCCCAAGACTGACCTATAATATTTACAGTATAAGTTCCAGAGGTTAAGTCAAGTATCACAAATATGTCATTTTGGTGGCAAGAACTTATAATAACACATTTAAAAAAAATGTGTTGGAAGTTATTATTTATTTGGTGGAAACATGAAATTCCATTTATGAAACAGACATATTTTTTAATCTAAATTTGTTTAAAATGACCAAAACTTGTAAAGTATTTGAATTCGAATACCACTTTGTGCCACAATCATTCACCAGTTAAACAAAGGGCGTTTATTTTTTAGCTAAACTATTTATCAGAAGTCATGGTTACCTCATAACTACCCCAGCTTGACTCAGCTTTCTTCTGGTGCTCTGAGGTCTACCTCGCAGTTTGACTCAGACTATACTCCCAGCATGTGTGATGTGATCCTACATGACATTAAAGTATGTCCCTTGGACCGCTGAATAGCTCTTAGTGCTTAATGCCTTTAGAAGAAGCCCTGCCCTTTGTTGTGTATTGTATACTTGAGGGATGAACTGATCATCTCTTGTTTTCAAAGTGGACCATTGCTTTGAGGTGGGAAGAGCACCACTACAGAGCTGCTCCCAAGGTAGTGAGGTAGGTGGAGAGGTGTGAATGTGAGTCACTGTGGGCAAGAGATGCATGTTACAGGCTATTATTTTTCAATTCAGATCTACAATACCACTGCCCACTTGAAGCTGAAAAACCTGAAGTGTTTCAAAGGACTGTGTGGTCATTGTGATCTCTAAGAGCTATATAATGAACTGGATGCTGGACTTTTGGTTCTCTTTAATTTTTTTTTTATTTTCATTTTTTCAAACCGGTTCCCCACCTTTTGGTTATCCATATTTTTTTTTTGTGCATGTTAGCCAAACATTTGCTAAGTGACCTGTCATTTAATGTTTCCACTCACCATTAGAAAGATCCCAGACTTGATATTGTAGTTGAGATTTATTGCCAAGACCTCAGGGGTAATCACTGGTACCGAACAGCAGTGGGAACAAAAGATGAAGCAACAGACAATCGGTTTTGAGATGTTAGACTGTGCTGTAAATAGCTGGAGAACAAATCTTAAATTGAAGTTATGTGGGTGCTGGATGTGTTTTAGACGTCCCCCATGAGAATAGTGGTGAGAAATGGTCTTTGCCAAAAGAAACAGAAACAGAAAATGCATGTATACTTCTTTTCTCTAAGATACACTGTTTAAAGATGAAGTACCAGCCTCCTCATCTTACCTTCCATTAGACCAAATATCAATCTTGCAATGCTAACGCACAAAAATGCAACATTTTATCACTTGCTTTATAATATTTGCTAATGATGTGACTAATTGTAAATGCATACAGTATGGTCCAAAGACTTGTTTTCTTTTCTTGACTCCTAATCAAGCGCCAGTGCAGCCTCTTTTTTTCCTGGAAAATTCTCAGCCTTTTAAATTCCAACAGTATGTTTTGTAGAAACCAGCTCGCTGCCTTTGTTGCCTCATTTTTATATTATGTAGCATAGAGAGATGAACACAGAAATACCAGATGTAATGGTCCTGATGTGCTAATTTATGGACTTTTTTTTACAGAGATGTAAACATCAATGTCCGTTATTAATGGTCAAAATGGTTAAAAATAAAACAACATAATTAAATTGCAAGTTACTGTTTTGCATCCAAACATTTCTCACCCCATCGCCTCTCTCTCAGAGAAAAAAACAAAGTTTTGGTAGATGATTAAAGAGTTTGTATTGCCACTGACACATCACCATGACAGAAGTACAATTTGTCTAAAGAATAAAATGATCACACAAGGTGTGTGGTTTCCAAATTACAATACATAGAGTCCTTAAAACTCACTATAATGTAAACCAGTCAAATACAAATCAAGACGTTTGCTCTAAACATTCAGCTCAGTTGTGCTTTTTAATAAACCACTTAGGAGTTCGATAAACTTTAGCTTGCTGGGTGTTGTACAGGATGTCACTTTACATCATGAACTTGACATTTACTAAACAGAATATCCTAAATCATCTGGTATTTCTGCTTTACTCCCTTGTGTCACATATTTACTCGCTATTCTATGGTATTTTAAGAATTGATTTTCCCCCATGGGGATCCCCAAAGTATATCTTAGCTTATCTGATCTTATCTTAGCTTATCTAGTCTTATCTGAATTCATTTTTATTTCATCTAATTCATTTAATAAAAGAGATTTTACAAATGATATCATCGATCAATGATTAAACACACACTGTGACCGGACCGGTGATAGCGAGGGTGAAGGTTTCACAGAGTCCACCCAAATGTGGTTCCCTGCACATCCAAACAAAGACTGAATGAACAAGCAATACTTGATTTAATTTTCCTTAAACATCCTACTATTATTAACATATTTCTGAAAACATTTAACAGTCATATTAAGCAACTTGCTTGTTCTGTCCTTTTATTATGGGATAATGATCCTTTATTAGAAAAACAATGAATGCAATCATCAGTATAACTCACACTTTTTAGTCCCTTTTCTATGGAGGTTAAAAGTTAAATGCATCTCTTTCCTTGTTAAGATTAAACAAATACGTCTTTGCACTCAGAGTTTAAAGTAAACACTTTAAATGTGTGTTGGTTAATATGTGCTTACCTTTGCTCTTTGGAAAACAGAAAATTCCCAACAATTATGCATGCATTTAGGAGAAGATTCGTATTGGCATCAGTATGAGTAATGAAAAGATTAAAGCAAAGAAATATTGGTATTGTGTCAATTTGAAAAACAAGCTCATCTACACATGTGTTCTATATTTTTTATAGAATACATGTGTAAATGGACTTGGAATAGAATGTGAAGCTTTAATTACCCACCCTTTCATAGTGAAATATCAAGAAAAAAGGGTCAACCCTGCTGTCTACATATTTCTAAATTTAATGACTTAATTTTACCACTTAGCTGGGTTTTAAAATGATTACTTATAGAAAAACAACGGCAAAGAATCCCTTTAAAGTTTGTACTGGCATCCTTTAGTTTTAGATTAATTTAGTCTATAAAAGACAGTGCACGTCTAGCAGAAATGTCAGTTTTGTCATGAATAGGATTAAATTTCTCTTAAATACAGCCTTACGAATTTCAGACGTTTCAGAAACTCACTTACACTGGAGGCATCTAGAACCTTTTTAATGCTATGATCGTACTCTATTTTTCTTACTGTTTATCACGCTGGTCTCAGAAACAAAACTACTCTGAAACCTCTCCATTCACTGTACAAAGCAGCTCTTAAAAATCTGGATAAAAGGACACAACATCGTCATTGTCATATCCTTAACAAACATAAGATGCTAAGTTTTTAAAATATGATCATGTTCTCAGATGTACTTCTGGTTTTGAAAATTATTCATGAAACTGCACCTCACCCCTGAAGGCCCTCATTCATCTGACCTCTGAACGGATGAACAGAGCAACAAGAACAGCCTCTCAGTGGCAGTGCGGTACTCCATTATGTACCTCAGCCTTTGCTCAATCAGCTTTCTCATACATAGACATAAAGGAATGGACCAGGCTCCCAACTAAACTAAAGACCAACACAAACTATAGAGTCTTCTCCAGAGGAACAAAATTAAAAGAAACCAAGCCTGTCAGCACTGACTAGTCTTTTAACATAATTTCTTCTAATGGTTATATTTCTAAGCCTCTGAGTGTAAGTGAGTGTATTTTTCTGTCTTAAATCTGCATCTTTGCACTATAATTGAATGTATGCACTTTCTATGGACAAATATGTATTTTTCTATGCTTTTACTCACTTTCTGTTCTGTAACTGTGCTTTATATTTATACCTTTATTTCTCGCTCGCCTGCTACAGGGACTGAAGATGGAAAAAGGCTAGAAAGCTATAATCTGGTGTAGAGCATCTCATCTCTGATGAGTTTAATGTTTTTTCTGTACATGGTCCCTGACAAATACATTTTTAAGAAAACCTTACTGATAGAGTAAAACCATGGTTTATTGTTGTCAAAAAATGACTGTTTATAGAAGAGCACGATTTTTTCCATGAAAAGCTAAAAATGTATGAACTGTATGTTTTTTCCATGATTGGTTAGTTCCTAGACTAGCTGTGCATTTTTAGTCAGCAGTTTATTTATTATAAATTTTCCAATTTTACCATCATGAATTTCTAAAAGTCTAATATGTACTTAATAAAAGGTTGTTTAACCCTTACATACTGTTCATGTGCTGTACCTTTACAGTATGGTCAGGGTTAATTTTGACCCAGACCAAAAACTCCCTTGTAGCACGTATTTCCACCAAATTTTTAACAAACCTATTCAGAATGTTTAAATAGCCTATGCCATTGAAAAAAAAGATTAATTTTTCATAAATGTTTCAAAAAGCAGGGAAAGTGTATTTTTTTAAGTTTTACACCACTTGTTTTTGGTGAAAAATATCTATTACACAGTATAATGTCATGTAATATATGTAAGAAATAAAAAAAATATAACAGCCATAATGATTTGAATATATGTTACTGACCTTGAAAATTACATGAACATTCTGGAACTTTTGGACTTTATAATATAACCACTGGACTCTGTCCTCACTGCTATATCATCTACAGAGACTGCCCCAGTTATCAGCAGAAAATACACCATTTATCATAAACTTTCATTTTGATGCTGTTGTATTATTCAACATCAGCCATTTCTACCTTATAATCATTATAGATGTTAAAGTAAATATTAGATTGATTACTCTTTTCATGATTGTTATTGATTATACTTCTATAAAAACTACCACTGCAACCATATAGACATGAGGACCCTCTTGTAAAAGAGATGCTGCATCTCGGTGCTTATTGTGAAC
The DNA here is from genome assembly GCA_037902135.1 of Cetoscarus ocellatus. Taxonomy (NCBI): domain Eukaryota; kingdom Metazoa; phylum Chordata; class Actinopteri; order Labriformes; family Labridae; genus Cetoscarus; species Cetoscarus ocellatus. Next base: position 139,047 of record JBAMNC010000671.1, read on the forward strand.
TAGTCTCTGCATTCAAAGCAGAGGTGGGACACTTTCTGTGTGTGGATCTTCACAAGTGTTTATCACATTTGCAGCAAGTTGTCCCTGTTTTACAGTCTTTTTGCTGGGCAGAAGCTGCATCTGCTTCTCTTCTGTTCCCTCATGTTTGCTTCTTGATCAGGGCCAGGCTCAGTTTGCTGCACTACAACGTGCACATCTGTGTGAAGGCACCGTCTGACCTCTGGATGACTTATATTCCCTTTATGCACCATATATGATTACTCCTTCATTGTTTTACTATTTCAGTATTTTGGGATTCCCCCTGCCCCTTTAAAGACCAGCAGGTGTCTGTCTCTGCAGGAACCTGGGTGAATGATTTGGAAACATAGACAGTACTCGTGAGAGTGGTGAGGTCCCTGTGAACTCTGGCACCTCTTTCACACAGAAAATGCACACAAACATGACATGTGCATTGTCACAGTCTCAAGATTCCATAACAACAATTTTCCTTTATTTGACCCACACTGGTAGATCTAAAATCCATCTGAATAGATACGGGTCAAATTTGACCAATAACAGCCTCAGTGTGCAAAAATGTGTAGCACCTCTACAAAAAAGTAAATTAATAAAATATTTTTATTTGGATGTATTTTGGGTCACTTCAGGAAATGTCATCAAATTTCAGGCTAAAAGAATGCCCTTTAGGGTATTTTTACTGCTGTTAAATGTCAAAATGGGTCAAATTTGACCCAAACAGCATGAAAGGGTTAAGCAAAATTCAAAATCATCTCTGTGTAATTGTTATTTTTAATTTTCAAGTCCTTGAGATACTCTATAATACTACTGGCCTTTAGGCTACATTTGTCTTTGAAACCAAGGTTAAACTATTTTGATATTGCTGGTCTTTTGAGAATAAAAGAGGCAAAAATTTTACAGATAATGTTCCTAACATGGTCAAAACAGCAAAAATCTCTTGCCCACTTGATTTAAATGTGAGCGAGTGTAGCAATATACTTAGAGAAACCTTCTTATGAAATTCTGGTTTCAGCTTTCAGGCAATTTGTGACACAGCTAGACCAAGGCGATGTCTACATGGAGACGAAAACGTTTTTGTTTTTAAACATTCTGTGTAAAGACGGCATCTTTATAAGAAATGTGTCCATCCACTTGAAAACACTGAAAATGCTATATATGCCAGGCCTGTAAGAGGTGCTGTATCACTGCTGCAGACATACACCAAAGCCAGACAAAAAGACGTGGAGCATGCACATTATTGGATGTGTGAGCAAACATTGGTGTGTGCTGTTCTTTGTTTCCTCTTGTTGCTCATGGTATTAGTAGAGGAGCAGTAGATTTTGCTATTAAACCCATAACAAGCTCAGTAGCTTCTGCAGCACAAACATGACACTGTATTGATTATTTCTGTGGTTTAAGGGTTTGCCCATGCAGTCAAAGGGAGAGGTGAGGCTATGACATCATTGTATCTGAAAATATCTGTATATGTTGTACACATAGAAACGCAAAGCCAGCATTTTCAGATTTATCTACTTTGGGCCCCAGTTTCAAAGATGTGAATTTTTGAGGACATAAAACACTGGATCCGTGTGGACAAAATGCCAATATGATTTAAAATATGTGCAGATAAGCCAGAATTCGTCTCTGTGTGGACAGCCACTTTGCTAGCATGCCATAGAACAGGGTAGATCTAATGACTAGGGTACCATGATCACTGAGCTGAGACTCACTTAAGCCACGCTGATGGAACAAAATTCTTCATCAGATGAGCGTGACTTATCAAAGTTAGGCTTAACGCTTAATCCACTTTGATGATTTCTGTATCAGTTTTCATATTCTAACAGTGTATGACATAAGCCTGATGTTTGTTTGTTCTTTTGCTTGTTTGTTTGTTTCATCCAAAAGGTGCCGCGTTGTTTGACCGTCACAATTTCATGAAAGTTTTAAAAACAAACCAAAAAAGAACAAAAACTGATGACAAAAATAATGTTTTGGAACCAAATGTGTTCCTGTTGTTTAGATGTAGATCTGCTTTGACTGAAAAAGGAGGGCTATTTATGGACATCGGTGGACTTTTCAGGACTAGAGTATCCTGTAATATCTGCAAATATCTTCTTTGTGAAAATTCTTGCAGAATATAAGCCACTGAAACACTTTTATTCAACACCATTACTAAATCACCTCCAGTAATTGTTTTATGATTAGGAATTCTGCTCTCCTGTTTCTGGAATGCAGCTAAAGATGTCTGTGTAAAACAGCACAGAATCAACAGTGCTGTCCGAGGTCTCTGAACATTCAATCGTTTCAGATGCACTCGCTGTTTTATTGCAGATTGACATTGTAAAGATGGCAGGCAATTTCTGACAAACAATGTTTACTCCCATTTTCCTCTGAAAAATAAATATGTGGTCAAAAGCGTATGAGCCTTGGCCAACCAATGGAATTTTATCAATAATAGGCTCATCAAATGAATAGGAATCAGTCTGTGAATGAATGGATTTTCTTGTAATTGTTTTTGTAGCTCCAGGCTTGAGATTTGTGGATTTGTTTTGTTGAACTGTTTATTTTCTTTCATTGTCATGGCCAAGGGTTTTCTATTTTCTGAATGCCTCATTATTAATTTGCTTTTAAATATATATTTTCAGTTGGGTCCAAAGGCCCAAAATAAAATTATGAAGACAATTACTATTATTATTGTAATTTTTATCGTTGTTGTTGTTGTTTTTATTGTTCCTGATGCGTTTCCTTTTTTCTTTCTTTCTTAATAGGGTCCTTGCACTAAGGGAAAAGACTATTGTTCTTTGTCCATTTCCTTCTTCCTTCTTTCTTTCTTATTAGGGTCCTCAGCCCATCGGGCAAGGGCCTGTTGTTCCTGTACAGCATTTCTTTCTTCTTCTTTCTTTTTTATTATTCAACAGGCTTTTTAAACCTTAAACTCACCAAAATTGACACACACCCCAGATCCGCCAAAAAACTTGATAAAATGAAAAAATTAACCCCCAACATTTTCTACTCAAACAAAAATTATCTCCTCCGAGGCCATAAATGGTATCAGCTTGAAATGTGCACAGATGACACAGTAGGCCATGCTGATCTAAAATTCTGAAGGAATTTGCTGTTTCTCGAACGGTTTCCGAATGACGTGCCCTCAAAATTGGTCAACCCTGAAGCAGCCCTCCCGGCTCCTCCCATTCAAATTAATGGAGTGAATTAGATCCAGCTCCACATAAGCTGGAGAAGTTAGGCCTCTACACAAAAAAACAAAAGTCCTACAGTTTTAAAAATCACATGGATGGATTCCTGACAAAATTCACTATCAAATATTATATTTTGAGAGATTTGGCCAAAATTGTGGCATCTGTGAGTGTTTTAAAAATTTTCACTCAATTTCACTCAGGATTTGTGGGTTGATGATGTCAGTCACTGATTGACAGCTCAGTGCAGCTGGTCATGTGACTCACTGAAGCAGGAACACGAAGTGTGTAATACACACCCATTAAAAAGTCTGAGGAGGTGCAAGAAATACATCACTTCAACTGTGATATCTCTAAAATGGTAACATACAGCAGCAACATGTAAACTGGAAATTTGTAAGTCCAAGTCTTGTGATTCTTTTAAGCTTTGAAAAAAAAGTCTACAGATACAAGTATTTTGTGGCAATACAATCTCAAAAAAGGGAATGTCTGTCTGCATGACATGATGAATCTTCACAGAGTTGCAGGCACACACATCAGTCTAACTTTGATCAGGTCAAAAGGATGATAAGGGATGAAACCCTTAAAAATGGAGGTCAAACAGGCATGAGGGACGTGCGACAGAGCAAGGACCCAACCAACACTGCTTGCAGCTTTAATTGTTATCTTTATTGCTTTGATCATCAATGTTATCATTATTAATATAATTAATACCAAATGATGGCATAATTAAAAACAGTATACTATTAGAAGTAGAAAAAGAACAATCAAATGGGCTAAAGATTTGTATTTTGACCATTTTCTTCAATAAACTTTGACAGTGCATATCTAAGAAAAATGTCATAGTTTACGTTCAAAGCACAGCCAACCTAAAAAATACACAGCAAAGGACAACTGAAATATAAAAATCTTGGTAAAAACTTAGGACCAGAGTTGCTATGCAAAAGAGCTCAGGTAAAAGTCAATGTGAATAAGCACGTGATTAAGGAAGGGATAAGATCATCCAGTGCTTCAAATGTAGTAGATTAAAATCAAAACCACATTTGCTTGTGATGTACTCGTATGTATACTGCTTACATTTTTGCAGTGGTTCTCTTTATGAGACTGAGGCAGTAAATAAGTGTCTTAATCTGATAATGAGTTTTATAATTACTGTAGCTCTACAACAAGGCTAACTCTTGCCATTTGTCATGGTCATTGGTTTATCTTTTAGTGGTAACCCCCTGGAAATCAATGTTAGGACCAAAGTTAAAACCTCAGTCATAGCCTACCTATTAAGTCAAAAAGCATCCACCCTCTATTGAGTTCTGAAAGTGATCCTGTTATGATGTGCTCTTTATAGTCTGCTTTTGGCATACTAACTTTGGGTTTGTCAGACAACAGGCCAGTATGTTCCAACAATCCAGTTTTACCAAGACACATACAGAAATGGAGATTTTCAGCAACTGTGGTTGGTGACAAGCTGTATGTAACATTCAATATTTTGTATGTTCAGTGAGTTGCAGTAGCAATAAATGCTTTACCTTGCCTTTCCCTTCCCCCTTCACCCCAGCCAGCTCACTCCCTGGCACCACCGCCATCCAGCACTGAGCAAATGTTAGACAGTCAGGGATGCTGGATAGTGAAGGAGAACGCTAAGGCAGCAGGCGACTGAGATAAGGCCCCCCCATACCTCCACAGATTAAACAGCAGGATTAACCTCTCTACTCCACCACTGCAACCATGGTGTCTTTCACCTCCTTATCAACCTCCACCTCCCCCCTTTCTCCTCCAACATTTGCCACCATATATTTGTACAGTTGTCACGATGTGGGAAATTGCTTTTTAACCCTATGTGGCTTTGCTCTGTCCTTGGCAATAGAAACATTAGAAAATGGAACGGATGCTGCCTGAAACAGACAGACCTGTTTCATAAGAAAAGCTTTTCAGGTTTTGTCCTTATTCAGACTTGGCAGAAAAAAAAGAAACTGAAACTCAATGAAATATGTCACAGATTCTAACAGTTGGTTAGTTTTTTCCTTTTCCATTTCATTGCACTTGCCTAATTGACCCTTTGCTAAGCCCCGCCCCCCTTGGTTACTGTTGCTATGCCTGTCAAGCTTTTCTCCTAAAATGAGAAATATGGAGTTTTTAGCGATACCGGTGAGAGATATTCCTAATAATATATCTGCAAATTACTGGACAAATTCTTCAGAGATATCAGAAAGAAGCAGACAGAAAGGTCGTCAGTGTGCTTTTGAGAGATACATTCACCAAATCACATGTTATCAGAGTTTAAATGAAGAAGATGTTAAAATAGACGGGAAAGCGCACAGATCTCAATGCAAGCCTAAAGCACCCCATGTGTTCACACTTCACGTTCAAAACAATCACACACAAGAACAACAATGTTCATGTACAGCAGGGTGAGTCAATATATATCGTTTAAATTGAAAACAATGTTCTCTTTTATTACCATTGTGTTTGTCCATTTCTAGGGCGTTCATTCACAAAATGCTAAAAGATATCAGTATGTCAGAACTTGTCTCCGTCTGTTACTCGTATTTCTTTTGCTCAGTTATTACACATTGGCTCAGTGTTTAACAGAAGTAACCTACAACTGAGACGTCTTTGTTTGCTCATGTTATCTTACCTAACACACAGAGCTATAGTCAGCTAGGCTTAGTTAGCACCTTACTTTAGAACAAACGTAGGTGTTCTTGTGCTTTATCCACACCCGGCATCTTTCTTCTTGCATCTTGGGCTTGGGATAGCCAAAAAAATCATCACCACCCTCCAAACTTCTGTTGGATTTGCTAGTCCCGTATGCACACTGCTTAGGCATATTGTTTTCTGCTGAAAGCTTGACAGCTTCTCATGAATAGTTACAGTTGCTAACGTAGGATTGGACAGTAGCCATTTGTGGGAGGGGCTTAGCGAAGGGTCAACAGGATAACTGTTGCAGCATTTGAGTTATGCCACGTAACCACAGGCACCGTCAGAAAGTCCAGTAGAGAAGCCAGACTATGGAAATCATTCTCAGATATTTATTTAGTTGTGTGCAATTCAGATTTAAACCACAATTACAATGAAACAGGTCCCTTTCTCCAGTTTCATTGTTATTGAAAAGCAATCTTAAAATCAACATGTTCAACATATCTGCTTAAAAATATTAATATTTATTATCATTCAAATAGTATATTAGAGTCACTTGAATTTCTCCTGAAAAATGAATTTTACTTCTTCTGTTAGCTTCTGTAATCTGTCTCTATATTTTGATCCTTTAGACAGCTGAGATTAAATGTGGCCCTTGTACGTATAGTTTGGCTTATTTTTTGCAAATATAACACATTGTGTAAACAATTTATCATCTTTCACATTTTGCTTTGACATGAAAAGTTGTTTGCTTGTTAGATAAAAGGTAAAAATCAATCATAGTTATTGATTTGAGAGGCACATAGGGATAAGATGCAACAAAGCTGAAGAGGCCCTGCTCTCCAAACTAGGGAATTAGCATAGCATCCCCCTATGTTTGGTACCATGATAAGGGGACTAGTGACCATGTGAGCTATGACATCCATTGATCCAGAAAATTGCTGCAGAGCCAGCCTTGAAATTAGTTTAAATTGCTGAATCAAAAAATGTTATCCAGGATTCTGGCAGGACCAGCGTACACCTCATGCCTCTAATCCCCTGAATGATGTGAAAGATGTCAGGAATCAGGTTGCCCACTGCCAGGATTGATGAGGTAGTTTGAATTCTGTGTGACAGAGAGATACATGCAAGCAACTGGGATTTGACTCTGATGGCACTTATGGCTACACGGGCCGTGACTTGGTTTCAAATATGCAGACTTGGGGAATTTCCAGTGCGATCTACCACTGGCTTTGTGCTTTCAGATTCAATTACACACCGACTCCTTTGACAGTGTTTGATATCAAGCCTTCTTAAATGTAAACTGAGTCATACATCCAAGCTCTGACACACAGTTTACAGATTGGACAGTTTTTTTTTTTTTTTTTTTTTTGCACAGGAATGTGCCTCATGCTATCCTCCTTAGAACCACAGTAAAACCCAACAAGTTAATTTAACTCAAACCCTTTGAGGAAACTGTCTTATTCATTCCAGTTCACTAACTAGAAAAACTCATTTTGTTTACAGTCAAATTTAAAAGTATTTTTGTATTATAACTCAAACATAACACTTGTTTTGATTGTGCATTTAGTAGTTTAAATAATTTGTGATATGAACTAACTTTGTTACCGTAGTTTCTTTTAACATGCAACTCAAAGGCATCCTTTTATTTCATTTGAGCAAACCAAGTGCCTTGAACCATATAAGCTGTACTCACATAAAACAAACACTGTATACATAGACTATTTTGAAACTAAATATTTACTTCAAAGCTGTTCACTTATCACATACAATTGAACATGCAAGATAAATATTTTATTTTACAGTATTATTCAAAGCTGAACTTTACCAGTGCACAAAATCTCATAAAAACAGTTTGTTAATTATCAAATCATTTTTTAGAGTGTTTCCTTGAAGTATTGAAATATTAGAAGAGCATTTGACATTTGAATGCAGCAGTTGTTGAGACACCAAAACAAAACATCCAATAAAACACTGAATAATGTGAGAACATATTCCCACAACACAATACATTACAAACAACTGCTGTGATTTCAGTGAAAGTTATCGCGCAGTAAAATATTAATTTTATGACTTAACATCTTAAATTTGATCAGGATTTCAGTCAAATGAGTTAAAAGCAGTCAAACGAAAAAACTGTAAATGAACTCGTGCTTGTTTATTGCTGGTCTTTCTTTGCATAAGTGCCAAAGTTAACCAAAGTTACTGAGAGCAAAAGTACATTCGGATAAATAGACCAGCAAAAAATCCTCACATTGACTTATACTTGACAGTCATACTATCACATTTACAACTAAAACAATTTACAGTTACCCTTTATTATCAGGAGCAATGCTGTGTCCGTTGATGTCTGTCTTTCTTCACTACAGCCCATGGTGTTTTCAGCAGCATTCTTTCATTGTACAGCCCGATCCTCCTGGTAAACTGCACTTTTCACAACTGAGTTTTGATAGTGACCAAAAAGAAGGAAAAATACAATTAATTTGCCTGTTTGATGGGGCAGTTTTGCACAAACCCTGGTATTTAGGTTTGTTTATCTCATCCAACAATGTCAGCAACTGTAAAATGAGTCCTTTCAGTTTCCCTCAACAACTGTGGAAAAAAAGTTAAATTCTAACTGTGAGAAGCTTTGAGTATCATCTATAATCCCTCTTGCTTCTGACAGGAATAAGAAACTTGCCCTAAAGACCACTCAACAGATTCTTAAGTAAGTGTGTGAAAATCCAGCTGGATAAGAGAATGCCCCACTGGATACTCTAGGATTAGTATATCTATTGATTTGTGTCATCATGAGGAACAGACAGTATATTACAAGCACATTAGAAGACAGTACCTCTGCACATTAAAATGTGAGGGAGAAGGCGAGGGTTCTTCAAACGGCCTCTTTGTAGCCAGACCTGCTGATTTGCTGAGTATGTTTTTTTTTCCCTCAGGTTTGTGGTGATGTCTTCTCATTACTTCTCAAACATCAAAGCCACAAAGAAAAAAAACTAATATCCACTTTCAATGACTGAGACTTCAAGGAAAGCTCAAGATATAAAAAAATGATTTAACTTCAAAAACTGCCTCTTGGCTAAAGGATTTGGTATCGAATCGGTGCTCTGAGTCTCCTCCTGAAACAAAATCAGAAAATCAGAATGACTTACATTTTAAAGCATGAGATGTTTACACAAACTCAGATGCAGATAAAAAGAATATGGACACAATTGTGCAGTCAACATTGAGGAACATTAAAAGGAAAAAATCATAATATAATTAACCTATTTCTGTTGTTCAGCAACTAAAAGCTTTTTAATGGACTCTATCAATGCACATGTTGCACTACAAAGGCCAGCAGATTGTTCAGACTCAGCAATCAGTCAAATTTTAATCCCAAGTTATTTATGATGTTGCAGCTAACATACTGTTACAACTCGGCATGATGACTGATTCAGCATATTAGAAAATTATCTCTAAGACTGACTCACATCCCATTTTACAGCATAAAGCACCATGTCAGAAGCTTGTGACACATGGTGATTTGCACACTTAGACAAAACAGGGCTTGAACCTCTGTTATTTTGTCCTCTTCAGAGAACATGACCTTTTTACTCGTCATTTTTTGCAATACAGTTTCTTTTTATGTGGTACTGATGTTACCAATCAACCTGGTCCAAATAACAGAAAGCAAGATAAAGGCCAGGGTGATGCTCTCTCTCTTTGTCTTTCCTCTCTCTATCTCTTTCTCTCTCCTTTTCCTATTGCTGTGACAAACGCACACCATTGTGCAAACATGAAAACATGCAACACACAGGCACAGAAACTCAAGGAGTGTGGCAGGGAAAGATGCAAATGTTTGGTGTGTGGACAAAGTATGATTTTTGTTTATTATTTCATTCTTATGTGCATGAGGAATTAATGACAAAAAAAGTCTTTGTTTGCAGTTCATGTAAATATATGTATATGTGTGTGTGTGTGTGGGGGGTGTATGTATGTAGATATGACAGGAGTGTCACTGTGTGCATGATGTTAAGATTAATGGACACATAATGTCAAGATATTTGTTAGTACAGGAGGACTTACAAATAAACTCAAAGAAATATTGCTGTTTTAAAAGAGACTGCCCTACAGCTGTTTTCCTATATTTTTCTAACTTTCCAAAAATTATCAAAATAAGGTCTCAGGATTTCATCATCAATTTGAATCAAATCTAATCGAATTATACCAAAACAAACTGAATTGGAGCCAGTTGTGTATATAAATATATACACCTCTGTGTGTGTGTGTGTGTGTGTGTGTGTGTGTGTGTGTGTGTGTGTGTGTGTGATATCATATAATCTAAATGTGTTGGCACCTACTAACTGTCAGACATTCAACATTAGCATCATGTTGTTGGGATGTCAATAGTGAATGACAATATCCTCTTTTTAAGAGATGGTATGAGATGAAAATGAGAGTGAGACAGACGGAGTGAATCTTTACCCACACTTGTGAGAGATGAGAGGTTGTTTTTTTTTGACAAGGATAATGCAGCTGATCAGGTTCAGAAAAGACAGAAAGTTTATGTGTTGTCAATATAGATATATTATTTTACAGCAAATGAAGGAATATTACATGTGAAGTAGCTGTAGCTGTGGACAGCTTAGTGAAATAATAATCTGGTTCCTGCCTTGTAAAGTTGGAAAGTTTTTTTTTTTTTTCTCAGTTTTATTGGTGCCTAAAACAGCATCTGAGCCATTTGGAGGTACAGAGCTCAACTCATTCTATCAAGGTAAAGAAACAGAAACCCTGCATAGTTAACAGCTTGAAAAGCAAGGACAGAAAAAGGAAGAGAAGAATTGAGAATGAAAATTTGATCTTTTTCTTATTTCCTGATATCAGAAGACTTGGGGGGAAAAGAGCACCTGTTGTGAAAAGATCCCATCAGAGTGAGAAAGATAGAACTCCTATTGTGAAAATTGTGAAATTGTGTGTTTGACTGTCCATTAAGAAACACTCAGAGGGTCTGTGAGCAGCAGGCTTCCTTGACTGCAGGAACAGTAGATGGATGTGTCTACAAATGGCAGACAGATTAAACATATTGATAGAACAATACTGAAACACTATTCCAAACCCAAAACTGTCTGTAATGACCCCAGACATTTGGATGTGACTTGTACAGAGTACTGTTTCAATCAATCAATCAATCAATCAATCAATCAATCAATCAATCAATCAACCAATCAATCAACCAACCAATCAATCAATTGTATAGTGCCAAATCAAAGCAAATGTTATCTCAAGACACTTTTCCAAAAGAGCATGTCACTCAAGTCTCTAGTCAAGTTAATCATACTTAAACTTGCTAAATATATACAATACAAATAATCTGGGTACCACAAATTATTGCTAATATTATTATATGGACAATACTAACATTAAAAGTTTGAGTGTATTAGTGTTTAACCAAACTGGGTCCCAACTAGTAATCATAGTATACTGTAAATAAACTAACCTCTCTAGCCTCTCAAACAGAGTAACGATAATCTAGTCATGTTGTATAATCAATGTTAAATGGTCAGTGATACACCTGCCTTTGGGTTATTTGAATGATGTGGATTTTATTCTGTCAGTTCAGGGGGCTCCATTCAGTGGGTCTCTCCCACTGAAGCCAGATTTCTTTTGCACTATGGTCACCATCAGTAGGCATGTTGTTGTAGTCATATTTAGAAGAAGATTATTAGTATAGTAGTAGTAGTCGTAGGCCTAGTAGAAGTAGTAATAATATGATTATTTCTTCACTGAAACTCCTGGAACACATCTCATATAGCTCATGTAAGTTGAGAGAAAGAGCTTATAGTATCACCAGAGATAAATGTACGTCATGTTATCCTTTTCCAAGTGGTACCACAGTCAGTCATCATGTTTTCAGTTTTTTTATTTGTTCTACATCTAAAAAAGATATGTTGTCTAGTTCTGTAAATCAGCTGCTCTAGCAGGAACTGATCATGCTCATCTCTTCACAAGTAGCTGTTTACAGGCTTGCAGTTGTTTTTCTCTGTTATCTCACTCGTAGCTCCAACCTGTTTTTCCTTAAATGATAAGTTCGGTTTTTTGACACCTGGACCTTATTTTTAGGATTAAATACACTCGTAGACTCACCCAGACAATTTTGGCGGAGCTCGGAGCCATTTTCGAGCAATTTAGATCCATCCAACGGCATTTTTTCTCATGCCATAGTAGCAGACGGGGCCAGAAATCGTATTTTGGGGGTCATCAATACGTGTTTCCTCTGGTGTCAAGTCCCACTCTGAGCAGCAAAGGCACTCCTCCTCTGTTGTGTTTGCCATGCAATGTCCACAACAACACCACCAGTTAGCCCCCATTCGTGGACGTGCAGTGGTTGCTTGTTCTCTGGCCAGCTGTTCGGCTCTTTCCCTCTGCATCCTCCTTTCAAATAGCTCCTCGTCGGTATATTCTGGCTCAAAATGATACGGGCATCCATTATACTCAAAGTCGTCATCAGACACTTCTACATCGGATAAATATTCCGCCATGTTGCACAAAAATAGCCGTGTAGCCGTGTAGCCTAGCAACAACAGCGGCTCTACTCATGTTTGACGTCACCAAAAGTTACCCATCTTTGTAAAGCCCCGGATGACCATAACAACAAAGTTGAGCTGACATGGTGATAACACTGGCCATTCATTTATAAAATGTAGCTGAAATGAGCGAGTTTCACAGCAGATAATGTCTAATTTAGGGGCTTCGATTTCTGGCCCCGTCTGCTACTACGGCATGAGAAAAAATGCCGTTGGATAGATCTAAATTGCTCGAAAACGGCTCCGAGCTCCGCCTAAATTGTCTGGGTGAGTCTACAAGCATATTTAATCCTAAAAATAAGGTCCAGGTGTCAAAAAACCGAACTTATCCTTTAAAGGAGGATGTCGGTGTCTTTGCAAACCGAGTTTAATAATGTCAACTTAAAGATAGGTCTGCCTGATAACAGACACTGAATCAGGCAAATCCTAAAAGGCATGGTCAAGTTATGACAAAAGCAGAAGCAGCTGCAAGCAGAGAGAGCAATCAAAAAACTATAAGAGATGAGTGCAAAAGCAGTGAAAATGGAAGTTTTATTGTAACTGGAGAACATTTGTTCATTAAAGAAGACAGATTAACAACTCTTAGGGTGTTTCTTTTGTAGACATGCTGTTCTTGTAATCCCTCTTCTTTCTGTTAAAAACTTAATTATTTTTTACAGACTTTATCTATATTTCCAATAGTGCTTTTTTGAAGAAAGTCAGATACAGAATATATCCTTAAATGTAGATCAAAGGATAGAATTAACAACGGTGTTGCTACGGTAATTGACATTTGCATATTCACTGAATAGCGTGAAAAGAACTCTTTTGAAAGCCACGATATCTTTTGTTTCATTTTGTTATCCAGGAAAAATCTGTAAAATGTACATTAAAGAAAAAAAAAACTATGTAGAAGAAAAAAGTATATTACAATTAGTACTAGAGCAACTCATCCAACGTCAGATGACGATATTTTAACAATACCAGAAAGGGCACATGAAGACCTCTCAGACTGCTATTGTTTTTCTAAATGGTATGAGCCCAAGAGCAACTGCAGGGTTTCCCATACATTGCCCCATTTTGCGCAAGGAGACGCATTCTCCACTGGCTGATGCAGCCATGATCCGCTCTGTGGAGTACAGGCCTGATATTTTCCGTTTAAAGTGTGGCTGTTATCGTTGCTGTCTGTCAGTTATGTCCTTTTGCAGTGCAGCCGATGCACATGTGAACATTTGATCTAAATCCCGCCTGAATCGCTCAGCGTCTTTGGGCTCTCTCTCTCCTCCGTCTGCCGGTGAGCGTAAAGATGCAGATAGACGCACATCGCAGGGACAGTGAGGGATCATCAGTCACTTTGTGTGGTTTTATAATTCAAACGTTGTCTTGATAGCTCATGTGCTCTGTTTCAGTGAACACAAAGACTTCAAAAATGACGAGTCAGCCTTTTGATGAATCAAAACTCTACATTCTTCAGCAGTCCAGCTCTTGTTTTCACTCACTCACTGTTTTTTAAATAATAATTTCGTCCTGAGGGATCCTGGATCACTTATTCTCCATGATATCAGAGCAATCTTTGAAGGATCAAGTTTCAGATACAGTCTACTATGCAGCGGTTCTCAACCTGTGGGTGGAGGCCCATAAGGGGGTCTCAGAGCTGTATTTAGTGGACGGTGTATAATCAGATAAAACTGTGGCAAAAATGTCTTCAGTGCATGGAGGCCCTAAGAGGACAAATATCCATCAGAGTATGTCAGAGTATACCCACTAGAATAAACCAGACTACACCACTGGAACGTGGGTCTGTATGTTGTTGAAATAAAAGAAAAAACTTTGTGGCATAAACACCCCAGCTGCTAGCCTACAATCATGAGACAGAAGAGAGGATAATTCTGTCTAGATGTGGACTGGAGATTAAATTCCCCTACGGCCCCGATTATCATTTATTGAATTTCTAGTTAACTGCATACACATATCTGTTGAAAAAGGAGTTAGTAATTGATCAGTTGGTGATCATATGTTGGGCCAGGTTTGGGCCATGAAATTCTACTAAAGGCCCCAATTTGGCCAGGGGCGGCCCTGGATACACGTATTCATTCCCTGCAAAAAAATCTTCCATTCTAGAGAAAAATATATGGATTTATTAGGTGATTTTGTGCTTCCCACTCCAAAACAAAAAAAAAGAAAAGAAAAGAAAACAACAATAAAGCATTCCATCCAAATTAGGGGCTTCCGCATCGCAGTGCTATGCCAAATATTAAAAACCATATTAAAGAGGAACATGTCTTTTTAAGATCAGTTTATCTCGTCTTTTGTGGTTGTGAGTGCAAATTTTGACCTTATCTAGGAAGTTCTGTGGATGAAATACTCTGAATGGGCACAGCATGGTGTTTAAAAGACCAGATCAAGAGAGACACAGAGAATAGTTTCAGCCACAACTCTCATCACAGCTCCTTGAAACAGAGAACAATCCAAACAATGCAATCCATTTTATTGATGTACAACATTTTAAAAGCAATTAAGTTTACCAAAGTGCTGCATAGTGGCTACCAGGCAGAAATAAATTTGAAAAATACATAAAATAGTAAAACAAACAATGAAGAAAAAACAATGAAAACTTATAAGAATACAAAAGCACTGTAAAATAATTAAACACATAAAAATATGAAAACAATTCAAATACAGCAAATTAAGCAAATAAAAGACTCACAGAACAGATCTTATACAACTATCATGCTGATTTAAAAGCCAATGAGTAAAAATTTGTTTTAAGAAAAGACTTAAGAGTTGGTAATGTGGGGGACACATTTCAAGAGGTAACTTGTTCAACAATTTTGTGGCATTAACAGAAAAGACTGAGACACTTTTAATCTGGTCACTGTAAAAACAGATGACCTCAAAAATCTCAGTGGAGTGCAGACTTTTAAAAGATCAGGGATGAAGAAAAGCTGTTAAAATTACAGAAAAAATATGGATAATCAAACCTACTCTAAAATCAAATCATGTAGGGGGAAAGTTTTTAGACTAGTCGCAAACATGACACAATGTGAGATCATATTTCTTTTTGACATACATCAATTCTTGACATCAAAACAGACTCAATGTGTGAGAAACTTAAGCTTCTACAACTGCAACTCAAACTGAAACTCACATTTTTACTGTAATTTTAATTTGTTTGAAGATGGAGAATAAATCAGCACAGCTTCTCAGTGGACGGCTGGAAACAACTTTGAATTAGAACAAAAGAGGACCATGCAAACTGACAAAATATTTCATGTAAGGGCTACTTATCAGAGAGAAAAAGATAAATGAATGAAAAAATGCATACCTTTTAGTCTCGTTCAGCAAAGCTGCTCCATCGTTAAATAATTTCTGTGTGAAGACCTCCTGGGAAATTAAAAACATATTGTGCCACAATTTTCTTGTGGCTCAGTACATCCCCGGGGAGAACACTTTTAAAATTTCCAATAAAGTGGACATGAAATTACAGAACAGGGACCTGGCATTAATTAAACTGGGGACTTCGGTGTGGTCAACTCCTCATATATTTATATTTATCTGTTTGTTCTCATGGTTTGGTCAACTGAAAAGACTGTTAGGTGTATTGAGGTCACAGCTCATGGGTAGAACAAACATGTGGATGTTTGAATTATAATCCAGGGATGATTTGTTTGTCTTACAATAAATTGTAATCACAGAGTAAGAAAAAAAATGTTCAAAGGTGCAGGATGGGAAAGTCTAAGTTTTTCTGCTTTTCTTTAATGGCATGCCATGGGGCTTTCCATTTTACTGTGTTGAAATGCCTCATTTTAAATGTTTAACTCACCATGTCTATCTATCTATCTATCTATCTATCTGTCTATCTATCTATCTGTCTGTCCATCCGTTCATCCATCCATCCATAGTATAACTGTATTGTAAAGGTATGTCATTTTTATTGTTTTGTTAAGAATAACAAATTAGTCTTAACAATGTTTAATCAATGTTAATCAAATACAAGGCCAGATTTATCTCAAACTTAACAAAAAGCATGCTGCAGCCAAAAAGGAGTGATGGATGGCCCTTCCTTGCCTCTCCGGTTGTTTGTTTCATCCTTCACTGTGTTTAAAAATGACCCTTCAATACGGTAGCAAGGGTGGAAACGAGTGTTCTCAGCTGTGCTGTGAAAGAGGACATACATGCTTGGGTAATCCTTTACAGCAGCTTTTACAGGGGACTTCTTGGACCAAAGCAACACTTGAGACATCAATATTGGGTGTGTGCTGTCCCCTTGGGTTGGTGCAGCTGACAGCTTTCCATCCCTGTATAAGGGTTTACTAGTAATGATGGAAGAGGCATGGGAATGCACTGACATTGATTTCTTTATCACAGCGCACATGCAGATTTATTGACTGCCAAGTGAATCAGTTTGCGATATTCTCTTTGCCACTGTTTGTTAGACCTGAAGGACTGAAAACAAAATCTAATCAGATTAAAGGACTGAAGTAATGGACATTTTAATGTAAAACTGACGTCTTCTTCATTTTCTTTCTGGAAAATTTACTGTGACTGCTATTGTGAGTGAATTGTTGCCTTTGTCAGTTTTGAAAAGCCGTCTTGACTATTGTTTGAGTATGACAACAGCCTGTGTGTTTTTGTTTGTTTTGTTCCTTTTTTTATGGAGGGCTTTTTGGCAACTGTTCTTTGTTAAATGTATTACCCTTTATTTGCAGTCTGTTCCTAATGATTCTAATGATCCCGATCTAAAATGTCCACAGACTCTGTGAAGGGTAAAGGCATGAAAAGAAGTTGTGTCCTGATTATCAGTGGTGCCACCAATAACTGATAATTCATGCACAGCACAGTATTTCATATTTAAGGATGTTCAGGCAACTGGTGTTGTTAGAGGTATATTTTGCAGCCTGTTGTTCCAGCAAGGCAAGAATAAACAAGCTCTGTTTCTGACATCTGTCAAAGTGAATTATAGATCTCGACAAGAGCTGCAGAAGTCTCAGTTCTTTTTGGTTTACGGCTTTGTTGTGTGTTATAATAAGTCATGTGTTGTTTGTGCCTGACTGATACAACACATGCTCTAGAGAAAAAAGAGAACAAGAAAAACCTACTGCATCTGCTTCCTACCTCCAGGTAATGGTGCACACAGTGTGTCAGAAAACGCTGCAAAATGACCTTGAAACAGGAGGGTAAATAATATGCGTACTTTTGTCTAATATCTGATAATAAAAAAAATGTCACTGTCTATCCTAGCTGATGTTCCTAAATAACTTTAGTATGTATTAAATTAATTTAGGTCCAGAAATTTGAATAGTCTGATTACTTCTTAAAATGCACAGGTTTTCAGACTGACAGGCGTGTTTAGTAACATTTATTTTTATAATCCATCTGTTTGAGTGTCTGTCACTGGAAACCCTAAACAGGTATGCTACATTTTATAGAATTGTTCTCTGCTGTATTAATGAAAATCACTCACAATCTGAGCAGTGAGGGCCAAGGTCAAAGTCTAGGCTCCCTCTGAAATTGATTTGACATGGGTACACGGCTCTGAGCAAATGTGTGTTGAAAAATGCATGATCCTTGATATTTTCATTTTTGAAATATCCCTGTTATTTTCACCTATGACACAGAAGAAATACATCTAAATGTCTCTCATTTGCATATACTGTGCTGATTAAAAACATCTGATCTGTTAATGTTGACTAAAATGACTTTTTAAACTTGAGTAAATAATATTTTTTGTATGAATGCCATTATGCACTTATAAAATTGAACAATACCTTCAAAAAATCCATGATAATTTAAAGCACAATGTCAAAAAGGAAAATTTAATCGGAAAGGAAGGTGAAGTCAAGCATTTCTATTTAAACTTGAGGTAAAAGTAATAAATGGTCAGAGAGGGATGTATAGGTCTTTGCTTTTTAGATCGATATATTATATTGTAAGCAGAGTGTGCAGTCAATTGTCTCTGGATTCTGAGATACATCTAATGGTTGAAAGAAATTAATTAAGAATATGTTGAATTTATACGGATATCTAAACATGCTTTGTTACATCCCTACAGCTACTTAAGCATCCCCAAAAACAATGGAGATTGAAACAATTTTCTTTTTTTTTTGTTAAACCCAGTAATGGACAACATGATAGCCTAAGAGATAAGTATACAAAATTCCTCATATAGCAAATAAACTTTACTTTTTAAATGTATTTTGGCTTTCTGACCACACAAACACACGGCATTTTAGTTCAATGAAAATGCTCATTTTGAAAAATTCCTGCCAAGGCAAAAATTTTCAAGAGCTTTGATCACAGTGCTCCTGTGTACACAGAAAAAAAGTCATATGTGTGCCTGTTTCTTCGCAGCATGACAACGTGCAATTTGCCTCTGGTTACATGGGCATTGTGCTCTGGTGGAAATGACTGATCTGCTGGTTTCAGTCTTCCTAACTGGACTATTTACCTGCTAACACATACACTGGCAGTCAAAATGTTACTACATCATACTATACTTCCACATAAAAACCCCTGCTAATGTTCTGGATGAGACTTTTACACATATTTTAGCCCTAATTTGGATAAAAAATAAAGAAGTGAACATGTGTAATGACAAGCCATGGCTGCCTGTATCTGTAGTTGCCTAAGTTACAACAGATGCTGAGACCTACAAGTATGCCCATGAGTGCTTTTTGATTATTTTCATTACATTATTTTATATATAGCTCATCAGATGTGCCATGGATTCAAAACTTAATAAAGAACCATTGGCAAAAAAAGTCTGATAACACCTGAAACTGGCCTATGTAAAAATGTAGCTGAATGTTCTTGCAATAAACCAAATAGCAAGAGAACAAAAATATCTGCATGATAACGAGTTTCTTAAGGATTAACCCAGCTGCATACTTGTGCAGGGCTCTGTTGTATATATATTTTTTGTGCCCTCCATCTTATTCTACTCTACTGTACAACACATTTGCTCAAACATGCACACTCACACAACCATTTCAGACCTAAATCAAACCACTTACTAAAAGGAACACTCAAACATTTATTTTTGTTTGTTTGTTTTCTTGTCTTACCTCACTCCAGAGTCCATGACAAGCAGGTAGACACTCTCTTTGGCTGTGCGTCCAGTAACAAGGAAGAGACATACAAAGATCGCCAACCACTAGTTAGCTGAGTTGAAACACTGGGAGTACATGGGTAACGCTTTAGCCTGCCTCTGCCTACAGTCATCAGATAACTCTAGACAGTCCTGTGTGCTTGTTGTACACTGCCTGGCCAAAAAAAAGTCACCACCTGGATTTAACTAAGCAAATAGGTACAAGCCTCCTATTGGACAATTACTGCATGGGTGATTATCTTTCAGCTGGCAACAAGTTATTTAAGCCCAGCTGATGCAATGAGTAGCTTCTCATTTCTTAAACAGCCATGTCGAAAGACACATCCTGTGGTCGTGTAAAAGCTGTTCGTCTGTTTAAGAAGGGTCAAATCATTGGCATGCATCAAGAAGAGAAAACATCTAAGGAGATTGCAGAAACTACTAAAATTGGGTTAAGAACTGTCCAACGCATTATTAATAACTGGAAGGATAGTGGGGAACCATCATCTTCGAGGAAGAAATGTGATCAGAAAAAATCCTGAATGATTGTGATCGGCGATCACTTAAACGTTTGGCCAAATCAAGTAGAAGAAAAACAACAGTAGAACTCAGGGGTGTGTTTAATAGTGAAAGTAAGAGCATTTCCACACACACAATGTGAAGGGAACTCAAGGGATTGGGACTGAACAGCTGTTCAGCCTTAAGAAAACCACTAATCAGTAAGACTAACTGGAAAAAAGGCTTCAGTTTGCTAGGGAACATAAAGATTGGACTCTGGAGGACTGGAAGAAGGTCATGTGGTCTGATGAGTCCAGATTTACCCTGTTCCAGAGTGATGGGAGCATCAGGGTAAGAAGAGAGGCAGGTGAAGTGATGCACCCATCATGCCTAGTGCCTACTGTACAAGCCTGTGGGGGCAGTGCTATGATCTGGGGCTGCTGCAGTTGGTCAGGTCTAGGTTCAGCAACATTATGGCCCAAAGAATGAGGTCAGCTGACTACCTGAATATACTGAATGACCAGGTTATTCCATCAATGGATTTTTTCTTCCCTAATGGCACGGGCATATTCCAAGATGACAATGCCAGGATTCATGGGGCTCAGATTGTGAAAGAGTGGTTCAGGGAGCATGAGACATCATTTTCACACATGGATTGGCCCCCACAGAGTCCAGACCTTAACGCCACTGAGAATCTTTGGGATGTGCTGGAGAAGGCTTTGGACAGTGGTCAGACTCTCCCATCATCAATATAAGATCTTGGTGAAAAATTAATGCAACACTGGATGGAAATAAATCTTGTGACATTGCAGAAGCTTACTGAAACAATGCAACGGTGAATGCGTGCTGTAACCAAAGCTAAAGGCGGTCCAGTGAAATACTGGAGTGTGTGACCTTTTTTTTTTGGTGGTGACTGTTTTTTTGGAAAGGCATGTTTTTTTTATTGACCGCATGATGTTACCTTATCTATTTTTAGGCTAAGATTAGCACTTAATGCATTTTTTGAAAGAAATACTTATGAAACTAAGCCGCAGGTTGAATGCACAAAACAGAGCAGAAGTGCTTCTCAGCAGGTCAACAAACCAAAGCCTCTGTTTACGAGTAGAAGAAGATTAGTACCTATTTGAATCAGAATATATGGAGGAGGAACTACATGTTTTGGAAGCTGAGGCAGTGGAACAGCCTGGGGCTGAGGAGTCCGAACCGGCATACTGGTGGTGTAAATGTGGGGCTTGCCAACCTATGGCAACAGAGAATGAGTGCTTCAGCAGTACTGAGTGGTATCTGGTGCAGCCACCGATGGGGAAGCTTGATATATCAGGCAAAGAGCAAAGTACACAAAGAAATTGTGTCACAACAAATGACGCTTTTCCAGCTCTTGTGAATCCTGCAGTTGTTGAAATGTTTTTCCATCTTCGCAAAATAAACTGGAAAAAATGCCTGAGGCCGTCCTTACAAAACAGACAGTTGTCCGTAGAGTAAGTATTAATATCATACAGATGCATGGAAAATAGAAAATTGCATGAAGTGCTAATCTTAGCCTAAAAATAGATACGTACATCACGTGGTCAAAAAAAAAAACAAACAAACAACAAGCAGGACAGGACCATCTAGAGTTATCTGATGACTGTAGGCAGAAGCAGGCTAAAGCGTTATACTCCCAGTGTTTCAGCTAAGCTAGCTATAGGTTGGCAATCTTTGCCCGTCTCTTCCTTGTTACTGGACACACAGTGTACCTGCTTGTCATGGACTCGGGAGTGAGGCAAGACACGAAAATAAAAAAAAAATGTTGGAGTGGTCCTTTAAACATAAAGAATTATCATATGGAGACAATCTGCAGTTAACGCATTCTGACAAAAAAATAAAAGTTGTGATTTATATAAAGAAGCTCTCTATTGTAATAGATGGAGGCTAAGAGTTAAAGTATGGAGAGAATTTTGTGTCATTATTATGCAATAAAAAAGAATGGATTTGAAAACAAAAAAAATTTGCAAATAAAATTATGATTTCAAAAATACAAAATAAATGTGGATGAACAAATGAAACATATTTGTGATTAAAATTGTAACTTGATAAATCCACAGGTTTTGTTTACAATCCAAAATATTATTCTCATGAACCACAGATTCGTTTGCGTTTCTAAAAGTTTTAAAATCAGTTCTTAAAGATACAGGCAGGCAATGCTGAGACTTTAAAATCGGGGTGATGTGGGCTCTCTTTCTGGTCTTCATCGGCATGCATGCAGCAGAGTTTTGGAGCAGCTGAAGCTGTGAAATGTTCTTTTTTGGACAACCAGAAAGAAGAGCATTACAGTAGTCAATTCTACAGGTGATAAAAGCATGAGTAAGAGTCTCTGCATTGGCCTGAGAGAGAAACTGGTGCACTCTGGAAATGTTCTTTAAATGATAAAATGATTTTTTTGTAGCATCTCTGATGTGCAGGTCAAAGCTGAGGTCTGTGTCAAATAAAACACCAAGATTTTTGGCCTGCTGACAAGGATTAAAAGACAGTTCTTGGAGTTTGTTCTCCAGTTTCTCTGTCTGTGGACCTGTACCAATAACTAAAACCTGAGTTTTGTTCTGGTTGAGCTGAAGAAAGTTGTCTGCCATCCAGGACTTGACATCTAAAATACAATTAAAAAGGGCATCAATGGGCCCTGTGTCATCAGGAGACACAGCGATGTAGAGCTGCGTGTCATCAGCATAGCTGTGAAAGTTGATGCTGTGTCTCCTGATGACGTCGCCTAAAGGCAACATATAAATATTAAAAAGTGTAGGACCTAAAATTGAACCCTGGGGGACGCCACAGTCAACATTGTAGAGTCCTGATTGGCATTCCCCCATGTTCACATAAAACTTTCTTTCTGACAGAAAAGATTTAAACCAGTTAAAAACAGTGCCAGAGAGTCCAATCAAACCATTGAGTCTATTTAACAGAATCTGGTGATCTACAGTATCAAATGCTGCACTCAGGTCGAGTAGCACAAGCACAGAGAGCATTTTATGATCCATATTTGACCCGAGATCATTCACTATTTTAACTAATGCCGGCCCTAAAGCCAGACTGATAGATTTCACCAATGTGGTTAAAAACAAGTTTTTCTAAAATTTAACTTAAAAACGGCAGATTGGAAACTGGCCTGTAGTTATCTAAAATCGATGTGTCCAAATGATTTCTCTTCAGAAGGGGTTTGACCACTGCTGTTTTAAAAGCAGTAGGAAAAAACCATCTGAGGAGAGTAATTAAAAATATTAAGAAGATCAGATTTAAAAGAAATTATAAATTTGTTTAAAAAGGGATGTGGGGATAGGATCTAAAAGACATGTTGCTGGTCTTAGCTGGGAGACAACTTTGTCAAGCATTTCAGCATCAACCAGGACAAACTTCTCCAGTGTTTCCTCATTAGAGATTAAAATTTGGGGCGTGTTAACAGTTTCGGGCCTAATGTGGGATAATCTCGATCTACTTAACTCAGTTTTACTGCTGAAGTACCAACTACTTGATGGACAAGGTATGTGACCGAAAACTCTATTTCTTAGCAATTTCCCTAATCATGGTTCTTTCAAAGCCTGTAGGCTCTGATGCAAGGAGCTGGTCACAGCATCCTTAGTTCTGTCGTTGGCTTTATCTCTTGGGGAAATATGAATGTCTGAAAAATCTAAAGCTATTTAAAAACCACCTTAATCAAAGTGTAGGACCATCAGACCACTGAAAAACCCCAGGTTTCATTATTTCTGATGTTACATATTGCAGATACAGTATGCATCTAAAGCGTATGGTCTTTGACTTGCGGGGAATCATTGGAGCTGTTGAAATCACATGACTGTTATAAGAAAGAATAGCCCTCTGACTGCAGTATGGAGGTTGTTATAGCGTTTATTGGACAGATGTATAATCCTGTTACTGTGAGTATTTTATTTAAAATATCAGACACATCATGAGCCCAGTCACAGCTAAGCTAAGCATGCAAAGGCAAAGACTAACTCTGAGGCTTGGGTTTTAAACAAACAACTTCAGTGCTGGTAGACTCCAAGAAGATCAAATGCACATTGACAGGCAGGGCTGCAGCCACAGGAAGCTTTCCAATTTTTAGGCTCTATCTCAAGCAAGTGCTTTAACTGACAGTAAGACTGAGGCAGCCGACCTAGGACTGTCATGAATGTGGGATACGCAGTGGCCGATATCAACTCCTTATAATCCACACAGAGCTCTGTGGCTTCAGACACAGGATATAAAAGTGCATGTTATGTTCTTGAAAAATTGGAATTTCAATCTGAGGCAACTGTTACATCAACTGCTAAAGGTATCTGAGGCCAGTGTTGTAACCTTGTTTATACTGTATACCGTTCTTAATGAGAAAAAATGCTCTGCCGGCCTTTAAATGGACATTAGTAAACATACTGTACAATGAAAAATGAGCAAATACTGAAGAAAACATGCATTTTTAAATTCAAGTTTTATTCAAGCACTGAGCTTCTGAAACATCCTGGGAGACATCCCTTGGTCCTCTGATTCCCATTTGGCAGGACTGGGTCCACTGGCCAAACATCTGGGTTGGTGGCATCCAGCCATTCAACTAATAGCAAGCCAGATACCTAGCCTGTCTTTGATGTGCAGACAGGGATTACACAGCTCCTCTGCTCTCACGCTTCATAACCTTGTATTGAAGGAGCATCATATCATCTATAATCTTTTAAAAAGTACAGGAGAGCAGTGTTCATTTTGACAGCACTTTAATTTAGTTTTAGTTATGGTCTTTTGCCTCAAATATCTTTTAGTTTTAGACATAATTTAGTCATCTAATTTTTTTTATTTATTTTAGTCTAGTTTTAGTTGATGAAATTTCACAATATTTTAGTTGACAATATCTACTGTAAATTTAGTAGATGAAGTGTAAAGGGTAAGGCATTTTTTATGTTTCCTTGAATTTCTGAAGTCATATTTTACACTATTTGCATGTAGATAAAATGACATATCTAATAACCCTTTATTGAACTTTTGTGTGAAATGCAGTCACCTTTATTTAGGCTACCTGGCAGAGCATCTCAGTTACAATACCAGAACTGACAACAAAGAGTGAACCTGCTCTACATGAATATATCAATTCATAAAGAGAGGAGCTCTGATTGGATCGCTCCACAACTTATCCCACCACCACCAAGCTAAGGCAGCTGTGATTGGATGTCCCTCTGAACTCATCCAACCTTTCCACACAACCAAAGTAGCTGTGATTGGATATATCCCTAACTTGTCTCTACTTTCTACATGACCACATTAGGTCTGATTGGATTAAGTCTCTGTCAAACATTTTCATCTAGTTTTCAGCTGTTGATGAAAATGTCAGTTAATTTAGTTTGAGTTTTTGTCCATGTGCTCTTGTTTTTATTACTGTCTAGTTTTTGTCAGGGGAAAAAGGTTGCTGACGAAAACTATGATGAAAATTATTAGTCAACAAAATTAACACTCCAGGAGAGTTCCCTGAAATAACTCCTGAAAGGCCTCAGGAAAAGCTAGCAATATATAGAAATACTTACTCATGGAGAGCAGAGAGACAGAGGTTTAATTGGTGTCCAGTTGTCTGTATCACTCAGGTAAGGGTGCATGAATTTTCATAAATTTTAAGAAATGTCTCTTATTCTGTTGAAATAATAATTATTTCAAGACGAGTTTATCATGATTTCATCATGCTTGTGGACCCTCAAATTAAGAAGAGAATTGTCTTTCACACTGAGAAGTTATAAAAAAAAAAAAAAAACATTGGTGGTGTGATTGTCAGATCATTTAACTTTCTACTCTGTCTCCATTATGCATTAAAATCACACTGTAAGCATATTTATAATGAACATTTTTCAAAATGAAAAAAAAATATATCCATAAATTCAACAGCCTTGCAGAAACAAAGACGACAGAGCTAGCCATTAACATTTTGTCCTCATGCACTACTGTACCATAAAGTGAACTTCCATATGATAGATAGATAGATAGATAGATAGATAGATAGATAGACACATACATACATACATACATACATAAGGAAACGTATTCAGAATGTGAATTGTCAGGTAAAACCACAGGGTTATAACCTTAATGTAAATGTAAAGTAAGTAAACTTTTTCATCATTTAACTGTGAGCTAAGTATCTCATTATTTGTAGTTTGTTGAGAGTTTTAATTACTTTATCCCTTGTGTTTATTTGTCTTCTCTTAGGCAAATAAAATATGAAAATAACACCTTAAAAGTACGCATGTATTTATGTAAATGCATAATCTCCAACATGATAGTAGAAGAATTCATTTGAATACATAATTAATGCTGATTTTACCATTCAAGATCAGATTTTGAGGAAAATTAGAGAACTGCTTCATGGAAAAGGTGGAGTGTCTTACTTCTTGAATTTGTCAGTTCACACACATCCAAAGCATGTTGCACTTTGGACTGGTTGAAATTTACAGACATGTTGACTGTTCTGTATTTAAATGTGACTGACTGTCAAAAAATAGCAGTTATTATAAGTTATTATAACTTTTAAGTAAGTCTTAAAAACTGTAACACGGTAATGAGATAAATTAAATGTCAGTTAATTATTGATCATTTTAGTTATCAATAGTGTTACCCTTATGTCTTGAACAATTTAATCTCATAGACAACACTGTTTATATAATCAGACTTTTGAATGGTGGTTTTAATCAGCCGAAATGCTGAGCTACCATTATTACTGTTTTTGTAACTTACATCTTCAATTACTATTAGAATTAAATATAGTTAAATTTGCCCTTTATTCATGTGTTTGTCCACAGGCTAATTTTGGTTTTATGTTCACTGCTTAAAATGTATCTATTTCAAATACCTGTCACTTAACTCATATTATCATTGTAGTCTCCAATGTGGTTAGATATATTTTTTTAAATTCTCAATATTCATTTATTTTAGATGTTTTAATCTACATAAGTACGTTAACTATTTGTCAAGGCCTTTTTACTTTTATACTGGACCACCTAGTTTGACTTGACAGTAGGCATGCAGTGTTTTTGTCTGAAATTAAAATGCGCACTAGATAGGCTGTCACAACCTGAATGTTAATCAGGGAAATTGATCATCAGCTATATCACACCCCTCCAGATACACTGTGGAGAAATGTGATAATTTTCTTCTGTGTAAAAAAATGCTATTGTGACTTTGGTCAAAGTCAGTCAAGGACAAGATCAGTGGTCTGGGGTTTTCAATTCGATTTGCAGGTCCTTTGTTCCATAGCTGTATTATCTCCTGCTTTAACCCAGCCGTTTGAGAGGAATGTGATTGGAGGCCAAATTAAACTGGATGTGAATAGGTATGCCGTTTAAGCCTCTGTGTCGACCAAACTGCCTTGAGTTTGGTCTTATCTTAAAGTCTAATTGACTGTGAGATTTGCTTTTGACTCAGACTCTTTTGCATAGACAAAAACACTAAAATGATTGTTTCCTCGGATGATTTTTGTAGCATGAAAAACATAAATCTCCATCTTTAAAACTGTTACGGGGTTGAGAGGTAATATTCTTTCTCTGCTGCACAAAGAAGAGAGATATTTGTATAAGTGAGTCAGAAAGTAACTGCACCTACTGTGTCATCTTGCAAAGAAGTTTTTCCATAAGCAACAAGTGTTGCTTTCCATTAGAAGTCCCGGCACACTGGCCATGATACAAAAAAGGAGAGGAAAACTAACACTCATAGTGAATCTAGATTTTTTAAATAGTTGCAGTCCCAAGCATATGTATATGTTAATTTCTGTTCTCAGTCATAAAAACCCTGTCTCAAAACAACAAGAGCGAGCTGCAGATATTTATTTGTTGTGGTATCTCACTTCTACCCCAGGAGGAGCGTTGTATTTTATATTGATGATTCACGTCAAAGGATTGTAGATCCTGACTCTCCTCCCAGGTAGTTTCATCAGCTTGTACATGTGGCTTCTATCCAACAGATATCATTTCCCTGGGGCTCAATAGAAAAGAAAAACAACAAAGCAAGTGTCTTGGTTATGATGAATACTAAATAAAAATATGGCCAGGTAACTATGACAGTTCTTTTCAGGCAGGTGGATGACGGGGTTAGTGTTTTGGAGTGGGTGGATGAGTCTGAGAAGAGCTGACAGTGAGGAGAAAATCGAGGGCTTATGAAATCCTGTGTTATGACAGCGGTATCTTAATTAAACTTGAATACCTGGATGAATGAAAAAAAGAACAATTAGACTGTTGCTGCACAGATTTCTCCTTCTCAGTTAAAATAGAAATGACTGATCAGAACTGGGGAAAAAGAGGTGAAGTGGGAAAGTGAAGTATACTTTGTGGATGCATAGCAGGCAGCATGCTCCTTGCAATCTTGAAAGCCCCATTAGCTCATATAATCAGCATGGTTGTACCATGGTCTTCTTATCTGACCCATGAACTCATGATAAAGAGAGGAATAAATAACCATGATATTGTCCCCAAACCACAAAAGGACAAAAAAACAACACTAGAACAGTTTGGGGGGGTTCTGATTGACTCCATGAGAAATGGCTTGACTGTGGCCCATTAACATACATATAATGACACATAATTATGTTTTAAAGATACTATAACTGCTTGTCTGTCCATGATTCATTCAGGTTTCCAAAATAAAACTTGAATCTTCACTGATGATCTTTACACATCAAGGAGCAGCCAAAGCACTGGCATAAACAAGGCTTTTAAGAACAACAAATCATACTTTGAGACCCTATTCTTTTTCAGATGAACTATTATATAGATCATAGACAACTTTTGACAAGGGAACTACTCTATATTTACTATTTTCATCTGATGACCAACAGAAAGGGAACAAAAGGACTGATAAAAAATTTAATGACAGGACAAACATAACAGGCAAAACATTGAGAAATTTAGTTAAAAGTGACAAAAACTACTGAAAACCTGATTTTTGATAATAACAGAAAGGGAAGAAAAGTAGTAGTTCTGCATTTTAACTTTCTGCGAACACATATTATCTTATAAGAGCTCAAACAGTCAAAGCTACAATATTTAGCTAAGAAAACCACCACCAGGTTGACTAATTTGAACAAGGATAAATGGATAATTAAAATTACTATTTGTGGTGCTCAACCAACGGGCACTGCTCTGTGTGTGGCTTTTAAGGTCAAGAATTACGACCATTTTGGTCAGATTCAGAATCACACAGTAGCTGTAGGAAATAATCTATCTCAATTACACATAAAGACTGATTAGGGACCTGTCTCACACCAGTGATTCAAATAAATTATCCCTATTATGACAGTAGTTTCCAATCACACTTATAAAACAGCACTTTTATGGATCCATGGCTGTAATGTTAGTGCAGAATGTACTCATAGGAAGCTTTCACTTCTCTGAGGATGCTGAATGTAGTGGAGTGTTCTATTTGTGAGTTCCTGTATTGTGCCAGGGAGCCTGTCCATTTTCAACCTCTTTTTCAAGAGCATTTCTCACTGCTCCATTAGCTGAGTATGCTTGGATATGCGGGGAGTAGGGGGTGAGGTGGCGGTGGGGGTATGGATGGGAATACTAACATTTGAAGAGAGAGAGGTTTGCTGAGTGCACTGTTCTGACTTTGGTGCTCCACTTATCTGTGATGTTCTGTCAGAGGAAACCAGAGAGAGGGCAGCAAAGGCAGAGAAGAGATGAGTCAGAACTCCTACACTAATGACTGAAACAAACCCTGCAGGTTTATATCAGAGTTCATCATTTTAATGTATGTTTGTTTGTCGTGGGGAGGAAAAAGTAGAAAAATGACATACAGGTTAATATGTTGATGTAAGTTCACTTAACACAGTTCTTGAGCTTGCACATATGGGTTATATTTTTGACTCAGTCAGAGGGTGGTGTTTTCTTTTCTTCCCACTGATTAGTAGGTGTATTTGAGATACTAAACCAATCATCACTTACGGAGTAAAGGATAACTAGAATATCACATTTGATAACCATGTTCTTCAGGACTGCAAAGTTACATTAACCCAGATTAAAGCCCTCTGATTACACAGCATTTACCTCACTTGTATAGCTCTATTAAATGAGCATTTGAATCTCTGCACTCCTATGTTCTGAAAGGCAATACAAAGAGACATCCCTGGTGCTGCATTCAGACACTATCATTAAGATGGAGGTTAATGGTGCAATGCTTATATTCAGTCTGCAGTATTTAGGCATAATGTCCAAGCTATTTCTCCTTACACAAACATTTAATATCTTAAGAGATTTTTGCGTCTAGATTTAAGCCCCATCATATGCACTGGGACATCTATATTTGTCAACCCAACAGAAGGCAGAGAGGAGAGAGAGAGAGGTCATCATACCTTAGGGGAATGACAAAAAATACTTTCAACACAAATTATAGCTGTCGTTGTTAAAAAATGTGATGGTAGCATAATGGATAACTTACAGCCTAATGATTTTTATTGTACAAATAAAGATTATTACAAAGACAGTGGTCAACATCTGAACAAGTGATACAGGGAGAACAGAGTTACAACAAAAACAAATACAACAGTAAAGACAACAATAAAGACATACAAAAAACAAAAATAAACCTAAATTACAAACAAACAAGTTAAAGATAATAAAAAAGATTAAACAAAACAAATACAAAATGAATTAACAAAACATGGGTATAGCCATGCTTTGTTAAACTAAATTGATATTATTTTTCTTTCCCTAATTACACTTCGTTCTTCTGTTTTTCAGCTTAACAGATGGTAGTTTCTAGGAAGCATCACCATATATGGAAGTAAGAGAATAAAGAATAAGTTAATAATTAAGTACATGATTAACTGAAAAAAGGCAATTAGTAAAAAGTAAGGTGACAACAGTAATGACAATAATAACAACAATGATAATTATTATTCTCATTACTGTCATCACCATTGATAACACTTGATGTCATAGTTCCAGGAATAAAGAGCAGTAGGTAGATGTACTGGCTGACAGCGTGATATTTGAGGTTTTATGAATCTATGATTGGATAGAGAAGGTGTCATGTGCACCTTAATTTCCCCAAGGGAGTCTTCCCAAGGGATTAATAAAGTTCTATCTAATCTAATCTAATCTAATCTGTTTTCAGCTGAGCTAAGGCACTGGTCTCCCAACAACTAAAAAAAAACATGATTATTGGTGGTTTATGGTGGTTGATCTGATTGAGCTGAATTGAGTTGTATGAAGGGGACCCAATAATGATCAAACTGGTTTACCTGGACATTCGTTTCTGCCTTGAGTCTGTCCATCTCTATATGTGTGGACAGTCAGTGAGTTAATGAAAGCTCATGTGTGTTCTTCCACTTGAGAAGTCCTTTCTTGATGAACGAGTGAATGTAGTCCAGTAACAGTTCAGCTGATGAGGGACCTCCTATCAGACAGAGAGGAGAGAGACTAGAATGCTATGCCCTAAAATGGAGGACAGTTTACAGGTGACTGTTTTCCAGAATGGTTTGATTGGAGGACAGAGCAAGGTAGAGTGTCATTGGTTGTAATGTGTGTACAGTGATTGCATTTGTTGTTGTCTGTGAATCTCATTTTTGCTAATTGTTGTGTAGTGTATTTTACATTGGATGAGTTGTAATTTGGAATGTGATGTAAATAAAAATGTGTTAGTGCAAACTTGCACCCAGTGACTCATATCTGTGGTAAAAGTTAATCTTTTTTCTAGTGCTTGGTTGGGATGGTTGAAATTTTAATCTATTTTTAGTAAGATTTTATAGATTTTGGAGGGGATTTTTTTTAAGGAGGGTTAACTTTTTGAATGGGTCTGTCATTGCGGGTGAGTCTTGATTGTTGTTTGCATGGATGATTTTATCGATGTTTCAGCTGTTACCACCAGTATACCTGTCCTTGAGTGTTTGATGTGGAATGTTGAACTGTCTTCAGATATATGTGCAAGATGTGTCATACCAAAATTTTTCCATTTGTTGAATATTATTAGTTGGTTTTTATATGAAAGTCTGGGCTGTGCCGTATTGGAGTGAATTTGTGTTATGTCATGGGGTGTCCAGTCATTTGGTTTAGTTTCTACCAAGCTGTCAGAGTCTCTGATATGTTTGGGTTGTTAAAGTAATTGTGCTTTTTGATTAATTGTGAGTGGTAAGGCAAGTCTGATATTAAAAATGCTTGACAAACATGTTGTTCAATGTCCATCCATAATTGTTTGACTGTAGCTATTTTGTTTTGTATTGGAGATGAATGATCAGGTGATACAGTTTTGAAGATGGGTGCTAGTCCTCCAGTGTCTCTAGGTTTTTGTATTGTTGAAACTTGAATTCTTGGTGTTTTATGTTTCCAAATAAATCAATTCATTATAAAGTCAAGAGTGTGAAACCATTGTGATACTAGTATCATAGCAAAAAGATAATTACATTTTGGGAGTATGGTCCTTTTCATAACAGATATTCCTTCAAGTAGAGAAATTGGTGAGGCCTCCTTCAATATTTTTTAACAGGAAAGTTACGGCAGAATAATCAGAATCAGAATCAGAAATACTTTATTAATCCCCAAGGGGAAATTCGTTGTTTCAGTTGCTCTTATACACAGTATAGCAGTTGGAAACAACAGATGAGGACATTAGAGTAAACAGTAGCATTAAAAAATAATAAAGATAAAATAAATACAAAATAAAACAAATGAAAAGAGCATAAAAATTACGTAAGTAGTTTGCAACGTGCAGAGTCTTTAAGCAGTATAAAACTTCCTTATGAAGGAAAATAAGTAGAATAAGTAAGTAAAATGAAGTGGACATGAGGCTCCGAATGAGGTGGAGGTATACACAGTATTAACAATTAACAATATTTACACTATGAATTTCAATGTATTCATGACAGCACCATTTGTCCGAAGATTTACTCGTCAACAATATCACAGGAGTAAAAACAGTGAGAGTTTATTCTCCAGGACCTGATGGAGCAGTGATTTTAGAGGGAGGAGTTATAAAGTCTGATGGCCACAGGCAGGAATGACTTCCTGTGGCGCTCTGTGGTGCATCGTGGGGGGATGAGTCTCGCACTGAATGTGCTCCTGTGTTCGTCCAGCACGCTGTGGAGGGGGTGGGAGGTGTTGTCCATGATGTCCTGCAGCCTGGACAGCATCCTCCTCTCTGACACCTCTGTCAGAGAGTCCAGCTGCACCCCGACAACATCACTGGCCTTACGGATCAGTTTGTTGAGCTTGTTGGTGTCCGCTACCCTGAGCCTGCTGCCCCAGCACACCACAGCGTACAGGATAGCACTGTCCACCACAGACTCGTAGAACATCCTCAGCATCGTCCTGCAGCTGTTGAAGGATCTCAGCCTCCTCAGGAAGTAGAGGCGGCTCAGGCCCTTCTTGTAGACGGCCTCGGTGTTCCTGGTCCAGTCCAGTTTGTAATCCAAAAATACTCCCAAGTATTTGTACTCCTCCACGATGTCCACCTGGACCCCTTGGATGGAAACATGGGCCACTGGAGCCTTTGTCCTCCTCAGATCCACGACCAGCTCCTTGGTCTTTGTCACGTTGAGCTGTAGGTGGTTCTGCTCACACCATGTGACAAAGTCCCCCACCACAGCCCTGTACTCCTCCTCATCACCCTTGCTAATACACCCCACCACAGCCGAGTCATCAGAAAATTTCTGAAGGTGGCAGGAGTCGGTGTTGTGGCTGAAATCCGTGGTGTACAGGGTGAAGAGGAAGGGGGACAGGACTGTCCCCTGGGGAGCCCCTGTATTGCTGACCACCCTGTCAGACACGCAGTGCTGCAGACGAACATACTGCGGTCTGCCAGTCAGGTAGTCATCAATCCAGGACACCAGAGGAGCCTCCATCCCCATCGCTGTCAGCTTCTCCCCCAGTATGGACGGTCTGATGGTGTCAAAGGCACTGGAGAAGTCAAAAAACATCACTCTCACAGTGCTGTCAGGCCTGTCCAGATGGGCGTAGACCCTGTTCAACATGAAGATGAGGGCGTCCTCAACACCAAGTCGGGGCTGGTAGGCGAACTGAAGTGGATCCAAGTGGGGCCTGACCTTAGGCCGGAGCTGCTCCAGAACGAGTCTCTCCAGGGTCTTCATGATGTGGGACGTCAGTGCTACCGGTCTGTAGTCCTTGACGTTGTTTGAGCACGGCGTCTTCGGTACAGGAACGATGCAAGACGTCTTCCACAGCACGGGGACCCTCTGGAGACTCAGGCTCATGCTGAAGACATGGTGAAGTACTCCACAGAGCTGGGGGGCGCAGGCTTTCAGGACCTTCGGGCTCACACCATCAGGGCCTGCAGCTTTGCCTGTGTGGAGTCTTGTCAGCTGTCTTCTAACCTGGTCTGCGGTGAAGGACATCGGGAAGGTGAGTGGAGGTGTAGATGCTACGTGAGGTCCTTCAGTCTGGGAGAAGGAGGAGGAGGGGGGTGAGGTTCCCACATCAGAAGGCAGAAGGCTCCCAGGAGGGGGAGGTGTCCCTGGAGTGGCTGCTGGCTGCTGGCCTGCAGCAGGGAGGACAGGGCCTGAGTCGAATCTGTTAAAAAACAGATTTAGTTCATTCGCCCTGTGCACACTGCAGTTCTCTCCCCTGCTGCTGCTCCTCTTGTACCCAGTGATGGTCTTCATGCCACTCCAGACCTCTTTGATGTCGTTTTGCTGGAGTTTTTTCTCCAGCTTCCTCCTGTAGCTGTCCTTAGCCTCCTTAATTTTCACCTTCAGGACCCTCTGTGTTGCCCCCACCTCCTCAAGATGTCCATCTCTGTAGGCCCTCTTCTTAGCATTTAGACAGTCTTTAATGTCCTTTGTTATCCACGGCTTGTTATTTGAATAACAAAGGACAGTCCTTGTTGGGACGATGGTGTCCACACAGAAGTTTATGTAATCCGTGATGCACTCTGTGAGCTCGTTGATGTCCTCTCCATGGGGCTCACAGAGTGCCGTCCAGTCTGTCACCTCGAAGCAGCTCTGCAGTGTGTCCATGGACTCGTCTGACCAGTTCCTCACAGACTTTGTGGTGGCTGGCAGTCTTTTCACCAGGGGCACATAACAGGGGGTGAGGTGAATCAGGTTGTGATCTGATCGTCCCAGAGGGGGGAGGGGGGAAGAGCTGTATGCCTCTTTCACATTAGCATACAGAAGGTCCAGAGTCTTCTCCCCTCTGGTTGTGCAGCTCACATACTGAGTGAAAGTTGGGAGTGTTTTCCCCATGGTGACATGATTAAAGTCCCCAGAGATCATGATGAGAGCACTGGGATTGTCCGTTTGCAGTGTCGATATGAAGGCGTGTATGGCGTTACACGCCGTCGCCGGGCTCGCGGAGGGGGGGAGGTAAACAGCCACTAGGATGGTATGAGAGATCTCCCGGGGTAAATAATAAGGTCGGAGTCCCACAGCTAACAGTTCTATATCCGGGCTACAGAAGCGTTTCTTCACCGTGATGTGACCGGGATGACACCACTTGTTGTTTAAAAGAACGGCAAGTCCCCCGCCCTTTCTCTTACCGCTCTCGGTGACATCCCGGTGGGCCCGTACAGTCTGGAAGCCGGTGATGGAGACGTTAAAGTCAGGAGTCTCCGGCTGCAGCCACGTCTCTGTGAAGCACATCAGGCTGCAGGTACGATACTCCATCTGACTCCTGACCAGCGCCGTCAGCTCGTCCAAAGAAAATGTTAATACTAAGATATACCAGATATCTTATGTTGCCAGTTGATATTACAGATTTTTTTCTTTCCAGCATTTCAGTTGAATTTTGGGATGATATCGGATTTTTCAACAGGAGAGGTTGGTGTTTAGTAAGAATAAAAAGTAAATCATCTGCATATAGGCTGATTTTATGATGGACTTGTTTGTACTCCAGTAACGTCACTATCACTGTTGTTATCATAAATTCTTATTTTTAGTCCTTTGTCTCTGCAATTACAATTGAATGGTTCTTGTAACAAGGACCTACAGTTCTAGTACCTGTATAGACACTAACAAATGTCACTGGTAATCATTCTCACAGATAATAACACAGGCTGTTTTGTTCATACTTTTTATTGTTTCTAATACTCTGAGCATTTTATGTTTCTAATGACTTGAGCATTAACATATTTTAAACAATGCTCCATGTGTGTTATTAAGTATAATAATAGGGGAGGGATTAGATAATCCAGCCAAAATTCAGACTGGGTAGTAAATTCTGGTGCATAAATAACAAAACACCATCCGCCTGATGTGCACTGATTTAAAGGGAATGAGAGCTGACACTAACCTTGCACAGCTGCTGGACCTGCCTCATTCATTGTCTGTAAACATGCAGATCCATCTTGCCAAGCTTCAAACTACAATGATTGTGCTTGGCCCAAAGCAAGACAGTCCAATCAGAGTCCTGTAGGGCAGGAAGATAGGTTAAGCCGACACTCTGGGTTGAATTTTGTTACTCCCTAAATCACCATTATGTATCATCAAGTTACATAATCCGACCTCTGTGCACCCTGCACTTGGCTTTGTGCTGAGAACTTGTCATCAAAATAGCAAGATACAGACCGACACATACTAAACAACTTTTGCCAAAATGCTAGGGCAATCTGATTGACGTCTATCACTTCTAGTAAGTATTTATACAAAAATTCATGAGATATGTGTGTTTATATTTGTGTTTCATTACATTATTAAAGGCATTTATGAAGCAATATTTTTAACGTGACTTCCTTTTCTAATTCAAACTTGTTAAATCTACCCCAGGAGCATGTTTGATTAATTTTCAAGGCAAAAAAAATCTTATGCTGCAAGAGGGGGCATTTTAAATCATTTAAATAACAACATTTCAATGTGTCTGTGTCTCAGTTTGAGCTTCAGAATACATCAGTGTTTATATGGTATATGGATGGTAAATGGACTTAAGCTAAAAAAGTGCTTTTCTAGTTTTGACGACTCAAAGCAGCTTTACACTGTATGTCACATCGATTCATTCACACCCAGTCACTCACCGATGGTTTGAGTCTCTATGTTATTTTTCCATCAGTATCAACTAACACATTCACGCCCTTTCATACCCAAGGACACATCACCATATGACAGCCAGAGCTGGGCTCGAACCTGTAACCTCCCGATTACCGACCAAGCACACTGACGCCCCAGTTAGGACAATTTGGAACAAGAGTGTACTGATCTAAAACGTTCATGCCTCCAGACATTTAAACTGCTCAACAAAATGTCTATCTGCCCTTAAAGTACAAATTTATTTTACTGTAAGATGTTTTGAGGAAAATTGTTAGTCTCTTTCCATAGAAAGTATCATAAACAGTTTTCTCTCAGACAGCTGAAATGAGAAAGGTTGTTTTCATGGATTTTTCCTTCAATTTTAAAAATGTATTAATTGAGATGAATCTCCTATTTTAATCAAGAAGGGGATAAATAAGTGATTGGCTGATCAAATAAATGGTAAATGGACCTAATCTTGAGTAGCATTTTTCCAAAGCAGTTTTCCACCACAGGAAATATGTACTTGTTCCCATTCACACACAACAGACAGTTAAAGTTGCTATGCAAGTAGTCCATCACATTTGTGCACATTCATGCACATCTAGATGCCACTGGTGCATTTACGGAAGCATTTCTGGGTAAAGTTTCTTCCTGGAGGACACATCTGCCTGTGCCTCTATTGCACTAAGCCTGTTCTTACTTTAATGAAATGTTTTTGACTAAATTGTTCTGTAAGTAAAATGTTTTTTTTCAGGATGGTATGGACTGAGTAGCCACAGTAAATGCCATAAGTTGAAAAATAACATCTAAATAGTCTGGAAATTGTTATGTCTGTCTCTTTGCTTGTAGATTTTATGAAGCTTAAAAAATATTGTTCTTCAACCTTAAACCTACATGAGCTAGCTTTAATGGTCTCAACTGCCAATCAGTGCTCTGGCATATTCTCCCATCTTCCATAAATTAATTCAAATCCTCCTCAGACTCAAAGAGCCACTCGATGACATGCAGCCTGCCTGAAAAATGGATGTCCTCCAGAGAAGCACTGAAGTGATTCCTGCAGGTTATTTTAGAGGAAAGCGGCATGTTTCTGTCAGATCATGGCCATAAAGAGGATGTTTGCCAGTTTACCCCACCAGGGATTATAAATTACACGGAAAGGAGGCTGGTCTTTAGATGCACATAGCATGGAGAGACACTGGCAGAAAAGACAGAAAAGGCACTGGCAAGTTATATACTGATTAGACATTTATCAAAACAATTATACAACTGATGAGACACAGTATATTTTCCTAAGAATATCAAGTCAGGCATTTTCAAAAAGTAAGTAAATAAATAAAACAAATGTTCAGTCCCATTCACACTTCTCCCATCTTGCCCTCTCGTGTATCCTGGCCACAGATGCCCTCCTCAGCTAAATGCCTGGGTTTTAATCGAAGGGTTTCACATTAGCTGGGGAGAACATGCAAACTCCACAGCAAAAGTCCTTTCCAACAAGGAACCTAATTGTTACGAGAAGCAGCTATTATTGACCTTTTCAAACATTTTTTTGATACGCCAGAATCTTTTCTTTCATTGGATATTAGAACAGGTTTTGCAATTTACAATCACTCTTAAGCTTCATCTAAACAAAATGATTGAACAAACAATTCTTTGTTTTAGAGACACTATGAATAACCACCCAACAATCATTAAAATATACAACAAATAATGTCTGCATCTAAAAATAACAAGTTAATAAGGACAATAACAGTATTAATAGCTGGTATTTTGCCAATATATTCCAATACAATATATGTCTCAGTTTGAGCTTCAGAATACATCAGTGTTTATATGGTATATGGATGGTAAATGGACTTAAGCTAAAAAAGTGCTTTTCTAGTTTTGACGACTCAAAGCAGCTTTACACTGTATGTCACATCGATTCATTCACACCCAGTCACTCACCGATGGTTTGAGTCTCTATGTTATTTTTCCATCAGTATCAACTAACACATTCACGCCCTTTCATACCCAAGGACACGTCACCATATGACAGCCAGAGCTGGGCTCGAACCTGTAACCTTCCGATTACCGACCAAGCACACTGACGCCCCAGTTAGGACAATTTGGAACAAGAGTGTACTGATCTAAAACGTTCATGCCTCCAGACATTTACATTATTCCAAATTTACATTACATTATTCCAAATTTAGTCCAAATTCATAAACACACAAACCCAGAAACAAATGTTAATAAATAAGACTGCATCTCCTCAAGAACTACAACACAAAGACTCAAGTTTATAATACTAGAATAAACTTTGACACACTTTGCAATAAATACTCTCCTGATGAAGATTGGACTTTGTACATATCACCTCAGTGGTTGGTCTACAGTTCAGTGCATGAGAATCAACACCAGACTGATTTATTGATAAAAATTTAAAAAAAAATAAAGCAGTCAAACAAAAAGCTGGAAGACAGTAGATTAAAGCTGTGAAATTTTCAAAAATATTGAGTCCAGTTTCAGGAATATTTTTCTTTCTTGTTGGGAATGTACACTGCCTGGCCAAAAAAAAATTACCACCAAAAAAAAAGGTCGCACAGTCTAATATTTCATTGGACCTCCTTTAGCTTTGATTACAGCACGCATTCACTGTGGCATTGTTTCAGTAAGCTTCTGCAATATCACAAGGTTTATTTCCATCCAGTGTTGCATTAATTTTTCATCAAGATATTGAATTGATGATGGGAGAGTCTGACCGCTGCACAAAGCCTTCTCCAGCACATCCCAAAGATTCTCAATGGGGTTAAGGTCTGGACTCTGTGGTGGCCAATCCATGTGTGAAAATGATGTCTCATGCTCCCTGAACCACTCTTTCACAATCTGAGCCCCATGAATCCTGGCATTGTCATCTTGGAATATGCCCGTGCCATTAGGGAAGAAAAAATCCATTGATGGAATAACCTGGTCATTCAGTATATTCAGGTAGTCAGCTGACCTCATTCATTGGGCCATAATGTTGCTGAACCTAGACCTGACCAACTGCAGCAGCCCCAGATCATAGCACTGCCCCCACAGGCTTGGACAGTAGGCACTAGGCATGATGGGTGCATCACTTCACCTGCCTCTCTTCTTACCCTGATGCTCCCATCACTCTGGAACAGGGTAAATCTGGACTCATCAGACCACATGACCTTCTTCCAGTCCTCCAGAGTCCAATCTGTATGCTCCCTAGCAAACTGAAGCCTTTTTTTCCAGTTAGCCTTACTGATTAGTGGTTTTCTTAAGACTACACAGCTGTTCAGTCCCAATCCCTTGAGTTCCCTTCGCATTGTGTGTGTGGAAATGCTCTTACTTTCACTATTAAACACACCCCTGAGTTCTACTGTTGTTTTTCTTCAATTTGATTTGGCCAAATGTTTAAGTGATTGCTGATCATAATCATTCAGAACTTTTTTCCAACCACATTTCTTCCTCAAAGACGATGGTTCCCCACTATCCTTCCAGTTTTTAATAATGCGTTGGACAGTTCTTAACCCAAGTTTAGTAGTTTCCTCCAACTCCTTAGATGTTTTCTCTGCTTGATGCATGCCAATGATTTGACCCTTCTTAAACAGACTAACAGCTTTTCCACGACCACAGGATGTGTCTTTCCACATGGTTGTTTAAGAAATGAGAAGCTACTCATTGCATCAGCTGGGCTTAAATAACTTGTTGCCAGCTGAAAGATAATCACCCATGCAGTAATTATCCAGTAGGAGGCTCGTACCTATTTGCTTAGTTAAATCCAGGTGGTGACTTTTTTTTGGCCAGGCAGTGTTTATGTAGGTGTCTCAGTGACAAACCATTCCCATCATTATTTTATTCAGGACTTTTATAATTACTTAATTTGCAGGCTGTTTTTCTGTATATCAAGTTATTTTAGGTCTTGTTGTGCATTGTGTCATAACCAATCAAAGAAACTAAAGGCTGCAACAAAGCTCATTTGTTTCAACCTGCACCTTTGGGTTCAGGCCTGCTGCGAAAACATGTGAAGCACTGATCTAAATGACCCTGTATGTTGCAAATAATACTCATAATAACACTATTTATATAGAATTACATGATGTAAGAAATATCAGAGCAAACGAAAGACTGTAATACAACATTTTTTTAATTAGTCTTTTTTATTTAAGTGGGGAAAACAGTTATGCAAATGAGCAAGTACTCACACCAACTTTTATCCAAGGGGAGACTTTTGAATGGTTGAGCTTTTGTGCCCCAAAGTCACTTTCAAATTCATTTTTCAAGCAGAAAACCAACCTTAAATTGTAAAAAATCAATAAAGAGAAGCACAGGACATAACATATATGACAAAGTACATAAAATGAAATTTACATTGAGAACATTACATACTGATATTAGTGAGGAATTTTAATCAGAACAAAATTAAGCAAAAACATTTCAACAGATGCTGAGATCTTTTCTTCTTCAACAGTCTTAATTTCTTTCAAATGGATTAATCTTGTATTAACCTCTAAATGACAATGAATAAAGTTTAACATTTATTTACTGCTGTGCTTTACAGCTTGAAGTATTAAGAGTGGTACAAAACCTCATTTGTTTTGTAAGTGCCATGTTGTTGCTTTGTTTCATCTTGTCAGGAGCAGAGCCAAGTCCCCCTTGGGAATTGCCCAAGTCAGCCCTGTAACATTTACTAAATTTGGTGGGAGATGTAATAAAAGAAAAATGCTCCATCAATCATGTTGCAGATTCAGGTAAGGGGGGGGTAGGGTTCAGAGGCAGAGAAAAACTACTGAAAGCTCTGCCAACAACCATTTCCTGCGTGAGATGATGGAAAAACTTTGCTGTACTCTCTGGGGACTTCATTTGTGAACACGCCGGCATCCTCCAGAGCCCAAAGTTTTAGAGCGGAACCCTGGCATTTGGTTGGGGTGTTTTGAGCATTGTAAATTAAAACCCTTCTTAACCTCTGCTGCCTGTTTCATCTGAAAAAGTCTGCTTGCAAAGGCTTAAGAGTGTCAATGAGAAGGGATGGAGTTGGTTGTGGACTGAAGGAGGACTGAGGACTGAAGCTAAAGAGAGATTAGCCCATTTCAGCCTTAATTTCACATCATTCAAAAGTTTCTTAAACCCCCTCTAACAAGATAGCAACCCCAAACTTCTGTTTTTCAACCACAATCACAAGGTTAATGGTGGACTGCACAAAAAATACTGTGAAGGTATAAATACAAAGTGATCATATTAAAGCTTGGACGGGGATTCAGATAAAGTTAGCTATTGTATCCTTCCCAAACCCTAATGATGCTGTTACCATTTATGAAATCTTCACATGGAAAACAAACATGTTGAAACAGTTTTGAAGATCAAAAACCCACAGGTCATGTTGGCATTAGATCCCTATATGTCCCTCTGAGCAGCAAAGCTAAGCACTACTCTTTCCTTGCTCTAATCAGTGTTGTTGGTTCTGACAAATCACCCACTGTTCCAGGGAATTACAGGACTGTACTCTGCAAGCATGGCTTTGATTACTTGCTTAACCATCTCAGATGTGAGCGTACTCTGTGGTTTCCAGTGACATGCCTTATCTAAGCATCATGGCACACACACACGCACATCGGACAATCTGATTGTTTCTGTGTTCGTTAGGGCAGAAGAAAGTGTCAGACTATAATTTAGTAATTGTTTACTTTTTATTTATTTATTTATTTATTTATTACATATGTACCTTCTTAGCATTCCCTCCTTTTGTTATTTTAAAGTTTATTTTAAGCTTCATTTAAGGTTTGAAAATATGTTGTCTTTATAATGTGCTTGTATAACTGTAAGAATATGTTTGATCACAAATTTTATGTCAGGTATTGTGTAATTTATTAAGGTACAAATTGCAAGGACAAACTATATCAGGTATAAATACATATTAGTTGGGCTAAAATATCTTTAAAGGTATAGTGTGTAGAAGTTGGCGGCATAATGTTTCTATTTGTATGTAAAGTCCGTCGAAATAGGTGCACAATCATCCCCATAATACTTTCATTTTCTTTCTATTAAGTTAGAAAAAGCTTTTTATATTTATGTACCGCGGGTCTCCCCTTTGTGGAGGTTGACACAACGATCCGCCATGTTGTCTACTGGTGGGTTTTGGGGACAAAAACAGCGAAACGTGATTTTTAATATGAGTCTGGCTGCCGGTGCTGAAATCAACCTGGATGGCATGCGAAGAAGAAGAAGAAGAGAGAGAGTGGGTACTACAAGAGAAGAAGAAGGCGCGGTGTTTGTAACTGTTGTAAATGATGCCCTGTTCATCATCCTTTTTGGTCTTCACCGGCTCTCGTTGCTTAGTGATGTGATGTTTTAGTGACAGATGTGCTCATCCCAAAATCTGAACTCTAGATGTCGTTGAAATGCCAATTTCTTCACACTGCACCTTTAATTGATATTTTGCTGGAAAAAAAATATATGTGTGAAATAACATATATTATATATATATGGTTGAATATACACTATACTGTAAATCTGTTTTGATTGTTCTGTTTTGCTTTGTTTGCTTGTATGTTTGTTTCTTGTTGATGTGTGCGTTTGTATTTGTGTCTTTATTTCTTTGTTTGTGTAGGCATGCTTTTTAATCTGTAATTAGATTTGTAGATATCATTCAGCTCTTATGTTTTTTTAATGCCGTGCCAATGTTATAACTTTCTTCGCGATTAGATTACAGATTGTCCTTTTAACACCACCACAGGAGATAACCAACTTCTTCAGTAGATATTTACTGCAGTGCTGCAGTTTAGATGTGAAGCATACATTGAGAAGATGTGTTCCCCGCAGGGACAGCTGCTATGATAGGTGGTGACATGATAGCTCTTTCAAAGCTGCCTCTCCTGTATTGTCATTTGTTTTCATTTGAAAGAAGATTAAAAAATCATTTATGCCATTGGAAATTTCAGCAGGATTGTAGTACACTGAGCAGCATTGTGAAGGAAAGGTGCTGGGATGTGGGAATTCATAAAGCTTATCAAAGTCC
Source organism: Cetoscarus ocellatus (assembly GCA_037902135.1). Classification (NCBI taxonomy): domain Eukaryota; kingdom Metazoa; phylum Chordata; class Actinopteri; order Labriformes; family Labridae; genus Cetoscarus; species Cetoscarus ocellatus. The sequence goes on from JBAMNC010000671.1 coordinate 182,938, forward strand.
ATGAGGGACTGAGCTAGCAGACTGCATCCAGAGATATGCAGGTAATATTCAGTGGCTCAAACTCAGCTTATTTATTTGCTTCATATCTCCTCCTCATTTCAATGCACAGCCAGTGGAACCTTGTCACAGCCAGACTATGGATTGCTATGTTTATAACAATGTCCATGACAGGAATCTATTCTCTTCCAGGTTTACACCAGATATGGGAAATGTTACACTTTCAATGGGAACAAAACTGCATCCAGGAAAACCAAGCAAGGTGGAATGGGGAATGGTCTGGAGATCATGTTGGATATCCAGCAGGATGAGTACTTGCCCATCTGGAGAGAGACCAGTAAGCCTTCAAATCATGTGTCCAATGTGATTTCATGTGCTGTTATAAGTTATCTGTATTCCCTCTTAATATCAACAACAAAAAATAATGAGAAAAATAATAAAATAAATACTAATTATTATTAATATAATCGTTATTATTGACATTGTTATTATATTATTATTAGTAGTAGTAATAGTAATAGCCTATCATCTTACATTTTGTAGTGCTTTTTTGATTGAACCTCTGCATTCTTTAAATATCAGTTGTAGATAATTCATGAATAACAACAAAATGACCAGATTTATGCTTATATTTGTCTGTTTATTATATATTCATTGGCTTAGCATTTGAAAACATGATTTGTCATAAGCACAAGAACACGTTGTGAAATAAGGCAGCCATCTGAAATCCCCCTGTCCTCCTCTTTTGCAATGCTCGTTGCTGGTGCTGTTTCATCTTTAAGATGAGACTTCCCTTGAGGCTGGTATTCGAGTTCAGATACACAGTCAGGACGAGCCTCCGTACATTCACCAGCTGGGCTTTGGTGTCTCTCCGGGCTTCCAGACCTTTGTTTCATGTCAGGAGCAGAGGGTAGGTCTTCTTTATCACGGTACACCTTCCCTGCCCCCAAAAGCCATCTCCCAGCCCCTTCCCCACAGATAACATTTGATACAAATCGCCTCTGGTGGTTTACACTGGGGTCTAATAAATCTCTGTGTGCTTAGCTGACCTACCTGCCCCAGCCCTGGGGGAACTGTCGTTCCACCAGCAAGGAAAAGTTCCCAGGATACGACACATACAGCATCAGTGCCTGTCGTTTGCTCTGCGAGACCAACGAGGTGCTGCAATTGTGCAACTGCAGAATGGTGCACATGCCTGGTAAGAACAACCTCTATTGAAAACAAAAAACTTGGACACTCAAATTGGGTTAGGTGGTTTGTAATTTTCCTCATTTTAAAGATTCTGGTGCTGTAAAAACACAGTCAAATAGCAAAATGTTTGCACAGATTTTTTTTTTTTTTTCATTCCAATCCCAGACATAATGTCAGCTGCTCGATGTTTACCTGCTTGATACCTGGAGTGGCAAGCTCTGTGGCCAAAACTCACTGGGCTACATAAGGGGGTGGAGGTTGTATTGTTTGATACCACTAAAAATGTCAAACTGAAAACAACAGACTATTTAACATGAAATATATCGATTCAGATGTCAGGAATTTACACTGAGAATACAACCCAAAAAATCACCATGCAACACAATTAATTTAGGTTATAAAGTTATTTTGACAAATAGAAATGTTTAATAAGGGAGGGAGAACTGGAATCTGAGCAGAGTGGAATGATTATGAAGCACAACATTTTTTCAGCCTTTGAAGGATGTTTAGTTTTTCTTCCTGTTCAGTTTTGAGTTTTCTTTTATTAATGTCTGAAATAAACTAAAAGGGAAGTTTGGTCAGTCAGTCGTCGTCCAAGCCATCTAACTAATAGAAATGTGTCATGCTTAATCTATTATTTATTTAAACTAAAACACCAGGTTAGAATTGATTAGCATCCATTATTGTGTGAAGATCAGAAGTGCCCATTTAAGCAGGTATCAGTTCAATATACACACAGATTAACTAAAAAGAAAGGGCTGTTTGTTGTTCATGAAAACAATTTATGTTGCTAGATTTTCTGATGCTATGTGTAACTTATCCAGACTTTACCTTATGTATTGGGTTATGAAATCATATTTTACCAACACCATATTTTACATTTTCTTCATGGGCTGAACTTAATAAAACAACGTCAAGGTCTGATCTTTAAAAATAAGTCTCTAACTAACTCTTCGATCAAAGAAGGATATAAATCAGATATGTTTGATATGTCTTTTTCAGAGTAAGCCTTTATTTTGATACTTTGAATAGAGCTTGAAAAGGGAACTAAAGAGATGTCCCCCCGTGAAAAAGTCTTGAAGTGGAATTTTATCAGAGTTCTTCAAAAAGTTATTTGACAAGAGCAGAGCTTTTTCTTTGTAAGTAAATCTCATCATATACGATTGCTTAATTTCAATTCAACACATTGTGAGTCTTTTCCAGACCATTTGCCAACATTTCAAAAGGGTTTAGTATGCCAGGAAGCAGGTCACTCACAATGGTTCAATGCCCTTTTTAACACTTATTGAAATGTATCATAGCACAGTAACTTTCCTAAAATCACTTATATGGTTATGTTAGTTTATTAGCTTGCTCCATAAGACCACATTATGGGTTAAAAGTCTTTCTTGCAGCCTGTAAATATAAGCATAATGGCAATGTCATTACAGGATTCTGCTGCTGTGTGTTTTTATTATGTACAGGTATAGTTAAAATCAGAGGAACAGATTTTTTTCATTCATTCTGATATCCACTTAAGATACAAGCTCTAAATAGTCTTATAAACATGCAGCATAACCAACCTTGCCCTTGCACACTTGTTTACAAAATGTTGTTTTTAATCTTTGGCTCTGTGTGCTTTTGTGTTTCATTTAAAGTCACTAAATTGTAGTATTGTTTTTCTCCTTTGTCACTGCCAAGTAATAGACTAAAGGTGACATGTGAAGGCATCAGAAAGACATTAGAATAAAAATGACAGATTTAAGACAGCCTTGTGAATTTTTGACTCATGAATGGTGAGCTGACGTGTTGACGGTAAGATGTGTTATCTAATGATACTTTCATGAGAATTTGCAATACATAAACAGAATGTGATGCTTTTTAGATGAGTAAGGTTTATATTGAGTAATTGTATCAATACTTTTTACATTTACTGTGAATAGAAGAATCACAGACTGTTCCAAAGGAAAAAGTATATCACTTTTCATTAGCAGCTCACTCACTCTCAGATCATTAGACATTATTTCAGTCTGAATTGATTAACATTTTTGTTGTGCCGAAATTAAAACTGTTGAACAATTCACAAACAGGCAAACAAACACCTCTGCCAATTTACTGTGGTGCTGATGAAACTTGTCATTAATGGCTATGACAATATGTCAGTGAGCAAGGATGTCACTCAGTGATTGTTTTTTTTAAAGACTTTCTAAAATGCCTCACAGGTGAAGGCAGCATGCCTCATTTTTCATCACAATAGACGACAGGCATGCAAGATGGCCCAAGCTCCATACACATCCTTTGCGTGTCCGCCTTCATTTGGAGATGAATAATAAGCTGAGAAGTGTGGTTCACAGCTATGGCTCCTCATTGCAGCCGACACGGGTCACTGATCATTTTGTTTCTGATTGATCAGACTCATTTTCTGTTCTCCTCTCTAGGAACAGCAGATATCTGCCCTCCCAGTAAAATCACCTGTGTTGACAAAGCACTCGGTAAGAAACAATCCCCCTTCATTTCTTTTCTCATTGCACTAGATTCCCCTGGGGGGAAATGGAAACACAATCAGTAAATATGATAAGGATTTTTTTGTTAAACAAATACCTGGAGGTAGGACTTATATTGTGAAATGACTTTCCTTCATTGTGATTTGGTCGCTTTAAAGCTTAATGGCTGTGCTGCCTCCACTGTTGAAATCTTAATATTAACCCAACACTCCATTCCTGCCCCCCTCCCCCACGGCTGGCTCTCTGCCTCACAGCAGACATTGTGACTGAACAAAGGTGCCTTGGTTTCAAAGGCATTATGATTGCATTAAAAAAGATTTTTTATGGTCAGTGCAGACACATAATTATCATTTCTCAGCCAAATAAGCCAGAAATTTAATTATGTCTCTCTCAGCTGAATTCAAATCCTATCTGAAAAAGGGCTAAATGTAATCTTAGATATATCTGTTGAAAACGGGCTGTATTCATGTGGGTCACATCGCTCTTTCAAATGGTGTGAATACATTCAGCCACGTTGAAAGGTTTTTCTCCAGAGAAATGTATTTATATTGTAAGTGTGTTTGTTCTTGAATCAGTGCGACCTATGCTGGATCATAGATGCATGTTACTGTCATCAGACACACATATCTAATTGTTAAGGTTATGAAGCATAAACATGAAAATGGTAGGCTGGGTCACTGCATCAGAGAGGAGTGGCGCATTTAAGAAAATCACACCATTGTAATTTCAGCCCTTATCCTTGTTAATAAGGATGCAAAGTTTTAACAGCATGAATGTATACAAAATAAGCAAATTTCCATTTCTCTACAGGTAAAGGACCAGCTGTTATTTAATTCATTATGGTACATCGTCCACTTTGCCAGATTTAAACCCTGAAAATGTAATACTACTCATGACTAATTTCAAGTATGCTCTCCATCACTTCCATCACCGTCCACATTGTGTAAAACTTTGTGGCAATCCTTGTTCTGGTCCAATGGAAACACATCACCTGGATTAGCCTTGTGCTGCATGAAGTGCAGAACTAAGTATCCAAAGGAGTGATGTTGATAATATACTGTGGGACAAAAATATAAAATCAATTCTAAATAATCATCACAAATGTTCGTTTTGGTTAATTAAAGTAACACTAAAACAGTTTGCAGATTATAGTAGACGGCAGGTCCGATAATCATACACATTCTGAGTGGGGTGGCTCCTGAGCTCAGACTGTAGGGGTGGCCTGTGCCATCCGAGGCCACCCATCTGGTGCCGCCCATGGTGCTCCCCCTCTCTGATTTGTTTGTATTGTATTGTCTTGTTTGGTTGTTATTATTAGTCATGCAATCATGCAATGATGTTTTAGACGTAAATAATTTTGTAAGCTGAATTATTTATTTAGTCTGAGGTGAATAAGCTCTGTATCAAAGCAACTCATGTATCTGTATGATTCTCCAGGTACCTTTGATATTCTGTGTTAAATGATGTGATCCTCGGCTCATGTCCTCTTACAAAAATGGCAATGAAAAATCTGCCTGGATGAAAATGCCTGGATTCAGGCTGAAACAAAACCACCCTGGCTTATCTAAAGAAATTTGATGTCAAACAACATTCACAGAAAGACCTTGCTGGTATTTCTTGTTTAAAGATTTTAGAGCCCATTAATGAGCCTTTTTGGTTTTTTTTAAAATGCCAACAGCATTCTTTGGATTGCCTTTAAAGGAGACTTGTATTTTATTTATTTGGGATCACAATGTGGCCCTGCAAACATTCTCTGATGGAGAGCAGAAACATAGTTTTCCCCAAGTGTTCGCAGAGGACATGTGTGAACAACAACAGACTAAGCCAAGTTTCAACTCCATTTCTCCATTTTGATAACAAACATCTTCAGTATTTGTAATCACTGTTTTTTTCCATAGATTATCAAAAGTTGTGAGTTATTTTAATGTGTTGCTTTTTACAAACCAATTGAAACTTACAAACTTTCTGAGATGTGAGTTTATTATTACCTTATTATCTCCACAAAATAGCTGGGATCTCAGTGTTAAACCACATGCAAAGATAGTGAAAAATTGTAAATAAATTAGAGAATGTACTGGTTAAAGAGTCAGATAATTCTTTCAAATTCTGCCAGGACATGAGACAGATACTATTGTTGAACAGAAACACCACCCTCAAATGAATATTGCATTAACAAGTGTTTGTTGTCTCATGTCTGCATATCTAGAGCTTTGAGTGCTCTATGACTCGTTAAGAAATTAGTTGAACAAGTTCATTTAGAGGTTATGTAATGTCTGTGCTTATTCTGCTACCCTTTAGTTGTACAAAAAATTACTAATACCTTTTATCCACAGAATCCTTTTTTCTTTTTCTATGTTGCAGATGCATTTTATTTTTTCCTCTAAATTCAGTGTTGTATCCTGTGTATTTCTCTAAAAGGCTGATTCAATCTCTCCATTGTGTTTCCATTGTGTTGCAGCACAGCTGCAGAAGAATAGCGGGGACACCTGCCCATGTGAGACACCTTGTAATCTCACCCGTTACGGTAAAGAGCTCTCCATGGTCAAAATCCCGAGCAAGGGCTCTGCTCGCTATCTCTCCAGGAAATATGACAAGTCAGAGGACTATATCAGGTACATCAAGGACCTTCAGTAAGACTACATATTGGAATAATACTCTGATTGGCCTAGCCTAAATCTGTTGTAGGCCTTGCCCGCATCTTTGTAGGTCCAGCCTGCATCTTTGGCCAAAGGGAGAGAGAGGACGAGATGGCAAATCAGTGCGTGGTTCAGTCAGTTCTCTCAGATTATTTCAGAGAACACAAGCTTTTTATACAATGTGACGAACAATGATGTGTTAGAGACTTCCCCCTGCCCCAACATGTGGAGCATATGACTAGAGTTAACTAGTTTAACCTAATATCAGGGTTGAATTTTTAATATTTCTCATACCACATATGAGCACTGAGATGACTGTAGTGTTAAAACGGCCATGAACTTTGACCTCCAGTCTGCAATAATAACTAGTATTCATAATATAAATCAAATTTTAATCTTCTTTATAAAAAATTCTATTTTACATGTTTTCTTTAGGTTTTGAATCAGTCATCTTAGTAGTGGCTCTGGTATTTGATTTTTCATGTCACTCATTATTATTGTTTGTTTATTTTTTACCTACTTATCCACTCACACACTGACTTACTTAGATACAGTTTGAGATCCTGGCATTCTGCACAGCCAGGCCTTATTCTGGGCTTTATAAGCATGTCTGAAAGGCTGTAAAACATACAACTAGAAAGCAATCAGAGAATGCAAACCTCCACCAAGGTAACTCACATGTTGCTGTTACACCTATAAGCAATAGCTCCATGATAAAGTTACCATGATAATATGATTCCTTGACCCTGAAAACTCACACCTAGCGCCTGGAATAATGTTGATATCATCATTAGATAGACAGTTATTGAGCAAAACTGATTGTTTGCTAATGGCAGTCGTCTGGATCACCACCAAAATATAATCATTTTTAAGTTTTGCCATTATCAACTTCTCCTGAAAATTTCAGCAAAATCCTTCCAGTAGTTTTTTGTGTAATCTTGCTAACAAACAAACAAACAAACAAACAAACACACAGACAGACAGACAAACAGACAAACAAACACAAGCTGGCAAAAACATAACCTCCTTGGTGGAGGTAACAAAACAATGTGGAATGTGCAAATCTTCCTGCCAAAAGATATGATTATATGACCCGTGAATGACTGGAGAAATACAAGACTGACGACAAGTCGTTCTTATCTTGACTTGAATGTGATTTATATTACTCCACAGTATGTGAGTGCAAATAAAGTTGGTGTGGGAAAAAAAAATAAGAAGATAAATTCAGAGGAGCTTTGCATTGTCTGTGAATTTACAGGAAATATGTTTCTTTCTTGTATTGATGCTTATTTGAAGTTTATTAAATTAACAAGTGCTTGTTCACTTTGTAACTTGTTATCTGATAATAGCAGAGACACAGTACTCCCCAAACATAAAATCAAGTTCTTAGTGTTAAATAACAAAAGTCAATTTGAACACATTTTATCAAGTGGTAAAAAATGTGTAAACTAAGCATCCTTTGTAGAGCTTTGACTTTTTCATGCCCTATGTGTTTTTTTAAATAGATGTAATGCACGAAAATCTGCCATTACTGTCACTTCTCTCGTCATTGCCAGGTTAAAGTCAGGGTTGTTGAAAATGCAAACACAGCCCTTCCAGATAGCTCCTGATGCCTTACAACACTTAATATTACCAGATTTTCTAAATCCAGAGAGATCAGAGACATGGCACTGACTGAGCAAGCTGCCAGTGTTCGTTGTGCTCATTTCAGCTAAAGCCTGAAATACCTCATTATTTCACAATCGCTGCTTAGATCTGTGCAAAGCCCCTCAGGCCTCGCATTCCCATCATGGCAACTTAAAATGAGAACAAAATGAACTGAAATTATATATTTTAATATGTTGAATTTGGAATAAATAAAAACAGCACAAGTGTTTTCACTGTTTAACACACACACTTTGTTTATTTTCAGAGACAACTTCCTCGTCTTAGATATCTTCTTTGAAGCTCTTAACTATGAAACAATTGAGCAAAAGAAAGCCTACGATGTTGCCGGTTTATTAGGTAAGATTTCTGTCAACTTTCTTTCTGTATTAGAGTCTGTTCCAATAGACCTTAGCAGAGTGTAAAGTGTTTTTATGCTTCATTCACTACCATGGACAAAAAATCATGCATCAACTGTTCCTTCTTTTCAGGTGACATTGGTGGACAAATGGGTTTATTCATCGGAGCAAGTATCCTGACAATTTTGGAAATACTGGATTATATCTATGAGGTAAAATGTTTTCACTTCTCTAAATAAATTTTACAATCACAACATGGAATTAGAAATTATTGTGGACTGTTCAGCAGTACAGTTCCTGTTTTGTGGGATTTGGGGGACGTTGCAATTTCTCATACACATTCATGCTAACATTTTCTTTATGAGTATTCCACAACACTGATGATTTTCTTTTTATCTTTATGAAAAGTCAACTGGGAATGTTTCACTCATGATGCAGGTTTGCAGCTTTTTGTTATGATTTCCAGGCTCTGAAATTATGCCAAACATGCAAGTTATGCTGGTCCTAAAAATACACTTAGATCAGCAGATTCTTTTTGAATGTTTATAGCCAGCAGGCTGCTGATCAGTAAACATGTATGTGCAAAGTATAATCAAAGGGAAAGAAGGGAAGGGATTTAATATAAAAATCACTCTTCACTTTGTGTGTGTCTAAATTTCTATGCCCTTGCTGCTGTCCAATGGATGAATCCAGATGATCAAGCACAGGTTTCAACGAATGCTGAGGCCACAAGAGGAGAAGAAGAACAAGCAACAGACCAGCACAGTTGCAACAGTGGGTTTAGAGGAAATGAAAGTGAAGGTATGCCTCATCATGTTTAGAGAGTCATTTGACTATATCATTTTCCCACTCATAACTGAACCTGCATTAAGGAATTTTAAACCTCAAAAGAGGAAAGGCATTGAAAAAAATGTTCCCTCTTAAAACATGATAAATGATTTATCCTTTGTAGGGAGTGCATCTACCTTTTGGAGTGGGGATGTTCTTGCACAACAAAATTTTAAGATATTTATATCCTAACAGAATACCTTATGTGTCCACATGTTATGCCTTTGATTTATGCTACATACTATGACTTCAAAGTCTCAGGCTTAACTTGTCTGTTGTGCCTTAAACAGGATCCCAATGAAATGACAAGAAGACACCCAGAGGGGGCCTACGCCAACACGATTCTCCCAAACCACCACCACCCTAACCCTCATTCTCACCAACGCCATGCCGGGCACCGTGGGGTGTTTGAGGACTTTGCATGTTAGAGTCAACATTGTTTTCGGTCTGTTGACAACAAAACATGAAAGCTGTCTATCTTGAGAGCAATGACAGACCATTTGTGTTTTTGTCTGTCATTTGCAGTTGTTAGTGAAAGCTACAGCCAAAGTGGAACACCAAACTTAAGCTGCTAACAAAGCACCTGTCATACAGTATGTAGGCACAATTGGACACTGCTTTAACCTTTTTCCCTTCTCTGGGTAGGACTCCTCTAAACTGTGTCCAGCTGCAGGTGAGAGTTTCTGTGATGCCAGGATGTTGGTTCATATTCACAAAAATTATGATCAATGCATGTCACTTTGATCAAGTTTATATCTAAACAAAAAGAGAAATTTGAGTTACAAGATTTACCTTGTATCCCTGATACAAACCCCAATTCCACTGAAGATGGGACTTAAAACACAAAGAAAAAAGGATACAATGATCCCTTTTGACCTTTATTCAATTGAATACACTAAAAAGTCAAAACATTAAATATTCAAACTTATAAACTATTTTCTTTGCAACTGTTCACTCATTTTGAATGTGATCCCTGCAACATGTTTGAAAAAAGCTGGGACAAGGGCATGGCCCGTCTGTGTGTGTCAGACAACAGCACACTTTTTCCTTTGCATCAGTCCTTTTAAGATAAGCTTGGGTCTTGAGATGCTGGTGGGTTTTCTGGATGTAGTTCATGTATGGCTTTCTTTGCATGGTAGAGTTTTAACTTCCACCTCTAAATGTGGTGATGAACTGTGCTGACTGACAGTTGTTTTCCTAAGTGTTTCTGAGCTCACGTGGTTATATCCTTTACAGAACAATGTTGGTCTTTAATGCAGTGCCACCCGAGGGATTGAAGGTCACAGGCATGTTGGTTTCTGGCCTTGCTGCATACGTGCACAGATTTTTCTGGATTCTCTGAAGCTTTTGTTGATATTATGGACTGAACATGATAAAATCCCTAAATTACTCAAAACTCAATGCTGAGAAACACTCTTTCGATGATTTGCTTCTGCAGTTGTTCACAAAATGAACCTTGCCTCCTCCACGCTTGTGAATGACTGAGGCTTTCAGTCATTTTATGCCTTTTTTATACCCAATCATGACACTCACCTGTTTCTAATTAACCTGTTCATTTATGGAATGTTCCATGCTGATGTTTTTTTGAGCATTTATCAACTTTCCCAGTCTTTTGTTGCCTCTGTCCCAGTTTTTTGGAACATGTTTCTGGCATCAAATTCAAAATGAGGGAACAATTGCAAAAGAAAAATTGAAGTTTATCAGTTTGAACATGAAATATCTTGTATTTGTGGTGTATTCAATTGAATATAGGTCCAAAAGGTTTTGCAAATCATGTAATTCTGTTGTACTTACATTTGACACAGCATCCCAACTTCATTGAGAACAGGATTAGAATTTTCTTTTATCTATATCTTCTCACTTATCTTTCTGCAGACTGTTTTTTCTTATTTAAAACCACAGTGTACCATACTAAGCTATTACACAATATAAAGTATGTATAATTTCATGAAATACTACAATTGATATGTTCTATTACCATATTCTATATTGTATTTAAGATGAGAATAATCCAGTGAGCAAACATTAGTCGTGTTATATCCACCCCAAAATATGGGGGAAATTGTTAAGGCTGAACTGTTTGATTGTAGAAAAAATAGCACCATTTTCCACATCATACACTTTGTCTGGTTTGTAGTCAAGGTGTTAGAGAGTAGCATTTTGCTTGTACATAAAGTCCAACGTTAAAAAGAAAAAGCTCCAAGATAATGTTTTAGTAGATGGTGTTTATACTAAGGTAAATGATTACTTATGAAACACTGATTTTATTAGGTGTGTATTTAGAAGACTACATTTTTAGGACAATAACTATCAGAGTAGTATTTACTTTGCATTTTTATTTCTCCACAAGTATAAGTGCTAAACATCAATACAATTGCACAGGTAACACAAATGAACTGTAGTATCGGCTTTTCCAAAATAGTTAGAAATGTCCTGCATAGACCATTTGTGAAGGAGGATGTTTTAGATATGACATAGTAATACTTTAATCAATGTTTATTTCATTTATTTTCCATCCATCATCTTCTCCTTACTTGACTTCATGTCTCTAAGCAGACATAAGCAATAAGAAACAAAACTGTATTTCTATTTGTCATCTTATTCAGCTTGTAAACTAGTGAAAGTGTAGCAATTATCGACAGTGAGGCTATTTTTTTCTTTCTGTCTTTCTGTATATATATGTGTGTGTGTGTGCGCGTGTGTGTGTGTGGGTATGGGTGTGTTTGTGTACATGCCAGCGTGCACTGACGTGTGTGTTTGCATGTACACTCTTACATTATTAGCACACTTGACTGAGCACACTTGTCTGATAAGGCATCAGAAAAGTAAGGTTACAAATTTGAACAGCAAGATTTTTTATACATTATAATATAAAACAGTATACCTGTGATAGAAAAAGAGGTAACTGAATATAGATAGATATATCAAGATTTATTTTATTTCTCTTTAGACAGATAAATGCTTTAAACTTTATGTAGCTTGTATAATCAATGGCCTGAGTCAAATTTCCAAACTTGTCCAAAAGAGTTTTGTTCAAAATGTTTCTTTAGAACAAGTCAACAAACTTCTAAAAAATTTTAAAATAGAAAATCAAAACCTGTTTTAAATACACATGATGATATAGCTGAAACACTAAATGTAATGAGGACATTCATTTACTCTTTGCTGTGTTAAATTATTGATGGTCAGCTTGCTCTGTAGCACTTTTGCACCTCAGGAAAGTGGAAAATCTCTATATTTTGGTTCCACGTATCGCCTGATCTTATTGGATTTTTGAGGCTGTATAATGCACCTTTATCATAAATTGGAACATTTTAGTTGTACTTTTGGTGTCTGTTAAAATGACGTACAATAATATAATACAATTTTATTGAAAGACAGTCAAGTGGATCTGACAACAGTGGAGAAAGGGGTGTTTTTATTCATTTTTGAGAAAAAAAAGGAAACATAAAATAGTGAATTAGAAATAAGTTCAGCATTTTACTCAGTTAATAAGGCTCTAATTAGTACATGTAATTATACAATTTTTAGTCAAAAGCTATTTAATTTCTGTCCTTTGAAATTTAAAATAATTGTGTTAGTTGAGTCCTTGGTGGAAAACTACCTGTAAAAACAAATTACACTTTGGAAAATCCTGGTTCTTTAGAAAGAAATTCACATCTTAACACAATTCTGCATTTGAGATGAAAACAGTCCACTTGGCCACTCATATTCAGTTGTTCTCTATTACCTAACCTTAAAGACTTAATACATGACTTCATTAAATATTACCTTTTTTAGGCAAATGTTCATGTAAGGAGTCATTTAGGTTTGTGCAATTTGTTTTGATCCATTTTGGTCAGTAAAAATTTTCAGAAGCTGCTTGGTCAGTGGATCATTTTATTGGCTTTTTGATGTATTGTAAATATATATCTTTTTTGTTTTTATTTCATCTTGTATTCATGTGTTTCACCAAGCCACACGCCAGGAAACAGCACAGTCTAATTCAGATACAGCTCCAACACAAGGTTCATCAGCTAAATCAGATATTTTCATCTTTCTGGAAGTGCCAGTCATCTTTCCCTCATGTACAACTTATGCAGTGATGCAGTGAAAGTTATTGTAAGTATGCTTTAAACTTGCTTATTACAACTGATGTATTTTTTTTAATTAAATTAAGTACGTCTTACCCTTACCCTCCAAAGCAAAATCTGTTGACCCCCACCCCCACCCCCCAAAAAAACAAAGAAACCTTATAAACAGTTAATTCCTCAAGAATTCCTTAAATTGTCTGATGATTCATGAAAAATGTTGCTTTACAGATTTTTGTGTTCACAAATAATGCATTTTCTCTGTTATATGATGGATGCATTATATTATGTCTCTACATCACGGTAGCATCCAATGTGTTTTCAGTGTCCTCTATCTGTCACATCCCCTCCCCCTGTCAAGTAATCATGGGCTATACATGGCTGTTTAATATTCATAATCATGTGTCACTTTGACATTTTCAAAAGGTTCCCAATCACAGTCTCTGATGGCATCCTGTACAGCCTATGCATAACAATCTTCTCCTCTGTCATCAATAATTGTAGCTATCCTCAGCCAAGTCACACAGGGGCCGGTGTGTTGACATGAATACAAGCTCCTCTCTCACTACTGAGTCTGGTTGAACTGGTGGAGCCTGGGGGCCATACTGAAAGTTATTATTATTGTTGTGATTTTGCATTTAGCTGCACTGTTAAAACAATACCTGATAAATCCATGCTGGTGGTGGTGGAGGGTCAAAATCACAAGTCAACAAAGACTTATTACAACAGCATTGTTATTTCTGTGTTGCATGTCATGGAGCATGTAATGGAGCTGTGCAGTCGGCAATGGATCTGCACTAAAGCAGAGCAGACAGCTTTGCAGCTTGAAGACATGAAGCTCACATACTTGACATTCCTCAAGTCTCTGACCTCCCACAACATTCAGTTTAAATGGCCTCGTGAACTACTGTTTGTGTTTTGTTCCAAAGGTAATTATTGTTCAAAAAAATATTTTATCAATCAATTCAGTTTTTACATATATGTATTGGGATTATTAAAGCTTGTTTTTATTCTGGTTTAATAAAACACTAAATACATAGAGGTGCTCAGAGAGCACAAACCTCCATCAAGGCATTCCTGATGCGAGCTGAGCTTTAACAAAAAAGTGGAAATTTGCCTCCTAATGTTAACAAATGCATAAAAAAAAACTTGATCCGCAGTCATATTCAGATCACCATCAAAATCGTATCACTTCTCCATTGATGTCATGACCAACGTTCCCTGAAATTTCATCAAACAAATATCTATTTGAGTTATTGCAAAAATGTAGAAACTGCCCTACCTCCAATGTTATATCCTTTTAAAAAATCCTGGATCCACATCCCCACCTAAATCTAATTACCTGAAAATGTCTTAAAAAACCCTTGAGAACTTTTTGAGTTATCTTGCTCACAGACCGTCAGCCAAACAAATGGACAAACGCCAGCAAAAGCATAACCTCCTCAGCAGGGATAATAACCATAGTTTCTGAGAAAATTTTTATTTCTACTGAAGGTTCCAAGTTACTTCCTTTAATTTTATTGCAGTGTGGGAAGAGAAAGTCCTGAAAACTACCATAAAATAAGTACAAAATAATGCCTGCCAATTAACTCCAGGCTGCTCTGTTATTATGTGGTTTTACAGCACAGCTCAGAGCAGTACACATGGACCCCTGAAAATACTAAAGCTGTAATTAAGGCTGCAATGTTTTCCCTGGAAACCCTCAGGTCTGTTGAAATGGTAAGGAATGTGAACTCCACATAAGTAAAAACAAGAATGAGATTAATACATGAAACTAAAGAAAATGTTCTGTATGGTAACACTCTCACCTCAGCTTTTGGCAGCCAGATCTGACTGAGGAGCTTTGCTGCAAATGCTAACTGTGTGCTTTTGCTGACACCTAAAGGACGAAATGGATTTTTTGACTGTCAACAAAAATAATAGTTTTTTGTAAAAAACAAAAACAAAAACAGCAATAGATTTTTTTGAAGTGGATCTTTATGCATTCCTTGTTCAAAAATTACAATAATTCACAGTTCATTTGGGAAATACAGCACACAATTCACTGTGACAAGTGTTTATTAAGATGTATTGCTTTGGTTTTATAGTTATATGAATATAAATACCTGATTAAAAAATAAATGTCCCAAGTAGCAATTGACTGAAATGTATTTGCATACATTTTGAAATGAATTTCTTGTACAGTAAAGCATTTGAAATTGGCAAAACAGTCAAACAGCATGGTCTATAAAGTGAGATCCAGTAGGTTTTACTTTTGTTGCCAAAAAATAAAATACAAAATTGTTGTGTCAATAACCATTTAAATATAGTCAACTGAATATTTCAACATGTGCAGAGGATGCCATGACAGCCTTTTCCAGGACAGACATATTCAGATTTTGCATAATTCATTGTAAAACAACAAATTAATTATAGACAAACTCCTTCACGGGCCCCCTCAGCTGTGTTACCTGTGTTGATAACAAAAGTTCTCTAAATTACTCCATATCATTTGTGTATTATTTTCACATTGGGAAAAGTTCTAAAAGATAAGCAAAACAACTTATTGTAATCTCAGCTCTAAATCATTCACAGTGGTTTTCGGAAGACTCAGTTTGGTATTCTGGCCATTACTAGATACCACTACATACCCTTAAAAAATACAGCTGGACACTCTTATTACACCAGCCAGAGTACTGTCATAGTAAAGATTGCTCCCATCAAAAAGAAGAGGTGTTATAAAAGTATCGCATAAAGACTGCACAAACTGACCATCACACTGTGCAATTACACTGCAGAAAATACTGCAAACACGTGTGTGGACCAACAAGGCAGACAACATATTTGAAACATAAACGTGTATTAAATTTATATGAGAAAAGTACTTGCCTTAATTATTTCATAAAACACACTCTCTCACACACACAAACACACACACACACACACACACACATATAAATATATATATATAAATATATATATATATATATATATATATATATATATATATTTATATATATATAGATACATATAGATATATATATATATAGAGAGAGAGAGATATATGTATATTCAAATGTCTATAGTCAAAAGTGTCTCGTGTCAGCAAATTACATTAATTTCTTGTAATAATTCAGTACAGTGTATAACTTTAGATTGAAGACACACAGCACCCTAATTAAATGCAATGCTGTAAACGGAATAGTATAAAAAACGCTTTCTAAGCAGCAAATGTCTTTGCAACTGAGGTCCTCTCCTCATTTGAACAACTCCTGTATACCATTATATTGCACTTTACAATTTACTTTGAACAGTTTGCTTCCAGTAACACTACCTTCACACTAAATCAGTGAAGGAAAATCCTCCAATTGGCTAGCAAGGGAATAAAGGACCATGATCCCAGCAACTTACAATTACTAAATATATATTACAAAAATCCTAAATCTTGGAAATAATGTACGCTACACTTTTTGCCACAAAAAATGGTTCTTGGATTATTTCATTATTTCATTCCATTTTTAAATTCTTTGCAAATATTTCTGAAACATTTAATGGTTTCATGAGAAAATACACACTGCTAACCTATGATGTCTACAGACAAATAGGGTATAGGACATTTTCTTTAACCTAAGGCACTTTACAATTTTGTGGTCATTTGAGATCCTTATAAATTGCCAAGTCACCTTTTTGATCGAAGGTAAAATCCCAATCTTTTGGTATTCTTAGTTGAGTATCATGCCTCATCTCCACTGATAAATATTACCAGTGCATCACCTGAAGGAACAGCAAAACTTAACAAAATATAATTTCAGAGGGCTTAGGCTGTGAGTGATAAGGCACTGAACAAAAATGCATTTTGAGAAAGTACTACAAATTAGCAATTATAAAGAGGAAAAATGTTTCAGATGCCTTTTGTAAAGGTGCAGATTTCCTCTCGTGTCACACGCTACCATAAAACCACTAAAACTATTCAATTTAAACTGTGTCTAGCAGTATAAGATTTTCTTAATATATAACATCCTATATACTGCATGTGTTGTCTGTGTTTGGATCAACTGAAAAGCAACTATGTACAGTTACAATTAACATTTTAACAAGTATTTGTTTAACTAGTTTAACCCAAAATAAAAATAATCCGTTGCCCTGCAATCGACTGGCGACCGGTTCAGGGTGTACCCCGCCTCTCGCCCCAATGACAGCTGGGATAGGCTCCAGCTCTCCGCAACCCCGAAAGGGATAGTTGGCATAGAAAATGAATGAATGAATGAATAAAAATAATCAACAAGCAACTGCACCTTCTATTTCTAAATAGTTCATTGAATACCTCCTCGACAACACAAAAAATGATCCAAAATTTCTTCCAGAGGTTAATGGACCAAAAAGATCTCAGACACCTAAAGAAGAAGAGGTGAGTTGACACTCAAGTGTCTACGTTGTCCAACATGCTCCTGCTGTGAAATGCATAATACCTAGCACTAAGTTAGAGCTCTACTAGTCTTTGCATGCCACCTAGTGGTTGAAACAATAACCTACACAGCTTTTAGAAATAAAAGTGTAACAAAATCGTTTGGTTCCAGCTACTCATTTGTATGGACAAGCATTGTAAACATTTTTTTAAAAGTTGCACTGAGGGTGCACTGCATTCATTCTTACAAACTTACAAAACGAATATCCCCTGATACAAACCAAAAACAAAGAATGTTAGGCACAGTCACATTCATAACCACATCCAGACATGGGCTGTGATAAGTGGAAAAGGAAGTGTTAAATTGTGTTGTTCAACAAAAAGTTGCTCTTGCTCACTCTAGAATCTAGACCACTCTATATCCTATTGCAGCAAATATCTGTTAAACACAAAAAGGAACATACAGTTTACATTTAGCTTCAAGTGCTGTTTCCTTGTTCTTGCTCAAACAGAAGCATGGCAAGCTGGTAGCGGGAACCAAGACCTTCCATATTGCTCTGGACACATCTATGATAGGTGTCTTCACTAAGCCTTGGATTGCATGCTTGGTACCTGTACTGTTGGTGCAATGCTGGCTCCACAGCTCTAAATACATGCAGACCAGAATACTTTACAAACATGTCATACATGTCCAGTGTGTCTAGAATCTCCTCATTCTCTTGGACATCTGCTACCATGCGTGTGCGTGTTGCCATGTAGTCTGAGTTATAAAAACATGCTTCATCAAATGACCTATGATCAAAATGCCCTGCATCCTTTACCAGGTCAACTGTGACAGGGGGCTGCTGGTTGTGATAGGCTACATCAGGATTGAAGTCCTGGAAATGGATTGGGAAGAACACCTGCCAGTTGTTAATGGAATTCATACGGCAGCGGTTCAGAAACTCTGAATTGATGTTTGTGTTAGCATTAGCTAAAAAAAACAAAGTGTCAACTGGGTGTTTCTTTGAAATAATGTCCATGTACTTGATCTGGGATGGTGTTTCTGTCTTGACACTTATCCATGGGATTTTTACTGTAGGATATTTATGTTCGTATGCATTTATCTGGTTCTTCACATCAGCAAATATATCATTCTGGTTCACTTGCTGTGCCTCCACTGGGTCATAAATGAACAAGAACGTTAGGATAGCATTTTCATTACTTTCAAAAGCATTAGAGGAAAAGACCTCCAGGAAATGGTTGACATAAGCCCTGTCCTGCAGAGTAAGAGGTATAATGATGTGAACCCTTGTGGCCTCAGTTACATATGGCATTGGGATGATCTCAATTCTACTTAAAGGTCGCACTAAATGAACCCGCTTGGTGATGGAACGGCTATGACCTTTTTGGTTAACCACCTCAAGCTGAAGGTCTAAGGTGTACTCCATGCCTCTCACAGGGTCAAATCGTCTATATCCATTTATCAGCTGCTGCTTTTTCAGGTGTAAGACAGGTTTGTACCGCTTGTTCAACTCTCCCATGGCTGTGGCAATGACATCAGCGACATCTATGTGATCAGCGCCCTGCAGTTCACATTTTGGAGAGCCATCGGTGCATGAGTAAATCTCCTCCTCCGTAAAATATTCCCACTTTAAAACCTCAAAGCGAGATTTTGGCTCAAAAGGTGGATTTATCCCCACAGGCCACTGGGCACTTCGGTTACCCTCAAAAGCGACCTCACTGACGTTCTTTATTTCTGCCTGTGGAAACACAAAAAAAGGTCCTGAGCTAGACAGCTGTTGACAAGATATTTACAAAACTTGAATTGTGGGAGACACTATTAAAATGACCAAAGGAGAAAGCAAGAAACAGGTTTAACTTTGCCTCTGACCATTGGTGGGTTGTGACGCCTGAAAATCAGCTTACCTGCAGCTTAGCAATGTCATCGTAAGTCTTCTGGAGTTCAATCTCAGTGAAGTATCTGTGCAACTGGTACATCTGTTCAGGGTCAGACACTGGATGGACTGCCAGAGCTCTTTTGAACTGTTCATTCTGCTCTTTGCTGGGGTCAGAGTTTTTTCCTAACTCATAATGGTGATACTGAAGCCCCTAAGAAGAAGAAACAAAGGTCTATACATGAGTCACTTTATATCCAGCATTACAAAAACATTCCTTATGTTGTTTCACAACCTTGTTGCAACACTGAGCTATTTTCATTATACCCAAGTGTGTTTGAATAATTTTGTTCTAATTTTAGTACCAACAAGTTGAATTCACTTGTGATACCTTATGAACTCTGAGGTTTATTTTGAGAATGTGTTTTCTACATTTTTTCTCACAACTTTGCTCAAAATGGAAAATATTATGTCTGTGATTTAGCTCATAAGAAAATGTTTCTAAAATGACCACCGTGGGATTGGGTTCAAAAGGCAGGTGTTAAAGTTTTGAAGATTTTAAAATGATGGTCTGACACTTGAACATTACATCCTACTGAAAGACACAGTCATTCAGTCTGAAAACAGTAGGCACCTAAGGAGCTTGAGTGATTAAAAAGTGAATCCAATCTAATCAGGCTATTAAAAGACAACAGAACTGAGACACTGCTTAACTGGGCAGCGAGGCCACTCTGTTGTAAATGTTTGCCAACAGCACCTCTCTACACCTGCAGAGAAAAATGGCATATAGCAGCAGTTGCACCTACTTGTCAGGGTTTCTCCTAACGGATGAAGGGCTGAGTGCCTCTAACATTTTTAATCTATACCAGCTACCCAAAAGAAGATGTTCTGCTGAAGCTCTTCTGACCTGAGAGCTTTAGTTGGCTATACAATCAACACTCAACTCTGTGACAAAACAGTTTCTGGGTCACTAAAACAGCATAAAACTAAAGCAAAATGCAATGCAATAACAGAACCAAAACTAACCAACAATTTAAAGGAGAAAACAAAAAGGCTGGCAAACTAAACAAGCCATACTAAATGCATCAAACAATTTTCTGAAAGGGCACAGGGACAAATCGTTGCTCCACAGAGCCTGTTTGACCTTAAATGCTAATGACATTACAGGGCCAGAGCATGTTGACCCACAGGGGATTTTCACACCATTGAACCCAAGCAAGGCTGAACTCAGCTGTCCTCTGCTTGCCTGTCCAAGTATTACATGATAATGCTGAAGCAGTAAAGAACTGAAATGCTATCAGATATTTGTTTTCTCTTTGCACATGTTCACAGTGTTCACAGAACACAACCTCCATTTTAGCAAAGAATCTAAAGAAAGTTTTACCTATCTGTCAACTTTTGGTTCTTTTCAGAGCCAAGTGGGCATTTTAGCAAGTTTTTACAATATGTTGACATATTTTCAAATGAGATCTAAGGTAAAAAGAAGGCCTAATATGTAGAGGCTTTTGACATAAGCTACTTTAAATGATAGTCATTCATTTGGACCAAATGTATCAAGTAGTAATTTCATTTTATTACGGAGCATATATTGTTAGTAAAAATCAAACTATATTGTTGTCTGTTTGATACAACTACAGAAGTCTCAAATATCCAGTATACCATAAGTTGTTGTTCCTGGTAATCAAAAGCTGCCTTTGTATCAAACAGGAATCTGTATTGTTTTCTCTAGAATTATATCAAAGTGTACAATTCTGATTTTGTATAACTACCTTATATTTTCTTAACATTAAACAAACACAGAGATACTGTGCATTGCTGTCCAGCTTAAAAATGTTGAGATATGATTTTTAGTCAATCTGACCCAGTCCTGGTGAGATCCATTGATGTGTTTCAATGCCAGTAATCCTGATTATTTTCATGGTGGCTCCTCCTTTGTTAAGCCTCATTGGTTCTTTCAGTTTTCGCCTACTTTGGCACCACCTGTGAAGAAAGTGGTACCTCAAGTGTCTTTGCTGATTTTGGTCTGTACATGTGTAGGTTTTGTTCTGCAAGATCTCATTGCGTGTTTTATGAATCCTTCGAATTTCGTATCTAGCATGGGAAGCAATATGAACAGCCTCAGACTATGGCTGTTTATTTGGAGCAATCATGTGTACCAAAATTATATCCTTAAAAAAATTAAACACAGGCCTTTATCTGTATTGTTCAACTAATATACTTTATCTACCTACAACTAGCTTCACCTCTCACCAGTGGTTTCAGACACTGATAGAAACAATACAGAAAAATTAAGTCTGTTGGCCTCAACCTAGCTTTCTCATAGAGATATCAGTTTTAACCTCCTTTCCATGACAAACTCTAATGATGAGCTCTTCAGCAAATTCCTTTACACCCCCATCTTAAACATATCAAATAATTTATGCATTTGTAATGTAGGTATGACTGAAGATAAAAATAATTGTTTAATAATAAAAACATTATCAAGTATACATACAATTTAAACTCCACTTACCTCATATTCACTGACACAGTTTGTTTTTGTATAGTCAATAATGCATCTACCAAGCCACTCATCAGGTCTTGCACTCAGGATGTCATTCCTACAATTTTCCAGGAAAGGCTGAAGTCGGAGGAGCAAGGGGCGTGACAGAAGGTACCCAAAACCTCCATGGCAGTACTTCCCATCCATCTTTCCCCCAATAAACTCCTCAGGACTGCCCATATAAAGGTCTCTGTCCATACTTAGATGATCTACCAGGGATTTAATCCTGTCAGCTTCTGTGTAGGCATCATCTTGGACAAAGTAAAACCAGTCATATTCATTGATATAATGGTCTAAAATGTATTTGATATTCTGAAACATGTTCCATATTAACCTCTCATCTCCATGAGAGACAACAAACATGCCATGAGGAACTTTGCGGTTGCGCATTCCAGTGAAAAAAATCACGGTGTCCAGGTGGTGACTAATGGTGCGATTCACAGCTACCCCCAAGGTGTTTATGGTGCTTTTGGATGTCAGGACCCCAACAAACAGACGCTCTCGCATCCCCAGCTCTGTGCTTATGTATTTAGCTCTGGAAAAAAAACAAGACACATAAATCACCTAAGAATAAATGTACACAATAGAAGACATCATTTCCAACATAAAAATACATTTTTAAAAAGCCTTCATTTTAGTTTGTCCTATTTTTCATCAACAAACTCTGAATTTAAGTACTTACACCATGACTGGAAACAGTAAGCTAGTTTAGATGAGGCAAAGAAATCGTGGATCTGGGATAAATACAGGATACTATCCACCAAATGTGATGGAAATTCTGACAGAATATGCAATGATGAACTATTTAGGCATTATTAAAAACGTTGAGACTGTGTCTGAATTGTTACAATGAGATTTTAGTCAACATAAAATGTCTAAAGTGGAGCTGAAATAATACACACAGAACTTTCCCCCGGTAAAGGTGCAGGGCATAATGAATAACGGCAGAAAGAAAAAGGAGCCTTGTGCCTGCACTCGAACCTCATGACACACAAAAATGTGTGAGTCACAACGTTTCAACCAGAGGTCTTTTTCTGGTGACAACAAACCACCTGATGATAAAACTTTTTAAGGCAATGCGAAAACGTTGTTCCAATAGTTAACCTATACAATGCTTGTAGCCTTTCCTGCCAGGTACCATACGACAGATCTTCTGGATGCATGGATGCTTTAAATTACACCCTTAACGCAGCAAATCTTTGTTTATTTCCACAGAGAAATCTCTGCCTCTGAGCTGCACTGCGATGAAACCATCCGGGATGAAGGTTTACATGTAGGCCGAAACAAGGTCACTGTCTGTGCAATCCAGGGAATGTCTGCCTGTTCATGAAGAAGGGATAGTTTATCTCAGCTCTGTGGTAGAGGATACTCCCAGTTAGACACAAACAAAGAGAGTCATTCTGTGTGCATTTAATCCACTGTAGTTTGGCTGGTCAAAATAGGAAACTGAGGGGGATTTACTTTTGTTTATTTGGACAATTCATCTTAAGTTTCTTACGCATGTGAAGCATTCAGCATGTTTGTGACTCTCAGCATTACATGTGCAAACAGTTTGGAAATATCTTGCAGAAGCTAACGAACACTAAGCCCGATCGGAGCCTTCTTGAGCAGACTGTGATGTCGTGGCAAGTGTTAAAATCAAGTCGCTTTAACGCAGCTTGTTGAACAGCCTGTTTTCTCAATGTCCTCACTGCAAACGATCAGATAGGCGTACCTGAAAACTTTCTTTGGAGCACTCTGTTGAACTTGTTTATAAGGGACTATCCTCGGTTCGAAATCCTCTTCGGACTCCTTGCTGACAGTCGATATGGAGCTGGGCTTTCGAGCTCCCTTAAGCTGCCCGTCTTGACCGAAAACCATGTCTTCAACCTTCTTTGAGTCCGAGTAACACACCTCTTCCGTCCAGTTAACGCTCAATAGACTCAATGTGAACCCTAACGAAATACCGATTACCACCGGGCCGATCGACCGCAAGATGGAAATAAACGCTGAAAATCTCATCGTGATGACTGTCTCACAGCCCACGACGCCCTTAAACAATCAAAACGGACATCCACTTACTGACAGGACGTCTGCACATCAACTTAACCCGAAGCAGACGCACTGATTCTCAGTTTCAGAAGAACTATGTGGATTCTTCTTGAGAAATTAGGCAGGAATCTTACGTGTCAACATCCCTTGTACCTGGCTCCTCCCCGGCCAACCAGCAGAGGCGGGTCTAGTCCAGACAGCAGACTGTGAGAAGTAAGCAGGACGCTCGGCTGTGCTTCTAAAGACATTACACTGGAAACTGAAACACAGCCGAGGTGCAGCATTGCAGATCTGCTTGTGTATTTAATGAAAATGTGGGCAAAGCTGTGTGTCCCAGTTTTTAAGCCCAAGTTTGTGTTTATTGTGTTCTGTTAATCGAAATAAAACCACCTGAAACACAGAAAGACAGGATAATTTACCGAGATCTTGGGAAAACAAGTAATACCTCCTTCACTTGACACCCTACACGAGATAATTACGCAGAGTGGAAAAATGATATCTATCATGCGAGAAGATGGAAGATAATAAGTGTTCCCAGGCTTTAAGTTCTCGCCCTGAATTCAGGCTCAGACCTTCAGATTTCAGGAAATTGAAGGGGTATCTTGTTAAAATGGTTTCCCCTCTTAACTTGAGCAAATTCGGTGTGATATTAACTTAAAAGACAACAAGAACTTAACCGGAACCTTTCACTCTCTTCTTTATTGTTTAGTGGCGGTTGGGAAACTGGCTTTCGGTGCATGACCGCCACCTCCTGGACTGGATCGGGAAATAAAAAGAATACATTCTTTCTACCAAACCAGAGTCTCTAACAAACTTGATTATTTCATTGTCTGTTTCCCCCACTAATCCTTTCAATGTCACATCACTTCGTTTAGCTTTTTTAGTGCCTCAATTAGGTTGTCTCTTTTGTCATTGTGTTTTATGCGAGGAGTAAAACAGGTTCTGCTGTTCTACAATCTGACTGCAGTGAGTACAATTTCCCATTGGATGTTTCCCTGTTTTGTGCAGTGTGTAATTGAGCTCTGTCCGAACTGTTTCACTTAATGTTTACCTAATGAGATATTCAGGTCAATTTGTTTGATCTTGAGTGCATTGTAGACCAGAATGTCTAAATGTTCGTTGCCCTCCACCTCAATGTGAGCAGAAACCCGAAGGAAGTTAGGTGTAATGTTCTCTATGTCACAGATGGCGTGAAATATTTAATTGAAAATGTCTTTCCTGACTGCTGATATAACAGCTCCTATACTGAAAGGCTGTCAGATGCAGTGACTGGGTAATTGATTGGATTTGCTTCTATACACTGCAGGGTCAGTAATATTGCAATAAGGTCTGTGATGTAGATTGACAAGTGATCTGATAATCTTTCCTGGATGAATATACAGTATTTCCCTCTGGAATGTTCACAGTACCAATGTGTCCTTTATTAGGGTCTTTGGAGCCATCTGTAAATATGAAAAATGTGAGTTTGAAAAATAGGCTGCTGGTCAGAATGATGCTGGACTATGTGACATGCTGGATGATATACTGGCTTATGTTTCAAATTTTGCTATTGGTTTAGATCAATGTTTGGAACTAAAAAACAATAGTGAATCCATGAAATTGGGCCTCGGGAACTGTATTTTATTTGACACAAACCCGCCTACTCTGCTGGCGACCCGACAGTCTCCCTGATCCTGATCCTGTCCCCCACTTCTCTTCTTATATATATATATATTATATATATATATATATATATATATATATATATATATATATATATATATATATATATATATATATATACATATGTGTGTGTGTATATATATATATATATATATATATATATATATATATATATATATATATATATATATATATATATATATACATATATATATATAAAATACACATATACACACGGACAAAATTGTTGGTACCCTTCCGTTAAAGAAGAAAACCCACAATGGTCACTGGAATAACTTGAAACTGACAAAAGTAGTATTACATAAAACTTTACTGAAAATTAACTAATGAAAATCAAACATTGCTTTTGAATTGTGGTTCAACAGAATCATTTTAAAAAACAAAACTAGAAAAGCACTCAGAGAGCACAGACCTCCACCAAGCAGCTTCAGTCAACTTTGGTGAAAGTGGACCTATCTTGCAATGTTAAACAATCCTTTAAAAATTCCTGGATCCAGATGGTGATCTGGATCAGTCCCAAAATCTAATCATTTCCTCGTTATCCCATTCCACACATTTCCTGAAAATTTCATCCAAATCCGTCCATAACTTTTCAAGTTATCTTGAACACAAACAAACAAACAAACAGACAAACTAACCAACGCCAGCATAAAAAAAAACACATAACCTCCTTGGTGGAGATAATAATGAAACAGGCCTGGACAAAAATGATGGTACCCTTAACTTAATAGTTTGTTGCACAACCTTTTGAGACAATCACTGCAATCAGGTGATTTCTGTAACTCTCAGTGAGACTTCTGCACCTGTCCACAGGTATTTTGGCCCACTCCTCATGAGCAAACTGCTCCAGCTGTCTCAGGTTTGAAGGGTGTCTTCTCCAGACTGCATGTTTCAGCTCCTTCCACAAATGTTCAATAGGATTTAGATCAGGGCTCATAGAAGGACACTTCAGAATAGTCCAATGTTTTGTTCTGAGCCATTCTTGGGTGTTTTTAGCTGTGTGTTTTGGGTCATTATCCTGTTGGAGGACCCATGACCTGTGACTGAGACCAAGCTTTCTGACACTGGGCAGCACATTTGGCTCCAGAATGCCTTGATAGTCTTGAGATTTCATTGTACCCTGCACAGATTCAAGACACCCTGTGCCAGATGCAGCAAAGCAGCCCCAGAACATAACTGAGCCTCCTCCATGTTTCACAGTAGGTACAGTGTTCTTGTCTTTGTATGCTTCATTTTTGTCTCTGTGAACATAGAGCTGATGTGACTTGACAAAAAGCTCCAGTTTTGTCTCATCTGTCCAAAGGACATTCTCCCAGAAGCTTTGTGGCTTGTCAATATGCATTTTGGCAAATTCCAGTCTCACTTTTTTATGATTTGTTTTCAACAGTGGTGTCCTCCATTAAGTCCACTTTGGCTCAAACAGCGATGGATGGTGTGATCTGATACTGATGTACCTTGACCTTTGAGTTCACCTCTAATCTCTTTAGAAGTTGTTCTGGGCTCTTTGGTTACCATTCGTATTATCCGTCTCTTCAATTTCTCATCAATTTTCCTCTTGCAGCCTCGTCCAGGGAGGTTGGCTACAGTCCTGTGGACCTTAAACTTCTGAATAATATGTGCAGCTGTAGTCACAGGAACATCAAGCTGCTTGGAGATGGTCTTATAGCCTTTACCTTTGACATGCTTGTCTATAATTTTCTTTCTAATCTCCTGAGACAACTCTCTCCTTAGCTTTCTGGGGTCCATGTTCAGTGTGGTACACACCACCATACCAAACAGCACAGTGACTACTTTTCAGCCTTTAAATAGGCAGACTGACTGATTACAAGTTTGAAGACACCTGTGATGCTAATTACAGGACACACCTTAGTTTAACATGTCCCTATGGTCAAATCATTTTCAATCTTTTGTAGGGGTACCATCATTTTAATCCAGGCCAGTTTCATTATTTTGTTTTTTAAAATGATTCTGTTGAACCAAAATTCAAAACCAATGTCTGATTTTCATTAGTTAATTTTTAGTATTTTTTTTACTTATTATTATTTTTGTCAGTTTCAAGTTATTTCAGTGACCATTGTGGGTTTTCCTTTCTTTAATGGAAGGGTACCACCAATTTTGTCAGTGTGTGTGTGTATATATATGTTAAATGCTTTATTTCTTGCTATTATTGCTTCATTGCAAGTATTATGCAGCCAAGGTACATTCTTGTTCTTACAGATCCTGTGCTTATCAGAATTGTTTCTCCAGAATTATTTCATTTACTATTTTACAGTTAAATTCATTTACATCTTCATGATACACATGCAAGAGTTTTCCTAATCTGTGTACATCTTTTTAATCTAACCTAGTGAGTATTTACTCATTTTCATTTTGGATTATTCTTTGTGTTATTGCTGCAAATGTTGGTCCTGACAGCAGTTATGATTGGCTAATGAGCACTACCTATCACAGTTTCTCCATGCCCTCCTGACTGCCACTGCACTAGACACAAATGTCAGATCAAGTGCTGTCTATTTGTTGTCCAAGTGCTGTATTCTGTATGACATCTAATTTCTTCCCCACTAAAAACATACTAAATCATGATTGTCTATAAATCCACCATCAGTAACAGAACCATTTAAATCCTTGCTCTTCCTTCCCCACAATGTAGCCTATTGTGAGTTAAAATCTACGAATCTACACATACTATAACATTATAATTACCTTCGCCAAGGAGTTTATGTTTTTGCCGGCGTTTATCTGTCTGTCTGTCTGTTTGGCTGTCTGTCTGTCTGTGTTCAAAATAACTTGAAAAGTTTTGAACGGATTTGGATGAAATTTTCAGGAATTGTCGGAAATGGGATATGGAAGAACGGATTAAATTTTGGGACTAATCCGGATCACCGTCTGGATCCAGGAATTTTTTAAAGGATTCTTTAACATTGCCAGATAGGACCATTTTCGCCAAAGTGGACCGAAGCTGCTTGGCGGAGGTCTGCGCTCTCTGAGTGCATTTCTAGTTTTTTATTACTTCACTAACATCCTCTAGTATGTCCAAATTAAGCTTTTTATATGGATTTTAATTATTTATCATAACTTTAAATCCACTTTCATTCCATATTCTACTTTTAATGGACTTATCTTTTTTTATCTTTAGAACTTAGTTTTGAGCAAATGATGCAATGCCTCCATCTTTTCCTGTCTCTCTTTCTTTCCTGCTAGAGTATATCCCTTAATAATCTAACTGTGGTTTTTAACATTTTTTCCTGGAAACAAATTAAGTTGGGTTTCTCTCTGGAAATATCAGTAAACTTCTTAAACTCTTGGCCCTTTGCAATGAGACTTTTAGCATTTCATTGAAGCGGGTGACCCTATCTTTTAAATGCAAAAATAATGATGAGTATAATAGTATTGAGCAAGTTATGCCTGGAGCAAGCTGGTGACAGACGTAGAGGCCGACACCCATGCCCACATGCCAAAATCTGGGGTTTATCCATCAGGATTTATCAAAACAGTTCAGGAGTTCAGGAGGCGGGCGGTGACGTCCAGCGTCTACCACGTTCCTTGCGAGTCCCTGAACGCACCGAGTAGCTGTCCGTGGATCTGCCTGTAGTAAAAACGGTAAATATTACAAGCGGCGGCACAGCTCCTACCCGTCAATGCCTGGGGTATTTCCTCACATGTCGAGGTTATCGTGTCGGAGTAAATCTTTTCCAGGCTGCCATAAGGCTTGTCGGATTTGTTTGGTGTTTGTTTTTACGCCGTCAGTTTAATCACGATCATGGAGTGTCGTGTCTTATCCATTCAGAGTCATGTTGTCAGGGGATACGTTGGAAACAAGTCAGCAACATTCCCTTTACAGGTGAGAACTTCTGCTATTGGGGTCATCAAATTGCTTCAGCGGAGGAAACTGGAAGAAAAAAAAGCAACAGCTGCACGAAAGAGACCTTTTTGATGTGATTGTGGTAGACCTTGCCTTAAAGTAGTCTTAAATGAATTAAGATATCAAGTAACTTAAACTTGCTCTTACTCTTAAACAACCCGACACGTTTAAGGCGCACCGTTTTTAGATTTGGCCATGGGAATTTACTGTAAATATATTTTTGTTATATGTCTAAAATAGAATAATGTTTAGTTAAATTGAAACAGGAAGCACCGCGCCTCTTAGACATAGGCTCCATTCAGACTCCATGCAAACTGTGTGCATCGATGTGATCCACATGCAGGACAGAAAGTGTTGCTTCATACTTCACCAAGTCTGTTCTTAAGGGTGACGGTTTCACAAGCGACACTGCAGATTTATCAAATGATGTTTAATAAAGTCGTGTTCACATAAGCCTTCAGAAACTTCACACAGGAGCAGTGGGCTAAAGTAAAAACCACAAGACCTCCTGATATGTTCCTATACATGGCAAATAGGTTAAATTCCAGATGTTTCATCCCATTAACTGCAGCTACTCAGGTGCATTCTGAAATTGTCCATAAAGTTAGATTTCACTTCAACAAAGCCTCTGCTTTTAATGTCAATGAATCATGTGTCATACGGCTGACTCCTGGCTATAGTTCAGCCTGAATCAGATCAGTCTTCGCTGTTGTTAAAGGAGATTACTTTCTGTTTAAGGTGCTGGGCTTCGAAGTGGACTCAATCAACTCTGTGCAGTTTTCTAATCATACAGGTGAGCCTGAGGACTTCAGATTGCCTAGTGTGGGAAAACGCAGTCAGCATTAGCCAGTTTTAAAAGAGGAATGTCCCACTCTCTTAACGACTAAGCTCTTGTTTTCTTTTCTATTTAATATGTTAGTGGTAACTTATTGTCATCAACACTTCAGCACATAGATAGAGGAATCTCTCACCATGATAAAGAACAGAGGGCTTCATAAGCTGTCAATGAATAATATGAAATTTAAAAAAAAAACAACATTGAAGCTTAATAATTATAAATAATTGTTGGTAATAATTGTTTGTAGTTTGAGTTGATTTGTTAAGCTTAAATTGTTAACAAGAAATAGTTGTTTTTAACCCTTTACCTTTCGATAGGCAGCCAGGTAAGATTTTGATACATACTCTGTCCAATTTACTAGAATATTTATTTGTTGGTACTTAGTTACTAAAAGGAGATGGTTACAGGATCAGAAGGTCATTGAAGAGCAAACTTCCCTCAGACCAGTTCATCTACCTCGAGAAGTGTTTCAAGATGTTAAGTTGCCTAGTATAAAGACGATGACATATATTTTTTATTTAGGATACCGGTATGCCAAAGTCACAGTGAAAGCTCTACACAATAAGACATTATGTTTTCTCGAATGTGAATGTTAATTCCTGAAACTTATGTAAGCCTTGCTTTAATAAGGATTTTGACACTGCAGTGCTGCAGAAACTATCTGAATATCAAAGCCTGTTTTCCGGGTGGAAGAAAACACAACTTTTACTCACAAAAAATCATGAAATCTATTTTTAGATGTACTGTAAGTATGTGAATATGAGAAAAGATTATTCCTTCACCACATTCTGTTGTCTCATTTATCATATGATAAAGAGGCCTTTCCTTTAATTAAACACTTTCATTAAGCAATTATTTTGCATATAGAATCATATCATCCCGTCCCTGGGCATTTACATTTTTGTGATCGAAACTCTAGATTAACCCCTTTACAGTCATATTATGAAATGATGTCAAAAAGTTCTGCTTCATAGGATTATAATTGAAGTTTCCTATGCCAAAACATCTAGTCTGTACTGTTTAAACAGTGTGATACTCTTGTTTCTTTGTATTAGAAGCACTGATATCAGATGTTTTCCTTCGAAACAGCATGTAATGCTTGTTTTCTGCAAAGTTTTGGTTAAAGCTCACTGCAGGGAGTCCCCTCATGACTAGGTTCAGTGTTGGGATCCACATGAACTCCGTGCCTTAGAGATGTGAAAAAGTTTGTGATTGTGTGTCCTTTAATTTGCAGTCAGATCAGTTTTATGGTCTATTCTACAAACTAGGTCAGAGGACAGAGAAAGAGAAGCCTTGGCAGTCAGTATACAGGCCTCCCATTCAGCCTCAAAATAAGACCTAGTTTAGCCCTCAATACAGCTAAAGGACGAGGGGCCTTAGGCAGCAGAGGGGGATTGGTACATAGATAATGAAAACAACATTTTTGACACTAAATAATAACCCTCAAAGGGACTTAAAGAGGTACAGCGGTCATGTTATGGTAAATCATGGTACTACTTTGCCAAACTGAAGAAATTTCCTGTCACACCCTGAAAGGAAAATGATCTGTGATTAAGTCTGTGCAGACTGTATAAACAGTCTCCTTTCATTTAATCACAGCAAAGTTTGCTGAGGATTGGTCTCACAACACCATGATGATCTTGTTTTGCAGCTGTAGCCCCTTCTGTTTTCCTGCTTAAAGTCACTGAAAATAACTCTTTTGTGTGTTCTATTCAGAATTAATACATTGCATGGCCTAAACAGTACTATGTTTTCAGTTGTAGCTGTGCTATCGTGTTTTCATGGTTTCTACTGATCCAAGCAAGTTCTTTAACAGACTTTTATTGTTTACTTTCAAAGTCTTTACAAATGTTGAATAGTTCTGATTTTTTTCCCTTGTTGATTCCCAGGTTATGCCCACTGGAAAGGGCAAGTATTGACTGCAGAGGAGCTTAATGTGTTGTATGAAGGCATAAAGCTTAATAAGGTGAACCACTATGATTACATCCTTACAGGTCAGTATTCTGGTGGTAAGATACTTTTATTGAGGGGGGTGGAGGGTGGAGATCGTCTTTTATCATTATTTGGGTTGGTCATAAAAAAGAAGATGATGTTTGTGATTATACAGTGATGCAACCATTAATACCCCAAACACATTGGAAGTATAAAACCTAACAATGTGCAGTGTCACATATGTTATTGTATAGTCAAAAGACCAGAACTGATTACTTTCTGTTTGCTTTCTGTATGGAGGAGGATTTCTGCATTAGAGCTGAGAAAAACTTGGTTATTAAAGTGTGTTATTTCAAAGATGAGGCATATATTGGTACACTTATTATCTAAGGTGTGTAATGTTGGTATGTGTATTTACAATCATTGAATTTTTGGTGTTGTCACAGTATATGGGTCAATAACGTGACACAATTTTTTTTGTATTCCCATGGTTTAGTTAAATTTAAAAAGGTTAAAATTAGAAAATAAACTCACAGATCACTTGAAAACTTCTCGTGTTTGAAGACCTAGTCTAAAATTTCTGTATTTGATCAATTTAGAGAGACTGTTTAGGGGATAATGGTAAAAATGTCAATGTGGTGTAACCATAAAAACTTGGTACCAAATAATTCAACTTGTTCAAAAAAGGTGAAATTCTCAGTAAAGCACATTATCAACTAGTTTGGCATAATCCTACATTTGTCTTGTTTAACAATGAATACCATAAATGGAGCACCATTGTTCTGAATATTGTAACTAATTTGGGGAATTTGTAGACTATATAAATCAACAAGGTGTAACCAACATTCAAGGTGCCAATTTGTTCATTTTTGTTCGAAGATCATGTAGCAGGAAATGATATCACAAAGAAGGACCCCTGATTAACCCAACTGCTGCATGCCAAGGTTATTTTTCTTGGAAATCTTGGTAATTAGACCTTTTTGGGGTATGGTCAGGTGTGCTTGGGGTTACATTTCAAATGGTATGACCATTGAAAACCATTAATGATTTATAATAAATGTAAAAATAAATATTTCCTTTAAAAAATGTGACTGAAAATCTTCACATCGAGGCCATGTGCTTACATAAGTGTCCATCATAATGCCTGTTAAATTGTAATTTGAATTGAAATGTCAAACAGTGTAACTGGTTACACCATTTGATGTTTGCAAATATCAGAAGTTTTGATGCCAATTAAATATGCAATGTGAACTAACTTAATATGTGGAACTGTTTTTAAGTGTAAAGTGTTATATTTCTTAGAAAAAGTGGTGATTTATCCACAGCTTTATTATCAAATCTCTGGAAGGTTAGGATAAAGTCATTATTTTGCATGGCTTTATTATTTTTTTTGGAATGTTTAGCTTTAATACATATTAAATACATAATTAATGCATTTTTGTATTCCGTTCACTTTCAGCTTTTAAGTTCTTTATAAAAGTACATAATTAATTTCATAATGTAGCAGCAGTGGATGAATGATGACGATGTTGAAAATGAACAGCAGCTTTAAAAGGACATGAAACTCCAGTAACATGTTAAATGTTTGTCAAAGATTAAAATTTAGATCTGTAAAATTACATTTATTAACTTTCTATTGTTTCATGATTATTGCAATATAATAGAGCCTCTTTTCCCCCAATAGATGCCATTGTCAAGCAAAGAAAAAGTGACTCGACACAGAACACGAGTCCATGCAGATCCTGCAGCAAGAGCCATTTATTAATTCTTAATTAATAGGAAACACCAAAATCTTGTTGGTGTTTTTCTTTATTGAAAATAATAAAAAACACAAGTTCAATTGATTTATTGGCTGTCATCCTTGATTTTTAGTGCCAGTTTCTTCTGTAAAAGCAACATGGTCAGGTGGTGTAACGGGTTTTTGTCAATTGGTGTAATCAGTGTTTTTCATAAAAATATTGTAATATACATGAAGGCTCATGGGGAATATGATGTAATCCTCTGTAGCAATGTACTAAAATATTTTTTTAACGGTTTATACATAATTTGTAAAACGTTATTTAAAAAGCGCAAAGTGATTTTCAATATTTGTCCTGCGCTATATTGCAAAAAGCATATAATTGTATTTTAAAATAATCCTTAAAAATGTATTTTCAAGTGATATATTAAAAGTAAGTAACTGTTTTTATAAGTACACTTGCATACACCCTGGGTGGAAATAAGTACTTAATATTTCTCCTTTTGTTGTGGCTACACCACTTGACATTTTCAGGGGCAATCCGTCTTTCTTTTAATAAAAAAGGCTCAAAAGCTATTTGAAACTACTCGAAACCAACAGAAACAGAAAATATTAATTTTTGCAAACCTGATGCAAGCTTTTAAAACAGCTTATCGAAACATTTTTGTATTGTTCATCATGCATTGACTGCATCAAAGTGACTGGTGGGTTAACACAGCATGTAAATCAACAAATGGGTCTTTCCACTACATGGTGGTGACTCAACTAGACTTTACTCAAGTTGTATTGGTTTTCTGTTTAGGATTGTGCCTGGTACGTGGCAAAGTTATTCGTCTCCCCCTCAGCAGGGTTATAATGGAGCTGAGCCAAGACCAAACATGACCTTAAGACACTGCTGACCTCTAAAACAGTCAGATTATCACCATGAGTTGAGATTAGCTGAGGTGGAATTGAAACACCCCTTTCATCGGCTCTGAGATGCTGTATGCCTTCCCAAATACTCCAATATGTTTTTTTACTGCTTGAAACCACCTTTGGAAAAAAATAGTCTCATCAAAGAGCCACATGGGGCCAACAGCTTTGTAGCCTGTTTCCTTCTTTGTTGTGAGGATAACCTTGTCATGCAGATGGATCTGTCAGGTTCATTGACTGTCATCAGGAACAGGAGTGACTACTTGGACAGAGTTTAGCATAGATGCTAACAGCTTCAGTTTCAGTTCTATCAGATCTTGACCACATTTCATTATTAAATAAAAAAAAATAATACCAAAAATGCATCTATCAAAAGGATATATTTACTCCCCTTCTGTCATGCTTTGCCGAGAGTTTGTTTTATGAAGTGGCAGGTCTTCCCCCGAATATAAGAGGACATACAGTGAGACCCTGTCATGAGATGGAAAAAGAAGCAAAATTGCTTGCTCAGGAGTCTGCAAATAGTGGCCCCTGGGCCAAACCTGGCCCACCAGTATTAATTTCTGGCCCTTGCTATGACCTGAAAATAACTTCTATATATGTATTTACTCATTTTTCTTAAAAAACAAAACTGATGGTCAGTAACATACAAACGTAAACGTCTCAAGCACAGCATCGCTGCAGACAGCTGACACCTCCTTCGGCTGCAGCTTATAGCATGCGATAGTGCGCTGTCCTCTCCCCAATACATTATATAATGCTTGTAGAGGCAAAACCAACTAAAACTCTTTTATTTTAGGAAAACAAGGGTAGCATTTTTTTAAAAACCATCCCTATATATTAATCTCTGATTATGTTCTGGCCCGCCATAGAGTGACTTTGAAAAATTTGGCCCAAGTCCACACTTGATTGCCAACCCCTGTTGTAGACCTTCATAGTCCATAGATTTTACAACTTAATGTACTAATTAAGTTCAAGAAGTTGTTAATTTTGCATGACTCTGACATGAGGATACGCTGCACTTTTCAAAGTGGTCAGTGGTATCTGGCACCAAGATGTGAGCAACAGATCCTTGGTTTCGCACAAGTTGTGAGGTAGAGCCTCTATAGATGAAACTTGGTTGCTCAGGACTTCCCACAGATGTTCAGTGGGGTTGAGATTTGAGGAATTAGAGACTAAGTCGACTTCTTCAACTGTTTGTCATGTTCCTCATAGATGCCTTTTTTCCATTACACTGCGTTCAACCACCTTAAGTCCATTGGCTAGCTTTCTTTTCCTATCATTGGGCCTTGGCCGTCCTGATCCTTTTACCACTTCATTAATTTTCCCTCCTTGGACCACTTTCAGTTGGCACTAACCTCTACAGACTGGGGACACACCAGAAGATTGGAGATGCTCTGTTCGATTCTCCTGACCCTATCATCTCACAATGGGACCCTCATCAAAGTCACTGACATCCTTCCCCTCGCCATTTTATTCTGCTCCTGCTAAGAAATTTCAAGAACAAAATCTATCCAACCCACTGCTGATGTCATAGCTGACATATAGTCAGTGTTATTTATCTCATCAGTCAGTGGCCATAAAGTTTTGGTTGAGTTGTTGCTGATCTATGAGTCCATCTGTATTAGGGGTGTGCACCTTTTCAAAAGCATTTTTATTTGAAGAGATGACAAATTCTCCCCCAACAGAAATACAGAGTTACTAAAGTGAAGTGCTGTGTTCTCAGTAAAGAGTTCTTTTTTTAACCCCCAATTTCATTAAAATGTTGCCTCAGGGAAATTTACCTCATGTCTTGAATTTAAACCAATCTGGTTATTGAACTGATGACCTTGGTTCATAAACTTGGATTAGTAATGTGAGTACCATACAAGGATAACCTTTTTCTTCTTATTGTCTTATGTTTGCGACCCCAAGGTTACAGCAGGGACACATCATTCCTGGAGATGGTGGTTGACATCATTCAGGAGTTGAAGAAGGCCAATCCTTCCCTTGTATATGGTCAGCGTCTCCTTATCACATTTCAAATTGAAAGATATGAGTTAGTGATTGAGTAATTGATTGAAAAAAGTGCCTCCACAGAATATTCATCTACTGTGTAAGACCTACACACATTCCTACTGCTTTTAAAAGAAGCAATACTAAACTAGACATGGGCTATAGTTGTTTTTGTTTTTTGTTTTTTTAATTACATATATAAACAGTTATTACCTTGAAATTGAGGTGATTGCGACGGGAAAATTTTGTTTATTTGTGAAATGTTACAAACCTAGCATCTAAATTAGTCTGTTAATGGAATGTTATATAAAGCTAGTATCATTTGAAGACTCTACTGTAATTTAATTGGATACATGTTACCAATTTTCTACACATTTTTTCAGTTTGTGATCCTGTAATGGGAGACCACGGTGCTATGGTAAGCATATAACAGCGATTTAACATTGTTCTTCTCACACATCAAATGACCTATGATAATGTACTTATCATTTTTTTGAGACATAAGGACGATTTTTTAAAGATAAAGAAAATGAAACCCAGATATTAGAAAAAATGCTTTGCTTTTTTTGTTGTCTGTTTCAGTACGTTCCAGAACACTTGTTACCAGTCTACAGAGACAAAGTCGTGCCTCTAGCTGACATCCTTACCCCAAACCAATTTGAAGCAGAGTAAGTAATCTAAACAATGATATCCAAATTGGCATGGTACAAGTGGTTTTAAAAATTATAAACCAAATTATGAAGCAGCTGATGCAAGCATTAATCTGCTCTTTTAATGTGTGTGTAAGTTTCTTGTTGAATATGTAGCAGTATGGGTATAGGGAAATGCTTGATCAATCGTTTCTACTGGGAGACCTATAAAAGTGATACCTGACATGATATTTCACAGGTTATTAACTGGTAGAAAAATAAACACAGAGGCAGATGCTGTTGAGGTGAGTACCCTATCCATTTCTTCCTGTGTTGCATATTGTAAATGGCAGAAATAGTTATGATACCTGAGAAAATTGTAATCCTTCTGTTATCAAGGTGATGGACTTGCTTCACAACATGGGTCCAGACACTGTTGTCTTGACTAGCACCGACCTGCTGTCAAAATTGGGGGCTGAGTTTCTGGTGGCCCTTGGGAGCCAGAAAATAGGTAAATCTCATATATCGTTGAGGATTTTATCATATTTAGTGCAGGTAAGACATTTTCCTTGGCAGTGTTTATATGTGTGTCCTCACTGTAGTTAAAGCTGATGGGACCAACACCTTTAAGAAAATCTGCATAGACATCCCAAAGGTTGATGCTGTATTTGTGGGGACGGGAGACTTGTTTGCTGCACTGTTGCTTGCTTGGACTCACTATCACCCTAAAGACCTAAAGGTCAGAAACAAGAACATCTTTTAATCAGAAAGCTAATGGTTGTATTGATGTTTTATATTGCTTGGTGAAGTATTTACAGTATCCCTCTCCTATTGACAGGCTGCTTGTGAAAAGACTGTTTCAGTCATGCATCATGTCATAAAGCGGACCATCACATATGCCAATGGTACGGTGTTTGTGTATATTCTTTATTACTTTAATCATATAGTCTCTATTCATCTTGATGTTGTTTACATGACATACAGAACCACATCACCTCTTAATCGTGGATCTACATAATTATTGCTAATACTTAATCTAGATTGTGCATCATGCAGAAACCATATTTACTGTGTCTTCTGAAAGACATTTGACAATATGAACATCCCAGATAATAACATTTTTTGACTAGGTTTGACATTTTAAATATTTTGTTAAGCAAGTGACACTGAGAAGGGTAGACACAAGTGCTTAAATGACTTTACGATTGCCACAGAATGATGCTATCAATCATTAAGATAAGATTACATTACTTCACATGACTGCCACAGAGAGATGGTGTCAGTCAGAGAAAAGATAACCTACATGCCAAAGTACAAAAGCTGGGTTGTTTTTATTTCAGTTGTTTTTCTTTCTTTTTTTTTTTTTTAGAGGTTGCTGGTCCTGGAAAAAGGCCCAGTCCTGCACAGCTAGAGCTGAGGATGGTTCAGAGCAAAGCAGACATTGAGAATCCTGCCATTGTAGTGGAAGCCAGAGTTTTACAGAAGACTTCCCACTGAAAAAAGAAAACATTTTTGTAACATTCTCACAATACTGGTACACATCAGCTTCTATCTAATGTTGGATTTGCACAAGTCACATGAAGGGTTTTTCCATCATATACTTGCACATGTCCCTGCCTTACAAAATGTCAAAATGAGGTTGACTGTCCTCCCATGAAAAGGCTCAGAAGGGTTGGGCTTAAATACATTCTTCTTACAAAAACACAGGAGATACAACCAAACAACGTCAGCCTGTGCAGATGTGGTGCCCGCAGAAAGAGAGGTATGAAAAGTAGGTGGAGTTTTGCCGTAGTATAAGTGTACTTCAGTTCTCCTTTTTATTGGGAAATTAATATTTGCCATAAAGTTTACTAATCTCAGTATAGCTTAAAAGAGAGAATACAGTATACCAGTAATGCATGCATTATCATTCCAATATCTTAAATTCTTTACTTTTACTTAAAAGTGTGATACTCACAAAGCATTTTAAACAAATCATTTCTGTATCAAAATGTATTAAGAAAACAAAGAATGTAAATTCAAGTCTTAACAGCTTGAAATTAAAACTTTTTTTTGTCAAATCCCAATCATGTTATTGCATTATGAGTTTTATAAAATGATTGGATCAAAAATGATGATCAGTTACAGAGTGCATATAATGTCTGGGGGTATGTCTTATGTACTTACCATGTCCTGTCTTGTCTCTATTGTTGTACCATCACAGCTCTTTGATTTGTGTTGCTTTTAGCAAATTTTAACTTTAATTTTAATCATGAAAACTGCTCATGTCTGAAGCTGCTCTTCAATCCACTTTAAATTTATGTTGCTAACAATGTATAAAATGATAGATTGATGTCTTTAACATGTCCAGTAGAGGTTTTTGCACAGATAATCATGAATCTATACAAAAGTCATCGTTTTCATATTTGACTGTGTAATGTTGCAGCAAGAGTGGCAGTGAAAACTCTGAGTAATAACCTTATCAGGGTTAAAAAGAAAACAGGTTTTGAAAGTCTTGATGTACGAATGTAAAAGATGACCTTCTCACATAACATTAGACAAGTGCCAAACCTTAAGTTGCCGCTCGATATAGAGCCACATCGTAACAGAAAGAATAAATGACTGATCTTTTACTAAAATCATGGCTTTTTGTGTTATTTGTATTTTTTTTTTTATTACAAGGCTGTGATGGGTCTAAACAATTGATGTGCTTCTAACTAAACCTTTGTCATTGCTGAAATTTTCTTATCAGTTAAGAAAAATGTTCTTTTTTGTACAGCCCTTTACAAAAACCCTTTCAGTGAACCAAAGTGCTTTACAATAGATTGTAAATAAAAAGGAATAAACTATAACAAGCAATAAAACAAAAAGAGCAATAAATAGAGTAAAATACAATGCAATAAAATACAATAAAATAAAGTTAAAGTGTCACCAAAACTCCAGAACTTTAACATAGTGTTCTTTAGGAAACCAGTGGTTTCCCTGGTCTCTTTCTGTCTCAGACAATCTCAAGTACATTAGCCCTCCTTTTATAAGTTTCATGCAGGCTCTCTTATTGACAAGGCAAAATTCAGCTGAATATGTTTTATAATTAAAAAGTAAGAGAAGGGAGAAATTGTCTGTTTTGTAAAGGAAATGAAATCTCTGTTACCTTGAAAAATTTGCTATATTAGCAAAAAATAAGTACTTTACTTAGATTTTTTGTTATGCCATGGTTAATGTCTTAAACATTCTTTTGCATGGACTGAGCTATTGCAAACTTGAATTACTTTTTGACTGCACTTGAACCAACAGTTCAGTGAAACAAAGCTGACTTTAAAAGATATTCAAAATAATTTATTTTGAACTGCATAAAATGACTTAAATTCTCTTAAAGCTGGTAACTTATAAGGTGGCACTGTAAAAATTACAGCAAGAAATACAAAAAGAATGGCAAACAGATGCCAAGCATAATGTGTTTTGTGATTAGGAACAGGTGACAGCTCTGCTTGCTCAACACTAATCCACAGCATGAATAGCCAGCATTAACCCAAATAACCAGACAAGCCCGCACTTCTGTTTCACTGCAGTCTTAGAATGGTAGAGTCAGAGTTGGGCGGACCTCTTTTTAAAGGATCTTGTTTTTGTTGTTGTTGTCTTTTTATGTATATAAAAAATGGCCATTGGACTAGTGTGTACCACAAGTATTTGAGCTTGTCCTTTGGCCCTGCCATCTCTATCATCTCATTTGGCTTCACAGAAAAGCTCTAGGCTTGATGGAATTGAAGCGTTTACTGGGAAAACGTCAAACTCAGTAACTGTGCTTATATTCAGAGGCCCATTTGTTGAGGTTTAGAAAACAATCAGTAAAAAATAAACAGCTGAGTTATGGCAGGTAGACAAAAAATAATAAAGGCAAGACCAGTAAAGAATATTAAGAAAATTAATAAAAGGTGTTGGATCTTGCATATCAGGCCACTGGACTCCTGCTTTCCCCATGTGCTTTTTTTGGAACAGAAAAAAGGCCATATCTTCAGGTGACTCTCCATGGGGGTGAGGGGTTGGGGGGTTAGGATATGGCCTTTTTCATATTGCCCTCCCCATAGTCATTTTGTGCCTCGCAAATGACCAAAGGAAAGGTGAATAATGAATATTAGGCCAATCCTCCTTTTTCTAGAAGACTCTTTTTCATGCAAATTAAGTTTTTATTTTTGCATTTCATTATTTTGTTTGGAATAATTTAATAAATCATTAGAAAGATGGATGCATAGAAAAGTCATTAATAACGAAAAAATATATAAAAAATAAATGCACAATATTTTGGAAGATAATAGATTTAATTAATTAATTAATTAATAATCTTTAAATCTTTTCTTCTCCATACCGTATTTTATGGTTCTCTGTGGCAGACAGAGTGATCGGCCGGCATACCATATAATTTATGGACATTTTCCAAATCAACTTAGTGTGATTGCAAACTTTCAGAAATGTATTATCATAAAAATATAAACCACATGCAGTAAAATTGATAAGTCTTTTTTACACACCTGATCGTAGGGTATATATATCTGCAGATACAGGCATAGCAGTGTTTTTAGGGAGTTTGTGATATGAGCATTAATGTCTCTCTGAATGAATGAGGGGCCGGACCGGATGTGGGACATGCAACCTTTAGATGGGCTTTGAGGAAATGTGGGTCTTTAACCGACAAACAATAGCTCTCTTGCAAATCGCATTAGCGCAAGTCATTTTCATTGCGTTTTAGAGAACGGTCTTGGTCAGAGGGACTTGTTAAAAAGGCAGTTCAGCCCCACCGACGCCAAGACAGCGGCGAAGAGGTGCATCATCTGCAGACTCCTGTAATCCTGACTGATTTTTCAGGTGAGTTCAGGGCACCGTTAACTCACTGCTAACGTTAGCTGCCTGATTAGCATAGCACAGTGTTAGTGGGCGACACAAGTCTTGTGTCGTTAACAGGTTTATATGATTGTTGGACAGTGTATGTTCCAAGCAACAGAGGCTTGTAAAAACGAAAACCAAGTCCTCTTGTTGATACAACCATCACCATAATTTTACAGGGATGTCCGGCTTAGCATGCTAGCGTGGACCGTTAGCCGCTCACTGCCCTTGTGCTTACTTGGCTGACTTCCCCAGCAGCCTGAGGGTTAAGCCCCATGCCTCAGTCCGCCAGCTGTTTGCTCATGTCTGCACCTTGTTACAGCTGAAGGGCAGCCTGTTTTATTTACTTTATCTTATATGTGACATATCTGTGTTTGACTCTGTGTTGACTGCGCGGCATTACCAATGCAAGTGGGGTAGGAGTCGAAGCGAGTCGGACTCTTCGTGTCAAACGAAGTCACAGGCTGAGGCTGGACGCGAGCTGCACGGGGGCTAGTTGGTTACTTAGCGGATTTAGGCTTTGCCGTGCTTCTGTGGTGTTTGTGTTGCAGAGTCATGGTCATTATCTTGGACTGCGATGCTGAAATACGCTACACGACAACATGCCGAGTTAGGTAAAGCCTGTAATATCAGAGAGAAATGGAGAAGCAAACGTTTGGGTCGGTACGGGTTTTGCAGCAGAAGCCGTTAGTTCTTGGCTCTACGTCATTCGAGCCATCTGGCTTCACGTTGACCTGCGCACTCTTCACTCCGGGTCACTGGAGTTCATTCAGGGCTTTGGCTCTGCAGTCGGACCCACAGTTGGACTTAACCAACGCAGTGCATAGTACTAAACCAGCAGATGAATTCACATTTTTAAGCTCTGTCTGCAGCAAGAGAACGTTGCCACACACTACGTTTACAGCCTGAGCAGTCTCTGACCTGAGTTGGGCTCTTAAAGACATAGCAAAACAACAATAAATCAATCAATCAATCAATCTTTATTTGTGTAGCGCCAATTTATAGCAAGTGTTATCTCAAGACACTTTACAACAGAGCTCAAAACTCTTCATTTTATGGATACACATATATGCATAGATAATATATACATATATAAAATACACATATACATATATACACATAAATATATACATCCAACACCCAACATGAATCCATATAGCCACTCATGAATCCCTCCATCATGGCGGCAAGAAAAAACCTTCTGTTAAGCAGCAGGAAATCTTGAATGTGGATCCCAGTCTCATGACGAACAGCAAATCCACACGATGATGATAAATACTGTATCCAGTACAGGTTGTGAAGGTAACGCTTTACACATATTGACACCTTGAAGAGAGAGAGCAGTTTGTCCAAGTGAAGATTTAATATCACCACAAAGCATACACCAAGGATATCTGTTTTCTTAAACTGTAAACACTCATGTCAATGAGCAACTAGCTGTGGAAATTGGCTGAACTTTGCTTTTTGGTACACATGCCATTTAAATGATGTGAAAAATATCAGATGGCCTGTGAATTTGGTCATAACCCTTTCTCAGCCCGCTGAATCTTGAGGTGCGACCATCAGACATGTTATATAAAGCGCACA
The DNA here is from genome assembly GCA_037902135.1 of Cetoscarus ocellatus. Taxonomy (NCBI): domain Eukaryota; kingdom Metazoa; phylum Chordata; class Actinopteri; order Labriformes; family Labridae; genus Cetoscarus; species Cetoscarus ocellatus. The sequence goes on from JBAMNC010000671.1 coordinate 227,013, forward strand.
AGTTCTGTAATCTAATGATCTACCTTTGAAAGTCCATCAACATGACCTTGGGTGTAACTGGATTCTTGGAGAGCCTTTCAAGTTTAATTATAGCCTAATGTAACTTTGAGACATCCATGCAATATTTTATCTTTTATCTTAAGCAGTGCAGCCTTGGACTTGAATTGCTTAATAGCAGGGTCATCAACTACTTTTCAACCAGGGCCAGTTCTTCGTCTTCATATATTATGTGGGCTGGATTAAAATGCATTGAAACAACTAAATATTTTGGTCTAATTAACACATTATTATTTTTATTATTATTATTGTTATCGTTATTATTATTATTGTTATATTTTATTATTGTAAGCTGTCAGTAATACTTAGTCTTTAAAAGAGAGATCATCGATTATCACCCATACTGCTGCCAGCTGCTTGGGGCAGTCGTGCTGTCTTTGTTACGTCTTCCTGGGGCTGTGATGTCTTTCATCACTGGGTTTAACTCTAATATACTTATTTTATTGGCTAAATGTTTACTAATAATGGCTTACTGGTGGATTCATCAAACACGAGGTTCTACTTTATAAAATCATTTCAATTCAAATTGTTCTGTTGTTTTAGGTATTTGTCAAGTAAAGGTTACCCAGAAAACCACCCCTCAAATTTTACAATTTGGTAATATTCTGAGGGCAAACAAGGAGCTGTGGAGGGCCTGACGTGGCCCCAGGGCCAGCAGTTGGTGATCACTGCTTTATAACAATTGTAATGCCATTAAACTTTTAACATTTGGCAGGATTCTTTGCATCGGTTTATTTCTGTACGACATTGAGAGTGGTCATCCTCCAAGAGCCTGGCTATTCACAAACTGACCACTCTCCTCTCGTTAGTCATTAGGCCCAAGAATGTGCTCACTTCATCAAATAACTATGCATCCTTGAGACTTGTCATACATCAGACCACTTACAGGAACTGCATCTTTGTCTAGTAGTGTTCATAAGTATTCTTACTATTGATCATGTGATGTAGGGTCATTCCTTTTCTGTCAGTTGCTGAATATTTACCTTATTGTCTGAATACAGACTGTGTTAAGATAAACTGTATAGGCTTTACCAGTATTTCTAGAATTAAAGCAAGCAGTAACCCTCAGCATTTAAAACAGAAGCCAATGCCAAAGTGGCAAAAACTCAGTTCCTTTGAGTGCCATATTGAGGCTGGCTGCAGAAACACCAGAAGTCACATTTGATGGCAGACATTTTTTACTGATGAAGTTGACATGCTTAGAACCTGGTTCAAAAATGACTGGTCTAAATGGTTATTGCTCTGAAGTCCTCTCTCTGTTTGGGGCATGATTACTTTTTTTTTTTTTTTTTGGTAAGTCTAATCTATTTCAATTTTATGAAAGAATTGTTTGGTTATGCATAGTTCGGGTCATGGTTGACATTGCCACCGTGTCACGCTGTGCCGCTATTGATCGCAGCCTTTTAGCCTGCTTCAACTTGGCTGCTGTGTCCATTCAGGCCAAAGCTTTTTTTTTTTTTCTTTTTCCCTTGGCCCATGTGATCATCTGTTTGTGAGATTGGCCAATACCAATAAAGTGGTCAAAAGGTTTTCTTAGCAAAGCAAAACAAAAGGATCTCAAGGAGCAATGCAACAAATATCCCACAGTTAGAACATCTGAATTACACCATAAAAGACTAATTTATCACTTGTTCTTATGTAAATAAACAAAATTATTGGCATACTGACTAAAACTATTAAGTCCATCATGCAAAACAGTGTGAATAGTTTCACAGAGTCATATAATGTGTTGTTGGTTTTTTTTTTTTGGTTTTACATATCATGTCCAAAATAATCCAAAACTCAGCCTTTAAGGGGGATCTGAACCAGGCCAGTTTTCCTCCCCCTGGAGAACACTTTATTCTGAAGGTCGGGGAGGCAGATATGATGATGAGCTCTGTGCTGATAGGCTGCCTGAATGATGCCTGGAGAGGTTCACAGGCCACAGGCAGAGAGGGAGAGCTACAGTGGCGCAGAAATCGAATCAACTAGAGATTCGGTCTGGAGAGACGAAGAAAGACCATGATGTTCTGTATACTGATTCTCCGGCATGTCACAGGGAGGTAAGTTGAAGGTTTGAATGCTCATTGTCACTTTTTACCTTCAGTCTGTGAAACTTAGTGCCCTGGCTGCCATGTCAACAAATAGCCCCTCAGGAAAAGTTGAGCTGAACACATTGAGCAGATGAAGTTACCCGCAAATGTGCTTTTACCTCACCACATGCTTTTCTCACTACATAAGGAGATTATTGTTTTATACGGGCTTCAGACAGAAGCTCACATATACCATAGGGGTTTAGAGTCATAATGCTTTTGTAATGATACAATCAAGGACAATAGAAGCCAGCAAAACATTACAGCCCCATATGTAGATCATTCAGTCTTAGAAAGTTCAGAGGACACAAGAAACCATGCTAACTACCATTTAGACCAAATACTTGTACACTTTCTTGCCAGAGATCATTGGCTGTATCTCAGCAGTTTCTATGTGCGAAATATTGAAAATCAGATGATCAAGTTCACTAACCCTCAGTTACTCTCCCTGTACACAAAGGTGCTTATTTTATCAGCTCAGAACATGATACCTTTACTGCTTATTGTAGCTGATACATCATGGTACAGTGCCCCCATCTATATCATAATTTTCTTTAGATTCAGCTTAGAATATGAAACTTCTACTGTTTATTGTAGCCGATTTATAATGGTGCAATGCCCTCATCTATATCACATTTTTCTTCAACAGGTGCACAGCTCAAGGAATCCTGCCACTAATCTAGAGCTGCTGGTAGTCACATCAGGTATTCAATCATGAAGTACATTTGATTTGTAGTGCTTTGTTTCCATAGATTTCACCAACATCATTTAATTTACACATCCATGTCCACATGTACATGTTTTAGCAATCATAGATGATTGTAGTGCTGCTCTAAAACAGCTTCAGGTTTGGATACAACATGCTTGAACAATAATCTTTTTTACTGACACACTTTAAGTGGTATAGATTTTCATACATTATCTGCTAACTATGTTTTCATTCTACCCTGATAATGTGACGGTGAGGCTCATCATGGTTTTCTTTTTATCTCCTTAGGTTGTTAAAAGAATGAAACAGTCAGATGCTGAAAACATCCCATGGGCCTAAAAATTGAAAGTAGTTCCTGTTAAAAATAATAATAAGAGCCTATGTTGAGCTGTTAGATATAGTTCAGTACAATACCTTACACTAATACACAGTTAAATGACATTTGTCTCTGCCCACTGCCCCTCTTTCGCCCAGACCCCCAAAACAGCTTTGGTGGTGGCTGTTCATCATGAGACTGCTAAACAGAGTTTTTTTTTTCTTGCCACTGTCACTGTATGCCTCCTATAGTAGGCACACCTTCCTGTAGGTTGACCCAGTACTGCGCTCATGGTAGATTCATGTTGGGTTTGGGTATATGTTTATGAATAGATGTGTAGTCTATATATGTATATATGCATATATGTGTATCTATAAAATGAAGAGTGTGGCTCCAGCCTGCTCTATTGTAAAGTGCCTTGAGGATAACATTTGCGCTATACAAATAAATATTGTGATTGATTGATTGATATTTTTGGTAATGCTCCATTTATCTGCCTTTAATATGAGGATAATAAAATATACACTGATTGCTGACACAAAAACTGCTTTATTTCAGAAGGTTCAAACAAAAGAAACAATAACATTTAGACACATATATCCTCAAGTATTAACTGATCACAAACAAAGGAGCACATACAGGCAAGAAATAAATCTGCACCCCTGGAAGCCCACAGTAATGGAGCTACCGTGCAACAAGATGCTTCAAGCAAATAAGTTCTCTGGTTCTCAGAAGTAGAACCACTTTTTGTAAAACCACTCTGGTCTTTTAGTTAAAAGAGTGCTCCAGTTCTTCAGTTGCTTCTGCCTTTGATAGCATGTTTAAAAAATGGAAAATATGTAAGGAGACGGTGCATGTAGTGCACGTGACAGTGCGTGGAACATGGCAAAAGCTGTGATGGAGTTCAGAGTGCCAGGTTTACCGTGCATGGCCCACACATTGCAGCTCGCTGTACATGAAGGCGTCCTGTCCCAGCGCAGCGTCACAGATGTAGTAGCCGTGGGAAGGAAAATTGTCAGACATTTCGAACATTCTCAAGTTGCAAGCAGCCGCCTGCAAGATGTACAAAGAGAGCTCGGGATGCCAGTAAAACGGCTTCAACAAGATGTTGCAACAAGATGGACTTCCACCTTTTATACGATGCAAAGCCTGGTTGAGCAGAAGAGGGCATTAGGAGCATATGCTGCTGATTATGAGATGCTGGCAACTTTGACAGCAAATCAGTGGGCGATTTTAGAAAATATGATCACACTTCTGGCGCCTTTTGAGCAACTGACAGAGATAAGTTCTGCAGAAGCCTCCACTGCTGATGTGATCCCTGCAGTAGTGGCACTGACACGACTGCTGAGCAGACCCACTGACACTGACAGAGGCGTGCAGACCGCAAAAGTGACCCTCCTGAAAGCTGTGAGTGACCGCTTCCATGGTGTGCAATGTGAGCCTCTTTTTTCCATTGCTACCATGCTCAATGCCTGTTACCAAGACCGGTACTTTGACGTGGATAAAAAGAGGAGTGCTCATGACCTGTTGCTGACAGTGCTGGATGAAATGGATGATGGCACGGGAAGTGCACACACTCACACAGAAGACCCCCCTGAAAAGAGGACATGAACAGGATCGCTGCTCGACATGTATGAAGAAATTCTGGAGGAAAGTGTCACACATGGAGAGTTGGCAGATATCGAAACAGCATCACAGGTAAGCCATAAAAGAAAATTGTACTGTAAAGCATAGTTCATGAGAGACTTTCAGCTTGTATTTAATATTTTTGGACTGCAGAAAGTAAACGAATGTGTACTGTGACTGTCCAGATTATTATTCCACATTGTCGGCTGTTGCCTTCTTTGAAACTGAGTGTCTGGGGAAAAGCCTGTAGTGTTTCTCATCGTAGCTTTGTTTAATTATTATAAATATGGAACCACCATGGTGTATGGATTTAAAAAAAAACAGTAATTGTAATGTCCTTGCCTTAGAAAGAAAGGTTAAATAACCTAAAATACAGCATTTCTGTGTTCTTTTACCGTGTAGGTTAACGCATACCTGGCTGAGACCCCAATTTCCAGGAGCAACAGTCCACTGGACTACTGGAAAACCAACCAGGCCTGTTTCCCTGCGCTTGCTTGTGCAGCACGCAAGTACCTGTGTGTGCCCAGTACAAGTGTTGACAGCGAGCAGCCAGTTAGCGTTGCCTCCGATGTGATCGATGAAAAGAGGAATCGTCTAGATTGTGGGGAAGCAGATATGCTAATTTTTGTAAAGAAAAACCTTCCCTTGCTCCTAAAAAGTTAGACTAAGACAAGCCTATCAGTCAGCTGAAGTCATCTCTATTTTGCCTTAGAGGGGTAAAGACTTCAGTTTAAGTTGTGAATTAAATTCAGTGTTATAATTCCTAAAGGAGCTCACTTTCTCTGTCCCAGGGTTCACAAACAAGACTGCTGGACCTTTCCTTTTTCCATAAGATTTATGTGCTGGATTTCTTTCCATAATCATTCATTTCTCTTTGGCTTTTGACTCTGATGGACTGGTGTTTTAGGTCAGGGAACTAATAGTTGTATTTTGTGCTCTAAAGATCACTATGTCACTTGGTCGTTACAGTGCTGTTTACAGAAAATGCATGAAGTTGTTTTTAATTTGTCTGCTTTCAGGCAGAACGAACAGACCAACTCTAATTGAAATGTTTTTTTGTTTTTTTTGTTATCCTCATTCCCTATACTGTAATGGACTGAAGTTTTAGGTCTGGGCTAGCAAGTTTAGGTTTTTGCACTTGTGTGTTTTGTGTTATTTCAAGCACTGTGTTGGTATTATTCCAGGGAAGCTCCCTGCGAGTCTGTTGTTCAGTTAGGATTTTTTTTTTTTTTCCATCTGAAAAAATAAGCTTCTTGAATAAAATGTAGCACTTTATTTTTTTGCACTGCAGAGCTCACTGTCTGTCACCAGGTTGTTACAGTAGCTCAAAAATAGTCAAATGCAGCTTGGTTTATGTTAAAAATGCACATATATGTACATATATACAGTACATGTGATCCAAAGAAAGAATTTCTCTGTATTTCAGTACTGAATGTCTTAAGCTTGCAAAATAATACATTTATTATTTATGGTAAAATCAAATGTTTATTGTCTTGTTTTATGTGTGTTCTTAAACAAATAGACTGTCATAATAAGAGTAACAAGTAAATTCCAGTACAGGAGAGACTTGACTTTTTTTACAGCGGGAAAAAAACGTGTCGATATCGGTATCGGCCAAAAGGAGGTTTTGATATATCGGCATATCGGAAAAAATCCAATATCGTGCATCTGTAATGGCTAACAGCAGGGTCTAGCTGCTACCTCATATTGTGGCTTGATATGGATTGATCTGTGATGAGTGTGACGAGCAGAACAATCATCCAATCACCAGCTGCTGTTGTTTTTGAAGGTTGTGCCCCTGAAAACATTTTCAAACACTTTCCCAAATGGACTAGTGAAATATTTCCGTGGCTACATGGAACTGTCCGTCTGGGGTGTCAAGTTAAAAACTTTAAGCCTCAAGCAAATGGCAGGGATTTTTTTCACTCCTATATTCCCAGGTCTGCTAGACTAGGGGATGACCATTGTTTAGGTATAATGGAAAGGAAAAATGTGTTTTTCATTATATGACTCCTTTAATATATAAAAAGCAACATACTTAAATATATTAACTTATTAACATAATGTAATTGATGGAATTATTTCATAATGCCAAGAAAACATATTCCAACCCCACTCAACTTTATTTAAGGTTCAGCAAACATCTAAATCTCCAACTCTCTAAATAACATTTAAACACATCATATTCACAGCAATGTCAAATACCCATTTTACCGGTCCAACCTGAACGCGTCATATTTTTCCCTGGACCTCAAATGCATCACTGAACAATAATGTTTGTGAACACATCACAAACACTATTTCTATCACAAATCACACTCCTTACACTTCTTATATGTTGGTAGATTGTAAGCCTGTTCTCAGAAAAACAATACAGCAAAATATTGGCCCTTACTTTTGCAGATATGTGCATCAATACAGGTCTTACACAGTCAATACAACAACAAATGCAGTTTGAGATCTTGGACTACTTGCCCTGAGGCATGACAAACAAGCTCTGTATAGGCTGAGAGGCAGTGGAGGCTTTCAGTTGGTCGGTGTGCAAGTTGTGTAGAGTTTTGCAAGGCGTCTCTCCCATAAAATAATCATATAGATCAGCATTTAAAAGCAGGAAGACAATAATTCCATTAGAATAAACTTAGGCAAGTTTTTTGTTGTTTTTCATGTAGGATCAGTTTGTAAAGAGGTGATATGTTTTGTGTGGCTACCTTGTATATCAAGTGCCGTTTTCTTTTCTTTTTTTTTTTTCGGCGGACCAGTGGGTGGATGCATAAAACAGTGACCTGAATCTTAACGCCATTGACCTGTTCCAGTCCATGGCTTTAAGCTTTTCCAAACAAACTCTGCTGCAGATCGCTGTGTTGTGTTGAAAATTAAGGAGAAAGTCCCAGAACACACACGTTCTGATTGATGGCTCAATCATTGATTAAAGCAGGCGCTAATAAACAGGGTTTGTTTTGTGCTTTAAATGGTCTGAAAGCTCACAAAAAAGGATATGATTTTCTGAGAAGAGTAGTAGATGAAGGAAGACAGTGCCTAAGGACACAACTAAGCTTGGGTACAGAGAGCTGGTTCCACTTTGGAGCCGGCTCCAAGTTTTCAGAATACGAGGAATCAATAAGGGATGTTGGTTTCGGTTGCAGAGGTCTTGTTAACGATTAAACCTCAATGAGTATATGAATGTTTATTTAGGTTTCATGTATGTTTAAGGACCTGCTGTGTCGCCATAGCATTACATGATGTGTGACAGCATGCTCACAAAGTCTCAAGAGTAGAGTCATGGCAGACTGCTTCAACAATGAGTCTGATTAAATTATGCTACACAGATAATGACAGCTCCTGCAGTAATCTGGTTCAGATAAAGTAAACTCCTACATTAGACATTTGGTTTAGATAAGGCATTTAAAACAACATGACGATGCATTTCCTACAGCACAGCATTTATTTAAGGACATGTGTTACTATCTCCCATCCACATAAGCCATTGTATGCCCCAGAAAAAGGTAGTGGTTGCATCTGTGATAAGTTCTCGTCATGCACAGGTAAAAACACAGCTCTTCACATCTCTCTTAAGGTAAACAAATGTATTCTTTAGATACCATTTCAGAGAGCATCCCATTAGCCCCTGTTTATTGTGAGGAGGCCCTGCAGAGCTCACCATACCAGGCTTTCAGATGCTGTCATCAAAAAAGATCTATATCATCTAGACTCTGAGTTATTGATCTCTAAAGTAGTGAAAATTTTATGCGCGAAATTGGAAAAATCAATTTTCAGGGGGCCAGTGTCAGCCTACAATCATTTACAACAGGCTGTTGATGCTGGATTCCTCCAATTTGAGGGCAGGATTGTCTGCAGGGAACTTGACTCTGCAAAGGTCTTAAGTTATAAGTTAGGGGACCCTAAAATTTGGTTCTGGCTTAAATTTTTTTTTTTTTTTTTTTTTTACCGTTTACATCAGGGTTCTCAAGCTCATATTGACCAGGGGCCGCTTTCAGTCCTGTCATCTCGAAGGAGGATTTTCTATTAATTTTTATCACAATATTTTAACTCTAGAGTTAGAGGCTTTTTAATCAAAGAGATAATTACTGGAGAAAGTATTTTCTGTCAATGGCTGTGTGACATGTTCATGACATTCTGCAGAGTGACAGCTCATATTAGGTCAGATTGTTCCTCTTTACACATGCTGAAATGCAGGGGTTTAAAACATAAAGTCAAAAATGTCTTATTTATGTGAATGACAGCACCGAATAACTTTGTATCTTATCTTAAATTCATAGAATTAGTTTGAATCTGACAAGATCATGAAGTCCTTGATATGCAAGGCATGCAGAACAAAGTGTAAGGAATTGATAAGAGAATCATCAAGCATAAAGATAAATGATATTGATTCCTTGAGCCAATTGCTATTGATTCTCACCTGGAATTGGTTTTTGATTTTCATCCCTAAACACTGCTGTAGTATAAGCAGTAACAGTAGTAATAATCACCTTATGGTTACTAGATAACACCAATCTTAACCGATAGCAACGTACTACAGATAATTATATATATAATGATTTTGGATACCAGAAATGGATTTTTAATGCTCAGGGCAAAACATACCATAAAAATAGCAAAAAGTAAGCATTAAGGTTACCCACGTCTCATCAGCAAAGCATCACAGGACTCAACAATGCCTGAATGCTTATTTTATGTTTGAAGATGTCTTTGTATGTTGTGATCTTTTGTTTGTGATTTTTGTGAAACTTTTGCACTGCTGTCTTAGCCAGGACTCCCTTGCTAAAAGGTCTTTGTATCTTAATGGGAATATTCCTGGTAAAATAAAGGTTAGGTTAAAAATAAAACAACAATGACCACTTTAAAAATGGGTGATTCCCAAAATTTAGTCCATCTTGTCTGAGCAGGAGACTTTATCATTTTAGACACTTGAACCTTCACTTTTACAAAGCTTCTATCTACTTTTACATATTACAGACAGTTTCTCTGGCAACACCCCAAAAAGTGTTTGAGTGTAAAAAGTTACCATGTTATCTGGTGTCCTCTGTGGTTTATTGTAGACATTGGCAAGCATTAAAAGCCCCTCTTCCTCATGCACTGAGCATGTTAGCATTTGTATTATATCAAACATTGATAAATTGCTCATGTATGTATTTGTTAATGAAGGGCTCAACCTTCTCTCTTCAATTGGCACTATTTTTGTTGGTAGCTTAGTCTGCTAATTTATTTTTAATAATGCAGAGTAAAATCTGTAATCAAGGCAATGCTTACTTGCAGAATGGGAGGAGCAGGATGTGATGTAATGATATTAGGACAGCCCTGCCTTTGACAGGTTTGGCCTACGAAATACTGCAGTGTGAACATCAAATGATTTAAAGGAGAAGAGCAAATTTGTAATTTTTTTTCATCATAAAAATAAAAAAAAAATAAAAACAACTTTAAAAGACAAACCCTCAAAGTAATTTAGTGATAGTAAATATTTCTGCAGAGGTCACAGGACTAACATTTAAGGTCCCATATTTTGCTCCTTTTGTGCAGTTTAACATGGATCCTTGTTGTCTTCATGAAACACTAGTAACTACACACTGCTGCTCCAGCCACGTGCCACTTACAGTCCTGAACACACACGAACCGCAAATTAATGTCAGTTACCAGATAACAGCAAGGCTCGTTTACCCCAAACACCGAAGGCTAATGCACAACATGCTAACCTCAGCTTAGTCACTGCAGAGGGACACAGCCGCAACTTCGCCTAGCTTCTGGGCTAACGTTAGATGAAACAGAGGGGTAATGGGATGGGTAAAGGACTGATTATATTCAACCAACTGTTGAACTTCTCTTCCTGAACACACATGAACCGCAAATTAATGTCAGTTACCAGATAACAGAGAAGCTCGTTCCCCCAAACAAAACAGGCTAACGCGTAACTTCCTAACCTTGGCTTTGCCACCATAGTGGGACACAGCTGTAACTTAGCCTAGCTTCCAGGCTAACGTTAGATGAAACAGAGGGGTAATGGGATGGGTAAAGGACTGATTATATTATGTTAAACTTCTCTTGACTAATGTAGGAATGTTCATACATTGAAGTTACCCTTCAGACTTTCTGGAGATCTCAGGGGTGAGTTAAAGATTGGTGATAAAAATTTTGGAGCAGTTAAGTCCAGTAGCCAGAAGCTCTTGTCGGGTGTAGGATGTTAAACCAAAGCTGCTCTGTACGAACAGACCCGATATGAGCAAGAAAATGACTGCAAACGTACAAACCTGGAAGAGACGCCGAGCTTCAATGAGTGTATGCACTGTCATCCTTTTTAAATGTATATTGAAATTACATTCAAGTCTAGTGGCCCTGTGACCTTACTCACCCTTGGACTAGTTGCATGCGTAGCTAAGAATGATTAAGCAAATAAATTGGTAAGCCTACTATTAATTGTTAGCCTAGCACAGCAGCTGGACCAGGCATATCCATCTTGCCAAGCTCCAGTCTACAATGTGCTCAACCCAAAAGAGCACTGCCCAATCAGCGTCCTTTAGAGCAAGAGGAGGTGGCAGATAGGGAAGCTAAAACAGTAAGTGACTGCACTTGTAGAGATTAGCATAGACGCGAACAGCTTCGGTAGCATTTTTATCAGATTTTGACCTCATTTCTTTGTTAAGAAAGCAACAACACAAACTTCTTTGTAGTAAGGATATCTTCCCTCCACTTCTGACATGTTTTGACGAGTTTGTTTTAGGAAGTAGCTCACGTTCTGTAATGCAGTAGCACCTGCCTACTGCGTTATCTGATTGTAAGAAATGTTTTGTTTTGTTTTTATAACTGTATTGCAATGGTCATACAGTTATTATTCAATACAGTTATGTCCAAAAGGAGCACTGCATTTCTTTCTATTTCATTTTTCAAAAGAAATATTTACAGAATTATTACAAATAAAGTATTGTGTAAACATTTACGCACTCATACATATCAGCAAACCACAAACATGTATTGTACGTATATGTGTTTATATCTATCTATTTACCCATCTATCTATCTATATATGTATATATGTATATATGTGTGTAAAAATGTACTCACTCATACATATCAGCAAAACACAAACATGTATTGTAGATATATGTGTTTATATCTATCTATCCATCTATCTATCTATATATATATGTGTATATGTATGTCTATATGTATATATGTGTGTAAATATATATATATATCTTTGTGTGTTTGTGTTTGTATATATTTATATATTTGTGTGTATATATATATATATATATATGTCTATATATATACATATACATATACATACACCTATTACTAAATATAGTATATAGTAGAGGGTGAGGTCTGTGCAATCTATTTCTGTAGATCTACTGAGTTAAAGTAGATCTACAGTATAAAGTATAAAATAGTACAGTCCATCAAGTCTTTCCTCTGGGTAAATCTTTTTTAGTTTTTGTATATTACCTCTTATTTTCCATCTTAATGTTTCAGCTTCTAAAGTCTGCTCTAATGTTAATTAAAGATTGAGTTTGGTTGGGTTTTTGTGGTTCCATGTCCTTACTTGCTTCATAGCTGTCTCTCAAAAATGTTAGAAAGATGTTTATCAGCTGTGTTAATTTTTTTAGTTACATTAATTCCCAAAAATGTTTCTATCTCAAGATGTTCATTTAGCTCATAAACAATAAAACTAGCTTTCTCAACCTCACTCCAGATTGTTAATAATGCCGGACAGTTAAAGAATGAGTGTTGTTTGCCTCCTGTTCGCCACATCCTCTCCAACAACTGGATTCTTCTCTAAAAGAAAATTTGCCGTATTGGCGAGGGGAAAAGAAGTACCTAATGCTTACTTTCCATGCAAACTCCGTCCAATATTTAAATTGTGACGTCTTTAAGTTTCTTCTTAAGCTGTCTCTCCACATATCAGCTGAGATATTGATTTCTAATCCTTTTGCCCACTTTTCTCTTATCTTATTACCCGCAGTATTGGTTTTCTGCAGTAATTTACATATGTTTAAAAGATTTCCTTTGTCTTGACTTTTATTTTGAAAGAGTTGTATGAACTCATTTGTTAGTTTATTTTCCCCCTGATGTTGTATAAGGTAACTTCTCACCTGTAAATATTTCTAAAAATATTTTTTGTCAAGTTTGTATTTAGAGGATAATGTGTCAAAAGAAATTATTGTGTCACCTGCTAGTAATTGTAAGTTTTTAGCCCCTTATTTGCCCAGTAAACTAGCATTTTATCTGTCCTATTTGGGGGAAAATCTGGGTCATGCATCATTTCTCTATAATACACATACAGCATTTATTTTAAGAGATTTGCATATATGTTTCCAATTTTTCAAAGTATTTGCTATGCAATAGCTTTGGCCTGTACAGGTTTTCCAGGCTCCTTTCTGTAAAAAGGGTAATGTTCCAAGTGAAATTCCTGCCAAATGTTTTTCTATGTTAACCCTTTTGACCTCTTTCCTAGATTTCTTACACTAGATTATTGTTAGTATTTGTGTGGCATAGAAATAATTTTGCAAGTCTGGAACATTCAGGGTTGTAACAAATGTTGATTGATGGAAGTCATCACCTGCAGGATATGCTTTTGAAGACACTTTCTATGTGCTCTCTTCCAGATGGACTCGTGAAATATTTTGAATGCTTGTCTGGTGTGTCAGGTTAATTAATTGGCCAGCAGTGCATGAATTATCTTAAAACGATCACAGCTGTACATGTTTGGAAACATAAATGCACCTCAGAGCAGCTATCATAAAGTATTTTTATCTTAATATATTTTATATTTTCCCCAGCAAGGCCCTAGGATTGTCCTTTTACCTTTGACCTATTTGCTTCAGTAGACTCTTGTGTTTATTTATACTCCCTCTGCTGGCTTGTCTAAACAACTTCTGACATGAGCTGAAGGGACCTGCAGGCTTTTGCCTCCTGGCCTGAATCGTCCATGACTTTCAGACAGAGAAACACTTTTTTTTTGTTTCTTTTTTTTTTTTTTTTAATCATTTCCAGTACCAAAGGTTCTGTCAAGATGAGTTACAGAAAAAGATGAAAACTGTAATGCTTGGTTAGAGGTTATTTGTCTGTAACGACTTGCTCAGTGATATCCAGAGCACAGCTTGGCACATGACGAGGTTGTCCAAGGAAACTATCAACTCAGTTTGAGGTCACCTCCTCTGTCTAATGCTTGGTGCAACCAATGGCAACAGATGCCATTCTTTTAAACCTGATATGGAAGAGCCCCGCCCTTTTCTTTGTCAGTGTTAATGTAATGTGACATATCCAGGGTGCCCATAGCCTGCTAATCAGCTCTAATCTGATCCACTGGATTAGAGAATGGGAATGCATGTAAGACTCTGCTTACAGTTTGTGTGCCTCCCTCCTTCCAGAAGTAAGCCATCTTTCGGTTTTCTTGCATTCAGTAACAGACTCAGGAATCCAACAAATCCTTTTGATCTTTTGGATAATTTGTTGTTCTTGCGGAGCCTCTCCTCAGAGATCCTGTCTTGTTGGAATTTTTTATTTGTGACAGAAAAGTCTTTGGTCTATAGGAAACCCTGGTTTCCTGGTTTGGCACTTCTTCAAACGACACTTGAGATCTGCTTGTGCTCTTGCCATCATCATTATATTTTCCCATGTTTTTACTGTAGGATTATGATGACTGCAAAGCAGGGCACCCTGTGACTGTCACTGCTCTTGGTAGGCCTCAACGTTTTCTGGCCTAAATTTGGTGAGATACCTGGAGCTAAGATGCTAAACCAGAGCGCTGTTATGATCTTCACTGGGATATGTGGGGCTTTGGTGGTCATGGCCATGGCCTACTATGTCTACTGGTAAGTTAAATGGAGAAGTGTTTTAGCTAGCATAGACTATACAACATTTATTCAGACTTGTGAAAGACACAGAAGCCAACATAGAGATTGGGGGCATAACACATCCTTTAGTTTTATGTGGCATGTAGATTTTTAAAAGCAAGATAAAGTTTACAGGCCCATATTAGGTATCAAAATGTAGTATGTCCAGATATAGAGAACCTTTGCTATTATTAAAACTGTTACTTTAGAGAACACATCTGATAAAGACTCATTGCCATAAGTGTTTTATTTTTTTTAAATTATTATTCAAGTTGGTTAGAATTTCTTCAAGAAATCAGAAATAATATAATGGTAAGTCTGTAGTTCCATATTCTAAAGAGTGGTTGAGTATGCTACCAGGTAGTGAATAGCAGAGGCAGCTGTCTATGTCTAGTCTTAAGCAGCTTTAACCCAGTTAGTGTCTCTAATCTTTTGTGTGTCAGGCGGTCCCTGCTCCCTCATGCAGGTGAACTTCCACTGACCGTATAGTCCAACCAAAACTATAGTGTCTTTAAACGTTTTTTGTATTTTGATGTGCTTTAAGGGGTTCAACAAAGTATGCATAAAGTGTGGTCAGACCTTTTTATTTTATTGTATTTTTTTAGGTTAAACAACATGATGCATTATGTGTACATTTTGCTTGATACTGGTGATATTTAATTTTTTTTGGTCCAGGGCTTGTGGCATTCAACTATTACTGTCAAGTTATGTCCGACAATATCTTTAATTTCAGTCACAAGTCCTATTCACACATGCACAAACTTCTGGTTATTTCCTATGATATTTAAGTGAGCTGTATGTGACAAACTGTCAGGTTTATCGTCAAGACACTTCTAAATGTTTTTCTTGCCAGCTCGCTTTATTTCCTCTCAAATCTTCCGATGGACAAGTATGAACAACTTCTGAAGTTTTTAGAGACAGGGGCACTTATAGGGGGATTTGCAGGTTAACAACTAGGAAATTAGAACATAACTAGCTATTTTACATTAATTTTGTAAATTAAAACCCTACACTGAGATCTGGAGTAATTTTATTTTACTACAATGGCCAACTAGCTGTGACATAGCAAGAAGGAGCATCTCTGAGTTTGCCTTTGTTTCACATCGATAAATATGGATCATAATAAACGGTTTTAGTGATAGATGAGGACAGTTTTTTTGTCTTTAGGTGCATTTGTCAACAGACTTTTGATCATGAACCTGTAAGGTGTCAGAGAGAGCAGAAACAGGTCAGGATGAAGCGAAATAATGACAAAAGAGGAGAAATAAAGATTTTTTTTAGATTGTTCAGCTCTTAATGTGTGTGTGTGTTTAGTTCAGTTCAGTTACTGCTGCTGTAAACGTGCCTGAATCCTGTTAAGCTGTTTCAACTTAAAAGGCCTCCAACAAAGTAAAACATGACAACTTTTATTGTAAAGAGTTTATAGGAAAAACAATGTTGTTGTCATTTAGCTTGAATTGTCTTTGGCAGTGTGACATCCAGTGTTATATGAAGCAGTGTGTTTTCCCTTTCATGTTGGAGAAAAATGGACTTAAAACTGTAATTTTTTTAGAAAAAGTGAGAGGGGAGGGGGACTATAATGTTGTCTACATGCTGTCCAATTCAACCTCTGGATTTTTCTATAACAATCATGCCAGAGTCCTACTCACAGGCTTAATCAAGTCATACAGACATTATTTTGTCATGATTATTGGAATAAATTGTTTCTCTTATTAATGCTGTGGTTCAGCCACCATTCACTCTCTGTAGACATTAGGCCTAAACTGTTTGGCTGATATCGTTATTGTCCATCAGTTATCCCCTTTACCAGTACAGCTAACGTGCAAATAGAGGAAACATTTTCTCCAAATTACTCCTGGATTGCTTAGCGTCTTATTGTGCTGGCTCATCCGTTTGACAGTAAGTCTCTGCGTAAAGACACACAGTGCTGGGTATTATCAAGCCCCTTGTGTGCTTAATTTTTTTATTTCTTTATTTATATATTTTTAACTGTATTTTTAAATTGTGAGCACAGTTTGAGTGGGCACAGAGCTGCGCAATAAATTTGTGGGTCAGCCTTTTAGCTCTTTAAAAAAATCCTGCTGTCTCAGAGCAGACAGATAATTATTGGAAAAAAGGCGCAGTATTTGTTTGTACAAGCCAATGTGTGAGACTTTTTCTCTGTGGTGAGCACAGACTGTAAAACAATTGGACAAAGCCATGTGACGTCAGCTGTTTGATTATCAAAGGAGCCTGTTGGGTGCATTGTAGCGGATGCTGCAATACTGTGCGCCATCTCAGCCAAACTTAAGCTCAACTTTAGCTCTCTTGACAGAGAGGCTGTGTTGAGGCTGGACTTAAAAGTCATCAGACCAATAGCAACTCCACATGTCCAAAACTGGAAATCCTCAATAAATCCTCCATAAAAGAATAACAGCGCCATATAAACAGTCTCCCCCAGAATCCACCATATCTGACAGCATCTAATGAAGCTTTAGAACTAACCATTAAGTGATTATGTCAAAACTAAATCCTGAATGATAAACCGGAACTTCTGTGTTCAAAAGAATAAACAGATAAAAGATCACTGTAGTGTTTTGTTTAATTTATTTAAAAAGTGGTCATAGCTGGTTCTTCTAATGCATGTGTGGGTTCTCCCCTGGCAAACAGGCTCATTAGGCTAATTGGTGACTTTTGCCTGTGGGTGAGTGTGTGAATGGCCGTCTGTCTCTCTGTTTGGACATGTGATCGGCTGACGGGTCCAGGGTGTACCCTGTCTTTTGCCATACATAAGCTGGGTTAGCCTTCAGCTCCCCCGTGACCCCAAAAAGGAATAAGTGGTGTAGATAATGCATGGATTGATGCTTATTGGCTGTAGTATTGGCAAAATGTGCAAATGTACTATTATGGTTTAGGTCATCATTACTGAGTGTCCTCATAGATTATGGTTAAAACAACAAAGTGTTCGTAACTACTCTGAAAACATCACCTTCCTCTGTCTGTCTGCCTTTTAAAGGTGTGATTGACAGTTTGCCCAAGGTTAAAAAGTTTCTCTCCTCTCTGCTGTCCCAGCAGATGAGTGAAAAAAGGACAAGGGTGCAGAAGAACAGCATATAAACCTGTAGCGCAAATGTTTCAGCAGAAAAGCTAGAAGGCTGGCATTTTAGGGATAAATGAAGATACATAGAGAGAAGTATTGGAGAAGACATTATTTACCTCATAGGTGTCTTTTTCGACAGGCTCCTCACGCATTTTCATATTAGTGCTATGACAATAAAAATGTGATTTATCATTCAGCACTAGTCCCTTTGTTTGAAAATCTGCTCTTAGCCTTTCTAATACCTCATGACTGAATGTACGTGTATGACCTAAACATTGAAAACATCGGAAATCCATAAGACCAATCAGAAGCAGCTGATTGGGTCGTGATTCTTTATTGGGTCACCCTGGGCGCTACACAACCGACAGTGCGCAATCAGGCTTAAATCTGCCCTGACTACAGAACCTGTCTCGCACCTCAAAACTTAACTTTAAATCACAAATTGTATGCCCAGTTCAACACGTGCTAACTTGAATTTAGAACAAAAGAATAGGGTTCTGATTACACATATTTACATACTTCCTATGAACAAAGGAAACATGAAGGGGGTTTGATTGAAGTTCCAAGGTGGTTAATGTAAAGTGTTACCCTGTAACAATCGGCTCCTGTCGGCAGTTTGAAAGGGTTTAATCGGCATTTCGACCCGGGTCGGCTGACTCTGCAAGCGACATGGGTTTTTATTGGCTCGCCTCCGATCGGCTTTAGTGAGAACATCACACCCGGGTCAACCTGCTAATTTACGTCATGATGTCGGCGTAACGTGCCCACGGCATAATATCGTGCCCGTCCCCTCTATCTGTAAATTACGTGACTCTTTGCCGTCTCAGCATCAAATTCCATCTGCATTTGTATCATCAGCGCTCGAATGTCGTTCAGTCTGCGCTGAGTTTGTACATTTTTAAAGAGAGAGAGACAAAGTACGGAAAACAGCTGACCAAAGTGTCCACGGCCTCCATGCTCATACCATTGTTTACAAGGATGTGTTTCAGTGCGCGGATGATGTCATCAATGTGATGACATCAGTTTGACGGACCAGAGGAAAAAAAACAGCAACGCAGCTCGTCCGCTGCCGATTTGACCCAGGTCTGCTGGCAGTGGGAAAGGCGTCACTTGCGGATTGTTAGCGGGTTAACCCGAGTTAAAAAACCCACGTTGACCCGCTTATTTTAGTGTGAAAGCGGTATTAGATAGCTGTTGGCAACCATGGGAAGCATCCCTGAGGAAAGCCTGAATTCCTTTGTGTAGGACTTTTCCCCATTACCATCATCTTTACTAGACGGTTTATTTTCCCAGACTGAGCTGACAAGCAGGCAGGAGGGGCGCCAGCACATATGCATGAGCTAGCGACACAGCAAGTGTGTACTGTGGTAACAGCTGTATATATCACCCTTAATTTCAGCCCTGACAGATCACTTGTCAATTGTAGTGTTATACCAGAAGTAGTAGTTTATTAAATACAGAATTAAGAAAAATTAACTTAAGTCATTAGTGTATCAATCATTGGTTGTACAAGAGTATCTGACCATCTTTCATTCAAATTTTAACAAATCTCTGACAAAAGCTCCACAGAAAACGGAGTCTTTAGAAACTTGATTACTTCTTCTCTTCTGTACTTTTATGCCACAATCTTTGGTTTAAGAATTTAACTTGTAAAGTTAAACCTGGACAAATATATGAAGTTCTCCTTTTAAAAAAAAAAAAGTCTAATTTGAGTAATAAGTTCAATTATGTACGCAACCACTAGTAACCCTCTTTTCACAGTTTCTTTAGTAAAATGTATTATAAGATTCTATATATCAGCAGCCTTATTACTCCATAATTTTTCCTGGACTATCTGACTGCAGCTTGATTTCTTAAATCACACACTCACACACTTTCCATCACACCCATGTTGGACCTTCGTCCAGGTATATTACCAAAGTATCAACCAAGTTGTATATATTTTAACATTTCACCCCCAGTGTGCTTGTGGAGAAGGAATAGAGAGAGGGTGGTAGGGCAACACTTTGGAATGGAGATATGGGCAGTGCAGATACATGATGTTGATCCTCAACGAGCAGAGAGGTGCTTAATGGAAAATAGAGGTGCAGTTGAAGCTGTCTGTTTCTCCTCTGTTGATGGACACTTTAGACCAGAATGCCAACATGTTAGATTGTGAATTTATGTTGCTGTGTGTGTCCTGAAGGATAGGAGCATCTAACCTGTTAGTCTGACGTTAGTAAGTGGCATTCAGTAAGCACTCAGCACCTTTTTCAGTACCCTCATTAAAAAGATTGTTTCTCTAATTGTGCCATCAAAATTCATGGTTGTCCCATTCCTAATTTCAAGACCACTTTTTCAGTCAAAAGCCTACGTATTTGGGTATTTTGTTGTATTGTTTAGCAGTTAGAGTCAAAATATTGATTTTAGATTACAAAGTGGTAAAATTATACATAATGTGTTATAAGTCTGCCCGAGATGAGAAAAAACAAGTATTGTGTGATAACATTGTTCGATATTGCAATAAGAGTATTGTGGTGATAATTTAACAAAAGAAACGGAGTGCCTGTAGGCTTTAGTGTGGTGTGCTAGCCTTTGCTATTCTCCCTCTTTTGTTCCTCTGAGATCATGACTTAAAAGTTTAGAATTTAGAATTTTAAGAGAGAAACTATCTCTAAGTTTAGAAAATTTGCCCTAAAAAAGCATATTTTACAGTTAAGATGAATTTTCAGGACTGTGAAGGCAATTGTCTTGATCTGAAAATACTCACTAGGAGGGAGTAAAGTAGTTTTGTTGCCTTTGAGTGGATGGGACTTAGTGTTTATTTTGTTTAGAGTGGTGCAGGAATGAGTCCTGAGGAATGAGACAGTTGTTAATGAACTGCTAACAAGAACTACAAAAATGAGGACCCAACTGCAAGCATCTTGATCATTTTTTAATAATCAATAATTCATACACAAGTGCTACAGCCATGAGGACCAACTTGATGGTCAGTTGATTAAGAGAAAAATCTCAACTAAGAGGTCACAACAAGACATTTTCCATTAGAAATATTTTAGTTGATTTTAAGTCGAACTGCAATGTTGTAGTTCCATAGTAACAAAAAAATGTGAAAAGTAGATTTGTTTGTTAAGATGATCACAAATAGCAGAACATGGAAGTTTCATCATTTGAATTTGAATGAATTTAAGTGTAGCTCGATAGCTCCACCTGACTGCATCAAAAGGCATGAAAGCAGGGCTTTTTACCACAAAACTTTGCTTGACCACATTCAAAAAAAGTTGTTTGAAATTTTTTGCGATAAAGTTTGACTGTCACAATGTGTCTTTTGCGAGGACTTACAAGGAAAATGATAAAATAGTGATAAATTCCACAGCCTTTTTGTTAGAGATATGCCCAGCAATGATAGAGATATGTCTTCTGTTGGTTTACGTTTGGCTACTGCTTTTCAGTTTTTTCTATGTACTAAACAAGTGGCCGATGATGTGTTGTGCCAGCTTTACATTTGTGAATGCCCACTATTCCATGACCATTACTTATTGTATTTGCGGCCACTGGTTGAAATTGTGAGTGAAATCAGGCTTTACCAATCAGAGAAGTCAGTAGCTACGTTTACATGCAGTCATTAGCCCTTTCATACCCAGAATATTAGCAATAACTCGGTTGCGCACAGCCATATAAAAACACCAAAAACCCTTTTGAACCTGAAAATCACCCCTGGATTACTCCTTTTCTAACCTGAATATTTGGTCATGTATATGCCTATCGGGATATCCCCCTCGAAAGGCACATTAATTTGTGTTCTGTGCATGTTCTTTTCGCAAGGAATCTTTGTCTTTTGAGTACAGGAAGTACTTGTTGTAACATGGTACAGCTCCGGCTCGATTTCCTAATTCTTCACGTTCTCGTCTTCCATTAATGAAGAAACTGACAAAGAATAGTGTCAAGTACTGGTGGTGGGTCAGTACCAGCACCAAAGTGCAAACGAAGCCGACTGTTAGCTGCTCCAGGCCCTTCGTTATCCGCCGTGCTGCTGCTGTTGTTCTCGTTGCTACTGGATATGGGAGGAGGAAGCGGAAATGACGCGCATTGCGTCATGATGTTCTCCGTGCATCGGGATGTTGTCTGTGCGTTGCTGTTTTCATTGGGATGCCATGTATAGAGGAATAACCCTGTTTGCTCACGCATGTAAACGGGTTATTCTGAATGTTTCAGAAACCCGAAAATTGACTGCATATAAACGTAGCCACTGTAAGATTGTGGGAAATTTAGTTCTGTAATCTCAGATTGTAAACAAACCAAAACTTCTCACAAGGTTAAGTGTAGTTTATCTGTCACAGGTGGTGGATGCTGGACGTATGTTGTCGGCCCAGTCAAAGATTGTAAAGTGTTTTAGAAATGTGGAAATGTTTTTCTCAGCTGTTTTAACTTATCAGTAAAACTTGCAATATACTCATGTTCGATGTTAACTTGAAAACTAGGGTACATACATTAAGTAACTTCTAGGGATGCAGAAATACACTTAGCCCACAGTTTGGTTCTTTGCTCAGTTTTTGGTTTTAGTCACAAGTTGTTAGGGGTGTTTTTGGTTAATGTCAGCAGTCTCTTGACTCTAGTAATTTCATATTCCTTTAATATGTTGCGAGAGTAGAACCCACTGATGGCCATGTAAATCGCCTTAAGAGACAAAAACGTGAATAATTTTTGAAAGGTCATTGTGAAAACAGTATGAATAATATGGAGCTGTGAAGTCATACTGAAATGGCCAATGTCTTGTGAATAGTTTGATGTTGGATTGGATTGGAATGGAAATGCTGAATGCGTAAAGTCATAACCCATGTGTCCTGATTTGGCTGAATGTTGTGTTTTTGGATTGGTTGAATTTTGTGGAAGAAGATGTGGGACAACAAGGTGGGTTGGAGAATAAATATAAAGATACTGAATTTTGGTGTAGAACATAGTCTCTAGAGGGGTCTGAAAACCTGTTAAATATATTGACGAAGCCTCCAAGTTGTCAGCACTGCCATTAAATTTCTAGCAGTCATCATGCCGGAATTAAAAATGGATTACATTTTTTAAAGGGGACATATTATGCAAAAACCATTTTTTTTAAGGCTTTTGAACACATTATAGGGTATTTGGCCTTCCTCCCAGCCCACAAAATGTGAGAGTATACAGCAAAACCTGTATTTAGCAGGCTACATGAATGTAAACTCATGGTATTCAGTGAGCTGTTGAGTCTGTGGATATACTGTTATGTAACAGTATATTTTCATTTGCATACCTAACCTGATTGGTCTACCTGCGTAGACCCTCTCCCCCCTGCTGGAGAGATCCCTCTGTGAAGAGCAGCCATGTTGTTTATATTCTTAGTGAGAGATCGGTGTTCAGCATGTCTAAGCTCAGAAGCTGTCACTGCTTGGTTGTTGGCTGTAAACAGCCACATATATCTTCACCTCTAGCCTACCAGTCTCAGAGGACCAAAGGGCCCAGTGGATTAATTTTATTTTTGAAGGGAATGAGCAGTTACAGTCGGCTAAAACCTGTATGTGTGTGTCAGTCACTTCACGGCCAACTGCTTCTTCAACTTCAGTCAGTTCAACACAGGACTGGGAACTAGACTTTTCCTGAATCCAGGCTCAGTACCAACAATCCGCCACCAAACCTGATGATGGAAATATGAGTATTTTAATGCTGTGTAGTATTTATTTTGCTCATTGCTACGAGCTAATGCTAACAGCAGGGTGAAGTGAACTAGAGGTAACTGCACAACATGTTCATCAGTGTTCACGTTACTTGCTGAAAGTCTGAAGGATAAACTTCAATGTATGAGCATTCTTACATTAGTCAAGAGAAGTTTAACAGTTGGCTGAATATAATCAGTCCCACTGCAGTGACTAGGCCGAGGTTAGCATGTTGTACGTTAGCCTGTAATGTTTTGGGGAAACCAGATAGCTGGTATCTGTTAAATGGCATGAATTTGTGGTTTGTGTATGTTCAGGAGGAGAAGTTTAACGGCTAGCTGAATGTAATTTGTCCTTTACCGGACCCCATTACCCCTCAGTTTGTGCTTACTTTGGCCCGGGAGGTAGGCTAAGTTGCGGCTGTCTCACTGCAGTTAGCATGTTGTGCGTGAGACTGTGATGTTTGGGGGAAACAAGATCACTGTTATCTGGTAAACAGCATGAATTTGTGGTTCGTGTGTGTTCAGGACTGTAAGTAGCACGTGGCTGGAGCGCCATCTTCGCTCAAGTGACGCTGCTCTATCATGAATTCCCCGTATGTACGCTACTCTGCTTTGGCTCATTAGCATATGAAGGTGACCGCCCTCAAAACCAGCTGTTCTGAACAGAGGGGTTATGTGAGCGTGGAAAGAATGCAGCTGTGCTTTATTCATAGGCCTTTTGGACCAAAGCATGTAACTAACGTTTCATGAAGACATCAAGAACCCATGTTACACTTCAGAAACGGAGCAAAATATGGGACCTTTAACTAATTGGACTTTCAACAAAGTCTTATTGTACAAAAAATGTCTGAATGTGCTTTTCACATCTGTTTTGAGGTAAGACTTTGTTGTGGAGCTACCAGGTAAAAGATTACACGTTCTACTTAAATAAATGCACAGTGCTGATTTGCTTGGAGTTTATGTTCCCCCTGCTAAACCTGATGAATGTTTGTGCATCAGTGATTTAAAAAAAATGACAAAATAGAGCCCACGAGGCTCCAATGCCGTATTGATAAGCTCAAATGTTATTGATTTCAGGTTTGGCAAATGCTGAATTATCTTTTCCCTTACGCCCCTGGGATTAGAGGAATGAGGGGTCCCTCATATTGTGAGTGTGGGTGCATACTGTGTCGCGTTTTCTTCTTCGTTGTATTTAATAGCCAGGTACACTGTGTCGCCCTGCTATGACGTCATGCTATCGGCATCCGGCTTACACGGCGCCTACCAGGTAGGGTATGGCTGACTGTGGAAATGCAACCAGGATCAGGCTTTACCGATCCGGCCTGAGCCAAGCCGTGCCGATCCATACCGGACCACTTGGTGGAAACGGGGCTTTAGTGAATGCGCACAGATTTTGCCCTGCCCCTCGCAGTCCAGTGTGTTGAACTGTCTGGTGGCAGCTGCCTGGCAGCAGCCAATCACATTGAAGGAGGGAGAGAACCTGGAAATAGCAGGCTTCGCAGCTGCTTCGCGGGTCAAAGCAAACAGTGGAGGAGCTCTACAACACCGCTCTACCTCCGTATGAAGATACCCAGAAGAAAAACTGGGCATGGGACAACATTTCTACTCAGTGTTTATGTGGAGGGAGTGTTGTGAAGGACTCTTGGGCAGGCTCTGCTGTGATTTTCACCGAATCACCTCTATGTCACTGCCGCCTTGTACCCTATGCTCATACTGCGGCAGCAGCAGCCGCTTTAAAGAAAAGCTCTGCATTTCGGGGACTCCGCCGGTAGGGAGGTGGTTTTCAGGGTTGTTGCCGCGAGCTTGAGTTCTACTGTTGTTTTTTTTTATTTGATTTGGCCAAACATTTAAGTGATCGTCGATCACGATCATTCAGGATTTTTTTCCAACCACATTTCTTCCTCGAAGACAATGGTTCCCCACTATCCTTCCAGTTTTCAATAATGCATTGGACAGTTCTTCACTCGATTTTATTTTATTTTTTATTTATTTTATTTTAGTTATTTATTTTTAATTTAACAGTTACAGTTACAGGGCATAACAAATTTATTTCATTCATCAATCCTCCTTATATCAATGTACTTGTTGTCCAGTGAAGGCGGTGGTGTCCTCTTCTGTCCTCTTGAAATCAGTCCATCATTCCCACTTTTCTATAAATTGTGTTTCCTGTAATCTTAATTTGTGTGTGAGTTTCAAATATTTTCTCAACAGTGCACACCCACTGCTCCCCAGTCGGTGGTTCTACTTTATCCCACAATCAGTATCTTGAATGTTTTGGGTATCTTATATCCTATTATTTTTTGCAAACTTAAAGCTATATTTCACCCCAATACCCTTTTTATTTTGGGCAAGACCAGAATATATGTGTGTGGTCTGCATCAACGTGTCCACATGATCTCCAGCATGGCTGTTGTTTAGTTATCAATTTCTTCCTAACCTTTGGAGTTATAAAAAGTTTAACAGTAGTTTTCCAGTTAAACTCACTCCAAACTCTGGAGCTAGTAGCTGTGCACTGCTATTTACACATAACAAACCATTCCTCATCTGTTATTTGTTCTTCTATCTCTTTTTCCCATTTTCTTTGGAAGTGAGGAAGTGTCCTTGCATGACATCAAACATTTATATAAAGTTGAGATTACTCTGCTTTTTTTCTTCTCATAGCCTCTCTGAAATACCCCTACAATTTCACTATCAGTGTCGGCTTTCATCTCCTTCTCAAAATAGTCCTTTAGTTGTAGGTAATGATATCATTCATTTTCATCTTGTCCAAATTTGTCCCTTAACTTTTCAAAACTCTGCAGATTACCACGTTCCATCATTGTGCATATTGCTGTAATTCCCTTGTTTGCCCATTTCTTAAAACCTTTGTCAATTGTCCCTTGTGTAAACCGGCAATCAAACGCAAACCAACTCAACATCCCTATCTATTTCTCCAATTTATACCTTTCAACTACTGTACTCCATATTTCAACTGTGGTTTTGGTTATATCCAACTGGCTACCTATTTTTCAATAGTCCTTTCTGTGCTATTAAGTTTCGTACCTCTATGTCTGTCGCACCAAGTTCTATATTTTTTCCATCTCGCAACAAACCCATCATTGCACCAATATACCAGAGGTCTAATTTGTGCTGCATAGAAATATTCCTTGAGGCTCAGCAAAGCCAGACCTTTCTTTTCTTTAGGGAGCTGGAGAGTTATGTATCGAATCCTAGGTTTGTTTCCTTCCCATATAAATCTTGATAGCTGTGTATCCCATTCTATGAACTGTTTTTGCTGAATTATCACTGGCAGAGATTGAAATGGATATAAAAGTCTCTAGAACATTCATCTTAATTATCTCTATCCTTGGGCTGAATTCCTAGCAAATAGCTGACCATCTCTCCTTATTCTTGGTTTATTTTAATATAATTTGCATCATATAGCTTATCTGTTCTTTTTGTAATGTTTACACCCAAATATTTAATTGATTTATTATTCCATATAAGCTTGTGTATGTCTTTAATCTCTTGAGGTGGGGAATAATTTATTACCAGAATCTGTGTTTTTGTGCATTAATTTTGTAACCTGAATATTTTCCATAATATTCTAACAATCTCCTTGTTTTAGGAAAACTTTTGTTAGGATACAAAAAACAATATATCGTCGACAAATAATCCTATTTTATGTTCCTCCCTTACTAACATAACCCCTTTCACTTCTCCGTCTTGTCTACTCATTTGGGCTAACAGCACAAAGAGACTTGGAGAGAGGCTACAACCTTGTCTAGTCCCCCTTTCTAAACTGAATTGTTTTGTGAAACTGACCTTTATTTTGATCCTTGCCTTTGGCTCCTGATATATTGATCTAATACAACTGACAGATTGGTCATTGAATCCAAATTTTTCTGAAACTCTGTACAGAAAAATTCCAATTTAAACTATCGAAAGCCATTTCAGCATCTATTTGTACCAGAATTGCGCTTCCCCCCTCTCTCTTTGGATATTATCTATAACATTTAGACTCCTTCTAATATTATCGTGTGTTTGCCTTTCTTTGATAAACATGCATTGGTCCTCGTCAATCAAGTCCAGCTATAATGGAGGTGTGAAGTTTGTAATCCACATTTTAAAGGGATATGGGTGTGTAATTGCCACAATGTTCTTTATCTTTACCATCCTTTGGAATAATGGAGATAATGGTTTCATTCGATGAGGGAGGGATCCTGCCTGACCTGAGTTGAATGAGTCTCGAATTAACAGGATTAACTCCCCTTTGAAATTATTATAAAATGAGGCCCCGAATCCATCAGCTCCCGGTGATTTCCCCGATTTCGCCCAACTGATTGACTTTTCTATCTCTTCTATTGTTATTTCTGAAGTCAACATCTCATTCTGTTTTGCACCTATTGCTGGCAAGTCCAATCTGTCTAAGAACTCTGTCAGGTGCTCTCCGCCTACTGAAATAGGTTGTGAATACAATTTACTATTATATCACTTAAAAACACTTATTATTTCCTCTGGTTCGTATAGAATTTTATTGGTTACAGGATCTCTTATTTTATGTTTATTAGACACTGCTTGCTGTTTCCTTATACGTCTAGCTATGTTTTTAGTGGCTTTCGGTCCTCCCTCATAGTATCTTTGTTTACTAAACCTTGCTTTCCTTTCCACCTCTTCTTACAGTATATCATCTCTCTTTTTCCTATCTGCCTTAATCTGATCAAGTGTACCTGGATTTTTTGATTGCTTATGTTGCTGTTCTAATTCTTTTAATTTCCAATTTGTTTCGGGTAAGCCTGTAACCAGACTTTTTTGCAAATGCTGTATGTGACATCAGCCTCCCTCTAATTACTGCTTTCAGAGCATCCCATAGAATTCTTGGATCTACTTCTCTGTTGTCATTTTCCCTCTTATATCTCAGTATTTCCCTTTTTAGTTCTTCAACCAGCCCCTTATTGTTCAGAATACCTTCTTAAGTCGCCACAGCGTTTTTTTTTCCTCGTTTTGTTCAAATGAATTTATAAATAAATTGCACTGTGATCTGATATATCAGTTACCCCTATCCTACACTCCTTTATTCTATATATCTCCCTTATTCATTAAAACATCATCAATCCTGGAGTACATTGCACGAGGGACTGAGTAGTGGGAATAATCCCAATCAAGTGGGTGAAGTTTGCCGCCCGGGAACCCTCCTCTTAACCCAATTTTAGTAGTTTCTGCATTCTCCTTAGATGTTTTCTCTGCTTGATACATGCCATTGATTTGACCCTTCTTAAACATCTTTTCCACGACCACAGGATGAGTCTTTGGACATGGTTGTTTAAGAAATGAGAAACTACTCATTGCATCAGCTGAGGTTAAATAACTTGTTGCCAGCTGAAAGATAATCGTCCATGCAGCAATTATCCAATAGGAGGCTCGTACCTATTTGCTTAGTTGAATCCAGGTGGTAACTTTTTCTTGGCCGGGCAGTGTATATCCCATTTGTTGGCTGTCATATTGGCAGAATGTACCACAACAGTTTACCTCATCGTCATCGCTGCACTTATAAATCATAAGGTATCATTATTTAAAGAATGAAGCATTTTTTACTTCTGTACCTAACCCGAATAGACTGTCATCATGAAAGGAACAGGTTAATTTTGGTTCAGTGGGTTCTTTGTGCTCTTGACAAAAAATACTGGTATGAATATCAGTATAATGAGTTTAGAAAATTGGCATATAGCATATTGTCAAACATACAATAATGTGCAAAAAAGGGAGGTTTTTTTTAGCTAAAAAGAAATTGTTCAGCATAAACATATATGATATTGATTCTTTGTGATATATTCTTAACTGGAGTTGGTTTTCAATGCCCATCCCTAGTTACTCTCAGAGAGACTGTCAGCTCCATTGGACAACAACAAACTTAATATATGCTGCCACATAAAGCATCACCAGCAGTGTAATACTCACCATTTTTATACTGTCTTTTTTTAAATCACAATCAGATTTATGGCCGAGTCGTTTCAAGACAAATCAACACTCTTCATATTAAAGAGCTTTAAAAATGCAACATATATTGTGTTAACTTTGAAGCTTGTGTTTTACCGCCAACCAAAACAAAGTTTAAACTTAATCAACAATGAGCAAACAACTTATATTTTCACAACTGTGAAAATATAAGAGTGCTCAGGCTTAGCAGGAGCCCCACACACACAGAGTTGGATGTGCACACAGACGCAGAGCTTCTCTGCCCCATTGGCTCTGCTGATTCCTTTCTCATATACACCTCTGTTACTTTGTCCAAAGCCAGCACAGAGATGCAAACTCTCCATATCCCCATTATTCCTTCAAAGTATTCAAAATGGGGGAGAAGCTTTACAAGCAAATAAATATCACGCCCTGAAACTCCAGAGGAAAGAGAGATATAGCTTATGTAAGCTGTTCATTTATCCAGCATAGAAATGTATTTGATGTTATCTTAGGCTGGAAAAAACCTGGCTGATACAGAATTTCTTTTTTATAGTTCTAAACATGTATTTCATAGAAATACAAAATCCCCAATCCTGCATCCTGGCTTTGTTTAGTCTCTAAGCCTGCCAACTTTCCAACAAACACAAATCAATTGTCACAAGTGTAATGTGCTATACAGTGTCACCTTGTTGTAACCCTCCCCCAAAGGAGACAAAGGTCATCCCTGTGAAATATTGTGGAACAACTGTGGATGTTTGGACTTGTAATCAGAGAATAGATGACACAGGCACCACGTGTCAGTATTTCAACACAGTTTATCCCCATTACAGAGATTGAGAAACATTTTTATGTTCATATGTCCAAGAGCCTCACCTGAAGTCCTATAGAAGGTATATGTATTTTTGAACTTCCTTATTTTAACGCTATCTTTTCTGTGTGTTTTTTTTTTCTTCCTTTTGTTTGTCTTGTGTGGGGTTTTTTCAGTTTCTCAAAGGGTACAGTAATATTTAATACTTTTTGCTGGTTTTTAGGGAGTTGAGTGGTACATTTATTGTTTATTGTGGCACTGAGGATCTCAGTGCTAGGGCCTAATCATTCTTGCACAGGGGGAAAGTTATTTCTGTTTTACATATTTACATGGATTTTGAAGTGCCTAAAAATGCTCAAAAACTCATGACAAATCTTACAGAAAATGCCTTAGTAGTGCCCCAAACCAGTTTTTCAATAGAACAGCCTCTCCAATTTGAGCGTGCACTGATTGGCTACTTGCCATGTCAGAGGTAGGCTTTATGTAAAATCAGCGTGGGCTGTGTAACTAAAGGCTTCTGATAGCTTTCTGTGAATAAAAATTTCAATCTGCTACAACTTTAGATTATGACTCTGGTCTTTTACATGAGTCTCAGTGGAAATAGGTTTGAAAGTGGCCATTTTTATCTTTTTAAGATAAAACAACAGCCCAACAGAATATTGGTCTTGGAGGGGCTCGACAGAAAGTAATTGAAAACCACTGATCTATAGGAAATGCTACATTTGCACAATTTTACCAAAGCAGGAAGTAGATCTTTTTCTCTGCCCTGCATGGTCATTTCTGTCATAATCTTTCAGTTCACGGCAGTTTCAGTTCAGTTCATATATATATATATATATATATATATGTATATATATATATATATATATATAGATAGATAGATTGAGATGATGTAAGTCAATGCATATGACTTCCTGTTCACTATTCACAGAATTTGTATTGGATGTTTCTTTGTGATTTTGGCATGAAGCATTTTACTGCAAACAGGGCTGACCTGCATATGATGTAACATAGAAAGTTCCCCCTTAAAAGTGTTACTATGTTACAGTGTTACTCACTGTACCACTGTATAGCCTGCATTTTCACATAACCTGAGCCAAATCTTATTGCCTTAATGGATCACTGTTTGATGAAGAAATGAAGCAGAAAAGGTGGACAGAGCCATACTCTTTGTTTTGGCAGTGGGGCTTTCATGTTGAATCATACAGTTTTATAAGGTTGAGTTCCAGAGACATGGATCCATTTTTATATTGCTTTTCCTCATCCAACCAATAAAGTTGGAGATGTAGAGGTAAAATTAAAAGCAGAATTGCTTCTTTAAAATAAATTGCCACATTCACCAAAAAATTGAATCTCTCATAAGTTTTAGGCTACCGCCCACCCATGTTTGAGTAATGTTAGCATGTGAACCATACCTCAATAAACAAATGAGTTATCTAACTGCTGTCTTAAGCCAAAATGTTAAACAAAATATTGGTGTTTAAATTAGACTTTAATGTAAAGGCACCGTACTTGAACATCTTGTTATCTCCTTTTCCAGGTCTGTAGTGTTGGCTGAAGGACCGTGTAAACGCGGCTTGTAAAAGGATCCAGCCTGGTAAGAAACTTTGCTATTCTTTTAATTTCTGAAAGCATATTTGTCTCCAAACTAACAAAGTTAAATCTGCATCACTTGTTCTCAACACAACCCTCAGGCTGGTGTTGGTGCATAGAAAGGAGCCAACTTAACTCTCCAGGCTCTCAGTCATGGCTCCACTGGCCTACCTGAAGAGCTTGTTCATTCTGCAGTTGCTAATGGGCTTTGTGTTCGTGGTGAGTGGTCTCATCATAAACTTTATACAGCTCTGCACATGCATTCTATGGCCAGTCAACAAGCAGCTCTATCGGAGAATCAATTGCCGGCTTTCCTACTCCCTCTGGAGTCGTGAGTAAATTAATGTATTATTTTTCCATAAGTTGAATTTCCCCTCAATGAATTACCAATTGTATATTTCAAAAGGTTAACATAATGATAAGCACCAGGTTACATTTTATTTTGTTCTTTATGTACACTCATGTAAACTAATGAACCACCTTTGTGGGAATCAAGATATTTTTTTTGTTTTTTCTCTGTGCAGAGGTAGTGATGCTTCTGGAATGGTGGTCGGGCACAGAATGTACCCTTTACACTGACAAGGCTACAGTGGAGAAGTTTGGCAAAGAGCATGTTATTGTCATCCTCAACCACAACTTTGAGATTGACTTCCTGTGTGGCTGGACCATGTGTGAAAGATTCGGTGTCTTAGGGGTGAGTGCCAGTACGAAATATGACTTTCAAGCGAGGCCGGTTCTACGCAGGGGCAAGAGGGGGCAACGCCCCCTCAAATAAATGTCTTGCCCCCTCAAATCAAAATTTTAGAAGTTGAAAAAGCACATTTCAATAAACCTACAAAATTAATATATTACAAATTGACAAAAGTAACAGCAGTCGTGGAAAAATCTGCCAAAAAAGGATTAGATACAGGAACAACTTCCTCTTATTTCTCTGTCCCTTGTGCACAGGCTGTGCAGCACACACTCCATCCCCAACCCTCAGTTATTATCCAATCAACTGTTAGTATGCAAATGAGCCCAGACAAGCCTGACTGTGATGATGACTGCCCCCTCATATATGCCTGCCTAGAACCGGCCCTGCTTGCAAGACTCTTTAATCCTTATTTTCAGACAATGTAGTAGATTCTTTGACATCCAGTCCTGGGATAATGACCCAGTTAGAAATTTACCCTGATATTAAGCAATCCAATTTCCATCATTTACAACCCATTCATATGCTTCCCTTACAGAGTTCAAAAGTGCTAGCCAAACATGAGCTTCTGAAAGTTCCTCTGATTGGCTGGACCTGGTATTTCTTAGAAATAGTGTTCTGCAAAAGAAAGTGGGAGGAGGACCGAAAGACTGTCTTTAAAGGACTGACCAGACTCAAAGATTATCCTGAATGTATGTGGGTATGTACATATCAGACACATGTTTGTTTGTCTTGTGAGGTGAGTGACTAAGATAAAATGAGCCGTGTTTTAAAGTTAGGACATTTGCTTAGATTAACTTCGACTGAACTGCACATCTCTTTGTGCGGATTCCAATACATAGGTTTTTACAACCAGTCAACTTCAGCTATGTTGCTTAGTCAAAATTGCTTAATATAACCATCAAAATGAGCTGTTATTACAGATGCAGGAAGGTACAGTGTATTATTAAATAAAAAGTCTTATTTATCCTTTTTAGAGTCATACATTAAAAAAAAGTCATAATTAGAAAAAGATTGTTAAATAAATGCACAATTGTGGTTTTAGTAATTGTTTGGTTTTGGTTTGTTACTCACCGGTAAGCGTGAGTTAAGGACTGAAATCTCTGGGCAAAGAAAGCTGGCTGAAATTTTGGAGGATAACTATAAATTGACGTGCCAAATTGATTGGCTAATCAACTATCCAGTCAGATCAGTTGAAATCAAGACATCATTCTGAACTGTTAGGACACACCTTTATCTTGAATTCTCACTTCACACCTGTGAGACCATTTCTGCCTAGCCTCATGTCTTCCAGTGAGTTCAAAAACAGGTTAGCCCTAAGCTGATGATACAGTTTTTTCACAACTGCTAAAACACTAAATGCCAATATATGAACCAAAAGGGTTTCCCTAAATTCAACATTTGAACACATGAAGTCAATTTTCACATTCATTCAAAAGGGAATTTTCAGAGCGGGGGGGGGGGGTCAAACTACAGTCTTACTTGAATTTTGTCAATTACACAAATAATACTTCATCCCAAACAAAGATTAGCCACATATTCGAATGCTTAGGGATTATCCTGCTGACTGAGCACAGTAGCTTTGACAAAGAATGTCTTTCTAGGGTGCTGGTTTTGCGGAGTGGTAAGCAACCAGGCACAACCCATGAACATACTTCTGCCAGTCCAGTCTGTGGCCAGTATGCAGAATCTCGTCCCCCTACTCTCTCTCACCCCTTTTCACACACCTATCCACTTTCACTCACTCCTATCAATAAAGGCACAAAATGCCCAAGAAATAATCCTAAAAAAAAAAAAAAAGTTTTTCTTGCTCATTTTACCCCCACAACAACGAACATAGCGTGTGCTATCATGAAGTAATTTTATCATTGAAACTGTGGCTTCTGTCTTCACAAACTAAACAATCCGTATAAGCCACTGTTTTGTTCTTGGAGTGTGTAAAACAGTGAATCTGGTCCGTACAATTCTAAATGTCCATTTAAGCAATGTATGATGAGAGCTGCTCACTGCAAAGAACCTCTGAAAGCTGATAGAATCCTCTTATCCTAAACATCCTGAAGTTATTTTTTTAGTCACACTCTTACTTCATCCAGTTTGACAACATGAGTTCACAATTTATACACCTGAATCAACAGATATCGTCTGTTCCACTGGTCCTCCAGTTACCATAGCAGATTCTACCATATTTATTTCAGACCTGTTGACTATCCATCTATCAGAGTTTTTCATGTGTCTGCTCCACTTCATACAAGTATTCCAAAGTATCTTAAGTAAACCGCGGTCCTTTTTCTGCAAAAATTGTCAGTTTATCCCATTTGGTAGTGGCTGTTTCCTCCTGTGAAGCAAGCTAGTCAGCGCTGCTGGCGGAAGGACACGTAGGCTGTGCCATGTCTCAAAATAGTGCCTAATTAAAGCAGATTGATAATGTGAAATTAAGTGGATTTAAACAAACTGTTTGTAGCGTGTTATGACCCCACGCTGTTTTTGTGGCTTGTTTTCTTCCACTATTTAATTAAGTGGAGAATCTGGCACCATGTACAGCAATGTATAGCATTAGCATTAGACTTAGACTTAGACTTAGACTTAGACTTAGAAAACCTTTAATGTCCCCGGGGGGCAATTTTGTTTACAGCACATAAACAAACATACATCTAGATACAATGACTCACATTGATAACACCGACATATCAGACATAAAATTCCCTAACACACAGACTACTTAAGTAAATAATAAATAAAATAGTCTAAAATAGTCTAACCATAAAAACTTTTCCTTTGCTTAAAAAGCACCTTTCATTGGGTAATAATTAATATCACACCCCTGTCCATGCCTTGTTTAGTTGTGTGATTGCCATCGGAAGAAATGAGTTTTTAGCCCGATTTGTCCTAATATTGGGATGTCTGTACCGTCGCCCTGAGGGGAGAAGCATAAACTCCCCAGAGAGTGGGTGGGTTTTATCCATGCAGACCTTGTCTGCCTTTTGGGTAAGTCTGGACAGATAAAGGTGGTACAGATCAGTTTGTTGCCTCCCAATCATCCATTAGTCACTGTCCCAAGATTTCTGAACAGTGAAAGAGCTGAGCTGTGACACTGGCACACTTTCAGGCTCATGCCATGTACCTCACACAGCCCCACTTGAAAAACCTGAACTATCCCTTTAAGTAAAGGTTTAAAAGCACCTTGTGTCACTGTTTTCCACTGTGACACAGCCAGTTCACCTGATGAGATTAGGCTAATCAGTTCAGGGAGTTGATCTAATTACCCTGAAGATGAGCACTAGGCCACTGCTAAAGACGGAAAATTAAAGAACAACCTCTCTATTGTCAACAGACATCAAAACAGACATCTTTCTTTACCCATTGCGTTGTACTTATATGGAATAAATCTGTAACTTAATCATATAGGTGTATGAAATAAAACAGTTCTTTTCCTTTGCAGTTTCTGTTATATTGTGAGGGGACTCGCTTTACAGAAACAAAGCATCAAATCAGTATGCAGGTTGCAGAGAGCAAAGGCCTACCCAAGCTCAAGTACCACCTGCTACCCCGAACCAAAGGATTCACCACCACACTGCAGTGTCTAAAGGGTACAGGTAAGCAACCCTCCATCAAATGCACACACAGTTAAATCACAAAAAGCAAGTCTTTAACCGTACAAATGCATCTGTCTCAGTCTCTGCAGTGTATGATGTCACCCTCAACTTCAAAGAAAACCAGACCCCGACTCTCTTGGGCATTGTTAATGGCAAGAAGTACAAAGCTGACTTGAGTGTAAGGTGAGAGCCAAGATATCTTCCAGTCCTTGAAGATTCATTTGTGATCCCAATTATAAAATGGCACTGTATAATAGAGGTAGATAAAGCATACTATGTATAATTTAGTGAAAATTTCAGTTCTGTTGCAGTTCAAATTTATAAGCAACATATGAGCAGACTGGTGTCACGTTGTTAATGGCAAGGAACTCCTTGGTGGTACAGGGAGGTCATCTATGCAGGGGAAGTTTTAAGCATTAAGCATTTTGAAAACAATCCTGTTACATTAACTTTTTCTCCCCTACTAGACGGTTTCCAGTTGAAGACATACCAGATGATGAGCAAGAGTGTGCAAACTGGCTGCACAAGCTTTACCAGGAAAAGGTAAGCAGTTGGGCTAAAGATATACTTGCTGTTTATCCGTAGATATTGTTTGTAGCCATTTAAAAATTTAACTGATTCAAACATGGATATGCTCATCATCAATTTACAGGGCCACACGTTGAAGCAATATGCCTCACTTGTTTTCTGTAATTGTATTTGGTTTTGTTTGCCTAATGCAGTGATAATGACACATTATTTAGATGTTGATAAATGTTGTCTAGGTTTATCAGTTTTCCTTTAATACTCTGTTATTGCTTCCTGTCAGCTCTGCCACATCCACTCTGACCCTTACATAGCCCTACAAGTCACATGTATAGTACATCTCAAAAAAATGAATTCATATGCATTCATTTTGTAAGAATTTGCACAACCAACTTGCCAAATAGATTCAAGGGATGCATCACAGCCCTCATGAGTCATAAGGCCAATTCACTGTGCCTTTACACAGAAGTGCCACAATGAGGTTCCACTGTATTTACATCTAGAAACATTCATTTTATTGGGCTGTTCACTTTCTAATGGCCTAGGATGCATTAAAGTCCGTCTTGTTCCGCTTAGCCGTGGTAGGGTTGAGGGGATAGCAGCTTAAGCAGAGAAGCCCAGACTTCCCTCTCCCTGGCCACTTCTTCCAGCTCTTCCCAGGGGATCCTGAGGCGTTTCCAGGCCAACTGATAGACATAGTCCCTCCAGTGTGTCCTGGGTCTTCCCTGAGATCTTATACCAGTGGTACGTGCCCTGAACACCTCACCAGGGAGGCGTCCAGGAGGCATCCTGGTTAGATGCCAGAGCCACCTCATCTGGCTCCTCTAAACATGGGGCAGCAGCTCTACTCCAAGCCCCTTCTGGATGACCGAGCTTCTCATCCTATCTCTGAGGGAGAGCCCGGACACCAAACTCATTTCATCTGCTTGTACCCGTGATCTTGTTCTTACCCCCCCTACTCACAGCTTGTGACCATAGGGGAGGGTAGGAACGCAGATCAAGCGGTAAATCGAGAGCTTTGCCTTTCTGCTCAGCTTCCTCTTCACCACGACGGACCAATATGCCTGTTGATCTACCACTCCATCCTTCCCTCACTCGTGAACAAGACCCTGAGGTACTTAAACTCCTCTACTTGGGGCAGGATCTCAACCCCAACCCAGAGGGGGCACTCCACCCTTTTCCTGGTCAAGGTTTGGAGGTGCTGATTCTTATCCCAGCTGCTTCATACTCGACTGTGAACCGATCCAGCGAGAGTTGCATGGTCAAATGAAGCCAACAGGACCACATCATCTGCAAAAAGCAGTCACCCAATCCTGAAGTCACCAAACTGGACCCCCTCAATGCCCCCAGCTGTGCCAAGAAATTCTGTTCATAAAGGTCCAACCCTCACCGGAAACAAGTCCAACTTGCTGGCAATGCAGACCAGGCTCTGGCACTGGTCATACAGGAAATGGATTGCCCGTATCAGGGGTCCAGTACCCCATACTCTCGGAGAACCCTCCATAGGACTCTGTGAGGGACATCGTCGAATGTCTTCTCCAAGTCCACAAAACACATGTAGACTGGTTGGGCTAAATCCCATGCATCCTCTAGGACCCTATGGAGGGTATGTAGCTGGTCCACAGTCCCACGATCAGGACAAAAAACACATTGCTCCTCCTGAATCCAAGGTTTGACTATCCGGTGGACCCTCCTCTCCAGTACCCACACATAGACCTTGCCAGGGAGGCGGAGGAGTGTGATCCCCCTGTAGCTAGAGCACACCCTCTGGTCCCCCTTTTTGAAAAGAGGGACCACCACCCCAGTTTGCCAATCCAGGGTCACCACACAATGCTGCAGTCCTGTCAGCCATGACAGCCCCACAACATCCAGGGCCTTGAGGAACTCTGGGTGGATCTTATTAACCCCCAGGGCCCTGCCACCGAGGAGCTTTTTGACCACCTCGGCAACCTCAGCCTCACAGATAAGAGAGCCCACCACAGAGTCCCTCAGGTCTGCTTCCTCACTGGAAGACGTGCTGGTGGGATTGAGGAGGTCTTCAAAGTCTTCCTTACACCGATCCACAACGTCCCGAGTCAAGGTCAGCAGCGCCCCATCCCCACCATAGACCGTGTTAACAGCGCACTGCTTCCCCTTCCTGAGATGCTGTATGGTGGTCCAGAATCTCTTCGAAGCCCGCCGAAAGTTGTTCTCCATGGCCTCACCAACATCCTCCCATGTGTGGGTTTTTGTTTGGCGACCACTGAAGCTGCCAGCTTCTGCTTGGCCTGCTGGTACCTGTCCGCTGCCTCCGGAGTCCCACTGGCGAAAACAGCCCAAGAGGACTCCTTCTTGAGCTTGACGGCATCCCTCACCGCTGGTGTTCACCAGTAATACCTCATTTCATGTCAATATATTTTCACTTCAGTGATAGCAGTGCCCAAGTTTTCAACCTTTTAATTGAGAGACAGATTTGTCCACTACTGAACCTCAGCCAATTCCAGGCATAGTCCATATTCCTATATTCATATTTACAAGGCTTGTGGAACCCTTGCTGCTAAGGCTGTATTCACACAGCAATCCTGAATGCTCAATTCTGATTTTTTCTTCGATCTGATTTTTTGTTTCTCTGTTTACATAACCTTTATAACTTGGTGTCTGTATCAGACTCCCCCATGAACCTAGTTAAACCTGCATAAAAAGCTTATGCATATTTATTAACGTATCCCAGTATTGGGTCAAAGCTGAGAGGTTAAGTATGTTGTATTTGAATCAGAAAGTTGGTGCTTTGGTACTTTGGTTCTGCACCCTTAATATCAAAGCATCGCTGGGCAAGTTACTGTACTCCTCAAATGAATAGCCCAACTTTTATAAAGTTGAAATGCTTCAATTGATAGAAAAAAGTATTTGATTTCTTTCAAAATATGAGGTATCTCTATAATTGATTGGGGAAAAAGCACAAAGACTGCATATGAACTATTAAAAAGAAATGTGGTTGTCAATCAATCAATCTTTATTTGTATAGTGCTAGTTCATAACAAGTGTTATCTCTAGGCATTTAATAATAGAGCAGGCTGAAACCATAGTCTTCATTTTATATATATACACATATATGAATGTATACAAATACCTGTAATAAATATATTTGTATATACACATATGTATATACAGATATGTATCCGTCCAAGCAGAGAAAAAGGGACTAAAAATAAGAATTTATGATAGTGACAAACCCATGGATGCCCAGATGATAAACCTGTCCTCATCAGATTTGTCTCTGCTGAATATAGATTCAATCAATTTCATTTCATTTCATTTATTTATTTATCTCAAACTTTAAAAACAAACAAACAACAACAACCAAATCAATGCAAAGTAATATGTACACCAAAGTGTACATGTCCATCAAACTCTTTAGCATGTGAGTACATACACATGCATAGCAACCAGCTTGAGAAGGAACAGAAAGAAGCAAAGAGCTTAGCTAATCCTGCCCCTTCCTTACAAATCAGATACAGTAGTGAATTATACATCAATACCCGCTGTCATTATTCATGAAAACAATGTAAATTCATGGGTAATAGTAACCCCATTCTTTATATGAATCACCAAGAGAACAAACAAAAACATCCTAATAATAAGTAAGCACTTCAGAAAAATCAGTATCTACATTATTTATCCATATCATACATATCTACATATTACAAATACAGTATATACATAATCAAACTATTTCATGTCTACAGTATTCATAATCATCCGTCTCATAATACTATATACATACAAAATCTTCCCTGTAGCATGTCTGTTCAAAACTACATTTTATGTTATTTACTATTATTACTTACATATGTTAATAGTAATCAGTGTTAATACACATACCTACAATTACTCATATGCTACAAATTGTTTTGGTCTAAGGCCATATTATTGCTAAATTACTTGTATGAATTTAATAATACTTGTCTATAGTGTCATTTAAATATTTGCATGTTATTGCACATTTTCAAAGTGACATCCAGGCTGTTCCAGAGTTTGACTCCACAAACAGAAGTGCACAGACTTTTAAGTGTTGAGTGAATGACGGGACAAATGAAATTATGTTCACCCCTTAGATTATAACCCCCTTCTCTGGTTTTGAAATTGTTTTGCAATCCATCTTCATTTGTATTATTTGTCACGGCCACACCGATATGTGTGGCTGTGACATATGTTTGCAGGAGCTACCATGTATTACTGCAAACAGCACACATCTTTGATGAATCACATAACCAGGTTAAGCATGACATGAAAGTAAATTCTTAAAAAAACGTGTAATAGAGCATTGTAAAATTGAAAGGGTTAACTCAAAATAGTTTGGTAATGTGATAAGGTTGTTTAAAATAGAAAAGCCTCTCTCAAGTACATTGAGAAAGGCCTCCCACTTTGTGAACTGCACTCGAAGATAAGTGGAACAATCTCAGAAAGCTTAACAAGCTGATCTCAGAGGGAAGTTTGCTCTTGAAACTCTCTTTTCCAGTTTTCAAGATTTTAACTTTCTTGCAAGTTTATTTAAGGTTGGTTCAAGAACAAAGTATAAGAACTTTAAAGGGTACCCGTATGCTCATATGAGTGTTATTATGTCAGTGCAACATTATATGTTATTGTGTTCTTAAGGTTTTGAAAATGTATACAAATAAAAAACTGAAAATAAACTCCAGAATATTTAATTCTCAGGATGATATGGGTGAATGAGGCCATAATTTCTTTAATTTAAAAAAATTGAAGGAATTTGGGGTATTCATTGTGGGCCAGCAATGTTCAGCTTCAGGTTTAAAGAGATTCTTTTAGAAGCCACAAGATGGTTTGGAGACAAAAATATGCTGTATTATATTGTTAAAAGTTGACGGGAGTGCAGTTTTACATTAATTCCCTTACCAGTAATATATTATCTCAAATGGCTGTTTCAGAGAAGCAGTGATGTTGATGACAATGATTAAAATCTGTTACATTCTTGGGAAAAAAGGAGGCTATCACCAAGTTAAGACTATTTACTCTCATTCTGATTTTGGTGTTTTGGAAATGGCATTGGAAACACTACTGTTGAGCAAAGGCAAAGAGGTATATCATAAACTCTCATGTTGATAAATTAAACTGATTAATACATCTTTACTTTGTGGGCTTTTTGCTACATGTATACCTATACAGGGGTGGTGTTAGACACAAAGCATTTGAAACAAGTCCTGCTATATCAACAAGAGAAATGACAGATTTCTCTCTTGAACTGATGTTACCAGTGATGTACCAACAGTAAAGCCAACCTATAGCCAAGAGGAAAATGTTTTCTATATCTTTCTTTGTCATGCTTTGGATCGTTCTTTAGTCTTATACAACTTTTGCTATGTTAGCCTTATCAGACAATGATCTTACATTAAAACATGTATTTAATTAGTTTACAGACATTGGCAAAGATTCACAAAGTCCACAGTCAGTTTCAGAGTATATGATATCAGAAAATACTTAGAATCTGCAGAAATTGTTGTACCAGAAACAAAAGCTAACATTGGGGTGCAATGATCTTTGGGCCCTCATTTAAAACAATTATTTTGTTGACATCAGTGCGTTGGCTCAGAAACACTTCAAATAGCATCTTTCTGTGACTATGAAGTGTTGCTTCATCCACAAATACAAACTGAAACTTGACCATGCAATGTGGATGCTGCTAATATACCAGAGTCAGAAACACCACCCTCTCTGGGTCTTAGATTATATTAATAGGCTGTGTGAAAAACTGTGATAAAGTTTGACATATCAGAAGTTGATGTTTTGTCTTGAACTCCCCCATACCCTGTCTCCAGAGCTTGAGAGTGATCTGTTCAGAAGCTAGCATCTGTAAAGATATGGAGGGTACATTAAGGCACATGGCAAGAATAACATGCACACTGATAAAGGCACCATCCATGCTAAACGATATGCACAGGTCTTGGTGCAACATATATTGCAGAATTTGTCTCTCTCAGGGAAGTCTTGCTGTCTCTTAGCAAGACCACACCAAACCAGGTCCCATGTCCTGGTGTGTTTGACCATTCCCATCATGTTTGGGGTGCCTATGCAGCAAGGATTTAAGTTGAACAAAAAAATTGAATTTACTCTCTGAGGATCAGATGCAGCTCTTTTTCCCTCCACTTTGAAAATGCTCAGATCTGAATGGGTGGGGAGGATATGATCATGAGCTCTGAGCTGATTGGCTGCCCAAACGATGTCTGATGGGAAAGGCTCAGAGTTGGAGAGGAACCAGGCCTCAAATTACTCTAATATGAACTCTATTGAGTCTTAATACCCCTAGTGTGGATTAAATTGAATAAAGGCATAAAGAGGTGGAAGGTGAGAGTTGAGATAACACAACAGTGTCTGCATGACAACTAACTGTCACTGAGTGAGAGGGTGCATACCCTACCAGGCATGCGTTGTATCCTGGCAATTCAGAACGATATAGCTCTGAGCACAGCTGTTCCCTCCAGGACATTTCAGTAGTCACTTGAAAGTAATCCCTCACTCACATGCAAATAAACAGACCCCCATTCATATTGAACACTAACTAGAGCATTCATCAGTTGGTTCATGATAAAGCATTGAAATGTTGATAAATGTAGTATCTGATTCCCATTAAAACACAAAAAGAAACAGTTATTATGGTCCATGTTATGCAACAGTGTGCATATTCCATAATTTTTATTTCTTGTTTGTAAACGCGATAAAGATTGATTAAAATTTTGCTTTTATTTGCATAAAAAGTAGGAAAATAATCAACAGAAACATCTGAGAATGTACTTGTGTGAACACTTGTACTTTGAACTATACCGTTCTAATCAGCCAGGAGACACTGCCTATAACAGGAAGGCTGTTCAACCTCCCTCTCCTTCTTCTGTCTTTCTCTCTCTCTCTTTTTCTCTACTGAGGAGCAGCTTCCATCAGGACACTACTCTGTTATCTTCACTTTTGCCTCTTCACTGCTCTGATTGTTTTCACTTTTATTCACACTTGGAATAAAATTAAATGACTGCACAGGCAAAGAGTACAGAACAAAAGAACAAAAAGCTGTTTGAAGTCACAGCCGAGGGTTCATCTCAATATACATGAGTAGGGCGACCCCAGGTTAGATTATAATTTTAAATTGTCTGAAAATTTGGATGTCCAATGTGTTTAGTTGTACAACATATAATACATTCAACACTTATCCAGTGAGGTCCACAGGTCTGAGCTCGTGGGGTTTCCTTTCAGTGTAATCACTTGATCTACTGTATTTGAGCTATTTTAGAGAGTGTATTTGTTTTCAGCAAGCAGCAACCTCCAGAGCTGAATAAAGCCACAACAGGTGTTACAAAAACTGCAGTTTCTTGAGTGTCTTAGGGCTACAGAAAACAGAACAGTCACATGATGGCATGTGGGGAACAGACAAGTTTTACAGCCCAAATAAAAATCATTACAGCCTGGTTTAACAGTCGGCCTCAGTCTGAATATTTAATCTATTTAATGCCACTCGTTATAAGGGGGTTTAGTTTTTAATAATAATATACAGACAGTTTCATATATCCATATATCCGCCATGGAAATATTTAACTAGACCATCTTGGAAAGACCCTATCGAAAATGTTTTCGGGGCAGAACCTTCAAAAAAAAACTGCAGCTGGTGATTGGACAATTGTTCTGCTCGTCACACTCATCACAGACCAATCATATCAAGCCACAGTATGACGTAGCACCTCGACCCTGTTGTTAGCTGTTAGCTTAAAGTACCTTTCAGTCCTTAGACTATTGTCTAACTTTAAATTATACCGCATAGATGTACACATGTGGACAAAAATGTTGGTACCCTTCCTATAAAGACAGAAAAACCCACAGTGGTCACTGAAATAACTTGAAACTGACAAAAGTAACAATAAATAAAAACTTAATAAAAATGTACTAATGAAAATCAGACATTGCGTTTGAATTGTGGTTCAACAGAATCATTTTAAAAATCAAACTAATGAAA
This sequence comes from Cetoscarus ocellatus, assembly GCA_037902135.1. NCBI lineage: Eukaryota > Metazoa > Chordata > Actinopteri > Labriformes > Labridae > Cetoscarus > Cetoscarus ocellatus. Next base: position 271,522 of record JBAMNC010000671.1, read on the forward strand.
CTGGCCTGGACAAAAATGATGGTACCCCTAGAAAAGATTAAAAATGATTTGACCATAGGGACATGCTAAACTAAGGTGTATTTCGCCAAGTATCACTGAGTAACCATGACTACCATAGACTAACCTGTATTGTCCATGGAGGATTTTCACATTCCCTCCCAGTTTCCCGGTCAGGAGAAGAGCAACACATGATTTCCCATAGAGAGCTTTAAGTGACGTACTTTGCTCCTCTTTTAAAGAAGAAATAGAGTCCATCTCTGATAAAACCGCAGATATTGCAGCATCAACCGCTTCAGAAGCCGCCATTGTTTTCAAACATGCAGTCACTTCCCGCTGACGTCACGTCTACAGCTCCCACCTCTTTCTCCTGATTGGGCCATTAAGCATTTAGCCAGTAAGGTCATTTGATAATGGATGTTAGTGAGATGGTCCTGCAGGATTTCATATGAATCAGGCAGGTCCATCTGCTCTGCATGGTTAGTATGTTGCATCCTTTTTGATTCTGTCAAGGATCATTGCTTTTGAAAGTCAGAGACATCAGTGACAATGCTACAAGCCCACAGCGCGTCGCTAGTGGTCAAACGGCTTTTAGACCTGCCTCTGCTGTGTCTGTCAGTAGACTGATCCACAGTTCTGCTGAGAGGGCTGTAACAGTGTAGCTGCGTCTAGGAATTAGCTTCAGCAACATTCCAGTTCTTTTATTCAGCGGTTTACAGTTGTTAAAACATTTCATTGATTTTGGAGGTGTATAGATGAAAAGTCTTATAAAGCAATGGGCCATTCTCTAAACTCACTAATGCCATTTTATGAAGACCCTAGACTTCAATAAATTCCTTCTTATCTGAGATTTCCTAAATAAGAACAAAAACAGAAATCCAAGGGCCAGTTCCTGCACAGTTGTAGACTTATAAGAAAATGATGGGGTTTTTTTTTACTTTTGCTCTTTTTTAGCTTTCAAACTTTTGGGTTCAGAAAGACACAGAAGAAGTAGATTTCTTAAATGTTATTGAAAGTGTTTCATTAATTGTACACATTTATTTTACTTGGTAATTCATACAGATACATCACCTCAGTATGGTCAACTTTTATTTCAGTAATACAGCTTTTGTTCCTACCTGCTAATGATGAATTTGAAAATTAACTTTGCACCTTAGTCAGAGTTCCTCTACAAGACAGTCATATAAAACAGAGAAAGCATACCTTCACGTAGGGCTGTACACACTTTTTTCATAAATATCCTATCATTTAACAGCATCTTCTTTTAAAATAAATGAAGGTTTCCATCAAATCAGATTTGTTTTGATAAAGATAGGAAACAGCCTGTGTTAAGCTTCTTATTGTTTCACCCTTGTTTTTACTTTTCTGCCAGCTTATCTGATACGTTTTTTCCCAATTGCAGGATGATTTTACAGTCTGAACAAGTGACAAAATGGTCATCTTTGACTGTGTTTATCTGTTGGTGCCACTAAAGTTCATGCCAATAAATAACTGTGTTAAGGTCCTAAGCTGAACTACATCCATTTTTTAACTGAGATTGCATCCCAAACCAGCTTTTTGTGATCTTTTTAGTTTAAATGTTGAAAGTTGGTGTCTCTGTCTATCTACCCCTCTCAAGCCTTTGGTACTTCTGTTTGTGTGCAATGTTAACAGCAGTCTCTTGCCCTTGTATGGGGAAAGACAGTTGTGTCTTTATGCTAATAGGAAAAAATATGTACATACTTTAGGCTTATGACATTCATTGATTCAGCAGGACAGGTGTGAATGCAGTTTAAATGTAATGAATCTAAGGCACTTTATGCAGATAAAAAAAAAAGAAAAATCTTTGAAAGATGCTGGTCAATGAGGCCCATTATTGTAAATGTATAAATATCTGACTGATTACAGGAAATGGTCAAAAGATTTAAAAAGTGCATTCTGTGTACTGTATATCAATGTGTGCTTGAAATATCTGTTCATTATTGGTCTTCAGTAAGACTGAAAATGTTAATAACTGAAAATTAACTTACAGATCACCATTTTCACATCACTTTGCTCTTGTTGATAAATTAAACCTAAACTGTCGTTTCCAAACAGTTTCTCATGAACTTTTGGACTTTTAAACCATTAGTGTTTAACTAATAAACTGCTTCTGTAGGACTTTCATGATTCATTATACTCACATCCAGGTGCACACTGCACTTTGATTTTATTCTTTGACAATGTAGAGTCAGGCATACTTTCTTTCACCCCATTCACACAAATTATCCTGAAATTAACAAGGTGAGCTGCTTGTGTGAACACAAACCGCAGGGTTAACCACCTTGGAATTACCCTGAAATTTACCTGCCGCCCCCCGGAGTATTTGCCCCTTCCCCACTCATCCACAGACTGTTAGGAGCCAGGTGTAAACAAAGACGGCATTTTCTCAGAAATATCAGCATTGCATGTGTAAAAAGGGCTTTAGTGACCAAAAACATTTGTTTTAATGTAAGAGGTCTATTTTGATGTTTTTTATAGAGTATTTTTGTTTGAATATGAATGTGTCATTTGTTATTACTCCCAAGTCTGCACAGAATTTTCGAAAGGATGAATGAAGCAATTTTCACAATTGAATTCTGGGTTATCTTGGGATAATTTGCTCCAAACATGCACAAGTACCACATTCTCTATAATGAGAACATTTGAGTTGGGTGAGTTAGATTTTGGTGCATCTTTCAGGTGGTTTGAGTCAGGTCTGGTCATTTTCAAGTAGGTTGTGTACGTGTCGAATCAGTTTTCTTTGGCTCTGAAATGTGAGAAATCCATGGTACTTCTGAGCAATTGATTCACTGCAAAACATTTCCTTTGCTTAGGATGCCCTGCAGGAAATGTACAACAAGGAAGGCAAATTTCCAGGACCAACATTCATCCCACGGCGCAGATTTTGGTCACTGCTGAATTTCCTTTTCTGGGCCACCCTGCTTCTGTCACCTCTCATCAACTTCGCGTGTGGAGTTGTCGTTAGTGGATCCCCCCTCCTCATCATTGGTTTTATCATCTTCCTCTTCATTGGTAAGTTAATGCTGAGACACCAGTAGGCTTTAAGGTGCATCACACCGAACTTGACTTGGGTGACTGAGATCGTGTCGCCCACCAAAGTCGCGTCAACTGTCCATAGCTCATTTTGTCACCGTTATGTCGCTCAGTGTCGTCACACCCACTTGAGTTTCACCGCTATCATATCATATGTTAGGATATATTAGCTGACATTCTTCCAACTTTTCACTCACCTACCAACCACAAAACACTGCAGCAGCATACTCTGTGAGTTCTCTGTGGTCCGTCTAGGCGAAGCTAATGCACTCACTCACTAATATTCCCACACGGACATGGATTGTCACTCTGTGAACTGGAATGTAAAACAACAGTCTGTCTCGGCTGTCGTCACACACCCACACAACGCTGATTGGCTGTTGCGGCACAGCCACACACGACGTCGCCTGAAAAGTTCAAATTTTGTGAGATCTGGTCGCTCCTGGTTGCAGATCGTGGCTTAACCTTCACTTTGCATGGAGAGTGGTCGCCCAGGTCGCCCAAGTCACGTTCGGTGTCAATGCGGCTGCATATTGATACACAATTTTCTCTTTATGGTTAAATCGTATAAATGGTCATTTCATTAGACTGGTATATCACTTTATAATGCTGTAGAAACGGTTTTGTTTTTAATTGTAATTGTTAAACTTATTTTGTCTGTTTTTCTGTTTGTTTGTTTCACCTGCAGCCTCTATAGCAATCCGCCGCCTCATAGGGGTCACAGAGGTGAAGAAAACTGGCTCCAGTTATGGAAATCAGGAGGCCAAGAAACAAAACTAACTTGTTTAACCCCCCGTCCCTGTACAATCATTCTGCAGTGTTTCACTCCTGCCATAGTCTGTTCTACTCCACTGTTGGGTCATTTGGCAGGTCGCAAAAGACACCCAGCTGTGAAAACACAATACAGACCAGATTTAGTTATCTCAACGGCACTAGACTGAGAGAGAGCATGAAATGTCTTAGCTCTCTGGTGCAACACAGAGCATTAAAGAAGGAAATGCAATACTGTCCTCCACATTTCTCTCTTAATCCTGTTAGTCACTCACTCTCCCCATCCAAGTCCAATTATTTCTGTAAAAATCTGTGGATAGACTCCTAACCTGTCTGAGGTCTCATGGACAGCCAGACTGTACCTTTTCTGCTCTGAGCTACTTACCTCCACTTCCTGTCACAGTCATAAACCATTTAGAGACTGGTAAAATACTGGTTCATTTTGCTTGCAGGACAAAAGCCAATCCATGTTTGATCATTCAAACCATAACCTCCATTCAGGGCAGTGCATTTTTAAAATGTCAACCTTAAACCGTCAGGACAGCTCCTAGCCTATTTTTTTATTTTATTTTATTTTTTTCATTTTTAATTTGATGAGTAAATAAAGTTTTCCTTTGGCCCTGGAATCCTTGGGTATTAAGGATGGGGTTACCTAAAATCACTGAGCCACTTCCATCTGACAAATGGGGTTGTTATTCCCTGGACCTAAAAGATAAGGCTGGCACAGAAATACTTAAAAGATTATTAAGATGCTGTTCATGATGCTCAGATCATGATAACAAAGATTTTAAGATATAACAGTTACTTTCCAGAAAAAAAAATATCTTTAAAAAATAAATCCTTATTTATGAGCAACTACATGTGGATTGATAAAGAAAAGCTTTAAGATAAGCATGCCAGCATCTAGGGATAAATGGATTTGTAAGCATATCGTTGGACAGAGAAGTTTCATCTGAATGATTTGAGTGCCACCTCTCAACTGCAGTACTAGTGTGTTTGAGCTCATACTAGATCTTGCAAGGGTTACTTTTTTTTCAGACATGCAATCTTGGTGAACCTTGCCCTTTACAGTATGGCTTTGATGGGCCAGGAGTCTGTCAAACTAATGTTAACACTCAGAATGTAAAATCTGACCTTCAGAAATAATTTCCATCTGTGACTGGAGCATTTATTGCCTGCAGCACCAACACCGACAGACTCATTTTGGCAGTTTGATTGTTTTTTTGCTTCTGCTTTAGTTTTCAGTGGTTTTCATCTGTTGTTCTTAATAGGGGTTTTCATACATGTAAATGTGATGTTACTTCAAGACAGACTTCCAGGTTATACACCAAATTAGTTTCCCCTTCCATCCATCCTCTGATCAAAGTTGTATAGTAGATTGACAGTGGAACCAGATTATGGATGGGTTACCAGCTGTGTTCATGTAGCCTCCAAACAGTTAGCATATCCTTTACTGTCCTCATTTTAACTGTAGAAGTGGATGTTTTAACCTTTGCCTTAAATCAAGCTTGCTCAGGCAAGGGATTGTTAATTTGCCACCCCTTTAAACAGCACCCACTTCTTACCTCAACTTTATTTTTTAATGTATACTCCTCCCATTTAACTGAAAAATTGAATACTGTATATTTAGTTGGGTAGATAGAATTAAACAATTGATTGGATCAGTTTAAAAAATTAAAGTACACCTTTGCATTTTTCTTGAAGTAAGTGGTTTATACAAAATGTGCTCAAAAGATAAACTTAAATTTTCAGTATTGGTCGACCTAGAGTCTTTTTTTTTTTCACTAAAAACAAAAAATAAACTCCTACTGACGCAACAAATGAGTTAACAATCTACATATGGGTCTTAAGGTAAATTTTCTGGTCTCAGATGCAATTTGTAGTGGGGTTTTTTGGGTGATGATGGGGGGTTTCCTTTTTCCCAAGCAGCAATGATTTGTGTTTGTACTAGAGTTATTAAAAGTCTGACAGATTTCATGCAAGCCTTAAGAGACAGTGCTGCTTAATATTTGTGTGAAAGTAGAAGCTCACTGAGCCCACGAGGTAGTGAACGAGTGAAAATGTCCTTTGCAATAGGAAGCAAGTTGCTGTGATTAGTTGCCAAGTATCTTATTTTAAAGTTAAACATAAAGCATTGGACAGAAATAATATGATGTAGGTTGCTCTTAGTCAATAAGAGCTCTGTTTGTATCAGTATCAGTTTTATACAAAAACACAGTTACTTTACCTCAGACATTTGTTCAGACCTCTGATCTGTACCTGTTAAATTCAACATCAGACGTGTTTCTGCTCAACACATCTTTTAAATAAAAGTCATAATTAAAAGCAGAAACAATACTGAGGATTTCAAACAATTACTTGGAGAACTTTTTTACACCAGTTTTTTGTTAATAAAAGAAACAAATATAACGTGCTTGTTTGTCAAATCAAACCAATAACATAAAAAAATAACTCATTTTTATCTCAGTCTTCAGTAAATGGAACGAGTCAGATTTTGCTTTGTTTTCTAAGGCAATTTTTGTGTTTTCTTCAATTAAACACTTGAGATTATTAAAGGATTTAATCACAAATCTTGACTCATTTGGTTTTGTGTCAGTTTCTCTGTTTGCACAACAGTTCAGATAAAATGAATATAAGCCTCGGGGGCGGGAGGGCCTTGTCATGTTCAGGTGATTGAATTCAGACAAAAACATAAAGGAAAAATGCAACTTCCCATTCGCAGTTTTTCCTCAATCAACAGAACCATTTTCACATAGGCCCATTGATCAATCATCCTTCGCTGATCATGACATCCACATTTCCACTAACATGTTAAGTGAAGAGGGACAAAGCTGCAAAACATGAAATTATGTACAAATGGCAAGTAATGAATGTCATTCACTTTAAAAAGATTTCTAAATGTTCATAGCTTGTCCGTCTTTGCTAAACTCAGTTTGATCAATTTATCAACTGTCAATCAGATTTCTTGTGGACACATTGGACATACAGTCACATGATGTGACGGGGTGTAGACTGTTTAAATGTACATAATGTAAATGATGATCGCTTCTAGAAATGGCTAAGGCACTCGTGTTGTTTTGGAAGAGCTCTACAAAATGTTGTCCATGCATTTAGGCCACTTAACAGCCACAGCCTGAAAAAGTTTGAATCTGAGATAGCCTCCAACATTCAGTCATAAAAAATGTCTGCAAATGTGTGAAACATTTACTTTGTCATGAAAGCTCCTGATGGTAAGCTGTAGACACAGAAGATGCTCATTAAGCCCTTTTCATTGTTTCATACTGCCAGTTACTTTTTGCATGATGTGCACCACAGCACATTCAATGAAATAAGTTTATTCTGACTCAGGGACTCTTACGTAATGCAACAGCTGTGGCATTAACTCAGAATCTAAACCTGAATAAAATGCTTTCTGTAAAAGTTAAAAAGTGTGCTTTTTTGCTTATCTTTTGATTGAAGAATCAATAGATATGTTCTGTTTTTTGTTTTTTGGTTAAGCCCAGATTAACCTTCCCCACAAAGAATAAAAGTTTCTTGTATAAGAACATGACGGTGAATGCAGATGGTGGAGAGGGTGTACCCTAGCCTTTTCCTGATTGAATTTCTTTTTTACAAACTTTCAGTTTATAATAAAGATTTTGTTTATTTGGAGGTGTCAAGTTTTATTGCAAATTCTGTTGTTTCAGTTGCTTTTAGACATTGTGTTGCAGTAGGAGTATCAAAAGCCATTGAAGTAGATAAGATACATTAAAATAAATAAGAGCATGAAAATTAAGTTAAAAAAAAGCAGGTAACAACATGCAGAATCAGCTGAGCTACACTTCAAGTTCCTTATGCAGAAAAAATAAAGTGAGACAATGAACAAGGCCAAGGAATTTACAATGTAAACATTACCAATATTTACAATTTGAATATAAACATGACAGCACTGTGTCACAGTAGACCACATTTAACTGTGTATTGCACTGTATATTGTGTTTGCTTATTTACACATATTAACAAATGTCAGTGGTGACAACAGTGAAAAAACGTTTGTTCTCCTGGACCTGATGGAGCAGTGATGTTAGAGGGAGGAGTTATTAAGTCTGATGGCCACAGGCAGGAAGGACTTCCTGTGGCGCTCTGTGGTGCATCGTGGGAGGATGAGTCTGGCACTGAATGTGCTCCTGTGTTTGTCCAGCACACTGTGGAGGGGGTGGGAGGTGTTGTCCATGATGTCCTGCAGCCTGGACAGCATCCTCCTCTCTGACACCTCTGTTAGAGAGTCCAGCTGCACCCCGACAACATCACTGGCCTTACGGATCAGTTTGTTGAGTCTGTTAGAGTCCACTACCCTGATCCTGCTGCCCCAGCACACCACAGCGTACAGGACAGCACTGGCCACCACAGACTCATCATCCTCAGCATCGTCCTGCAGATGTTGAAGGACCTCAGCCTCCTCAGGAAGTAGAGGCGGCTCAGGCCCTTCTTGTAGACGGCCTCGGTGTTCCTGGTCCAGTCCAGTTTGTGGTCCAAATACACTCCTAAGTATTTAAATACCTCAACAATGTCCACGTGGACCCCTTGGATGGAAACGGGCCACTCTCCCACCACAGCCCTGGACTCTTCCTCATCAACGCAGCCCTGGACTCTTCCTCATCACCGCAGCCCTGGACTCTTCCTCACCCACCACAGCCCTGGACTCATCCTTATCACCCTTGTCGATGCACCCCACCACAGCCGAGTCATCAGAAAACTTCTGAAGATGGCAGGACTCGGTGTTGTGGCTAAAATCTGCGGTGTATAGGGTAAAGAGAAAGGGATATAGGACTGTCCCCTCGGGGGCCCCAGTGTTGCTGACCACCCTGTCTGATGCCCAGTGCTGCAGATGAACATACTGTGGTCTGTAGTCAACAATCCAGGACACCAGAGGAGCCTCCATCCCCTGATGGTGTCAAATACACTGGAGAAATCAAAAACATGACTCGGTGCTGTCAGGCCTGTCCACATGGGTGCAGACTCTGTTCAGCATGTAGGCGATGGCGTCCTCAACACTAAGTTGGGGCTCGTAAGCAAACAGTTTTTGTTTGGTTGCTTTTCAATTGAGAATGTTCATACTGGGACTATTATGAAGCACATTATGTTTTAATGTAGAGGAGTTATGATTGCTCATTTGTTCACTGTGAGACATTTTTTTTTGACCACCATTTTTATGTGTCATCCCACAGACTCTCAAATAAAAACTCAGATATTTGTGTGCTAGATGAACTTCTTTGACCCTGTCCAGCACAAATTAGAAGTGAATATTTTGGATTGCCTTAAAACAGGAGCTTGTACTGTAAACCATGGCAGTCTGTTCACCACTAGGTGGAGCTATGACCACTACAAAATGTTATATGATTGTGCACAGGGACACCTTCAGTAAGCATGAAACAAAGTAAGATGGGACTAAAACAGCAGTTATTAACACTTTTATTAGAAATTTATGGGTTTGTTACCACCCTGCACTTCAAGTCAGAAAAAGTTTATAATAATTTTACATCATCAGAGTCACCTCATGCTGCAACTCAAGTTTAAATCCATTAGATGAATTCCTCAGGACAGGAACATCTAAGTTTGAACCCTGAAAATAGACAAAAGTACCCTGTTTTTGGGGTAATTTATTCAGAATAGCGACTTCCCAGCAGGAATTACAAAAATGCTACCGCTGACTTTTTCTGTTGATCTCAGAGCACTGCAATTAAAATTTCATTTATCTAGATGAACACTATGTTCAGTGCTGTTGAATAAAACAAAAAGTGGCACTATCGAGCCAATTGCCCACACACATTTCTTAAACTTTGGTAAACCTTTCTATTTTGCAAGATTTAACATGTCTGCCACTTCCCATAAAAAATAAGGGGTCCAAAACATGTACAACCAAGTGATTAAATTAGGGCTCAGACAGCAAAAAACAGACATGGCTTTGAACACTACTCTCCTTCTAATGTCAGGGTCAAGAGAGCCCAGCACGGTTTATAGTCATACAAGGACAAAATACTATTCACAGCCTGTTATGATTTATAGTTCAGCTGTTACCTCTTAAAGATTTTACTACTGCTAGAACTGTTGCTTTGCTAATGTTGGTGGCTACCATAAAAAATCTAGGTTAATTTAAATAAAACATTTACAAAAAGGTAAACAGTTTGGTGATATTGAGCTGTGCTGTTAGCCAATGGGCACAAGCTGTGAAATATGGTATGGCAAGCCCTTTGAACATTTAATAAACTAGATATCCGTTGCTGATAACTGTAATTAAGTTCTTCTGGGTCAAAAGTAGCTTTTCAGATATCCAAAACGTCTTTCTTCCTATCCACATTTGTCATTTCAGATATCCACAAAGACATTCTTCCCACTTTTGCCGTTCATGTGTATGAGGTTTCTCATTACAGATATCTCCAATTCAGTTGCAGATATCTACAAAAGGAATGACAGATATCTGCAACTTATTTACAACTAGTAGTAATTCCAGTTTCAGATATCTACAATTTAATTCTGACTAGTCATAATTCCAGTTTGAGATATCTTCAATCCCTCTCAATTACAGATATCTACATGTCCCGTTTTAGATATCTTTAATTAAGTTTTAACTTGTCAGAATGTCATTGTAGATATCTTAAACTGAAATAACGTCTAGTCAAAATGTTATTGTAGATATCTCAAACTGAAATTACAGATAGCCATAATTTGATTGTAGATATCTATAATCAAGATATGAATATCTTTAAATGAATTTTAATTAGAGATATCTGAAACTGGAGATATTTGTAATTACATCTCTGTCTAGTCGGACTGTAATTACAGATATCTTCAGTGACAGTTTTGACTAGGCGAAATGACCTTGCATATAGACGGAGGTGGGTTTTTGCAGTGTCAGTGATGTCTCATCATGACATTTGACATATCTTCAACTTTTATTCTGCCTAGTCAAAACTGAATCAGAGATATCTGCAACTGTCATTAAAAATGTGTGACGCGTTTAATGTCATTTTCTGTGACGTCATTGCAGATATCTGTAATTCAGTTTGGCTAGACAAAACTGAATTACAGATATCTCTATCTGTAGTTTCAACTAGTGAAAATGACGTTATGATTTCTTAAATGAAAATTCCAGATATTCAAAATGCAATCGCAACTAGTAAGATTGACTTTTTTGATATCTGCAATGTTGATTCTGGATTGTAAAATCTGGCCATTAAATGTTTAAAGGGCTTGCCATAGATATGGCCATAAAACGTGTTTACAGTAGGAAAGTAATCTGTAGTTTGACACTGTGCTTTAAAGCTGGATTCTGTATCATCAGCTGAAGAAGGTTTGGTGTATGGTGATTTGAATTGTAGATCATAACAGACTCACAAACAGCTTGACTATAAGGTAATGCAATCATTTATTTATTTGAATCAGTTAAATGTATTGAAAGACATTTTGTGATCAAATAGCTGGTGGTCGTCGAAAACAAACACACATGGTTTTTTCCTATTCTACATTTTCTTTCACACACGCAGGGTTATAAGCTTATTTTCATACAATGGATCATAAAAAAGGAGACGTCCACCTAAAGTGAGTAGAACATATAAATGTCACATCAACCTTGTGCTCATTAGATGTCTAACATGCTACGTTTGGATCTTTGAAAACATTTATTGGTGTAGAACTCCAAATAAAAGCAGAAGCTGCTGTTTCTTCAACTCCATTCATGTGCAGAATACAGAAGATTTTGCGTGGCCAGATGGAGACTTTCATGCACGTCTTCTATATTAAAATGACTTATTTACAAAATCAAAGGGAGTAACTGTGGCTCGTCTTTCATCATACCTTACAACAGCACATCAAGCCTCATGCATATGTCCAAAACAATTCTTCCACAGTCTGAGATTAACAAAATTCAAAACATGTGTTTTCAAACAACAAACAGCACTTACATTTACATTGTACATGACATCACTAGACATGAATCTATATGTATATAAATTGTATGTATATATATACATATATATATATATATGCTGTCTTTCACACAATTCACAGAAGTTGTTATCAGCAACGACTGATAACAACTTCTCATTTGTTACTTGTGAATGTTTGAGTTTTGATACATTTACCAAACAAAAACTGAATAATTTTGTTACGTATTTGTGTTAATTTGAAACCATAAATGAGTGGATTAATAATTGGAGGAATTACAAGAAATTCTATGGACATGAAATTCTGCACACTGGGATTCAACTTTTTTGAGCCGTACCGCATATAAAGTAGGTCGAACAGCAAAGAAACAACAACAATAATTAAACAGGATAAATGAGGCAGACATGTTTGCATGAACTTACTTCTGTTCTCTTTTGATTTAATGCATGTTCTGATCAGATAAATATAAGACCAGACAACAAAAAGAACATGGCAGAAATAGAAAGTGTAATTAAAAGCTGGTACAACAATCATTGATATGGAGGCAGAACAAGACAGTTTACCAACCAAAAAGTTTATACAGTAAATCTTTGGTATGTGTGAGGCACATAACCTTGACGTTGATGTCGTTATTGTGCTAATGAACAGCAGAAAAAAGGGAAGAAGCCAAGAAAAAAACATTAACACACACATTCTTTGCTTGGTCATCACTGAATGATAAACCAGAGGCCTGCATATTGCCACATAACGGTCAAAGGCCATAAGAGCTAAAATAGAAAAATCAGCACAAGCTGAAGAGTGCAAAACAAAACCCTGAAGAAGACAACCTGCATATGATATCATACTGGTGGTAGACAGAAGATCCTTGAGAAACTTGGGATAAAAGCCAGTTGTTCCATAGAGTCCATTGATGCACAAATTACACAGGAATATATACATCGGCTGATGAAGGCTTTTATCCACAATGGTTGTGATAATTATTGTCATATTCACAATCCAAATCACACAGTAACACAACAACGTAAGAACAAAGAGAGTGACTCTGTAGTTTCTTGTCCCACTTACCCCTGAAAGAGTTAACACATTGTTTGTTGAAAAGTTTTCCATCCTCATGAAAATGAGACAGTTTCGTTATCTTAAACCACAACAAAATAACAATGTACTACAGAGAGGTTACTATATTTTTTAAGCATGTGTTCTTGCTGGAGAAAGGAGGACAAGTTCTGTGTCTGTCCCTGACAACCTGAGCAGTCATTGTAACCTCGGGTTATATCCTTTCATGGCAGCAACAGATTGTGAACTTGTCATCATGGGAATTCTAATGATGCAATCAAAAACTTGATGAAAAGTCAGCCAACAAAGAACAATGTATACAGCAGGAATATGTTCACATGACAAGACCATTAATGTGATGGAGACAATGTACTGTGCTGGTAGTAGAACAGTTGGTTAATGCAGCAAAAGATCCTATCCAAAGAGCAGAAATAACACAAACATGAGAAGGACCTGAGCAATACAAAATAAAACACCAAGGAGTAAAACCAGGACAGCCTAAAGTAAAGAAGATAAAAGCAGTCTAAAAGTAAAAATAACTGAAATAAAATTAATACAACATTAAAAAAATAATTTAAAAAATGATTAAAAGGGGGAACAGGATAAAAGTTAAGACAGATCGGACAAAATTTTGAACAAATAAGAGTTGACAACAAAACAAATTAAAAAGTAAGTGGAAAATGTTACCATACATAGATATGCGCACACATGCGCGCACACATCTCTCTCCATATGTGTGTATATATATGTATGTATATGTATATTTAAGGATCTTCTGTCTATTGAGTTTAAAGAGTTTTCTGCCTTCCAGTTATTCTAATTATTGAGACAGTCTATGACAGCAGCTAAGCTTCTTGAGTCCTCAATCACCATTTAGTTGATTGCAGTAGTGGTTAGAGAAGATGAGCCATGTTTTGTGGTAGAATGATTCAAAGAAATATTTCTGGAAATGGTTGAACATGAAATCTTGCAGTGCAGTTGGAGCCGTCTGAGTCAAGGTCTGTAATCAGACAGAAGTATATTGATCAGTCCATCTGGTGTGTAAGGTTAAATGTCCTCAGCTCCTGGGATTAATTTTTGCCTTCACTGTAGAGGATGCTGGTATTAGAAGTGTGGAGAGAGCTTGATCATTTGTAAATACTCGTTAAATACGGCAGCTATTAGCTAGCTTTAGCTCGGTAGATAGCCTGTGAATAAAGCTACTATCAGCTACGGAGGGTTATCTGCAGCATATCATGTCATTACTGTCATGTTTGCCCCTTTGTTCCATGTCTGTAAGGTTATATGTTTTGCTCTTTCTAGGGACGGATGAGGAGACAAGGGGCCTGATGTGATAGTGATCACACACAGCCTGAAACTGAACTGAATAAAAAAGCTTTCTGTTCAGGCAACAGGCTGCATGCTGGGATGGTGGCTTCACCCACACATGGCAGCCATCAATGCTGCCAACCACCTTGCTGAAGGCTGCTGACCAGAAAAAGAGGACCAGGGCCTCAATGGTGGGTCCCCTGCCTTGGTCCCTTTTGGTGCCAAGGGCAGCCATCAGACCCCCAAAGGACTCCCTGGTGAGGCGGAAGTCTGGCTGCAGGTCGCTCTGCCCGTCAAAGTACATCGCCAGGAGTGGCACTGTGGCATTAAGCTGGCAGTACAGCCTGGGGTTTGGAGGCTGGGGAAATGCAGAACAAATGTCTTTAAAATAAAACTTAATTTATTTTAATGGTGGTGTGTTTTTTGTTATATTTGTTGTTGTACATGTAACATGCTGATCTAACACTGATGCTTCAATATTAACCTTTTAACTACCAGCTCAACTGTTCGGCAGAGGGCATCAATAAATTCAGGGATATTTAATGTTTTAAAAAACAGAACAAATCAAATCATTGTTTAATACTGTTAACATCTCAGAGAACAGAGAAAACTACAAACAAACACAAAAACACATACTTTCTTGCTGTGGGATGTAAAGCTTTTAAAAGCTAACAGTTGATGACATGACGACATAAAATATTTGGGAATAAATCAATTACAAAAGGCAGAAATGTTTGTAAATAAAATGGCAAAAATAACTTGAACTACATGATATTGAGTTTGACAAACATACAAAAATGTTTTTGATGAATAAGAGATTAAATATATATTATATGTATGTATGTATGTATATATATATATATATATATATATATATATATATATATATATATACATATATATATCAGTAAATGGTTAAGTATTTAAAACAATAATGATGGTAAAAATAATAACTTTTAGCAAAGAAAATATCAGTTATTTTAGTTTGTTTGCAGTTTTTTCTGTATCCTAAAACATTGACAGAAACAAACACATTAAATATTCCTTGATATGTTGACCTGCCAAACAGTAGAGCTGGGAGTTAAAAGGTAAATGATGTCATAGGTGTAAACAATATACCAGTCAAACTACTGTAGTACTTTAACTCAAACTCATAATACTTGTGTATTTTTACTGTATAGTCTTTTAACTTGTATAGATTTATCTTTACATTGTTTAACAAGGACAAGTTTGAAATTCCAAGTGAACACAGGTTTGAAAAAATAAAATGACTCATCACCAAATGTTTTGCTGTCTAGATCACACATACATACTGGTGCATCTTCAGCCAGTAGGAGGAGGACATGACGTTTTTAGTGCCGATTGCGGAATAGCAAAATGAAAGGCTCTGGTAACCCACACAGGTGTTCGTGAAAAAAGCCTTGAACAGACCTCTTCTCAGGATTGTGTGGATGTGGTTGAAGTGTTTGGGCTGAGTTTCCCAAGCCTGTAAAATTTGTAGAACCTGTAGTTTTAGGAGGACCTGTAGACATGTTACCAATTTAATTTGTCCTTAAAAAAAGATGACATCAAAATTTCTCACCTTAGCCCCATCTGTTTCCAGCCTCTCCCAGGTCTGATCAACCTGAGTGATTAAAAACACCTGCATGGGTAACCAGAGCCTTTAAAACTCCCAAATGAAATCTGCCAATTGTTGAGTCAGATGAGAAATTCATGCAAAGTTCAACAGAAATCCCTCAAAGAATCAATTTATTCTAGTGTAAGAGCACAGCTGTGCAAAGTTCAACAGAAATGATAAAAGTACTCCTGTGCACTCACAGGATTTGGGGTTGCCCAGGAGACTCCCAAGACCTTAACCACCACAATCTAATTGATATAGCTTGCATTATGTTGGACAGTTTTACTAAACATGATCTAAACCCGCAGAATTTTAGTATCATACCATGTTTAAAAAAATCACATTCAAAGGAAGATGAAAAGAAAATGATGGAACTCTATGACCCATAACCTTTGACCAATTTCCTTCAAAATCTTATCAGGTCATCCTAAAGTAAGAGTGGAATCTCGTGTAAAGTGTGATGATGATCTCCAAAGTTCATTAGATAATTCCTTCACAAGCAAAAGATGGCCATGAGGATCACTGACCTTTGCCTTTAACCAGCGACCTTAAAAATCAAATCCTTTCTCCTTTAATGTCAATCGAAGACATTCATGCAAAGTTTAAAATACATCCCAAATGTTTGTGGGATGTCACATTCACAAGCAACAAATAAACACAAAGCTGCTTTATCTCGACCTTTAAACTCAAAAACATAATTAGTTCATCCTTAAGTTGGACTAGACATTTATGCAATTTTAATGAAAATCAAAACTGTGCCTGTGCAATTGCATTCACAAGATCAAATTCAGAAGTAAAGGGGGACCAGGAGACACCAAGGCATCAACCTTTGACCTAGGACCTCCAAAGTCTTTTGTTTCATCCCAGTGTCTTGATGGACATTGGGGCAAAGTTTAAAGAAAATCCCTGAAGCATTTTTGTGGCAGCGAATGGCAGAAGTTGGCATACAAAAGCAAAGAGTGATTACAAAACCCTATGATGTGACCATTACTTTAAAAATCTAATCATGTTACCATCAAGTAGACATTAGCACAAAGTTTGATCAGAGTTATAAGGAAATATTTAATTCCACAGGCAATAGATGAGCATTAGATTTCATGACCTTGACCTGTGACTTGTGACCTTCAGTATCTTAATACCTTATCCTTGCATCCAAGTAGACATTTGTTTGTTTTTGAAGGCTGATGAGCAAAGACAACGACAAAGCTGCTCTGTCCTGGCTCAAAAATGTAATCAGTCATATTTTAGATTTATAACAAATGCTATCCCAAGACTTTAAAAAAAGACTTCAAAATCAGTTCATTCCTCGGACAAAGTGGACATCAACAAAAAGTCTGATGCAAATCTCCTGTAGCACTTTGGAAAAGTTGCATTCACAAGCAAAGGGTGACCAACAGGCTCAGTTGACCTCAACCATTCACTTATGAACTTGAAAATCTTATCAGTTTATTCCCATGAGATGATGGACAATGGAGCAAAGTTTAAAGAAAAATGTTTTTGTGAGCAGTGGGTCAACATGAGGTGACATGACCTTGACCTCTGACCTGAAAAACCTGATCAGTTCATTCATGAATCAGAATCAACATTTGCACAAAGTTTGATGGAAAGCATCTTTAAGTAAGATAGTTTGCTCACAAGCATTAAATGACCAAAAGACTCCATGACCTTTAGTTTTGATGCATGACCTCCATAATCTGATCGAATAATCTGCAGGCTAGGTGGACATGTGATCAATGTAAAGAAAACCCCTTGAAGGCTTTCCGAGACATTGTGCTCACAAAATTTGATCCACATATGGACATAAAACCCAAAATATAAAGTCAGGAAGGGCAACACAAAAACGGGCCTCGGCTGTTTATTATTTCACACTGCCTTTTTTTTTTTCCAGAAAAAATCATTCTGGTCAACTCCTGACAAAATTCAGACATTTGCTCACATGTCTGAAAGCAGAGAAGAAAAAGTAGCAGTCCAGGTTGTCTCTGTTCTTTCAAACATAAAATAGGCAAACTTTCGTTTGTTTTATATTTTGAGAAAACCATATGTGACAATACGTGACTCACAGGGTTTGGACCCAAATGCACGACAGACACACTTGACAAGCTGAACCCTTGTACATCCCTTTAATAAAGGCACCAAATAAGTCCCTAAGGGTAAAATTTACCTGCCAAGAAATATTGCCATAAAAAAAATGATGTATTAATGTATTATTCCAGTTTTTTTTACATGGCCACTCTCAGTAACTTCAGCTGTAACCATACATACCAAATTTTTACTTTGTTTCAAAATTTTAACCCCTTAAACGCCAGATTATGTGAAAAAAGTTGACTCTTAAAAAATACAAAAAAACACAAAAAGTGAATTATTTTCAGTCTATTGCATGAAAAATAGCATGTGTTTTGGCTGATTATCAGAGCCTGGAAGTGTCAAAGATTGGTAAAAAAAATTATTTTTGATGCATGTTTATTTTTCGTGCGGAGTCAGATTTTCTATAAAAGGCACCAAATAAGTCCCTAAGGGTAAAATTTACCTGCCAAGAAATATTGCCATAAAAAAATAATGTATTAATGTATTATTCCATTTTTTACATGGCCACTCTCAGTAACTTCAGCTGTAACCACACATACCAAATTTTTACTTTGTTTCAAAATTTTAACCCCTTAAACACCAGTTTTTGTGAAAAAAGTTGACTCTTAAAAAAAACAAAAAAACACAAAAAGTGAATTTTTTTCCATCCTGGAGGCTGCATAGTGTGTGATGCCAGGACTTTAGAGAGATCTGATATTAACTTTACAGAGATCAACAAAATTAAATACATAATAGTTCCTACAAAACAGCACACATATATTAGTATGACCTTGACAAACCTGCCGCTGTGGACCAGCTCGACTCCATGTGCTCTATCCTGCATCAACCACCAACGGAAACAACATCATTTGACATAAATTCATACTTTAGATCAGTTAAACCCATTTTAATGGTAGTTTAGCTAGATGCTGCTATATTAATCAACTTCAGTCCTCTCCAGATTATATTCATAATTGATATTAATGTTAACATTAGATTGGCCTCTCTATCCGTGGTTGTATTGATTATTCATCCGTAGTAACTTTCTTTACAACCACATAGACATGAGGACCCTCTTAAAAACGAGATGCCACATCTCAAAGGGGCTTACCTCTGATAAATTTATATTCAGCAGAGACAAATATGATGAGGATAGGTCTATGATTGGACCATGGATCTGTCACTTACCTTCAATTCTTACTTTAGTCCACCTGTTTCTGCCCACCTCCCTTCTTACAATCACATCACCTACACAGTCTCTATGGATGGCTGTTTAACATGAGACTGGATCTGCTCAAGATTTCCAGATGCTAAACAGGTTTTTTCTTGCCACTGTTACTGTCAGCTCCCTACAGAAACACCTTCCTGTAGTTTGTTTGGCCCAGTGCTGCTCATGATGGATTCATGTTGGGCTTTGGATATTTGTGTATAAGTGTATTTTTGATTGTATAGGTGCATATATGTGTATCCATAAAATGAAGAGTTTGTCTTCAGCCTGCTCTATTGTAAAGTGTTTTGAGATAACGCTTGTTATGAACTGGCACTATACAGATCAGGATTGATTAACTAATTGATTGATTGGTTGATTGATGAAGAGTCCCAGCTGGCTGGTACAGGACTGTGTCTGTATTAGTGGGAGACTAAGGTGTCCTAGTCCTTGACTCCCATCCAGACAAGGGGCCACATGCTGTGTCTTTCCCCTCCTCTGGTCCACATCATCCTCTGTGTCTCCATCTGAGCTGACTTCATCAGAGGGTCTTCCTTATCTGCCAGTCCAAGGAGGTTGAGGACTTCAGCAGTGCTGTAGCTGTGTCAGCTCATCTTGACCAGGCAGAATGAAATTAGACCCCAACCGATGGACACCTATATATGTGTTTATCTGCCATGGCACCTGTGCAGACAAAGCCAGACTTTTCCAGGCTGTTGTTTGGGGTCACTGTGGGTCAGCTTTTGAAGTGTCACAAGATGCAAGATGTTTACATCATTGGACAAAGGGCACGTGTAAACATGGGTCTGTGAGTGGGTACATGCTGAGGTCAGGCTTTGAGCCTGTTTGAAAAAGTAAGCATTTGTAGCTGCCCACCCCCACCCACCCACCCACACACACACACACACACACGCACACACACACACACGCACACCCACACACACACACAAACACATCCACACATGCACACAAAAACACACATGCACACACATATGCACACGTACATCCACCCACACACACCAACACATCCACACACTCACACAAAAACACACATGCACACACATATGCACATAAGCCTAAACTATCTTGCAAGCACTGGAAAGTAGATTTTATCGTTTTACGTTGAAATGACCAAAATTTGAGGGCTGAATTTTGGCTCCTCACATATACACACATATACGCAAAATGTCGTCTACATACACATGTACACCACACTATGACATCCCTAGAATACAACCAAATCAAAATAATTGTAAATATTTATTGAATTGGCTTTCAGTGTATGATTTTATATGATAATGGAAATATGCTGTCATGAGCTCTCAGTCGTGGATATACAGTACCTGAGAAAATAGCACTATCCCCTGTGGAACAAAAAGATATATATTTTGAAGGGATTTCAACACCAAGGAATGAAAATAATACTAATAATAAAATATCAAACTGCAATGGCAGTGTGTTCAAAAACTGTGGTTTGAATGGGAGTCAATAAGATAAAAAAAAATACCCTTAGGGACTTCCACGTGGCTTTTATTTTTAAAGTGTATTAAAGACTTAAAAAAAAAAAAATCCTGAAATATCAAAAATCTTCAGAAAATACACAACCTGACCAAATTTGATGCCATTTGCATCAACACAACCAAAGTTATCCACAAAAGAGTGTCCAAAAAGGTAACATTTACTCCCAGGGATGCACAAGGGTTAAAGGGTTAAATAATTTACCAGGCAAGGTACACTGAGAATCAGTCAGCACAGGTAACAGTGTCCAGAAAAACATGAGGCAGAATCAAGGTCAAAAATCAAGGCAAGGTAATACATGGCTAGACTAGACAGAAGAATGCTGGGACAAAGACTGGTGAAGGTACTGCGAACTGGCAACAAGACATGAGGTTAAATACAGGAGGTGATTCGGGGTGATTAGACACAGCTGGGGAGGAACAATCAGGGATCGGGTGTGACAGGACCAGACAGGAAGCAAAACCTACAAAGACAAACAAGAGCAGATGAATTTTCAAAATAAAACAGGAAGCACAAGATAAACATGAAACATGGAAGCATAAAAGGGAATTTAACTAAAAGCAGGATCATGACGCCATATTGAAGACAAGCGCTGGGGAAAGAACAACTAACTCCGACAACAGTCACAGGGGGTAACAGCCATCAGCTGCAGGGGGTAACAAGGAGACGTCCCTGTCACTGCTCGGCCACCAGGAGAAAAGAGCGAATCTTTGGTGAATGGTGGTTCCTGGCTGATGATCCTGCAGCTGACCCATGGGCACCAGAGGAGGTGCGACTGGCTGCAATTCCCAGCAGGTGATACCATCCTCCTGTACATATACTGTGCAAATCACATTGCTTTAGATCAGGGGTATTCAATTAAAAGTCACAGAGGTCCAGTTAATAAAGTTTCCACCAATAAAAGGTCCGAACCGTAGTCCAAATTGTGTCTTACAGCCTTCCCCTATGTCCACATTTTTATGGCTTCAGCAATATTTTTTGTCAATTTTTAATGCAGGATATGTTTTATT
The DNA here is from genome assembly GCA_037902135.1 of Cetoscarus ocellatus. Lineage (NCBI taxonomy): Eukaryota > Metazoa > Chordata > Actinopteri > Labriformes > Labridae > Cetoscarus > Cetoscarus ocellatus. Next base: position 293,045 of record JBAMNC010000671.1, read on the forward strand.
GAGTGCACAGCTAGCTCCTTTACCATAAATAAAAATAGTCCTAGGCAAATTAATTAAGGCTTTTATTACAGATTAAAAAAGAATAACCTGAAATATAATAAATAAAAAAGTGCAAACAGAGCCAAATAACCATTTTTTCTCTTAAATGAAAGAGGTCCCAGCCAAGAATTGAAGGCCTACACATCAAGTTAAAAAGTCAACATCTTCAGAAAACAATAAATAAAAGTTTTTTTTTAGGAAAAAACAAGTGCATACAGAGCACTGACTAAATATTTTTCCTCTTCTTTTTTCTTAAATAAGAGAGGTTATAGCCTAAAAATATGAAGACCTACACTTCCAGTAAAAAAAGTCAACATCTTCATAATACAAGAAATTAGCTGTTAAAAGTACAATCATTTGTCATCTGTAACTGCTTTTCTGCTGTTTTTGCAAAATGATGTAACAAGAAAGTGATAGGAAGATAAATATTTAATTTGCGCATGTTTCAGATTTTGCTCTCTCTCTCTCTCCTTGGCTCTTTGTCCTTAACTCTCTCTCTCTCTCTCTCTCTCTCTCTCTCTGTGTCTTTCAGTCTTTCTTTCTTTCTCTCACACACAAACAGCGCTGCACGCATTGCATGAACCCACACTCACATAGGCTAATAAATAAATAAACAGAACAGTGTTGATAGAACTTGCAAAATATGAAACATTCGGAAATAAACTAGTGCTAAAAACTGTAGAACTGCAACAATGAAAATAACACGAACAAATGATCAACTCTATTAGTGAACAATTAGAAAAAGAACAGAATCAGCCCGTGGACAGCGCAGCGCCACCACAGCGCAAAAGCTCTCAGCCCTCATCAGCATTTCCCACATACAGGTCAGTCGCAAAGCTTGCAGGTGACAAGGGTCTTATTTTTTTGCACAGGCAGTTTATTCCCTGTTAAATTGTCTCTGCCTCCTGTTTGCTTGTGGCTGCTGCAGCTCGTGCTGTAAACACGATAGCCGCGGGAAAGTCACCTCGGCAAAATGAATCATGTCTCGTTCCTCTTTAGTGCTTTATTAAACAACAGTATAAGCTTCAGAAAACTTACAGAACATATATTTAGGAACACTCATGGCATGACCAGCTTGTGATCAGACCACAGTTGCGGTTCTAGTGTTAACTGGAGTAGCAGCGCCCGCTGTATATCCGCGACTGTCAGAAGAAATGCTCAGTTAAAATCTATTCCTGTGAATTTATCAGAGATTGGTCACGGGTCCGGACAGAACCATCACTCGGTCTGGATCCGGACCGAGGTCCGCCATTTGGTGATGCCTGCTATAGATTATTAATAATACATTTTTAAAGAAACAATTTACACTATGGAAAAGAAAAGAGGACAACACTTCATCATGAGTGGCTACGATTCCTGCGCCTATGTCTGTCGCATGTAGGACCCCAGTGGTGCTGCATATTTTCACTAACTAATGCCACTGTGATGGCAATGAATGTGTTTTGTGCTTCCTCATCCAAGGACACAATTTTCTGATTACTGCTCTGTTGACTGTTTGTTTTGCGTAAAATATAGCTTAAAGAGTTACCAACAGATTAAATTATCTGGGAATGTTGGTGAAGACGCAGGGAAGGAGGGATTAGATTTTGGTGGTGATCCAAATCTGGATCAGGGAATTTCTGCCTGTAAATAAGCACTTCTAGTTAGAAAGTCAAGGCCATGGGTCAAAAGCTAAGGTCATTAAAGTTTTATGATCATTTTTGCTTGTGATTACCATAAAACCTGATATAAAAAATGTTTAAAGGGGTTTCCTTCAGACCTTGCAAAATCCAGCATTCCTACTCAAGAATGAAGCAACTACATTGTACAGGTCAGAGGTCAAGAGTAAAGGTCACAGCTGTCTGGTTGTTCTTTGATTGTAAACGCAGTTTCTCTAGAAAGCTTTTTTGTTTTTTTGTTTTTTTTTGTAACTCTTTTTACATTTGTCTCACACTGAAAGATGAATTGACCATACTTTGACCTTCATAGGTCAAGGGTTCTGAGGCATCATGTCATAGGTACCACACAACTTCTACTATGCTGCATACCACATGGGCATATGTTTTTGAACCAAGACTTGGCCTTTTTTGCTCTAGTGGTTTTTCCTTGCAAGTTCCAAATACAACTTTGAAGCAAGAAGGCTAGGAGTTTTGTCGTAATCCTGTTTCTGTGTTTAGTTAAGTTACCTGTTTTGTGTTCGTTTTTAGTGTCTTGTCTTGTGCTTCCTGTTTTATTTTGAAAATACACCTGTCTCTCCTTGTCTCCGTAGGTTTTGCTTCCTGTCTGGCTTTGTCACACCTGATCCCTGATTGTTCTTCCCCGGCTGTTTCCCATCCACCCTCATTACCTCACTTATTTAAACCCGGTGTCTTCCCCTGTCTTGTTGCCAGTTCGTTAGTACCTTGTGTCACGTTCCAGCATTCATCTTTGTCTAGTCCTCGTCTGTATTTTGATCCTGATTAGCCTTTTGACTCTGCCTTTAGCCTAGCATTTTGGATACCTCTGCCTGTCTATTTGCCTTCCTGTGTACAGACCACCTTCTGCAATTAAACTACATTTTTTGGAAACTCTCATCCGTCTCGTGTCCTGCATTTGGGTCCTATTTTCTGGTCTGGTTCATGACAAGTTTTGATTTAAGCATGGATGTTGACCACTTAGAGGCTGACTGTGAGGGCTAAAATTTACTTACGTTATTCCTCCTTGAGAAGTGAGGTTTCTTATTCATAAGATGTTGCTAATGGTTAGGCAATTTATGTTAAATGCTAAAACTATTTTCTTCCAATGTGTCCTTTGTTACATAACCACATTTATCAACCTGGTAAAAATGTGGTCATGTAAAAAACCAAAACAAAAAAAAAACCTAAGTTCCATTACTTGATCCTGAATGTTTTTTGTTACAATTCCCACCACATTTTTAAATTCATTTTCATAAATGATCGTGTCTTTGTTTGACAGTTTCTTTTTCTCCCATTTCAATTTCATCTGAATTATTTAAATGTAAATGGAGATTGGTAACCTGACACATCAGATGGATCATTCAATATATTTCACCAGACCATCTGTGTAAGAGCCCATACGAAGTGTTGAGGAATGGGCAGAACCTTTCAATTATACATAAATAAATATTCTATTGAGAAGTTTGTAGTGTTTGTTTTTCATTTAATAAAGAAATGCAGTCCAGATCTGATAAAACTACAACTGAAGCTGCTAGCATCGGGATCTGATTACAGACATTGAATAAGGCTGATCCATCTGCACTGAAATTGGTTGAATAATGAAATATTAATGAAATATTTATTTCATTATGCGAGGGAGCAAGAATACAAAACATGCTCTCTAAATGTCTTGCAATATTTGGAGTTTTAATCTCACTAATGAAAGGTAAAGATCAGACCACTTATTCAGTTTTAACTCTATAACAAATTTGGAATGTAAACTATCTACACATCAATTTTTTTAAATAATTTTGCTGATAACTTCTGTGTTATCTATTCTTCAAAGTGATGTTTGTTTACTTCAAGACAGTACATTTCAAGGGCAAATGAGGACTTTGAAAACAACTTTTGCTTATTTGCCTATTTACCCATAAGTTAAGCATTGAATGCATGTATAATATCATACATATTCTACTATACATGCATTGATCTGTGTATCTGTGTTAAGGAATCAGTCCTCTGTGTGTATTAACCTGTGGCGTCCAGCTCACTGGATGCCACAGGTTTAAGGAGAGAGACATGGAAGGTAGGGTGGACCCTCAGGGAGGCTGGGAGTTTGAGTCTGACTGCAGAGGGATTGATGATCTTCTCAACCGGGAAGGGACCAATAAACCGAGGAATGAGTTTACGTGACTCCACTTGGAGAGGAAGGTCCCGTGAAGAGAGCCAAACCATCTGCCCCGGTTTGTACTCCGGCGCTGGTGAGCGATGAAGATCAGCCAGCCTCTCTTGTTCCGATCCACTGTGTTCAAGAGGGCGGATCTCACATTCTTCCAAACCTCCTTGATGCGCTTGAGGTGAACCCCCACCGACGGGACAGCAACTTCAGACTCCTGTTTGGGAAGAGGGGCGGTTGAAACCCATAACATGCTATGAAGGTGGACATACCTGTGGCCGAGCAGGAGAGGGAGTTGTGAGCATACTCAATCCAGGGTAGGTGATCACTCCAGGAGACAGGATGTCCAGCAGCCACACAACAAAAAGCACTTTCCAGGTCTTGATTAACCCGCTCTGTCTGGCTGTTGGACTGGGAATGAAACCAGTAGGACAAGCTGGCTGCTGCACCCAACGCCTTGCAGAACTCCCTCCAGACCCGGGAGGAGAATTGGGGACCTCGGTCAGAAACAATATCAGAAGGGATGCCATGTAGTTTAAAAACATGCAAAATCAACAGGTTGGCAGTCTCGAGGGAAGATGGTAACTTCTTTAGAGGAATGATGCACCATCTTTGAAAAACAGTCCACGACCATGAGAATGACAGAGTTACCTTGGGAGGGGGGGAGTCCTGTGATGAAGTCCACTGCAATGTGAGACCATGGTCTCTTGGGGATGGGTAGGGGGCCCAGCAGACCAGCAGGAGGCTTGTGAGACGTCTTCCCCCAAGCACAGACAGAGCAGGCAGCCACGAACTCACGGGTGTCCCGAGCCATGTTGGGCCACCAAAAGATCTGTTGGAGGAAATGGAGAGTTCTGTTAGCCCCAGGATGGCACATGAGCTTGGACGAATGCCCCCACTGTAGGACCTCCGACCAGGCAGAGTCTGGGACAAACAGACGGTTGGGAGGTCCCGTTCCCAGATCAGGTTGGTCCCTCTGAGCCTCATGAACAGTCCTCTCCACCTCCTAGTGGGCAGCCCTGAGAATGCAGGAGGGAGGAACGATGGGGGCTGGATCAGAGGATTCAGAGGGGGGTGAGAACACTCTGGAAAGGGCATCGGGTTTGGTATTCTTTGAGCCGGGTCTATATGAGAGTGAGTAATTGAAACGACTGAGGAAGAGAGACCACCTAGCCTGGCGTGGATTTAGTCTTTTAGCAGATCGGAGGTATGATAAGTTTGTGTGATCAGTCCAAATGACAAATGGTACCTCTGAGCCCTCGAGCCAGTGTCTCCATTCTTGTAGAGCCCCCACCACTGCCAACGTCGTAATTTCTCTCAGCAGGAGTCAGTCGATGATAGAAGAACGCGGGGTGCAGCTTATGGGTCTTAGGGTCTCTCTGAGATAGGATGGCTCCGAGTCCAGAGTCCGATGCATCGACTTCAACCACAAACTGAAGAAATGGATTGGGGTGAAGTAGCACAGGTGCCTTGACAAAAAGCTCCTTAAGGTTTTTAAAAGCCCTATCAGCTTAGGGGACCAGGTGAAGGGAACCTTAATGGAGGTGAGACTAGTGAGAGGGGAAGCTACCTTGCTGTAGTCCCTAATGAATCTGTGGTTGAAATTGGCAAACCCTAAGAAGCGTTGAAGCTCTTTGTGGGAGGTGGGGGTAGGGCACTCAGAAACCGCCTGGATCTTCCCTGGATCAGGGCGGAGTTGTCCAGCCTCAACAATGTAGCCTAAAAAGCTAACAGAGTGAGTGTGAAACTCGCACTTTTCAGGTTTCACAAACAAACGGTTCTTCAACAAACACTGTAGCACTTAGCGGACGTGTTGGTGATGTTCACTTAGGGAGCGAGAGAAGATGAGGATATCATCGAGATAGATGAAGACGAATCTGTTTAACATGTCTCGAAATGGGTCATTCATCATCTTCTAGAAGACAGCTGGAGCATTAGTCAGGCCAAAAGGCATAACTAAATATTTGACCCAAAGGTATGTTAAATGCTGTCTTCCACTCATCTCCCTCTTTAATGCGGATAAGGCAGCAGGCATTCCTAAGGTCTAGTTTAGTGAACACCTGAGCTTGGCATAAGGGTTCAAAGGAGGGATCAATCAGGGGAATAGGAGACTTGTCTTTGAGGGTAATATCATTAAGTCCCCTAAAATCAATGCACGGTCTCAGAGAAGAATCTTTCTTCTCCACAAAAAAGAAACCAGCCCCGAGAGGAGACGAGGAAGACGAATGAGACCGGCTGCACAATGACTTGTTGATATAGTTTTCCCTCGCCTCCTTTTCAGGACGGGACAAGTTGTAGAGGCAACTGGAGGGAAGAGGGGCCCCGGGGAGCAAGTTTTTAGCGCAGTCGTAAGGACAATGAGGAGGAAGTGAGCGAGCCAAGTCCTGACTGAATACAGGGGCCAGATCGTGATAATCTTGGGGAACATTAACGAGATCAGGAGTAGAAACATTACTGCCTTAAGGCTGAAGGTGAAGCTGACTGCAGACAGTCTGAATGGCATTTCATGCTCCAGCTAACAATGGAAGAGTTAGACCAATTAATGAGGGCTGTGATGTCTGCGATGAGTGACTGAAGTGATAAGTCTACCATCTAATGCGTCAACTCTTTCAGGGTGAGGTAAAGGGACCAAGGGGATATCAAATTTAGCAACAAAATCTGAATGAATGAAGTTATCGTCTGCGCCAGAATTCAGAAAAACCTGAGTTTTGACTGATTGACTAGACCAGGATAAGGAGGCAGGAAATTGATTGGGGCAGGACTGAATGGCATGATCACTGCATCCGCAGTACAGGCACAACCGTTCCTCCAGACGGCGCTGTCTCTCTTTAGGACTCAAGCAAGTCTTGCCCAAATGCATGGGCTCCTCCAGAACACTAGAGGGAGTCCGAGGAGCAGGAGGAGGAAAAGGAGGTAGGGCAGGAAGAGCAAGTGAAGAATTGTTAACCTGACCAAGAGGGGGAGCCGTCCAGTGAGACCTAGTAGCTCTCTCCCTGATCCTCTCTCTCAATCTGGTATCGGTTCTAATGCATAAAGTTATTAACTCGCTTAATGAAGCAGATTCATCCCGGGTATCCAATTCATCCTTTAAATCCTAAGACAGCCCCTTAATAAAAATGGCTTTAAGAGCCTGATCGTCCCACCCACACTCATGAGCTAAAATTTGGAAATAGGTGCAGGTGTGAAGGCAGCAGGAGCGATGAGGGAGGTAACCATGCCCACCAGGGATGTGCAAAGACATTAGGAGGGGCAGGTGCTCAAAGTTAAAAAGGGGGCACATGGAGAACAAATTTGAAACGCCATACTGAAAGTACATACTTTACGATATAACCGGTTGAACTGTAGCAACCCATATTCATAAAGAATGTAACAGAATCACAACATACCATATCATTGTCCAACACCTCATATATTTGTTAGAAATCACTGCAAAGCAAAAGTAGTGTATGTTCCATCTGATGGCCTGGGGTACACTGAGCAGCTTCTGTTGAGGGGTTGGTGAGGAGGGTGCTGGTGCTGATATTGTTGAAGGTGGGCTGTATTCGTCTGAGTGTTTAAACTAAAAAGAGCATGGGAGAAATAGTAGCTGATTAAACAGTTGTCATGTGATTATGACAAGATGCAAAGATAAATAACATTGAAAATGGCTCCCTGTGACTGACCTGCCATACTGTTGATAGGACCTTGCTTTATCATATTGGAGGACAAAAATGAGTCACCTTTTCAGACAGAGATGAATGTATATGCAGTTTACTAGTTTTTCTTTTTTATTTTAACAACATACATGCCCACCTCCCAGTGGTGTAGTCTGGTTTATTCTAGTGGGTATACTCTGACATACTCTGATGGATGTTTGTCCCCTTAGGGCCTCCATACACTGAAGACATTTTTGCCACATTTTCACCTGATTTATTCACCGTCCACTGAAAACAGCTCTGCGACCCACTTCTGGGCCTGTACCCGCAGGTTGAGAACCGCTGCACTAGTAAACTGTATTTGGAGCTTGATCCTTCAAAGATTGTTTTTATATCATGGACATTATGTGATGCAGGATACCTCAGGATGAATTTATCATGTAGAAAACAGTGAGTGAGTGAAACAGCGGGTCAGAGCTGGACTGATGAAGAATGTTGAGCTTAGATTCATCAAAAGGCTGACTCATCATTTTTAAGTCTGTGTTCACTTTAACTGTGCACATGAGCTATCAAGACACCGTATGAATTATAAAATCACACAGAGTGACCGATGATCCCTTACTGTCCCTGCGATGCACGTCTGTCTGCGTCTTTACGCTCACCGGCACATGGAAGAGCGTGAGCCGAAAGACGCCGAGCGGTTCAGGAGGCATTTAGATCAAATGTTCACGTGCATCTGCTGCACTGCAAAATGGCATTACTGACAGACAACAACGGTAACAGCCACACTTTAAATGGAAAATATCAGGCCTGTAGTCCACAGAGCAGATCGTGGCTGCATCGGACAGCGGAGAATGCATCCCCTCGCGCAAAATGGGGCCCTCCCATGGATCATGGGGCCTTATGCACAGCTGTTTTGCGTATAGGGAGGGGCGGCGCTGTTCTCAATAACTTACTTTACTCAACTCACTCACTAGTCTGACTCTGCACACACACACGACACGAGACAGACTAGAGGATGCTTATTGCTCACTTCAATTCAGTCATCTTGCAAAAACGATACCGCTGCAAAACCTACTCACCGGACCAGTTGGTTCCTCCGTCGGTCGGCACTCAGCAGCGGCAGTTACAGATAGCATGGCGCTTAGCTAAATGGTCAGGGCACGTCAGGTCAGGGCAGGTCATGGATCATGTGGCCGACCAAGCTAAATCTAACTTACTTTTATTTTATTTTATTTTATTTTATTTTATTTTATATTATTTTTGGGCCACACAGACAGACTTTCTCACACACTCTTACAAAAAAAAATTGAAAAATTGAAAATATTAACTGACAAAAGGGCACTTTGGGCATCAAGGGGCAAAGGGGCAGGTGCTCCAGCACCCTCTGCCCCTCCCTCTGCACGTGCCTGATGGCCACCCGGGCAGAGGAGGGGGAGAGGGAGAGAGGCTGAAGGCAGGGATGAATCCTCACAAGTAGCAGTCTATCAAACCATTTAAAGAATGAGTATTCAAAACAAAAGCATTGTTAAAGACCTTGTATTGTTTGAAGAGTTTAGGAATTGTATGATGTTTAACACATTCAGTCTCATTAGCCAGTGGTCCACCAGCTCAATTTGCTTGTGTAAAACAAGCAAAATCTGGAACTACAACATCGTCTATTCAGGTCCACACAACATGTAAATGACTACTCTGTCATGTGGTAGCTGAACTGTAACAAGGAAATTCCAACATTTCATTGCAATAATAAAGCACAGCTTGTTCACATATAATATTTCTTGTGAACAAAGTCTAGGTTTAATAACGTGCAAAAAATTCACAAACAGGACACACACTCAATTCTTCATTTTTACAATTTACTTAATTTAATACTTAGACACACATTGAGCATAGAGCCATAAAATGATCACAGATTGTTTCCAGGCAGCAGATATGTGGTGCAACAAAATCATATTCATATTCCCTCTGACCTAAACTGAAAGGTCTAACTTAATTGGCAATGTGGCAATAATAGGACACTGGGGACTGTGTTAACTGTCAGTGAGCTACAATGTTCCTATTGTTTGAATATTTGACATTTTTGTCATGTTATCTGTGGAACTAATTGCTTTCAGAACATTATTTTGTGCAGTGCTAACATGTGTAAAATTTGTCTTCTTATTTCTGGTAATTTCAGGCCATATACAAGAGGATTCAATATCGGAGGAATGACAACAAACTCCAGGGAAAGAATACCAGCCACAAATGGATTTATCTCTTCAATATCATACCGACTCAAGGCAATATCACAAAACCCAGTGATGGAATAAATCACAAATGAGACAATGTGTGGCAGACAGCTGTGTAATACTTTCCCTTTAAATTCTGCAGAGCTTTTCCAGCAAACAGCCAAGATCCGTGTATAAGTATACAAGACAAAGGACAGAGGAAGGAAAACTGTGGTTATGGTCAACCAAAAACCATAAATATTATTTGCATCAGTAGAAACACATGATAACTTTACAATATTCCAGTTGGCACAAAACAGTTTCTGTATCTCATTACCACATAAAGGTAGCCTGGCTGACAAAGAAATGCATACCATGAGACCAAAGGTGGGAAAAATCAAAGCCAATGCAGCCAACTTGTAAACAGTTTTAGTATTCATTTTTCTGTGGTAGTGTAGAGGATTACAAATTGCAACAAATCTATCATACGCCATTATGCCAAGAATGGTCATTTCATTTGAAGCATATGTGTAAATGATGAAGACCTGGGTGAAACAAGCAGAACGAGAGATCAAATGATGAACAGAGAGAAGATCTATCAGGAATCTGGGGAAGAATCCAGTGGATCCATACAAAGAATTCACACATAATAAAGCAATAAACATATACATAGGCTCATGTAGTGCCCGTTCTCGAGATATCACTGCTATTATCACAAGATTGGCATAGACAATAAAAATGTAGAGCAGAAAGCAAAACACAAAGGCTGGGTAGCGATAATTTCCAATGTTCACAAACATAGTGAGGTTAAAGTAAAGGGAACCACTGCTGTTCTCCATTCCACTCTCAATAAATCAACGCCAAAGACTCCAGCTTTTCTGCCTCCTGATCAGGCAAACCAATATTCTGAGTTTTAAGTAAGAAGTGTGAATCTTAAATAATACAAAACTCATGCCTAGTTTTCTTTTACCGGCCAAACAAGATGAAAGTGATCTGCAGAAATGTGCTTCATTTTTCTCCTAGTTGTATCTGTAAACACACGAACAGTGGTAATGCAAGAGGAGGAGAAGGAGGTGAGACTTATATGTTGTCTGACTCTGGGCATGACATCACAGTCTCTGTGGAAAATTGTGACTGTTATTCTAATATGAAAGCTTTAACCTGTCATCCTGTCTACCATGGAAAGTACAGGAAATTCACAACAAGCTATGAACTATTTGGAATTAAATGTCTTGTCCATCTACTGGTGGAGAGACAACAGATTCTACCATGACTCCACAAACCCAAATGACTATCAAACAGCCTCCTTTACTCCATCCTCCATAGTTCATGTATGAAGCTTTCTCTTCATTGTGTTTTAAATTTTGTTGAGATGCACAGTTTAGGATTCATAACCAGATTCTCTTTGTCTACAAGAGTTATTTTCAGGGTGGAAGAAGTTATACTCCTGATCACAGTTGCATCTCTTCTTGCAGGATAACATGATGATGAATATACTTGAGCATTTCCTTGTCTTTCTAACTTTATGTGTTCCTCTACTGAAAGATGTGTTTCTTGAAGAAACATCATATCTCCTCCCCCTCTCTATCTTTGTGGCACTGTTTCCCCCTTTATTGGTTTGTTGAAGATGTTTACATTCAGTGAAGTTCTCAAATTTTCTCTGATTGCATCAAATATGCGCCTTTAAATGTTACTTTAGAACAATGAACTGCATGTAGACATTTATTTAATGCAGAAGCACATTGGAGCTGTTTGGATAAGTCAGCATCAGTGTTAACAGACACAACAGTCTGCTTTTTAAATCCTGTACACTGAAGAGGAAATCTGAGTGATATTGGGATAGATATACTTTAATTGTCTCTCTACTGCAGTGCATAAAGGAGGTCAAATAAAGATGTGCTGGCTAATATCTGCAATAAGTCTTTTATTGTGTATTGTAGAAAGTATTTTTTCTGAGAATTTTGCTGAGTATTGCACTGACTATTTAACTGAGTATTCAACTAAGTATTTTACTGAGTACTGCACTGTGTGTTTTACTGAGGATTCCACTGAGTATTTTACTGAATATTCCACTGAGTATTTGACTGGGGAGTCCGCTGAGTATTAAAACTAATAATGTACTTAGTAATGAATTGAGTATTGCATTGGTATTCTACTGATATTTTACTTAGCATTGCAAAAAGTGTTTTGCAGAGTATTCTACTGAAACTTTCACTGATTGGTTTTCTTAGTATTCCACTAAGTGTTTTACTGAGCATTCCAAAGAGTATTTAACTGAGTATTTCATTGAGAATTACACTGAGTATATTCTGAGTTTTTAACTGAGTATTATAACTGAGCATTTTTTCTGACTGTTTTACAGAGGATTTTACTGAAGGAAATCACTTATTGTTTTTTACTGAGGATTTTACTGAGGTTTCCACTGAGCATTTTACTGAGTACAACATAGTATTTAGTAAGGATATCACTGAGTATTTTTCGGAAATTTTTACTTAATATATCACTGAGAATGGCACTGAGTATCTGACTATGTATCCCCACAGAACATTGACCAAGTACTCCAATGAGTAATGGGTATTGCACTGAGTGTTATGCTAATAATTCCACTGAATACTTTTCAGTATTTTTCACTGGGTATTGCACTAAGCATTGCTCTGATTAGTACACTAATTATTTAATGGTATGTTTAACTGTTTATTTTACTGAGTATTGCATTGAGTATTTCCCTGAGAAATTCACAGAGTATTGAATAAGTATTTCCCTGAGTATTCTGATGAGTATTTTACTCAGTATTGCACTCAGTATTTGTTGAGTGTTCAGCTGAGTATTTTATTGAGTACTAAACTCAATATTTTGTGGCATATTTTTTTAATATTCCACTTAGTAAGTACATAGTAATAACCTAAGAATTGCTATTGAGTAATGCACTGAGTATTTTGCTAAGGATTCTACTGATTATTTCACTGAATATTCTTTGGATTTTTTTTCTGAGAATTTAACTTTGATTTGAATGTTACTCATTTTAATGAGTGTTTATATTGTGTTATACTGAATATGGGTACAGAGTATTTTACTGAGTAGTGAACTTAGTATTTTTGTATTCTTCCACTGAGTATTTTTCTGATTATTTTACTTAACTTATTTTACTTAGTAAATTAATACTCATTTTAAGGAGTATTCATAGAGCACTATACTCAGTATTTTAGTATAGCATAGTATAGCAAAGAGGATTTAAGTATAGGTATTCATCTATGTATATCAAAGAGTGTTGACTGAATTTTGCACTAAGTACTTTACAGAGTATTTCATGGAGGATTGCACTGAGTAATTCACTGAGTATTCCATTCATTATTTCACTAAGTGCCCCACTGAGTTCAAGACCCAGTGCTCCCACACTGGGTCTTGAACCCCCAGTCTCCAAGACAGACAACTGCGTTAACCAGTCAGCCAGAGAGTTAAACCCACAGGTCAGTGCAGCTCATCATCTGTGGCTGTAACACCACCCACTCCTTCAGGAAGTATTTCTATTTGCTTTTCAGAGATTGATTAGCTGACGTATGTTGCCTTAAATGTGGATGGCAGGAGGGCTACAGTGTGGAGGGGTGTTGGAGCTGGGACTCGAACCCCAGTCACCCAGGGGAAAGACTGGAGTTAATGTGTGGGGCCTGGGAGCTGGCTGCCCTGCCTGCTGCCCTGTGTGAGCTGAGTGCTGGTTTCACCGTGTATAACACCACATGGTCCGTCCTTCTCTAAACAGGTGTGGCATATCAGTGGTGATTACTGTTCACACATGACGGGATCACCTGCGTATGAATTTGTATTAGAGGCTGGACTGAAGTGACAGAGGATCAGAAACCTCTGGGAATCAAGGTAAGTTAAATCTATGAAACCTATTCCTTATCTAAAACATATTTAGATCATTCAAAGTTTGATGTTGGCATACAGACTCCTCTAGTTATTACTGTAGTAACAATGAAGTGAAACTTTAAACTGAAAAGTATTTCAACTTTATTTCAATAAATTAATGTGAAAACTTTGTGGGGCTCCCTCACTTTCACCCGATTGTGTGCCAGTGGAGGCTCTTATTGTAGGAGTTAGAGGACAGGCTTATTCAGTCTGCTCCACTGTCACTGTTACTGTGTGCCTGTACTCTGACTGCTCTCATTGGGCCATGCATTACTTTACTGTTTGTAGATGGCTTAGTGCTTTATCTGGTGGAGTAAGTTTGCCTTGTATTGATGCTACTAACTGTCTTCTTTTGTCTTCACTTTCTATGTCACCATTGCTGGAGATCATAAGAGTCCACCTGCTCAGGACAGCCTGGTGTGCCTGGCTTGTGTCTGTCTGTCATGTTGTTGATCCCTGTGGTCCTCTGCTCACTTCTGTCCTGTTCCCCCCTGAACCTACATAACCTCTCCTGCTCTGTTGGCTTATCCTCAGAGAGTCTGCCCTCCTTATCCACCACTGATCCAAGATTTTTAAATAAAAACATTCTCATTAAATGTTTTTTGAATGTTTTCTTAATGTCAACAATGTTGGATGAACACAATACACAATATATGGTATTCAATAATTTTGCCTGATCTGTAGAATACAGTATGGTTGTTCATGTAACCATTAGAAGATAAGAGGGTTATTGGTGTAAGCCATATAAAAAGGTCACTGTGTGGGATCTAGATGAAACCCTTAGAGGGTGAAAGGGTTCTGGATTGAACCCTCAGTAAGGGTTATCAGTTAAACCACTACACCATTGCAGGGTTCTTTGTAGATCCTCTCATAGGGGGTTCTAGGTGGAACCTTTCACAGATGGTTCTGGGTATAACCCTTTATGTTGGGTTCTTGGTGGAACCCTCTGGAAGGGTTCCAGGTGGACCCTTTATATAGGGGTCCAACAAGAACTAAAAAGGGTTCTCCTACGAGGACAAGCCGAAGAACCTTATATGGTTCCAGTCAGCACCTTTTACTTCTAAGAGTGTAGGTGGCCTGGGACCCAGGCCTGAAGTGGCTAATTGGGAGAACTGGGACAATTCCCGGTGGGCCAGGCCGGTTGTAGGGCCGCAAGGGCCAGTGCGGTATCATCAAAAACTTACTGCACCCGCTGTGCATGTATAAAAGTTTAGATTTGTACATGTAGAGACTGCTACAGGTGTGGTATGCCAACACGGACGCCGTATGTGAGAGGGGTTATGGCATAAAATGAGTGAAAGTCTATGGTGGTGATGTGCACAACCGCAACTTATCCTCTCCAAAATGACGCATGTTAGCGGCTCGAAAGCGACATCTATGTGGTAAATCTCTGTAGCCTTGTCTCATTACAGGCATGCAGACAGCCGGCTTCAGCAGAGTTCGTGTGTCTCACTGTAACCAAAGTTTACTCCTGGTTTGTTCAGAATCAACAGCTCATATGAAAATATTAAAGGACAAAGCTAAGTTTTAAGAAAAGTAAAGTCTAGAAGCTGACGTGGCTAAATGCCCAAAACTTAAAGGCAGGGTTGGTAATCACGGAAAACTAGCATGAATTTGAATGTAGCATCTCCTCAGGACTCCACCTAGCCCCTCCCCCACTCCCTGGAGCTCCTCCAAAACCACGCCCCCCGCTTACATGCACGAGCGCAGCTGATTCGTGACCATATGACTGATTCAACTCCAAACCGGTCCTCAGCACATTGTGTTTGTTTTGCACTACACCAAGTCATGTCTCACTCAGCAGTAAGAAAACACCAAAACATGATCATAGTAAAGTTAAAAAACAAACAAACAAACATGGCAAGTTAGTTAGTACTCACAACCCGATGTTGACTCTCATTTTGTCTCTTGACTCTCGGCTTTATCTTTTTTGTTTCGGCCTTCTCTGCCTCCATCTTTCTTTTCTTGCTCAGTTTAGCAGGAGGAGTGGTCACCAGTAATCGGGGTATCAGTAGTTTCTCTGCCATTCTCCAGCGTACTTGGATCCCTCTCAGCTCGGTTATGCACATTGAATCAGGGTCAGTGCACGCCGGCAAATATATGCACAGAAGGTGGGCAGAACAGCAGTACGGGATTTGATTGGTTTAATAAATTTGGTCTGAATTGCTGTGATTGGTTGGTGTTTCCCCTGGTTTACTCCTGTTGTAGACAGCGGCTATTTTTTGCTCTCTTTTAAGAACACATCATGCATTGATTGCCATCGGGACATAACGATCATTTTAACAAGTATAACAAAAGTGTATCTAAATCAAACTACCAACCCTGCCTTTAGTACATTTTGGTTAAAAGAAGCTCACAGCCTGGTTCGATGATACAGGTAAGGTAGAAGTGAAACTCAACTCATACTGTGTACATGATGTCTTATTTGTGGAAATAAAATGTGTGGTGTCATTTAGCACTTATAAAAGACTTGTATATGTTTTGTGTAAATAGGCCTGTATTACAGTCAGAAATAATCATCAATCACTCATGTAGCCCCTCAGCAGCAGCAGACCATCAGTGAGAGTGAGGACGAGCCACCACAGCCTAGCACAAGCCCCCAGCCCCTGATATGAGAGAGGGCAGGTAGGACTCAGGGATAATTTGATACAAAAAATGCAGTTTAGACCGTTTTATCAGTGAAACAGACCAGACTTTAAGACAATTGAAGATGAGGGGAAGTATTTCTACAGTTCCACAAGTCTGTGGAACTGTAGAAATATCACAAAAACGTAGAGGTGTAAATGGACAGAAAAAGGCAACATCAGTCAAAAAAATCAAACTTGATTTTTGTGGCAGAAACATTTAAAAGACCCAGCAGCACGAGCAGAGCATTTGTTGCTGTGAATGAACGAGGCACAGGTGAGCTGTTTTCCCACAAAGTCTGAATAAATAACACCTGATCACTTTTTGTTCCAGTACCAGCAGTATTTATATCCACAAACTAACTTAAGTCACTTAAGCTTTGTAAACCAGAACAGAAGAACAGTCTAATCATTAAATACACCCACTTCAGAACTGAAAGGGAGCAGGATGAGGGGAATCTAAAATAATGCAATATATTTTTTTAATTGCTTAATCCAGACAAGTTTCTACGGAGCCTGGGAGGTGACATACGTGTTTATTTTTTCAAAATTCATGTGCGTTTTAGTATGTTGTGCTTGCAAGACACTAAATTGTGTGCGCATTTAAAAAAATAAAAATGTTTGTCACCTCCCAGGTTCCATAAGTTTCCATGTTAGATGAAATTCTAAAATGCAGTATGACTAACGAGGATGTAGAGAATACTGCAGTGTTTTCAGGCATTTATACTCATAATGCTAAAATTATACTGTCAAGTTGCAAGGCAAAGTGGGCTGCTGTACCATCAAACTCCAGGGCTGAAACAGTCCCCCTCCGGCCCTGCTGGGGTCCTTGGTGTAGACCGCCTGCTGCTGTGGAGTTACGAAGCCTAAATAACTACAATTACAGATATAACACATATTTGGCTACTTCTTTGGCCCCATTCCAGTTCATAATCATTATAGTTGTTAATTAGGCATTAGCATGATCTCCCTGTCAGTGGTTGATTATACATCCAGAGTAACCATCTTTAGCACCAAATGAGATGCCACAACCCGCCCAAATTCTCATTTTGATGTGGTTGTATTATTCAAAGTCTCTACCTTAATCATTATAGATGTTATTGTAAATATTAGATTAGTTACTCTTTTCATGATTATTATTGATTTTAATCCTATAAAACTACTACTACAGTCATACAGACATGAGGACCCTCCTGAAAACAAGATGCTGCATCTCAGGGGGCTAACCTCAAATAAATTTATAGTAAATTAAAAACAAATTTGATGACGTCAGGTCTATGATTGGCCCATGGATCTGTCTCTAACTTTAGTTCTTACTGCAGTCCACTTGTCTCCGACCACCTCCCTTCCTTTGCCCACACACCAACACAGCATCGTGTGGATTTGCTGTTCATCATGAGACTGGGGTCCACATTCACGATTTCCTACTGCCAAACAGTAGTGAAAACTGTGGTGTTTATCGTAGGGCTTAAAGGTGCTGTGTGCAGAAATTGGCATTTTAGCGACATCTAGCCTTCAGATTTTGGAATGAGCCCGTCCATTACTAAAACATCACATCACTGAGCAACGAAAGCCAGTGAAGACCAAAAAGGATCGTGAACACGGTAATTTAAATCCTTCAGTACAAAGCAGCAACACGCTATATTTTCCTCTTCACCAAACACCACGCTGTCTTCTTCTCTTGTAATACCCGCTCTCTCTCTGCTTCTTCACATGCCATCCAGGTAGATTTCAGGACCGGCGGCCAGACTCGTATTGAAAAATTGCGTTTTGCTCTTTTTGTCCCTAAAACCCACCAGTAGACAACATGGCGGATTGTTATGTCAGCCTCCACAAAGGGGAGACCTGCGGTACATAAATATAAAAAGCTTTTTCTAACTTAATAAAAAGAAAACAAAAGTTTTATGGGGATGATTGTGCACCTCTTTTGATGGACTTTACATACAAATAGAAACATTATATCCTATATTCACCGTTTCTGTTTGGTGAAATGTTGCAAACTTCTACACACTACGCCTTTAGATCTGTTTTGCCTTGAAATTTGGAATATTCCTTCATTTATATTCATGCCAAACACATTGGCGCACCCAGGATGCATCTGCTTGACGGATCAGTTTGTGAGCAAGTCATGTGCATTTTACCCTTTGTACATGCTCTGTGGATTAAGACCTATACTTGCTATAATTGCACCTGTTTGACGCCCCAAAAACACCTCTGTTGATTTGGCCTAAGGAGTATTCCTAGTCATCCTTTCTTTGTGAATGCAGAATCTCCAGAAAACAGTTTGGAGAGTCTCTCAACTGTTTATTGGCCTACTAACTAGCTACAGGTGTCACATTTCAGTGTGTCCTTGGGCAGGATACAGCCCTGTCAATTGCTTGCTCTTAAGGCCAGATAATCTATTTTGGCAGTTGGGGTAATGCCTGAAGGACCTCTTCCAAACATTGTTGAATGAGGTTGTGCTAGATTAACTCTTTGATTAACACGGAATTTAATGTAAATATTTTCACCCTATGAATGAAGCAAAAGCACAGGTCATTCTGGAGGCAGTGAATGACTGTTCACATTTCTAAAGTCAGTGGGATTTAGCGCTCCACCTGCTGAGTTTGATTGATGCTGCGTGTAACGGCTCTTTGTGAGCTGCTGTTTGGATGCTTGTTAAGACGACATGTCCAGTGTGTTTTTCAAGTCAAAGCATTTTCATGTAAGGTTGTTGTTCTGTCACCAGATCCTTAACAGTAAGTGACAGTATTTGCTAATATGTTTTATTTGTGGTAAACTTTCTCTCCACACATACAAAGAGACCCACGAGCCATTTGTACACTCTGTTAGTTATAATAAAACATCAGGCACCAGTAGAGATTTATTAATGTGTGATCTTATTCTCTTTTATCTTCACTATTTTTTCTCTGTATGCAATTAGAATTTGACCTGTGTGTACACTTAATGTGTTTGCTCCATATTTAATGTGAATAAACAACAAATATTTTTCCACTTCTTTGATAATAAAGTACCATATATTTTTATTTTTTTGTATTTATATTTAGATTTATTTGTATTTTTGTTTAGATCTGTGTTTTTTTTGTATATCTTTTTAATCTGTACTACTGAACTACTACTGAATCCCAATTTCCCTGAGGAAGTTTTTCCAAAGGAAATAATAAAGCATTATCTAATCTAATCTAATAATAGTTATTAGTAATAATAGTTAGTATATATGTTAAACTAATAGGAAATCATGGTCTAAATTCAGAATGGACCGTATCATTTCTGTCCTTTATTGGAAACTACACCATTTTCTTTCTACTTTGTTCCCCCATATGGGTGGTCTTGGACATCATTACAATAAAGTCTGTCTTGCCAGTGCGCTTGTAGCTTTTCACAGAGCCTACTGATGTATTTTGCATGATATAATATGTTGTTGGGTTATTTCTGTGAGGCGCAGTGGTATGTAACAGTTTTATGATAAATTCAAAGAGGTCAAATCAGCCCAGGCCTCATGACCATGACTTGCATGTGAATTTGGTATTTGAGGGATTCTTTGAGGCTTTGTTAAACTTTGCACAGATGTCCTCTCTGACTGGACAGTGAACTGATTGAATTTAGGAGGTGAAAGGCCTGAGGCTAAGTGACACTCTTTGATAATGTCTAATTGTGTAGGCATAGAACTTGAATACGGTACTTCTAGTTTTTGTTTTGATAAGGTAAAGTTCTTTATGTAGCGGTCAGATGGGAGAATGGGCTGTATGAGATTTGGATTTGGTTGTATATGACGTCATCAGTTTAACAGTTAAACTACATGTATTTGTATGTTGCTGTATCTGTTGTATCCAATGTATGCAGTGTTAATTATTTCATTGTACAGCAGTGCATCATACTGGGTTATCAAAAGTGTTCATCAAGCTGACTTAAATGAGATAGTCGCAGGGGTTTTATTTGGTTTAAGAATCAGAGTATTCTCAACAAATGGAGAAACAATGAATCATTCACATCATCCCAAATATTTACAATAATATAAACAATGCATTATTGGTTTTGCCTTTGCAGCTAAGAAATACATATCTGTGGAGTTGTGTAGGGTTTCAGACCTGTT
Source organism: Cetoscarus ocellatus (assembly GCA_037902135.1). Classification (NCBI taxonomy): domain Eukaryota; kingdom Metazoa; phylum Chordata; class Actinopteri; order Labriformes; family Labridae; genus Cetoscarus; species Cetoscarus ocellatus. The sequence continues at coordinate 313,359 of JBAMNC010000671.1, forward strand.
GTGATGTGGTGGAGAATGATGGAGTATGAAAACCTCAAAATCTCATTCAAGCTGCATTACATTAAAATTGTTCTTAAATACAGTTTTGATTGAGTTAATTTAGTTTCAGTGCATAGATCATAAAACTCTAAACTTATTGATAAAGAACTATATGTTTCATGATAAACTTGACAAATGCCTAATTATATAGAGCAGTTCTTAGGAAATATTTATTGCTCTTGAGGTTAGTAGAATTGTATCAGTTTAGAATTCTTTGGTAGCTGGTTCATTATTTTCATTCAGAATGAAGCTCATGTTGTCATTTAATGAGTGGAAGCATGGAAGCATAAATAAGAGGATCAGTAATCATCAGCTTTCTTCAAAGAACCCGTTACAAAAGCCCATGTCTTATTTTTGATTCACAATCTAAATCTGAGTTGTTCTCTGGATATTTTCTTAACTTTTCTGTGTTTTACATTGAAGCCAATGCAACAGAACAAGTTACAAAGGTATTTTTTTATTCTGGACATCTTGATGAGGGTTTGAGCCTGACTCCGGCTGTCAAATGTTTAAAGAGGGCTCTATTGTATGCACACAAAGTGTTTTGGCATGAAGCACTACCAACTTGCCAGCCTGTGTTGGGAATGCCTTGGTGGAGGTTTGTGCTCTTGGAGCACTTTTAGTTAAAATGAAGGTTCATAAAAGAATCTCAGAGGAAGAAGAAAGTAGACTGTACTTTCATTTAGGCCATATGTCTGCTGCATATGGTCAATTTGTCAGTTAGTATTTCTAATAATGTAGAGCAGCTTAATGTCCCTTATCTTATGATGCTACTGTATGTGGGATATCTACCCAGGAGAGGCTTTGATAAACTGCAAGAGAACTTTATTGGATTAGATTGTGGTTGCATGCTTACAGAAAACTGAAATTTCTGTATTGTACCAAAAAAGTGTAATAACAATAAAGTCAAATGAGATTGTCATTAAATCCTCAGTACCTGATTTTTACCTCCTTGCTTGCCTGCTTATTGTCTTTGTTGATGGTGTTTTTTTTTTTTTTTTGTCCTTTTATGTATTTTACTTACCACACACAACAGTTAAACAACAACTGTGGGACCTGGCAATGTTTTAGTCTGAGCTTTAAAGAGTAATATCTTATAAATGCGTCTTCTAATTTCTGGTAATTTAAAGCCATAAACGAGAGGATTCAAAATTGGAGGAATGATAACAAACTCTATAGACAAAATTATGGCCACAAATGGATTTAAAGTTTCATGATTTTGGCGGCTTAGGGCAGTATCGCTAAATGATGTGATGGAATAAATTGCAAATGAAATAACATGTGGTAAACAGCTGTGGAAAACCTTTTCCCTGACCTCTGATGATTTTTTCCAACAAGCAATAACAATTCTCAGATAAGTGTATAGGATAAAAGCAAAGGGAAGAAAAGCTATAGTTATCGCCCCCAACATCGCAACAACATTGTTTACTGCATCGGTAATACATGACAGTTTGACAACATTCCAGCTAGCGCAATACACCTTCTGTAATTTGTTTCCACAAAGAGGAAGCCCTGCTATCATGCTAATGGTAATGCTGAGGTTACAGGCTGGACAGACCCAAGCCAGAAAAGTCAATACATAGACTGTTCTAGAGTTCATCTTTCTGTGATAATGTAAAGGATGGCAAACAGCAACATACCTATCATATGCCATTATGCATAGAATGGTCAGTTCATAAGATGCATAGGAGTAAATAATATAGATTTGAGTGAAACAAGCAGGACGAGAGATCAAATGACTGTCAGACAGGAGGTCCATTAGGAATCTGGGGAAGAAACCAGCAGACCCATACAGAGAGTTGACACATAAAAATGCAATGAAAATATACATTGGATTATGAAGTGAACTTTCCCTTATTATGAGCAGTATGATGACAAGATTTGCAGACACAATAAAACTGTAGACCACCAGGCAAAAAACAAAGACTGGATAGCGGTAGTATCCAATGTTTAAGAACATAGTCAGGTTAAAGTAAAAAGACGAAGTATCATTATCCATTCTCTTCACGAAAATGCTCTAACAGCCTCTTAAGAAAAGACGGATGGTTTTCATACCTACAACAGTTTTGAAAGATCAGCAATTAACAGTAGCCCTAAAAATCACAAGATAAACCTCAATCGTAACCTATCTTTGCACAATGGTCTCAGCACGATCACTCACTCACAAACACACAAAAGACTCAACAGTGAGCTCTAGGAGGTGCTCAGCATCTTTTATGTACTTGAACTGCAATTACATCACCATAACATCAGCTCACACCTAGAGAATTTAGAAAACTTCTTGAGTTTCTAATGGGGTATTACAATAAACATTTGATTGACTGATGCTTTTGTTTTTTTATCAACAAAAATATCATCTGAACAGTTGCTCTCATTTGCTCTCATGGAGACTGTTGGATATGCTGAAGCAAGAGCGAGAGAGAAATATATATACATATATATGTATATATATGACCTGCGTCAGGAAGTTGCAGGTTCAAGCCCAGCTCCAGGCCACACATGGTGATGTGTCCTTGGGCAAGACACTTAACCCCAAGTTGCCCCCACTGCTGCATCAGTGGTGTATAAATGGGCATGAAAGGGCGTGATGTAACGGGACGCACACCTTCAAAAATTTCAACATTTGTCTCGTCAGTCCACAGAATATCTTTCCAAAAGTCTTGGGGATCATCAAGATGTTTTTTTGGCAAATGTGAGACGAGCCTTTGTGTTCTTTTTGGTCAGTCATGGTTTTTGCCTTAGAGCTCTCCCATGATGCCCTTTTTGCTCAACTTCTTTCTTATTGTTGAGTCATGAACTCTGACCTTAACTGAGGCCAGCGAGGCCTGCATGTTCACCACTGTTCCCAGTTTCCTCCATTTGTGGATAATGGCTCTGACCGTGGTTCACTGGAGTCATAAAGCCTTAGAAATGGCTTTGTTTAGACTGATAGATTTCAATCCCTTTGTTTCTTTTTTGTTCTTGAATTTCTATGGATCGTGGCATGTTGTGTTTCTTTTGGAGATCTTGCAGCCTACTTCACTGTCAGACAGGTTCTATATAAGTGATTTCTTAATTCAACAGGTCTGGCAGTAATCAGGTCTGGGTGTGGTTAGTGAAATTGAACTCAGCTTTCAAAAAAATGTGATTTATCACAGTTAACTCATGATTTAACAAGGAGGGCAATTACTTTTTCACATAGGGTCATGTAGGTTTGGAGAGCATTTTTCCCTTAATAAATAAAATCATCATTTGAAAACTGCATTTTGTATTTACTCAGGTTATCTTTGTCTAATGTTAAACTTTTTGTGATTATCTGAAACATTTCAGTGTGACAAATATGCAAAAAGATAAGAAATCAGGAAGGGGGCAAATACTGTTTCATGGTATTGTATGTGTGTGTGTATATATACAGTACCAGTCAAAAGTTTTAGAAAACCTAAAATTTTCCAGTTTTTTTTACTGAAAATTATTCAGTTTACTGTCTCATTGCACTCTGAAATGAAAGCATAGTACAAATAAGTAATTGGAGCGATAAAAGAAATAATGAAATCAATTTATAGGCCAAAATGTATTCTAAACTCTTGACTCATCAAAGTAGCCACCTTTGGCAGATATAACAGCTGAACACACTCGAGGCATTCTTTCTACAATAGAAATCTAATATTCTTCAGAAAGTTCTTCCCACGTCTGTTGCAGAAGTTCCCATAAATGTGTGGCACTTGTAGGTTGCTTTGCTTTTACTCTTCTGTCCAGTTCATCCCAAACCAGCTCCATGGGGTTCAAGTCTGGAGACTGTGCAGCCACTCCATGTTTTCAAGCTTACCATCTTGTTCTTTTTTCCTGAGGTAGTTCTGGCATAGCTTGGACTTATGTTTTGGGTCATTATCCTGCTGTAGGATGAACCCCTGACCAATTAGGCTCATACCAGAGGGTACTGCATGGTGCTGCAGAATGCTGTGGTAGCCGTTTTGGTTCAGGGTGCCTCTCACTCTGTACAAGTCACCAACCCTGGATCCAGCAAAACAGCCCCAGACCATCACACTTCCTCCTCCATGTTTGACAGTTGATGTCACACACTGTGGACCATCCTTTCACCTACTCGACAGCGTACAAAGATCCTGCGTGATGAACCAAAGATGTCAAATTGTGATTCATCAGTCCATAATACCTTCTTCCAGTCTTCAGTAGTCCAATGGCCCAGGCAAGCCTCTTTGTCTTATTCTGACGTCTTAGCAATGGCTTTCTTGCCGCAACTTGTCCTGTCAAACCTGCAGCTCGAAGTCTTCTCTTCACAGTTGGGGTCCAGACATGTACCCATCCAGGCAGAGACAAAGGAACTAAAAATAAGAATTTATGATAGCGAAAAAATGTATGACCGCCCAGAACATAAATCTGTCCTCATCATATTTGTCTCTGCTCTCAAGTGAAGAGTAGAACCAGCTCTATTGTAAAGTGTTTTGAGATAATGCTTGTTTTGAATGAGGGCTACACAAATATAGATTGATTGATGAATTTACTGATCAGCACCAATAAATAAGTCAAGGACAACCTTTAGTCTGTTAGTTAAAAATTGGACAGTATTTATAGTAAAATAACACAGGTCTCCAGTTATTTAGGGTGCATGCCTGCAGGATGCATGTTACTGCAGAGGTCAGCTCCTCCATGGGGATTTCAGAACCCAGGGTCTCCCATTTGGCTGGACCTTGCTGTGGAAGATCCTGGAGAAGCTCAGCTGCAGACTCCATATTACAATGTTCTGCCTTAAACAGGTCAGTGTAGAAGGTTAACCTCAGGGATTAACCTCCCATCAGACAGACAGAGACACACTTTCATTGGCTCTCAGACGTCTCCAGGTTGAAGAAGGTGGTTGGTGCATCGCTGTCCCTCATTGTGGTGAAGCAGGCTCAGACCAGGGCTCCTTTAGTTTTCTCTTGGAGAAAATAATTCAGCTGCTGCTTAATGCTGAAGGGGTAACTATTCTGTGTTTTCAGCAGACACACTCTCCAGCCCCTTCATTTCTGCCTCTAGCCCCATGGCTCGTCTGAAGTTTGCAGTGGAGTAGAATATACTGTATACTGTTGGCAGGAAACCCCGATCTGTCCCTCTCCTACATCTCACCACTGACTAAGAAATGGGAAAGCCTCTGTCTTGGATCTCCAGTTAGCCCAAATAAGTTTTTTTTTTTTCACAAAAGTTGAATCATGTGAAATGTCAGAATGACCTAGATTTTCCAGAAGAGGTTGAAACCATATCTTATAAAACCAAGTGATCAGTGTCTGAGAACAAAGATGGATCTGAAAGCTGGCTGCATGAGTAATAAAAGAAGAAGACATGTGAAACCTGTCTAACCTTATTGCACTGACAATGCCATCAAATACTGTCATCCAGGAGTACAGTTTAACAGTAGGATGTTTCATCCTCCAGACTTCCATATATTTATTTACTAGACAGGTATTTACTGCCCTTTATGTCTCCTCATTTCACCTAACTTGATATTATGCACAGATGTCTATTTTTGCTTTGCAGCAAAGTCACACTGACCTGTACTGAAACTTTAAGCCTTTGTATAACTGTATCTTTTCTACTGCTACATCTTAAGTATTTAATGTTATCTATTCTTTATAAAGTTTATATTGTTATTGTTATCTTTTGATGCTTCCTTATCCTGTGCCACTGTAACACCCAAATTGACCTTTGGGGATCAATTAAGTATTATCTTATCTTATCTATCTTATCTTCTATCCACTAGGTTAGCATCTTTTATCATTAGAAGACAGAAAAGAGGATGACACTACTGTCCTATCCTGTCCTAAGTGCCAACAGTGCACCTGGGACAGGTCAAAGGGACTTACAAAAAAAATAACTGGATTTTCACCTTTAATGTTAAAACTCAGTCTGCTGTGATCTTTGAGCTGGATAGAACATTCAGAGGTAAAGATGGGGGTCTGTCTTGTTAAGGAGTCTCTCCTAACATAAGCCACATGCCTATGAAGGGGAGAACACCTTTTATCACCCAGGGTCCTTACCTACAACGTTCTGCAGAGTGTCCACACACAACACTGGACAAACTTGTGCATGTCTGGAAAATAATCAGTCATGTCCACTGGTCTTTGACCTCTTCCAGAGAATATAAATCTGTTTTCTGTGACACACTATCTGCTGCAGAAACACAATCAGAGTCTACATCAGCATCTGTGTGCACCACTGCCTCTGGACTGTGACTCCATCTGCATCTTCTGCTCCGTCAGCAGCCTCCACCTGCACTGGTTCTGCAGGCCTCACCTACTCGGTGGCACAAGCCTCCAACTGACCTGCTGTGGGAGCCTCTATCAGCTCAACCCTGCACATGTTCATGCCCCGACTCTCTCTCTCTGCACTCTCGACAGTTTGATTCTCTTTTGACCCTCCACAGCACTCCGCTGCACGACAGAGCCACACAGACAGACTGCTGCTCTGCAGAACAGCGATCAGCGTGAACCCAGGCAGTGCTTAAAAAAAACACTGTGTGAATAATAAGAGTGTGATTGTCACCAATGTTTGCACCCAGTTTATTAAACCTAGGGAAGAATATGCAGAAAAAAGTCCACTCTCCGACACACTCCCCACTCTACAGACGTTCACGCGTGCGCGTGGTACACTGGCTACAAAGATGGTTTCTTTGACAAATTAACATATTAGCACTCAGATGTTGCTGTTTTATTTGCTCACGGTGGAGTAGTTAGACCACCTCTACCATAACAATTGCATATATTTTTGTGACACTAAGAAACACCTGCATGTGTGACCTATTATTTTTATTTTTATGACAAACATAGTGTGAGCTCTTACCAGCTTATGGTTTGAAAACTCAGAAGGACAACACCGTAATATAAACACTGTAATATACAGGAATATAATGTATGTAGATTGTCCTTGCTTTTAATCTTACTATTGTCAAAACACTTGGTTTTGCCAGTCTCCCATGAGACTGTATAATGACCACTATGTCTTAGCTGACTGTGCCTACCCCTGGTCTCAAAGGACTGTTTTAAACTGTGGCTCTCTGAGGAAGCCCTTCAGCAATCTCGGGTATTAATGATATGCAAGTAAGTCCAGAGCTGACTGACTGCATCATATGAATTTCATCCTGTTACATTTAAATATAGCCTATGTATTTTTCTCACCTTTGTGGCTCAGTGCATGCATGCAGAAAAAAACATATTATATGACTTTTATAACCCAGGCTTACAAAAAGTAAGCTTTGGGCTAAGGTAGTCCCCAACAACAGCCTTTGTCATGGTTTTAGTCCAGACTAATCTTGTGTATCAGATATGACTTTGCACCAATAATAAGATTTCACTGCCCCCAATAATCTATCTAGCTAGGACACATTTGCACAGTTAAAAAATACCATGATGGATAACGCAGAAATAATAATGTCATTTCTTTTGCAAAAGACCTGATTAGTAATACAAAGAACTATACTCCTATATAATGATGATCAGCAAGCTTAATTTGTAATATTTCAGTTTGTGTTAACTTCTCTTTAACTGAATAGATACTCGTATATAAATGCAATTTAAGAATGTCACAATATTAACACAGGTCCAGTCAATTTTTCTTGCAAGAGTCAGTATTGTCATTAAGAGCACAAGGCACACATAGTGCAACAACAATAGCCATATTTGTTTGAGTATACCACAACACGCTCTACAATACCAAATGGCCTGGTTGTGACATGCACATGCATGCATAAAAGATTTATTCAGAATGAAGCCACTTGTCGCCAATAATCTGCTCTGGTGTTGGCGATATGGGAAGATCTTTTCTTTTCCTTATAGTTTAAGCAGAACTGAAACCTCTTTCATTCATACGTATCATTTTGGTCTAGTTTTCAATATGCACACAGCAGTCACAAGAAACTCTTTCTTATGCATATGGTGAAATTAAAAAAGATAGTCACTGCATTGTTCCTTTGCTTTCCACCCTGTTGTGCATGAGAGACTTTCTTTTTGCCCACTATTAAATTTGTGATTTTTTAAGCATTTTTTAAATAATTTTCATTCAAGTGAGTAGTATTTTCTTATAATCAGTGTAAACTTAGTAAGTGAGAAGCTTTTTTCAAGCATACTATCAGTGGTAAGCAAAAAAAATCCAAGGGATGAAATGATGGATATACCCACAGCATCATAAATCTGTTTGTATGGCTAAAGAGAAGCCAATAACTTAAAAAAACATGTTACATATTTCACAACCTATTTTAAAACAACATTTAAGTCTCAGCCACACATACATACATTTTCACATTTGCCATCATGCAGCCACTTAAGATGAAGAGCTGAGGAGAATGAAAGCATAGTTAAAACATGGCTGAAGATGTTTTTGGAGGTGAGTTTTGACATAGCTCATCAGAACAAAGCTTCTGATCACACCAGAGTTTTCACTCTTTGTATGGACCATTAATTGTATTTTTTAAGTTTCAATTTTGAAAGAAAATGCTCAGTATGAAAACACTGATTTAACCATACCCGTATCACAGCAATATACAATAAAAACTATGTGAGTGACCCTGCTTATTTGATTTTAAAAACAAACAATTTGTTTGAAGAAGTTGTTTACTTACATTTTACAGTAACAGTGTTCCTTTTGTCTATACTTTTTACCAATGTATATTTCACACCTGAAGCCTCAACTTACAATGTTGACATGCCATCAAACACAAATTTGCCATTCTACATCGAATTTTTGTAAGGATCAGTCCATAAATAAGAGGGTTGAGAAATGGGGGCATCACAAGAAATTGTATAGCCATAAAGTTCCTCACACTTTGGGGCACAGATGCTGATCCATACCTTGAGTACATTACGTCAAATAGCAGAGCAGCTGTAACATTAAGCAAACACAACAAATGTGGCACACATGTTTGTGTAAACTTTTTCCTGCCTTCTTTAGACTTTAAAGCAGATTTTACTAACAGCACATATGAACACATAATGAACAGAACATGACCACAATAGAAGCAAATAATGATCAGTCCTACTATGTTGTTAGCTGTTGTTGTACTACAAGCAAGTTTAACAACTGCCCAGTTCTCACAGTAAAGTTTATGTATGTGAGAGCCACATAACTCAAGTCTAGTTGTCAAACCTACAACAACAACCTCACAGAGTAAAGGAACAAACCAGGCCAAGCTTATGAGCACAGCAATTCTTCGCACAGACATAAACAAGTGATATTCCAGGGGATGGCATATAGCCACATATCTATCATAAGCCATAAGAGCTAAGACAGAGTAATCTATTGTTGCATAAGTATAGATTATAAAGATCTGCAAAAAACATCCAACATAAGATATCACATGAATATCTGACAGCAGATCAAAAGCAAATTTAGGATAAAAGCCTGCAGTACCATAAAGTCCATTGATACACAGGTTACACACAAAAATGTACATGGGTTCATGCAGATTTTGATCCAAGACTATGGTTAAAATCAAAGACAAATTCACCACCAGAATTGCACAATAACATAGGCAAGTCAGAGAAAAAAGTGTCACTCTGTGGTTGTTTGTGGCACTGAAACTAGTCAGAGTAAAAATAACGACACTGGATGCATTAGTCATGGTGTGCTAATTCTAACAAAACCAAAGTAGCAAAAGTTCAAAAGGACCAGGCAGGCAGAATAAATATTGTCAAAAGTTAATGATGTTCATCATGTTCACAGCATTCAGGGGGGCTTTTGTGGTCTCTTGCACATATCTCAGGTGAGGTTTTATAACACTGACAAACTTCCTTCCCCCGACAGCAGCTACGTCACACGTAAGCCAGACAAAACAACACAATAAAGAAAAAAGAGAGGGAATGACAGTGAGAGAAAGACAGAAGATAAAAGGAAAGTATGAGAATGGTATATTATAAGGATCATCTATTATGGCAGTAAAATCAATATTTAACTGAATAAATATTCATTTAAAAGTATTTAATTTAAAAATACTTTCCTTTTATTTTAACATGGTTTTATCAATTGAGGTATATTTATGTATGCTGGATAAACCCTTAAGCTAAATGATTGAACCATCTGACTCATTTAACGGGGGAATTATGATATGTAGAGGATCAGATACATCTTTTTCCCTCCCCTTTGGAAAGCTTGGATCAGAGTTACAGAGGCTATGGACCTAATTCACAGTGCCTATACACAAAAGCACCACAATAAGGTTTCCTTATATTTACACCTTGAGACACTTACATTAATTCTGCGAGGCTGTAAGGTCTGTGTTAGTTCACATTGCGATACGGCTTGGATGTGCGCAACATGGCACATGCCCCCACATACACAAAAGTTGCAGAAATGCTCATGCGCAGTGCTCCTGTCTCCCACTAAACCTGCATGTCTCCCTCTCTCCAATATCACGCCTCTGTTAACTACCTCTGGAGACAGAGCAAAGAGGGGGTCAAAACGTTCCCCCCATTCTGTCTGCAGGACGTTCACAATGGAGGTAAAATCCTTAAAAGTGTAGATATTACACCTGTAAATGACCTGCTTGAAGCTGGCCCCCCACCCCACGCAAAATTTCGGGAAAATAGTCTGTTTTGTTTGTGTTTCGTTTGTGCTTCGTTTGTGCTTCGTTTGTGCTGGTTTGTGCTGGTTTGTGCCGTAAAAATTGTTGTTGCTGCTGCTACAGCTTTTAAGTTATTAAATATTATTTTATAGGTCATCCAGAGTTCACCCAGCCCCCATTTGCTCCAAATGGACCCGAAATGGTACCGTTCCTTTGTGCTTCATTTGTGCTGGTTTGTGCCTTAAAAACTTTTGTTTGTTCTGCTAAGTTTTTATAGATATTACACACTTTAATTCTGGTGATGACGTCACCACCAGAAATGCTCTCATGCTGAGGTTACCCTCTTCATTTGTTTTGGATGCGGTCAAACAAAGTTCGTCTAGTGCTTGTGGAGGTTTCTTTTCTTTTTTCTTTTTCTTTTTTTTACTTTATCTCACAGATACTCATCTATGTGAGTGCACCGTATTGGCAGAAAAGGTGCAGGACATGATCCTTCTTTCAAATGAAGAACAAAACGCTGGCTGTGAAATGTGATCTGTTTTTTGGTATGTCAGACATGTTTTTGGTTGACAGGACTGTTGAAGCAGGTAATCAAGGCAGATGTATCAAGAAATGATGACCAGGTAAGGCGCCATCATGACTGAGATGCAATCACTGGGATAATAACCATGTAATCCAGTCCAAGTGTTCTACCTTTTGTTAATTAAGAAATATATGGGGGAAAAAGACATGGCAAGGGCTTAATAGAGTTGTGTAATAATTAAATAATATCAGTAAACCGTTATAGCACAAACTAAGTGTTTTAAGGCCCTGTGAAGGAGGGTTAAGACATCATCTCCAGAAATTAAAGTGGGTAAAATCTATAAAACTATAGCAGCACAAAGCAAGTTTTTACACAAACCGGCACAAACGAACGGTACCATTTGGGTCCATTTGGAGCAAATGGGGGGCTGGATGAACTCTGGATGACCTATAAAATACTATTTAATAACTTAAAACCCGTTGCAGCACAAACGGCAATTTTTACAGCACAAACCAGCACAAACAAAGCACAAACAAAGCACAAACTAAACAGACTATTTCCCGAAATTTTGCGTGGGGTGGGGAGCCAGCTTCACACAGATCTTGAAATGGCAGTATCAGTTGGGCTTATGATAATGAGCTCTGCGCTTATTGGCTGCCTAAACGATGCCTAATGGGAGACGGGATGAGGGTTACAGGCCAAGAGGCGGACTTTCAAAATTATCATGGCAGCTGCCTGTGATAGGCAGAAAACACACGCTGAGAGGCTGTAAAGCTATTACATAATAAACCCCAGGAAGTCAAATTCAGAGCATATTAAGGGAAATTTTCTTTAAGTAGACATAGCACATTTCTCTGTTAAGTGAGAGTTAAGTAAAAGGTGTCATGCTCTTCTGCTCCCAAAGTCTCTCCTAACAACATAAAAAGCAAAGAGATGTCCTTTTGCAAGACATAGGACCTTGAAGATTAGTTATTGGGCTTTTGACTGTATTTTTAGACAAAATAACACATAGGGCTCTAATTTCCTGGCACAACTCAGGGTGGCGCAGGGTGCCGCACCCCGCGCAGTGGTAATTTCAAATTTGGCAATTTGGTAGACCAGCTGCGCCAAGATGGGTGTGACGGCGCACCAGTGGGAGGTGTCAAAAGATTCAGCTTGGCGCAGTGACAATTTTGTGCCAAAATAATGAGCGGAAGGTGCGCTGAAAGCTCGCCAGCTCCAACCTGGTCTATTCCCGGCGCAGGAGAGGCGCACCCGGTGCAGTGGTAATTTGGCTGACAGGCGCACAGTGCGCACACGTTACCAAAACCTTACAGGCAGGTATCCAGAGTGTCAGGCACATTTCAATGCAATAAACAATCACAACAACCACTATTTAATGTAACCGTCTGAACCAGCACATACATTTGTATCTATATTAATTGTCCGTCACATCTGATGTCAGATCAGAGATGTTTGTCATAACTAACGAGTTCACATCTCTCAGCCAACCACAAACAGCCACATCATCCAATACGGAGTATCCGGCTTCTCTCATCTCATGAAATTCAAAAAAAAAAAAAGAAAAAAGAGAGAGACGCTCGCTGGATGAATATAAGTCACTCGGTGTCTTAAGGATTTACCTGTGATTGCCCAGATTTCTCTCTTTTAATCTTTATTGGTAACGTGATCTAAAAGATGGAGTACATTATTGCAAGGAGGATGAGGAGGAGATATATTTTCACCTAAGGCGCTGCTATTTGGCAATGACAGACCAGGAATGCAGGTGGATCACAAGCATGATGAATGGATTAGCCTGCTGCTGTGTTTAAATGTAATTATCACTTAATTTTGTACTCCTATTTATGACACAGGAACAGATTACATCTGTCCCGTGAGATGGTCCACACAGTGACGCGCATCGTGTCCTCCGATGCGCGGCCCGGTGGCCCCTGCGCTCTCCCAGTTGCTGTAAAAGTGACAGCGGCTCTGACCTTCTTCACCACCGAGGTGAAATTGTCACTGCGCCTCGCCCGCGGCGCATTTAAAGGCGAGGAGAGGCGTTCATTTGATTGGTGAAGATCACACTCGACTGTGTTAAACCCACTCACGCCTTCTCTCCTCCCTCTCTGTCATTTGCGCCGGTAGGAGAGACAGAGGCGTGGGTGCGCCCCCCTGCGCCAGACTGCGCAGTGCACGAAACTTGCAAAATGCCCTGGACACACCATGTTGGCACGGCGCAGGCGCGGCGCAGGGCCGGTGCACCCCGCCTGCGCCTGGTCTACAAAATTAGAGCCCTGAGACTTAAAAGTTTCAGTGCATTTGCTAATATATTCAAATTGTGGGGTTAAGGGACTGTGCGCCTCCTTTAGCCTCCAAACTTTCCTCTGTACGGACTCTCTACATGCATTTTACACTCAGAAACACAGTAAAGTGCACATACATACACTTGCTATTCCACCAGGGAGCTAAAGTTATTATATGTTTATACAGTTATGAGTGCCAAAGCTTGTTGCGCTCACAGACACTAAAACAAGCTATCATTTGTGTCTGTTAAGCTCACATAAAATCCACATAACATACACACTAGTTCCTGAACAGTCCCGTGTGTCAATAGATTTTGAATAATTAACAACATTATGATCTCACAAATCACATATGTGTTTAGTGAGTCTTTCTGATCAGTTTTAAAGGTTTTTAAGTGAAATATAACTTACATCTGAGCATCAACATACAGTGTATCAGTGTCTTCAGAGGCAGAATAAAACCAGAGTAATTAAATGTGCCAGTCAGAGTTGGGACCAAACACAGAAGTACATGTTGAAAATATCAACATCTCAGTCTGCATGTGCACCCAGTTCTCAAAGGGAATAAGACCTAATACTCTGATGGGTTTGAATCATGTTACATTCAGCTCGGCCTCTTTTTGTCCTGCGTCTGACTTTACACCCAGATTGTGCATTGTCTAGATTGCAAATTGTAGATGAACATACTTGAAATCACTGTTTGCCAAATACTTATAAACCACTGTCTGGGCTTGAGTTGTTAGCTGGCTGTGTCTTTCCATAATAATTGAAAATAAGCCACAAAGTCAACAAGTTGCATTAAGATTATCTGCACCCCCTCGTTGTGCTAACTCTAAAGGGTTTCTCAAGGTGACTTAAAGCCTTGCCTCTCTTGAATTCTGGTGTCTGGCTGTTTGCATTCAGATGGGCAGCTCACCCAGGTCAATTCAGGATATTTTCAGGGTTTTGTCACAAGGTTGAGTGGGATTCATGTCTGACTGTTACTCTCTGCCGTGCTGACTGTAAGCACGTATCTTCTAGTAAACTGTGTATATTGTTTAAAGTACTCTTGCTCAAGTATGGTTGGATAATGTCATTGCAGGCCAAGGGAGTACTTGGGGGGGCTTGGGTGGGGAGATCATGCTTACACACTGCCTGACAACTGGCCCGATTGTGAATTCACCATAGGACATGGTCAAACAATGTTTGACAAAGCATATTTTAGGTGCTCCTTAACAGCTTTGTGATATGCACCCAATCAGCATCTCACACTAAATACTTGACATTTTCTAGACAACATAATACATCTTCAGTTGTAACTTCTTCCCTTCATCTGAGTAATTTATGAGCATACATGCTTATCAGCAGTGTCATATAGAAATATCAACATGATGGTACAACCAAATGTCATAGTACTTATTTAAATGTTTGTTTATTCATTCATTCATTTGTGACTGGGATTGGTTTTCATTTGACCTCTTTAAAGCACAGGTTTATAACACAGGTTTATAACAGGTTAATACCATGAATATTTGAAACATCACTTCCCTGAGCATCTATGGTGTTCAATACCTCGATACCAAATGAGCACTCTAACCAAATGTTTATCTTTAAATTTCTTCAGACTGTTTTCAGTCTTAAACCCCATTCACAAGTTTATTATTATTTTTTTCAATTATCCAGACATTATCCGGTTGAGCTGTATGTGTAAATGCAAGTTTTTCACTCAGACTCAAGCTGGCTTTAAAAAGCACATGAAACAAATGAGCTGCGCTCTTAAATACAGCCTTGCAATTTTCAGATGTATCAGAAACTTACACTGGAGGCATCTAAACCTTTTTCAGTGCTATGATCTTACCTCGTTTTTCTTACTGTATATCGTGCTGCTCTGAAACCTCTCCATTCACTGTACTAACAAGCTCTTAAAACTTTTCAAGTTTTGAAAATATGATCATGTTTTCAAATGTACGTTTGTTTTTTAAAATTATTCATGAAACTCCGTCCCTTAAGGCCCTCATTCATCTGACCTCTGAAGGGATGAACAGATCAACAAGAACAGCCTCTCAGTGTCAGTGCAGTATTCCATTACATTGCCTGCTATAGCTTTTGCACAATCAGCTTTAGCAACTAAAGACCAGCACAAACTATAAAGTCTTCTCCAGAGAAACAAAAAAAAAAGATTATTAGAAACTAGGCCTGTCAGCATTGACTAATAATTATGTTCCTATGCCTTTGAGTGTGAGTGTATTTTTCAGTTTTAAATCCACTTTGCACTGTAATTGAATGTATGCACTGTCTATGAACTAAAATGTATTTTTCTATGCTTTTACTGCCTTTCTGTACTGTCACTGTGCTTTATATTTATATCTTAATTTCTCTCTCGCCTGCCACTGGGTCTGTAGATGGAAATTAGCTAGAAAGCTATAATCTGGTGTAGAACATCTCTATTCTGATAAGTTTAATGGGGGATCTTTTCTGTATATGGTTCATGACAAATAAAATTAAAAAAAAAAAAAAAAACATCATACTGTGCGAACCAGGAAAAGAGGGACTTGACAGAACGGACAAAATAACATAATATAATAATTCTAACTTTCTGTTACATTAAAATGTTGCATTAATAAACACAACTGGGAATATGTGGCAGTGCCTTGACATGATTCATTTTTCACACATTGAAATGGAAAAAACACCATGAACAGGTGGTAGATATACTCATTTGCTGTTAGGTGCATTAAAATTGGGTGCATGATGCACTTGGCCTAAGAGGGTTACCTCAACACTCTGCAGTGACTTTTGACAACAAATAAATGATTACAGCTAAGTTACTCTGTTTAAAGACAACTAATGACCTTACAGATGTAAAGAAAGTATGTACTAAATTTTTGATAACATACTCAATAACTGGATTAACTTAATATGAGCTACTCGATGGTTATTCTATGCATCTATATTGTTTTGTATATTAGTCTTCATGAAGGTTTATATATAGGTTTATAACCTTACAAACCAAATATTCATTCAAATTTCTTGTTCTTTATTTTATGAAAGTCTGTATTCTATAATGTTTAAATTGTTCAGACAAATAAAAGTTTGTTTTTAACAAAGTAAAGTAGAAATGACCTTAAGAAAACACAATTTTGTGCATTGCAACTCTCCATAAAATATTTTAAAGTCACTTATTACTTAACTTTTAACTGATTATGTTTAGTTTGAAAAGACCAGTGCAGTATAGGCCTATATGTTTTATGTAGCTGTTATTAATGTATCAACAAAAAAAAAAAATAGAGTACTTCATTTCAGTGTTGTTGAATATTTTCTACATTTATTTTCCTTGGACCAAGACATAAAACAAAACTCATTTAAAGATCTAAAGGTCTAGAGTAGACCACATGTTTGCTTTAAGCGCTTTAGGTCAATGAAAAACATACAATTCAAAAACATTTAAAGTCTGGTATCAATACAGTGATTTTTAAATAAAACCTTTAGGTATTCACCTGCAGCTTGCCTTATCTTAAAGAGTTACTCTTACTTAGGCAAAGGTGGATGAGGGGAAACCTTTTTAATGCTTTTTAAAGTCACAGCCACAGGACTAGTTCATGTGTAAGAAGTGTCACACACACAAAACCCACTGGGTGCAGAACAGCTTACAACCACACATCAACCTGTGCTCATTGCAGAAACTTTATTTATATTTCATAAATTAATCCAGATAAATGATACAGAAAATAAAGAGATCAAGTAATCATTTTTTTTAAATCATGCTGTGTATTCTGCATCCATCCTCTGTTTTACTGTTAGTAATTACTCACTGTTAATCTTAGAATGTCTATTTTCTTTTTCACTTGCTGATTTCTATTTTTTTCCAACTGCTTTTTCTTTTCTGGATTGTTTTTAACTCTGTGTAATTCAATCCTTTTTTCTTAATCTGACACAGCTGTTGATTTTTAACATCTCCCCTTAATTTGTTGGTCTTTCTATGGTTTCATTTAAATGCATCTTTGAGGAGTAAAAGCTGCAAACTTTAAAAAAATGTATTATTTTTAATCTAACCCATGTTTTGTTTCATTTTCCACATTTAGAGCTGAGTTATCCCATCTTCTCAAAATCCTTGGAAAATTGTTTTTAAAAATCATTTGATTTCTTATTTAAAATAAACCTTTTGAATGAATGCCTTATCTTTGGTAGATTAAATCCATACATAAAGGGTGTGACAAATGGTTGGAAGATGAGCAGATACACCGATAGAATAATGCGTATATCTTTGGGTACATTGGGGACGTGAAACCTGGAATCAATAAAGTGAAAAATACAGCCAACAAACAAGTTTGACACTGACACAATCTGAGGTGTGCAGGTAGTTATGGCTTTTTGTGTGTTTTCTTTAGAAGTGTTTAGACAAACAGCCAAAATCTTTATGTAAGAGACTGAAATGAGACTAAAGGGGATGACAATAGTTGCAAAGGCAAAAAGCAGGTCAGATATGCTATTAGTTGCTGAAATTGAACATGCCAGCTTGATCAGTAAGTGGTGGTCACAGAAAACTTTGTCAATGACATTTCCACAAAAATTCAAATGTATAATGAAAGAAAATGAGATTATAAAACTCAAAATTGAATAAAGCCATATAACCAGAACTATGAAAACTACTCTCCCTGTGTTCATAATGATGTTGTAGCGTAAAGGATAGCAAATGGAGACATGTCTATCATAGGCCATAGCTGCTAAACTGCAAAATTCAACCGAGGCAGATATGTAGATACAGCACATCTGCACAAAACACCACGGCAGAGTGATTTCATGGTTATTTGAAAACATCTGTGAGAGCATTAGAGGATACAATGACGTGCTGCCAAATATTTCATTCACAGATAAATTGCATAATAATATATACATTGGTTCATGTAATCTTCTATTAACATATATGACAGCAATAAGAACAGTGTTTGCAGCACAAATTGAGAGGTACCATAGTAGCATTGTGCAGAAATACAAGTATTTTAACTCTCCAATGTTACCATAAGCAGCTAACACAAAAGACCAAACTTTAGTGGAGTTCTCCATTTCTTTCCTGTGTGACGAGCATGCATCCAAGTGAAACAAAGACCTTACAGAAACCATTCTTATCTAGTTTATGTGTTGCCTTGTATCCCTATAAATAATCCATTATATATGTTATTCCAATATTTCAACTGCATTTGTCTTTTTATATAACTAATGTTTTGCAGACAGACAAACTGAAGTATCTCTCTTGCATATTTTTTGATTTAAAAAAATACACAAAGTACAGGGTATGGAAAAAGAGGAAGACGATGAAAACTCATCTTATCAAAAACATTTTACCAAACATCTCTGCAAACTCTCAAAGACTTTCACCTCTGCTAATCTATGTTTTCTGTCAAACAGCCATAATGTGTACATAATGAGTACAATATTTCTTTCAGGTTAAGGCACAACAGTACATACGTGAAAACAACCCAATATCTTTTTTTATACTAAATGAAAGAGGTTTGGCATAAATGTATATATATATAAAGTATAGCTATTAAAAGAGCATCACGCATACAGAAGATCTATTTTAGATCATATCTTGATGATATGAAATCAGCAAATGGACGATGCTTCCCATCAAATAAATCGAGACAAAAGCCTCCCATTAATTTTTGTGCAAAGTTATAGGCATGATGGGTGGGACTCCACTTTAGGGCATGGATGGTGATGATGAACTTGCCTACTTTTCTTTTTTTTTGTTTGTTACCTCCGCCAAGGAGGTTATGTTTTTGGGAGGGTTTGTTTGTCTGTCTGTCTGTTAGTTAGTTAGCAACATTATTTAAAAAGTTATGGACGGATATTGATGAAATTTTCAGGGAATGTCCGGATTGGGATAAGGAACAAATGATTAGATTTTGGAAGCGATCCGGATCTCCGTCTGAATCCAGGAATTTTTTAAAGGATTCTTTAACATTGGGAGATAGGGCCATTTTCAACATTTGTGCATATAACTCCACAAATAATGGTCAGGGCACTTGGGAAAAAAATACAGGGCAAGCTTATAACATGCTCCACAGTATATCAAAGACTGATCCGGATAAAGGAATAATTCCAGATACTATGATCCAGAATATGAAAAAATAGGGGACCTTTGGAATTTTTATCATAGGAAGAGAACAAATGAAGCTATAAACACACAACAAACACCATTATATAGCCAAGGCATTGTGGAATTTGGAGGGTGCCAACGGATTTGCTGTATCTTCAAAAGCTAGGGGGCTAGATCCAGAAGAAAACCGCTATTAAGGAAAATTCGATTTTCATTTGCAGGGGTCTGCACTCTCCGAGTGCTTTCTAGTTTTTTTTTTTTTTTACAGTTTCTTAAGTACACAGATATGCTCAAATTTTAAGTTTCTTGCGTTTTTGACCACTCAGAGCACTGTTACCCTGCAGGTCACATCTAGCTATTAAAACACATTCACTCTCACATTCAGTAATCTATGGTTCTGGGTTTTTATGTAAACTGTCAATTTGTATTAACTGTCACATTAACGTCCTTTCATATCCATTTACACGCCACTGATGCAGCAGTGGGAGCAGCTTTGAGTTATGTGTCTTGCCCAAAGACACATCAATATGTAAGCTAGGCTCAAACCCACAACCTCTTTGATTACTGGTAGAGCATACTACCAGCTACTGACACCCAGCATTTTGTTGTAATTCTTAATACTCTAATTTGGGCCAGTATGATAACAGAACCAAACTTTGTGTCCACTGTAGTGAGCACAGGCTTGTTACATTCAATAACAGAATGGCCGCTTTCATTTAAATGTCTTCTGTCAGTCATACATTATTTATGGTTCTGTACATATTTCCGATGTAGCCTACTTCTTATCAACACTCAACTCAAAACAGACAAGCTGAAAGGTCACTCTCTGAACTAAACAAGTTGCTCAACCAGTAAAGGTTTACTATACATGTGATGTTCTGCTTCTGTGAAATTGGATGGATGCCGTGGATGACATAAGCCTATCTCTAATCGAATAAAACAATTAGGGCCTTACTGTACAACCAACACAGTTGTACAGTAAGGCCCTAATGTGACCAGCCCTCGAGAACATCCTCTGATCGTGCGCTTGGTCAGAAATCTGAAGGTTGCAGGTTCGAGCCCAGCTCCAGCTGTACCATGGCGATGTGTCCTTGGGCAAGACGCTTAACCCCAAGTTGCTCCCACTGCTGCATCAGTGGTGTGTAAATGGGCATGAAAGGGCGTGAAAGTGTTAGCTGATACTGATGGACAAGGTAAGGGGGAGGCAAGATATTGGAGGTACTGATGGGGCAAGGTATTAGAATCAGACAACAAACGTAGGCCATAGGGCAGGTGGCCTATCAAACCATGTATACATTCAGTAAAAGAGACAGACTAAAGACACATGGTACAATGACAAAGATGTTTAATGGATCTGGCACCATGGAGTGGCCTCCAGAGATAATGAAGGCTCACAAAGACCTTGCAAATATGACACAGTCACAGAACCTAACTTCTAGGCCAGTAATGGCAATATAAACAAATGTGCTAAAACCAGTTTTGGGCCCATTTATGAGGGTCTTTAGGGGCCAAGTCATGTATGTGGATGGCCCTGCCCACCAGTTCATCACACACACCCCACACCCCCCCCCCCCCCCCCCCCCCCCCCCACGTGGCCCAACTGTTGAAAAACGTGCGCCAAAGTGCCCTCTTGGGAGGCAAAACGCACTCTAAAGTGCCCTCTTAAAAGGTAAAACGCGTGCTACAGTACCCTTGAGAGCCAAAATGCTCTCTGAAGTGCCCTCCTGGGATCTAAAACATGTGCTGAAGTTTCCTCTGTGCCCTTTTGGGCATCTAAACGCATACTAAAGTGCCCTCCTGGTTGGCAAAACACACTAAACTACCTTGTTAAGTGGAAAAAACACACTTAACTCAAGAAGACTGTTAGGAGTAAGAAATACAATGGAACATTACTGTTTCAGTGACTTATGTTGGGCCCTTTTTTGATCTATATTGAGCCAGAACTACCTCACAGAACCAGTTTAGATTTCTTGGTGCTAATATGGTTTTAAAATGCCAAGCATTAAAATCCCTCTCCTTTCAGCGAAAATTGCCGGTTTGAAATCAAAATAGGTGACCTACGGCGTAGATCTGATGGAAAGGTTTTTTTGGGGGTGGGGTTAATCAACATGGACATGGAGGTATCCCAGAGATTATTAGTGAACTGCAAACATGTGCACGCACCTGAAGGGAGCCTTGAATTGGACAAAAACATTCACTCTCCAAGCTCAAGAGCATGGAAATATAAGTGCGAAGGGCCTCACATCAGCAGTGTTTTCTCTGTGAAGGTGGGGGATACTGCTGCCTGATTGGTTTGAGAAGCATTTAGAAGCTTAAGACGCCTCGCTGATCCAAGTGGAATATAGCTAATGATAGTTTAATATTAGCTAAAGGTAATATATCACCAGAAGAATTAAAGCTTGCTGAAAGAGGCATCATGTCATTGATGAATAACGTTGGCTAACACAGCAGGAGAGATAACGTAGATATCTAAACAATCCTCCAGTGGAAAATTCATAAACGCATTTCATGAGAGAAGTTATCAGTGTCTTATATAGCATAATGGGACCATGTATAGATACTTTATTATACATTCATACTGTCCTGTAATTATGCTTGAATTTTCTGTCCAAATGCATCAGATTGATGCTTTTAAATATGAAATATTCAACATTTTCCTCCTGGGGAGCATGACCCCACACCCCCATAGAGGGGTCGTATCCTTCTCACATTTTTCACCCCTGACCCGTTTTCATGCCTGAATGGACTAAAAAACAGGAAATGGCATCTTCTTAATCAAAAATGTTCTGGAGTAAGGCCCCCAGACCACTTAGGATTTATTTATTTAATTAATTATGTGTGTTCTTCATAGTCCAACATTGAATCAACACAGTTCTTGTTCTGGATGCTGAACTACAAACTAACTTGAGTAGTCTGTCTAGTTAGTCTGTTTTAGGGCTATATAATGTGCCATTTGTATAACATATAAACATGTCTAAAGTGCCCTTGAAAACATGTGAAACCTAGTGCCCTCTTCAGTGGTGAGAACACACTGTATGTGCCCTTTTTTTCCTTTTCGCCCCTGCCCTTGAAGAAGTCTGTGCACGCCACTGCTTTGAACCAGGGGTTGGATTGATTGCAATTTGTCTGCAAAGAAACCACTTCAGGGATAGAATGGATTTGTGCTGAAATCACCTCTTTTCAAGCAATCTCTACTTGCATGTTTGTGTGATTGCATGTCCAGACTAACACCCAGCACAACTTGGTTCTACAAAATTTCTCCAAAAAAATCCAGGTGCAGTCAGTGAGCATCGGAGCCAAACATGAAACAGATATTGCACCTGGCTAAATAAAAATACATAAAAATACATAAACTTTGTACATCAGTAAAATGTAAAATGTGTATGTGTCACGCAGGGTCAAAAAGCTACACACTGTGGACAACGAAAACATGTTTGTTTTGAGTTGCCCTGTTATGCTGGGTTAATACACAAGAGATCCCTTTGTTTTTGATAAGTTATTAAAGATTCTCTGATGTAACTCCCATCTGTGATGCAATGTCACAGAGAGACAAAAATATATGAGTAAAAAGATGATTAGACCTCTGAGTCCTTGGTCCACTTCACTCCTGTATCCCCAGGACATTGGTCCATTGAGGATGCTCTTGGAGCAATGACAAACTCCCTCTTCATTAAGAAGAGCCACAAATGCACAGGGGGACAAAGGCCAAGAAGGCTAAGGCAAACAGTATTATGGCCCTTGATAGTTTTAGTTTACTGAATAACAAAGGCCAGGGAAAGAGGGTGCTGGTCTTTCAGTATCAAAAAAATCCATAATGGTTTGAGCAAAGTAAACGCACATAATGTCACACAGTTTCAGTCAAGCCTTATATGCAGACAATAGCCTGTTTTCTTTATGTAATGAACTGCACACAATTCTTAGTCAAATTAGAGAGCAAATCACACTTTCAGTGTTACAATGACCTTGTTTCAAGATGTTTTGTATCAAAATGTGTGTTAATACTGAAATATATATGTATATATATATATATATATATATATATATATATATATATATATATATACATAAATGTCCATGCCTTTTCTATGTTTATTCTTCAGTCAATCTAATGGTCAGCTGTTTTAATGTAGTGCTAATAGTCTATCCATAGGTAAGTAATGGTGGTGGCTTACAGAAACTTCTTTGTTCTAGCTTAGTATGATATTAAGTTTTACAATAAAAAAAAGTGTTATCGTGGTGGTGAAGGATGAAGATGATCAAAAGCTTAATTTTCCATCTTTATTTATCATAGACCAGGCATCACCAAATCGCGGATCTCGGTCCAGATCAAGACCAAGTGATGGTTCTGTCCGGACCCGTGACCAATCTCTGATAAATTCACAGGAATAGATTTTAACTGAGCATTTCTTCCGACAGTCGCGGATATACAGCGGGCGCTGCTACTCCAGTTAACACTAGAACCGCTACTATGGTCTGATCACAAGCTGGTCATGCCATGAGTGTTCCTAAATATATTTTCTGTAAGTTTTCTGAAGCTTATGCTGTTGTTTAATAAAGCACCAAAGAGGAACGAGACATGATTCATTTTGCCGAGGTGACTTTCCCGCGGCTATCGTGTTTACAGCACGAGCTGCAGCAGCCACAAGCAAACAGGAGGCAGAGACATTTAACAGGGAATAAACTGCCTGTGCAAAAAAATAAGACCCTTGTCACCTGCAAGCTTTGCGACTGACCTGCGTGTGGGAAAAGATGATGAGGGCCGAGAGCTTTTGCGCTGTAGTGGCACTGCACTCTCCACGGGCTGATCCTGTTCTTTTTCTAATTGTTCACTAATCGAGTTGATCATTTGTTCGTGTTATTTTCATTGTTGCAGTTCTACAGTTTTTAGCTCTAGTTTATTTCCGAATGTTTCATATTTTGCAAGTTCTATCAACACTGTTCTGTTTATTTATTCATTAGCCTATGTGAGTGTGGGTTCATGCAATGCATGCAGTGCTGTTTGTGTGAGAGAAGAGAAAGAAAGACTGAAAGACAGAGAGAGAGAGAGTTAAGGACAGAGAGCCAAAGAGAGAGAGAAAGCAAAATCTGAAACATGCGCAAATAAAATAGGCTATTTATCTTCCTATCACTTTCTTGTTACATCATTTTGCAACAACACAGCAGAAAAGCAGTTACAGATGACAAGTGATTGTACTTTTAAGAGTTAATTTCTTGTATTATGAAGATGTTGACTTTTTTTACTGGAAGTGTAGGTCTTCATTTTTTTAAGGCTGTGACCTCTCTTATTTAAGAAAAAAGAAGAGGAAAAATATTTAGTCAGTGCTCTGTATGCACTTGTTTTTTCCTAAAAAGACTCACCTTTTATTTATTGTTTTCTGAAGGTGTTGACTTTTTAACTTGATGTGTAGGCCTTCAGTTCTTGGCTGGGACCTTTTTCATTTAAGAGAAAAAATGGTTATTTGGCTCTGTTTGCACTTTTTTATTTATTATATTTCAGGTTTTTCTTTTTTAATCGGTAATAACAGCCTTAATTAATTTGCCTAGGACTATTTTTATTTATGGTAAAGGAGCTAGCTGTGCACTCAATAAAACATATCCTGCAATAAAAATTTACAAAAATATTGTTGAAACCATAAAAATGTGGACATAGGGGAAGGCTGTAAGACACAATTTGGACTTCGGTTCGGACCTTTTATTGGTGGAAACTTTATTAACTGGACCTCGGTGACTTTTAATTGAATACCCCTGTCATAGACTGAGCTCTTAATGTAGTGGACAGTCTAATGTCTGGGGCACATTATCAGGAGTGAACTGAGTGATGATGATGATGATGATGATGATGATGATGAAGTGTAGCATTATAGTATGACCTGTAGGCTGTAGTCTTTGGAGAGGCTGGCCTGATTCAAAGGTGGCGTGCGACTCCTTTGTCCCATGTCATTTCCCTCTGTCTCTTTTCACAACTTTAATGTCTACCCACCATCCTGTCATTCAGAAAAAGACTAAAATAGTCCAAAACTTAAAAAAAAAAAAAAAAGAAAGACATGATGATATTAACGTGTGCCTGTTGGATAATGGCATCAACGCTTGGTACATTCACCCTCTGTGCAGCTTTCAAGCTGTCAAAAAAAACTTGTTGCAGAGCTAAACATGGTCGAACACAACAAATAGTATTGTGCCAACTGTTAAATGTAGTCTCACTCACAACATTTATGTTGCAAAGATAAGTACTGCACAAATCCCAATTCAAATGAAGTTGGGACCCTGTGGAAAACGTTAATAAATACAGAATACAATGACTTGCAAATCCTTTTGACCTTTACTTAAACTAATACACTACAAAGACAAGATATTTAATCTTCAAACTGATAAACTTCATTGTTTTGTTTTTTGTTTTTCAAATATTCCCTCGCGTTGAATTAGATGCCCAGAACATTCTACAGGTAAACAGGTTCACTGGAAACAAGCTACGAGGGCTGACTGATAAGTGGTGAGCCTCATTTTTAAGGGTTTGACTTTTGGCAGACATATTGCATTATTTTTCAACATAATCCCCTTCAGTATCTATGCACTTCTGCCAGCGATGTTTAAAGGGGACATATCATGCTGTTTTCCTTGTCATTTTGCCAATCTGGGATGCATTTGGAGTACTTCTGTATGATTTGCAGGTCATAAAGCTCCTTCTTCGCCTTAAAATCGCGTTTACAAAAGCCTCTCTCTAGCCGTTTTTCAGGCTCTCCCTCAAAACGCTGTGATTCAGACAGAGTACACGTGAGAACCGAGACCACGTGTGCTCTGTCCTCTGATTGGCCAGTTCTGTGAGGGCTGAGCTGGAGGCCGAGCAGAGGGGTGACATACTGAAGTGCATTGTTTACTAGCCCCAGCTGTCCGGGGATCGTTGTATTGACTTTGCAGTTAACATTAAAATTTTGTTTGGCCTTTATTACATGATTAAAATGGCTACTTATGAGATTCGCCGATCGATCATGCACATCTCCATGAATACAGAGGAGTTTTTAAGTAGAAAAAATCCCACATTAGTTATGTGATTACACACAACAGTGAGTCAAACTGCTAACAATAACTTCCCATTACTCTCAGCAGCTAAGAGGGGTGTGCAGACCTTTTCAAAGACATGTTCATCATAATAATTAAAAGATAGATATTTAAGCAACAAAGGATGAAGCGCCGTTTGTGAGTTCTGCTTTTCGAGCAACTGTGTGGTCGTAAAAGAGCCCCACAGGTCTGAATTTACACAACACAGCTAACGCTAAAGCTAACTAGCTTAGCATTAGCTCGACATTACATCATGGCTTTATTTACATTACTTCCTCTGATTACATTACTTACTGCTTGTGGTTCCAGGTCTCTGTGGACAGTCTTTATGGAGGGAACTGCTCCTTGTTTGAGCAGCAGTTGAGATGCAAATCCTGCATCAAACTGCCCTCTGGGGTAAAATGATGAGCACACAGAAACAGCTGAGACAGCGGCTGATCCTGTCCACTGCTTTCTGGTGTCTTCATTCTTTGGAAGTGAAGATAGTTGTGATTTTGATCCACAACCAAAAAGCACAGACGAAGACCCTTCCCAGACTTGTCTTCTCTCAAGTATATAGCTCAGGGAAACAACAGAAAACAAACACTGAAACTGCTCCTGACATTGCTGGTCCTGGAGAGAATATAAATGGCTGAGCTTGGTGGGCGTGTCCTAGCTGCAGCTCGGTGCTTCAGGCATTACTGGGGAGGAGCTCCAGGGAGGAGCTGCTTTCTCAGGCTCGTCCAGTGAGAAGAGACTGAAAATACCTGACGTCAGGTTGCGGGAAATCTCGCGAAGATCTCGCTATGAGACGTTTTCAGGGGCGGAAGTCTCGCTCCCGGATATCGGGGACAGGAGCAGATCTCATGTTGTGGGATTTTCTGGAGGTGTAGAGTCGGCAATTCAGTAAACAACATTATTTGTAGGTATTAAATCTTGTTTCTGCATGATATGACCCCTTTAAGGGGCTCAATGCCATTTTTAAAGAAGTCCTTTTCTTGACCGTTCAGAAAGTCCTCCACTGCATGTATGATGTCATCATCTGACCCAAAGTGGGTACCTGAAATGGCCTTTTTCAATTTTGGAAACAGATGAAAGTCTGATGGAGCGAGATCAGGCGAATAAGGCGGATGCTCAATCAATTCAAAGCCACAGTCTTTAATGGCAGCCATGGCAATGACAGACTTGTGACAGGGGCATTTTGTCCATTTTACAAAAGTCACTTGCCTTGTTTACTTTATAGTGCTACCTCTTCGACATAAACTGACCAAATGACACCGGACTTCAGGTACACAGCCTTAAATATTCAGGGAATAGTAGAGCTGAAAAAGGACATCCCTGCTTATCTTCTTCAATACGAGGCTCACAACTTATCAATCAGCCCTCGTATTAGGTATTAAAGGAGAATCCCCGAAAGGCTTCATTTTTCACAAGCAAGGATGGGGCAAGGTTCCCCACTTTCTGAAAAACTGCATGAGAACAGTTTAAGAAGAATGTTTCTCAACATACAGCATCAAGGAATTTAGGTATTTCATCATCTACAGTTTATAATATCAACAAAAGATTGAGAGAATCCAGAGAAATATCTGCATACAAGCAGTAAGGTTGAAAACCAACACTGAATGCCTGTGACCTTTTATCCCTCAGGCATTAAAGTTCAGCATCATTCTGTAAGTTATTACCACATCAGCTTAGTAACACTTTGGAAAACCATTGTCATTACCTCTACCAAAGAGGTTATGTTTTTGCCGGCGTTTATCTGTCTGTCTGTCTGTCTGTCTGTTTGATTGTTTGTGTTCAAAATAACTTGAAAAGTTCTGAATGGATTTGGATGAAATTTTCAGGAATTGTCAGAAATGGGATATGGAAGAACGGATTAAATTTTGGGACTAATCCGGATCACCGTCTGGATCCAGGAATTTTTTAAAGGATTCTTTAACATTGCCAGATAGGACCATTTTCGCCAAAGTGGACCGAAGCTGCTTGGCGGAGGTCTGCACTCTCTGAGTGCTTTTCTAGTTTAACATGTTAATCACTACATTTACAAGTGCAAGTTAAAACTCCACTATGCAAATCGAAAGCCAAATATCAACAACACCCGGAAACACCGGCGGCTTCTCTGGGCCCGAGCTCATCTGAGATGATTGATGCAAAATGATCTGACAAGTCCACATTTCAAATGGGCTTTCAATATCATGGACATGCCCCCCTGGCTCAAGAGGTAAAGGACCATTCAGATTGTTATTAGTGAAAAGTTCAAAAGCCAGCATCTGTTATGGTAAGGGGGTGTGTGAGTGCCCATGGCATGGGTAACTTGCACATCTGTGAGGACACTATTAAAGCTGAAAGGTACATACAGGGTTTGGAGTAACATATGCTCTGTATGTGTTACAACAGCATGGCTTCGTAGTCGAAAAAGTACTAGACTGCTGGTCTGCCTGCAGTTTAGACCTGTCTCCCATTAAAAATGTGGGGCCAATACAAAGGGCAAAAAACAACAACTGAGACCCCTGACTGCTGAGAAACCTAAGTCATGCATCGAGCAAGAATGATAGAGAGTTCCACAAACAAGGCTTCGACAATTAGTGTCCTCAGTTTATAAACGCTGAATGAGAGTTGTTAAAAGGTAAGGTGATGTAACACAGTGGTAAACGTGCCCCCATCCAAACTTTTTGGTGCAGACACCAAATTCAAAATGAGTATCAATATGAATATTTGCAGCAAAAAAAAAATTACGTTTATCAGCTTGATCACTGAATATTTTTTCTCTGGTGTGTATTCAACTGAATATAGGTTGAAAAGGATTTGCAAATCATTGTATTCTATTTTTATTTACATTATACACAACATCCCAGCTTCAGTGGAATCAACTGAAGTCTCACTTGTAAAGTCTGTAAGGGTGTAGTCATTAGCCTTCTGGGTGGAGATTTAGATTGGACAATAAAGTTCAGCGAAGGCACTGCTTTGATCAGTTGGGGGGCAGAAGAGCCACTTTTAGAGTTTCATTTCTCTGATATGCGTTAGCTTTTTCAACAGCATTGCATGTTTGGTAGATTTAAATACATGGTTATGTATTGTATACTGGTGTTGTTTTTAAATAACCGATGCCTACAATTTGCACTTTTATTTACATTTTTCTGAACAACCACAGGCAATTCTGGTTCACTCTTTTGCTCATGCAGGGAGACTGTCAGTGTGCAGTTAAATAAGCCATTAAGATTTTGCTTATTGTAGAGCAAGTGACTTTAGGCCGCCTCAAAAATGTGTTAAACTAAAAGAAATCATTGTGTTTCTCTGTGTTTCTTTGTTTTTATATTGCTATTTTTGTTTTCTTTAACAGCAGCCGAGAACAAACCTTGGTTTGTCTGCCTGTCCAGCATCAGCATTTTCCAAAATAATTAAAAAATGCTTACAGACATTTGGACTGAGGTTTAATGCAATAAGAGCAAATTCTTTTCATCTTTTGGCATTGTGTCACACAAAAAAATGCATAACTCTACTGAGATTTGGTCTTTTGTGTTATCTGCCTATGGTAATATTGGGGAGTTAAAATACTTGTATTTCTGCATAATGTTGTTCTGGTATCTCTCCATATGGGCAGCTAACACAGTTCTTGTTGTGGTAATATACTTGGACAGAAAATTACATGAGCCAATGTATATATTATTATGCAATCAATTTGTGAATGAAATAGCTGGAAGCACATCATTGTACCCTCTTATGCTCACACAGATGTTTTCAGATACCCATGAAGTGACCCTGCCGTGGTGTTTTCTGCAGTTGTCTTACATGTACATATCCGCATCTGTTGAGTTTTGCAATCTTGCAGCTATGGCATATGATAGATATGTTGCTATCTGCTGTCCTTTACACTATAATATAACGATGAACACAGGGAGAGTGTTCATGATCATATTGATTATATGGATATATTCATTTATAAGTTTGATATTCACATTTTCATTCACCTTCCGTCTGCAGTTTTGTGGAAACGTCATTCACAAAGTGTTTTGTGACTATCATTTAGTCATTAAGCTTGCTTGCTCTGTTTCAGTATTTAATAGCATATCTGACTTGCTGTTTGCCTTTATGACTATTGTCATCCCATTTAGTCTCATTTCAGTCTCTTACATGAAGATTTTGGCTGTTTGTTTGAACACGTCTAAAGAAAACAAGCAAAAAGCCATAAGTACCTGCACACCTCAGATTGTGTCATTGTCAAACATGTTTGTGGGCTGTATTTTTCACTTTATTGATTCCAGGTTCCAGGCTGTGAGATATATGCCTGAGAAAGTACGTATTATTTTATCTGTCTATCTACTCATCTTCCAACCAATTATCACCCCCTTCATGTATGGATTTAAGCTCCCAAAGATAAGAGAATCATGTAAAGCATTTCTGTTTGCTAGAAATTACAAATGTATTAACAAATAATGATGATGATGATGATGACAATTATCGTAATTACTATTTGTATTATTTGATGTTAATATTGTCCTGAAGCTAAAAACATAAAACGTCAAACTAGATTTTGATAAGGAATTCCAGATTTTACAAGTCCCTCTTTTAGTTTAGCTTCTACAATTCAGACTAATCCTCAAGTTTACTGAAGCACACAGGTGTGCATAAGTTCATATGTGAAAATGTAAAAAGTTTGTGTGTGAAAATGTAAATGTAAAAAGTCCAGCTGAAGGTTGGGTCAGAAGTTTCCCACATGCAACACAATTTCGGTTTAATTAATCTATCATTAAAAAAAGGGTGAGCTGGGCTGTTACTAACGTTGAACACATGTTTCTCAGGCACTAACTTCGGAACCAAAATGCAATTTCTTAGAGTAATGCTAGGTTCAATCCATATGACATTTGGTTGGAGTTCTGAAAAACATTTTAAACTCATTGAAAGATTTCTTTGGTGCTGACTAATTTCTGTCAGTCCACCACAGGATTTCAAAAGCCTGAATGTTAGGTACATGTCCTCAAGCATTTCATCCATGTCTTTATTTTAGTTACCATGACCTGAATGACTGGGAACCTTTAAGCTGTGATGCTGTATTGCAGGGAAATTGTGTTGGTTTTAAAGCTATGTGTTTTGTTCCATGTTAAGATAGTGAGTCTTTGGTGGCTGTAAACTGGCAGCAAAGCTTCAAAAATATATGCCAAGGAGATGTGGGACATTGATAGAGATGTTCCCTATGATCACCCCAGTGTGCAAACTTTGGATCCAAGTGGTGTGGCCAGCAAATAGTGGCAGTGCCCACCACATGGTATTTTGACTTCAACATATAGAAAAAGAGGTGGAGCAGATTCCTCCATCTTCCAATGCTTCATGTTCGGTGTCCAAAGAAAACTTATGTTATGATTTTTTACTTTACTAATCTAATATGAATGAAAGATTAAAGAGCAGGTTTATGATGAAGTAAATAAGTAACCCAATTTTTTTGGTCGACCGTTAAGGATTTTCCCACACATACTGTGTTGTCCTGTTTCAGGTGTGTGATGTCCATATATTTATGTCAAATAAACATTGCATCAACAGATGAATGTAGCTTTATCCTCTTAGGACAATGGCATGTGTAGTTAGTTGTAAAACTGTAATGATGCAACTTTTAATCATAAAATGTATTAGGGAGGACATTATCTTCTCGCTACGTATTTTTGGTTTTAAAGCTAAACCCTAGCTAAACCCTTAAGAGGCCCTATGTGTCTCTAATGGTAATGTCTCCTTTCTGGTAAGGAGGGTCGCAAAGATTTATTGTCAATCAGAAAAAAAAATAAAATTTCCTTCAGTACCTTTAAGGGAATAACAAGTTCAGGCATGAGGACATGCTGATTCACAGTATCACTTAGAAAGTTTAATTCTTAAAACAGTAATATGTATTTGAAAAAATAAGACTGGGATCAGTGGAAAATTTTAAATTTTGAGACAAAGATTTCAACATTCAACACACGACATTTTGATCTGCCCCTGTGTCCACAGTGTTTAAGTATCCATATAAGCATCAACATTTTTCAGTGCTGTATAAAACCTATGCCCTGGAGTGACTGCTTGTCACTTAGGAAGTCCTTGTAGTACCCTAAAATGTAATAATTTCCTGAAAATGTAATAACGCCTGAAAATGTAATAAAATTTGCACTTAACTCAATCAAAAATGTAATAAAACCCAATAATGTAATAATTTCACCAATAATGTAATAAAATATCCTGACTGATATTGTAATAACATTTTAACCGATGATGTAATACCTTATTACATTATTGGGGATTTATTAAATTTTCAGGTGGGTCTTTGACCAAACATTTAGGTTAGAAAAGGAGTAACCCAGGGGTAATATTCTGCATTTTAAAAACCAGAATATGAGCATATATTCCTGTTTTTCAAAAGGTTTTTTGGTGTTTACATGGCTGCACACAACCGGGTTATTGCTAATATTCCTATAGAACTCTACATTACATTATCTGTCAAGTTTGACATTATCAGTTTTGAAAAAAAAAGACCCACCTGAAAATGTAATAAATCCCCAATAATGTAATAAGGTATTACATTATCGATTAAAATGTTATTACAATATCAGTCAGGATATTTTATTACATTATTGGTGAAATTATGACATTATTGGGTTTTATTACATTTTTGATTGAGTTAAGTGCAAATTTTATTACATTTTCAGGCGTTATTACATTTTCAGGAAATTATTATATTTTAGGGTGCTACAGTCCTGTTGTCAATTATTGCTGAAGGACCATGGAGGTTTTGGTTCATATTTAGGCTATTAGCAGAGAGTGAAAAACTGGCCTTGCTCTGACATACTCTCAAAAATGATGGTCAAATTTTAGTAATGAATACAATTAAAACATATTACTTTTTCTATCGGCAACTTGAAAATAAACCTTTTGGTCATTATTCATGTAAGATGTCTTTGTGTACAGTGTGTTCAGACTTGACTTTTGGCAGGGGCACAGAAATATTTTTAATTCCTAATGGTCAGATAGAGTCTCTCCATTACATTTATGATCACACTGTCTTTTTGTTTGTTTGTTTGGTCAGTGTGGCTGATGGTAATGATAGATGTTTATGATATTTTCTTTTCTGATCCTAAATGGATAAAGGTGACTTTTGAATCACAATAAATGTATATCTTATACACAATGACATCAAATTGATTAAGTTAATCAAGTCATAATAGTTTGTGTGGCTCTGGATCCGTCTTTAACTTTGAACATAAATGGGCCTGTAACAAGTCTCTCCCGGCAGCACGTTGTTCAAGCACCCATCTGTGGACTCGTTCCTCCAGCTCTGGACATCTTGCTTTTGGCCCACAATTAGCTTTCTTCATTTTCTTCATTGGAGTAAGAGTGACCACTGCTTTTCGCCAGTCCCTACAAGTTTCTCACTCACTCCAAACTTTATTTCTGCTCGATTACCGCTGCATATTTAACTACCTGCAGTTTGTTAGAACAGGGTTTCATTTTGGGGGCATTTTGTTTATGTCTAGCCTAGCCTAGAGCGCCCTCTCGCGGCTATAGACAGTAATGTTTACTCCTAGGTTAATTAACGTTTAAAAACATGTTAAATTATGTTTATTTTGATATATAAGTCACACCTGACTATAAGTCGAAGGACCAGCCAAACTATGAAAAAAGCGTGACTCCAAAAATATGGTATGTATTGTATTGTATGTATGTATGTAAAGTATTTGTCTTGCCAATTACTGGTTACCAGAAAGATGACAGTGCCTGCTCAACAGCTGACGTGTGCCCTTATTATCAATCACTACCAACCACAGCCCACTGCATTTTCCTGTAAAAAAAATTTCAATCACACAAAGCAGCAAAAGACTAAGACTAATAAAACTAAGACTAATAAAAGTCTAAAGAGTCAGAACACTCTTCTGAGACCTGGGGCCTCATTTATAAAGCTTGCTTACACACAAAAGAAAGTGTACGTCACTTGTAAGCAATGTTTGGGATTTATAAAAAACAAACTTGACGGGAGAATGTGCGCACCACCTCCACGGCAGCTCTGACCCTGCTGTATGCACAAAATCTGGAGAAATGGGAAACTGTGACCCCAACAGTAGAAGAATGAAATTAAAGGAACACAACAAGGTTTTTGTTGTTTTTGTGTCTTGCCTCACTCCCAAGTCCATGACAAGCAGGTAGACACTTTTGATTGTGCGTCCAGTAATAAGTAAAAGATGGACAAAGGTCGCCAACCGCTAGCTTAGCTTAGCTAAAACGCAGGAAGTATATGGATAGTGCTTTAGCCTGTCTCTGTCTGAAGTCATCAGATAAACTCTAGACAGTCCTGTGTGCTTGTTGTGTTTTTTTTTGACTGTGTGATGTTACATCATCTATTTTTAGACTAAAATTAGCGTTTTATGCCATTTTTGAAAGAAATACTTAATGTAACTAAGCTGCAGGGCGCATGCGCAAACCACCGCAGAAGTGCTTCTCAGCATGTCAACAAACCAAAGCCTCTGTTTACGAGTAGAAGAAGATTACTACTAAGGTTTATGGCCGACTTTTTGATTGAGGACGAGGATGATTTCTTTGGGACTGATGAAGATCCACAGCCTCACTTATTTGAACCAGAATATACGGAGGAGGAACTACAGCATATTATCTTGCGCCAGACGAGATAAATAGGACTGCCATTTGTCTGTACTTGCCTCGTAACTCTGGGGGTTATTGTCCTGTTTCCCCTCCTTGAGTAACTTTATAACTATGTTTACAGGGAAACCCAGTCTGAGAATAACTGCACTGTTGTTATCTGTAAAATGAAACCAAAATATAAGCTACATAGGCTCACCTTTAGGGCCACCCCAAGGCTAGCCCACATATACACCACGATCCATGCCGGTTCGGACTCTCCCCTCATACCCAGGCTGTTCCACTGTCTGTTGCTAAGCTAGTGCAAAACAATACTTTGACGATCATTAACACATGAACATAAATGCCTCAGGCCCAGCATCACTGCACACAGCTGACACCTCCTCCTGCTACTTGAGTAGAGTTAGAAAGATATTCACAGATTCAACCCCTCTAATTAAACACTATCATTAAAACTGTGAGCTACAACCTAGTTTTCCTCAAAACGAGCTGTCCTTCGAGCCAGACATCTTCAAGTTGTCTTAAAACGCTGCCAGTGATGGCAAATTTCCATAATGCTGTGAAAGAAAGAAAAATAACGTCACTTTAGTTTATTCTACAGCTCTTACTTTCGATAAATTGGTTTTAGTTTAATATGTAAAATTTTTTAAAATATTAATTGTTGTTAATTAATAGGTAATGACCATAATAACTGCAATACCAGTACTGTTGTAAACTGTAGTGACAACAAACTCATCCAAAGAATCCAACATCTCTGGTTTATACTACAGCTCTCACTTAAGAGAGGAAAGTTTTGATGTAATTTATACAATTTTAAGGCAAATACTTCATAAGCAGTATAAATGACCTCCAGATCATTTTTTCATCCTTTCATAACAAAGTTTTTCAGGAAGCAATACAGACATTCATGTCATATAAATTTCATCTCATTAACCATTTCATCATCGGATTTGTTTTAGATGTTTGCCGAGAGCTGTCCAGTTACTGCTTCCTGTCTGTGAGTTTGATGCGTTTGGTGTTTGGGGCTTGGTTCAGTGGCTTGATCTTTAACAACTTAATGGACTTGGAGACCACCGGTTTTGGATTTTGGACACAATGCTAAATGCCGAGACTCTTGGTTTCACCTTTTGCAAGTTTTGAAACACCAATTTCCCAAAAAAAAAAGGTCTGCAAGTTGCAGGAGTGGAACTGTTGTGGGCTAACAAACTAGCTCCTTCGGCTAACAACTGACGGCAAATTCAGCTGACCAGCTAACAGCTAATAGTGCTGAATAAAAAGAAAAGCAGGCTGAATGGGTCCAAAGAAAATCCCCTCCTTCGAGGAAGCTGAGGACACAATTCTGCCTAACAGAAGAAGTCTCTGCTGTCAGGCAGCAGCAGAAAAGCATTTTGGACCTGGTGGAGGAGGTAAAAGCTCTGCGAATCCAAAATGCTGAAAAGGATAAATGGATCACCTATCTGGAGAGCAGGGTGGCTGATTTGGAGCAGTATACCAGGTTAAATGACATCATTGTTACTGGGTTACATATAAAACCTCGGTCATATGCCCAGGCGGTGACTGCTGACAGTGGCTTATGGCTATGGGTGGTTAAGTGGATATTGGCTCCACAGAGCAACAAGTGGTTGCTTTTCTACAGTCAGGGGCATTGAGTTGGACTGTCATTCGATCGAATCCTGCCACCCTCTGCCTAAAAAGAACACCAGTGACAAACCTGCTGTCATTATGAGGTTTGTGAACAGAAAACACAAGGATGCATTGCTTAAACAAGGAAGAAAGCTAAAGGGGTCAAGTGTCTTTATCAATGAGCACCTAACAAAGCACAATGCTGACATAGCCAGAAAAGAACATTACTTAAAGAAAGAAAGGAAAATTCAAAACACATGGACTTCAAAAACCAAGAGGATCTGGACAAATACCTGTGAGTCATGATGAACTGGACTGTTAAGGTAAAATCACACCATGACACACACAACCAGGAATCACTCATCAACATCTGAAGACCACAGCCCTATGACACAGAGGACCAACAAACATAACCCGCTGGAGCTGCAGACATTTGAATGAACACAGCACACCGGATACAGAAGATGACATAGACCCTGACAATAACTTTTTTTTCTCTATGAACAACAACTGCTGCTACTTCACAGATGAACTGTACAATAAGAGCATAACAGCGGACAGCAAATTATCTATTATCCATTTTAACAGCAGAAGTCACAAACTTTTGTAACATAAAGCAATATTTAAAACAGTTTACACATCATTTCAATATCATCACAATATCAGAAACCTGGATAAATACAGATAAAGGTGTGGATTTTGAGCTAGATGGCTATGAACTTAGGATTGTTAACCAAAACCACAAGGGAGGTGGAGGAGTAGCCTTGTACGAAGATAAAACTTTAAACTTTATGTTGTTGAGTCACATGACAACTGAAATTGACAATGAGCTTGAATGTTTAACAATTGAAATTTGTAAAGCAAAATGTAAAAATGTCATAATTAGCTGTTTTTATAGATCACCTTGCTCTAGTATTGAACTTTTCAAGGACTGGATGGAACAAAAACAAGTCATAAAGTAGTTTTTATTTGTGAAGATTTCAATATCGATCTACTGAATCCTTACAAACATAAAATGACAGACGAATTCACCAACACAATGTAAAGTATGAGTCTGCATACTAAAATCACCAGACCCACCAAAGTAACATCTCATAGTGCAACCTCTATAGACAACATGTTCACAAATGACATTGACAACAACACAGTGAGTGGAACACCTATCAGTGATATAAGCGATCACCTGCCAGTTTTTACAATTTATGACAGCAATTACAAAAATAACCATTTAGCCCCCCAGAAAAAGAGAATACAGAAGAGCAATATCAGAGGAGGCCATAAATGCATTAAAGATCATTTGATTAGACAGAACTGGAATTTCTTATACCAGGAAAACAATGTTGATAATGCATATGAGGTATTCATCACCAGATTCAAATCACTGTTCAGTAAATACTGCCCAATCGAACAGTACTGCAAAGGGATTACAGAATGTTTGCAAACAGAAAAACAACCTTTACAAACAATGTGTAAACAGAGAACCAAAGATGCAGAGGACAGATATTAAAATATAAGAACAAGTTAATTAAAATTCTAAGGAAAA
Organism: Cetoscarus ocellatus; assembly: GCA_037902135.1. Classification (NCBI taxonomy): domain Eukaryota; kingdom Metazoa; phylum Chordata; class Actinopteri; order Labriformes; family Labridae; genus Cetoscarus; species Cetoscarus ocellatus. The sequence goes on from JBAMNC010000671.1 coordinate 351,618, forward strand.
GCAAATAAGATTACTAAAAGAATATATTGCGCAATAATTAAAATAATACAAAGGGGATATGGAACATTCGAAACAGTATCATAAAAAATGGAAATACACAAATTAAATGTACTTTGTTGATAATGATAATAAGAATTACAACCTGCATGAAGTGGTAAACCTCTTTAATAAATTCTTTGTAAATGTTGGACCTGATCTAGCAGCAAAAATCTCTGATCCTGTGACAACTGAAGAAAAGTGGGACAATCTGATTCATAGGAATCTTAATTCAATGTTTCTCTCACCTGTAGCTGAGAGGGAAGTCTTAGATATTGTTAATTAACGTAAAGGTAAAAAATCTACTGACTGTGATGACATCAGTATGACAATAGTGAAAAAGGTAACTGAGGGAATTGCACAGCCATTAGCATCATTTGTAACCTATCATTTTCTCACTGGCACATTTCCAAAAAGAATGAAAATAGCAAAAGTTTTACTTTACAAGAGTGGAAACAAATATCATTTCACTAACTACTTCCTACAGAAAAGAGCAAGAAGAATCATAAACTAATCCACCTACAGAGATCCAACAAACCAACTCTTCATCGAATAATAATAATTAATACATTAAAATTTAAGGATCTGGTTGACTACAAAACCATCCAAATTATGTATAGTTAAAAATCAGTAGTTACCAAGTAGCATCCAAAGGTTTTTAACTGAGAGAAGGCAAACATCATCTCAGAAGAATTTTTATGTTCAAAAAACAACCAGTGAGAACAAATATGAAACATCACTGTGTCTCAATAAAAGGAGTAACATTATGAAACAGCTGAAATCATGTAAAACAAAAGTTAGTTTTAAATACATCTTTAAAACTGAAATATTAAACAGATACAGAATAGAAAAACAAAGGGGAAAATCAGTAACATCATGGGTATTGTGTATCCAGTGATGTGTCATTTTTGTTTTTGTTTTGAATTTTGTGGTTTATGCTGTTATTCGTCTGATTTCGCTGTTGCTTTTGTTGTTAACTAAATTATTGGCAATGACCTGAACAGTGCTTCAGGGTTTATTGAAGCAATACATTTTGGGACGGCATAAGGGGTGGGACTAGATAGTTTTTTTTTTTTTAACTTCTTCCTACACCCTTTGCAAACAGAATCTGGTTTGGAAATGATTACTGGTAGTAGAAAACATGCTTCAATAGCTATTTGCATTTACTTACAGTTTTATTTTATCTTGTTATATATGTATAAATGTATGCATGTATATGTATGTTTTTCATTTAAGTTTGAAATAAAATAAATAAATATGTAAAATTTGTAACTACAGGCCCATATCACTATTATCCCAGTTTTCCAGAATTCTGGAAAAACTTCTCAATAACAGACTGGATAAATTCTGACAATCAGTATGGATTTAGAAAAAAAACAGGTCAACGTCACTGGCACTTATAGAGTCAGTAGAAGACATCACAAATGCCTTGGATAAAAAATGTACTGTAGGATTATTTATTGATCTGCATTTGATACAATTGATCATAACATTTTAATAAGTAAATTGGAAAGATATGGCTTTAGGGGGGTAGTGTTGAACTTTATAAGAAGTTATTTAAAAAACAGAAACAGTATCTAAAGATGGTTGACTGTTGCTCCTCATGCTTGGAGATTGCTTGTGGTGTGCCCCAGGGATCTGTGTTGGGTGCAAAGCTGTTTCTTCTGTATATTAATGACATTTGCTCTGTTTCAGATGTTCTGAAGTTGGTCTTATTTGCTGATGACACAAATATTTTTGGTACTGGTGAAAATTTGGCAGAACTGTTAAATGTAATCAACAAAGAAATGTGTAAATTAAAATTATGGTTTGATGTAAATAAACTATCATTGAACTTCAAAAAAACACAAATTATGTTATTTGGCAACTATAGAGTTCAAAAGCAAGTTCACCTTGAAATTGAGGGCTATGATATTGAGCAAGTACATTAAAGTAAATTTCTTGGAGTCATAATTGATGATAAATTAAGTTGGAAATTGTATATAAAACATACACGGTAAACTATCAAAAAGTATCTCAATACTATGTAAGGCAAAGTCAGTTCTTGATCATGACTCACTTTATATGCTTTATTGTTCTCTGGTCTTACCATACCTAATTTATTGTGTAGAGGTCTGCTGAAACACTTACAAAAGTTCATTAAATTCACTTATAATTCCCAAAAAAAGATCAATAAGGATAATTCATAAGGTCTCGTACCAGGATCATACAAACCCATTATTCTTCAAATCAAAACTTCTCAGATTTACTGACACTGTTGAGTTTCAAACAGCACAAATCATGTTCAAAGGAAATAACAACCAACTTCCAGGAAACATCCAAGTCTTGCTCAGGGATAGGGATGGAGAATACAATCTGAGAGGATCATGGCGTTTCAAAATGCTCAGTGTCCAGAAAACAAGAAAATGTTTTGGTATATCTATCTGTGGGGTTAGACTGTAGAACAGTTTACCTACAGGTCTCAAGCAAACATGAAGCAGTTTAAAAAATCAGTTAAAGGCACTCATTTTTAAAAGATACAGTGAACATGAAGAGGTTTGAGCATCAAAACATATCTGTATGGATTATATCGTGTCGTTATTTTGCTGTTGGAAACGTTCATCACCGTTGGATTTTTCTGATTGAAATATCTAGGTATGAGTATGTACATGTGTGCACATGTTTATGTATGTGTATATGTGTATGACTGTGTATATGTGTGTGTGCATGCATGTATATATGTGTATAAGTATATAGGTATGTGAATGTATATGTGTATGTATGTATATGTACACTATATTGCCAAAAGTATTCGCTCACCTGCCTTGACTCACATATGAACTTAAGTGACATCCCTATTCCTAATCCATAGGGTTCAATATGACGTCGGTTCACCCTTTGCAGCTATAACAGCTTCAACTCTTCTGGGAAGGCTGTCCACAAGGTTTAGGAGTGTGTTTATGGGAATTTTTGACCATTCTTCCAGAAGCACATTTGTGAGGTCACACACTGATGTTGGACGAGAAGGCCTGGCTCTCAGTCTCTGCTCTAATTCATCCCAAATGTGTTCTATCAGGTTGAGGTCAGGACTCTGTGCAGGCCAGTCAAGTTCATCCACACCAGACTCTGTCGCCCATGTCTTTATGGACCTTGCTTTGTGCACTGGTGCACAGTCATGTTGGAACAGGAAGGGGCCAGCTCCAAACTGTTCCCACAAAGTTGGGAGCATGGAATTGTCCAAAATGTCTTGGCTTTTTTTCAATTAAAAAATCCTGTAAAAAGTATTTTAATTACTATTTTTTCAAACTGTGACTTGTAGTGTGAATAACATAAGGTCATTTATGTGTAGTGTGTTTTTGAGGACGTTAGATCTCTTCATGGTGACGTTATTGAATTTTCTTTTTTGCTGATAGTCCCTGCCCAGCCGAGTCATCACCGGCTGCGTTTTGAGACAGCTTGAAGTTGTCTGGCTCGAAGGACAGTTTTCATGACAGTGTTTAATAAGAGGGGTCGAATCTGTGAATATCTTTCTAACTTTACCCAAGTAGCAGGAGGGGGTGTCGGCTGTGAGCAGTGATGCTGGGCCTGAGGTGTTTTCGCTCATCTGTTATTGATCGTCAAAGTTTTGTTAACCCTTTAACTACCAGATCAACTGTTTGGCAGAGATCAACAATAAATTCAGGGATATTTAATGTTTTTTAATAAACAAAACAAATCAAATCATTGTTTGATTCCATTAACACTTCAGGGGACAGAGAAAACTACAAACAAACCAGAACCAGATAGTTTTTTTGGTGTGGGATTTAAAGGTTTTAAAAGCTCACAGTTGATTAAGTGATGACATAAAAATGCACAAATATTTGGGGCAAAAATCAATTAGAAAAGGCAGAAATATTTTTTTAAAAAATAGCAAAAATAACTTAATAGATCATACTGAGTTTGACAAACACAAAAAATGTTTTAATGAATAACAGATTTATATATATTGCTGTGTTCCAGGCAACCTGTAACTCGGAAATTTCCCAGTTGAAATCTCCATTACGACTTCGGTTGAGCGCAAGGAATTCGGGTATGTAAACAGACCAACATGGCAGACCTTTAAGATTTATGCTTAATCATTTCAGTCACCAAAGGAGCTTGCAACTTTCTCATTTGAGTGAAACGGAGGAGGGGAAACAGCGCATAAGATAACAGAAGCTTATACTTTATATTTTACGGTATTTGTCATTATTTAGAGGCTGCCATATTGTTTAGGCAGTGAAGTCGTAACTCAGAGTACATCGATCTGGTACGAGTTTTCGGGTGGGAAGTTACGAGTTCGACTGCCATTCCAGTGCAGGTGGGGAAAACACGAGTTACAGGTTGCCTGGAACGCAGAATATATATCTCTATAAATCATCACATTAGTAAATGGTTAAGTATTTAAAATAATAATGATGGTAAAAATACTAACAATTTTTAGGTTTTTAAATCCTACACAAAGAAAATATCAGTTCTTTTGGTTTGTTTGCAGTTGTTTCTGTATCCTAAAACATTGAAAGAAACAAATAATGGTGTGTTATGTTTCTTTTTAACACATTAAATTTTCCTGAATTTACTGACCTCTGCCAAACAAGTTGAGCTGGAAGTTAAAGGGTTAAGAAAAATGAGTAAATATTATACATATAAAAGACATTTTCCAGATCATGGCGAGGGCCAGGAATTACTACTGGCGGACCAGGTTTGGCCGCTTTTGTCTAACTTGAGGCGTGTTTCTGCTCTTGAAGGTGTTTCCCTCTGACTGAACTTCACCGTGCTGTTGGAGGTCCTTCGCCTTTGTCAGCCACTGTTATACAGGGACAGCAACACTGCCGCCTAGTGGATGGAGGGGGTGGGGTTCTCCACGTGAATATTCTCAACCTCTGTGTGTGTGTGTGTCAGTCTATTCAAAACTGCTTTACGTTTGTCTCAAAAATAAATGTGCATGCCAATTGATTCACAAACGCACTTTCACAAGCATAATTGAAGATTTACAAATGATAAGTCATGACAAATGCACACACATAATTTAAAAAAAAAAAAAAGAAAATCATGGATATATTTGTGGATCTGCAAAACACGTGAAAATCCTTGGATATATATTTGTGCATAATTTTGAGACATATCTCTCCCCATACCTTTTTAGATATCTTAAATTAAGTTTTAACTAGTCAATATGTCATTGTAGATACACTGCCTGGCCAAAAAAAAAGTCGCCACCTGGATTTAACTAAGCAAATAGGTACGATGATCTTTCAGCTGGAAACAAATTATTAAACCCCAGCTGATGCAATGAGTAGCTTCTCATTTCTTAAACAACCATGTCAAAGACACATCCTGTGTTCATGGAAAAGATGTTTGTCTGTTCAAGAAGGGTCAAATCATTGGCATGCATCAAGAAGAGAAAACATCTGAGGAGATTGAGGAAACTACTAAAATTGGATTAAGAACTGTCCTGGAGGAAGGTCATGTGGTCTGATGGGTCCAGATTTACCCTGTTCCAGAGTGATGGGAGCATCAGGGTAAGAAGAGAGGCAGGTGAAGTGATGCACCCATCATGCCTTGTGCCTACTGTCCAAGCCTGTGGGGGCAGTGCTATGATCTGGGGCTGCTGCAGTTGGTCAGGTCTAGGTTCAGCAACATTATAGCCCAAAGAATGAGGTCAGCTGACTACCTGAATATACTGAATGACCAGGTTATTCCATCAATGGATTTTTCTTCCCTATTCCAAGATGACAATGCCAGGATTCATCGGGCTCACACTGTGAAAGAGTGGTTCAGGGAGCATGAGACATTTTCACACATGGATTGGCCCCCACAGAGTCCAGACCTTAACCTCATAGAGAATCTTTGGGATGTGCTGGAGAAGGCTTTGCGCAGTGGTCAGACTCTCCCATCATCAATACAAGCTCTTGATGAAAAAATTAACGCAACACTGGATGGAAATAAATCTTGTGACATTGCAGAAGCTTATAGAAACAATGCCACAGTGAATGCGTGCCGTAATCAAAGCTAAAGTTGGTCCAACAAAATATTAGAGTGTGTGACCCTTTTTTGTGGTGGTGACTTTTTTTTTGGCCAGGCAGTGTATGTAACCAGTTAGAAATGAATTACCTTTCTGCATTTCACTGGATAATATTTTATGTAAAACTTCAATTGAAATTATTTACAACGAGAAAAGCACTCAGCACAGAGCTCCGCCAAGCAGCTTTAGTCCACCCCTGGTCCTATCTCGCAATGTTACAGAATCCTTTAAAAGATTCCTGGATCCGGATGGTGATCCGGTTCAGTCCCAAAATCTAATCATTTGTTTCTTACCCCATTCCACATATTCCCTGAAAATTCCATCCAAATCCGTCCATAACTTTTCAAGTTATTTTGAACAAGGATAAACAAACAAACTAAGGTCGGCAAAAACATAACCTCCTTGGCAGAGGTAATAATGTCATAAGGTTTATGTAAAACTAGACACAAACATCATGCATAATTATAACAAAGTTTAAGGTAGACGAGTGGCCATTAAATGGGTTGCTAATGGGGATCCTAATAAAATAAAATTTTTTAAAAAAATGTAAAACTTCAATAAAACATTCGTTATAATAATAACATAAGGTTTAAGTATAATTAGACACAAACATAATGTATAATTATCAAATGAGGTTTACGTGAAACTGTATTTTAACACTGTTAATAAGAATTGTTTAGGTTTTAAGTAATACTTTGCATCAACATTATGAATAATAAACATATAAGGTTTATGTGTTTACATTGTGCCCACCCAATTTGATTAAATCTAATAAAGTTATTCAATTCAAGTTGAAGCAATACAAAATTAAACATTGCCTTCACTGAAATATTTGATCTTGAATTATGCAATAGAAATACATGGAAAAATATCATGTCATTTAAATACTTGAAGTCTACATTTCAGGCTCATTTTTTTTTTTTTTTTTTTAGTGTATATCACTTTCCAGAACACCAAAGCCCATTTTACATGTGACTCTTGACTTTTCTGGAGTGTTTTAGGACATCGGGGCAGCATCCATGTGCTTTGTTTTAATACAAGCCTTCATCAAAGTTGGAGGCTAACTGTGCTGAATGTCCTATCAAGACAAGACATCACTACAACATGAGTAATGACACATGTAAACCCCAAACACATCGATGAATAACAACTGGTATGCACACACAGGCTCATCCGAGCTTATGGCTGACATTTCCTTAATCAGTATCAGGATGAAAAAAAAGGTGTTATTCAACATTATAACAATAAAAACAGGAAAAGTGCTGAATTGCAGGGAAATTTGCTTTTCAGTTTATCATATAAAGGAAACAATAAATATAGTTCATTGATTATCAGTGTATCAATGTAAAATTATCGATGTACTGTTGGTATTTTTAGCTTTTAGTTTCCTGTTCATAACAGATCTGAGACTGATAGGTGACTTAGTATTGTTGTCTGATATTTGTAATGTGCATTAATGGAGAAAATCTAATCCAATATATTACCAGTCTCATAAAACATCTTACTGATGAAATGTGGATGTTGTTTTTTTTTTACCCATCTGTAGTGCTGGACTGTCACTACTTACTTTACCAATCTTTAAGGTTTTACCAGTTCCTTCTCCCCAAAGCTTTCTCTGATCTCAATTAAAAATGCTATCCATCTCCCACAATGTGTGTACTTCTCTAAGTTTGTCTGCAGAGGGCACTGTAGTTTCACTAACTTAACCCATGTGCACTAAATGTACTTTACAGATGTGTTGAAGAATATTACTGTGAAACAATCTCTTTCCATTTAACAGTGGGACTTTGAGGTAAATATTTCAGTGTCACCTACATCAGGTTAAAAAAGCTTTAAAAATAGATTAACATATGTTGATTTCTATTAAATGAAAGTTACATTGATCTGACTGGGTCTGACGGTGACTAGAGATAAGAACTTATCCCAAAAAAATGAAGAAAATGTAACATCCAAGAAGAAGATGAATAAAATAAACAACAGATCATTAACAAAGTGGCATATGGGCTGGGACACAAAGTGGATTCAGACAACAGGCGAAAGTGTCACAACCTGGCTCAATGGCCATGACAAAAAGACCAAATATGAACAGGGGCCGTCACAAAAGTAACCTAGCTCTGACTTCTTTTCTCAGATTTGATTTGTTTTTTCAGTGCAAAAGGCAAGCGTCAGTGGAACCTGACCTTTTCTGATCAGCTCTTGGCTACATGTATATGGGAATTTAAGTTAGATGTGGGTCAGGTCTGATGCACCCCAAAGTAAATCTAACTATGACAATTAAGGATTGATTTTTCTTCAAGCCTTGATGATATGTGGAATGTTACAGAGCTCATGAGATTCAAGCTGAATGCTCTCAATATATGTAATGGAAAACAGCAAGTATAATTATGTGTAAGGATTTTGTGAATAAGTCTGTGGTCTGGAATGACTTCTTTAAAAATGTTTAAAAACCTTTCGCAATCATATATATATATATATGTATATATATACATATATATATATATATATATATATATATATATATATATATACAGTTGTGTTCAAAATAATAGCAGTCCCACATCACTAGCAAGATAAATCACTGCTTTTGTCAGAATTTTAACTTCTACACTGCAAGTAAGTTTCTAGAAGGTTTAGTAAAGGTATAGAAAACCAACAGACCCAACAGGCATGACGTGCATGCTGCTGATTCTGTGAAACTGAATCATTAACTTAAAGGGGCGTGTTCAAAAAAATAGCAGTGCTGAGTTCAATTAGTGAGGTAATTGATTGTGTGAGAAAAATAGTTGTTAAACAGGTGGCCCTTATTTAAGGATCAAGGCAACTGACGCTGCATATGCTGGCTGTGCATTTGTCCTTGAAAAACAGAGTAAAATGGGTCGTTCAAGACATTGTTCAGAAGAAGAGCGTTCTTTGATTAAGAGGTTAATAAAAGAGGGGAAAACCTATAAAGAAGTTCAGAAAATGATAGGCTGTTCAGCTAAAATGATATCAAATGCTTTAAAGTGGCAGCCAAAACCAGAAAGGCGAGGAAGACAAAGAAAACAACTATTCGAATGGATCAGAGAATAACCAAAATGGCAAAGGCTCAGCCAGTGATCAGCTCCAGGAGGATCAGAGAAGATCTAAGGTTGCCTGTGAGTACTGTAACAATCAGACCACGTCTATGTGAAGCCAAGCTACCAGCAAGAAGCCCCCGCAAAGTCCCATTGTTAAAAAAAGACATGTGCTGAAGCAGTTACAATTTGCCAAAGAACACATTGACTGGCCTAAAGAGAAATGGCACAATATTTTGTGGACTGATGAGAGTAAGATTGTTCTTTTTGGGTCTAAGGGCCACAGACAGTTTGTCAGACGACCTGAAAACACTGAATTCAAGCCACAGTACACAGTGAAGACAGTGAAGCATGGTGGAGCAAGCATCATGATATGGGGATGTTTCTCCTACTATGGTGTTGGTCCTATTTATGGCATACCAGGGATCATGGATCAGTTTGAGTACATCAGAATACTGGAAGAAGTCATGTTGCCGTATGCTGAAGAGGAAATGCCCTTGAAATGGGTGTTTCAACAAGACAATGACCCCAAACACACCAGCAAGCGAGCAAAATCATGGTTCCAGACAAACAAAATTCAGGTAACGGAGTGGCCAGCACAATCCCTGGACCTTAATCCCATAGAAAACTTGTGGGCTGACATAAAAAATGCTGTTCATGAGGCAAAACCAAGAAATGCAGAGCAATTGTGGACGTAGTACAATTGTCCTGGGCTTTAATACCTGTTGACCGGTGCCAGAAGTTGGTAGGCTCCATGCACCACAGATGTGAAGCAGTTATCAGAAACCATGGTTATGCAACTAAATATTAGTTTATGATTCTCAGGAAAGTTGAATCATCAAGCAATTCTTAGTTTATATACTACATTTTTGAGTTTGTAACAAAGATGTCAACACTGCTATTTTTTTGAACATTATATTTCTTGACTTTCTGTAAAATATTATCAAATTCAATTACTTTTACCAATTTTCTTGCTTTGAAATAGAATGTGCAGTGTCCCCAATGCATTTGTGTGCATTAAAATAAAATTTATCTGAGTAATTTTGAGGTTTACTGCCCTTTTTAAACACACTGCTATTATTATGAACATAACTGTATATATAGGCCAAAAAGTTATATATATATACATATATACATATACATATATAGATATAGATATAGATATAGATAGATAGATAGATATAGTTTCACAAAACTGTTATAGTAAAATTATTTTCGTCACTCTCTCCCTCCCTCCTTTATGATCAGAGATCCGATTGGCTGACTGGACTTCATACATCACTTGTGTTATTTCGATCATTGAACACCACCTTATACTGGAGTCTGATAGACGCCTCATATTGAAGAACGCTGTGAACGGTCAAACACAAAAATCAGATGTGATCATTCAGGCCTGCAGTGTGAATGCATTCCTGAACTTTTTAAAGTTGCAAACCTCTTCATATATTTTTACTTATTATTGCAGAATAGAGATGGTATGAAATTGTTTTAAGTTACGGTCAATAACACTTAGGCATTGTAGGACTTCTTTACTCGTAAGCAAAATGTCCTGCCACTATCACAATGTTGTCTGTGTTCCTGGATCTATGGAGTCATGTGTCAAGCATTTCCATTGGCTGACAATAAATGTTAGGCAGTAAGTGAAGGCACTAGGAAACAAATTTGTGCAAGGTGAGGTCAAATACTCTTTTTATATAACGTAATGTGCAGGAGATCCCTGTTTGGCCTTATATTATTATTTTGAAATATTCACAGCGCATGTGTTGGCAAAGCAATCAGATCCAAAGGTCCAGTGCCTCAGAGTTTGGGAATATTTCATCAACCCTTATTACCAAGGTGAGGAACACCTATAAAACTTAACATACACCAAACACTGAAAACAAAACTCAGGGGCCCACATTTTACAAACCTTATTGTTTTTATTCAAACTGTACACATAAAATAGGTTTTTCTGGTTTAAAAAAAAAAGTTAAAAAGAGACAACAAATGAAGGTACCCATAAATACAAAGTCTTTAAAACAACTTTTGTTTACTTGGTGGGATGCAAATATTCAATTAAACACGAAACACACATTCCTTCTAAAATTCCTGACAAATGTATCAGTCGGAAATTGTAGTTATTGTCAGTTTCTTCTTCAGGAAGATCTTTTCACAGTGGTGAAGGTATGAGCATGGGCACTGTAGTGTTGCCTTGTTACCAAGTATAACCCTACATACCAATTACAACCAAGATTTAAGGTACATAGTGAAATCACATCGTTAAAGGAAATTCATTACACAGAACCTGTGCTAACAGTTTCCATTACATTGTATGCATAGTGTGTTTTCTTTCTGTGTGAAGTATGTGCATCAAAAGTAAAAAGACTTGGTTTACAAGTTATTATATCGTAACATTTCCCCATTACTTCAGCATGTTTCCTTTCTGGTCATATGCTGCCTTCACCTTCTTCTAAAACACAATCTGTGTAGTTTTCAACAAAAGACTATAGAAAATGTTGTTTCTGATTTTTCTTTAACAGTCACTTGGCAAGGATGGACTACATTAATAATAAATTGGTTTGAAATGTGTATACTTTCACATGATATACCATAGCTAATTAAGTTTAATATACTGACAAGCATGATAACAGACTCTTTCAGGGCAAAGTGATTGTAATATTAGGATCTTTTGAGTACCATACCTATACTATCTTTTTGATTACTTTGTGAAATAGTTTCAATCATATTAAACAACTGTAATCATTCATGACTCATAGGACAAAGTTCATTTTTTTCCAACAAAAGGGATGTATGTAACAATTCTCTGTATCAAATCTAGTGATAATATCCCAGAATTAACACTTCATTTTTACCTGACACTGCATAGGCCACCCACTTCTCTTTCAAGGTAAAAAAAATAATAATAATTTTGACCTTCAGCCTCTTTCCTGATTTTCCCAGTAGAACACGAATAATAAATCATTTTCAGCAAATGAAAAAATACTAACTTTAAATTGTTCAGTCTGTTTGAAAACATCAACACAAAGTGAAATTTAAGGGAAGCAGAACATAGGCATTAATGTGTGTAGCCAAAGCTTTACAGGACACAATATTGGAAATCCTGAGCAATCCCCCTCATTGTATGTACATCAGATCAAGGTCCCTGAAATGGTGCTGTGGATGCCTATAACACTTCCAAGTCTTTTGATCGGGCTCCAACATTTAAGAGACCACACACAAAGATATACAATGAGCTGCAGTTCTTCAATGCAAAGAGAGGGTTGTGTGTTCATGTATTCTTACTGTTTAAAACAGGACACTTTGTGAGAATAAACATACTCTTATAACATTTTCAATGGCTGTGCAAACCTAACATAACTTCATGCGCCTCTGGAGTGAGCAGTCAATACAAAAGCAACAACTTAATTCTAAGAATCTTAAAAAATTAAGTTTCAAATTCCAGCCACAACTTAGAAAAGAAAGCACATTGTTGATGCAATATTACTGTACCAGTTTGTAATTTACAACTGCTATAGATTAATTTATGTATTTAGCTTAAAGCAAAGCAGCTCAAAGTTGAATGTATATTTTAGATTACCCATACTAATTAATTACTCGTCAGTGTGGCGAGTGTGGGGACAAACTTTTGACCTTCATTGCTGCAGCAGTGACATTTGCACAATGCTACCTAACCCCCAACCCTCCCGCAAAAGTTCTTACAAGTGAAAGAAGTACATTCAAAGTGTAATACCAAAGATTACATGTAGGCAGTTTCATATTAGAAGTAACAAATAAACATAATTAGACCGGCTTTGCAGTCCAGAGCCAGTGTGGCCATTCACACAAATTTTACCCCAAAATGAAAAGGGCAGGATTGTGGGTGAGACCATCAATAAAAAAAATAATAAAAAAAAGGAAGAGAGAGAGAGAACCGTACTTGTTAGTCCAAAGCCAGAATTACGGTAACAGCCAGAAAACAATAAGAACGATCCAACTACAAAAATGTTCATAATAATATTTATAATGAAAGCTATAGACCTCGTTTACAAGGTTATTTTATCCATAACTCCGTGGCTATGTACCTTTTGATCCACTGAGCTTCAGACGGTTGTCTCCCCATGGTTACCGTTGCTAAGGCGCTTGTAGAACCTGCGCCATGATTGGAGCGTTTTCCCGGACCAGACCCAGAACCCAGACGTGATTCCGACTATCATGGTCATCAGGTATTTAATCATGAACACGGTAAAGTCCGGGGTCATGGGGGCGAAGTTGTGCACCGGACAAGGAACTGCAAACCGCTTGCACGTCTGCATGTGCCAGGTCCGCTCCCAGTGCTCCCTGAATGCCTGCTCGTAGAAGTAACAGGCGATAACTATGGTGGCCGGCACGGTGTAAAGCACACTGAACACGCCGATACGCACCATCAACTTCTCTAATTTCTCAGTTTTCGTGCCATCGTGCTTCATGATGGTGCGGATCCGAAAGAGGGACACAAAGCCTGCGAGGAGAAAGGAAGTACCGATGAACAGGTAAACAAACAGCGGAGCCAGAACGAAGCCACGCAGCGAGTCCACGTTGAAAATCCCCACAAAGCACACCCCGGTCAGCACGTCGCCGTCCACTTGGCCCATGGCGAGGATTGTGATGGTCTTGATGGCTGGGACAGCCCACGCGGCCAGGTGAAAGTACTGGGAGTTAGCCTCGATTGCCTCGTGGCCCCATTTCATTCCAGCAGAGAGGAACCAAGTCAGGGACAGAATTACCCACCAGATGGAGCTGGCCATACCAAAAAAGTACAACACCATGAACAGGATAGTGCAGCCCTCCTTTTTGGTACCCTGAGCCACAGTCCTGTAGCCGTCATCCTTGAATTTATCTACGCACACAACTCTATCCTCAAGAAAAAACCCCGCAGCGTAGGCCACTGCAACCATGAAGTAACATCCTGACAAAAATATAATGGGTCGTTCAGGGTATCTGAACCGCCTCATGTCCACTAGGTAGGTCAGAACAGTGAACAATGTGCTCACACAGCATAATATGGACCAAATCCCGACCCACAATCGGCCGAATTTCACTTCATCCTCTCTGAAATACATGATCCCTGTGGGTTTACTTGGCTCACATGGGGCCCCGCAGTCTTTAACGCCCATGAAGCGGTACCCCAGGTAGGACGGCACCTCCAGCTGCAGAGGGCAGGAGAACTGGTGGTGCTGGTTGTTCTGAGACGGGCGTTGGTTGGGTCGATCCATGTTTGGGGGGAGGGTCACAGGGACGGGGGGATAAGGAGCGGACGACGAAACCGGGCTGCTGGGTTCGGATGTGTTCTGACCGACACAGATCTCACCGGCTCCGTGGACGGGGAAAGCCTCACAGCGAAGCCGCTCCGGCCACTGGAAGCCGAACTTGTTCATCAGAGCTTCACATCCCTGCCGTGCACGCTCACACAGCGACCGGCACGGAGGTATGGCCTGCTCCAGCACGGTGCAGACCGGAGCGTACATGGAGCAGAGGAAGAACTTCAGGTCTGCGGAGCACTGAACCTTCACCAGGGGGTAGAACTGGTGCACTTCTAGACCGGCGTCCTCCTGGTTTGTGTGACCCAGTAGGTTCGGCATGATGGTCTGGTTGTAGGCGATGTCGGTACACAGTGGAATGGAGATGGGCTGGCAGAAGCCGTGTTCTGGGACAGATATCCCACTGTCGCTGTTGTAATGCTGAGCAGAAGTGTGCGCCGACAGCGGCCCGCACAGCAGCCACATGATCCGCAGGAACACACAGCCAGCGGTGGACCTGGCCGACGCCATAGTTGAGGAGGAGGGGGAGGGAAAGAAAAACTTTGATCCAAGTAGGGCGAGTTGAAAACGGTCGGAAAGCAACAGAAATCCACACGAATTCTTGCAACTTTAACTTTGAATTTTAAGTTAATCAAGCGACAACTGTCCTAATTGTCTCTCATCTCCTTTCAGAACACAAACTTGGGTGAAACGCTCGCTGTGTCATGACTTCTTCATGGTCTTTGTAAGTGACTCCAAGCAGTCCACTCTCACTCCCAGTCCTGTAGAAAACATTTAGAGTCCCATTCGGCCGGAAAAAATCCAATTCGGCCTTTTCGATGCCAGAGAGTTTTAAGAGTGGCTTCTCTTGAGTAAAACAGGAAACATTCCGGGCGAGTAAAATGTTACTTTTCCATCGTTTTCGGATTGACTTCACACCGAGCGTCGGTTCACATGCTAAGCAGTTGGAAGACCAGAGACTCTTCAGTGCAGATTCCACCGGTTTTCAGGCACCCCCTTCATTCACAAGACCTTTCGTTAGAACGCAGGGCGCCTTGAAACCGAGGTGCGTCTCAGCCAATCCCAGCATTTGTTTTCCAACATGAATTGTTCTTGATTGGTCTGCGCGTCCTACAGAATAAAGTTACTTGAACACAGGCCCATATTAGCGGACAACTAAAGGTTTTTCGTAGACTTTACACGTACACTGCAGCACTTCGCACTTTCTTATGCAGACATTTAAGGATTTAACTTACTATCACTAATTTAAATAAACAATATTTGAGCAGCATAATTTAGGTCCTAAATTATTCCTAAATTTTAGGAAACCGCAAATGTAGGCCCTGTCTATATGGAGTCCCTCTTAATAAATACTTGAAGCCACAGTCCACAGCAAATGTGTTTTTGATTGATATTAGACTGTCGTTGTTCAAAACGACCTGTATCACTGAGGGAATGGATTCATTAAGCACAGAATCATTAGTAAATTGGATTGACAGCATGATCGATCTATCCACAGGAAACCTTGTGAGGGTTGTAGGAGTTTTTTTTTGTGGCCTCGCTGCATTTGGTGTGTTTCCACCCTGAGTTGGATAAAAGGGGGTGGGGGATGGTACAGGAAGAACAGAGGAGTTGAAGAGGGCGGGGGGGTGAAAAGCTATACTATTATGAAAAGTCAGGGGACTGTCAGCTTTAAAGTGGGCTTAAAAGATAGAACCATTTTTAGAATAGTCAATTGATCTATCATCTATTTTTGAGCAACAATCAAGTGTTACAAATAAAGAAAGAGTTTTATCATAAAACGAGTTCAATAGTCTTTTTTACTGGTGTTGCGCGAGCAATCGTATTAAAACAAAAGAGTATAGGTGTGACATTTTAAAAGATCAGTCATTATTTTTATTTAGCAAAAAAGCCAATAAAATTGTGCTCTAGTCACTCTCATATACGTTATACAGGCTGTGTTTACATTTTGATCTATCCGTTAGAAGTCGGCAAATACTAAGAATCACACATTTGTTTGCATACGACGTGACACTGAGAGAGCCTTTTGCCTGTTACCATGACGATAAAAGGCTACTATACAGAGATTATTTCTTCTGGCGTTCTCCCGTGATCGTCTTCAAGATTTATCCCTAACAACTGATTATGTTTGATTACCAGTACAACAGAAATCACAAGATATATCAATGCTTAACTGTTCTTGCCAATTTATCTTGCACAGACATAGCTTAAACTTTATCCATAAAAAATGCAATAATACAACTTAATGATCAAACAAAAGCCAAAGAAAAAAACGAGGTAGTCATTTTTCTCGTATCCTTAGGAAGCAAAATCTTTTATAATTTCAAGTATTATTTAGAGAAATGTAAAGTGTTCCTGTTTACTGTGTGGTGATACATAATTTGTAAATATTTGAAGTGCATTTTAACTAAGAAACTAGCCTTAACTGACCAAAGCATATCAGTTAGGAGTGGGTTTAGAAATTGAAGAAAATGACTTCGCTATAAAAAGAAATGTTACGCTTTGTCCATATTATACTTTTTTTTAATTTTAAATGCCCCTGTGTTTTAGTTTCCCCCATTTGGGGATTGATAATAAATTTTATCTCATCTTCTCTTTATTCTACAAAAAATACATAGTACTTTGATAAAACCCAAATACAAATTAATTATATGTATATTTGAATCCTGGTATTTATCATTTTCTTTTCTTTTATATGCACTTCATTTTTGTCTATGGAATGTAAAGTACATGCCAATATATAATCGTTGTTGAAAATTTATTTGAAAAGGTTGTTCTGTGTAATGTATGTGCATGCAACTCTGATGATTAAGACTTCTTCATTAGTTCTCAATGAAAATCATGTCCTGGGTTTTAATTATAGAAACTCCTTCCAGGCCACAACCAATGCTCCCCATTTGTTATATCTGCAATATGTGCTCTAAACTATGCATTAATGCCTAACAAAAGTTAACACAAAATAAAGACAATATATGAGTAATCTGTGTTTTTAACAGGGTGGAAAGAAAACAAAGATATCATACTCAAGTAATACAATTACTCTGCTTCAACTTTAGTCAAGCAGTACTCTGTAAATCCTCTAAAGCAAACATAATGTACTTTTTAAAAAATATTCTCAAAGCATTGAATATCTCATGAACACTTATGTGTTGTGCAAAATGGACATCTGGAGTGTGATGAGTCAACCGTTTTGTCCAGTATGGAACTGTAAATCAAGGCATATGCCCCAAATAATGAAATATAAGCACTGAGAAGCATTTTGCTTTGACATACATGAAATTAAAGATTTCAGTGAAAGTGTACCTACAGTAGTACACTCTGTGGTTCAGAATGTTGTGAAATCACTGTTTTTGATCAAGTGAATGAATTATAAGAATATTAATTTAGATTTCACTATTTGCCCTTATAGATATTTAATCACTAAAACTTTGGTGTAAATGTTTATTATGTGTATAAACAATAAATTGTCAGTTGTGACCAACCCTGGAAATCCTGTTCCTGATCCATATGATACTAGAAAGCACTCGGAGAGCGCAAACCTCTGCCAAGGTAGGTCACATATTGCTTTTACATCTATAAGCAATAGTTCCATGATAAAGTTGCCATCATAATATGATTCCTTGACCCTGAAAACCCACACTTAGCACTCAGAATCATGTTGATGTCATTATCAGTTGGACAGTTATCGAGCAAAAATAGTTGTTCGCTAATGGAAGTTATCTGAATCACCACCAAAATCTAATCATTTTTAAGTTGGGCCATTACTAACATCTCTTGAAAATTTCAGCAATATCCGTCCAGCAGTTTTTGCGTAATCTTGCTAACAAACAAACTGACAAACAAACACAGAGACAGACAAACATATGCCTCCTTGGCGGAGATCATGAAGTACCAAGCTTAAGGTTTAAGTGTAAAATGATCTCATAACGGAGTAATGTGAAACTATAATAATTATTTTTAGAAAAAGTTAGAATTTTGGTACCTTCTCAGTTTAGCTTTTTTTTTATTTTATTTTTCACACAAAACTCAGATGCTATTTGAATGTTGTGTAACAATGCATTGTTTGGAAGAACTTTCTCCACAAACATTTCTGTGGTAAAAGTAAAATGCTCTTATACTACTCAAAAAAGAACAGGTAAACAAAAAATCCTACCCAATTACAGTGGAGTAGGTACAAGTAATTATGTAGCATCCACTCCTGCTGTTCAATAATTCCACCTGAACCTGTATGTTTTAAGCAACCTGTTTATAGGAATTTTTATGTAACTTTTTCATAATACCAAAGGGTTTTGGCCTTAGTGTTATTCAGGAATACTGTTGCCAACATTCCTGATAACACTAAAGGTGCGTTCACACCAAACACAACTTGGGCAACCGAGATAGCTTGCCCACCCAAGTCCCGTCCATAGAATAGCTCATTTTGTTACCGTCGCAACGCAGAGAGACGTCATGCCCGCTCGAGTTTCATTACAATCATATCATATCATATTTATATTTGTATGTTTTAGCTGATATTATTCCAACTGTATCCTTTTCACTCATCTACGAACCATAAAACACTGATGCAGATGAGGAAGGACAGGACCACAGAGAACTGCCACTTCTGTTGTATAAGGCAGAACTAATGTACTCACTAACTAATGTTCCCACATGGACAAGGATTTTCACTCTGTGATCTGAAGGAAAAACAGTTGTCATCACACACCCACACAATGTTGATTGGCTGTCGCGGCACAGCCACACATGATGTCGCCTGAAAAGTTCAAATTTTTCAATTTTGGTGACCGACTACTCGACCTGCTCACGCGCCCAAAGCAACCTGGTAGTGCGACCAGGTCGCCCAGATCGCATCCGTCGCATCACGGGGGGGCTGGTAGTGGCTGTACACTGACTCTGTGCGGAGAGTGGTCGCCCAGGTCACCCAGGTTGCCCAAGTCGCGTTCGGTGTGAATGCGCCATACGTATTACTGAACAACACCAAGGTCAAAAGATGCACTGCAATTGGCTGGTAACTGGTTCTAGCACAGCTGTCAGCTGGGATGGACTCCAGCTACCTATAGGTTTTCAACTAAACCTGAAAGTCTAACAGAGTAATCGGACTACCCTTATCTGTGTAAAAAAAATGGCAATTGGAGGTTAGTTTATAGTTTATTCATTCTCTGGACCGAGACTGAGCCAAACTAGCTTTTGCAGACCATTGTTAAGAGTTGTTCAGAAATGTACCGTCAAGAAAAGATATATTTATATCTATAATTACATAATGGCATGTACATTTACCTCTTGACTGGATTATTGTAATTCTCTTCTATCAGGCTGTCCCAGCAAGTTGCTTAAGATGCTTCAGCTGGTTCAAAATGCTGCAGCACGTATACTGACTAGAACTAGAAGAGACCACATTACTCCTGTATTAGCTTCTCTGCATTGGCTTCAATAAAATACAGAATAGAATTCAAGATTCTTCTTCTCACCTACAAAGCTCTCAGTGGACAGGCACCAATTTATCTTAAAGAGCTTGTGGTGCCGTACAACCCCTCTAGAACATTACGGTCCCAAAATGCTGGCCTGCTCGTGGTGCCATCAGTCTCTAGAAGTAGTATGGGAGGTAGAGCCTTCAGTTATCAGGCTCCTCTTCTCTGGAACCATTTACCGACCACGGTTCAGGAGGCAGACACCCTCTCTACCTTTAAGGTTAGACTTAAAACATTCCTCTTTGATAAAGCTTTCAGATAGAACCAGCTCATAGCACATAGTTAAGACACTTAAGATGCAATAGACTTAGACTGCCGGGGGGATCTACCACACTGAGCTCTATCTCTCTGTCTCTCTAACACTCTCTCTCCATCCTCTCTCCATATATGCCTTTGTCCCTTTTTGTTTGCTCCTGTACTCGTCTCTGGTTCTTGTCTTGTAGACCGCCTGGGATCCTTGGTGCAGACTGCCTAGGTGTAGACCACTTGCTGCTTTGGAGTTACAAAGCTTCAATAACTACAGTTACAGACATAACAAATATTTGGCCATTTCTTTAGCCCCATTCCAGTCATAATCATTATAGTTGTTAATGTAGATAATGGTTGATTATACATCCATAGTAACTATCTTTAGCACCATAGAGACATAGCACTCCCCCTTACCTGAAGAACTAAAGCACTAAGTCAGAACACTGATTTCCTTTGAGTATTGCAAAAGTCCATTCAGCATCACTGTCAGAAGAACAACTGGTGTTAGAAACGGGACAGCAGCTATAGTGGTCTGATGATATGGTGGATTTGCTTTTGAAAGCAAGGTTTCCAGTGATTTAAAAGAGACCAGTGAACCTTTAAACAATTGTAAGGAAATTAATTTGTGCTGGTTTGGAAGAAAAATGCTTGTGATCATTTTTTTCTGTATAGTCTTTTACTGTGTTGTGAGTCATTCATTCTAGTAAAAAGCAAAATATGCTCAATAAAATATACCTTGCACTATACAAATGTATCACAATTCAACCCAACTACACCTAAATACAATTCTTGGATTCTTAAAGGGAAAAAGGAGATGAATGTTTCAGATTGGACTGGATGGGTCTGACCTTCCTTCCCCCCTGCAGTGCTCAGTTCAGTAGTTAGTGGCCACATCAGGTCAAATGGTTGCACTACATCATGTTAACTGTGGCTGTTTGTTTGTTTGTTTCCCTGTGTGTACTTATGTAAATAATGTCTGCAGTGGTCAAGCAGATGTGGGCAGTCAAACAACTTTCAGACAGTCGGTCACTGTTTTGACTGCAGTCTGACGCATCTGGACTTCTAGTGGGGAAAAAGTGTTACTTATATGAAAAGTACATTTACAGAAGACAAAAATTTAAAAAGAAAAAAAGCTTTTGAACATTTTTACTCTGCTTTCTCAGTTGCAGACCTTTTGACCACCAAACATTTGAGCTTCTGTGTGAAACCTTATACAAAAAAACTATTTAGATGTGGAGTTAAGGTAGAAAAACAAAAGCCTTTTTGTTTGGACTTAGAGGTTTTTGTATTTAAGATCAGCTTACAAGAGTTTTTTGGTTGACTGACCCTGGTCTAACCAACGTTAAGTATTTTTTAATGTGTGAGCTAAAGGTTTGAATACACTATGACAATAGTGGTTTTAACTTAAATTACAATCCAAACAAACTTTTTATGCCCAGTCTGCAGTTTATTTGAATACATTTTAGTTGTCTTTTAGATCCTTTCTTGTAATAGAAATTCTTGTGAATTGACATTTACAAACTCTTTTAATATGCAGTTGGTGTATGTATACAAGGTGCAAGTCTTGATTGAACAACAGTTTTGGAGACTATATTCTCCCTGGATTGTAAAGCCCTTTAACTGTACATTTAAAACTTTACAGCCATGTTTGTATTTTACTTCTGCTAAGGAGGTTATATTTTCGATGGCATTTGTCTGTTTTTTGGTTTGTTTGTCTGTGAGGGCTCAAGGAATTTTTATGACATTTTCAGAATCAGAAGTAGATCCAGGAATTTTTGAAAGGATTTGTGAACACTGAGAGTTAGGTCAGTTTTTCAGATTTTTGCTAGTAGTTCAAAAAGTTCTCAACAAATTTTGATTACATTTTCAGAAAAAGTTGTTCATCGCACAATGAAAAAGTCAAAAAATTGTTGGTTTTTATCAGAATCTAGATCTGGATTCAGGAATTCTAAAATATATTGTATGTATTGTGTGTACAGCAGTTTTCCACATTTTGGATAATATCTTGGCTAAGAATGTCCAAAATGACTTCATGAAGGTTTGTGCTCTCTGAACACTTCTAGTTTTCTTTAGAACTATCACAATGCCCCTGTCAAAGTCTTAATTAGGACATTTTAAGAGAACAACATAACAGAAAAAATCATAACTGTCCAGCTGTCCAGAAGCCTCCCTCATCCTTCAGCTGACAACACTGTCATGGTTTTGTTCAATTCTTATTCCATGTCAAAACATTTAATGTCTCACCTAAAAAGAAAAAAGGAAAATGCAATCTATAAAATCTTTTCTCTGTAATACATCAAGTAGCCTCTAAGCATCCTGCTGACAATGGTGTATCATTTTGCCCCTTCAAGATCAGTTTTCCAAACAAGTGGAAACATATAATCAATGTAGCATATGGATGCTGCCAATGCTATGTATATCAACAAAGGTGTCTATGACAATCTTCTTGTCATTATTTCAAGGTATATTTCGAAGTCACTTAAAGCGGAAAATAATATAACTTTAATTTCACTCTTGAATTAAATTGATCCTTTCTTCCTGACCCAAAATCCAAGGTTTATGTCAGAAGGTTAGTCATCATTTGTAAGGGTAGCACCCAAAGAGTCGGTAGCCATGGCAACAAATACAAGATAAAGCATCAGATGATCAAGGAACTAATAGCTGCATGCTGTCACACTGTGAAAAGTGTGTTGTCTGCTTTAAAACAATGTGTGTTCACTCAAGAGGGACTTATAAATGTATCAAAGATCAGCTATTTCTCACAGATGTGATGCTGTCTTTAAAGAATCTTTGGCACTTGACCATACAGGGAGATAGTGTGATCAAACGGTATCAGACCTGAGCTTGCAGGTAGTTCCATCCCAGATCTGTGGTGCAGGGGGTGTTACTGATGGGGTGATCTGAGGCTGAAAATATGTAAAGCTGATCCAGCTGTTAAAACTATGGTTGTCAGGATGATGGCTGAAGATTCCATCCAAGGCAGACTGGATGAAGAAGTGATGTGTGAGAGGTGTTGTCCTGATGATGACCAAAGATGACGGGACGAAGAGGCTGACAACACTGTGGAGACTGGGATGGACTGAAAGATGACTGATGAAATCATCTTTGACTGATGAGTTGAAGAGGCTGATGAAACTGCAAATACTTGGCAGTGAGGAGAGAGTGGAGGGTGGCATGCAATGATAAAATGAATGAACTGGTGGAGGAGACAGTCATGTTTGTTAAAAGGTAGCAGCAATACGATAGGCTAACAAAGATGTAGAGGAGGAGACTAGATGACATGGACAGCTGAAGATGATGACAGGAGTATAAAAGAGATAACAATGTAGAATATAGTCAGTTAGAACTCCATATATCTCTGACTCAGGTAAGATGACATCAAATCTCCACAAGTAATTTGAGTTGGTCATTACAAATTCAAAATGAGCTGTAAAATCTTAAATTCCCTGAGGGGGTCCTCCAATGGATTAATAAAGTTCTATCTAATCTAATCTAATCTAAAAGAGTTGGTATTTTCAGTGATCTAAAAACTAAATACACCCTGCGCCAATTTTTAAGTGCCTTAATTAAACTGTGCATGACAGTTCCTTGTTTCTTTTGCATGTTTATGTCTCACAGTCAAGCAGTAAATATAGAGTAACAGAGGTATGTGTGGGGCATGTCTGAAAAGGGGAAAGGGAGATCAACTTTAAAAACTTGTGAGAGAGAGAGTGAGACGGGGGGGGGGGAAGAGAGAGGGAGGGAGAGGGAGAGAGAGAGAGAGAAAGAGAGAGAGGAATGCAGGCAGCTGGTTTGTGTCTGTCAGTGCAACACAGAGCGCCTACAGTTCTGGACCTCTCTCTCACTTTCGCAGACTCACACCCATACATACATACACACAGTGATGAAAGAACGGTTTATATGGACCAGCAGAGTGTGTATATGGTCCACAGGCCCATAAATAGGAGAACAACATAAAAGAGTATCCGGTCAAAACTCTACACAGTACATTTAAAATAAAAAGATGTAATGCTTGTAAAACAGTTCATGAAACCATACAGTTGAAACTATTAAGATGCCATAAAAACAATTATCATTACTAAAGATTATTCCCCTCCTGCACAATCTGCCCCACCAACTCTTGATTAAATTAGACAGGCTATTTCTGCTAGAATAGGACAATCAAAACCTGCAAAGTGTTTCTCTTATTTGCCAGTTTAATGCAATATTCAAGGGCCTAAATCTTTAAAACTCCCCAAATTCCCAAATATGATAAGGCAGGATAGACACAATAGATGCCAAGTAGAAAAATCGACAGCTCTGGTAGAGACACTGTGAGATTTCAGGCAAATGCTAATATGAGTCTGTAGATGCCCTCACCGTGACTAAATATCCACAAATGTCAACCTCTTGCTGACCGCATATCTACAGTTAACGGTCCATCAGTCTAAATGCCTTACACAGGGGCTCTACTTGTCGGAAGTATCTATAAAACTACATAGTGACCGTCCAATTATTGGTTAAACATTTTAGTGTGGCTCAAAGCAGAACATGATACATTTAATTTAACCAGCAAAGTCTGAAGTAAACACCATGACCATAACAGTAATTAAAAAATGTAGATTTCTGAGAAATGAGAATTTTAAACTGTGTATTTTAAATGTATTCATTTATTTGGCAAGGTCAGAGTGCAATTACATTGATCATACACGAAAGTGAAAAGACCAGATTTAGCAAGCTGCTATTTTCCATCTGTAGCCCTTTCTGTGGGTAGGTATATCTGCATGTTGCAGTCATGGCCATCAACCCTAACCCAAAACATCATTTGAAAAAAGTAATTCTGGCATGATCTGCGTTGACTTCTGCACACTTGGAGAATATATTGCATGACAGTTAAAACAGACATTTGAGAATCAGATCAATAGTATAGCTCTTAAATGTTATGTAGTCTAAACAACACAGGCCTGCAAGCTCCTGCTCTGATACTGAAACTGTATGCAAGATGGCCACAGGGTAAACCGTTATTGCACACTGAGGAATGACATGTGAGTTGTAAGTGTCTTGAAAGCCAGCAACCTCCCTCTTGTCTGAACTTTATGGAGAAATATAGCTATACCAGCAGCGAGATGCAGGCACAACGTTGGCCAAAATTAAACCGCTTAATGACAGGAAAGAGTGGGAGCTGGTAACCTGGAAATACTTTTGGATGGGCTTGAAGGTACAGCATAAACTAGAAAAAGACAGGAAATGTTATTTATTCATATGGTCTAGTAAAATCTGGGGACAGAAGTAGGATTTAAAGAGTGCAGCCAGGTAAGTCTAGATGACTGACAGAAATAGACAAGCTAGTTGAAGAGGGGAGACAGTTAAGACAGCGGTGGAGGAAGGCTACAGTAGATGAGAAAGAGGGAATTCACATTATGCAGGAAGACATAAGAAATCAATAAGCATTACATGAAAGAGCCAATAATCTCACAAGGAAGAGGAAGGAAAAGAAAAGAGTAAGACTAGCATTCTTTAGGGATCTCTTTAAGTTTGTCAAAGGGTCATTTAGTTAGGGAATTAGAGGGCAGATCAGAGAATAATGCAGGAAGTAGAGATGCATTTAAAATAATACTTATTCAGACATAGGTAAGACCAGGGATGCTTTTCACTTGACATGCCACCAAGGTAGAAAGATGTAAGGCTCCTACAGGGTTTATAAAAGCATGACTAAGGTACTCAGGTTTTTATGGAGATCACTTCAAGTGGTATGGGAAAAACAAATTGTACCAAAGGCTTGGTGTAAGGCAAGGAAAATCCTAACTCCCATGGAGAGAGAGTTCATAGAATCAAATCAATTTAGCATGGTATCTCACCTGATTGTAGAAGGGTACATCTGAGTGTTGTAGCACAGAGGAAAGTTATTTGGAAAGGAAGAATTTAATAGATACAGCAGAATGGAAACCAAGAGTTACAGGGTTTACAGGTCGCATAAAACCCACAAGTATGCTATAGGACCAGATTCAGGCAGCAAAGTCAGAGAAGAGGGACTTGCATGTGTTATTTTTGGATCTGGCTAATGCTTTTGGTTCAGTACTACACAGGTACAGTGTTCAGCATAAATGAGTATTCTTAAAATTAGAGATAACATGTGTGACTTCCTGCCCTCACCTGGACCTGACCTGTCCTTAAATTGAAAAAAAAAAACCCGACTTAGACTACTTCTCTGCAGTTGACCCCCAGGAAGTAAATTCTGTTGTCTCATCCTCCAAAACCATCAATCTGCCTTTTAGACCCGATCGCAGCTAAGCTGTTCAAGGAGGTCTTTCTCTCAGTTTGCTCATCTTTGTTAGAGACAGTTAATATATCTTTATCCACAGCTTGCGAGCCACAGTATTTAAAAGTAGTTATAATCAAACCTCTTCTTAAACTACCTACCCTTGATTCAGGCACATTAGCTAACTACAGGCCAATATTCAACCTCCAATTTGCTGCAAAGACCCTTGAGAAAGCAATAGCTAATTAGCTATGTGACGTCCTTTAAAATAACAGCTTGTTTGGTGACTCCCAGGAAGGATTCAGAGTTCACCATAGCACAATAACTGCACAAGTTAAAGTGACATTTTTTTTATTCTTCAGACAGTGGACTTCTTTCTGTGCTTACCTTGTCAGCATTTGACACCATAGATCATCACATTCTTCCGCAGAGTTCAGAGGAAGTATTTAGGATTCCTGGGACTGCTTTACATTGGTTCCAGACCTACTTACCAGTTTCTTTCGTGCACACTAAAGTTAGCTAAGGAATTCCTCAAGCTTCTGGCTAGGTCTAATAAATTTTTCTTTATATATGCTTCCTCTTGGTGATGTCATGAGGAAACACTGCCAATTTTAATTGTTCTGCCGACAAATCCAACTGTACATATCAGTAAAGACAGGAGAAAAAATTTAGTTATCTAAACTGAAATCACATCTGAAAGAAAATTTTGATCTGGATCGACAGAAATTTTCTTCAACTCACACAAGACAGAGGTTATTGTGCTTGGCTCCAGGTGCCTTAGAGAAACCTTTTCTAATGATATAACTACCGTAGATGGCATCAACCTGGCTCTAAGCACCTGCACCCAGCACCAATGCCACTGATAGAAATCTTGGGGGATCTATTTGATCAAGATTCATCCTTCAAATCCCACATCAAACACATTTCAAGAACTATCCTGACTCAGGATAATCCTATCAATCAATCAACCAATCAACCAATCAATCAATCAATCAATCTTTATTTGTATAGTGCCAATTCAAAACAAGTGTTATTTAAAGACACTTAACAATAGGCTAAAGCCATACTCATTTTATAGATATACATACATGCGTATACACATTTATACATGTATAAAATACACATACACATATATACATATAAATATTGTATATCGAAACCAACGTGAATCCACTATGAGCGTTACACTGGGCCAACCTACAGTTTTATGTAAATTATATATATACATGTATATATATATATATATATATATATATATATATATATATATATATATATATATATATATATATATATATATATATATATATATATATGTACACACGCGATGTGTCAGAAAAGTTCCAGGACTGGTGTCACAAAAGATTTATTTCAAACCCAAACCTCTTGCCACAGGGCCAGACGATCAACCCACATGTCTACAAAGAGATATTGCAGCATTTGCTTTGTTCAGTGCGTGAGAAGAGGTGAGAGTTGTGGCAGGACAAGTCGTGGCTGCTTCACCATGACAACGCGCCTGCTCACAATGGCCTGAACATCCAACAGTTCCTGGCCTAGAAAAACATCGCCGTGCTGGAGCAACCTCCCTACTCACCTGACCTGGCTCCATGTGATTTTTTCCTCTCCCCCAAGCTCAAGGGGGTCATCAAGGGGACCCGTTTTGAAGACGTGGACGACATCAAAAAGGCCGTGACGACAGAGCTGCAGAGGATCCTGGAAGAATCCTTCCAGGAGTGCATGAAAGCGTGGCAGAGAAGGATGGGAAAGTGCATTAGACTCCAGGAGGATTACTTATTACTCCGAAGGGGAAAACTCTTAGTTTGGACTCTAAATAAATCTTTTCTGACACACCTCGTATATACAGTATATACTTTACATAAAAGTTCTACCACATGGTATGGTCCAGTTTGTTTTTCAAAACTTCTCTCCAAGAAAGCGTGATTGCACGATTGTGTGCTTCAAATGTTTTTATCAGGCTCCAGACATGTGTTTTCAATGTTCTTTAAATATGCAGCCCACACACACACATGGACTCACACACACAACCACATGCACATACACAAACACACACAAACAGAAACCAGCAGTATTTTATTGCCAGATAGTTACACGGAATCCCCTCCCTTGCTTTTTCTGAGACCACTCTTTTTTGCATCAGAAGACATTTGAGTAAATTACTGACAAAATAAAAATAATCAGACCTTCTTCAGAGGTCCTTTATCATTCAGCCAGCACTGTGTCCTACACTGGTTTCAAAAGTAAACTTTGGAGAATCACCTGTGTGGAGCACATCAGAACAACCATGATGTTTATTTGGCCTAAAATGCTCTTTCGTGACGCAGTTTCTCCACAGCATTGGAAAGCACCCTGAAGGCAGTTGGAGTATTCAATCTGCAGATGTTGGGATGAAGCAAGTGTAAGTAGTTGTAAGTGCTACGAGATATAGCAATGTAAGCAAATAAGGTGAAATGAAAATAAGATAATAAAATATAAATTGTTTTCAATTTCATTCAGACACTGAAGTGACAGATACAAAATGAACAATCTGAATTCTGAAGAACTGTCCTTCAGATTCTCAAGAGAAGTTGCAAGGGTTTTTTTTTTGTAAATTGTCAGTATGTTTTTATGATGAAGTGTTGTCCCTGTGATAAGCTTTTAATAAAAGATTTTATGGAAGTCCACTGTTAGTCTCTTTGCAGTTCTTATAGTCAAACATGAAAGAAACTGTCTGTACAATAGAAGGTGTATATCAAGAGTGACAACTACAATCAACTATCAACTACATTTAACATATGACAGTTATAAAAGTGCAAATGTATCAGATTGTTATAAACATTTGTTACTTTTCACTGATTGGTTGAAAGAGTGCCCTGTGAGTGTGTTATTTATTCCTTCTCTTCTCACAACATTGAGGTTCAACACACCATTCTCAGACTTTTGTAGCTGTGACATGGCCAGACCGTGTACATTTTAGTACCTCCTAAAAGCATGCAATCACATTCTGCTTTGCAGTCTTGTAAATCATGAGTCTGTTGTTTCCAGCAGCATTTGAACAAGCCAACAGGCTTCTTAAGTCACAGCACTGGGTTAATGCGCATGTGTTTTGTTTGCACACATGCAGTTGTTAGGACATCAACTTTTAGTCTATTCTTTTAGAGGTTGTGTCAATTTTTCCTTGTTTTTAATTTGCAATATTTTCCAGTTTGTTGATGACAGACATGGATTCATTTCCCAAAAAATAATATATGTATGTATAGCAGCCTCTGCCATATGTGTGTTTATTTGGTGTGCAGAGGTATGACATATTACCACATAAATATATCTTAAATACTTTACTAGTAGTAAAGCCATTTTATGTTCAAAAGTATTAACCATTTTACAGTGTAAGACACGGGAGAACGCTATAACTACCATAAACTAAATAAGTCGGTTGGTTAATCCCCAGTTATATATACATATATATATACATACATACATACATACATACAGTACCTAGCATAAATGAGTCCACCCAATTAAAAGTAATGTATTAATCAATATCTAAATGAACAAAAGAACAATTTCCAAAGTTCTGACAAAGCTGAGTTTAACATAAGTGTTTTGTTTTTTTTTTTTAACCAAAAGATGAAAATAAGGGTAATATAACTAAAATTTAACTTTGCTCCTACTCCTTTGATTGGGGTTCTCTCATTTTTGCATCCTGATCTTAAATTGAGAAAAATACTTTCTTGTGTGCAACTTAAAACAATCTTGTTATCAATCAATGGCCCACATTCGGGTGGTATTTTGTGGTATAGTATGCCATGAAAAATGTTGATTTTGAAAGGAAACTAAAGGTTTTCTGACAAATTTGAAAACTACTCCTTAATAAAAAGTCAAAGCACCAAACCAAATTTCATACAAAGTAGCAAATCAAAGTCTCTACAAAAGAAAACAAAAACAGACAAACTATGAACACTAAGAAACACTGAAGACTACGCACGAATGAGACAAGGACAAAAACTCGAGAAGAAAACTCAAAGTACAAAAATAAAAGTCAATAAAAAGTTTAACAGAAAGACCAACTAAAAACTGTAAACACATGGAAACACTAGAAACACTGAAGAAGCTCAAACTATTAAAAATAAACTAACAAAAATAGGGAGAAGAACCCAAATGCAGATTAAAACAAAGGCTTTATTGAAAGACAGACAAAAAGGGATCGAAATACTAAAACTAATCTGTTGCAAAAAGGTCCAAACTAAAAAACAACAGTCTCTACAAAGTATCAATGAAAAACAGGCTTAAACAAAGAAAGACAAATACTAGAAACTCAAAGTACAAATTAAAATCACTACAAAGTTCAACACGAAAAAACCCCAAAACAATCCACAGGAGGAACAAAAACTACCAACACACTGGAGGACACTGGAGACACAAGACTTACACAAGGATTGTGGCATGGAAGACGATTGACCCAACACAGACAAAGGGGAACACAGGGACTAAATACACTGGGGAAACATCAAGCACAGGTGAGACAATCGCACAGGTGGAGGGAATCATCATCAGAGTGACACACAGAAGGGAGAGCAGGAAAACACCACAAGGAACAGAGGGATTTCAAAATAAAACAGGAAACACACGAAAAGACACAAAACCTGTACACAAAATGGGTTACCTAACTAAAATCAAGAACAGAATCAAGACAGCAAAAAGGAAACACAAGAGGTTTAAACAAGGAACATAATACAAAATAAAACAGAACAAACCATATCATAACATTATGCTGTTATTTGAACAAAAGTCATCATTAGAAAATATAACATCTATAGTGTGTCTCTGAAAATGATGAATCTGATGCTAACAGAAACAAAATGTGTGTGATGAAAAAGGTCGACAAAGAAAAGGACCATATGTTTTATATAGGCCACAGAACTACTAGCAGCAGCTGTAACTTTTAAAGTTTCTTTTTGCTGCTCAAAGGCAAGTACACAACAACCTTCTCTAGATTCCCTGCCCTGTTCCCTTTTCTTCTCTCTGCTATTTCATTTTCCCATTTTACTGCTGGCTGTAAAAGTTTAAGCCAAAACTTGCTGGGCAGAAAACATTAAATCTGCATGGGAGTTGATCACGAACATGGGTTAAGGGAAGGGTAAGGAAAGAAAAAGACAAAAACTAAAGTAATTGTTTGAAATAGGCCTACTCAATGTAGGAGAATGTTTGAGATATATATGTGTTTATAAATTTATATAGACCACAAATGCGCCCCTACCGTATTTGTCTCTGTTAAGTATAAATGTATTAATGGTAGACCTCTTGAGATGTGACACCTCATTTTCAGGAGGGATCTCATGTCCATGTGGAGCTGGAGATAGTTACTATAGATGTATCAACCATGGATAGAGAGATCATGCTAATGTCTACATTAACAGCTATAATGATTATGAACTGGAATGGGGTTAACGAAATGGCCAAATATGTGTTATGTCTGTAATTGTAGTGATTGATGCTTCGTGACTCCACAGCAGCAGGCAACAACATACATCTATTATCAAAGATAATGGATTGTTGAGCACTTTGTCTAGACTTGGAAGGTAAAATACTAACTCTTAACAAGGGCACCCATGAATATTTTTGTGGTTTACAGTTCTCACATAGTCAGAAAACAGAGTCAGTGTTGGTTAAAAGTATAGGCGATATGAGCAGTAGCTGAGGGCACCACACCATGGGTGGCACAAGTGAGCCCCAAACATTATACAATCCCCAATTCCAATGATGTTGGGACGTTGTGTAAAATGTAAATAAAAACAAAATGTTGTGATTTGCAAATCAATTTTATTTGATAAACTTCATTTTTTTTTTGCATATATTGACTCATTTTGAATTCGGTGACTGCAGTACATCCCTAAAAAGCACGGACAGCTGCAACAAAAGACCGGAAAGCTAAGGAATGCTAAAAATAATAATAATAAAAAAAAAACCCTGTTTGGAACTTTCCACAGGTGAACAGGTAAATTGGAGACTGGTACTTTACTGTGGTTAACATGCCCTGTTTACCACAGATGTAAATCAGTTATTCAGTTGTTATTTACGTTTCCACAGCGTCCTAACTTCACTGAAAGTGGGGTGTGTGGATGGAGCCAAAAGTCCATCAGCTTTCTCACTCCTCTTTATCTTGCCTGCTAGATTCAGTGTACCACACCTCTCTATCTTTCCTTCCTGCTCTGTGACATCATATATGAAAAATTATGCTTTTGAGCAGAACCAAAAAATGATATTCCAACATTATTGAGTGTCATCTCAGTTTTCTCTTATTTCTCTTAGATGATGATATGTGCGGAGCTGGAGGAGTGCGCCAGACCATAATCCCGCTCAGAGCACCAAATTATCCAGAGCTGGCCCTGCACAGAGCACACACAAGAGTTTTCCAATATGTTCTGTATATTTAGAGTTTTTTTAGCAGAATTATCCATCATCCACCTAAACTGTCAATGTGTGTGTATGAAGCTAACATCAGCTTTTTTAAGGAATATTATTTACCAGCATAAGTTTATCATTTAATCCTTAAAATAACAGGCATCTTTACTTGGCTATCTCATGCATTATATACTATAAAACACCAAGCATATTTATTAGAATCTGAAAGCTAACTCCTCTCCGACGGGTCGAGGGAGCAACAGGTGTGTCACTTCCGGAAGGTTTGTCCCTTCCCGGCTTCCTTCGAACAGCTTCTCCCGAACTGCGCCGATCTGTGGAGATAACTTCACTGCGCCGCACTGATTTTAGGAGCAGAAACGTGCCTTAGCTCAGGCTTTTTCCCGTGACAGTTAAAGTAGTTTAGAGACTTGATCAGAGTTTCTGTTTCAGTAATGTTTGTCATCATGTTCGGAGTCCCGAGTCAAATCTATGGATAAGTTTAGCTAGCTTTATTAGCAGTTTTAGCTTTGAGCTAGTCCACTAGCCTGTTAATCACTCCACTGTTACATGTCAGAGGTAAGTACACCCGCCAGTGCTCGCGTAGAGTGTGTAAAGGGCCAATGAGTTAAAGCATGTCTGTACTGTTATGCAGAAGACCTCCTCTACATTGACGTGTTTAACCAGCTCCATGGTCACAGCTGAGGTTTATTGAGGATCTTTCTGCTGGTCTGGTGTCTCCAATACACAACAGGTGATTGACACAAAGGTAAAGAGTTAATATTAGATTAAGGAGCATTCAAGATCAACTAGACATTTGGAGTAGCTTCAATTATAATGCCCTCTTAAGGTTTCTGTCTACGACTTGACATGTTGAGATCACTAGACACAATAATAACATGAGAGACAGTAAAAGCAATGGAGGGTGCTTCAATGCACCATGTAGTCTTTGATTTGAGAACAATACATTCAAGGTCCAGTAAGATGCATCTATATTAACATGACATGGTTATTATTCTGATGTTGAGCCAGAGATCAATATGAAACAAACATTATGAGTGTTTACTGTTCCTGCTACACGAATGACTGAATGAATAACCCAGTTCCTTTTTACATAGTGAGTGTCACATGCAGCCAGATGGACCAAAGATCTGAAAACAGGGCAGCGGACTGCTTTTCTCCAGTACACCAACTACTGGGAGTGACCAGAACAGCAGATATTTGGAAAGATGTGGATGAAGTTGTCCATAGTATTCTGTGATTGGATAGTTTAAAGCGATGGAGTCCAGAGATAAGAGGTAAACATAAAGAATACACATTACTGTAATGTTAAAAGAAAAAAGTAGCATCTTGACTTGGACTTAGCTATCTGAGCTGCTTTTTAATTTACATCAATGTAAGAGACATTTTTCAAAGTTATTGTGATGTTTTTAAATGTAAGTGAGTGTTAAAAAAGCTGAAATTGTACTTAAAGTGAAACTAAATGCCTAGCTTTTTCACATGTAAAAATATATCTACGTAACTGGTTTCAACTAAAAGCCCTGATGTGTTTGAAAAAGAGGATACAATGAGATTAAGATTGGTGTCCTTGTTGAGGACTTGGGAGTTATAGTATGCTTATATAACATCATCAAAAGTAAAAGTCAGATCAGAACAGACAGGTTTACTCTACAAAAAGAGATGCCTTTACATAAAAAATAACCCCATCACACTTAAAAATAAGGAAGAATCGAAATGCAAGAGGCATAATTCAGAAAAGCTGTGGTTGACTTATCTGCAAAGTCATTAGATTTCATTGTTGAGACTGTAACGCAGTTGTTCATTTGTACTATGATTTATGAGTGTCAAATAGCTTCATTCATTATGTGGCTTTTGAATGATGTGCTCTCCCATTTCTGCTCATGTGTATGCATTTAACTGGGTATCAGTGTTTTGTTAAGAGTACTCTGCTACAGTTGTTGTTCTCCTGTGAAAATTTCAGTGTGTAAACATTTATTGGCAAAATGAGTCGAGTTTATACTTAAAGACATTTGATGCCGCTAAAATTTAGATCATTTTTCAAAGACAGTTTAAGACCTTGCATTTGTCTTTGGCTCTTCTGGATTTGGGCAGAAAGTTTCCTGGAGGAGGGCCTGTCCCATGGTGATGCGATGTCCAAACTGAAGTATAATAGCATTAGATTTGTGTTTGTTCATTTTAGCACTTTAGGAGAGCAGGCTCAAACATCTCCAGAGCGAGGTCTGCTCCACATCTGGCAGTCAGCAAGCCCGAGTCTACAGCTTTGTCCGGAGAGAGTATTTCTTTCCACGCCTGTCCTGCAGGCTGCCCTTGGAGAACACCATGGGCTCCTACTTACACAAGGTATTTTTTTTTTTATAAAATGATCCTATGTGTGGATATTTTTGGGAAGTTATTAAAGTGAAAACCTAATATTTCTTTAATTAAATTGCTAAAGAACACTTTAGGTATAAATGACATTATCACCAATATCTGTATCAGCAGGTCAAATGGGATTATCATATAGTGTTAGATATTAAAATTTTTGTCAAAGATACAGCCTATTTAGTAGCATCAGCCATGTATATCCTATACACTGGCTGCAGTATTGACAGAATTTACATACTTACCAAAAGGCTTTACCTCATAATCACTCAATGTCTGTTAAGTCAAGTGTTGTCTTTCTTGTTTCACATTTCTTTAGAGACCAAAAAACTGTCAAAATCAAAAACATAGGTCAATTTGAGTGAAATGGAGTGGGTACTCTTGAAAAAAAAAAAAGTGTTGGTATAGATATCATTATCGGCAATAATGAGTTTGGAAATAGTAGCAATAATCCAATGTTGTGCATACCAACTTCAATATAATGTTAATTACATTAAATATGTGAAGTCTGATTGAATTAATATTTATCATCTTATGAGCATTAAATGTTTTTTCCCTTTTTGGTAAGATAGTTCTCTCTCTCTCTCTCTCTCTC
Source organism: Cetoscarus ocellatus (assembly GCA_037902135.1). Taxonomy (NCBI): domain Eukaryota; kingdom Metazoa; phylum Chordata; class Actinopteri; order Labriformes; family Labridae; genus Cetoscarus; species Cetoscarus ocellatus. The sequence continues at coordinate 387,333 of JBAMNC010000671.1, forward strand.
TTTCTCTCTCTCTCTCTCTATATATATATATATATATATATATATATGTATGTATAATTTTTTTTTACAAATACACCACATGCCAGTGCCACTTGTAGAGCGTGATCATAGCACACTGTATTACTATTCCCTGTAACTTAATCATTGCTGTTTTTGCCAGGTGGTCAGGTATACTCTTTCGGTGAGCTGCTGTGGAGGGATTTAAGTGTTCCACTGTCTGCTTCAGTGCTGGAGGCCTCGTTACTGGGAAAGACAATCGTCCGTGTAGCTGCTGGTGGTTTTAACTGTGGAGTTTTAAGCGACATGGGCAATATCTACATGTGGGGGGAGAACACTGCAGGACAGTGTGGATTGACCCAGAGTGGTGCTGTTTCAAACATTACAGGTTTGTTTCATATCGAGTCATTTCTGACCTTTTGTTTTCTTTTCTTCTTTTTTCTTTTGTTTCCTCTGTGTTTTTCTTCTGAGTCTTACTTATTCTTATTCTTATTTGACTAATGAATATACTTATTTGTCTGTTGATGATCATGTCAGTCAGGGTACCATTTCTAGTTTCATCATTTCTTAACCCCCAAATCTTGTACCAGTCTCAGAGCCTTGCCATGTCCCTGTGTTGGACTGTGAAGTTGTTCCTCCCGCCGTGGTTAAGGTGGTAGACCTTGCCCTAGGCCGGGAGCACAGCCTTGCACTGTCAACCCAGAATGAGCTGTGGGCTTGGGGAAGTGGCTGTCAGCTTGGCCTGGTCACCAGTGTCTTTCCTGTATGGAAACCACAGAAGGTGATTATTTTTCGAACAAACTTGACAAATCAGTCAATTTTGATTTACTAATCATATTTTTACAATTTCATAGGTAGAACACTTGGCAGGCAGACATGTGCTTCAGGTAGATTCTCTTTCCCATAGTTGAAGACTGTCACATTAAAATCACAAAATGTGCTGTGACTACAAATACTGTCTTATTCCCCACAGGTGGTCTGTGGTGCTTACCACAGCCTGGCTCTGGTTAGAAGTTTACCCTCAAAGATCTGCAATACCAAGATTCCAGAGAGAGAGGAGCTGGGCCAGTCACCTCAGTTTAGTATGACAGAGAGGAATGAATTGTTGGCAGATGACACTAGCCATTTCTGTCCCCTGGGGGTGGAGCTGACTAAAGTCATGTCAGATGAGGTAAACATTGTTTATAAATGAAAAACTAAAGAAAGTTATATGTATTTACCCTTCACCAGTACCAGGTTTCCAGCTGAAGTCTTGCTATTGCTCACAGATAATAATTTTACACATGAAAGACAGTCAGTCATGTTTTTTGAGTTGTTTGCTGCCCTCTTTGGAATACATTTCCAGACCCCTCCAAGAAGAAGAAGCCCCAGACCAAGGCCCCGACACAGTGGAACACCAGCTGGCAGTAGCCCTTGCTCTAAGCCTGAGACCCATGAGCTCACTGACCCTGTCACTCAAGTAGATGGCAGCCACTTGTCTCACTCCTTATCAGTGCTTGATCAAATTGAGCTTCAGAACCTTGTCCACAAAAATTCAAGTTTCTCATGGGACCGAATTACAGGGCCAGGGGATTCTGACTCGGTGTGCAGTTACGCTTCAGGTCAGAAATTAAGTCAGTGAGATACTCTCATTTTTGTTTTACATATTGATATCTCAGTTAATTTGTTTTAAAGCATTTTGTGATGTTTCTGTGTTTGTTTTGCTTGTCTACATGCCTGTTTATTTTTTCCCTTATTCTTAGTTTTTGTTTTTCTTCTTTTCCATCATTAATATTCCCAGATGACAGCTGTGTTTCTTCTACTCCATCTTCTGATCTTTTGACTTCCAGTTTCAAAGAAGAATTACAACTCAAGAGCCAAGCCGACAGGTCAGATTAAGATGAGTGTAAACAAGATTTAGGTTTGGTCAAGCTTGCACAATTAGTGTTATGGTAAAACTGTGTGAAGAAGATGTTGTTGCTCGCATAGCTAAAAGGTCATTTTTGACTTAAGTTCAGAATATTATGGCCCTTTTCCACCAGCACACCTTAGCCCTACTCTACTCTACTGTACTCGGCTCTACTCAGTTTGTGTTGCGTTTCCACCGGCACAGTACCTCCTTAAACAAACCAGTTTTTAGTACCTACTCTGCTCTGGTTCTAAGCGAGCTGAGTCGACACTAAAAGGTGACGTCGACCGACTGCCAGCTACTGATTGGTCAGAGAATGTCGTCACCGGTGAGTCGCGCGACGTCCAAAACAGGACTGCAGTACATGCGCTTTGTTACTTTATGGCAATAACTTGCTGCCATCACAATGTTAAACCCAGGACTTTATCATTACGAGCTAGCTAACAAGCTAGCGGTAGCTTCCATTAGCTTACCCTCATACGTCTTTTCTTTGCAGCCCGATTGCTCTCGTCCTCGGCTTCAAACTGTTGTATAGCTTCCAAAACTCTCCTGTACTTCTCAAGGGTATTTCTTGTCGCCGCCTGCAGCCTCCTTCTGCTTTCCTCTTTCATTTGGTTTGTAACAAAAAGCCACAGACCGAGCATCAAGTATACTTTTGCCTCCAAGTCCTCCATTGTTTTGGTTGTTGTGTCGCGCTCAAAATGACATGAACGCAGTGTCGCCCAGCTGTTTCACGGTGACCCCGACCCCGCTGGGTAGGGAACTGGGCTGGTGGAAAAGCAGCACAATGCGAGTAGAGTAGAGCCGGGTAGAGTCGGGGAAGGGAGAGCCGAGTAGAGTAGGGCTAATGGAAAAGGGCCATCAGAGGGGTTTTCTACAAATGAAGAGGCTTACATCGACATCTACACAAAGAGGAGATCTCACTGACAGTGTGTCTGCTGCTCTGCTCTCGAATCCTACAGTAACAGTGGAGTAACAGTAGCATACTCCTCTCCAGCGTGTTTGGAAGAAGTTCAGCTTTTTCTTGCTGGGGAGAAGAAGGCCCTACAGGGGCAGAAGAGTTCAAGTCTCATAAATATAAACCAGAGGGCAAATGCTGCGAACAGAAGACGCTCCCTGCCTGGGACACCTGCCTGTGGTAAGAATGGTACAGTGTGACGGTTAAACAACACTTTACTGGACTAATATCTGCGCCAAATGTATTTAGGAGGCTATTTTCTTACCTTAATGGGAAATAGGTTGACTTCTTTCGTATTGGAATACTTGAATCCGTTCAGATACCTCACTCTTTGTTTTTCTTAAAGTTTGCATTAATTAGAAAAACAGTTATGTCTGCCATATAAAAATGAACATGCTTTTGGTATGTTTACTTTTTTTTAAAACTTTGGGCAGAATTAAGCTGTTTCCCTCTATTTTCAGTATAACCATTGACGCCATCATCACATTGGTGGTTAAAATAAAGTATGTCTTCCAGCTCTACAATGCAGATTTTCCAAAATGTCAATTTTTGCACAATTTTGAATGTTTAATTAAAGCATAAGAAGTCACAGCAGGCAAACAGGCCAAAACAGTTAACGGCAAAGCCAATTCTTGTATTCAAAAAGTCAGTGACTATGGCGTCATGGTACTGTGGAGGTTTAAGGAGTTTGGTGCATTAACCCAAGATTTTACACCCAAAATGCAAAACATGGCCAAAGTCCTGAAAATGCATCCCTCACCTTAAGCCTGTAGATAATATCTGCAAAATTAGCAAGTTCTGCTCGTAGTTGAAGTTGCAGCATGGCTTAAAAGCACAAATGTAAACTCAAACAGTAGCACACAATACACTCTCAGCCTCTTTTTTCCCCCCAACTATATACATTTGCTCTCTAAATTCTTGCATCTCAGTTTAAATATTTTACAAGTCAAGCTCACTGCATCTCTACCGTGGTTATCTTGAGAAAGTAAGATTTACTTTTGAGATAACTATACTCTCTACCAGGGGAAAACCCTAAGATGTCAATGATTGATTTAAAGATGTGACACCTTTAACTAGAATGATACGAAAAGGCAGCCCACAAAACGATATTTGAAATTTATTAAGTCGTTAAATCACTGTCTGTGGCCTCAAATCAGCGAAACCATAGAAAATAAATATCGAAATGAAATGCAAAATTTGCTCTACAGGGATGTTTATGATTAGTCAGTGCAGTCATTTATCTTCTCATTAGTGTCCTGGATTCAAGAGGTTAAGGATTGATAGATGTCTTTAGTTAATATCATAACGGATGTTTTATGATGCATTTTCTATTAATCTATATCTTAATGTCATTATTAGATAAAGAGCTAAAAAGTTCATAACATGTCTGATTGAACAGAAGGAGGAGGAATGTCAAATGGAACCAAACTAAAAAAAACAATGTCACTGTTGTAAGATGAGATGTTTGACTCACAGGGTCTCCAAGAAGACAGAGGCAGTGTGCATGCAAACCATCACAACAGAGCCAACGTGGGGGGCAGGCTGCTGGAGATGGGCTGCCAACACTGGAGACTGAAGTGTGGAGCTGGGGCCGTGGGTCTGAGGGACAACTTGGCCATGGAGATCAGCTTGCCAGGTACTCTTAATTAGCTAGAGAATTCTTAGATGTCATTTCAACATTTTAAGTCATACTTTAATCAGTGAGTATCACTAAGGTGCCATTTATGCTTTCATTTAGTACGAACTTACTTTTTGGATTATTTGTGAATTATGATATTTTCTGAAAATATTACCTTCACATCAAAATGCTGATTTACAGAATTACTGTTTAAGTTGCTACAAAGTTAAGCAAACAAGACTTAACTCTTGCACAGTGCCGTATTAAAACGGCTGGCATGAGCAGATAGTAGGTGATATTGAACTCACCCAGATGCACATGTAGTACTACAAGAATTATCCAGTTTGGAATAAACCAACCAGAGTCCCTTGTGTTTAAAGTTATTTTTCTGTGTATGTTTGTGCATTTGTCTCTAGACTTCAGCCTCTGTGTGTCAAGTCTTTGACAGGCGAGGACGTGATCAAAGTCACTGCTGGCTCACATCATTCTTTGGCTCTTACAGCTCATTGTCAGGTAACAGGCACAGAGCATGTACAGGCACATACCCAATGCATGTTCTACAAACTCTTACCTTATATTTCACAGGTTTACTCATGGGGCAGCAACATGTGTGGCCAGCTGGGTCATGTCAGCAGTCCTTTCACTGTTCCACAACTCATTAAGGTACATAACATGTCTGTCTTTCATGACCATTTTATATTCACTCAGTCATCAGTGCAACTAATTTATATTATGTCAGCGTTTTGTTATCATACAGATAACTCAAAGTGACAGAAAATCAGAGATGTGGCCTTACAGTGCTCAACACATTTATTAGACCACCCCCCATGTGATTTTTATGCCACAACTGCCCTAAATTAACGGACCTTGTTAATGCTTAAATAATTTATGTTTCAGTAAAGGTTAATACACCAGTGTGTGGGAGTTCTTAAGCTGAATTTTTAATATTTTTAACAAAATTATTTTTTATCCATTTTATGATTTACTGTTTACAAAAAAACCCAGAGAAAATATGTAGCTCAGTGAGCCAGCTCAAATTTGGGTATAAAAAGGTGAACTCGATTAAAATTCCTCATTCCTGCTCAAAATGCAGGTCCGATAACAAAAACTTTTTTAGTTTACAACTATTTCAAGGCCCCATATTTTGCTTCTTTTCTGCAGTTTAACATGGATCTTTGACGTCTTTATGAAACGTTAGTAACATGCTTTGGTCCAAAAAGCCCATGAATAAAGCACAGCTGCATTCTTTCAATGCTCACATAACCCCTCTGTTCAGAATGGCTGGTTTTGAGGGCGGTCGCCCTCATATGCTAATGAGCCAGAGCAAAGCAGCGTACAGCGTACGCAATTCACGACAGACCTGCAGCGTAACTCAAGCAAAGCAGGCGCTCCAGCCACGACCCGCTTACAGTCCTGAACACATTCAAACCCTTAATTCATGGCAGTTACCGCACACACGGTTACAACAGCAAAGCTCTTTTCCCCCAACATCACAGGCTAACGCACAACATGCTAACTGCAGTGGGATAGCCACAACTTAGCCTACCTTCTGGGCTAACGTTCGCACAAACGGAGAGATTTGGGGTCGGGCAAAGGACTGATTATACTCAGCCAACTGTTAAGCTTCTCTTCCTGAACACACACGATCTGGTTTCCCCAAAAACATTACAGGCTAACGCACAACATGCTAACCTCGGCCTAGTCACCGCAGTGGGACTGATTATATTCAGCCAACTGTTAAACTTCTCTTGACTAATGTAAGAATGCTCATACATTGAAGTTCATCCTTCAGACTTTCAACAAGTAACGTGAACACTGACGAACATGTTGTGCGGTTACCTCTGGTTCACTTCACCCTGCTGTTAGCATTAGCTCGTAGCAATGAGCAAAATAAATACTACACAGCATTAAAATACTCACATTTCCATCATCAGGTTTGTTGACAGATTGTTGGTACTGATCCTGGATTCAGGGAAAGTCTAGTTCCCAGTCCTGTGTTGAACTGACTGAAGCTGAAGAAGCAGTCGGCCGTGAAGTGACTGGCACACACATACAGGTTTTAGCCGACTGTAGCTGCTCATTCCCTTCAAAAATAAAATTAATCCACTGGGCCCTTTGGTCCTCTGAGGCTGGTAGCCTATATGTGAAGATATATGTGGCTGTTTACAGCCAACAACTGAGCAGTGACAGCTTCGGAGCTTAGACATGCTGAACACAGATCTCTCACTAAGAATAAAAACAACATGGCGGCACTTCAGAGAGGAATCTCTCCAGCAGCGGGGGAGGGGGATACTTGGATAGATGAATCAGGTTAGAAATGCAAATCAAAAAATGTACTGTTACGTAACAGTATATCCACAGACTCAACAGCTTGCTGAATACCGTGAGTTTACATTCATGCAGCCTGCTAAATACAGTTTTTTTTGTCTAATATCACATTTTGTGGGCTGGGAGGAAGGCCAAACACCCATAAATGTGTTCAAAAGCCTTAAAAAAGTGTTTTTTGCATATGTCCCCTTTAAAGAAAAAAAGAATGATTTATAATTTTTTTTTGTTTGTTTTTATGACAGGTGGTCTTATAAATTTGTTAAGCACCATAAATCTTGACTTGAACTTAAGTTAGTTTTAGGTCACAGTTATGATCCATTGAGTGTGTTGTGTATTTAAGTTAAGTCATGCTAGTTATTTTAATAAGTTAATAATGAAAAAGCAGTGAAGTTGGTGAATACATAATAGATCATTATTTTGTTTGAGTAGTCTTTCTTCTGGTGAATGAATGGTAAAGGTGCACCGATGTTACTTGCAGGGAAAGGAATTTACCAATTTTAGGCCCTGACCAGTGACCGACCAGTCCTCACAGACATAGCAGGTCTTTTTACCAACTCTAATTGCACACACACAACCCCTTTCATGCTACTCACAGATAAATAAGCCCTGAAGAGGCTGCTGAACTCGGCCATCTACAGTAGATTCACTGTGCAGTTGCCCTCCCAAAGAGACTGAGCTGCTGTCGGACTGAACAGGAAAACAGTAACAGGTCTGTTGATATTTAGCAGATATAAAGCAGGATAAAAAAATTCAACCATACTGTTCGCTTAGGCAGAGACAAGGAGAGGGCAGGCAGAAGTTTGAAAGAGTATTTAAACAAAGCACTGACTGTAGTTATTTATTTTATGATTATTTTCTTCAATAGAATTCGAGAGGATGAATCTGAGGAGAGTGAGGCAGCAAATTCTCTGTTATGATTTTATCTAGTTATTAAAAGAGTCAAAAAGAAAGTCACTGTGACTGTTTGGATGATTAAAATGATGTACAGTTTAATTACTTTGTTTTAGTAGAGATTTTTATACATTTTGTCCACGGTTTCCTTAATACATGGAAACACTTAAACCAAAAATGATGGCATATATAATGTAAAGTTTTAAAGAAGAATAAAGGAAATAAAGGTTTGTTTGGTTTTTTTCAAATAATGACTTGGTCTCACCTCTGCAGAAAATTACTGATGAAATAAAAGCCTCAGTTCTGGTAAGACCTAGTTCAATCAATCAATCAATCAACCAATTAATTAATCAATCAATCTTTATTTGTATAGCACCAATTCATAACAAGTGTTATCTCAAGACACTTAACAGTAGAGCAGGCTGAAGACAAACTTTTTAATTATGGATAAAAATATATATACATAGATACCTATACACATATACACACGGACAAAATTGTTGATACTGTTCTGTTAAAGAAAGAAAAACCCACAAAGGTCACTGAAATAACTTGAAACTGACAAAAGTAATAATATTTTTTTTTTTTACTGAAAATAACTAATGAAAATCAGACATTGCTTTTGAATTGTGGTTCAACAGAATCATTTTTAAAAAACAAACTAATGAAACTGGCCTGGACAAAAATGATGGTACTCTTAACTTAATATTTTGTTGCACAACCTTTTGAGACAATCACTGCAATCAGGTGATTTCTGTAACTCTCAAAGAGACTTCTGCACCTGTCCACAGGTATTTTGGCCCACTCCTCGTGAGCAAACTGCTCCAGCTGTCTCAGGTTTGAAGGGTGTCTTCTCCAGACTGCATGTTTCAGCTCCTTCCACAAATGTTCAGTAGGATTTAGATCAGGGCTCATAGAAGGACACTTCAGAATAGTCCAATGTTTTGTTCTGAGCCATTCTTGGGTGTTTTTAGCTGTGTGTTTTGGGTCATTATCCTGTTGGAGGACCCATGACCTGTGACTGAGACCAAGCTTTCTGACACTGGGCAGCACATTTGGCTCCAGAATGCCTTGATAGTCTTGAGATTTCATTGTACCCTGCACAGATTCAAGACACCCTGTGCCAGATGCAGCAAAGCAGCCCCAGAACATAACTGAGCCTCCTCCATGTTTCACAGTAGGTACAGTGGTCTTTTCTTTGTATGCTTCATTTTTGTCTCTGTGAACATAGAGCTGATGTGACTTGGCAAAAAGCTCCAGTTTTGTCTCATCTGTCCAAAGGACATTCTCCCTGAAGCTTTGTGGCTTGTCAATATGCATTTTGGCAAATTCCAGTCTTTCTTTTTTATGATTTGCTTTCAACAGTGGTGTCCTCCATTAAGTCCACTTTGGCTCAAACAGTGATGGATGGTGTGATCTGATACTGATGTACTTGACCTTGGAGTTCACCTCTAATCTCTCTGGAAGTTGTTCTGGGCTCTTTGGTTACCATTCGTATTATCCGTCTCTTCAACTTGTCATCAATTTTCCTCTTGCAGCCTCGTCCAGGGAGGTTGGCTACAGTTCCTGTGGACCTTAAACTTCTGAATAATATGTGCAGCTGTAGTCACAGGAACATCAAGCTGCTTGGAGATGGTCTTATAGCCTTTACCTTTAACATGTTTGTCTATAATTTTCTTTCTAATCTCCTGAGACAACTCTCTCCTTAGCTTTCTGTGGTCCATGTTCAGTGTGGTACACACCATGATACCAAACAGCACAGTGACTACTTTTCAGCCTTTAAATAGGCAGACTGACTGATTACAAGTTTGAAGACACTTGTGATGCTAATTACAGGAAACACCTTAGTTTAACATGTCCCTATGGTCAAATCATGTTCAATCTTTTGTAGAGGTACCATCATTTTTATCCAGGCCAGTTTCATTAGTTTGTTTTTTAAAATGATTCTGCTGAACCAAAATTCAAAAGCAATGTCTGATTTTCATTAGTTAATTTTTAGTATTTTTTTATTTATTATTACTTTTGTCAGTTTCAAGTTATTTCAGTGACCATTGTGGGTTTTTCTTTCTTTAATTGAAGGGTACCAACAATTTTGTCCATGTGTGTATACACATACATACATCCAAAACCCAACATGAATCTATGATGGCGCAAGAAAAAAACTCTTTTTAGCAGCAGGAAATCTTGAATGTGAATCCCAGTCTCATGATGTACAGCCATCCACCAATGCTGTGGTTGTATATTTTTATTCTGAAACAGAAACTAGAGCACATGAATATCAAGGCAAATTTGAGGGAAATTAAAGGAAGGAAGTTAAATTGTGTGTCATTTATAGTGTTTAATTGGTATATTTTTACACACATTAAAAATTATGAATGAATATATCAGAGAAAGATGCTTCAACGTCATAACACTGCCTTAATGCATTAACATAAATTCTGGGCATTCAGATACCAAGTGATTTCCCCTTTTGCTTTATTTGTGCACATTTCACCCCCATTTGATATTTTTGACCTGAGAGTAAATATGGAGGTGATCTGGGATGCTTTCATCTGAAGTGACATTGTCTTGTAAATTTAATGTGCACTGACATGCATTAAACACACCCATGTCCCCTAATAACTTACAAACGAGAACCTACCCCTTTTGGTTCCCCTTCGTCTACTACTACTTTTTTTTTGTCAAACTTTAGAGAAAACTGTGTTCTTCCTCAGGTCTTTCTAGCAGTTAAGGCACTCTTGAGGGCTTGGTGAGCAACACCACTACCCCTGGTGAAAAATGGCATGGAACTGATGTACAGGCTGTACAGATGTTAATCAGTGGTAATGTCTCTTACAAATAGGGTCACTGCATCAATGTGAAGCACCGTACAAACATTTTAGGCAGGTGTGAAAACAATGCTATAAAGTAAGAATACCTTTAAAAAATCTGTAGGAATGTTAATATTTTATTTTCTTTCTATTAAAATGCAAAATGATTGAACAGGAAACAAATTAATATTTAATGAGACCACCCCTTGCCTTCAAAACAGCAACATTTTTTCAAGGTACTCTTGCATGCAGCTTTAAGGTGCGTTCACACCGAATGCGACTTTGCGACCGAGATCGCGTCACAAACCCAAGTCCTGTCGCCTGTACTTGGCTCATTTTGTCGCCGTCGCTTTTGCTCAGTGACATCATGCCCGGTCGAGTTTCACCCCGTGATCATAACATATATCATATAATAAGACATATTAGCTGACATTATTCCAACTGTATCCATTTCACTCACCTACCAGCCACAAAACACTGCAGCTGATGGCCCTGCAGCAGCATCTTCTGTGAGTTCTCTGCGGTCTGTCTAGGCAGAACTAATGTCCTCACGAGCTAATGTTTCCACACGGATATAGATTGTCACTCTGTGAACCGGAATAAAAACAGTCTGTCACAGGTGTCATCACACACCCACACAACAGTGATTGGCTCTTGCAGTGCGACATCGCCTGAAGAGTTCAAACTTTTTAACTTTGGCAACGGAGCACGGCGACCTGCTCCGTGTCACACGCGACCCCAGAGTTCCCATCTGCAGAAACAGAGGGGCCACCCCCATGTCTCCAAAGATGTGACCAAGTTGCCCAGAATGCGTCCGTCACATCAAGTGTTATCTGGTCGTGGCTGATCGTGGCTGTACATTGACTTTTTACGGAGAGTGGTCACTGAGGTCGCCCAAGTCGCGTTCGGTGTTAACGCACCTTTAGGAGAAGCTCTGCACACAGGCTGTTCCAAACATCTTGGAGAACTAACCTCAGATCGTGTGTGAATGTAGACACCTACAGGGCTCCTTCTTTTATGCTGGAGATAGCTCTAATGACACTGGCTGTATGTTTTGTGTTATTGTCCTGCCGCAGAATACATTTGGCACCGGCCAGACCCCTACCTTAAGTTACTACATTGTAGAGAAACCACACCATCAATCTTGACCAAATCCCCAACTACATTTGCAGAATGGCGGTGAAGCATCACGGGGGCATAAATATTACAGCTTGACAGGCAGTGAGAATGTGACTCAGCAACAACCTTTAAGTTGTGGCGTTGTTTAGAGATATTTTGAAAAGCTATTTTTTTACTGATTTTATAATGATTGAGTCTGCCATTTGTTCACATTTTAGGCATGTTTTTAATGATTAAATAACTACAACAGAGTTTCAAGTTAATGTTTCTTGAAAAAATTGAACTTTTCAGTGTCAACCTCATTTTGTCTAAACAAAGTGTACCTTTGATAGCAGAATTACAGCATGCACTATAATTCCTTAAGAGAAATTAAGTTTAATGTACAGCATATTTTGAAATCATGAAAGCAAAACTTGTTTTGTGGGATTTCTGTGTTATATAATGTTTTTATTCTTAGAGAGGGAAAAAAACAGTTAAAATTTTGTTATTTTGAGGTTTGTGTGGAAAAATCTGAGATTTTATTTTTAGGCCATGTTGTCCAACCCCAGCTGTTACTAACATTCTCTGGTTTAATATACTGTTTAGACATGGTGTAAATTGCTAATGGCATGCATTTTTTCCCATATCTGCTGCTGTAGCTGTCTGATGGTCTTCGAGTTTGGGACATCTCAGCTGGTCAGAGTCAGTCCCTCCTCTTGGCTGATGGGGACGGTGTCCAGCCAGTCCTTTTGTACTGCGGTCAGCAGTTTGAGTCCATATCAGTACAGAGTGAGAGGCCACACAAAAACCGAAGGTCATTCCAGAGGTCACCCAGCAGAGCAGAGACTTACACTGTGAGACCCACCCTGCTGCCATTCTGCATGGAGGTTTGTGTGTTAAAAACAGAACAGGATCAACAGTAAAGAATATGGGGGAAGCATTTTTCTAATTGCATCATTTTTATTCACTTTTGCATAAAAAGTTTCCAAAACGGACACAAAAATTACATCTGTTATCAAAAAAAATTGTGATCATACAGCATAAATCCATAAAAAAGGCATCACACAGAGACAGCAGTCAATTTTATTATTTGAAAATCTGAAATGGAAAAGGGACAAAAGGAAAAGACTTACCATGAAGATGAAGAGAAAGACTTTGTCAGGTTGTTGGCGTATCACTGTGTAAAGTAGTACATAACGGAAACATCTTGGACTGTCTTTGTAGATGGGTTACATCAGCAGCGTGTGCTGTGGTGGTCCTAGCTGTGCGGTGTTGGCAGATCAGAACGTGAAGGGCTTTATCTCGGCTATCCATGAGCTGGCCTCCAAAGAAAGGCAGTTTTTCTGCTGGTTGAGCAACACCAGAAAACATCTCCTTGAACCGCTGCGCAGTAGAGGTCAGAGTTTTTCTTACTACCACCTGCTAACAAATATCTGACAATAGTAGTTCTTCTTTTCCATCTCTGCACCCCATGTGTCAGGGTTTAATAATAAGAATTAAGATACTTTAATTTTGACTGAAAAGAACAATAAATCTTCAGATGACAGCAATGTGAATTCAGAAACTTCCTTGTGCTGTAATGGTGAATGCCTAAACTGAAGTGTTTGTTTGTGCACTCTCCTCTACAGAAAGTGTCTGTTCATCACACGGCGAGCCATGCACTCACCTCTTCCTCTCTCTTTTTGAGAGTTTCATTCGTCTGAGCCTCCTGATTGGGCGCCATTCTACTTCGCTCAGCTACTTCCTTAATGATGCGCAAGGACAAGAAGTCACTTCTCTTCCTTTGCTGACACATACTGAATACTTTATAGACATTTTTAAAGAGTAAGGGTCCATTTAACCTCAGTACAAAAAACATCTATTTATAAAAACCTGTTGATTTATTATTATTATTAGTAGTAGTAGTAGTATATAATGATTTATATGCTTTGGTAGTAAAAAATAAAGCTGGTTAAATACCAATATATTTCCCCAAAGATCAATACCCCATAAAGAAGATCCAAAGTGGCTTGCAGCATCTGGACTCTGTGACTGGAATTTCTTTTGTTAACATTTTCTCTTGTATCAATTGTTGCTAGAATTTGATGACATTGCTGTGAAAATCTATTGAAAAAACAACAGAGTTGGTGAATGAAATTGCAATTTTTTTTTTTCAAAATGTCTGCTGTTTTAGATATTTAACTCTATCCTCTTGCTGTGTCTCCAGGTATTGTTCGTCGGTAGATGACCTCCATGTGATGGGTGGATTCCAGCTACTGAATAAACTTTTACCGTAAGCTCTTTTAAAATGTTTCTCAGTTCTGTTACTTGTTATGTGTAGCTAACCTAACTTTGGGCGTTAAAAATTGCCAGTGAAATGGACTTAAGCATCCATGCTTCCTTTAATAATAAAACCATATAAATTTATGTTAAGCTAAAAAATCCCAAAGATAAAGCTAATGGTTGATCTTTAATCAGCTGAAAACAGACAATATATGGACGAGGGCATTGCTAACACGTGCTAAGTGTTTATCTTTGTTCAGTGAGTGTTTAGGCTCTCAGCAGACTGAGCTGGCACAGCTGTGTGTATCAGACCAGTGTGACAGCAAAGATGTTGATCTGGTTTCCCTGTTCTACTGGCCCCTGCAGCAGCTCCACAACTACAGCCGAGTCCTGCTCAAACTGGCAGCCTGTTACGAAGTGGTGAGGCTAACCTTTCCCAGTTTCATTTTGACACTCTTTTTTTATGTAAGCTATTAATGTTCCCTTTTTTCACCGTCTGCTCCTTTGGGCTTCCCATCATTGAGAAATACTGTATATTTTTTTACTTTTTCACTTTCATTGTGTTGATGTAACTAACAAACCAATATACTTAAGGACTTCTTCCTGAATACACTGATTATGAAGATACAGAATGGAACAAAATAAGGTTTAAAACACATTACTCCTATGTCTGTGTGTTGACAGCTACAGTAAGAGCATTTACTGAAAAACAGAGATATTTGCTATTTTTTGTAACATTGGGCAGACTTTGATCACGAGAAGATCAAGTATTTATGGTCTTTACCAATTATATATGTGTGTGTGTATGTGTGTATGTAATCATGGTATTATTTCACTTGTTTGCATTTATTTAGTTTTTGTTTTTTTGTTTGTTTTCTGTAGTTTTACCAAAGGAGACAACACCCTGTATGACTTACCTTTTACTTTGATGCATCAGATGCTAAAGGCTAACTGTTGTGTCTGAGTGAGTAGCCAAATGGCTTGGACAAAGAATCTAGAGCTGCCATCTTGGGAATAAGGATCTTTTTTCTGCTATAGAAACTAAGTCATGTGCCATCCCATCTCTTGTGGAGTTGTGTGCATGTTTATTTGTAATCACAGTGAAAAATCACAGTTGAATGTGTCTCATTTCCTAAGTCCATGCTGTTTTAGATGTTGCTACTTATTCTTATATTTTCCCTGTCCAGGATGTGGAAAAAGTAATTTTCTTATTTTCTGCATTGGTACCTGTCAATATTGGATGTAAATATTATGAAAATTTAAATGTTTAAACACTTTAGGTAACAGCATCAAAATATTGATTGAATTTTGAAAGCTATGGAAATTTATTTTCTGTTTTGAATTGGAATAGGTGAAAGGTGAATGCAATTGTTATTTCATTAACTATGTACAAAATAAAAAAGAAACCCTTTTCAGGTTTTTCACCCTCTGTCTCCTGCAGTTAACTCCTGAGTATCAGTCTCTCCATCAAGGCAGTGGTCTGTATGAATCCCTGTCTTTATCACTGATCCGGAGGAAAAAAGAGGCTGAGACCACTTACCTCTTCTGGAAGACAAATCCAGGAAAAACTACTGTGAGCATAACTTTTCTTAACTTAAACAAGCAACCAGTCTCCCTGATACTACTGTTTAAATGCGAAAATGTTGGACAGTTTTGTTGCAATGATTTAACCGACAGAGGACATAGCTGGAAATTATTAGATCTAACTACAGCTAAACAACTGAACTTGTGACATCCCTTTAACCTCCCAGGGATAGCAGTGCTCTTCTTCACAAATAACTGCAAAACTTAGATTTACCAAAAAGGACTATCTGAGTGTGTGAGTACTTGTTTAATTCACAGGCTTTCATGCCATCTTAGTTACAATGCAAACTGGAGTTAGATTAGATAAGTTTACATTAGATAGAACTTTATTTATCCCTTGGGAAGACTCCCTTAGGGTAATTAAGACTCCAGTAGAACAATTTTTAGCAGATAAAAAGATAGATATAAAAAGATAGATATAAAGAAATACAGAAATATAAATAAATAAAAATGTAAACAAAAATAGAAGTATGGCTACTGGCTGGCTACTTCTGCTCCTTCCCGTCTTCAATCTTCCTGTCACTTCTCCTCCTCCTCAGTGAGGAGTTGTACAGTCTGATGGCCTGAGGGACAAAAGGGTTTCTCAGTCTGTTGGTCCTGAACTTGAAGGAGCAGCCTGAGGCTGAACAGGCACCTCTGGTTGCTGATGACAGTGTCCAGAGGGTGACTGGCATCGTCCAAAATGTCCAGCAGTTTGTCCAGTGTCCTCTTCTCTGCCACCGTCACCAGAGAGTCCAGCTTCATGCCGACCACAGAGCCGGCCCACCCGATCAGTTTCTCTCTCCTGCTTTCGTCCTTCTTGGATGTGCTACCCCCCCAGCACACTACAGAGTAAAAGAGGATGCTGGCTACCACAGACTGGTAAAACATCTGCAGGAGTTTCCCACAGATGTTTAAAGACCGCAGCCTCCTCAGGAAGTCCAGCCTGCTCTGTCCCTTCCTGTACAGGTGGTCAGTGTGGATCGTCCAGTCCAGTTTGCTGTCCAGCCACAGGCCAGGGTACTTGTAGGAGTCCACAGCCTCCACCTCAGCTCCCTCAATCAGAACTGGTCATGGTCTTGGTCTGGACTTCCCAAAGTCCATGACCATCTCTTTTGTCTTCGAGGTGTTGAGCTGTAGGTGGTTTGTGTGGCACCAGACAGCAAAGTCCCGCACTAGGCTCCTGTACTCCTCCTCTCTGTCGTCCCTGATGCATCCAATGATGGCTGTGTCATCGGCAAACTTCTGCATGTGACACAGCTCAGAGGTCTAGCAGAAGTCCACGGTATACAAGGTGAAGAGAAGAGGGGGCAGCACCGTGCCCTGGGGTGCTGCGGTGCCGCTGATCACAGTGTCAGACGTGGTGTCCTTCAGCCTGACTTACTGCAGCCTGTCAGTGAGGTAGCTGGAGGTCCAGGTGACCAGGCAGGAGTCCACTTGCATCCTGTTCAGTTTGTCCAGGAGCACAAGGGGCTGGATGGTGTTGAAGGCGCTCAAGAAGTCCAGGAAGAGAATCCTCACCGTGCTGCAGCCCTTATCCAGGTGCGAGTGGGCTCAGTGAAGCAGGTAGAGGATGGCATCCTCTTCACTAACACCTGCCCGGTATGCAAAGACCATCCTGGGCTAGTTGCACCTGGGGTCTGAAGAGGTGGAGGAAGAGCCGCTCCAATGTCTTCATCAGGTGTGAGGTGAGTGCCACTGGTCTGAAGTCATTCAGCTTGCTGGGCCGGTCCCTCTTAGGAACTGGAATGATGCAGGATGTCTTCCAGAGGGTGGGCACTCTCCCTAGCTGCAGGCTAAGGTTGAAGATGTGTTGTAGCAGTTCTCCCAGTTAAGCGGCGCAGGCCTTCAGTCGTCGCAGACTCACCTTGTCCAGGCCTGCTGCTTTCCTGGGGTGCAGCTTCCTCAGCTGTCCTGTGACCTGGTCCACAGTGACGTATGGAGGGGGCTGTTGTTAAGATGTCCTAGGAGAGGTGTGCTGAGGGAAGAAGGAGAGGTGGCTGAACCGGTTGAAGAAGTCGTTAAGTTCATTCACCCTACATCACTGGTCTTTGTGTTGTAGCCTGTGATGGTTTTCACACCATCCCAGACCTCCCTCATGTTGTTCTCTTTCAGCTTCTGCTTCACCTTTCTCCTGTAGCTGTCCTTCTCTTCCCTCATGCAGCGTTTAACCTCCTGCTGTGCAGCTCTCATCTCCTCCTTGTTTCTGCTCCTGAAGGCGGCCTTCTTCCTGTTGAGGACAGCTTTGACTTCCCTTGTTACCCGAGGTTTGTTATTGGGGTAACTCCAGAAATGATCATCAGTGCCTCAGGGTGCTGGGTCTGCAGCCTTGCTGTGATGAAGTGGATCTTCTCACATGCAGAGGCTGCATCCACCCTAAGAGGGATGTAAACACAGACCTTGATCACGTGACTCAGCTCCCTCAGCTGATAATATGGCTGTAGGCTAACGGCTAGTAGCCCGAGGTCTCCGCAGAACAAGACCGTCTTTACAGAGATATGTCCTGGGTTACACCAGCGGTTGTTAATGTAAACGATGAGTCCTCCACCTTTGTTTTTCCTGCACGCTTTAGTGTCTCTGTCAGCTCTCACAGCAGTGAATCTTAGCCCGGCCTTACAGCCCCTGGGTCTCCTCAACTCTGCTGGGATGGGGTGTCGTATCCTGGCTCGTCCTTTAAGTTTCAGAGCCAGAAGTTCCTCTCTTGAATAAATAAGAATACTGACTCTTGGTAGCATTTTACGAAGGCACTGTCTCCTGTTATCGTTGGAACTGGCTCCTGGTAGCATTTTAGAGTTAAAAATATCCATGGGATATACATAAAACAAAAAATGTCTCCATGAGGAGAGCAAAAAGGGGTAGAAAGGATGAGAAAAAGTTATAATATGATAAAAAAAATAGTTAAAAATGGGTAAAAAAATCTAATAAAAGAGATAAGAACTGGAGAGCTACTGGAGAGGCAGCCGTTTACCTACAGCGCCATAGGATGTTGGAGAGAAGGTTGTTAATTCAGAGAAAATGTATTATAAGGGCTGTAGGATTCACATAACTTCAGTAATGAGAAATCAGTTAGATAATTACATCAGTTTTCCCCAAACTTCTCCTGTTGGACCATCCCTGTATGGATGAAAATGTTTTGGTCCCCTCCCTCGCCAAACACATATAAGAGACAGATAAACATAATCTGTATACTAAAGCACATTGGCCAAAATATTTAAAAGATATTTATTGTTATATTTTGTTGAAGGTAGCTTGCACATCCATTTTAATTTGTCCCTTAGCTATTTGTGACAGAAGTTCTGGCAAAGTACAACACAGCTGTTTTCAAAACATTTGTTTTCATGTGTTAATATGTTTGTTCATCAGGAGGTCCTGCGAATCCCCAAACGTCGTGTGGTGTGCGAGAGCAGCAACAGATCTTTGACTCTGCAGAATGCTGGGCGCTTCTCTAACCACTGGTTCATGCTGTTCAACGACGCTCTGGTGCACACACAGGTACACGTATGCAAGCAAACACTGATCATGTGTGGAGGATTAGCCAAATGACCGTGTACTTCATTGTTTAAATGTAGTAGACTGAATCACTGGGGAGCAGTGTAATTTTTCAACAGTAGTTTAGAGAGCCCTAAACCTGCACATTGAACTTTTTTCAACCATAAAGGTACTCACATTTGACACAAACAAGGAAACCTTTCATAATTCACAGAGAAAGAAAGAAAACCCTGATACATTCTCTGTCTTGTTACTTTCACAAAAAGCTTCCTCAGGATTTTGTTTTCATCTGTCTTCTCCCTGGACAGAGCTACAGAACATTTTTTTAATTAAGATCACATTTCGTGTGTCTTTCAATAATTTAGGGTGCCATCCCCTCACAGAGCCTTGTGAGTATTCCTGACATTAATTTACATCGTTTCCCCTCCAACTAGGCAACCTGTTTAACTACACTGTGCTTTGGGCTGGAGCAGCACCGAGGATCTGTCCTTCACTACACTGACAGCTTTCCCAGCACAAAGCAGATGGCTACATTTTGAACACAGGTTTCCATGATGTAAAGAAAGGATTTGAGATAATTATCATTGATTAGAATGACTCTGCTCGAGTTATGTTTAGTCTAAGGTCCCTGCAGAAAAGTCATATTTTCATGAAGGTTTAGTGTTCAGTTATGAAATCTTCAAGCATTTTTTATTTTTTGGGCAGTATTATTGAGTAAATTTAATTGATTTAATGTTTTGAAACCACTTACATTGCTGCTGTCCTGTGTTAAACTGTGTCCTCTGTGTTGTGCTGGAAGCTGATTATGAGCTTTCACTGCTACCAGTAGGTTGCTGTGTGTGGGTGTCTGTTTAGATATGTTCCAACATGTTGGTGAATCCATTGTAACTTAGATAAGATTCAAGCAGTAGCCTGGAGTCAAAGAATACTTGCAAAGGGCTGAAATTCCCACTGCACTTGGATTTCAGAGTAAAACAAAACTTTTTTCTTTTTTTTGTTTGGTGGAGGGAAGCGATCATACCAGTGAGATCAGGTCTTCAGTGCTATTTAAAACATTTTAAACAAACTTAATAATTATATGCATGCTTTCATTTGCATGTGTATAGCATGTAGTGGTTTCAGTCTGCAGCTCTCTCTTTCCTATTGTTCATTGTGCAGCAGATAGGTGTGTGTTTGTGTGTGTGTGTTTGGGAGTGTGGTACATTGTCACTGTTCCCTCTGTCATTAAGTCTGAACCCCGCAGTGAATAAAAATCAAGGTTTTAATGATAAAAAAATAAATTTCACTTCTTCAGTTTATTGCATGGCCAGTTGTCACCAAATAGTCCTGTTATGGATGCAACTTAAACCCCATTCACACTTGCAAAAAACTTCTGAAATTATCAGGACTTTATCCAGGTGAGCCGTGTGTGTGAACGCGATCAGCCAAAGTTTTTCACCCAGACTTTACCCTTTCATAAGGATTTGGCAATGTTGTTATGTACACAAGGTCATCTGTTTCAACAAGAACACATTTGTTTTAATCATATCAGGTCAGACAGCATTAACTGTTTGTTTTTTCAACCTCATCTATGAAAGAACTTTGACCTGTGAATCTTTACATACAGGCCTGTCGGATATAGTAAGTACCTCAACTAAAGCACAACAGAGTTTGGCACATGGATAAAAAGCAGAAATTTTGACGTGAACACGTTTGTTTAAAAATAACCAAGTCATTAATTAAACAACATGTACCATCTTTCAAGCATACAGCACTGTTGTATCTTCTTTAGTCTGTCAACTTTTTTATTTAATCTGCGCATGAAGGAGAATTACAAGAAAGGAAGGGTTGGTAATCAGATTTAGATACACTTTTTGTTACACTGGTTAAAATCATCATTATGTCCCGATGGCAGTCAATGCATGATGTGTTCTTCAAAGAGAGCGAAAAATAGCCGCTGTCTACAGCAGGAGTAAAACAGGGAAAACACCAACCAATCACAGTGATCCGCACCTTATTTATTAAACCAATCAAATCCTGTACTGTCGTTCTGCCCACCTTCTGCGGGCATACATTTTGCCGGCGTGCACTGACCCTGATTCAATGTGCGTAGCCGAGCTGAGAGGGATCCAAGTACGCTGGAGAATGCTGACCTGTCAAGTTTTGGCTTTGAAAATAAGGGAAGCCCGCTGCGAGCCGTCCCACAACCCCAACCAAGCTCCAGTATCCCTTACATTTTAAGACAGGTGTACAAGAAATCTGAAATAAACACTTTGTTTTTCTTGGTTTGCTGCCGCTGTGGGCTCTAATCTCATGACAACTGCCACCCAGGCTACTGCAGGTGGCAGTTCTCACAAGGCTTTTTCTTTTTCTTCGGTTTTATGGCGGTTGGCATCCATCATTTTGGTGCATAACAACCCGTTCAGCTTGTGACGGAGCTCAGTTTGGAGAGGCAGAGGAATGTGTTTTTTTATTATTATTATATCATAACACAGGAGATTTACGGGAGAATACTAATACGGGAGGACGGCGGGAAAGAGGGGTAATATATGGAAAATACGGTAGTTTCCCGGCCAAAACGGGAGACTTGACAGCTATGTGGAGAATGGCAGAGAAACTACATATACCCCGATTACCACCCCTCCTGCTAAACGGAGAAAGAGAAGAAAGATGGAGGCAGAGAAAGCCAAAACAAAAAAGAATTTGGACAAAGCCAGGGCAAAAACAAGAGTCAACATCGGGTTGTGAGTACTAACTAACTTGCCATGTTTGTTTGTTTTATAAACTTTACTATGATAATGTTTTGGTGTTTTCTTACCGCTGAGTGAGACATGTCTTGGTGTAGTGCAAAACAAACACAATGTGCTGAGGACCGGTTTGGAGTTGAATCAGTCATATGGTCGTGAATCAGCGGCGCTCGTGCATGTGAGCGGGGGGCGCGGTTTTGGGCTAGGCCTGAGGAGATGCTACATTCATATTCATGCTAGTTTTCCGAGATTACCGACCTTAGCTTTAAAGTGTAACAAGTAAACTAGTAAAATAGCAAAACAAATAGTATTTTTAGTTTATAAAAGTATACCTAAAGTATAGTTTAATAAACTAAAATTTGGACTAGAAGTATATACTTAGTGTACTAGTAG
Organism: Cetoscarus ocellatus; assembly: GCA_037902135.1. NCBI lineage: Eukaryota > Metazoa > Chordata > Actinopteri > Labriformes > Labridae > Cetoscarus > Cetoscarus ocellatus. Next base: position 409,354 of record JBAMNC010000671.1, read on the forward strand.
TATATAGATAAGTGTTCTTGCTGTATACGTGAAAGTGTACTTTTGTAAACTTAAAAAAGACGTAATAAAGTATACTTAAAGTGTACTTTTGTAATCTTAAAAAAGACCTAATAAAGTATACTTAAAGTATAGTTTTGTAAACTTAAAAATGACCTCAAAACGTATAATTAAAGTATACTTTTATAAACTTACAAATGTTACAATTTAGTCTGAGTAAATATTAAATTAGTATACTTTTTAGTGCACTACAAGTAGATGGTCCGTAGTATACTTGCTATACTTATACTCAAACATACTAAATAAAATGAAGTTCAAGTATACTACTTTTTGCCAAGGGAGGACAGATGCGTCTTGACATGTTAAAGTGTTGTTTCCACTGCACATCATCAAAGTTCTGTAATACATCTGCTGTTAAATGATCACCACCGGGTCTCTTGCACATCCAAAGAGCCGTCTCACTCTGCTGTTGTATACGGAGATGAAACCCTGCAGCTTTCTTTTCCAATGACATTGTCATGCACATCGTGACGCTGCTTCATGTTCACCTTTGCGTGTAACTCTTTAATCAATGCTGTTGATATTCTTTTTAACATGTAACACTGAAGTGAGGATACGGTATGATGTACTCTCATTATGAACACTGACTTCCAACGTGTATTTTTGACATCATGAGCTGCCTGTTGTGAACAACCATGTCTGGGAATTACCTGGGCAGGCAGCCTGGGTATTATCCTGATAATATCATGGTTGCATGTGTGAAAAGGGCTTTTGAGACATGTAAAAGTTGTCAATAAGTAGCTTCTCAATTATATTATTTGTTCAGTATTTGTGCATTGGAGAGAATATTAATGAATATAAGTTTGGCTATGGTTGTAAAAAAACACAATACAATTTTATTTCCATATCACCCACCCATAGTGTTGACTTAACAGAGAGGGAGATAAACTTTATTGTCCCTTGTGGGAAATTTGTCTTAGACAGCAGTGCTACTGGCTTAATGAGTCCTAAAGCAGTAAAGACATATATTTGTTTCTCCTGCCTGTCGTTCAGTGTGTTCTTCTTTATGTCTGGTATGCTTTGTGTGTTTTTGCACATTGTCTTGGTTCTCTCTCTGCGGTTTAAGGTTTATGCACTGTGTTTTGCATGTAACTAGTTTGCTTGCTTATTTTACCTTCAAGATTTGGTCAAAGTAGATCATTTGTTGAAATAAACAGAATTAGAATGAAACTACAGTGACAAATCAAAAATATGAAGGTCTTTTCAATGTCACCTATGCTCACATGTTCATCTCATTGAGTTTGTAAAGGTTATTTATTGGAGGTATGACTGTCCTTGTACTTAAACACAGTCTTTCATCTGTCTTTGCCTTTAGTTCTCCACACATCGCATCTATCCTCTGACCTGTTTGTGGGTAAAACCAGTCACAGAAGACACCGGTGGGCTGTGAGTTTGAACTTTTTATTCCTTCTCTAATGGTGCTTTTACATCCGTGTTATCTGCTCAACTTGGCTCAGCCCTGTGCTGTTTGGGTACTGCCTGCTTTGTTTTCCATTACAGTATAGAGTTCAGTACCTCATGAAGATAGGCTGGGTCATCAGAGCTTAGCTGTGCAAAACTACAGCAGTATCCTCTAAACAACATAGGAGGAAACAGGCAATTGAGTTGCCGGCCACTATGTGGCTTTTTGTCGCAGTGAGGAGATGATTTTTTTTTCCTGGTTAGATATCCTTTACAGTGGCAGTACTTTAACCATTTAGAGACCAGCTGTGTCACCATGTCGCATTTAGAACCCCGCTAGAGGTGATCTGTAAAAACTGTACAAGGTACAAGGCATGATCCCCATTGGAAAACCAGAACAACTGATCAATGATGAGTCTAGCTAATACCACGTGGAAAAGAGCCCAATAAATGACTAAGCTATATGACTTGAAAAGCTTGTGGATGTGAGTAATCCAGTAGTGTTTATGACAATATAGAAAAGTGAAATTATATGACTTTAAAAGCTCTTTATGGACTGTTGACATTGAAAATGGAGGACTTTTTGGACGCTCCACTCACTGACGCTCACACCATGTCCTAACTGAATGCTGACAAGAAGTGCTAAGATAAAGCACCTTAGCGCAACGGCCCTTTAGTTAGCACTCCAGCACTTTATAATACAGTGTGTATAATTCCCATGGTCCCCCAGCTCTCACTCTCCCGTTTTATTTTTTGGATTGTATGTCGTTTATGTTGTCTACGTTTTGTGTATGTTGCTTGTCTTTTAATTTGCTCTGTGTGTTTTATTCCTATCATTGGTGTTTGTTTTTGTTTTATGTGTTGACACTAACCTGCTAATGGGACTCGGGGTAGAAATTAGCCGCTTGGCTATAATCCCATGCATTTACATGAGCATGTTCATTAATGGACAGCCTACTGTCCCCTTTAAAAAAAAACTCAAGTAAATCTCTTAATAATAAATCTTTTTATTTCAAGTCAAGCATTTTGAATCATAAATGCATTTCAAATGTTTTTGACTAAACATCATAGAAAATTGATTCACCCTCCAGTGAGTAATCAGTATCCACACATGGATGGACCTTCCACCATTTTAACACTGTGTGCTGTGGATAACTTTGGCTGATGCAGATGCCAGTTTTGGCTGAAGATGCAATGGCTTTCATACCAGGTGTGTATGTTGTGGCTGCGTCTCCCCACAGCCCTATCTCTCCACAGATTTCACCCTAATAATGGGCTTCGATAGAAAGTCTCAGAAGAACCACAATAACTCTCCCAAAAGTGTCTTGATTCATTAATAAACTGACCTTGGAAACCTGCAGAATAAAAGTATTCTGTACATACGAGTTGCACCACTGTCGTCATTCACTGCTGAACAGGCCAGGGTTGTTTGCTGTTGGGCCATCATGAGAGTCTTCTTGGTAACTCTTGTGGATGTTTACTCTCTCTTTCTCTCTAACTTACTGAAAATGCTTATAATATTCTTTTCTTGGAATAGCATTAAGTTACAAGCGGTTAATCTGTCTTTACCCTTTGACATACGAGTCTCAGATAGATATGTTATTGCTCAAACTGTATTCCAAAGGCATGATGTCCATCTATTGAACCTTTTTTTCCCCTAAATCCTCAGTAAAGTTGGTTATCTTACATTATTGTCTGTCATCATAATTCATATACTGTTACGGTAAATACATTTTTCACTGTTCAAGTTTATATGTGTTTTTGTTGTGTCAACAGCAATGCCATCAAAATTACTTGCCCAGAGGACAGTTTTACCCTGACAGCATCAACACCACAAGAGAAGGTACATTTATTTTTTATACACCTACTACTTTTCTATATTAAGGCGGGATTATTTAGCCATGGGACATTGATATGTAAGTTTATGAATGATGCCTACTTTTTATGTCATTCTTAGTTCTCTGCTTTCTTTCTGCCTCTTTTTTCAAATTATTAGACATTCACAAGAAAAAAGAAATCACCTTTTTCTCCATTTGTGCAGCGTTTTGAGTTATTTAACAACGAGCACTTTAAATAAACACCATCATTCACAGTTTTTGTGGTTTGTTTCTTTCTCTTGTCTTCCAGACTTACTAACTTATGTATCTCTTTCTCTTCAGAACAAGTGGCTGCGATCTCTGAACCATGCTGTGGATCAGGCCCTGGGTGGTGGAAGTCAGGGCTCATCACCTGGTTTGACAGCCATGTCTCGTACTGCGTCCTACGTCTTCACTGGAGAGGGACGCTTTAAAGACGCTCGGTACACTGGGGGCTGGCTGGCAGGGCGAATTCATGGCAGGTAGAGTTCACATCAACGTGTTTATTGTATGTTACATTTTTTTATTTTTTCAGTGTGGTTCTTCTTTGTGTGTGTGTCTGTGTATTGCCCATTTTAACCCATGTAATTAGTGTGAGTGTGTGAATAAGTATTGTAATGAGATCTTTTATGTAAGTGGATTAATAGTTATTTGTCTCAATAGAGGAACCATGAAGTGGCCAGATGGACGGGTCTACAGTGGGAACTTCAAGAATGGACAGGAGGATGGGTACGTTTTCTCAATATGACACGTCTGTAGTTTTAAAGGGAGACCTGTGATCTGGAGATGAAATAATAAAAATGTCCTTCAACTGAAATTTGATAGCACTGGTGGCCTCTCTGGTATATTTTAATATAACCACTAGTTGTTCACTTTAAAATTGATTGGCTGCATGATATACCAGTTTTCATTAAACTGCTGTTAAAGATGTGCTGTATAATAGCTGTGATTCTTTGCAGCTTTGGACATTGTATGATACCCAACAAAGTGCTGAATAAGCCAGATATCTACCAAGGAAACTGGAAAGATGGCAAGATTCATGGATTTGGCAAGTACAAGTTAGTGTTCTGTTTTTTTCCCATCATATTTTCATCAGGAAAAGTGTAGCAAGTAACCTGTGTTCACTGAATACGAAACGACAAAAGATGTTGCATTTACTGACATACTTAGTCAGAAAAGGATACACATTTAGGCTACACTTTATAAAATTATGATTGTTTGGAGTATTGATTAATACATCTGTGGTTCGAGGTGATTATGGAATGTACATTCTCAGGAAGATTGATTTTTGTAAGGCCTTTACTTTACAGCTACAGCTCAAAAAATTAGAATATAAAAAAGTTCTATATTTTTTGTCACTCATTAAGTGAAGCCCATATATTAAATAGATGTATTACACATAGAGTGAATTATTTCAAGCCTTTATTTCTTGCAGTTTTGATGATTATGGCTTTCAGATAATGAAAACCCAAAATTCAGTGTCTCAGAAAATTAGAATATCACATTAGATCAATTAACAAAAGGAAATTTTAATCAGAAATGTCAGGCTTCTGGACAGTATGTTCATTTCTTTGTGCTCAATACTTGGATTGACCTCCTTGTGCATTAATTACTGCATCAATGAGGCGTGACATGGAGGTGATCAGCCTGTGGCCCTGCTCAGGTGTAATGGCCCGGGTTGCTTTGATAGCAGCCTTCAGGTCATCTGTATTGGTGGGTCTGGTGTCTCTCATCTTCCTCTTGGAAATACCCCATAGATTCTCTACAGGGTTCAGGTCCGGTGAGTTTGCTGGCCTATCAAGCACAGTAACACTATGGTCATTGAACCAGCTTTTGGTACCTTTTGCAGTGTGGGCAGGTGGAAAAAGAAATCAGCACCTCTGTAAAGCATGTCAGCAGAGGGAAGCCTGAAGTGCTCTAAAATTTCCTGATGGATGGCTGCGTTGACTGTGGACCTCAGAAAACACCGTGGACCAACACTAGCAGATGACATGGCAGCCCAAAGCATCGCTGACTGAGCGTCGATGATGCTGTTGGATTGTGCGCTTGGTCAGTAATCGGGAGGTTATAGGCCTAGGGCCCAGCTCCTTGGGCAAGACCCCAAGTTGCTCCCACTGCTGCATCCGTGTAAATGGGCTTGAATGTGTTAGTTGATACTGATGGATAACTAATATAGAAACTCTGAACCATCAGTGAGTGAATGTGAGAGTGAATGGGTGTGAATGGGTAGATGTGACCTCTGGCATAAAGCTGCTTTGAGTGGTCAAAAGACTAGAAGATTGCTTCATAAGCTCAGATCCATTTCACACTGGACTTCAAGCAGTGTGGATTCTGTGCCTCTCCACTCTTCCTCTAGACCCTGGGACCTTGCTTTCCATGGAAATATGACATGCAAGATTTACTTTAATATGAACAGAGGACTTTGGACCTCCGGGCAGTCCAGTCCTTTTTCGCCACAGCCCAGGTAAGATGCTTCTGACAGTGTCTCTGGTTCAGGAGTGGCTTGACACGAGGAATGCGACATTTGCAGCCCATGTCTAGGATTCGTCTGTGCGTCGTGGCTCTTGATGCAATGACTCCAGCCTCAGTCCACTCCTTGTGAGGCTCCCCCAAATTTTTGAATGAATTTTTCTTGACAGTCCTGAGGTTATCCCTTTTGCTAGTGCACCTTTTCTTACCACACTTTTTCCTTCCACTAAACTTTCTGTGAATATGCTTGGATACAGCACTCTGTGAACAACCAGCTTCAGTGGCCTTTTGTGGCTCACCCACGTTTGGAGGTGTCAACGACTGTCTTCTGGACATCTGTCAACTCGTCAGTCTTCCCCATGATTGTGTTGCGTACTGACCCAGACTGAGAGACCATCTAAAGGCTCAGGAAACCAGTGCAGGTGTTTTGAGTTAATCTAGTTGCTTAGGGTTTGGCACCATGACTTTCCAATATTGAACTTTTTCACAATATTCAAATTATCTGAGACTCTGAATTTTCAGTTTCATTATCTGTAAGCCATAATCAACAAAATTGTAAGATATAAAGGGCTGAAATATTTCACTCTACGTGTAATGAATCGCATCTGCGTTGCATTAATTCTGGATGACCTGCGCAGCTGACTCGCTGAATCAACGTAGGGGACGTGTGGGGACCATCATACGCGTAGTTAACAGCAATTAAATCACCAGCTTCACACACCACTGATACAGCAGTGGGAGCTGCTGGGGCTCAGCGTCACGCCCAAGGACACATCGCCTTTTGTCAGGCAAAGCTGGGCTCATACCTGCAACCTTCTAATTGCAGACAGAGCATACGATCAAGACTGAGGCATCAACGCCTGAATATAATTTGTTTATGTCCGTAAAACAATGCGTTGTCCAGCTGATGCTGTAATAAGATAGAAGTGTGTTTTGTTGTGTTAAAGCTTTAAGTGCAATCTCTGTCACTGCCTGCATCAGCATGTTTTTTCTTTCAGGGAGAATAACCCCACAATGAAAAGAGGATGAAAACATTTCCAAATCACATTTCAAATTATTAATATTTTTATCAAAATAAAACAACAATGTTAAAGAGGGACTTGTTGAGGACAATAAAAACATTTAGAAAGTATTTAAATTTGCAGTCATCCATAAACTTTAACTTATTGAAAAAAGCAAAACAGTGTTAGAGACGTGCCACAGTGATGCACCTGTCCAAAATGTAACAAGTGTGAAAAAGAAAACATTTTAAGAGACTAAATATGAACTGATGTGTGCATCAAGATTTATCATTCATACTAATTGTTTTCAATTTCATAATTTTACAGAATGTCAATTATATATGATGTACCTGAGCCATACACGCCAATCACATGTGGTTCACTTTTGAAAATAACATTTATTTCATGATTTGCATTCAATGTGGGTCATCAGAGAAAGTAAAATGTTTTTATTTGCCTACTTTATTTTATATCTGTTTTATCTGCCTATCATTTCTTAACCGTTAAGATTGAAACGTGAACGCAGTTAAGGTTTGTTTTGTCCGTGCTAATAACATTTTACAATGTTTTTAAAAGTACATCTAGTACTATCTGGCTTACAAAAAGACTGCAATAATCATAGTCTTGTATTATGTAATTATCAAAATGACTACATACTTAAAATCAATGAAAGGATAAATAGGATTGTATAACTATTACTTTAAAGCTGTTTGTTATTTTTTGCAACATCATCTCCTCTCACGTATTAATCAACTCAGGGCTTTTATTTACGAGCACACATCCTGATTGTTCAAGCCTGACTGGAGTTAGTTCTAACTTAGCACAGCTAAGTCATATTCTTGGAACAGGTTGATGCTTAAGTGAATATTGATCCTATTTTAAGCTTGACTACATTCAGTACGCTCAGCCTTTGCTGAGCGTACTGAATGTAGTTTTGAGTAGTTTTGATGAGATAGCCCTCTGAATCATTGAGGTCACACCTGATGAGAAAAAAAGTTCTTCACACCAAAAGGTAACATGCAGAGGTTTTGTCTGAAGTCATTTGCAGTAAGACTTGAACAGAAAATAACCAAATCTCAGGCCAAAATACTGTATCAATACATCTGTGGGTTGTTTTTTTTTAAGAAAAGATGGAAACAAGCACATTTAAACTTTAGTGAGCACATGCTGAGTTCAAGAGAGACTAACACATCAGAAACAGAACAGCTCACACACTCACGTTTGAAATTACGGTATACAGTCATTTCTTTGTGGGCTCTACCCAGGTATGCCAGTGGTGAGGTGTATGAGGGCTGTTTCTGTGATGGACAGCGATATGGTTATGGCATGCTGAGCTCTGGTAAGCTGGACAAGAAGTCCTCTGGTGTCTTTATTGGCCAGTGGGTCCACAACAAGAGGACGGGATATGGAGTCTACGATGACATCACAAGGTCTGTTCCTAACTTAACCACCTGAAAGCTCTTTGTTATCACATGAGGTTTCCTTGTGTAGCAGGTATAGTTTACAGAGTCTCCTTAAGACGTTTCATTAAAGAGCCCATATTTTGTCTCAATTTGGTTTCATATATTTGATTTTGAATACTGCTAGAGCATGATCACTTTCACTAATGTTCAAAATAGCTTCCAGTATTCACATGCAGAGTTCTCCTGATCCAGCTATATTCTTAGTCTGAGAAACTCTTCTACCTTTCTCCACATGATCCCAACCTGCCCTGATTGGTTGACCTGTCAATTCTGTGGTATTTGGTCAGATCAGTGCTGCTCTGCACCATGTTGTTGAGAACTCTACATTCACTCTGTGGTCTATGCTGGGCTTTCAAGCCTGAGCCGATGGGCTTGAACTGTCGACAAAGCAATGGTGGGACGTGACACAGGAGCCATATCTGTCAGCTACTGACACTGATCTTAGCAGTAGCGTAGCGATGCTGTGGACTTTTTGTTTTGTGCATTGAAGTATTCTTATTATGTGGCGGAGTCATGTAAAACACACCTAGGGGCATGCAGAACATAATATGGGCTCTTCGAAGGCTTTTTTGTGTGAGCTTGCAACCCTGGAGGCTCAGTAGTATTATCTTTTTCTGTTTGGGTCAAGATACTCGGGTAAATTTTGTTATTTTTTCTTATTTTGTAATAGCTTGACAGAGTTGGACGTAGACAAATGTTTCAAAGATGTATGTCAATGTTTTTTATAAACAAGTAAACTGAGCACTGGAATTCAGTGTAAAATACTTAAACTACACTGCCTGGCCAAAAAAAAAGTCACCACCACAAAAAAAGGTCACACACATTAATATTTTGTTGGACCAACTTTAGCTTTGATTACAGCACACATTCACTGTGGCATTGTTTCAGTAAGCTTCTGCAATGTCACAAAATTTATTTCCATCCAGTGTTGCATTAATTTTTCATCAAGATCTTGTATTGATGATGGGAGAGTCTGACCACTATGCAAAGCCATCTCCAGCACATCCCAAAGATTTTCTATGAGGTTAAGGTCTGGACTCTGTGGGGGCCAATCCATGTGTGAAAATGATGTCTCATGCTCCCTGATCCACTCTTTCACAATTTGAGCCCCATGAATCCTGGCATTGTCATCTTGGAATATGCCCGTGCCATTAGGGAAGAAAAAATCCATTGATGGAATAATCTGGTCATTCAGTATATTCAGGTAGTCAGCTGACCTCATTCTTTGGGCCATAATGTTGCTGAACCTAGACCAGACCAACTGCAGCAGCCCCAGATCAGAGCACTGCCCCCACAGGCTTGGACAGTAGGCACTAGGCATGATGGGTGCATCACTTCACCTGCCTCTCTTCTTACCCTGATGCTCCCATCACTCTGGAACAGGGTAAATCTGGACTCATCAGACCACATGACCCTCCTGCAGGACAGTTCTTAATCCAATTTTAGTAGTTTCTGCAATCTCCTTATTTGTTTTCTCTTCTTGATGCATGCCAATGATTTGACCCTTCTTGAACAGACTAACATCTTTTCTACGACCACAGGATGTGTCTTTGGACATGGTTGTTTTAGAAATGAGAAGCTACTCACTGCATCAGCTGGGGTTTAATAACTTGTTTCCAGCTGAAAGATAATCGCCCATGCAGTAATTATCCAATAGGAGGCTCATACCTACTTGCTTAGTTAAATCCAGGTGGCGACTTTTTTTTTGGCCAGGCAGTGTATAATAACAACAGAAAGGCACTTGTTTTTGCGCTTGTAACACATCAACATTTTATCAAAGATGAAAACATTATGTGTTTGTACATAAACAATAATGAGTGTTTTTGTCCTCAGGATCAGCTTTAGTTTCACTTTTTATTCCTCTTTAGTCTTGAAAGAAACAACAAGGCAGATTCCAAAACAGTAATTTTTCCAAACTGCATAAGAAATCCAAGGCACTCCGATGTGGTTAAAAATCCTTTATCCTAGCAGGGATCAGTCATGTCTCAGATTTCTTATGTGCTTTTCAACTGTGCCTCTGTCCTCGGATCCTTGAAGAGCACCCAAATCTACATTGTTTGTCATCACACGCCTTGACTCAGTGCAGCACTCACCCCGACATGTTTCCTCTATAGTGATTTATTCTCCTGTCTGTTCTGGATGCATTATGAGTGTATAGAAAAAGACACAGGAACACCAAAAGTCACTGCTCTCATGTGTTCTTTCTAGAGGTGAGAAGTACATGGGACTGTGGTTGGATGAGCAGCGACATGGCAGTGCTGTGGTGGTCACTCAGTGTGGTGTTTACTTTGAAGGGACTTTCAGGGACAACAAGATGAGTGTAAGTTCATCCTTTATACACATATGTTTATGTTTAGACCTATACATGATTTTCCACATAGACGTTTGTGTGTTAAAAATTAAACAAAAACAAAGTGTGTCTTTTCAGCATGATAAAGTCGGTGAATTGTTGTGACGTGATGTGACCAATTAAAGACACAAAGTAGTGCAACCAAGTGTTTGCTTTTCTTATGTCAGGTGAAAGGTTGACTTCAGTTAGTGCTCTTCCTAAAACGTGGAGAAAATGAAGATACATGTACTTATTTTGAATAGTTTATTTTCCAGTATTGTCTTTTATTTGCTTGTTAAGAGATGTGAAGTTAAACCTAAAGAAGGTTGATGCAGAAGTGTTGGTATGAAATATCTTGGATAGATGCACCTCAGATTTCAAGTTCTTAGAAAAGCTAACTTGGAGCACATCCAGGTCAAAAGTGATTTTATTAATTTAATCCCTAATTTGGAGATACGTGTGTTGGCAATGACAAAATAATCAATTTACTTTGTATTTAAGACAACAGTACTGTGGTATTTCAATATCATTATTCAGTTAATCACCTCAAAAAACTGCAGCCTCTTGCCAAAGTTAGAAAGTGATGAAAGCAGGTGACAGAAACACTTTGTGGAATAGAATAGACACATTTTCCTCATCGACAGTTATTGTCCTATTACAGTGACTTAAAAATTTCGAGGTGGAAAAGTAACATAGTGAATATGGCATTTTTACCAGTTATATAAAACCCCTTTTTTTGTCCTGGTTTCATATATGCTGGCTTTACCAACTGTAGTGGAAATAGTCTCAATCTTTGAAAATGATGTAAGCAAAGTTTATCATGAGTAAAACTTTGTTAAAAGGATTGATATGAAGTGTTATTTTTCCAGGGTCCAGGGCTGTTAGTGTCAGATGACGACACAGCTCTCCACGGGGAATTCTCTGATGACTGGACTGTCAGCGGGAAGGTAAATGAATCGATGTCTCCTTTTACCAGTGTGATTTGATTTATCTTCTCAACAGCAGCATTTTCTCTTTGTAAAACTATTTCACTCAGTTATTAGTACAGACATTAATATGGTTTTATAGTACAGATTTATACACATTCACTCTTCTTCAGGGCACTTTATCACTTGCTAATGGGGACACCCTGGATGGTATGTTCACTGGAGAGTGGACCACAGGTTTGAAGGTGACTGGAACGTACACCAAACCAACCATCCAAGAATCTGAAAACAAAGAGAGAAACCGCCTAGAGTGAGTATTTTTCTGCCACATACCATGTTAGTACACAAATGATCAGCAACAAGAACCATAATATGCAAGCTTTTTGTTCATACTATTTCTTTGCCTGTGATATTTTTTATGAGGCAGGCTGGGTCGTTACGTTGTGCCTGCGGGGCAGCGGTGGGTCTGTGTGTTCAGCGAGTGTTGGAGTCGGCTTGGCTGTGATACCCCTGGGATTGGAGAAAGGATCACTGCATGGGAAAACATTGCTGTTACTATAGCAACTGCAAGAAGACAGAGGTAGCCAGAGCAGCACACAAACTCACACGATCTGAAAATTGGTACAGAAGCATACTCTGACATAAAGCTGTACTACAAAGTAAGCTGGTATATTTGTGTTCAGCCCAGATCTCAGTAGGTCACAGAGCAAAGTGTTGGAGTCGCTGGAGTTAATCCCTCAATATGGAGAACAAGTCACAACTTCCAGCTTTGACAACATACGAAGATACCTCTTGAAGGTACAAGTGGCTGCAAGGTGAACTCTGTGAATGTGAAAAAGGATTTGACGGTCTTCACAAATGAGCACAAGTGTCATATTTCTGTTAGCCTAAGAACAGTTTGGAAAAACAATTTACCAGTGCAAGGCTGGAGAGGAACGACACCACGGCTGACTTAGCTCTGCCAACTATTATTTGTATTGCGCTGAAAGTGCTTGACAGAGGAATGACAGATTGGAAATAAAAATGGAAATAGACCCAAAAGACAAAAAAAAAAGGAAATGAAATGATGAAAATATATATAAAGAGAAAACAATTTCAGGGGGCTCTTTCTTTTTTCCATATTCATTTATCTCACTATCAGAGGCCAAATTAACTTGTGTCACTGTTTTTATTATTTGGTAATATTTTGTTTGTTGTTACTCTTCCTCACGGACAGAGAAGAGAACCAAAAAATTTAAAGAAAAATTGTATGAATATGGTTTGATATTGAGGAGACTGACAAGCCTGCCACACTACTGTACACCTTGGGTGTCATTTATTTATGTATGTACTTATTTACTTTTTTATCTTTTCCTTTCCCCTTTTTCTGCTTCGTCCTGAATTTATGTATGTGTGTTTGAATGATGTATGTATGATCAGAAAATGAATTATTATACTCTGTGGCAAATGAAAATAAGAATTAAACATAAAAAAAAAGAAATTTCAGGGGGCAGTAGTTAAAATCTTTAAAATGTTAATAACATTAAACCAAGAATAAACACAAGATAAAAAGAAATATGATCAAGGCTGTAAAACTTACTCTCTATCAAAAGACAGATTAAAGAGGTGAATCTTCAGTTTTCCTTTAAAAACAACCTTTTTACATCCAGAGGCAGCGAAAGGGGAAAAACATCAAACTCTGTCCCTAGTGCTTGTACAGGAAACATGAGGAACAATGAAAAGAGAAGGACCAAAGTGATCCCACAGTAACATAAATGGGAAGATGGTCTGAAATGCACAAGTAAGCAATGCTTTGGTAAGTGTCTAAAACAATTTCAAGAACTTTGGAAGAAGCAGGAGGCCAGTGGAGTGATTTTTATATTGATGTAATGTGATTGAGTCTGGAGCAGCTTTCTAAGGGGGTTGTAATTTTCTAAGACTTTTTGGACAAGCCCTAAAAAAGAGAGTCAGAGTAATCACCACAGTGCTGATGATTGCACTGTTAAAAGCATTGGTAAAAATGTTGACATCTTCCTTTAAGAGGATTGTTTGTTTTGGCAGCATTTCTGTATAAAAAAGTGGATACCTTTGGCCTTGTCAAACCATTCATTTGTTTATAATAAATGTTTTAATCTGTGTCAAATTTAACTCCTGCTTTGTGTTAGCAGTTTTTCTCTTTCTACTCTTGCCCCTGCTGAAAGATTTTTTTACCCAATTACTTCTAAAAAATCATACTTATCCATACACTCAGATTAGAGTGACAGTGCATTTGGGCCATAAGTGAGCTGAACTAGGCCAGAATGTGGTCAGTGGTAGCCCGGTTATTGAGTCTGACGTCAATGTTAGCATCACTAAGCTTCCAGCTTTAATTTGTATTCTTTACTCTTTATGAGACCTTCAAGTTAGTGGTCATAGCTGCATCAGTTGCAGGTCAAACACTCTCAATGATAACAAAACACTTATTTGAACTCATTGGTCTTAATTTGCTGCTTGTCAACAAATGCTTTTTGTTTGGCATAAAGGGTTCAAAATTCTAAAGGGGTCAGCAGCATAGACGGGAAGTAGTAATGTCTGTAGTTGGACAGTAGTTGGATCACGTAGTTGAAGAGATGCAAGGTCCCCTTCTTGAATACTGCCAAAAAAAGCACTGAATACCAAAGTGCACAGTGGATGTTTCCTCAGCAGTACTAAATGGTTCCCCAATAATGCATATGCTTGCATGTGTGTGTCAGCATGTGTGTCCTCTTCTTTCTTTCCTTAACGTTTGGGAAAAATTGGCAAACGCTCTTAAGTAAGTGTTTACCACAGACCTCATTTCAGTCATGTAACCAAAAGCTTGGTCCAAAAATCCCACAAAGTTAAAGACAGTGCAACCAGTAGTGCTGAAATGCCAGTTCACTTATGACACCGCTCCATTATGCAGCCAGAGCCCTGTTAAAACATAATTAATGCAGTTAAGCAAGCAGCCACCTTACATAGAACTGTGCTCTTAGAGTTACTGTACTTCATCTCATTTTAATTTTTGCTGTAATGCAAACTTGTGTATATCTGTGTGTTCATGTTCATGTGTTCATCTTTCCTTGACAGGCGTGTGAAACCCCTCACCACCCTCTGGGCTGGCTAGTGGAGACACTGGTAACTGTTTACCGGATGACTTATGTTGGTGTGGGATCCAACCGCAGGCTGCTCAGGCACGCTGTCCAGGAAGTTCAGGCCTTCCTCGTGCATTTCTACAGTATTGTCCGGTAGTTCCTACTCACTGTTTTTGTCTGCCTCTTTACCAAGTGTAGATTCTTCAGGATTTACCTTTATACTAAAAAGAGCCTCTAAAGTTAACAAAAGGTATACAAGCATATGCAGACTTGTTGTAAGATTACAAAGTAGTTGTGATCTGTGAATTATTTATGGAGGGTCATTAGAGGGGCAGTCCTGTGGTTATATGCTGATGATGTGATAGGTTGATATCAACATGAACAACAGAAGAACCGGGACCTTCAGGGCCAGGCAGTCAGGACGCACCCCCTCAGCTAGCCTGAAAAAGTGTAAGGAAATTAGTGTTTGGTAGATAATTTCTTTGTTTTACAATGTCTCTTGGTAATAAATCTTATACATTAGAAAGCCTGTTTATTTCTCTTTTAAAAATGGTAAGGAGCATGCATTTTCAGGGTGAGCATCAGAGCTTTTTATGTGGGAAGGCCCATGAAAAATGATCTAAAACTACTTATTCTGATACTGACTCTTCTGCTGTGATGTTTGTCGGATTGGATGATTGAAGTCTGAAGAAACGAGACTTATTGGCCGTTTAACAAGTTATTCATTTGACAAACAGGAGCCTCATTAATGTGTGTAAGCACTGTACACAGTCACAGCAGCCTGGCCCCTTCTCCTCATACTGGTCACCAGTCCTGGTCACACTCTGCTGTGGGATGGCATCACATTCTTTTCGACCAGCAATTGTCGCAAGTCAGCCGACATGGCTGTGCTGATCCCTCTGGAACGAACACAACGTTCCCAGAAGTGGTCAGTGGGCTTGAGGACTGCTGGCAGGCCGTCCCATCCTCTGGAGGTCGTCTGTATAAACTCTGCTCTGAGGAGGTGAGCGTTGACGTCTTGGAGGACAGGGTTCGGTCCCAGACTGTAGAGAAAAGGGATTTCCACTGGTTGCAGGGTCTCATTTTACCCCAAATGATGACAGCCCTTGTTTTTCCAGTGAGGAAAACTCAGTTTTTACTCTGTCTGTGCAGCAATCAGTAAAGTGTTCAAGTAAGTGCCGTTTCAAAAAAGCTGATTGGCATCGGCAGAGAAGACTTAGCAAATGTGTCATTGTGTGTGTGTGTTTATTTCAGTTTTTGGTCATTTCAGTGAATAGTGTATTTGCCAAACAGGTTTCTGTTTCCTGGGTTACCTGCTGATGGCAGCGTCATTCCAGACTCACCTGCTCGTCAGGCTGAAGATAAACACAGCACAGCCCTTGGAGAGCAAGGGTGAGTCCAAGGTCTTTGCACACTGAGTCATATTTTTAATGATTCTTTTGTTTTGGAGCCACCCTTTCATGAAAAACAACACAGACACAAATCCTGTACACTGAGTCTAATGTTTGTTATTTTCTGTTTCACAAAGTAAGACAAAATATTACTGAGTTGTCAAGAAGCAAAGATGATATTGTGGTTCCTATTCTCCTTAAAAATAAGAAAAGAATAACTCTTGGTCTATCCACTCCTGTTGGAGCTATTTAGAAATGTCAGACTTGTGCGTGACAGCGCTGTGCCAGCTGCTGAAAGTATGCAGAAAATCAAAGTTGTTCCTAAAGGACTAATGTCTGACAACAGTTTCTGAGTCAGTTAAACATGACTAACACAATGTGAGATCATATCTCAAATGCAAAGAAGGCAGTGTGGAAAGGTATTTAATCCAGACATGTGCAACACACAGAGCTAAGGCTTCAGTTGAATAAAACCTTAATATTTCTTTCTCTTCAGGGGTGTTGTCGTGGTGAGCTGTTCCTCTTTGCTCCTCCCGCTGCTGCTTCCTCGCCTCTACCCCCCACTCTTTACCCTTTACTGCCTTCAGGAGGAGCAGGAGGAGGCCCAGTACTGGGAGTGCATCCTCAGGCTCAACAAACAGCCTGACCAGTCCCTGCTCAGCTTCCTGGGAGTGCAGCAGTGAGTGTGTACATTTCCAGCTCATACAGGCGTAGTTTAACACCAGCAATCCCATCTCTCATTAAAGGATTTTCATCCACTTCTGCATGGCTCAGAGTTTTTTAGCGCTCATCGTGTAAGCCCAAAAGTGCACCGAGCAGAGTTGTTTTCATGTCTGGAAGACCCTCTCAGATGCCTTCTCAAACTACAGCATACATTTCTGCACTTTCTCTGTCCCTGTCCATGGTCATGCCCATGGATTATTGTCTTGAAACACCTACTATCTACCACTTCCTGTTAAGTCTTTTGTCCTGTATCTGTTGAAGATACATCTGATGGTCGAGTCCTGCTCTTATCGGCTGTTTCTCCTCATCTTTTCTAACCTCTCATGGAGGTCAGAAAAGATGCTAAACTCTTTCTGTTTGTTGTCTGAAGTTTCACTTTGGATTAATAATCAAATTTGGTAATTTTGTCCCTGATGTTAATTCCTGAGCTCTGTAGGATCAGTGTGATTCTGATCCACACTCTTCACAGAAGGATACTGTATGTGCGGCTCATAGGGTTGCACTGATGAAATTTTGTATAGTCCACTTAATTGTTGTTGTTGGGGATGATTTTATTAGATATGACCTGACTATTTTAGACGTTTATAGACCACATTCATAATTTGTTTGCTGTGTAGACCTTACTGTCTCTTCAGAGCTTTAACCCCCTAAAAGTGAAACTTAATCTGTGTGACACACACTCATGAAAATAATCATGTTTCAGATGAAGTCAGTGTAAGGTTTTACGTAAATGTTATGTTATGTAAACTTTTCAGGCCTTAAATGAAAATATGTTTCACGCATTAAGGAATGTGTGGAATTCCGATCCTTGTCCATAAAAAGACGTCTGCCTGTGTTGACTTTTATCCAACCACCTGAAGACTTGGCCACACCTCTCCAGTAGGAAACTGCCTGGACGCGGCCTAGAAAGGCAACAAGCCAGTGCATTATGGGTTCTGACTTATTTGAACACTTGGGTAAAAAAATACAGTTTCTGGCTATGAGACACCAATAAAAAAAAAAATCCTCACCTTTCTTCTTCACAGACAGACTCGTTCATAACAAGTCCACATTAAGATGGATTGAGTCTACCTTGGATGTGAAGTTTTTCAGTGTTTTACTTTGTGGGGACATCCCGAATGAGAAAAATAATCTCCTGTATTTCTTTTCCCATGTAGGAGGTTCTGGCCTGTCTGGATGTCAGTTCTTGGAGAGAAGATGCAGGTTAGATGCACTTATTTCTTCCAGTTTTGTTCATGCTTTATCTGGCTTTTCTGACACCTGCCCATGACAGACACGAGTTACGGATCATCTGCGACTCTTACGGGTTCTGAGTGTGCTGTCACAGCTTTTATGTCCTTTCTAACTGGTACCTTTCCTTTCTTTAAAGATTGTGTCCAGCAGTAAAGATGCCTGCTTTGTTTCAGCTGTAGAGACACTCCAACAAATCAGGTAACTAATGTAAAGTCTGAGTTCCTAGTTCCCTCACCAGCTGAAGAAACAGATCTCTTTGAATTGTTAGGATACCTTTTTGCTATTAGCAGTACTGAAACTTCTTTTACAATGCCTCAAGGTAGGACACCGTCAAGACTTTTTGTTTGTCGTTGTTAAAATAAATAACCAAGGATACCACCTTTCACATGCAGCACCACCTTCACTCCATCAGACAAACTCATGGTCATTCAGAGGACGTTTGAAGAGCTGAACCAGGAGGTAAAACCAATGCTGGAAGGCAGTTTCCTGTGGTGCATGGACGACCTGCTCCCTCTTTTCCTCTATGTAGTGCTCAGGGCTAGGTATGTTACACTAACACACACGCAGTCACTCCTGTAATACACTGATTGTTATTACTCTGTTTATAACTAATGTCACTGATTTGTGCTTAGATTTACCAGGTTACTTTTACACTGAATGCTGCTTGGTCAGTGTTGATGCATGCCAGAGGCTAGCCTAAATAATTTTCAGCTCATAAGAGACAAATTTGTGAAACGAAGTCATTTCATCAACAGAAATGATTTTACACAAATTATTTACACAGATTCAACACAATTGAACTGCAGTTCAACTAGATGCTGCTGAATTATTTAACATCAGTCCTCTCTTCATTATGATCATTATAGCTGTTAATGTTAATAGAACGATCTCTCTTTACCCATGGTTATTAATTATACCACCATAAAAGTTACCTTTACAACCCTAAAGAGAGGAGGACCCTCTTAAAAACGAGATGCTTTCTAGGGGCTAACATGTAATACATTTTTATTCAGCAGAGACAAATATAATGAGGACAGACTTATGATCTGCTCCATGGGTCTATCACTACCTTCAGTCCCTATTTAAGAACCTTTGTCTCCACCCACACGCCCAAACACAGCATCAGTGGATGGCTGGTGACCATGTGACCGGCTCCACTCCAACATTTCTGCCTGTTACACAGAAGTTCTGTTGCTGTAAGCCCCCCTGCAGATGCACTGGACTGTAGGTTGTCCCAGTGCTGTGCTCATGGGGAAATCTTGTTGGGATTGGATGTGTGTGTATGTATAAATGTGTATTTGTGTATTTTTATACACAAGGAAGTTTATTTGTCATTGTGCAACAGGTTGAAAAATAAAATAAAATTATGGCTCCAAAACAAAACAATGGATGATGTGCACTTGTTATGAATTGGTGCTACACAAATATCTGATTGGATAATTGATCAGCCAATCGATATATACATAAACATTGATGCTTTGTTACACCCCTAATAGAATCAAAGTCAGCTCAGAAAGGGACAATATAAAATAATTATATATTGATAAAAATATTTTTCATTATCATGTGTGCAAATGTGAATTCAAGTAAATGAAAATTGTGTGGATTTTTTTTATTATTATTATTGAAGATATTCTTAGATGTTCGGTGTTAAAATCATCTGAAAGTGTTTTTTTATGTTAAAGCATAAACTTCAGCATGTTAGCATGTTTGGCTGTGCTTAAAGGAAGAATAGAGAAACTGTTCAGGTACAAAGAAAATCCCTTTTCTTCTCAGTAACCTCGTTCATTTTGTGTTGTGGCTGCTCTGCTCTTCAGAATTAGGAACCTGGGAGCTGAGGTTAGTCTAATTGAAGATCTGATGGACTCCAACGTTCAGCATGGGGAGCTGGGACTGATGTTCACCACACTAAAGGTAAGACACTTCTTAAACACAAACACACACCAACTAAACTTCAAAATATTTTTACTGGCATTCTGAAGATGTTTTTGCCAAAATAAATCTATGGCTGTGAAGAACTTTGTTAGTAATCAAAATGGTAAAAGCTATGAAGACTGATATTTTAACCAAGTACTTACAAAGTCTTAAACTGTGTCAAGCTTGTGCATTTTCACTTATCATTGTTTAATAAATCTGCTCCAGGCATGCCACATCCAGATTTGTCAGGAGTCAGCCACATAAGAACGGGCAGGGACACTCAAAACTGTCAACAAAATGTGGCATCAGCGCTGAAAGCACCTCCAGGATCAACTAAGTGTTTCCCATTTAAAAGCTGCCACAAAATAAACTTCACTGGGAGCCAAATAAGGCCACATCAATGGATTGAAGAGGGAAGAGTGGTCTTTGACAGCTTGTTCATTATTCATCCTTTTGGTATGTTAAACACATCATGTGTGACAAAAACAGTCACAGAAATCAACACGTCACCCTCTCCTGGCCATGTTGGAAAACTGCAGCGTCAAAAGGGTGTTTGCACGTCTAGACAGAAAACTTTCTCAAAAATCCACCAGATACTACAGGCAAGAAAAGATCACTTAACACTCACATCGTGGATTTTAAAATTGGCTTGTTTTATCTAGAAGAAAAGGACTAAAGTCCTTAAATAAAAGTCGAATAATAATATGAATAGTTTTTAGCAGCCAGTCCTTTAAGAGAACCAAAGACGTCTTTTTAGCACTTGACATGTTGGATATTTTATCAACTTTTATACATGGAGACAGGCAAACTGCTTTTAATGTGCTTATTTAGGATTAAAAAAAAACCTTGGTCATTTCAACTTAACAAAAAAATGTAAAATGTGTTGTGAAGCCGAGATGCAGGGAGCTTTCATAAACTGTTATTGAAAGGGAGTCAAAGCCTACAACACATTATGTCAAACATCACCTTAAAAGGCTGATGTTTTAAGTCTTTATTTATTGATTTTTTTTTACCTGTTAAAACTTGATCTCTCTTAAAGTGATCTTTTATGAAATTCTTTGTATTGCTTAAAAAAAAATGTTACCGGTACAAATGTGTACAAAAACTATCACAGTTGCCTCACTATGATCATTTTCCTCTTTGAATGGAGGTGCTTCAGATTTTTCTCCCCATACAGATGAAGGGCCCTCTGATAGTCTGAAATAAACAGTTATTTCAAGAACCTTTTTGACACCAGGTGTGTTTTATATATATTTTTAGCCAGCAATGGTCTTTCTTTTTATGGGAAAAATGTTAAAATTAGTTTTGTGAACATGCCAGACTTTCTATATCTGCTCCATATCTTGCAATGCCTCTGCCAAAGGATTATTGGACAAAGCTCATCTTAACTTGTTACAGAGGAAAAAAAGACCAAGTCAACGAAATAGAACGATTATTCATGGTGTTGAAAAGGTTCTTGGAATTAAATTCTTTATTTCAGGATAACTGGGGGCTCTTTTTCAAAACTATGGGGAAAAAAATGAAAACCCTTCCCTCCAGTTCAGAGGCAAATAATCATTGTGAGTAATTGTAATATAAATTATCGACCATGAAAACTCAGTTTTGAGCCACGTAGTGAACTTTTGAAACTATCACTGAAACAGCAAACACAAGAGCCACAAGAGGATGCTGCTTGTTGAAACTCACTTTGAAGCAGTTGTCTCAGGTCTGAACTTTGTTTACGGTGTTATCTGAAGTAGGACAGAGACATCGAGCTACGAAGGGAAATACCTAGGTAAGTCATTACTAAAGGAAATACCTTGTTACTGAACATGAAATAATCAGTTTAGGAAACGCTGAACAGATAAGCATCCAAGTGTTGTTTTTATTGGTCACATGTAGCATTTGTGTTTTTGTGTGAACAAGCATTTATGGACAAGTTTTACAAGGAACTGCAGAATTTTGCACTGGCAGATTTTTTTTAGTTTTGATTACCCAACAGCCAACCAGCAGAATCATGGTGTTTTTCTCTTTCTGAGCATAAGAAACATTTTGTGTTTAGTCCTGTTTGCTGGCAGGATTCGTCTTGAACTTGTCACTTGATGTTAAAGACATTTGTTGGGTTGGCCTGAAACACTGTGTTATTTTCTTAAACAGCCACTCGACTGCCAGCACAGGAGATAAAACATGTAAGCAATATCCTCTCATGAACTACTGTGTTCAGGAATTATCAGTTGTTACTCTGTGTGTCAAAGTAATGTTTAAAAAAAAACTACTAGCTTACTGAATGTCCTTGGGTTCATTTATATGTCGGTATATGTTATGAATAACTTGTGGCAGTGTCAGTTTTGAGTTTCATTGTGTTGTCTTTTTAGGTAGAGCTTCAGTGTGAAGGGACGTGTTACTTCATTTACTCTCATTCATTATTGTTGTGTAGAGATGTAAAGACATTTTAAATCATTTGTTCTTGTTTTAGAAAAATAAATTAAGATCAAAACTTTCAGCTGCTAGAGGGAGAGAATGTAAAATAATTGATTGATAACAAGGAAATACCAGTTAAAAATCAATAGACTAATAAGACAGTATCATTATATTTTTTGAGGAGCAGCCACATTAACAGCACGTGGACATGATGTTGGTAATCGTTAATAAACAGAAGTATTTATTTTCTCAGGAAGAAGACAAACTTATACAGACAAGCTGAACTTTACAATGCAAGAGCAAACCTGCTAAATGACAGAAACATGGCTTCTTATTTTGTCCTCGTTTTCAACAATAAAACTTTTTGTTTGCACAAAATTGTACACACTCTGGATCTGATTGGAGAAAAGTTGTGTTTTTATTGTTTTTATGTTAGAAAAGTGCATCCTTTTGTAAGTGTGACATGTAGAGATGAATGAAACAACAGTGTTTGTTTGTATTGTTGCAGATGTTTGCAAGTCGACCGTTCTCTGTTACTCATGGCTTCAGGTTCTGTTGTTTTCTATCTTCAGTGGTGACCTATTGTCACGAGGTGATACACTCCAGTTTCACCACCTGTACAGACATGTGCTGCACATCTTTTGTAAAAACAATATTTCATGGAATTTTAAGGATATGGGGCTGTGCACTGACTGAATTTATGAATGTAATTTACATTTTTTGACTTTATTTTTGTAACTTAGTATGTGTAAAAAATCATCAGAGCTGATTACAGAATGTTTGTATTTTTGATGCACATGTTTAGCATTAACTGGGCAAAGGAAAAATGATTCTAAAAGGGGAGAAATCAGTATGATTAAATACCCAAGATGTCTTTTATTCTTATTACCTTTTAATATTTTTATTTGACTGGATTGCATTACTGAGTCATTGGTGTTTTTTACGTCAGAAGTGGCTTTAGTCGTTGTGGTGTTGGTTTTGTAAGCCCTTACACTGACTTCCATGTACAGTACCATGATTTCACATGTGAGCAGATAAAAGACAAAGGGAGTCAAACTATAAAGTATTTAAGATTCTAATCATATAAACAATGGATCCAAATAAATATTTTGACTGGGATTGATCAACATGATCAGCAGATTGTGATTATGCATTAAAGTAATGGCAAAAAAAATATGGCTACCAGTACTTCTTGTGTTTTATTTCTCAAAGGGCTTTACTGTTTTACACTTTTTCACTTTTTCAGACTGGCCAAATGAGATTTTACAGCTTTATAATTATGTGCAGATAGACAGCAAGTATGGGCACTTATTAGTGTGTGTGTGCTGAAGCTGATTCTTCTTTACTCAGAGGGTCATTTTAACTCACAAGTGTAAAGAACAAAAATAATGCCAGATAAAATAAGTGGAGGTCAAACCAGTCATCTCACTGTTGAAACAGAGACTATTTTTAGGGCCTAAGAATGCAATGTTAATTTGGCCAGTGACTAACGAAGGGTTCTTCTTTTCTTTGCCATATTTTTCTGAATTTACCAAAAGTAATTGTCATCCTTTCTGTTTTGCTTTATATTTTTTAAGATCGCTGTTTTCTTTTAAAGTAGAAAAACAAATCCATACAAATACGTTGTACCATTGCCTTACGTTGAGCTTCAGCAGATTCTTCTAAACTTCCTCCGTAACTGTAAATGAACTTGAGCTTATGGAGCACTTTTCTAGTCTTTGACCTCTCAAAGCCGCTGTGCACCACAGGTCTGCCCATTCACTCACTGATGGAGTTTTTGTCATTTTCAATATCAGCGAACACTTTCACGCTCTTTCATGCCCATTTACACGCCACTGACACAACCCTGGCAGCAGCTTGAGGTTAGGTGTGTTTCCCAAGGACACAGACGTGTGACAGCCAGAGCAGGTTCGAAGATGCAACCTTCTGATCACCAACCAAGCGCACTGTCAGACTGTGCCACAGACGCCCTGAGAATGAATGAATTCTGCGTTATAACAGTGAGCCGTGTGAGCGTTTTGTTTGTGTCTGAGGGCTCTGTAACCCTAAAACATGGAGCGTCCTAAAAACTCTTGAAACCTGACAGCCAGCTATTGTTTATGTTTAGTTCTTGAAATCAATACATGACATTAAAAATGACGTAAGGCCTGCAGCAGTTACCGTTCAGTGTAGGGACACAAAGAGCAATAAGAGAACAGATTCAGTTCTTAGGCAATAAAAGAGAAACTAGGGGTTTACCCAAGGGCCTTTCTTTGTCCAAATGTAAATGCTTTAGCTAACAAGTTACAATAATAAAAAATATTCCCTTTCTGAAATATTTGAGACCCAGTGGTGATTGCTGACCCTTTGGAGGTCAAAGGAGAAGTTTTACTGTCAGGCTGCTCAGGATAGATGCTGTAGTGTCAGAGCATGAGCACAAGAGGGAGTCCGTTGCTGTTGGATTTTCCTGCTGATACAATCTTGGAATGAGAGAAAGGCAGGATTTTAGTGAAATGTGAAATATGTCTGCACACAGGATTGATTTCCTGAACACTGGCAAAGCACCGATCCAAACAGAACAAGAAGTGATGTAGTTTTGATATGATTTAAGTAAGCTGAGAGTGAGCTAAATGCTGATTCTGTACTGTGGATCCAGTCTTACCTCATCGCTCTGCTCCCCCTCACATGGGTCAGGACAGGAGTGTGGATGAACTTATCATGGTCCTAACATGTCTTCAAAGAAATGCTGCTGTCAGGCAGAAGCCCTGTACCTCTGGGAGGGAAGGCAGCTGTATTTATTAAAATTGAAAAACACCACGTCTTCAATTTTTGGCAATTGGTTTTTATTGGAAATACAAGGATTTTGAGTTTTGTTTAGTTTTTTTATTATATATATACATATTTCATTAAAAATAATTTTACTTTAATTGATGACGGGTGAGAAAAGGGGTACTTTTTTGGTCAATGCAAGCTGCAGGTGAACCAGAATTGCCTACATGTCCAAGTGACTCAGTAGATTCACAGGCATAACAAAGCTGCAGTATTAACCTACAAACTAGTATATAGATAGAGGGACAATATTTCAAATTATCAAATTATATAATCCTCCAGGACTCATTCAGGTGGATGGTCAACCTGAGTGTGCATACCTCATTGATTCTTTTCTTGCAGTCATCGTTGATTTGATATCATACAAGCTGAAAGAGATCAATCGTAAAAACAGGGACAATTATCACCTCCAGTGATGGGCACATACTGATTTTTTGCAACAACTGTCATTTTAATTTTCAACAGACATGATTAATTTTTCATACCAAATGTCCAAGAGGTCTTGAAGGTATGATTGATATGTTTTTTTCTTGCAGTGCAAATGACATTCAGCTTTCCTGCAGGGAGGGAGCTGAAGGAGCTGCAGGTCAGAGGGTTCAGACCAGCACAGTTTCTAACACACACATACACAAACACACACACACACACACACACACACACACACATACACAAACACACAGTTTGACAGAGTGCGCCCATACCTTAGCTTTGTGACTCCAAGGCAGCTAAGAGAAATTAAAGTGAAAGACGGACAAAGAGGAGCACAGGATGGAGCACAAAGTAAAGCAGGATGAATTTCAAGATTACTCTTCGTCTTTAAGGTGGTCCCATTTGCCTTTAGCTAAGGTGTAGGATTAGTATTCCAGCCTTACATCTACTTTAAATTAATGACCAAATTAACTGTTATCCAGGGACAGCAGAATGGGAACCTAACTTTAAAAAGGTTAGAAACATCTGCAGCCAAAGACTGCGACATTTCCATCCTGCTGCAATAAGTGGATTTACAATGTGCTAGGTATACAATTTAATAGCGAATAAACCAAAGTACCGTTATTTTCCCATGTAAAACTTCATTACTTCATTGTTCATAGATGTTATATATTATAACTTTACTGAAAATAAAAAATACAAAGGTATGGTATGAGATGGGTCCTTGTGACTAACTTCATGCAGCTTAATAAACACAAACTAGACATAGATGAACCGGTATGGCATTTAATTCTTTTTTTATTTATTTTATTCGATATCAAACCTGTCCATACAAACCAGTGCTTTAAGGGAAAAGGCAGTGGGAGATTAATTAGAAGCTGAATCAGTCAAGTCAGAAATAAAGATACAGAATACCTTTCCTGTTCCTGCTCAGTTGACAACTTCACTTAAAGAAATAAAGATTTAAAAATGCTCAAAAAATTTGGGCTCAGTTTTGTCAAGAGGTACCTAATCCAAGTTTAAATGGCATAACTGTGTTCCCAAACATGGATATTATTTAGACATGGTTTACAGAGAATGGTCCAGAAAAGAGAAAACATTCAGTTAAAGGCATCGTATTCTGGGCAAAAATGCCAGAGGTCAGAGGATAATGGCTCGAATGGTTCAAGATGACAGAAAAGAACCAGTAACTCAAATAACCACACACCACATTGAAACTTAAGCAGCAGACCACACCAAATATCACTCCATCAAAACTGGACAATAAAAGATTGGAGAAGTGGAGTGGGTCTTGATCCCTGCAGCAGTATTCAGATGTAGGGTCAGAATTTTTCATGACCAGCATAAAGCATGGGTCCATCCTGCCCTGTAACAAAGGATCAGATGGATGATGGCGTTGTAATGGTTTCGGGAATATTTTCTTTGCACACTTAGGGATCTTTAGAACCAACAGGATATTGTATAAATGTCACAACCTGCCAGAGTTTCATTGCTGACAAAGTCCATCGCTTTATGACCACAGTGTACCTGTTTTCTTATGGCTACTTCCCAAAGGATTATGAGCCATGTAACGAAGCTTAAACAATCTCAGTTTAGTATGTTTTCTGTTTTGTCCTGTTGTCTTTGAGGAATAACCCAAGATGTGGATTTGAACTGGTGTATAACTTGTACAAAAGTCCTTTTCTGTTTGTTCACTTTTGCTTGTGTATGCACCCTCATGCTTTTCTTTTACGGGAAAGTATAATGTATGATGCTTGATAGATAGATAGATAGATAGATAGATAGATAGATAGATAGATAGATAGATAGATAGATAGATCTTATAAGTCATACATGTGCTTTAGAGCATAGGTCCTTGACTGCTCTAGCAGTAAAACAAACTTCCAAAACTTTCAACCAATTAATTTTGAAAGATAAAGTGAATTATCTTCATTGCTGCAGACTTTGGTACAGATAAATACATGTTTATCAGTATCTGTAATGATAAATCTTCAGCCTGCAATTAGTTCCAGGATTAGTTGGACAAATATCATATCTATTTCACATTGTCATTTGTGTTTTTACTGCACTTGTTGTGGACCTTAGCAACTGATGATATGGAAAACAATACATTTAGGTAAAACAGTCAACAGTATCGATCAAGAAAACTTTTAACTTTTATCACATAGGTTCATTTTTGAAAGAAGAAGACAGCTTTTGGGATTTAGGCCTTGACACTTTCTATTCCGCTCAGATACAAGTTTCAGTAACATAAGTTAACAAAGGCTTTTTTTTGACTGTTCCACTCATATTGTGTTTCATTTCAGGTTTTGTCCACCTTCAACCTCACCAACCTGAAACAAATCTTTTACCAACCTATTGCTTTTCAAATAAGCCTTCAGCCAGAATAAGCGTAATTTTCTGTAATTTAATCAAAAACAGTCTTTGACAGACACATTTTGACCCGACACATGCATGCTGAATGATTCATGATTGTAAAAACAGGACACATATGCATGTTTTTAAACGGTAGAAAAATGTAAAGTGTAACATTTGTTGTTAATAAAATAAAATCTGACTTTTTCTTTCAAAGTAGTCATCGAGGTGAACATTGTTGTTAAAGTTGAGTCACGCTGCAACAATCAAACTTAAAATTTAGCTTAAACTAAAGTCACAATTACATCTGCTCAGGGGACGAGACCAAAAAGCCCGTAACTGTTTTGCTTTGCTGGCTCCTGCATTTACATGCTTAGCTCTTCCCCACGTGTGACTGCATGTGACAGGCATGTTCATCTTTGCTGTGACACGCTTACTGTAAGTCCATACGTGTGTGTTGCCCCCTGCTCTTCTCTGGGTTTTAAAGCTTGCTGTCATTGTACTTCTTTTGTCTGCTGCTGCTTTGTTAAACCAGTGGTTGGTCAGGAAACAGCCACAGTTGGCTGCAGAAGCAGTGCACTGGTTTTGTGTCTCAATACAGCGGGACAATATGAAGCAAGCTTGAGCTGCATAACTAGCAGAAGACCCTAACAAAGAAATGTTTGTAGCACTATTGATCTGCACAGAGAGAGATGAGCATCCTCTTCAGCACTAAACCCAAACTCCTGACTACTGAAGAGACTGGTATCCTCAAAGAGAGTTTATAAAGGCTGTCCCAAGAGCCCGACGTTATACCCATTAAAGACCATAAATCTCAAATAGGAAAGACCAACATTTTTGCTCTTTTGATGTGGTGATGCATATTATCTTATTCTGGACTGAACCTGTGGTAAAATGAGAATGTCATGACACCAGATTTGTTGCTTAAGGTGAAGAAACCTGAAGATTAATGGTTTCAGTACATCATCTTATTATCAAACCTTACACAAATGTCCACTCTTACTTCAGGATGAACTAATTGGATTTGGCTGTATGGTCCATTATGCTATGGGATTTTCTTTAAATTTCCGTCATTACAAAAGGATGATCTAATTATATCTTGGTGGTTACAGGTCAGTTATTAAGGTCATGAAGTCTCCTGGTCACTCTTTGTTTCTGTACACAGTAACTTTGATGGAAATTCATTAACCTTTGAACGTTTGGCTTTTGGGGATTTCTTCAAAATTTCTCCAAATGTAAACTTTGACTCATGGATGAGCTGACTGATTTTTGAGGGAAAAGATCAAACATCCTTGGGTCTTAAATAAGTCTGAAA
The DNA here is from genome assembly GCA_037902135.1 of Cetoscarus ocellatus. Classification (NCBI taxonomy): domain Eukaryota; kingdom Metazoa; phylum Chordata; class Actinopteri; order Labriformes; family Labridae; genus Cetoscarus; species Cetoscarus ocellatus. Next base: position 438,498 of record JBAMNC010000671.1, read on the forward strand.
TTCATATCTTAAAACTTGAAGGCTCTTGGGAAGCAACAATACACTCTGTCCACAGTTTGGTGCAGACCTCAGTGTCAAAAAAAAATGCTAAAAAGCTTGGGTTTGTGCTTTAAAATAAAAAATAAATAACACTTTCAGGTGATTTTAACATCTAGTGAACATCTAATAGTAATATCTTAAAAAAAATTGGAAAAATGTGTACAATTTTCATTTCCTTGAATTCACACTTGAACACATCATAATGAAAAATATGTTTATGTATATATAATTATTTTATATTGTCACTTTCTGAGCTGACTTTGATCCATTAGGGGGTGTCACAAAGTATCAATGTTTATGTATCTATCAATCGACTAATCAATAATCCAATCCAGTTTATTACAAATGTTATCTGGAAACAGATGCACATACTTGCATGTATATATATATATATATATATATATATATATATATATATATATATATATATATATATATATATATATATATATATATATATATATATTTCATGAAGAGAAAAAATGGTTGCATTTGTGACATAAACTATATATACGGCTACATGTGATTATGAATAAATGCACAGCATGACCTAAATGTAGAGGTGAAGTGAAAACCTGGCTGTGAACTCTTTTCAATCAAAAGACAATTCACATTATACAAACTTGGCAGATTTTCAACAAGGTTTACTTCTCATATAGATATAATATTGTGCTGTTGCTGTTGTAAACTGAATAAATATTTCAGGCACATTTCCAAAAGGCTGGGATACTGTACATGTGCATTTGGGCGCTTTTCAGAGTTTAGTTTTGCACTTAGTAAATATTTAAACAGGCATGTTTCTCTCGTTTTGGGAGTGAAAGTCCTGCCCAGATTTTTTGTGTTATGAAGACACACACAGCTAAAAGCCTTTTTCCAGACTGCTGTTTAAGATCTTTGCTTATGTGGCTGAGAACATGTCAGTGTTGTTTCCCCTCTGTCGCAGCAGCACTAAGCACAGAGGGAGTGAACAGAGATGTGATTTAGAGAGTACAGAGGTCAAATGTCAGAGTTTGCTGACAGAAGAATGAAGTGAACATAGTCTCTGGTATGTGGGAGTGTGGGGATAGATGTGTTAGCTACTGTATATAACGTTACACAGTCCTGTTTTGCTCAGCAGCATGAAGCCAGTGGGAGTTGGTCAGTGGAGGAAAGAGGCAGGCAAATGAGAAGGGGGCTTGTTTGGGATGTAATAAGTGTCAACTCTGCAACCTGCCAACATTTTTTTCTTACAGGGCTTATTTTGTTCATGTCACACCCTCACATGCAGACATCAAACATTTCCTGCCCTCCACTCCTCCACCCGCGTCTCTCTTTGCCTGGATTCATACCTCACGTTTCTGGTATATTTTGCAAATGTTAACTACTGTTTACCTTTCTCTGGTGTGGTATTGGACAGCATGTTTTTGCTCTACAAGGTGCACTAAGGCTATAATCAAGCCTGCAGGTTTGAGGTAAACAAGTAAGAATTTAGGTCAGGAGTTCTCAGTATTACTCTCTGAATGTAGATCTACAACAGAATTGATGTAGGCTGGGATTCAAGCAGTAGACGCCCTTTGATATAACAGTGACAGATGGTTGGTCTTATATGTCCTGTCTGTAGCCCTTCATTTGATCTACGAACAATCTTAAAGATATCCCCTGTTAAACTCTGCTACAGCTGCTGTTCTTGCACGTGCATGTGTGTTCATGTTCACCTTACCTTTTTGTCTGAATTCTGACTACTTCTCCACAATTATCACCCAGAGCAGTTGTTAACTGCCTCAGCCACCCCAGCCTCAATTAGTTCCAGTCTAAGTCAGAGTGAGAACACAGGTCCCGCTGTACTTACAACAGTGTTACTGCTGGCACGCTCATGTGTAAATGTCAAACGCAGTGCTTGAGCAGACGTAGAGCTTCTGAACGTCTGGTCTTCAGACTTAAATGAATGTTTTGCACATATGGCATTGCCTGTTTCTTCCCTGTCAACAGAACATTTTGCCTCACAGTCATGCTACTGTTTCTATTCTAAATCAAATAAACAGTACAGCTAAGGTGCATTTTTACAAGAAGGGTCCATTTTAATTTTAATGTAACGCCATGTCTTTCCAAGATGATAGATTTCATCCTTGAATGGACCCACTCTTTCATAATTGGAATATTAAAGTCACTGTGTTCAAATGCAGCATTTGTCATTTAGGTTACCAATATTTTCTTGCATTGTAAGCAGCAATATACTCTGGTCCACACCAGGATATTTCACTTTAGAAATGTAACTTTTTTTATTTTACACCTTTTAACATTTGAAAATTACTGAAAAAGTACAACAGTGACAGGAAAATGTCAAGATTCTGGTGCTTGTATATTTTTCTGACTATTTCTTTTTTAACTGAGAAAATATTATTAATGTCTTGTTAATTATTTTAAAAAATCTGGATTGTTTTGATATTTTTTTTGAAGATGCAGTGAAAAAATCCCTTGTAAAGACTTAATATGATGGCCTTTATAATACAAATGTTAATGTTTATTCTGTTCACAATCATGAATTTACATGAGATAAAACCTTTTGATATGAAAACACGCATTTTCATACCAACTAGTCTCATAGAACAAAAATACACGTCTTGTGTCTGTGACAAAACAAACAGCTTAACAATGTGTTTTCATATGAGTTATGACATTTTTTATCCTTAATAAACACTGCACACACTCTGTCATAGGCTTACATTGAATCTGAAATTAATTGACAAATTTTGACCCACTTAGGGAATCTTTGGTTAGTAATACAGAAACAGGATAATGTTTAATTGACAAAAGATAAGTAAGCATAAAAAAACTTAAATGTGATGACATTATAAACATGGCTTCTCTGAAATCTTGAATCTGAAATGATCACAACCTGTAATTAGAGAGACATTGCAAGAAAATCATCTTTTGGAATCATTTTGATCCACTTCTGCATCTCAGAGTTTGAAAGACTGTAGAGCTTTGGACAAGGGGGAAGAAAATTAAAGAGCTAAAAGGAAGGAAGCTGAAAATCCTGGATACACACCAGTGTCGTCTTGTAACACAAGCACAGTTGATCTTAAAAGCAAGTCTTCTTTTTCTCTTTTCAAAAATCATCTACTGTCCACAGCAGCACATCTTACCATACCATACTATACCATCTTCTTCTGCTTATCCGGGGTCAGGTCGCAGGGGCAGCAGCCTAAACAGAGAAGCCCAGACTTACCTCTCCCCAGACACTTTGTCCAGCTCTTCCTGGGGTCTTCCTCGAGGTCTCCTCCCGGTGGGATGTGCCCTGAACACCTCACCAGGGAGGCGTCTGGGAGGCATCCCGATTCGATGCCCGAGCCACCTCATCTGACTCCTCTCAATGTGTAGGAGCAGCGGCTCTACTCATAACTCCTCCTAGCTGACCAAGCTTCTCACCCTACCTCTGACGGAGAGCCCGGACACCCTGGGGAGAAAACTCATTTCAGCTGCCTGTGCCTGTGAACTTGTTCTTTTGGTCACTACACACAGTTCGTGACCAAAGGTAAGGGTAGGAACGAAGATCGAGCGGTAAACCGAGAGCTTCACCTTTAGGCTCAGCTCCCTCTTTACCACACAGACCAGTGCAGAGTCCGCTTCACTGCCGACGCCGCACCGATCCGTCTGTCGATCTCCTGCTCTACCCTTTCCTCACTCGTGAACAAGACCCTGAGGTATTTGAACTCCTCACCTTGGGGTAGGATCTCATCCCTGACCCAGAGAGGGCACAGAGAGGACCATGGACTCAGAATTGGAGGTGCTGATTCTCATCCTAGCCGGTCCTTGCGGGTCACAGTCTGATGAAGCTAACAGGAGCACATCATCCGCAAAAGCAGCAATCTGATCCTGAGACCACCAAACTGGACCCCCTCAACACCCTGGCTGTGCCTAGAAATTCTGTCCATAAAGGCTATGAACAGAAACGGTGACAAAGGACAGCCCTGGTGAAGTCCAACTCTCACTGGAAATGAATCCCACTTCCTGCCAGCAAAGCGGACCAAACTTTGGCACCGGTCAACCTGTTGGGGTCTGGACCTCATACACCCTGAGAACCCCCCACAGGACTCTGTGAGGGACAACGACAAATGCCTTCTCCAAGTCCACAAAACAAATGTAGACTGATTGGGCTATCTCCCATGCACCCTAGAGGACCCTACGGGGGATATAGAGCTGGTCCACAGTTCCATGACCAGGATGAAAACCACATTGCTCCTCCTGAATCTGCGGTTCGACTAACCGGTGGACCCTCCTCTCCAGTACCCCCAAATAGACCTTACCAGGGAGGCTGTGGAGTGTGATCTCCCTGTAGTTGGAGCACACCCTCCCCCTTCTTGAAAAGAGTTTGGGTCTGCCAGGTCTGACAGGCATCCTCCCCCACCATTGGAGCCAACTCACCACCAGGTGGTGATCAGTTGACAACTCCACCCCTCTCAAGCGTCCAAGACGTGGCTGCAAGTCCGATGATACGACAACAAAGTCGATCATCGAACTGAAGCCGAGGGTGTCCTGGTGCCAAGTACACATATGGATGCCCTTATGCTTGAACATGGTGTTTATTATGGACAATCTGTGACGAGCAGAGAAGTCCAGTAACAAAGCACCGCTCGGGTTCAGCTCGGGGGAGCCGTCCTCCCAATCACTCCCCTCCAGGTCTCACTGTCGTTCCTGACGTGAGCATTGAAGTCCACCAGCAGAACGAGGGAGTCCCCAGAAGGGGCACTCTCCAGCACCCCCTCTAGGGAGTCCAAAAAGGTGGATACTCTGAGCTGGTGTTTGGTGCATAAGTACAAACAACAGTCAGGATCTGTCCCCCCCATCCGAAGACGGAGGGAGGGGTACCCTCTCTTCCACTGGGGTAAACCCCAATGTACAGGCACCAAGCCAAGGGGCAACAACTACTGCCACCCCCAACGGGCGCCTCTCACTATGGGCAACTCCGGATGGGGAAAGAGTCCAACACCTCTCGATGTGTCGAGGTGAGTTCGACTATATAAAGTCAGAACCTCTCAACCTCACACACCAGCTCAGGCTCCTTCCCCACCAGAGAGGTGATGTTCCACGTCCCTAGAGCTGGCTCTTCTGGGCCCCATGGGTGTAGGCCCAGCCACCAGGTGCTTGCCAACGTGTCTCAGGAATTCATTGGTAGATGGAATTACTGAACCCTGGGCATATACTCCACGTGTATGTCTCAGAACTTCATTGTTAGGTTGAACTGCTGATCCTTGGTCATATAATCCACATGACGGGGCAGGGGGGAAGGACAAAAGTCTGTAACACATCATTGTTTGTCACACTGTATGAAAGCTTGTGTTTTCTTCAAATAAACTGAGAGAACTGACTGAATCACTCACTGGTTTGTCGTCTTGTCCCTTCTCTCCCTTTGGTCAGAGACGTAGGCTGGGCCTACACAGGATTTAGGTTAGGCCTATCAGACTGTTATTTCAATCTCCATAAGGGTTATATGAGACACCCTTTGTCTGGCCCCCCCCTGGGACCTGTGTGCATAAAGCCCCCAACAACATACATGTGGCTTCTAGGATAATTGAGGTGCGCAAACCCCTTCACCGCGATAAGGTGGTAGCTCAGGGAGTGGAACACACATGTTATATAATTAATACTTTTATTAAGTCACAAGTAGAAAACAACAAAACCATATGAACTGTTTGCCTTGATTTTCAAACTTGTTTCACTCAAGGCACTAAATCAAGAGAAAATCTCAAGGCACAACATATTCATATTCAAAGGATTCTTCAACACTTATCATATTTTGGGCAATTAACAATTCATGCATCTTTAAATTTTATTATCTTTTTAATTATTTGTCTATTTGTATTTTGTACTTGCACCAACAGCACCAGAGCAAATTCCTTCTAAGTGTAAAAACCTACTTGGCAATAAACCTGATTCTGATTCTGATTCTGATATTTTATCATTGTTTGTGTTCTCTTATGCAGAGTTAAATGTCAAAAAAAATGGTATGACATATATGAAATACAGCATATTTTTTAATTATAAAAGATTTCAAAAGAAACTTTGCCAATTTTTATAAATGTAGAAACAAATTTTGACAGGTCAATGTTTTTTTTTATTAGGTTAAATAATGGAGTGGGGGTGGGAAATAATTCCCTTCATCCACCAGTTCTGTTTACTGCAGAAGACCACGTTCCCTTCATGGTTTAAGACAGATTTTTTTTAAAGTTAATGTATTCACAGCTGTATATGGTATTAATGGACCTATCATAGTGATAGATTCATCTGTCATCTTATATCTGTATCAATAATGTATGATTGTATAACTCTCGTGGTATACTTTGACTTTGCTTGGAGGCACATGTGGCCTCAGCAACACCATTTTTTATTTTTGCTCAGTCTATGCCCTTTGTGCTTTCTGGTGTTGTAAACTTTACATTATGGATATCCAGTCTACATGCAGAGATCATTTACACAGGCACAGACATAAGAACCCTTCCCTTTTATCATAACAGCCTTCTAACACTTGTCAATGCCCACACCAGAGGTTTGCTGCGTGGGTTTTTTATGAGGGCATCCCATGTTTTCATCACTGGTGGAGTTTGTGTCTCCCAGATGAAAGTTGCTAAGCAACCTCTGCTTCATCTTTTCTCTCCCTGCCATCAGTTGAGCAGCAGAGCTCATCAGATGAAATGAATGACGTAAGTAAGCTAACTCATTTCACACTGTGATGGACTAATTCATGCTGTCAACCTGATTTAATTTTAGGCCACTTTTTAACCAGTGCCAGCTGATAAAACAGGCATTAAACTCTTGACTATAAGTAATTTTGAAGCAAAAAAAAAAATGTTTTTGAATACTTTTACTTAGAAGTTTTTTATGGCAGGGTCATTGTGTAATACTGCAGTAGTATGTGCTTGGTGCAATCAATAAAACTGCAAGAATTACATGTTGTGTCCCTAGAATTCTAGCCATGCTATTTTTTATGATTGTTGAATTTTTCTGGGTTATCAGAATCTGTGCAAACTGTGTATTAACCAAGAAATCTTTATTTGTAAAGTGACAATTCATACTAGATGTTATCTTGAGACACTTTGCATAAAAGTTGCTCTGTTTATTTTTACTTTATCTAAGAAGACAAAAAATGAATCCACTATAAGCACAGCAGTTTGCAATATTTAGCAAAAGTTACAGAGGCAAGCAGGAAATCTTGAGCAGAACCAGGCTTGTGCTGAACAGTCATCTGCTGGAGCTGTGTTTCGGGCACGAGAGGATAGAAAGACATACAGGGAGAAGTGGTGGTAGAGACAAAGGCACTAAAATGAAAAATCTATAACAATAAACTTATGGCTTCTCAGACCACTAATTTGTCCATAAATTTGTCATCTTTCTCAATATGGTTATTGTTGTATAAAAGTCATTATTATTATAAGTAGCAGCAACAACAATGGATAGAGAGACTGTTTTAATGTTACCATTTACAACTGTAATGATAATGATAATGATATGGTTAATTTTAGGTTCTTAGCTGATGAAGAATGAAGCACTTTGGGTCAGGCAGACCCCAGCAGGTTGTCTATGTTGGTAATAATGGTTACGTTGATAAATGCATATATTTGCAAACTTATCATCTATTTTACTAGACTGATGATTCTGTATTGTTCTTAATATTAGCACCTGTAACAATAACAGAAAAGGAATAAATAAAAGGTCAAATATCAGCAAATGCAGTAGTTTAAGCTCTTCTGGTCCACATCATTGACCCAGAGCAGCCAGAGACACATCCATGAGCAAAAGAGCAGGATAAAGAGAGACAGAGGGAGGAATGGAGGGAAACCCAGTGTGGCTATTCTCCACGAGGTCTATAGCAACTTCACTGTGAGTGAAGTCTTATAAACTTTGTCAAAAATAAATGTTTCCGGACTACTCTTAAAGAAAGAGAGTATGTCTGCCTCCTGACCCGTGATCGATAAATGACTCCAAAGAAGTAGGCCTGATCGACCTATCACTAAGCCCCGCCTCCAAACACACTCAGTTAAACAAACAACAGACCGAGCTCAATTAAGACATCCCAAAGGAGGCTTTACAGGATCGTTGAGGGTGGGAGGGCTTCTCTCATCTCACACAGAAGCCATCAAAAAGGTCTTCACAGTGCCATGAAGGGATATATTCAGAATTTGGTTGCAGAATTAAAGGGTAACAAGACCTAGCTGGGGGCAAGAGTTTTCAGATCTCATTGCAAGAGGAAGAATCTTCATCTTGTAATCATCTACTTTTCAGACAATAATCTCAAAGGTCAGCATTAATCAAGCACAGCAGGACGATATATATGTGTGTATATTTTACCTCAGTGAACATTTACAGTTTACCATAGCCTAGGAGGGGTGAGGGAACTCCTCGCTTGGCCCTCCATTGATGAAATGTTTTAACATAGAAAAATGTAAAAAGAAAACCACAGATGTTACTTTCAGAAAAAAGATAACCACATTTAACTCTAAAAGGCAAATTTGCTCTGAATAAACAGCATCAGCATCAGCACTGACCTCTCTGTAACATTTACTTTGGTGGTATTCAGTCACATCTGCTTTAAACAACAATCTATGGTTCTTGTTCACACTGTTGCCAGATAATTAAATAATGGATAGATAAATGAATTTAAAAAATAAGGACCTATAATGTAATGAGGGTGAAAATGGCCATAACATGGGCCACAATTAGTTTACTGAAGGTAAAGCTGCAAAGCAATGTTTGCTTTATGGTGATGCTTTTTTACCAGGTTTAACAAAATATGTAACTTTGGGCTGGATCGACTAACATCCCAAAGAACGAGCTCTAAGTTGCGTGTGCAAACTAAAAAAAAATTGCATGTGCTATTAGTGGGCATGTTGCGGGTGATCTACTATGACTGAGTGCTCAATTGATGACAGGTGCAAAAGTGGTGCGGACCGCCCTCTTTAAAGGAGGATTTTGCAAGTGCTACAGGCTGTCACCATGGAGAGTTTGGGAGAGCAGAGTGGCCGTAAACAAAAAATGAAGTTTGAAGCCATGGAGTTGGAGGCAGATAAACACACTGGTGAACGACAGCAGAGACATTTCAGTGTTGCCAGAAGAAATGTGATGTGGGAGGCCATCTGTGAAACCACACAGCTCAAATTGGCATTGCTGGATAGACGATATGTCTCTAGTATACTTTTTCTGACCCGGGGTTGCGGTAACCTTTTTTGCTGTCTATCATTTTGACGGGCAAGGTCAATTTTATCCTCATTTTAAATTTTCCTTTTCTGATTCCACTTAAACATAATCTAAATGACAGCATTCGTATGGTTACAAAGCTTCATCACCGATAACCTCTCATGTAAAGAGTAGTTTTACAGTTACACACACACAGACTGAGCATTTATCTTCTTGCACAATGACCGCAACCATCTGTGCGTAAGGCACCTGCGTTTCAAACATGCTAAATTTAGACACAAAACACCGACCGCAATCAGTTTGATAAATCACATTACAGGTGCTAAATTATTACATTTGCATCTCCTTCACCCAATATTTTGCGCGTTCTGACAATCTGCATATTTTCTGCATATTCATGAAGACAAAAACGCTTTTGCTTATTTGACGGATGCAATCCTGGTTGCACCCTTTTAGTAGATCAGCTTTGCGTGCGCTATCAAGTTTGCCTGTGTTTTTATACATGCAAACCTTTAATAGATCTGGCCCTTTGTGTTTTGCATAATGTTATTTTACAGCTGACTTTCCTAGCGTTGTATAGCCTTGGAATAGATATAAACATGTTGATCTTCTTAACGTTGAGCTGACTGTGAAGTCTGCCACACCATTTGATCCAAAGGAGACTCTTTACTAGTTATCTGAGGTTAATGGATAAGAATAAAGTACACTCTATTCTCTAGCCTCTCAGGACACCTTGTATCTGAGTTGTGCCCTGTGCACATTTCTATAAGTCCTAACTGTATCAGTAAAACCACAGAGGGGCCTAAGTTCCTAATGTTTTTCAATGAGTGTCTACCAGCCATATGTAGGAGTATATAGAGGGGCAGCTAAACATTTGGTTGGTTAGTGGTGGTGGTGGTGGTGGTGGGGGGGGGGGGGGGGGGGGGGGTCCATAATAGGTTGATTATAGCAAGAGTTTTGTCACATCTTTTGTCAGTTTGTATGAAATGGCACAACACCCATTTCCTTGTAGTTAACACATATCCACCCTTCCATTGCTGACTTTGTCTGGTTTTGCATTAGAAATGTCCCTGGTCATGCATGAATAAAACATGGGTCAGCAATAAGTGTTTATATAGTGACAATAAAGAACAATTATTTTCTATTCTATTCTATTCTAATAAAGAATTGGTCTAAGTAAAAGATCAAGTATTGTTCTAGCTACCCACAGCCCCTGTAGGAAAAATTCTGGAGCCCTGCCTGGTCACACTGTGTTGTCTGGTCAGCAATTCTAGTGTGTCTGATACTATGATCTATATACGTTAGTCTTTAAAGTGTGAGTAAAGGGGGGATTTTTTAAACGTCAAAAAATGGCACTGTAAACAACAGCTGCCTATCATAGCTCTTCAGTTTTAGCTCTTTTTTTTTAGATTTTTCTTCAGATTTCATCAATTTTTTAATACAGTTTTAGATTTTTTCATCTTCTAAACCTTCTGCCCTTCCTATGAAGACATTTTTTGTTTTGTTTTGATGACAAATCCGATGGATATTTTCAACTGACAATAGCTACTGGGAGGCAGTTCCAATGCTATTAGGAGACATTGCTACCAAGAGTTGGTCTAATCTCCTATTCAAGAGAGGAACTACTGGCTCTGAGATCAGAGGACGAGCTGGGATACGACACTCCATCCTGGCTGAAGTGAGGAGGAGGCCCAGAGGCTGTAAGGCCAGGGCTAAGCTAAAGGCTAGGCTAACAGAGAATTGGAGGAGATACAAACTATCAATTCCCTCCGTGATCATGGGGAATGTGAACAAGATCGACGAGCTGTCTGCACTGACCAACCAGCGGATTTACTGTGAGAGCAGCTTGTTTATCTTTACGGAGACATGGCTTACCCATCTCGTACTGGACACTAACGTGGACCTGCTGGGATTCACTGCTGTGAGAGCCGACAGAGACACTAAAGCATCCGGGAAAAGCAAAGGTGGGGGACTCATCATGTATGTCAACAACTGCTGGTGTAACCCAGGACATATCTCTGTGAAGACGGTCTTGTGCTGCAGAGATCTCGAGCTACTAGCTGTTAGCCTGTGGCCATATTCTCTACCAAGGGAGCTGAGTCATGTGATCATAGTCTGTGGTTACATCCCTCCGAGGGCGGACGCAGCCTCTGCATGTGAGATGATCCACACTATCATAGCAAGGCTGCAGACCCAGCACCCTGAGGCACTGATGATCATTTCTGGGGACTTTAACCATGCTCTACTTTGGCTGGTTTCCACCAGATTGTGGACTGTCTAAAAAGGAGCAACAGGACAATTGACTTAGTGTATGTTAATGTGAGGGATGCATACAGAGTCACACCCTTCCCCCCTCTGGGGCAGTCTGACCACAACCTGGTCCACCTACAGCCAGAGTGCACACCATTGGTCCAAAGGCAGCTGGTAACCATCAGGAGGAGGTCCCCTGAGATGGAAAGTGCCCTCAGAGACTGCTTCAGCACCACAGCCTGGGATGAGCTGATCGACCCTCACGGTGAGGACATAGAGAGGCTGACACACTGTCTGACAGACTACCTCAACTTCTGTGCAGACGTGGTCTCCCCTGCCAAGACCGTCGGCTGTTACCCTAATAACAAACCGTGGGTAATGCGGGAAGTCAAAGCTGTCCTCAACAGGAAGAAGGCCGCCTTCAGGAGCAGAGACAGGGAGGAGATGAAAGCAGCACAGCAGGAGGTTAAAGGCTGCATGAGGGAAGAAGAGGACAGCTACAGGAGAAAGGTGGAGCAGAAACTAAGAGAGAACAACATGAGGGAGGTCTGGGATGGTGTGAAAACCATCACAGACTACAACACGAATGCTGTGTTCCAGTTGTACTGGGAATTTGGGATTTCCGAGTTCCGAGTGGGAAATTTCGACTGGAACGCCGCCCGAGGTCGGAATTTCCTACTGGGAACTCGGGGGATCCTCACCACCCCCGAGCTGACAATTGAAGATGGCCGCCCCCAGTGTTAACAGTTATTAAGCTCATGTAATACTCCGTTTATTAGCACTTCTGGCTGGTGTTTGTCGCACTAAATCAGCCGTATACATAGTATTGTTCAACTTATATTCATGGAAATGCTGCCATAGTGTTATTTACATTCTTCATGTGGTATTTGTGAACTACAACGCAGGGCGTCCTAACAACGGCTAACAATAGCCTGGTAGATCGGCACGTTTTTTCCGACTTTGTAACTGGAACGCTGAAAACTCAGAGATGACGTCATTCCCACTCCCCTCTTCCCGGTTCCAGAGTGGGACACAGCAAAAGACCAGTGTTGTAGGGGGGACAATGGAGATGCAGAAGTTCATTTGAATCCTTTCAAAATAAAAGTGATTATACCGGAAAGTACGTATTTTTCGCCTAATTTGTGAATATATTTTATTTTTAGGGATTTATTTTATGTTTATAATGTAAACATGATTTATTTGTGTATTCATGTGTTCAATTAAAAAGATGAAAAAAATCAGTATATGTTTCTACAAATTAGTTTAAAACAATAAACCTCTGTTAAAACACCTTTATGTGTGATGGCATAATGCTTCTATGCTTCAACCTATTGCTGACTGTTCTTTTCTTTTATAGTGGTTCAGATTATTCCTGTCCTTATCATTGAAAATGTAGCCTCCTGCACTTTCGGACTCATTTACATATTGATTTACTTGAATCTTTAACACAGGCATGCCTTATGTGTGTTTGCAATTCTTACACCTCATCATAATTCATTAATAATTGCTTGATATTGCTTTCTATACTGCTAATTTCTTACCTGTGCTGTTGGACCGCCTGTATTTTCCAATGGAGGGTGAGGGTTGATGATTTTAAATTAACTTAGCTTTTTGTATTCAAAGTGAATTACTGAGTACCTTTTTACATAAGCCAGATAGCCAGTAACCTGTGTTACGGGAGAAACCAGAGTAGACACAAAACTATTTTTCCTTTTTGTCCGCCAAGTACCCTCTAGTATCCATTATCTCCTCACCGATCATCCACACAACTTCAATGTTAAAAAAGGTAGACTTAAAAGGCTCCAGAATGTATTCTATGCTTTTTCCGTCTTGTGGATCCTTGGTGTCGCCAAACAGCTTTGCCATTTCCTGCACAGCCTCCTCAGTTTCTTTACTGTCCATTTGTAAAATGTCGGGCATCTCCAAACAAATGTTTGTTAGCCTGCTCCCATGCCGCTGCTTTCTTGCAGTGATCCACCACTCGGCCCACCGTACTGATCTAAAGAAAAACTAGAAAAGCACTCAGAGAGAGCAGTCCTCCGCCAAGGTGATCGGGATCAGTCCCAAAATGTAATCAGTTCTTCCATATCCCATTTCCAACAATTCCTGAAAAGTTCACCCAAATCCGTTCAGAACTTTTCAAGTTATTTTGAACACAAACAAACAAACAAACAAACAAACAGACAGACAGACAGATAAACGCCGGCAAAAACACAACCTCTTTGCGGAGGGGAAAATGTCACTTAGGGTCCTCACAGTGGAGCGGGTCTTAACGGTTCAGGTCTGCAACGAAGGATCCTGACAGTGCAGGCCTGCAATGAAGGGTCCTGACAGTGCAGGCCTGCAGCCAGACCCCTCTCCTGAGGATGAAGAATTACTGCAGTCATTCAAGTGACACAGACAGAAGAGTCCCTTTAAAAACATGGACATCAATGTTGAACTCTGACCAGATGGGAGTTTGACATCCTGGTACTCGTTGCTTTGTTTGGCTCCTTTACTTTCATTTGAAGTTTTGATGTTGTGCACTGTTCCAGTTTTAATAGACACTTAGAAAAATTAAGCTGTTTTGTGTTTTTCTTATGTATAGGCCTACTGAGTGTCCAGCTTGACTCGATTAGCTATTGTGTTGAAATTACTGAAGAGGTTTGAGTTGAATTAATATCATGACAGTAATAATGAATTGCCTTTGTCCTCCTCTCATTTACTAACCCAGGCTGACATAAGTTTATTAACTGTAACATCAAATTTTCTTAGAATTGTTAGGAAACTGTCTCAACTAAATCCAACATGACTGTATGTACATTTCACACGATGTCTTATAAATTCAATTTAATACTTTTATATGAATTTTAAATAAAGCTACTGAGTTGAAATTACTTAAGAGGTTTGGATTGAATTTACTGAAGTTAAAAAAGTAATAACAAGTTGCCTTTTCCTCTTCCCATTTACCCAGTTGTGTGGGACCATGTTGACATAACTGTATTAAGTAAATGCAGCAACTATCCAAGTGTAAATTAAAATGAAATGTCTATCATGATATTTGCTTCAGATAATTTCTTAAGCAGTGAGTGGGGCCAAATACTCATATAACCAATATCTGCAGAATTATTGTTACAGTATTAAGTCCTTTCATTTGAAATCCCACTTAGATGGGTCGCATGTGGGAACTTGACGTAGCATTCAAAAACAAATTTTGCTCATAAAGTATAAAAGAAACAGAAAATAATGATCTGTGGTAATCCAAAATAAGATATTAACAAATACTCTGAGTATTCGATCATAAAATGAACTGATTCCAAAAGACAGAGCAAAGTAATGCTCAGCCAGCATGATGGTCATTTTGACCCATTTTGTATTAGAGGGGAAGTGATAGATTATTACTTTTTTTTTTATTTTTTTCATAAAGGAAAAAAGGAAATTAAAATAAATTTGTTTGATGATCAGAAGAAGTTAATCAAAGGATAGGCCTACTTGAAATACTAAATGATGAATTTGATTTATTACAAAGGTATAAAACATAAAAACCAGAATCAGAAATACTTTATTAATCCCCAAGGGGAAATTCGGTTGTCTCAGTTGCTCTGATACACAGTATAGCAGCCGGAAATATCAGGCGAAGACATTAGAAAAGATAGGAGCATTAATTTAACTAAAATAAAGTAAATACAACTAAGAATTAAAATAAATGAAATGAGAATGAACATTTAGTAAGCAGGTTGCAACATGCAGAATCTTTAAGCAGCATCAACTTCCTTATGAAGGAAAATAAGTAAAAATTAAGTAGAAGTGAAACTCTGAATGAGGTCAAGGAATACAGAGTAACAATTAATATTTACAATAAGAATATGTATATATATGACAGCACCATTTGTCCAAGGCAAGACTGACAGTAGGTACAGCTTGTCAGTAAGGATGTTTTCTGGGAATTACATTTGTAAATTAACTTATTAACGAATAGCAGAGGAATAAAACAGGGAAAAGTTTATTCTGCAGCACCTGATGGAGCAGTGATGTTAGAGGAAGCAGTACTGCTGATCCATGATGTGTATGTTAAGGGTTAAACTTTTGCTGACTCGACAAACTTTCCATGAGCTCCTTGACAAACTTGACATCCACCTGCATCAGCTGCACCTGCCGCTGGTGAACCCGCACGAGACAGACCGTTTCCTGTGCTCACCTTCACAATAAACCTTTCCACGGTCACTACACTGCAGTAATTCACCGGGAGACTGGAGACGGCTGAACAAATAATGTGGTGAATATAGAAAACAAGCGTTTGCGTCCTGTCAGAGGACACCAGCTGTCTTTAACATGCTGGATGCCTCTAAGACACCATGCTCTTACTTTGAAAGAATGACTGACGAGTTTCCGGCGGAGCTGTAGCAGAAGTCCTCTAGTTTGATGTGGAGGTGCTGTCGAAAGCTTGCACCTCAGAAATTAGCAGGCTACACAGGCTCATACACCCCGTTTGCTTTTCTATGAGTGTTGCAGAAGATGGTGGCTAAGCAGAGGATTCGCATGGCCAACGAGAAACACAGCAAGAACATCACTCTGCGAGGAAATGTGGCCAAGACGCTGGTGAGCCTTTCACTGACAGCGAGATGCCAGCATGACATCAGCCAGAGGGGTGAGGTTCTCTCCGGGAGAGCCACAGCAGCATGATGAGGCAGATGGTGGTGATGATGATGGTGACTTTTAGATCATCATCATCATCACACAGAGACAGTGAAACATTCAGGCTGCAGCAGGCTCGGTCGATCAGAAACACCCATACAGTTTCTCTGTGATGCAGTCAGTCAGGCACACCAACAGGAGCTGCTTCATTCACATGCCATTTATTTATTTACAGTGCTGATAGCCTCTTGAGCTTATTTTGAAAACACTGTTAACTGAATAAACCCTGAAAGATTGTGTGGTGTAAGCAGAAGCTCCAAAAACAGCGAATAAGACATTTATCACTGAAGATAATGAGCTATCCTATATCGATTTTCTATGCAATGTTATCGATCTGTTAACAGACAGAACAAGACTGCAGCACATGTTAGATCAGGGCTGTGTTAATAATTAGTAAATGACTTATTCTTGTTCATGTTATTGATTAACTCTTTGACGAAGGCTGTTTTTGCTCCTCTGAGTAGACATAGTTTTTATGTACTTTATTTGTCAGTTATTTGTAATCCATTTAAGAAATAACATTGCATTTTAAAATAACTATTACATTAAGTGAAAACATTCTCTTAAAGTAGTAATATTAAAGTTACTAATCAAAGTAGTGCTTGATTACATAGTTACTTTCTGTCTCTGGTGGATTGCGTCCATCATGATGTTTTCATCCTTCATTCAGCGACCAGCTCAGAAGTCCAGAGCAGCCTGGAGGGAAGAGTGAGCTGTGCTCTCAACAACCCCACTAACATCTTTATTGTGAGATTGTGGCTGTGAAAGATGAGAACATCATCAACTGATGTAAACTTTATTTCAACTATGTTGCAGAACTATATTGTAGATTTTTTGAGTATGGTTAAGTAATGAGGTTGTTAAAATTAAAGTAATTAGTTACATGAGATAAGTGAGAAGAAATATTCTTTAAGGAATGATGAGTAATAAGTAATGCAGTACATTTTAGCCAAACTCTACTTGAGTTATTTCTGTCAGTTGCTTGGTACTAATGCACTCACAGCAATGGAAGAAAGTTTTTTTTTCAGGAAAGTCACAGCCAAAATGCCAAACAAATCATAGAAAGCCAACAAAACTTGAAATTAATTGGTTCCATAGAAATACACAAGAAGTTTTGAGTATTGTGTATTAGGTCATGCTTTTTATCGAGGACACTATTTTTGTTTTAGTATGTGTACAGAGCCAGCACGTTGAAAGTTCTTCAGAGACAGAAATGGCTAAAACAAGGAACCTGATGCAGGAAACAGACCTGAAGGTACAGATTCTCAGCCAGGGAGGTACAGTTGTAACCAGAGAGCTAGAGAGTGCAGATGCAGTCACTGAGCTGTTGGACATACTCTGCAGAAATATAAACCATCCAACAGCTTGGAAGACAAGATTAAAAAAACCTGAGTGTTGCAGATCCTGATTTGCATGTGCAGGGAAAACCGCTGAGTGATATCTTCATGTGAGCTTCAGCAGCAGTGGTCAAAACAAAGTGGTGTCCAGTGTTTCACCTGCACTGTACGAGGCTGACTCCTGGTTTAAGGTCCTGCAAGGCTGTCAAGAAGCCCCTGATCAATCAGAGACAGAGGTTAGCCCGGTGTCATTGGGACCAAGCACACAAAAGACTGGACAGCCAGGAGCTGGAAGACGATTCTGTAGTGGGATGAGTCCAGTTTCCAGCTTAATCCTCCTCCTGCTGATGTTTGGGTACACAGAAGGCCAGATGAAGCATTTTCTCCAGCATGTGAAAAAAATCCAGGTCCTGGAGTGTCCAGCTCAATCATACCCAGGCATGACCCCCATGAAATCCTGTGGTGGATTATCAAAAAGTCTGTTTCAAAGTGTAAACCAAAGAATTTGGAAGAATTAAAAGAAGTAATTCAAGAAAAGTGGGACAAGTTTACCCCTCAACAGTGTGACAGGCTCGTGGAGAACATGCCAGCCAGGCTTAGAGCTCTACCGCGTGCTAAATATTAATTTGATGATGTGATGCTTTGTTTATTTTTTGTTCAGTTTTGACATGCCCTTTATTTGTTGACTTTGATATTTTAGTTGAGTTTGAGTTGAATTTGACATTGTGTAAAATTATAAGGGGGTCTGAGAAAAACATTTTTCCACTACTGTAGGTAACAGATGAAAAATTAATGATACTAAAGTTTAACCTGTCTGATACGTCCATGATACTTTCACTTAAATGACCCTTAAAACCCAAATAATGCAAGTTTGATACTAAATACTCAATCATTTAGAGACATGATTTCCACAAAGGGGTTGGTCTTATTTTGGAACTGAAAGATTATTAACCATAATAATATACTGTATATATAGTACAAACTATACATTTATTGAGTTTAATGCTTTCACATTTATCAGGGCAAACTATTAATCTATATTCATATATTTGGCATTTTATTTATTCATATATCATATGTGAGGAATAGATTTACACAATGGCACAAGTAAAACTTTTTTAAACTTTAACTTAACACTGTTTACAAAAGGTGACTGTAACATGCTTACAAGTTCTGTATAAATTACCTGGAATGACCAAACTATTCTGGCATTTCTTGAAACTTAAGAAGAGATTCAGAAAGGTCAGCAAGGTTAAAGCATGATGAAACAAACTGATTTAATGTAATGTATGTTCATACTTTTCATAATGTGGGATTTTATCTGTAACTTATGACTTTTCTTTTTCAAAATTATAAAAGTTTGCATAAGATCTTTGGTCAAACTTGTTAAGCCCTGCTTACAACCAACCTGCAGCTCTTAGGGTCTAAATGTAAAGCCACAGAGAAAGAGAAGAAATGTATGTATATACAGGACTTCAAGGGTCCGCTGAAGAGTCACTGAAAAAGCCCATGAACACTGATATTAAAATGTCCATCTGGACACCAAAAATATCCACTTTTACCTCTTGATTCTTCTTCTTGGTTCTTGGTAAGTTGGTTCAGAAATGTAGACAAAATCATTTGTTCATATTTTGCCAAGATGTGTGCATTATCAGGAGCGCAGCTGAGCTGATGGACAAGCAGAGGACATAACAATTCCACGTCTCTTTCTCCTTGTTTTGTCACTACATTGACCAAAGGACAGTTTCAAAGTGGACTTTGTCACTCAAACCACATTCTGTTGTGTCTTTGCTGATCTTGTTCATGTTTTCTGATGGATGATCTCATCTCGCTTTTTAAACATCTTATAGTGCCATTTTGATTTTTTGTTTCTGTGAATGCTGATTCTGGGAGGCTGGACACTTCACATGATACTTGAGTTTTGAAGCTTTATATGTTTTCACTGCACTATTCAGCATTAAAGACCTGTGTGCGGTGGTTATTTTTCTTTATGTGAGTTGCACTTTAATGGAGAATTCCACTCCATCTCGTCCTGTCACATAACAAAGTTGAAACAATAGATCAGAGGTCATAAGTTTGCTTTGACTTTGTTTTCAGCCTGTGTAACAGGATAAACACAAGCAGCTGTTATTGTATGAAGAAAACTACCCCTTCCTCCAGCATGGCTGAGACCTTCAGTGCCTCAGATGCAGACGGTCAGGGCACATGTCCAGACTGATGATGAGGTCTGGTTCTCCTCATGTTTTCTCTCTCAGTTGTTTTAGACAGGTGAACATGATGTTTCACTCATATTTCCACCAAACACAGTTTATTTTGGAGACATTTTTTTTGAAGCAATATCAGCCTTTCTTCAGAAGGTGCTTGTTAATCGATCAACATTCAAGCTGTTTTCCTAATGCACTGCAGCATCTGTCCCATTGCTTTTCTGTCTGCAAAACTCATTTACTTTGTGCATGTTTGTGTGTTTTTCTAGCGACCACAAGAGGAAAAGTATCCTGTGGGACCCTGGCTGCTTGCACTCTTTGTATTTGTTGTGTGTGGATCAGGTAACCTGTTTTCATAGCTATTTGATGCTTTCACCTCTAATTTGTATAACTTGGGGTAGCTTCTACAATAATTGATGATGCTAATGTAATGATCTTTGTCTTAAAGACATATTAGCTAATATTATTATGAGGAAGGGCTCCTGCAAATCTCCAAAAGTCAGAAAGGTCTTATATATCGTATATTTGTTTTTCTTACATTTAAGGCCGTAATAAGTCATTAGAAGATGTTTTAGACCATACATTAAGACTATCCTTCATCAAATCTGTTTTTCAAGCTATGTTAAGGCCTGCATCAGAAACACAGAGGGGTCTTTTGCAACATTACTTTTACAGAGGGGATACGAATATGCATGCACACGCCCATGATTTCATGTTTTCTACACTCTTTGGAGAGCAATGCACTTGCTATTTTAATATTATATCTTTAAATTGATAGTTGACACTCTTGCTTGTGATGTTTTATTAACATAACTATCATTTAATTTTAGGAACCCTGCACCGTTTGGCTTTGCACATTTCACATGGTTACAATAATCACCAGTTCTTTTTTTTTGTTTTTTTTGTTTGATTGTTTTGGGGGCAAGGGTATATACACCAATCAGACATAACATTATGACAAAAGACAGGTGAAATAAATGAGTGATTATCTGTTCATCATAGCACTTTATTTTTCCCTGTACTATTTTTATCTAATTTCTTAGCATGATTTTTAATTGTCATTTTAGTCTTAGCTCATGTGTTTCCTCATTTTAATTTAAGATAGTCCTCTTAGTCCTCTAACTCTGTTTTCTGTTAGTATCTCCTTGTCATGTCTTTGTGTGTCTGTGTAAGTGAGTGTGTGTGTTGTATGTGGAGTGCTAGGTTGAATGGGTCTTGTATTTTCATTGTATTCAATTCTCTGCTTTTTATTTTTTATATTATTTCTTATGTAAAGCACTTTGTGCTACAAGATTTTGTTTGAAAAGTGCTGTACAAATAAAGTTTGACTGATTGATTGATTGATAGCTAGAAGCCTAGGTAAGAGCATCTCTAAAATCTGTAGCTCTCGTGAGGTGTTCTGGTCTGCAGTGGTCAGTATCCATCAAAAGTGGCTCAGTGAAGGAACAGTGGTGAACTGGCGGCCAGGGCTCGCTGATGCATGTGGGGACAGACGAGCTACTGTTGCTCAGATTGCTGAGGAAGTTGATGGTGGTTTTGATGGGTCTAAAAATACACAGTGCATCGCAGCTTGTTGTGCATGTGGCTGTACAGCCGCAGAACAGAATTAATGTTAGGCAGCTGGTCATCATGCTATCCCTGATTGGTGTATATAAAAGTGTCTTTCATTTTAAAAGGGTTGAAAGTTACTGATAGTGGTTTTCTTTCAGCTATATTTCAGATCATCCAGAGTATCCGTATGGGGATGTGATCCAGAGGAAGCACCTTCACTACCCCCACCCCTAACTCCCATGCTTTCACTAAGCTCTGCTACCCCACCCCTTTCAGAAGCCCAGAGACTGACGCCAAAGCTTCATATCAAGTAGACCTCAGAAACAGAAGCTTCGCCAACAGCCACCTCCACCTGCTCCTCCTTCAGACAGTGCCCGACCTCCTCAGTGTTTACAGTGATGCAGTCTGTGGTTATGACAGCTTTTCTATGGACAGTCTAAAACCACATCTGCTGGAGAGCATGTGTCTCATAACTCAGTCGGCCCGTGCGTGTTTGTGTGAAGGTGTGTTATTGTGTGATTGAGCTGAGCCAGTGTCTCCTGCTGATTATGTGCCATATCACTGTTAAGTATTCGTCTGATTTATGTGAAGAAAATTTTCTTTCTTTTTTTTTCAAATAAATGTGAAGCATTTAGGAAGTGACCTGATTTACTTCTGGTTGTAAAACTATGCCATTATCAACAAAAGCAGCTGTGCATTTTACTTTTCAGGAAAGAATATGTTATACATTAACCATTCCAGATGCACAGGTAGCATTAGTAACTCACATCCACACGTTTTTTACAAAATCTTAGACAAGAAATATTCCACAAGATTATAATCCCTACAGGACAAAATCATGACATGTTATTTCAAGATACTCTTAAAGAGCAGTGCTTTCCTTTTTGTATATATATGTTGTGTTTAACCTCTATTACACATACGTTAACCCTATTTAAACATAACAGTGAAAGCATAAAATGGTAAAGTTGCAGAGAAGATAAAGTATTTTGTTTAATTTAACAAATTAAGTATCCTGTGAATTTTACAATCATGTGGAGCCAATAACATGAAAGCTTGCTTAAATTAAAGGGACATTCAATACGGGTTTTGTTAGTTAAAGGTGAACATTACTGATATGAAACCGGAATATTTTATCTTGTTGCCTTCAAGAAGATTCAACACAGTAGGCAGTCTTCAACCTTGGTTACAGTCAACTGTCAATACATATTTATTTATTGAGCAACATGACTTTCATGTAACTCTCAGCACTAAAATGATTGAGCACTAACTCTGTCACACCATCTGGATTGACTGGCCCTCTAATATGAATAGAAATAAGAAAAAGATGGCAACCAGTTAATTCTCCTTTAAGTATGTTTATTGAAAGTTGTGAAGTGCAGCTGTCAAGTGCAATTGTTGTACGCATGTTACCATATCTCATCCGGTTTTTGCAGAAACATGCACAGAAAATGAGCATACAACTGATACACAGAGTGAAAAGAAAACATTTCAGAAAATCTGTATTTTTTTATATGTTGAGTTGTAAGATATTGATCATCCAGAAGTACATCACTGTCAACAAAATAAAAATAAAAAACAAAAACTCATAAAGGTGCAATACTTCAAAAAGAAAAAGAGCTAAGTGAAATTGGTTTTACAGTAAAAGATAATGTTGCAGTATATTGACAACAATGTTGGCTGTGTTGTCAGTTAAATAACTAAGCTCCTGTTCCTCCTCGATCTTGAAAATACAGCATTAAAAATAGATGACACAGATCGGGGAAGACCAGCACGTTCATCGCTCACCCGCTTCATTCTGTGACCAAGATAGTATCTGTTGTTTTTCTCCCCCTTCTCACTAATTTACATGTTACTTACACTATACAGAAATATACATCATCTTTTGCCCATCAAACTTTTAGGAAAAGAGAAAATGCAGCTTAGCCCAGAGTCTCAACCCTTGTAAAATAATGTTTCAATTACATGCCACTACAGGGTTGAGAAAACAGCACGATGAGCTTTGTCAAGGGCAAAATAAAGGAGCTTGAAAGTGAAATACTGAAATAGAATATTATCCTCTCCATAAGAAACCATGTTTATGGTCATCCAACATTTGAAATAACAATGCTGCCAAGTGTTGTTCAAAGTATCCTCCTGCCCACTCGCTCAACTCCCCCATTCCAGATGGGGACTCAGTCATGATAATGATTGCTAACATTCTTAATTTGTCATTCTAAGAAGGCCTTTGGTCTCTCTCAGATCCCTCCACCTGTAAATTTGGGATCTAGCCTTGAGAGAGATTCACTTTTACTTACATTATTCAGCAAAAAAAAAGGTAACAACCAATACAATCCCCCACCTCCTAACTATCGCCAGCATCAGTAAAATCGACATCACTTTAAATCCAGACACAGGCACAGTGATAGTTTTATCTATAGTAAAGTTTATCATCACCACTGATAAGCTGTCTTGTTTCTTCTTTGTAAGACATTCTAGCTGATATGTCCAGGGGTTATTTGGCAAATGTACGATTGGTCATCCTCCAGAAAAAAACTACCCATTGCCAGATTGTCACCCTCCACAGTGCTGGCACCACTCGTCCTGCTAGCTGCAACCTTCTGAGAGATAAATATGTGCAAAATTCTTGTCTTAACAGCGTAACATCTTGCTGTAGAAGGCAAGTTTAGCTCTGCTGCTGTAGCAGAGCACAAAAACTGTCAGTCAGTCCGTTTCTAAGTGCAGACTAGGCTACGCCGAGGGCCCAGAACTGTGAAGGGTGGGCTGGGAGAGAGGGGTGGAGCTTATTGGTCCTGATGTAGCCGCTGTTGGAGGAGCAGGTGGGGATCCAGTCTGAACCTGGGCCTGGAACTGGGCCATCTGTTCTGGACTGGCAAGAGTCTTTAAGAGAGTGTTTTCCTGCTCCAACTGGGAGTTGCGCTCAATCAGCTCCTTGATCTGCTCCTTGAGAACCTCGACCTCTTCACGTACAGCATACATCAGATGGCTCTTTACTAGGTCCTTAAAGACAAAGACAGAAATTTGCAATTGGTACATATCAACAAATACATGACAGAAAGTTGGTTGCTTATTAAGAACAAAGTTCTTACAAGAAATAATATTAATAATATATAAGACATTTACAAAAAATTTACAAGAAATACTATTTAATTTGAGAAAAAAGCTCAGAGTGGCCTGTGACTAAGGATGTAACGGTTACTGGTAAAATGGTAAACCACGGTAAAATTTCTGACGGTTAGTGTTACCATGTCCTGTTTTAATTACCGGTAAACCTAGTTTGATTACCACACTGTCAATAACTCACGGTGATGCTGCTCATTGCCTGGAAAAGCCAGAACTATGTGTCTGCTCCTCGGTAAAGCAGCGGCGGTCCCTCACAGATAGAGGCGCACATGAGCAGTTTGCTTTGTTTGGCCTCTGAAAGTGAGAGTTTGGCTGCAGTGGTGGGCGCCCGCACAGGCAGTATAGCGGAGATTTTTCCCCTCGAAACGGACAAAGTCTGAAGTCTGGTCGAATTTTGGACTTACAAGGATGCCAAGGGTAAGCTGATTGAAGACGGTCACCCTGTCTAAAACACGATGCTGCTGCCGGCGGAAGAAAAACCGTAACCGTACCGTAACTCCTCGAGTAAGTGAGCTGACTGAGCCACCACTGAGAGAGTGAGGACATTCAGTGAGCCATACCTGAGTGAATTACAGGTGGTTTATCAGTATTTTCTGTTTAAATAATGTATAAATGTTGTAAATAACAGCATTAGTCTCATTCTGGAGAGTGTTCTTGCCATTCTTTTGTTGGTTATTGGCCGTGTTTTGCCGTGTTTCGTAATTTATCGTCTTTTTCCATCATAGTTCATGTTTTACGGATTTCATCAGTCGTAATTTGTAAATATTGGAGGAGGAAATGTGTAGGAGATCTGTCAGGGAGAGGGTAGACCAGAGGAGAGTCATGAAGGGGGCTACCTGTACAGGAACAGTCTCAGGGGCTATCGTCAGTAAACAAACGCCTGGACATGGTCTGATATAACGAGCTGTAACATGGACACTAATGCTGTAGGCGAGCAAAAATGTGTGAGTGTATGTAAATCAGGTCAAGTTTATTTTTGGTCTTCTCAAAACTTTGAACATGTTCATTTACAATTGTTTATGAAGAGAGTCCTGTTTAAAGTTCAGCTCAGCTTTTTTCTTTTCTTGTAATTACACACTGTTTAAGCATTCATAACATAATAATGACAAATACTTGCCAGAATTGTTAACTTTAATTTCTCATGAAAAGAAGGGTGAAAAAAATTAACTAAGGACATTTCCTGACACATTTATTGCCAAAAAAGGCCAGGCGGCCTGTTATAATTGTAATATTAAAGGGGTTAAATGATTTCAAGTGTGTATAAAAGTACTTTTTGAACATTTTGAGCACACTGCAACAATACCGCAATAATATTGATAACCGTGATAATTTTTGTCACAATAACCATGATATGAAAATTTCATACCGTTACATCCCTACCTGTGACCTAATTCTTTCTCATGTACAGTGATTACCAAATTTATTAGACCACCACCCAATGTAAGGTTTATGCCACAGCTGCCCTAAATAAACAGCATTAGTAATTATACCACAATAATTTTTTTTTGTTTCTGTGATGGTTAATACACCACTATGTAGACGCTCTTCAACCAAAATTAATATTTGTAATGTTAAAATATAGTTATTATTGTTATCCAGGAATTTTTAAATTAAGTGTTTTGCCATCAATAAATAATATATCTAATATAAATTTGTATACCAGATTAACCAACATTATGTTATGACCCTTGGGATGGAATACTATTTGTGGGAGATTAATATAAACAATGAATGCTGTTCTACTTACAGTAAATGCTACCAGCATAATAAATCATTCCCACATATTTGATAGCAGTTCATTTTGTATTAACTCATGGAAATATGATTTCCAAAGGTATATGTTAGTCTGAAAATACTTTACATTATACTTACTGTGGTTTGTGGCACTACCCTGACTTAAGATCTCACACAACAAGACAGTTTAGTAAAATTCCCTTTAAAGCCAATCAAATAAAAGCTGTGGTTTTGATCAGCACTTGTCACTTCAGCAGTAACTTCTGTCAACATTGTAAGCTTAAAAACAATGTCTGTTAAAAATGAAACAAAACCCAGCACCTATGTCATTTATTGTCATATATTTTCATGTGGAAAATAAATTCCATAAAGTGTAGTGATCTCAGAGAGATTTAAAATGAAGAAACTACATAATTACTATGCATCCTTCCTGATATAAATTAACAAAATAAAGGAGGGTGGGTGTTTATAGTCCCGAAATGCCACGTCATGAACGCTGCCCACGTTTACGTCTCAGCCAATCAGAGGCCGAGATATTTTTAACCAGCCCTCGGCCTTTTATTTCGCCTAGCAACAGAGACAACAGCCACAACAACAGAGAGCGAAACAGAAAGTCACAACTGTCCTCAAGCTGTGGGATTCTTCTATCAGATATTCACTACACTTTCTCAAAAGACGAAAAAAAAAGATATCACGTTTCCAGCTTTGATTAACAGATACACATTTATTTACTTGACAGAAAGTAACGCGTCCCTGGAGTTGTTTGTTGGTGAATGCAGCCGTTCTATCACACAAGTCTAAAAAGCATTTTGACCCCAGAATACAATAATATCTGGTGTAAAAGGCACAGTATACGGCTCTTAAGTAACCGTAACTGGTTTGATAGGCAAATGCGACATTAAGCTGATGATACCTCGACACATAAATCCTATATATCTCTGTAATGGAGCCCAAGTCTTATCTTTTGGACAGAACAACCATGTTTTTTTTGTGTACAACAGAGTTAAATTAACCTTAGTGAAGAAGAATGAGAGGCTAAATTCTCGGAAACTCACCATTGCTTGTTCGATCTTGTTGTCTATGGCCACGACGCTGGCTCCTGACGAGCTGAAAAGGAGAGAGGACAGATTAGTAACCGATATGTCTGAGAGACAAAGACGTACGGGCCGCAGTCTCTGAACGTACGGGGGGATAAAGGTTGTTACGGGAAGTCTCTGGAGTTTCTAGTGATTCAACAACCTAGTTTATGAGTTAAAGGCTCCTAAAGCTCCTCTGCAGTCAGTGTGCTGCCTCCATCACACCGCGCTGACATTATGCTGCAGGTTCACGGAGCTGAGCCGTGAATACACAGGCAGCTATGCACACAGGACAATGATCCCACTCTGTCACTGCATTTACCTATTGTCGAGCTGGACGTGGGAGCTCTCTGCACTCAATAATGACGACAGAAACGATATGGAGAAATTTCTCAGCTGGCATACGCCTAAATCCATAGCCATGGTGTAGCACGGCGTATTCATGCTGGCCATGGTCTGCAGTCCGCAGACGGACAGCCCCGCGTCTCCACTCGATGAACACCCACACCTGTCCCCGTAACGGACACTTCTTCAACCTCACGCACCGACAGCAGCGGCACAGACACACTCAAGGTCAGCTCATGTCGGTACTACAGGACAGTCTACAGCCAGAGCCGAAGACCGCATAATTTACCCAGTGACGAACAGAGAGCTGGTCTCTGATTGGTCCAGACGGAGGCCGTTTGCATAAAACATTCAGACACGCCCCCACCTGCTGCTCAGCTGACACGCTTTAGCATAAAATATTCTGCGACCGGGGAGGAGGTGGATGGAACCGGGGAAAACCGGATAGAAAAGGAGGAAAGAGCTGTGCTGCAGAAAAACAAGCAGTGGAGGGAAAACCTCTGGACTGTGAAGCTGCTGTGCACATCGGTGTAAAGTTAACGCCATTAGTCAGGAATCTATCTTCACCAAAGACATGGTAACTAAGAAAGTCAAGCCAAAATCACTTCTAGATGGTGTTACAGCCAGCTGGGGCCTAACTGTTTCCTTAACAAACACTTAAATGAGCCAAAAAGTGAAGTATTTCTGTCTTGGAAAAAAAGGGGTCTTGGTTCATAACACTTTCTCATGTAACATCATTCGGTCAGAATGTAGCTGAGTTTGATGACCAAAAAATCATTTTTTTTCTTTCATTAATTAGTATTTACTTATGGTAATACTTACACATTTTAAACGGGATTGGAAGTATGAAAATGTTCTTTTTGGACATTTTTAATGGAATTATTTTTGGCAAAGTAGTGGGTGCTGTATTAAAACACATCCTTTTGTCCTGTTTTGACTGTTAACAAGCCACAACTTTAACTACAAAAACATAACAGATAAATATTTCTTCCAATTTTTGTACTCAGACCTCTTCATCAAGCTCAGCCCTGATATTAAATAATTAGAAAATATTATGGATTTAACCCTTTAAATGCCAGTTTCATAGGAGATGAAAAAAAACACATTATGACCGATTTTCAATATAAAAATAATCAGAGGCTGGATATTTTTTACATGCTATCACACTCTTGGATATGTCAAAGATCAGTAAAAACATTGGCTTTGGTGCATTATTATTTTTTGTGTGGCATCCGATTTTAGGTTTTACTCCCCATTGAGTTCCATTATAATCACATTTTTTGAATGCAGCCATGACGCTGCAGTGAAATCACCTGTGAAATTGGCATTTAAAGGGTAAAATCCATAATTTAAAAACACAAAAAAATAGTTTTGATCAGGACTTAGCTTGATGAAGAGATTTGGTAAATAGGGTTGGAAAAAACAACCATCTGATGTGTTTTTACAGCAGCTAAAGTTTGTGGCTTGTAAACAGCCAAAGCAGGACAAAGGGTAGTAAATTTGCCTACAGCGTATTTTTGACCTCACATTTTCAAATTTTTTGTAAAATTAAGTTTCCTCACCAAAATGTTTTTCACTATGTTAAATAGAGTGCAGGTTATGGTCAATTAGTCCTAAAATATCACCCCTTTGTGGCAGACAAAAAGCCACATAGAGACCCAAGGGTTATGAGAACACAGTAAAATGACCCATTACTTGACTCAAAAAATGACTCAATAGCACTTACAAAGAAAAAAAACTATGCCCTTTATATTACTTAAAATAAGCAAAATAGTGAAAATTATCACAAGTACCAAAGACATCCACAAAAGCGCAAACGGACGTTTTTAGGCACTTGAAAGTCAATTCATGGTCTCGATATCAATGTGCTCATGTTGCCACCAAGTGGCAATGGACAGAACCGCAATAATGTCAAGGCTGAAAGAAATTTCTTGAACTTTAAAGTTTTTTGAGAAAATTTAACCGGTCTGTTAGAGGACAAAGTTTAAGAAGCAGATGAAAGATGATGGGTGCTGGACTCAAAAGAGGGTCGAACATTGAACAATTAAAAAACACACTAACAGCACACATCTAATGGTTAAAAAAGGGGAACTGTGATAAATTAAGATTTGTACTTTTGCCAAATGTAAAAAGATTCAGTCAACCTAATCAATTTGACTTTATTTAATTTTTGTCGGTACATTAGAATTCTGCAATACTAAATCTATATATGCTTTTACTTCATCTGAAAGAAAGCAGATCTTTATGTCAAATATAAATATCACAGAAACATCACATCCAAACAATTTTTTTATCAAAAGCATTACAATGTTAAAGATTATCAGTAGTAACTAACTTCACTGAAAGATTTAATGTGATTGTTCACCTCTCTGCCTTAAAGTGCGTTGTTGAAGAAATTGCAGCCCTATTTAGGTGGAGATTGTAGTTTGTCGAGTGCCTTTGAGCTGATTGAAGGGATGATCAATGAGGCCGCTTTGACTCAAACAGTATTATTAAACTTTCAAAGACAACTTGTATAAGAGATAAAAAAAAAAAGCTTAAACATAATTTTTCTAATTGTCATGCAACACACAAAGCTCAAAATATTTTTACAAAGATTTTAAAGCATTTTTGGTGAAGAGATAAAAGTCAGAAAACAAAAAACCTACCCCATAGTCATAAAGAAATCCAGCTCTTCAAACAAAAAGAAAAACTTGCCTCAAGGAAACCCATGTACATCCAAACCCCTAAAAGTGATACCAAATGTCATTGTGAAGTCTGATCACCACACACTGCAGTTTTGAGTGGAAAAGAAACGTACTGAAATTTGGTGTTTTCTTCTTAAACAAACGTTTGTGGTTAGACAACATTAATCATTTAACAGAATCCATAAATCTTTGATTAAAAGCAGACAAGCACAAGATTAGGTGAATAATAAATACAACAAATATAATGCAACTTGATGGGAGGTCACACGTGTACTGGGAGATCCATAGAGGACATAACTGGTTAAGCCACAAATTTTATCAGGAGTCTTTTAATAGGCTTGTCCACAATCCCCTTCCCTGCACTTGTGATGTTTAACATCAGCTGTGAAACACTGAGGGAGCATAAAAGGTTATAATTGTTCCTCTCTCTATTCCATTTCTTTGGGTAGAAACAGGTGCAACAGAGATGAGAGAAACGCACACAGTCAGCGTAGAGCACAGCACTGTGTCTGTGTGCATGTACACATGGGGCACTGTAAATGTATTCAAGTATGACAGCTTTGAGTCAATGTGAATGTCTTGAAGCATAATTCCAGATGTGTTTATCATGCCAACTTAGTGGAAAGGCACTGTGAATAGCGCCGATGTCTCGCTGTTGTACCACAGGCCAGACAGCAATAACCAGGGGGCTTGCAGACCTTTATTGCTGTGTACCTGAACCCATCAAACTAGATTAACAGCCAATAGCCACCTTGAAACAGAGGCTTAGGATTATTTAAGTATCACAGCGGCACACATCTTGACTTATTAAGCCTGTGCTGTGAACAGAGGCTCAGACATAGCCCCTGAGCACTTGGTCTGATGTCAGCTTATACTCACCTCTGATCCCTGCCAGACGAGCTTAAAAAGAAACTCTAAGTCGCACTCATCTCTTCCGGTCTCTTTGACTGGTAGAGGGTTTAGCCAATTATCGAGACCCAAATAGCCAGTACATTTGAAGTGCTTAAATAAAGCCAACGTCTAATACTGTGAAACTCAGAAACATGCTTTGTGAACAAAACTTGTGTATTCAATGTTTTGCAAAAACCCTCAGTAATGTAAGAAAAAACTCTTTGAACAGTCTCTGGTCAATGCTATAAAATAACAAATCCAAATTCAACACACTAGAAAGTAAAATGCAACAATATTAAAAATACATTTTCTCAGTTTTGTTTAGTTTTAAAATGAAGCTTTGTAGTTTACATTTCAGTAAAGAAATGGACAAAACTGTTATTGTTACCCACTTATTGTTTAAGTTGCACTGTATCAAACTATCCAGCATAAATTCTGCAAACCACCAAGGAAGTATGACATTGTACAAGACTCATTGTTGCAGGATAGACGACAAAACACTAAGACATACTGTATATATGTTACTTTTCTGTAGAAGGGCAATGGTGCTGTCTTAAAGTTTGTTGGTGACTGTGCTGTTGTTTTATTTGCTGAAAACCCACTATTGCTGACACAAATATATGACTTTATCATGCTGTATGTTTGTTTTACTACTAAGAAATATCAGTTCTAATTATAAGCAGGTCATAGTATGGGAAAAGATCAGAAGATAATCTGAATTCCTGCTCTGCTGTAGACCAGCCGCCAGGTGACCTACTGAAGCAACTGAAGAGGGAAATGACCCAAAACTGTCGGCAAACAAATGCTCAAGCTGCTCAGACGGCCAACGAGTGATACTCTGACACCTCTGATTACAAATACACTATTGGCACAAGACATTTTGAAAACTTGTGAAGACAAAATCTCCTCCTAACACATTTACATACCAAAAACTGAATATGTTTAACAAATTTAAAAAAAAACGCATTTTGTCTGCTAATAAGATTTCTTACTAGATACCATTTAACGAGCCATATATGATCTATATGTTTTGACTGAGTCTGATGACCTTTCATATGTACATCATTAAAAAGCAAGAATTTACAACACAAGTTTCCATTACTGTTCATACACATTTCTAAATACTGACCAATCCTAGAGTACTTTACTTTATCTAAATGACAAAAAAGCCTACAGTGAGATTCAGACCTAGTCAGCCAGTTTAACATCAGTGTAAAAATTCCTTTTTTGTTGATGCTGGCCCTAAAGCAATGAATGGCTGAATGGAAAGAAGAATATGGCCATGCAGCCCTTTGTGTGTAGCTACTATGGTGATAGGCCAAAGCAGTGCTACACTGTACAGACATCCCGGGAAATCCCTGTCTTTATTTTTACCTTTTGAGATGCTGCTCCAGCTCCCAGAATAAAAGCTTCATTGCCATCTCGTCATTGCCCTGCACTCGTACTCCCCGTACTCTCATGGAGCCTTCGGTCAGCAGAATCATATACACTCCAAGGTTTAACAGAAGCGCGTCCCACAAGCTTCTTTGGAGTTTTCTTTTGCCCCTCACTCTTTCTTGAATTATGTCAGCAGATCTGGGTTGCGTCCTATGGATGCATTAGTTGGTGCTGCTGCAAAGGGAGTCAAAAGGCAGTATGCTGGGCTGTGATGACTCTGTTCATATGTGCTCCTAATTTCTCCTCTGTCTATGTCATCTATTTGTGTTTGAATGGCTGACTAGGGAGTGAATTACTGAGTACAGACAGTAACTAGGCAGTCAGTGACGTGTGATCATGTGATACTGGGAGTTACATAAACCTTCAACAGAGATCAGCGGGTGGTTGAGTGATTTCCCTGCCCCTCCATTCTAAGCCCCCCACCGTCTTTAGCCAAAGAAATTGATAAATACTTAGACACTGAGCATCATTCAAAAATCCCTCTATATTCACACATTTGTCCATAACAAATAAAAGATACAGGACACGACTTTGAATGTGAAAGTACTGATTTCTGCAATCAACATTTTGAATATTTATGAAGTAGGGACTTGTTTTTTCAGCCAGTCCCACAATCAGGGGAGAATAACTTACTTACACCTTTACAGGTTTCAGATATTGGCAGGATCATTTATGTCTTCATGTTGTCAAAGCTATCATTCATCCTCAAACAAACTGCAATATTAGTCCCAACACTTTCCATACAAATCACATTCTTTTGTTTAACCACCCTGTAGTTGTATGCAAGCCCTCTACGAGGTAGATAAGAGAGCCTGTGCTCCAGGGTCTTTCATTGTCATGTCTCATTGAAACACAGCCTTAAGATGGCTTAGGGCCTCTACAGACAGAGAACACAATATGCGCTCACAACGCCTCCACAGGCTTAGCGACAGTCGACCAAGAAATAACAGGTAAAAGAAGGGGACAATGCCAGGGATTTCACTTGTCCTAACCCACTCTGTGTGCTGGGGTGATTCTCCATCACATGACTTCTGGTTTGGCAGAAAGTCCCTCAGGAGCAGAACTTAAAATCATAAGACAATTAAGTAAACGTTTAAAACACACACCCAGACAAAGTAGGGCTATCTAACTTGCTCAAAATGTATTAACAAATACAAATAAACAGACAAAAAGGGGAAAAACATATCATACATATATAATATATCATATACAGGGTCAATTCTGACAAGGGGGCCAAAGTGTGATGGCTAGACAATGGGTCAAAGCTTCTCTAACACTGCCTCTCTTGTGGGGCGCTCCCGGTCTGCAGCGGTCAGTATCTGTCAAGAGTGGCACAAGGAAGGAACAGCGGGGAACTGGCAACAGGGTCATGGGCAGCCGAGGCTTACTAATGTATGTGGGGAACAAAGACTGTGTGGCCTGCTCCAAGAGACGAGCTCCTGTTGCTCAAACTGCTGAAGAAGATAATACTGGTTCTTATAAAAATGTCATAATACGCACTGCATCACAGACTTTTGTGTATGGGGCTGAATAGCCACAGACCAGTCAGAGTGACAAATGGTCATAATGCTATGCCTGATCAGTGTGCATATATACAGATAGACAGATAGATAGATAGACAGGTGCGATCAAAATTCCCGATTGCAAATTAGGTTTATTGGCAAAATTTACAAACTGCAGCTGTTTGCAATAAACAAATAAAACAAGAAAAACTGAAATATCTCAACACAACTAATATTACAAGAGGTTTCTTCAAATTCAAAACAAAACGCCACTTTTAATGACTACTATAGTCTCAAAATTATTCAACCCCTGAAGAGAATCCCATGTAAGAGCACAAATTTGCAAATCAGGTGTTGTCTTAAGCACACCTGGTGCAACTAATCAAGTGCGTCATTAGTTACATCAGGTGTGCTACCTGAAGCACACTTCAAATACCTGCACTGGCGAGGGTTTTGTTGACAGTAATGTTTGATTACATGCTAGAAATATGGCTAAGTCAAGAGAATTTGTCCAAAAAGTTAAGAGAAGAGATCATTGCCTTGCACAAACAAGGAAAAGGATACAAAAAAATAGCAAAAGCACTGAATGTTCCTAGAGATACAGTTGAAAGCATAGATTGCAAGTTCAAAGTTAAAGGAACAGTGGCGACACTACTAAAGACAGCCACCAGATTCCTGAGGAGGCAGGTGGTCAAAAACCATTGAGACTGCAAAAGACCTGCAGCAAGACTTGGTGGCAGCAGGCATGGATGTTTCAGTTTGGACAATAAGACACATACTAAACACTGAGGGCTCCACGCCTGAACTCCAAAACGTACACCACTACTGACCCAAAAGCACAACAAAAGTCCCCTTGGATCTGCTCAAAACCATATATATAAATGGTATATAAATAAGCTACAGAAGTTTTGGGATTCTGTTCTGTGGAGCGATGAAACAAAACTGGAATTTTTTGGGCCTGTGGATCAGCAGTATGTCTGGAGGAGGAAGAATGAAGCATACGCTGAAAGACCACCCTGCCTACAGTGAAGTTTGGCGGTGGTTTGGTGATGCTCTGGGGCTGCTTTGCTTCCTCTGGCACTGGAACTGCAGCATGTGCAGTAGGGCTTACGGATATATCGTTATTGTATCTATATTGAGATATGAACATTCAAGATATTGAAAAAGCAACAATATAAACAATATAGATTTCCCCCGTGCTCGCCCTGCATGTACAGCTCTGGAAGTCACAATAAATTTCATTTTTACGATTGCCCTTGAATGCACCACTAAGGCCAGCCAACCAGAAACCTTTTTTATTTTCAAACCGTTTTTATTTTTCTAAAAAATGCTTGGTTTTCACCGAACCAAAGTCATATTGTATCGTATCGATAACGAGATATCTGGCATGAATATCGAGATATGAAATTTTGTCCATATCATTCAGCCCTAATGTGGAGGGCAAGATTGATTCAATCAAGTATCAGGGAAATTCTAGGGGAAAACGTCATGCAGTCTGTGAGGAAGCTGAAGCTTGGACGTCATTGGACCTTCCAACAGGACAATGATCCCAAGCATACCTCAAAGTCCACTAAGGCCTGGTTTCAGAAGAAGCCCGGGAAGATTCTAGAGCGGCCGTCACAGTCACCTGACTTAAACCCCATAGAAAATCTGAAGAAGGCAGTTGCAGCACGCAAACCCAAGAATATCAATGAACTGGAGACCACTGTCAATGAGGAATGGGCTAAGATTCCTCAGGAACACTGCCAGAAGCTGGTGTCTGGCTATGCATCACGTTTGCAGCAGGTCATACAAGCAAAAGGGTGTTGAACTAGGTACTGAAGTCGCTTGTCATGAAGGCGTTGAATAATTTTGAGACTTCAGTAGACATTAAAAGTGGCAATTTGTTTTAAATTTGAAGAAGTCTCTGGTAATATTAGTTGTGTTGAGCTATTTCAGTTGTTCTTGATTTGTTTATTGCAAACAGCTGGAAGTTTGTAAATTTTGCCAATAAACCTAATTTGCAATGGAAGTTTAATCATTTTGATTGCAACTGTAGATATAGATAGATATATATGCCACAACTGTCCCAAAGTAACAGCATTAGTAATTACCAAAATCATTTTTATGTTACTACGCAAGTATGTAGAAGTGCTTTAAAAGCAATATTTTAATGCTAAAACATTATTATTATTGTTATCCATGAATTTTCAAATGTAACGTTTTACAAAAAAACAGAAAAAATAGTAAAGCAAATTATTTCTTGATTATGAATGTACTTGCATTCTTGCATATTTACTTGTATTCCTGAACAGAAAAATGAGTTTTAGTGGACAAAAATGACTAAAACAAGGAACCTAACGCAGTAAACACACCTGAAGATACAGATTCTTAGCTACAAATGGTACAGCTGCCAGCAGAGAGCCAGAAAGCGCAGATGCAGTCACTCAGCTGATGGATACACTCTGCAGAAATACAAACAAACCAACATCTTGGAAGATAAAACCAAGATCCGACCGCATCCAGAGCTGCATGTGCAGGGAAAACCGCTGAATGACATCTTCCCTTGAGCTTCAGCAGCAGTGGTCAAAACAAACTGGTTTTGTGTTCCAACTGCACTGTACGCAGCTGACCCCTAGATCCTGGTTTAAGGTCCTGCAAAGGTGTCAAGAAGCCCCTGATCAATCAGAGACAGAGGTTAGGCTGCCATCGTTGGACCCAAGCACAAAAGACTGGACAGCCAGGAACTGGAAGAAGATTCTGTGGTGGGATGAGTCCAGTTTCCAGCTTAATCCTCCTCCTGCTGATGTTTGAAGGCCAGGCGAAGCATCATCTCCAGCATGTACAGTAGCCACCATCATGGTGGAGGCAGTATCATGGTTCTGGGATGTAGGAGTGCTGCTGGTGTTGGTCATCTCACTGTCTGTGATGGCACTTTGAACTCTGCCAAGTATTGTGGCATTATTGAAACCCACATGCACCCTTCTGCACGTGCACTGCTCCATCAAGGTATGAACTGGATGTTCCAGCAGGATAATGTCACTCGCCACACATCCAGGGTAAGCACAACTTGGTTGCAGGAGCACAAAATCCAGGTCCTGGAGTGTCCAGCTCAATCCCCAGGCATGACCCCATTGAAATCCTGTGGTGGATTATCAAAAAGTCTGTTTCAAAGCGTAAACCAATGAAATGTGGAAGAGTTAAAGGAAGTAACTCAAGAAAAGTGGGACAAGTTTACCCCTCAACAGTGTGAAAGGCTCGTGGAGAACATGCCAGCCAGGATTGGAGCTCTACTGCGTGCTAATGGCAGGAATACTAAATATTAATTTGATGATGTGATGGTTTATTTATTTTTTGTTCAGTTTGACACGTCCTTTGTTATTTGTTGACTTTGATACTGACAGTGTTGAGAAGTGACATGCTGAAACTATCAAGGATTTTACTTTTGTTTTTTCTTCTAAACAACAAACAAAAAAAAAATGTTGCATTTGTTTGTGTCTGATGCAGCCGCACATTTTGAAACACAAAAATGATTGTTCTGTGAATATTTCAGTGTGCTGTTTGTACGCCCTGCCTGCAGCATCACTACATGCCCAGGATGCTGCTATCCATGGGATGTAGACCCACCCCAAAACAACTGACGTGACAGGTCGTTCATTACTTTAACATACTGTTTGTTTTTGCAAATAGATTGCCTGGGATTTTTAGGGGAATATCATTGAGCCTCTAGAGAGCCCAATTATTTACCACTTACACATTTTAGTAACAGGATAGATTGAGTCAATGATCCAAACTTGACAGTTACTCTTCCTGACTCAACATTAACCGTTCTAAAAGTCTGGTATGACAAATCTCAATTATTATAACACTTCCTATGCATAACTGTTGATTAATTACTTTCTTGAACCTGTGCTTACAGGTAGCAGGATAAGGCCTTATGTAGATAAAAAAACAAACAAACAAAAAAAAGAACATATTTTAAAATTCAGGTCTGATTAAAATGTTTCCTCTTAAGTTTGATGACAGAAACAGCTCAGTTTATCCAACAAGGAACTTCAACAGTCCAATAAAAACATGTTCTCTTGATTAGAAGTCAGGTACATTCATGTGCCAGCATTAAATTGATGGAAAATACAGGTTTATCCATAATTTACCGCTGCATGGTGGTGTCTATCAACAGAGCTGATATCAGACAATACCAGCCAAACCCTTACACTGGCTTATCTCTGTTATTAGAAGTGTGCATACAACTTATTACATTAACACTCATGGGGGCTGATATTGCTCTCCAAGTATGAAGTTCATCCTACCAGACCATCAGCTACAAATATGGCCATTAAATCTCAGGTAGCGTGAAATAAAATACAGTAATAAAATCAGTCTGGGAAAGCCCAAGAGAAAGTCTAGGATGTTTGATATTTGTTCTGTCATGCCAGAGACATTGACCAATGGGAGCACAGAGTGCTGTGCATGCAAAGCAATTACGGCTTTAAACAACATGAAGTAGTTGTGTCAAAATTGAGTAATGAAATAGGAAAAAAAAGTCAAGCTACCGCTATAATGTGTTGAAGAGGGACTGAAGTGACAGATTGAAGAACAGAACCGTTGAAGGGAAAATTAGCCGGGACACCCTAGCACCTACAGAAGTAACAGCTAGCTTTTAGCATCCCAATCTTGTTTGCACTTACGAGTCTGGATGCTGTCTTGTGACTGCAGGCCATCGTGTACAGCAGTTGGAGCAAGTATACAGTACAATCCACACTTTGAACTCATAATTCATTGCCTTTTTAATATTTCTTGCATTGTCACAAAATGACATGTACCTGTTGTTTGTTGAATTCTTGTTTTTTACAGTTCCTAAATGTCATGTTTGACATGCTCTGCTGCAGTGCTGGGTGATTATCTATTAAATACAGTTATAGCCTCTAACGATCATAAAAGCACAGTAATAATCATTACACTATGACTGTGCTGTAGGCTGAGCTCGCCATGCCATGTGGGTGAAGCACTTCTTCACCCCTTCCTCCTCCCACAGAGCAATAAACACGTTCATATTTGATGAACAGTGGATAAGAGTTTAATGTCGGAGTCATGAATGAGACGTAAATGTGGTTCAAAGACAGTTAACAACTGTGTGTGCTGTGAGAGAAAGGGTTTCATGCTGTGTTTGTATCAAGATTAGGGATGGGAATCGAAAACCAATTCCAGTTGAGAATCGTTAACAGCTCCATCAAAGTATCGATATCATGAGTCTTTTTGCTCATCAAATCCTTATCAATTCCTTCCACTGACAGGGTTCAGACGCGGTCGGAATTGTGGCTTAATTTTTTAGAAAAGGCGCCTACTGCACAACCTTAAGTGAGTGGAAACACCAGCAACTTGCAGAAGCAGTTATCTGTGCTGTGACGTGTGTTTGACATTGTTGCCACTGAAAATCTACAGGCCAACATTCAACCACACGGAAAATCTGCAGGAATCAATGAGGGAATTGTTAAAGAATTGGATCGATTAGTAGGATCGTTAATATCATTGGTATTGATAAATCTTATCAATTCCCCTCCCTAATCAAGATTGTTGCCTGTGAATCTGTTCCTATCCTGTCAATATATCCTTGGCTTCAATATACAGCCGTAAGACTGTTGTATTCATTGATAACATTTTACACAATGCGTTTACTCTGAATGTGTTTCCTGGCTGATTGATGTAAGCTCTGTGAGGTTGTTTAGCTCTTCCCAGATACCTCTTGTAAACTCTCTTCAGAAAAAGACATCAGTTTTACATG
Source organism: Cetoscarus ocellatus (assembly GCA_037902135.1). Taxonomy (NCBI): domain Eukaryota; kingdom Metazoa; phylum Chordata; class Actinopteri; order Labriformes; family Labridae; genus Cetoscarus; species Cetoscarus ocellatus. The sequence goes on from JBAMNC010000671.1 coordinate 478,280, forward strand.
ACAAAGGTGATGTACATGGTTTTTACATAACAGGAATGGTCACAATAGCGGTGATGTTTAAATAGGGATCTCCCTCTTCGGTCCATTTTTCAATGTCAATGAGATTGTTTTATTAACACAGAATTCCTGGAAACCATCAAAACAACTCCAACCACCTCAGTCAAGATATGACAAACACTGCTTATCATTTATTTTACAACATGTAAAATATTACAATAAAATAAAATAAAAATTTAATAATTAATCTAAAACAGTTTTAAGACAATGTTAAGACAAGTCATATAGCTGTAGCTGCATCTCATTGCAACATATATCATTTCACTCATTTAAAAATCTTGCACAGATGTTGTAAGATCAATGAGTAAGCATGCCTAATAATCCTGATATCAATATCAAGAAAAATAATTGTGATTATGTTTTTTTTCCATAATCAAACAGCCCTACTCTGCTGTATGAGAGCCCCAAAACTGGCATGTATGTGATACAAAACTCTTTTAATTTAAAGTGGAAGAATCAATCCTGTGTGCAGTGAGACTCAACGATGACATGGAAAAACAACAAATCTCTAAATGTGGTGAAACTCACAGCAGTCACAATGCCTCGTCATGAACCTTGCTCCAACAAAGCAGTGCCTTCAGTGTAGTTCAGAGAGGACACACTGTGGATCCAAAAGCTCCAAAAGATGATAAAAACCCACATGGGCTGGTTGTCTAAGGCGATGAATTTCCCCCTTCTCTGTAATTGTTTTAGCTTTTACACCTTCTCCAGAATATTTATCCTTTTCAAAGTCCAAAGTCTGTTGTGTTGGTGCTGAAGCTCCCTCCCTTTCCTCAGTGGGTGTAGTAAACGCTCCATTTTCTATTCCACGTTTCATTTTAAGATGTCTTATCAAGTTCTGTTAAAGCAGCACAAGTTCTACCTCCACGTAAAAGAGCAGTTTTGCAGACACTAGAAGTAGCCCTTGTACTGTTTTCGCTGTCCCACATCCCCTACATGTTTGCCACAGGGCTGCTTCTGCTACATCACTCAGGCACTCACGGCCTGCCGTAAAGTGTGCCCAACCAACAGAAACGGACAACAATCGGATTAGATGATGAGTATAAACTTAAATCCCAGATCAACTTAATGCTTATATCAGCCTGATCCGTAAGTTTTGATCTGTATGGTGAAATCCCTTATTTAATCTGACATAATGGTCATCATATCAGACAAAAAATGGTGTAGTGAATTATGTTAAACCATAAGAAGGCTGATTTCACATAGCCACTCTTTTTTATGAGCACTGCCAGCAGAGTTTTCCAAGGCATTCCTGCCTTTATTACATAGGCCAAAAGGTCATAATCATATTTTTGAAAATTAATATCACGTAGGTCAATTGGCCATAATTATATACTTCTAAATTATTAATACATAGGCCAATAAGCCATGACCACACACAGAGGTTTACAATATTAAATCTGGATAGTTCTGAGCATCCCAACCACATTAGTAACATTAAAGCTGAAGTTTCTATCATAAACATTAACTTTATAATCATTTTAGTATACCCTTTCTTTTATTTACACACCTCTAATGTTTGTAACTCATGTCCTCAAATTAGAATAATCTTGATAATTATTTCCATCAGTCATCCTGAATCTTTGCACAAGAATTGAGAAGCAAGAGCACCTTTAGAGCAAATGTCCTAAAGTATTTGCCTGTCAGTGATCCACTGGAAAAGATGACATGCAATTTAATACTAGTTCAGAAATAGGTGATATTCTTAGGATGCTGTAATATGTTTCACATAGACACCTCAGAATCAATTTCAGTCTGTTTCATATGCTAATGAAAACTTTCAATCCATAAATATACATGTGATTACTCCCTTCTTTCAAACTTTGCAGACCAATTTTTATTTTAACCCCAAAAAAGTCAATACACTTCACTTTTGTTAAAAGTTTTTGATGAAATAAAAGCATAACTGTTCTGAGTCATTTACTCACCCAAGAAAGAAAATATGTCATAAATCAAGTGTGGTGTGACAAAAAAAAATACAGGCATCATTTTAAGGCAGAATCAGCCAGCTCCTTATGTGACACTACAGTACTCCAGACCTTTCAGTCCATTTTCACATTTTCTTGTGTAATTTATGTTCTTTAGTTAAATGTGATTCAGTCACAAAAAAGAAACTACCCTAACATCTGCCATGTTCAGAGGGAAATGCAATCTTGCATGCCCCAGCAAAAAAAAGAGGCCTATTGAATTTTTGAATAGTAAAGGCTTTTGGCTGAGCTGTAGTTTGATAGTGGAGAGCACACACAGACTTTACCAGTAAGCCCTGGTGATGGTTTTCCATAGTCACACCCTGACTATGGAGAATGACAGAGAGCTACTGAGTGAGTCAGAGAGGCAGGGGTGAATGATGAGTGGCCATTTCCACCCCCACATGTAAGAGAGAGGTGCTGTAGGAGAATTAGGGCTGACGGCAGCAAGTCCTTAGTCCTCACACCCAGCTAAACCCCAGCACACACAAATGTACACGAGGGGAGAGGCAGTGAGAGAAGGAGTCAGACAGAGACACAGGAGCTAGAATGACCTCGCTGCAATGCCCCAGCATCCAATCCATCCAAAAATGACAGAACAGCAGAGGACATTGTTCCTCAAATGTTTGATGGATATTCCTGATGATGTCAGGAAAAGCAGCATACAAGTCATAGGTCTAAGTAGAGGTCCAAACTCTCCTTCTCTTTCAGCACAAACACAAAGAACATCCAAGTTACATAAGTGTGTTTGATGTGTATGTGAGCAGCAGGTCTGAGTAATGTGGACTGAAACCTGGCATTAAAAGGATTAGTGCCCTATGAACACACTGGGCTCTGAGTGCAGACAACAAAGACAGAAATAATGCTAACCACAGCATTACAGATGGGGAGGAAGGCACAATCTAGGGTTTAAAGGTGGTCCTGGGGGGGCATAACTCCTTACAGATATGTCCACTTCTATTCACCCTCTGCACTGACTTCCAGGTTTTTTCCTGAGAAGTTAAATAGTGGATTTTCAGCAACAAGTCTTGTCTGCATTAAACGGGAACTAGACATTTTCTCTTCATCTATATATGTACGTAAAACTTTAATATTTGATCTCCCGCTCTTGGTAGCTCCTCTACAGCATCCTAAAGGCTTTACAGAACTGTTGTTATTAGAACGTTACTCTACTTTTTCTTGTCTTATAGCTCTCAAGGCATCAACTTTGGACTGTTTACATCTGTGATTGTTGCACATTCAGAGGTCCCACTGCTCGATGTCTCTGAAGTGAGGAAAAAAATCATAGGAGGCGATACAAAAAAATTCACCTGCTAGACTTTCGGTCAAGGAAATGCAAGGCGTCACAGGTCGGCTTTGTTGTCGGTTGTGACACACTACATGAGACAAAATGACATACTCATGGCCGACAGGTAACAAAATGCTACGACTGTCATGCATAATTCTGACCTCAGCATTTCTACTTATCTGCTCCTCAGCTACAGATGGAAATTAGCTAGTCAGCTAAATCTGGTGGAAAGCACCTCTTCTCTTCTCAAGGCTAATACTATCTGTACTTCATCCATTATTTCCATACCTAAATACTGTTGCTGACCATGTCCATCATTTTATAACCACAGAGTACCCATCCTCAGATGTCTACTTCCTGCAGGATAAACTATCATGTCAAAAAGCTCATGACATCTCAAACTAGTAGTTTGAGATTGCTGCAAAACCTACATTTCCTGGTCTTAAAATGACTTAAATGCATCATGCACTAAACTTTGTCTAATGATTATTTTTACCACCCATACATAATGCATCATAAAGTTGCAGACTGGACCTGGAGAGGGATGCATATAATCTGCCCAAGTTTTGGCTCAGATCCCCACTTCAGACCGGGTCTGCAGAGGCCAAATTATCCAGTGGTCCTAATCAGAGATTATTTTCTCGGTGGTGTAATATGTGTTTCAAGTCATTTTATCCTCTCACAAGTGGACTGGGGACATCCCAACCTTAATATTTAAAGTGTTTAATATTTACATTCAGAAATCTTACATGCATGGAGTGCACCAAGGACAGCCAAGCGTGTCCTCTGTGTTTTGTCTCATGGAACAGAAAAATCCGATCAAAGAGCTGGGTGGATGAAGAAGGAAGCAAATGTGACAACACGAGTTAAAGTGAGGCATAAAGTGAGACGAATATCAGAAATGGAGGACCAACTTGTTGATTTGTGGCAAAATATGGCTTTCTATATGGCCCAAACTATGAAATATATATATATATTTATATATGACAACATGATAAGAGAAGGAGTCAGATGAAAATCATTGCTGCCAAGGATGTTATAAGAAGCCAACTGCTACCCCCTTTTCGCTCAAACCCCTGAAGTTTTCTACCATGTTTTGTTTGCACTTAAGTTGCACTTGATCACGTGAGATCACAAGCTGTAAGAGTAGAGGCCCTGGTTGATGGTTGATGTGTGGTGTGCTACGACTCTCCTTGTGGCACACCACACACTTCAAGAACAAAACTGTTAAACCTGTCATTATTTTTCTCTGTGTGCTCTCTCACAGTTTCAATATCAGCTAAGATTTTAAAAATCTTTATGTGTGTGTGTTCCAGGCCTTAGATGCATTACAACGCATCCTTGTCAAATCATTTAGTTGACTAACTGGCCTGTATCTTGCCAACAACACAGGTTAGTATTTTTATATTGCAGGACTCAAAAGAAAGCTTTAGGAAGGATGTCAGAGCAGCAGAAGCAGACAAGTGGACGAGTTTGTTTTGCTATCTGAGAGTACTGCAGGGTGTATGAACCACAAGTAATGGTGTCGCTGTGTCAGTACCTACAGGCATTGATGTCCATCAGTCGATCACTCATTTTTATCAGCCAGTAATAATCTAGTTTAAGACTGTTACAAAATGCCAACAACATTATTCTTGATTGCCCTTTACAACTAAGTGCATTAATACTGAACACAGGGGGACATAGATTTTTACAGACCCTTAATGCTCAAGGCCTTTGTTATGTGTTCCCTTTTAGGTTCTTTAGCTGCTTGAAACTCACTTGTTTTATGAAATGTCTTGGGTTACTGAAGTTTGTCAAAATTTCCTTTAAAGCAAACCATGACACCAATACATAAAGGTATTTGTGTTTTCTGTGCACTACATGCTAAAAATGATCAGTTGATCACAATATATGCCAAGGTCATGTAAAAAACACATTTTCTCTTCTCAGCTGTCATCAGGTCAGTAAGAGTTCCTCAGACCAATGAATTTCCAACAATAAGGTGGTAACCTCTGACCCATTTCCCTGCTTTGATTTGTATGTGTGTGTTTGTGAGTGAGTGTTAGCCTGTGTAAGTGCTAAAATTAGGATTTCCAGGATTACAGGTCATATGAACAGGACAGTACAGTGAGTGGATTAACTAATGATGACTTAGGCAATCAGGGTCTAAAATCTCTTAGCAAAGCTTGGCTTCAAGCAAACAACTGTTTTATCTTCAGGTTTTAAAATTAATCATGCAAACACAGACAGTCTGGTCCAGCCACAATCACTTGGATGGTCCTCTTTAGTGATGGGAATCAAGAACTAGTTCCAGTTCAGAACCAGATCAAACTGGTGTGAGGAATTGATACCTTTGCCTTCAAGCTTCGCTCATCAATTTCGGTCACTTATTTTACCATGCATTACATAAAACTGAAGTCAATTATGCTCAATGCTTCTTGCAGGAGCTTGACACTCGATCGATATATCGGCCGGCACATTAAATCGGCCGATTACAGCCCTTTTCAAAGTATTCAACATCGGCCAGAGTTTTGCCTTTGTAACGCCGATATATTCTTAATTTCTCATCAAACAGTAAAACGCTGTTCAGTGTCCAAGCTGTGCAGAATGATGATGTTGCGAAAGATGGCGGCACGAGTTGTTGCAGCGGCTCTGAGCTCTACTGATGCTGTGTGTATGGATGATGGAGTGTATGGGGCAAAACTCACCTACACTCACATAGAGTTGCTGAATGTTGTTTTTGCCTGCAAGTCCTACATAGCGAGCGACTTTCAGTGGTCACACCATATACCGCTGGACACAGCGAGACCACAGGGCTCTCTGCTCAGCTATGGAAGCAGCCTCACAGACCGGCACCGGCGAACATTGTCCTGACCATCTGTCGTTCACAAAACTGATGAATTGGACCTTCTGATGGCAAGGGATCGGTTTATTTGTGACTGTTCTGTGATGATTACCACAGAAACCTGGCTTTACCCGCTTGTCCCCGACGCTGCAGTTGAGATAACTAGCTAGGTAACTATGCTAGCATTAGCATTGCTCCCTCGGAGCTGTTTGACGTCATCGGGGGGAGCCTTCGTCATAGCTGGGAACTTTAACCAGGCCTGTTTAAAGAAGTTTGTGCAATATGTGCAGTGTCCCACAAAATATTTTGATTTCCTCACACATCTTACCTCATGTTCACAATAAATAAAGTGTTTCTACCTGCACTAAAACCTACTTCTGATGCACTAAAGAGGACTCTGGGACTGAAAGGTAGACGTGACAAGACAGAGATCATAATTCATCTTTATATTTACATTTTAAATAAGGTTATTTATTTTATTTTGCAGGAATTGACTGCAGTTTTGCCCACTATGTTATTTTGTACTTAAAGTTCTTTGTTCTTGAAAGTTGCAGAGTAGAAAAATAAAAGAGGCTTATGAAAAAAATGTTGTTGCTTTCCTCTCAATGACCTGTTTACAACTTTTTAAAAGTTGTTCTACCTGTACTATAACCTACCTCTTATTTTCATCAACGAGAAGTACAAGATAAAGAGTGACTCTTTTTAAGGTTATATAATTAATTTCCCATAGGTTTAATGCTTTTCTGCATTTTTTTGTATTTGAAAATTCCTCTCAGTTGTAAAGTTAAACAAATACTTAGGGACATTTTTTTGAAAATCGTTTGATATATATATATTTTAAACTAATCTGCCAACTAATCGGTCATGCTAAATATCAGTATCGACATCTGCCTAAAAAAATCCATATCGGTCGGGCCCTACTTGACACCGTAGGTATTGCCGAAGTAATCCTCAGTAATAATGGTGGACAGTAGCTAGAAGTGTGGCTTTATGTAAAAAAAATAACCCCAAAAGCACAATGTGGAAGGTCTGTGTGCTTTTAAGCCAGGATGGAAAACCAACAACGTGCTGAAACATTTGTCCATGCAGCACTACATTAAAAATCGGAGGTGCCATGTGTTTGATGTTGTTGACACACAAGCAGAGCTTGACATTTTAACTGGCCCGCTGGCCCAGATGCATGATTGACAGGCTCCAGGCCAACTGACTACATGTTCCACTAGCCCACTCAGGCCAGTTAAAATGCTGCCTCTTCCAGTTACACACACACACACTAACACTGACTGTGAAGCCCCACTACATTTCTGCCCACCATGCCAAATTACTGAAACAAAAACACACTATGGAGAGCAGTTTTTGTCTAAAAAGACTCCAATTTGAACGCGGTGGTTGCTTTCAGGGTGATTAATCATGGCACAGCCAGCAGAGGTGCAGTGGGGCTTCATCCTAGATGGGATGCACAAGGCAGGCATTTACTCACAGTGAGTCTCTTGTGAGAGTTTCCTGCTCCTACTGCCCTGCTGTCTGTCAGTGCTCTAACCAAATACACAATCTGTCAAAAGCAGGAACAGGCTGCCTATGAGCTGTAGGTGCGCTCTGGTATGAGACCTCATGAGCTTCATTTAGTTCAAGTTACCGTCATGTTGACAAAACACGCCTGTTCTCATTGTTAGAGATAGCTGATGACATGAAAGTGACTCAGTGCCAAGCACAAAGATTATTTGTGAAGATTAACTGGTAAAGACACAAGCCTCCTCCTTTCCTCCTCCTGTGTGAGTGTTTGTCTGTGCAGCTCTCACTGAAGGAGGGACAGCAGGGGCAGAGAACAAGGGGGAAAGGGGGCCTCAGCCCAAACAGAGGAGAGGCCTTGTGCATTCTCCCTTAGCACTCAGCACAACATTAGTCAATATCTAATAATAGAATCTACACCATTTATTAACACAGTGAATGAAGTATCTATCTATAATGAAACAGTTTAATTAAAATTTAATTATTATATTTAAAATTAATACGTACATTAGCCTTGCAGAGCAGACGGACCTGCCTGATTCAGAAATCATGCATATCTGTCTTGCCAGCCTCCATTGTCCAACGACTTCACTCCAGGTGGAATCTTAACGGCCCAATCAGGGAAGAGAGGCGGGAGCTGCGGGAGCAGCAAATGTGACCACAACAGGAAGTGACTGCATGTTTGAAAACAATGGCGGCTTCTGATGCAGTCTCAGTCGTCTCAATATCTGTTAGCCCTAGCGGCTAACAGTTAGCCGCTAGGGCAAACGGCCGGTAACTGTTGTTAGCCGTGCTCATTGTGGCTCAGCGGCACTGTCTGCCTCTTGCCCCGGGAATCGTGAGTTCGATCCTCAGGAAAGGAAAGGAAGCAGCCGTTAGCCGTAGCAGCTAACGGCCGTTAACTGTTGTTAGCCATTAGCCACTACGTATGCTACGTCATACGTAGTAGCGTAGCTTGATGTGGATTGGTCTGTGATGAGTGTGACAGGCCGAACGATCGTCCACTCACACGCTGCTGTTGTTTTGGAAGGTTCTGTCCCTGAAAACATTTTCGAACGGCTCCTTCCCAGATGGATTAGTGAAATATTTCCAATATGAAACTGTCCATCTGGCGTGTCAGGTTATACATACATTGGTATAATGAAGATTCCTTTTTTCTCATTTCTGGCAAATGTATGGCACTTAAAAAAAACATCACAAAGTTACTTTTTTGCAATGTTGTTTAGCCCTATAAATACACACACACACACAAACACACACTCACACATATATATATACATATATGTATGTATACAGTGCTTAACAAATGTATTAGATCACCTGTTATAAAAACGAGAAACCATGAATATCTTTGAGAACTTTCAACACTTCTAAACTGAAAGATGTCATTGTTATTGGACATACATTTTGAAAAGAATTAGGGAATTTCAGTTTTAAACTGAATTCACCTTTTCATACCCAAATTGGAGCCGGCTCACTGGGCTTTTCTGAGACATCAGAAATTAATGAAGCAATAATACATCAAATTAATTTGAAATCTTCAATCAAAAAATAATAATGTACTTTACTATTTTTGCTGTCTTTTTGTAAAACAGTAAATTTGAACTGTCATGGATAGCTATGATAATTACATTGTACCATTAAAAATAATGTTTCGGTTTAGAAAAAAAAAAAAAACTTCTACATACTGTTGTATTAACCATTACAGAATAAGTCACTTAATTTAGTTGACAATGGATAAAGTCAAATTTGTAAGAACCTTAAGCAAAACAATGCCATCTGGAAACTTTTAAGAATCTTGCATGACCTAACTTCATATAACTACAAATGCTGTTCATATATAATAATACAATAAAATAAAGTTAAACTAAATTACCGTCCTGATTTTTTTAGAACATGAATATGGATTTAATGAGCATTGTTAGAGGACCTCTGACTTTGCAGCTTTCTAACCCCAGTAGATCTTTAGTCATTAAACATCAATGTTTTAGGACCAACACACTGTATGACTGTCAATGAAACAAGTACTGCCTAAATTATATCTTCAAAAAAAAGAAAACAAGAAATATTGGGGAGTCCACACATCTAAACAGTGATAAATATATACACTGGCACTGCATCAATGTCCTGTTTGCAGAATAAAAACTGGTGAGCATTGCCATCTAGTGGCAAAAAATTAAATCACTAGTGCATAATGACAGAAAACCTCTCAAAGACCTTACACACGTTCAGCTTCAGAGACACTCACTGAGAACCTGTGACGATCCATCACAATGCCACCGTTTCCAAATGGACGTTTTTGCTATACCTTACTAATTAAATAAATGTCTTACATGTTAAAAAAAAAAAACTAGCCTAAGCAAGCAAGTTGAGCCATTCACTATTTTGCTTAAATAAATACTCATTTTTTCTGGAGACTTTTTAAACAAATACTCTGCTTTAGGAAAGACCAAAAATGTGCCTCACTGAAACAAGGTCAGACTGAAGTATATCAATCCACACAGCAACAAATGTCCTCAACGGTCCATTTCACAAAAAGTAAGGGAATATCCTAGTCAAGTATTTTAATATTTTTTTGTGATAAATCACCCTGATGACACAATCCTACACCCCCAAAAACCTACTGACTTAGGCCATGGTAACAGAGAACCCCAAGATCTCATAGTCAATGCTGAATAGGGGGGGCTTGGCTTACACAATGCACAGATCTCCCATGAGCACCTTTAGCTTAAAGACTCTTGTTTAAAAACTTTCTGACTCAAGTGATGGGAGGAAAATGCCAAGAGGAAAGAGTGGGGCAGATATGCATTAAAAGACAACAAGGTCAAACTTGAAGCCCATGTACCCCGGACACTGCTCCATCAACTGAGCTTGAATGGCACCCCTGGGATTCTACAGTATAGCCCTTTTCACACATGAAACCCTGATGATATCAGGATAATATTCACTGACATGGTGGTTCACACATGCTCCACTCAGCAGGGAGTATGTCCTGCTGGACGGGGAAGAAGTGGTGGAGAGGCAGCACATGATGTCACACATACACATTCATGATATGATAGCTGACAATTTGTGTCCAGACTAGGGATGTCACGATCTATTGTAACACGAAAGCACCGTGTGTAAAATAAAAAAGTAATGTTCGGGTAAATTGAAGACAAGTCACCAGAGGTTTTATGATAAATGTGAAGTAGCCAGAACCTCAGAATTATTACATTACACGAGAGGAGCAAATGTGTAAATATAGATAGCCCGGTCTGCAGCCGCTACTAGCTGTGTCTGCAACACCTGTGGAGCACGAGATGCGTTCATGAACGGATCGTAAATTCTAACTTGAACGCGCGGTCACATACACGACATCAATACATTTCTAAAACACTAATGCAAAATATTTTATCTAATGAATCAAGTTGAAGAGAACAACGTGTATGTGAGAAGCTATTTCGACAGTTTATTGAAATATAGGCTGGCTATAGTTCACTTTGTTGCCTTTTCTCTGTGCTGAATGTATAATTTCCCACAGCACTCAACTTGATATGTTGATGCGTACATGTGAGATTAGGAGAGACGGAGAGACAGAAGGAGGGGTGAGGAGGCTGCAAAAACATTGAAATTTACATTAATAGTGAATACAGTGAGTTTTAAAAATCCCAATTAAAGGTTTTACTGAGTTCAATATGCCAGTCAGAATTTCATTAGGAGTAAAACTAGCATTGGCTTGTAGTGTTATAAAAATCTAAATAGGTTTGACAGACAAATAAAACAGATACATGAGAAGTTATAACAATATTATCAATTAATTAAAAAAAAACATTTCATTTAAGTTACAGACAGGAACATACCACAAATGAAGTTACATAACCAAAGTATATGCAAATGAAATTGTTCTGCTAGACTATAGCCTGCAATTTCACTTTTTTATTCTCCTGTCATGAGGAGAAACCAAGCTCCTCAAGTGCATCATCATCAACAAGCCAGCCTAACATAAAAGATGCACTGGTCAAGGGAGCAAAATATGATCCTGAAGGGTGTGAGATTTCTGTGATTAATATCATACTGTAATATCGTGATATAAATTGCAATATCGTATTGTATTGTATCGTTCTGAAAAATGTCATATCGTGACATCCCTAGTCCAGACTTCAGTGTTATATGTCAAAATGCATATTTAAAGCATCGACTAAAAAGTTAAGAGGAGCAATGTTGCACATAGATGTGAATTTGAAGCAGCATCACTACATGAACAACAATTGCACCTGAGAAAGAAAGCTGCAGAGTTTTAGCTCTGTATGCAACAGCAACACGAGATTTGGATGCACCTGGTGGTGACCATTTTAAGAGTAGAAGATCTACAGAACTGTGATAATGTGCAGTGGAAACAATACTTTAAAATATCCAGACGCACATTTGAGTTTCTGCTATCCCCTTACAATCAGATAAACTTCTCTTGCAACAGGAGTTGTTTTTATCTGTCCTATCAAGTCTGGATAGGATGATGTTATCAGCTCTCCCCAACTGCCTCAGTGGATTACCCTAATAATTTGCTGCTGTATGCACACTTCAGCTCGCCGGACTATACGAAGATAAAATACTAGGAAGGCACAATGAAATTACCCCGGTAAAGTCCGAGTGAAGAACTCATCTGTTTGTGTTCACACATACAGCTCGCCCAGGTAAAGTCTGAATAATTCTGGGGGTTTTATACAAGTGTGAATGGGGTTTATGTTCCTGTGATTTATGCTTATGACTGGTCTTTAACAACCAAATATCATAGTTGACCATTATTTCTCTGGCTTAAGTTTAAAACGAATGACAAACAGAGGTGTGGAAACCTCAAATGCAGTTTAATTCAATGTAACCGATGATATAAGCCTGGTGGACCTATTTTTTTATAATATGCACATGAGTAAGTAAAAGGCAGAAGGTCACCTTGACCTGTAGATGTTCCCCACCACACATGCAGTGAGTAAGCTGCCAAATTAGATGTCCTGCTTCCTGTTCTTATAACACCAAAAATATCCCACTGCATGCTCTTCCAAAATCAGAACCTACTTTTGCTTTCACTTCCTTTTAAAAACAGTGAAGACCTGACATGTGTAGTCATTTGGATGATAGGAACTACGTTAACGTCACTTTGTGTGCCCAAATACAGCAACCATACACAAGCTAATCATTTCTTTCCCGGCATTATTTCACTATTTCTTATACATATATTAAAAGGGTTATTCAAAAAGAATGAACCGATTTCATTACGCAATATTTTATTAAGGAAAAGCAAGAGAAAACTCCAGCCAAGTCACAAGTATTCTACTCACAATCAACTTTTATTTCCTGTCTTACAAGTGTTCAATGTGGCCACCATCTGCAGCACAGGGTAACATCAATGTGATAAGAGAATTCCTCAAAGACACGTATCAGGATATATATAAATAGATATAGATACACACATACATATATAAATATAGATACACACATACATATATATATATATATATATATATATATATGTATTATATATAGATAGATATATATACATATAGATAGATAGATAGATGTACAGATATATATATCTATATATGTACATCTATCTATCTATCTCTATCTATATATATATATATATAGATAGATGTACATATACATATATACATACACACATATATATATATATAGATAGATAGATAGATAGATAGATAGATAGATAGATATAGATATAGATATATATAGATGTATAGATATATATTTTTTTGTGCGTTTCTGCTCTTTTGATGGAATCACTATTTACCAGCAGAACATCTATAAAGTTGCTTAAATAACATAATATGTGTTTGAAAAATGCTTTTCATTTTTCTAGTACGTTGCAGGTAAGCTGCAATTGTACAGGCATGTTGTCAACACGGTGACTTATCTGAACAACAATCCTATTATTTCCTGTTATAAATCTGCCATGATGGCACACTAAAATTTAGTCTCTGAACTGAATTTCTTCAATATTTTAACTTATCCAAATTTGTGTTACTAAAATGTTATTAAAAGATCAAGTAAGAGCCAAGTGTCCATAAATCATTCATGCTAACAAAAGAAAGCACATCTTGCTCAACAGTTTGGGGGGAAAAAAAGAGCGAGAAAAAAACTTCCCCTCCCTTCACTAGCCCGCCTCATTCAGCAACAGAGCATAGAAAAGGGGATTAGCACACACAAAGCAAGAATGAATATCCAACCCTATGGGAAAAAGACACATGCTGGATAGATCTCTCCCGTCACCGCTGCCGAGCATAGGCTAAAATTGTAGGACTTCACTGGAGTAACCTGAGCAAAGCAGTGATGAATCTCTCTGTGACACTTTTATATGATCACCCATGCACAGACTTTTTCAAACGTTTGTGGGGGAACTTTTGGTGACACAACAGATTTTTAACATCCCCCACAGCTGGAGGTTTACGTTTGGCAGTTTGATGCTACCATCTTCTTTTCCAGTTGCTACTATCTACCATTCTGAACTTTGAGGCACCTCCACGCAATTTAACCCAGTGAGGGTTCAACTGGTGCACTGACAACATTATCTCTGCATTTCCGACTGGTCTTTATAAGAGAGCTACAGCCTAAACCGTCAACTACATCTTCAATTGAAAAAATTAACAACCTTCCATCCCTCCAGCCATTCTAATGTGACAAACAGCTGCTTAATGTAATGAACAAATATTTGCTTTTTGACTTCTGAAGGCAAATTTTTAACAGTAAAAATTATAAAAAGAAAGAAATATTTGAAGCTCAAGCAAGGTCGTGCACAGCATACTCTGTCTGTGAGCATGCATGAGTGTGTGTTTGTGTGTGTGTGTCCAGGAGCTGACTGGACAGAGTTCTGGCCACAGGAATGCCGGCCATGATTCAGCACATTGCCTGCATGTTTAGGGGGGTGACCATGGCCGGTCACTACAGCTTAAATATAAAAATTATTTAGGCCTCTGAGCGTGAAAACTCTGTCAACCAAACTTCCTCTTCTAGGTCAATACACATGAAACTGCCCAAATAAAGTCCACTTTAGGAAGGACATCCGCAAGAAAAGATGACTGCCTGCAAAAAGCTCAACCTCAGATCAAATTCATGGTTGTGGGCTTCTCTGCTCAACCAAAAGAGAAAACTGACAGTTGTTTTAAAACCATTATTCAATCTGAACACTGAGTTTGAAAGTCCAATATTCCCTCACTAACAATTTCCAAATAGTCCACATGCTTAGTGTGAGCACCATGCACGCTGCAGCAAATCACCCCGTCTCATCAGTCAGCCAGTTTCTACATCCTGCACCTCCATCAGCCCCCAGTGCATCCCAGCAACACCAGTCTGCGCTGGTTTGCTGCAGATCCATGGGAAGCCTATTTTCTGTGGGGCCGATTCAACCCAGTGCCAATCTCAACAAAGAAGATTGATCAAAAACAGGAAAACAAGTGCATAGTTTCAGAGTAATTTAAAGATAAAGCACTTTGTGGAAATAATGTTAATTTAGACAGCAAACCAACTGTGCTCAGGCAACATTACCCGTTTACCACTCCTTCTTTATTAATGACTTACAGCCCAATTTAACAAACCCTTCAGGAAATAGTAGTACTAATAATTAATTAGTAATTTCTCATATATAACACGCCCTCATTTATAACACGCACCCCATTTTTTAATGCATTTTTCAAGGAAAAACGCTCTATTCATATATAACACGCACCCACATGCCAACATGCCAATGTCTTCGACCAATCACAGCGCAGCTATTTTGGTCACCTTGCTCACAAGATGGCAGCCCCCAGTGTGTTTACATGTGAGTGGTACCGTAACGCTTGACAATTACACGATCATTACACAAAGTTAAACTAATTAAGCCCCAAAATATTTCATTATAACAGTTTAATGGTCAGTTTAATAAGAATTACACAAGTTTGGCGGTAACATTTGGCAGAGAGAGAATATTTCAGCTTTTTGTAACAGATGTGTTGTAATCGTGATGTTGGTGAGACGAAATATTTTACATATTTTGCTTGTGCTTGTGTATAACACACACACGAAAATTAGACCTTATTTCAGAGCATACAAAGGTGTGTTATATACGAGAAATTACGGTAGTTCTATTATGATCTTGTGGTCTGGTGCTTAAGCTGCTCAGGGCTGCATTTGCTGCACAGAGCTTTATGCTGTGTTCCAGTTGTACTGGGAAGTCAGATTTTTCCGAGTTCTGAGTGGGAAATTTCAACTTGAACGCTCCCTGAGGTCGGACAGAAGTTTCTATTGGGAAGTAGCGGGACCGCACCAACCCCAAGCTGACAATCGAAGCTGGCTGCCCCGGGTCAAAACTGCTATTAAGCTCCTGTAATATTGCGTTTATTAGCAACGCTGATGTTCCTTTTATCAAATGCTGTGTTGTTTTTATGCCAGATGTAACGGGACGCACACCTTCCAAAAAGTTCAACTTTTTCCCAAAGTCTTGGGGATCATCAAGATGTTTTTTGGCAAATGTAAGACGAGCCTTTGTGTTCTTTTTGGTCAGTAGTGGTTTTGGCCTTGGAGCTCTCCCATGATGCCATTTTTGCTCAGTCTCTTTCTTATTGTTGAGTCATGAACTCTGACCTTAACTGAGGCAGGTGAGGCCTGCAGTTCTTTAGATGTTGTTCTGGGTTTTTTTTTGACCTCCTGATGAGTCGTCGTTGTGCTCTTGGTGTAATTTTGGTAGGCCGACCACTCCTGGGAAGGTTCACCACTGTTCCCAGTTTTCTCCATTTGTGGATAATGGCTCTGACCGTGGTCCACTGGAGTCCTAAAGCCTTAGAAATGGCTTTGTAATAGACTGATAGATTTCAATCACGTTGTTTCTCATTTGTTCTTGAATTTCTTTGGATCGTGGCATGATGTGTTTCTTTTGGAGATCTTACAGCCTACTTCACTGTCAGACAGGTTCTGTTTAAGTGATTTCTTAATTCAACAGGTCTGGCAGTAATCAGGTCTGAGTGTGGTCAGTGAAATTGAACTCAGCTTTCAAAAAATGTGGTTAATCACAGTTAACTCATGATTTAAGAAGGGGGGGTTACTTTTTCACACAGGGTCATGTAGGTTTGGAGAGCTTTTTTCCCTTAATAAATAAAATCATCATTTAAAAACTGCATTTTGTATTTACTCAGGTTATCTTTGTATAATATTAAAATTTGTGTGATGATTTGAAACATTTCAGTGTGACAAATATGCAAAGAAACAAGAAATCATGAAGGGGGCAAATACTTTTTCACAGCATTGTATGTACCAGCTACTGTCTGCCCTTTGATAATGTCCCCCCAGTGACAAAGCTCGCAAGTTCCTTTACTGACAATCATATTTACTAATGCCGTGGACCTCTAGCAACTCTACTTTAAAAAACCTGAAGTAAATATCTGAACCCGAGTTAAGGCCGAATATGGGCTCTTTGACTTGTAAAAAGCGACCGACTGTCAGTCAGTGAAATTAAAAACAGTCTATCCTACTGTTTTTAATGCTGTGTTCTCTTTCGAGCGGGAATAAACAAAACAAACATTGAAAATACATTATGATTTTTTTCTTTGCATAGGAATGAGAATTTATAAGATTTTATTGATATCAATGCCATTAACAATTCTGCTTATCATTATTATTCCTTTATCAATTCCAACTGAAATTCTGTGAGGGCAAAAGTTGGCCCACAGAGGTTTTTAGGGGCAACAATGTCAAAAACATGACTCCGCTGATATTCAATGTCCCTCTGCATGGATAAATGCCTCTGCAAGTTGCTGGGGTTTGGCTTACTGAAAGTTGTACAGTAAGCATCTAACTGTTGAATATTACGACCCGATTTTGATCCTCCTGTCTGCCATGGTTCATGACTTCTTTGTTGCCATTTCTGCTGAGTGCCTCTCATGAGAGAAAGACATCACTGATTTGCAAAGCATGCAGAACAAAGTGGAAGGAAGTGATAAGAGAATCAATAAGCAAAAACACAAATAGCATTGATTCCTCAAAGGAAATGCTATTGATTCTCAACTAAAACTGTTTTTTGATTCCCAGCCCCACTGCTGCATAATTATTTACTAGCATCTAAAAGAAAAAGAGGTAAACGCCAATCTCTTACAGCCAAAAATGATTTGCTAAAATGAAATTCTAAGAAAAACATTAATAGTTTCTTTCAATGCATTTTAAACCCTGTCAAAGGAGGGACATCAAATTTACAAATACAAACAATTTTGCTAAAACTTGTATTGCCAATGCCTTAATGCAAACATACATAAAGGCCCAGAATACAATAAACAGGAGCAGGTTAGACTGTTAGACTACAGCTTGTGTGAGTGGACGTGTGCGTGTGAGCGTTTAGAGACAAGTTGAGCAATATTCTCATAGATGAAAGGCAGGCAGTCTAAAAAACAATCCATTATCGTCCATTAGAAGCCATTAGTTTCCCTGCTGCACTCTTAAGTGAAACAATTCTGTTTATTGATGGAAACCATCAGAAAGAAGGGGCGGGGGGGGCAATGAAATCAATGCTACATCAAGCAAAGCACAAAAAATATGCAAGACAAGAAGACACTCAATGATATAAGTAAATAGGGCTAAGACAGGTCTGTTTCAAAATTCATTTGATCAACAAAATGAATGTTGAAAACCCCCTTGCTTGGCTCCTTTTTGGCCATCATATTTTTGCTAATTAGCTGGGAAAAAAAAAGAGGCAGTAAATATTGTGTAGGCTGTTATGAGACCTCCCTCTCTCTCACTCCTGCCTTGTTCTGGTGTTCCTGGCTTGGTCTACATATGGGGGAGGTGTCAGCAGAAAGACAAACAACAAATGTTGTCTACACTCAGTGAAACACTGAACTGATGTGTAGATGTGGACAATTCTGAGTTGATTACATAAAAGCAACAGTTCAACACAACAACATATTTGCATGGCCAAAAAAAAAACATCTGTGAATGAAAGTGACTGTGTCTGGACACAGCACACAAAAAATGAGTAAAACACATAACTGAACTGAATAATATGTAAAAATTTAAATCAACAACACTTTCAGATTCTTATATTCTATCAAAAATGACATTACTAATAATGACATTGGTCAAAAGTGACTTGGAATGCCTCCCTTCTTTTTCTGACAAACCAATTCTGCAATGAAAAATTATAACTCTATGATTCAGGAAAATAGCAACACAAGACCTGTGTATGAATTCAACAGAAATATTGATATCATGATAAGTAGTAACAATGAGCAATATATCTTTCATATATTATTTGTTAATCAAACCATTTTTAAAATTAACACAGAAGATAACATGACATAAGATTGCTCAAGAAAACTTATCAGAATGGATCAATATGCAGAATTTGCCTATTTGGCTGCTTGTTTAGCTCTGCAGTTAAGAGCATGCACTCACTGCAGTGGCTGCAGTCCTCCTCACTTAAGGCCCTGTTCACACGAGGCTGGATTCAGCCGTATCTGAAGAGTTTTCATTGCGTTTTCGCCTCCCGTTTACATGGGAACGGTGCCTGGAGTGCCTGAGTCCTCAAACTTTTGAAACCAGAGCCAGAGTGGAGCGTTTTGAAACATGTAAACAGGATTCAGTGTTTAAGGGGGAAATGCTGACGTCACCGCATGCACAGTACTCTTTCACATGAAGGCTGCGCACGCATACCAGGAACAACAGCAGCTTTGGCCGTCTACTGAGGGACATGCGTGCTGCTTACTGTGCTCGGTTTGTTATCCAGACAAAACTATCCAGACAGATTTGTTGTCCAGACAAGAAACCCCTGCGTCTTCGTGTGTCCACTTGCCATTGTTGTTTGTGAAAAGTTTTTCTTCTTCGTACGTGTGTTGTAACAGCGCTGTTTCTCTGCAAACCTACATTGCAATCTACTGGACTGGCATGCACACTACAGCATTTAAAGTTGTTCTGGCATCTTCGTGTGAACGCGGATTGCTTTTGATGACGCAAAGGAAAAACCTTTGCGTTTCAGGTCAGAGCGTCTCCGTGTAAACAGGGCCTAAGACTCTGCCCTGACCCTTGTTGCATGTCCTCTTACTCTCCTCCCAAACATTAAATGCCTCTCTTCAACTGACCTTTCAAATTAAAGCAAAAATATTGCTAAATGTAAACCCCAATAACAACAGTGGGAAATGTCTGTAAATAAAGACAAGTTCACTCTAATAAAAAATAATAATCAAAGAGCATATTTGAAGAGCAGTCCTGATGGACCTGGCCAGTAAATTACAACGTCAGGGTTACTGGAGCTGGAATTGTGTTGCACAGTTCTGCTCAGTCTGGTCCTATCTGCCCAAACCTGCTGTATAATCTGTGGTCTGAATGAGCTTCAGAAGACCTACCTAAGTTGGGCTGGGTCAGGTTAGGTCACTTCCTCTCTGTGTTGACAATTTTTTGGGTCGTGTTGATCTCCACACAATGAGTAACGGGCACAGCACACACCAGCTCCCTGCACTGCCATGGAGAAGATTACACTCAAAACAGAGAGCAGCAGAGATAGCCATCAGAATGCCAACCATCAAATTCCCCTCATTCTCCACACATTTCAGCACACACACAAACAGCAGCCCTATTAAAGTAAAAGTCATCTTTACATTGGTAAAGTGGAGGCTTTCATAGAGCACAATTTATGAGCTCTGTAGACTGAATCAAACAACAAAACCAACCAGCTTTACTAAACTCTAAAAAACTGTAAACTCTGCTCTGTTGTGTCTATGGGCACGTGTGTAGGAGTATGTCTTTGTCCATCTGTGTGTGTACGTCACTGTTGTTATTGTATTTGTAATTGTTTGCATTTTTTGTTGGATAAGTATATAAATGTTAGCGAAAGCAAGGGACAACATGTGGTCCAAAAGAATTAGTATACGACACTGTATAATTATAGTGAATGGTCAATGTGACATTTTCCCAAAGCTGCATTTAAAAATTAATGCTCTAGGCATCTGTAGTGACATGTAGTGGAAAACAGGCTGCTACAAAATCCAAATCATCATAGCATTACTGTCTATTTTTGTTCGTTTTTACATTCCTCTAACTGTTACTTCCAAAAAATGTCACAATAAAATCATTTTCAACACAACATCCTGTGATTTCTCTTAAGCTCAGGATGAGGTATCAGAGAAAGGGAGAGTAAAATGGCTCAATATCTGCTGCCAACTAGTGGCCAAAGCAAAATTATAATACAAAACAAATGCCCCAAATTTCTATAAATTGTTGAATAATAAAATATCAGGATATTGTACCATAAATATTGATACAGTATTTAGCCACATTTATCAGGATACATTGGTGTATCAATGTTTTCTTGCACTGTAAAACTGCACGTTAATCATCTTTGTATCTGCATGTAAATTGTTCTTTTTTTCTTGAAAATATGAAAGTTAATTAAAAAAAATAGGTGACTGAATAAGATGAAAAATTCAATCCCTTTTCATCAAAACCAGTAAACAGACATTCTTCGATGTCATTGACCAGTTGAAATAATACAACATTGTATTTCAAAAATGAACAAAAACACTGTGTGGTTGCAGGCACTGTAACAATGAACAGCCTGAAGAGCAGGGCATGTTCAGAGGCACATAAATAGATTTGACAATACAATCTGTGTGACAGATTTAAACTATAGCCTACCTCACTCCCATAAACACTAATAACTGATGACCATGCTCATTATGAATGACTTCATTGTATCAGGATAGGCTACTTTCAAAGTGTAGTAATAGTAATCAAATCCCAGGCCCCTGAACAGACTTTAACAAAGACAAGTAGGAGATAACTTTTTTCCTCTCTTTCTGTTCTGCCTGTAATTCGACAGACATAAAGGAGACACAGATTTTAAAACCTTGACAACCCAACACTGAAGTTTTCATCCTTTTGGACCTCAAACATAAGACTAAAATTTTATTTGATTGGATTTATTTTATAAAGATCTATTTACTAGCTAATATGTCATCTCCACCATAAAAAACAGCTGGTGAACTCCTCATTTTCTGTTAATCACCATAGATATAAGCAAGGATAGCTTAAATAAAAAGCTAAGAGTCGTAGCTACTGATGCAATAATCACGACACCAGGTATCTCAAAGCAGCCCTAGTAAAAAAAAAAAGCACACCATCTAGAACAATACAATCATCTTTACAATACAATGGCAAAAAAACACACACCAGGGGCCTCATTTATAAAACTGTGCGTAGGAAAGATCACTATAGGTGGTGCATGCCGGAAACAGATGAAATGCATGACCACAAAAACGTTCAGATTATAAAGGAGTGCGTACGCACGTCCTACGTCTGTTTCGATTTATAAATCACAATCAACTCTGAGGGAATGCTTTGCCCCGCCCAAATGGTGCCTATAAAAGGTCAGGTGAAAGCCCTTGGTGAATATTCAATGATACCAATTTCAGGATACATCAAGAGGGAAAACGAGCGAAAAAAATAAATTTTACTCAATGTGAGGTCGAGATATTGATAGGCCGGCACAGTTCGGGCATCACTAATGCTAGAAAAGCAGAAGAGTGGAAGAGTGTGGCTGATGCTGTAAATAATGGACTTTTTTGCAGAAGCAAACCTGCACGCTATCACACAAGTCTCTACTCAGAATATTCTTGTGAAAAACTATGAAGACAGACATGGCAACAGTAATGTTTGGGCATTATTCACCATCTACAGTGATCTTTAGAGTATTGTTCATGTGCAGTGAGACAGCTGGAGCGACAAGTTTACAAATGTAATAAAAAAAATGTGTTCTATAAACTTGAGGCTAGCAGCAAATATTTACTTAAAGGGATAGTTCAGTATTTTTGAAGTGGGGTTGTATGAGCTTCATATGTCCACTAAGTACATTACATGCAGTAGAGCGTTCTCTCCTCTTCCTCAGTAAGCCACAGTCTGTAAGAGTCTGTTACGCAGAACCAGCCGCCAACAGGGAAGTATTGTATCAAGAACAGAGGGTATTTTCTCCGCCTACAAGAACTC
Organism: Cetoscarus ocellatus; assembly: GCA_037902135.1. NCBI lineage: Eukaryota > Metazoa > Chordata > Actinopteri > Labriformes > Labridae > Cetoscarus > Cetoscarus ocellatus. The sequence goes on from JBAMNC010000671.1 coordinate 500,916, forward strand.
CCATCAAAAAATAATACCACAGTTTAAGAGTATGCTACATATGCATGTTTTTAAGTGCATTAACTTTTCGGAAATAAAAGGTTTATCTGGACCTAACCGACTCACGTCACGTATTCCTCCGTGCAGCGCTGCTGCGAGCCGCTGAATCACTCTGCCTCCCTCTCAGCTGTTGTAAACATAACAAGCTAGCGGCTTCAGACGAAGGTTGTAGCCTCGTGTAACTTTATTAAGCATTGTAATTCTTTTGTTCTGACTCTTAGCGGTGTGAGGAAGAGACAGCATAGGGAATTAAAAACAAGTGATTATGACAGCGCCAATGAATTTCCATTCACTTTAGAGCCAAGAGGATATCTGTGTGAACCAGAGTTCACAGAGGAAGAGCAGCTGCAGAAGGAGACCGAACAGGCCTCACCCCGAGTGCTACTGATGCCAACTTCAGGATCTGTCTGAGTCAGAGGATACCGGTGACTCTCACACTGTCTGCATCACTCATCATACAGATTTTCCTGCTCTACTGAATCCCGGAGGATTGTGGACATTCTTCAATTTCCCGAAGATAAACTGAAAAAAACATCCCAAACCTGAAGGACTTAATGACAGTTTATCCTCAAAGTAAGTAACAATGATCTGTCAGAGACAAACAAGCAGAGTAGAGGAGGCTGTTTACCATAACAGTACAGGCTACGTGTGTGTGTTTCCTTCTCACACACACACACACACACACACACACACACACACACACACAAACACAACCATTACTGTTACGTATTAGCATTGCGCGGCTAGCGGCAGCGCTGTGCGGAGGAATATGTGACGTGTTAGTTCCAGATAAACTTTATATTTACGAAAAGTTAAGTTAAAGTTAAAAACATGCATGTGTAGCGTACTCTTAAATTGTGGTGTTATTTTTTGATGGGAGTTCTTGTAGGTGGAGAAAACACCCTTTGTTCTTGGTACAATACTTCCCTGTTGGCGGCTATATCTGCGTAACAGACTCTTACAGACTGTGTCTTACTGAGGGAGAGGAGAGAATGGTCTACTGTATCTAATGTACTTAGTGGCCAGATGGAGCTCATGCAACCCCACTTCAAAAATACTGAACTATCCCTTTAAAGCAGGATTTTCCTCAGATAAAGTCATTCTGTGGACTCTGGGAATGATAAAATCTTCCACTTTAACATTTGGACTTCATTGAAACTTCCCAGCTTCGTAGACATCCATCCTGTCCACTCCATCAGCCCTCCTCGACAGGTAAGCTAATGTTACTATCAGCTGGTAATGTAAACATGGGATATGCAGGGCTGAAAGAGCTTAATCTGACCAGGGTAAACAAAGTTTTCTGCCAAACTCTAAGTTATAATGAGTCTGAACAACCAAATCTTATTGTGTTTGTACAGCTTAATATAGAGCAGCAGAGTTTAGGTACGAGAGAAACAGGTGAGCATTATGACAGCAGCATGAATTCATGATTGTCTTTGTGTGTGCCTGTATTAGTGTGAGAGACTGAGTGCACGTCAGACTGGATGGTAAATATAAATGTGTGGTAAATTGTGTGTCAGAAAATGTCTGTCTGTATTTGTGAAACTGTGTGGGAGTTTAGAGTAATATACCGTTCCCCAAAGTGTACCAAACTTTGACTCAAACATTCCAAACTGAACTGAGATTTTTCTGTGCACCAGAGAGTGTGACGCAGTCAGCAGAAAGAGTTTAAATGACCTCCTCCAGGGTGTATTATGTGGGCAAAACAAAGAGGGTTTGCGTGAGTTTGGTTGCACTTGGGTCATCCGCTTTTTTCAGTCTGTCATAATGGCAAACAGCCTCCAAAACTTTCTTTCATTCATCCAAAAAAATCAGCCAATAAGGGAGAATTTTCATTTAACATTAGCCCTTTTCCAGACTGAGGTGTATCTTTACAATTCTTAAAAACGGTCTGTTGTATGAAAGATGCAGAATATTTCCACATTATGACAAATGATAGGTGAAGTGAAGAACACTGTTCATCTCTCCATCATGGCACCTGTTAGTGGGCAGGATATATTAAGCAGCAAGTGAACAGTTTGTCCTCAAAGTTGGTGTGTTAGAAGCAGGAAAAATGTAAACATAATGATTTGTGTGATGGTTAGACAACTGGGTCAGAGCATCCCCAAGGCTGCAGCTCTTGTGGTGAGATCCCAGTCTACAGTGGTCAGTATCTATCAGAAGTGGTCCAAGGAAGGGACAGTGGTGAACCAGCAACAGGCTTACTGATGTATGTTGGGAGCGAAAGCTGGCCTGTGTGGTCCAATCCAACAGACGACTGTCGCTCAAACTGCTGATAAGATAATGCTGGTTCTGATGGGCAGGTATCAGAATACACATACACAGCAGTTTGTTGCACATGTGACCACAAGGGGAGTAACAAAATATTAGGCAGGTAGTCACAGTGTTATACCTGATTGGTATAAACTAAGGTGAAACAGAATAGACCTTATTCACACTGATGTCACTCAACTTCAGGTTTACTTCCAGGTTAGCGATTGCGGGGTATCGGCTGGATTTCTCCCATGGAGATTCTATGCACTGCTCCACAATCCAACAAACGTTATTTAAATCCTAAAGTAAAGTTAACATTAATACTGTTTTCTGTTTATCTTTTTTTCTTGATAATGTTATCCGACTTCTATACTTTACCATTCGGTAATTATCTTAAATTCAGCTGGGACTGTATGCTAGAAATCAATGCTAATGATTCTGTTGCTGTCTGCCTGTGTGTATCACAGAGTTATTTTTGTCAATTTCTATAATTTATGGACAATCAAGTGGCGATGCCAGGGAGTCGGCTTTGTTTTAAAACTAGAATTCCTTTAACTGTTGAATTTATTTGAATAATAGAATAATGACAGAATAGCAGAAAAATAGAATAGTGATAGAATTATCCAACCTAATCATTATTGTATATTTAGGATCACAGTAAAAAGAAGTCCCCAGGATTTTTTGTTTTCATTTTCATTTTTGTTATCATTTTAGCTTAAATGTTTGACTGCACCTCATGCTTTTTACATTTCTAGTTTATATTGTCTATATTTTATATTTTTATTGTATATTGAGTCTATATTGGTATAAAACAAAATCCAAAAAGAAGTTGAAATGTGTTATTGTTATACACAGCTAGATAGTAGCCTATTTTTTTTCCAACTTTATTAGTGAAATCAAAATCTGGCAACATACAATCAAAATATTTCCGTAGAGAATATCTGAACAGAACAGCTACGAAATATCTGTATTAATATATGTATAATAAAATAAAATACGTAACTAAAACAAAGTCAGAGGTCTTATCAGAAATCAATACATTCAGTTTCTCATAAACAGTTTTGACACTTTGACACATTTAAATTTTTTTTAATGTTTGTTATTCATCTAAACTAAGAACAGTGGGTGACTGTTCTTGAATCTGCATCTGTGGAGTAATTGCTTGGCAATAATAATTAAGGTGTTATACATCATTTGTTGTTTTTTGTTTTGTATCTTAATACCATACTTAATGTCTTTGTATTCCAGCTTGGGCAAGTCAGTGTCTTTTTCAGATATCCAGTCTTGAAATGCTTCCCAAAACCCTCTGGTATAAGTGCAGTTAAAAAAACAAGTGTTCTAAGGTCTCAATGTCAGAGTCACAAAAAACACAACTGTTTTTATCGATGTTGAATCTTTGTCTGAGACATTCATTACAAGGATAGATATCATTTACGGTTTTAAAATGTGTTTCTTTAGCTTTTGGTGATATCAGTAGACTGAGGTATCTGGTTCTTATTCTGATTAAAATTTCTTTAGGACAATCTTTTAACAGTTTTTTTCTTTTTCATGGTAAAGGGAAGAGATTAGATGTGATGGCCCCTCGTATAATTTTGTTAGTACATCTTTTATCTATAAAATTCATATCTTCTATAAAAGTGAAGGGATCATGGGTATTCTATTGTCATAAAGCAACATTCCTTTTACTATGTTGGCCTTGCTTTGTGGGATCGCTTTGATTACTATTGTTGTTTAGTACACTTCACATTAAATCTATAAACAAAATCATCATAGTCAAAAAAAGTTCCCTCGTGACTCCATTAGACGCAGAATCGACCAAATACCTCCCTCCAGTCAGAAGATTTTCTATTAGTTAAGATACATCTGTCACTCCAAATAGGAACAGAGTGTGGAGTAAAGTTATGACTGTAAATTAGTTTCCAGTACAGGACGACCTGCTGATTAAACTTGGACATCTTAACTGGTAGCTTGGATATACAAAAGTCACATCTTAGAAAATCGATCCCACCACATTTCTCAAATATTTTAGAGGGAATATGAAACTCAAATTCATCCCCAATAGTAGCCTATAAATAGCATTGAGAGCATTCTCAAATCAATCTAAGGACATACCCAAAGAACTTATATATTCATCAGCCTTTTCAGCTGATAAAAACCACTAGCCATGGTAGTTTCAAAGTGGTTAACCATCTTAACAATAGATGTGCATGGCTTGGCTATTGCTCACTAAGAAACTGCACATCCACAACACAGTATAAAGCACTGTGGGCCTAGTAGTTTAAATTTTAGCTTTGATTAGATTACATTAGATTGTATTAAGTTCTTTGACCAAGAGTTAGAGGTATGGCGATTGATTATACATTGATATAAAAAGGAAATACATAATGAAGTGAGGCCACATGCACACATGGAGGTTGCTAGCATTATTAGCATTGCTTAGCTTCCATTCCCCCTAATCTAGAAATTTTCACAATAGTGAAATTCGAAACACAGATAACATTAGCTAGACAACCTATTGCCTAGTCATAAATAATATTAATCTTCACTATATCTTTTGAAATTGAACGTTATTATCTGGAGATCCTGCAGGTCCATATAAACTCAATGGAGTTTAACAGGGCATCTCCTGCTATTGGTAAACCTGGAAGAGGAGATGACGTCACGTGAATAAGGTCTATTGACAAACACTCATCAATCTTCTCCCAGCAATCACAACACTTGCTCTTTTGTCCAGCTATACAAGGTTTTAACAGGTGCTTAATAAAAGTAGATTTTTTTTTTTTACTTGAATTGCTCTATTAAAAAAAGTGACACACTACAGAATTGCCGACTGCCACATGCTCAGCTTAACAGTACTGTACACAGCAAAGTTACATCTCTCACAGAGAGGAAGAACTCACTCTGCAGGCCAAAGACCAGATTTGCACCAAAGTGACCTTAATCTGATTTTTTTGACTCAGATCTGATTTTTCAAACCAGAGCAAACAGTCAAGTATCTTTCATACAGAATTCACATTGATATTCGAAAAAAAGGAAGAGAGCTGCAGATAGATGTAGGCTGGAATGCCAAAAAAACAACAACAAAAAAAACAAATTCAGGTGGAATACATGTTTTCCTTAATAATATATTTTGGACAAAGTGAATCCGATTAAAACAAGAATAGAGGCAAAAAATCATTGTTTTCATATGTAGTATGCCTGACATCTGAGACATTATATGTCATTTTGAAGTTTTAATGGCGCAAGCCTTTGATTTAAGCTTAATGCTTTTGATAAAATGTAAGATAAGTATGTTAACTTTGTGTTACAGCGACCACATTATACCATTATGAACGACAACTATCTTCATTAAAATATGCAAAATCACTGGCAGACAGTAAACAGTGTGACTAGCTGTTCAATAACTGGGGGCACCTCAACCTTCCAGCCATGCTGAAAAGCATATAAAAGTAGCACAACAGAAAACACACAGCAGAACAAAGCAGACACACACCCACACAAACATAACAGCACAGAGTCCACCCCATGGAGAACACGTGTGTTTACATGTTCCCTCCTCTGCAAGTTAAACATATAACAAAAGTGTGTTCACTTTGCAGAGTGTTGACCATCTGTAGCTTTGACACGGACTATGGGCTGAAATACATTAACATGGATTGACTTGATCAAGGGCTGCAGCTACTGAATCCCTGTTTAAAACAAGAAAACAAAAGCATAGATCATAGTTTCCACTGATCTTTCACTTGTTTAGTCCAAAATCATCTAATGAAGCTGCATAAAACCCTGAAGTTTTGCAAACTTGCCGACTCATTGTGGCATGTAAGGTTCTGTCAATGATAAACATGAAACCTCTGAATTTTACAAAAAAGTATATGCGCTATGGGAATGTGCTTTTATTTTGAAAGCATTTGAAAAACCAAAACAGGAAATAGTGTATTTTGGATTTCAGCTTAACAAAACTTAGGAGATAAATGAAGAATAAAAGCAATCAGACTTTATAAAACATCTTTCTGATTTTTGCAGGCAAAGGTCACACAAGCCCATAATCATCAGGTTGTTTTTAGGGGTGAGAATGTGCTGTAAAAATGCAATTTCAGATAAACAGTTTCTTATAAGTTTGTGATTCAGTGATTCAATATCATAACTGCAAAGAGCAGAAGCAAAACAGATACAATAACTGAATAAATAAAAAACACTGTAATATCAAATTTACATCATATCATTCTAAAACTATAATTTGGTTTCTTTTTCATTATCAATAAGTCCTTATTGTTATTATAATCATTATTTTCTTGTACATTTTTCTGTACAGTTATGGCTGCAGATAGTCCCTCTGCATCTTTTTAAGTATTTTACCAAAGCAGAGACAAAACCAAAGCTGTAAATGAATTTGACATCCTTTTTTTTTTTTTACTTTAACAATCCAATTATGTCATTCTCATTTAGGGGGTAAATCTAATATTGTTACAACCCTACTTTGAATCTGCCCCTGCCCTCTGACAATCAGCTCACAGAGCTCTGTGCACAGATCTGATTGGTCTGTGGCCAGAGTTTTATACATGTTTATGTCTGATCTCAAACACAGCAGGTTGTTCTGGATTGTAACCAGATAACAATCAAGTCTAATACAAATCCCATTTTTAAGAGTGGTGGGAACAGAGGAATACAAAATAACATTTGGGCATCTAGGCTGGTGCTGTAAATGTTGCCAAAGAGTCACAGAAAACAGAACACTTGTGTGTGAACAAATTTCCCAGTCTTAAAACAACCAGCCCATCCTGAGCTAATTCATCAATCCCTTGTCAGCTTAGGTACAAAATGTGGATGATAGACACCCTAAACCATCCTAACATTCAAACTTAAACTCAGCAAACCCTGATGTTTTGCAGTTGTGATGTGCCAAGTGATTTATGAGGCCAGGGTCAACCCAAGCACTGATATCCAAAAACATATTGTCAGGACCCACATAGCCTACCACAGCTATTACAACTATGTATTTGGCATACAGACCCCAGTATGATCATGCTTCTAACAACAACACAGACATGCTTTGATGAGGACGGGCCCTTCTGCCTTGTAAACACTAAAGAAAAAGGTCCAGTCTTCCAGGAGTGCTTCCACTGACATTGCTCCAAAGAAACTCATCTCTCAGACTGTTTCTAAACAATGAAACTTGTTTTCTTCAAGGAGGAAATTAGCACAATTACCAGTCTAGTCTCCTTTTCTCTCTCTCACCCACACACACATTGGGCTATATAAAATTTTTAATACTATTAAACCTCCACCAGTTTTTCTTGTGTTACTGTATTATACCATTACTGACACAGATCACACTGACCAGGAAGAAGTTCCAACCAAGTACTTGCCAGTAAGCAGAGCACGGGCCGTGGCCACAGGGTGCACAGCTCTCCCAGCACTGTAAACAGGAGCTGGACAGTTAATCAAGTTTTAATTTCAATTACATGTACTGCCTTCTACAATTATGAAAACATAATAATTGAGATTTAAAGATTATGGCATGTTGCACCTGTTTCGTCTTTTTCCATGGATCATTATTTTTTGGTGCTGCCATAACGCCATAACGTGAAGTCAAAGGGTTACCAGTCAGTCACCAGTCACCCAAAAATTTCACAGAACTTTTTGGGTGAGCTTAATGTGTGAATGTAGATGTCTTAATGTCTGCCTGTATGTGAGCACCAGGAAAAATTCTGGGAGATTCACAGTGAGCGAGCATCTCTCTGCCCTTATGACAACTGCGGTGTACAACCTGTGGGTGACTGCAGCATTGGCCATTCATATAGTGAATCTGCTTTCTATTCTTTCCTCCTTACAACTACAACTTTTACCACTCATTCTTTTAAAACATGAATCTGAACAATAACACAGGAAGAAACTGTCATCATAGTATCTGATGCTGTTGAATTGCCTGCCAATTTTGTATTGGGCTTTTAACATCATGCCTTGTGACACCCTCTGTCTCTGTAACATGAAATTTTACTTTTCTGAGGTGCAAATGAAAAAAGAAAGGCAGAAAGATTGAAAGGAAATCTAGCCTTCAATTTTCCTGAGATTGTAGGAATAGGGATGGGAATTGATAGGATTTAACTGATACGAACTCCATCTTCAATGCTGCTTATCAATACAATTCTTTTAAGATTAATTTACAGGTTAAATTTATAGTAATATCAATTTTGTTTATCAATGTCTGTTATTGTCCCTCAGTCTTTGGTGACATCAACTGTGATGTCAATAGCATAAAATATTAAAAAACCGACAAAAAAAACTTTGTCAATACTAAGCAAAATAAAAAAAGAGTGAACAATGTTTTGTCCAATCCAAGCATTATACAAATAATTAAAAAGTAAAAGAACAATGTCAGGGGTGTAAGAGGACTTAAATGCTCCTGCTGCCACGAAATACCTGAGATGCAGGAAGGACTTAAATTCCTTTCTCTTAAATAATCAGTCAATGCCTAAAAGTACAGGTACAGGCACTAACATTAAAACAAAGTCAAAAGTAACCCAAGACTATGCTGCTACTTGTATTGTCTTTTCGGCCCAAGATTTGTTGGCTTTTTATGAATTTCCATGAATTTATTAGTAAGGGTTTTTTTTTTTACCTATTTTTTATTGCCTCAGCTCCCAGTCATGCTGATTTGCCATATTTTTCTTGTGTTTTTTCTGTTTACCAAAAAGCTGGGATGTTGCCCAAGCTGAAACATAACTTTGGACCGCCGTCAGGGTTTCGACTGCAGGACAGAGACAGAAACTGTTAGTACCCAGGAGCCGGCTGTGTACTTAAAACCCACTTCACAGCCTCCAGGCGAGGAAATACAGCAAAGTTGTTTTACAACTGCTTTGACCAGGACCCTGGGGACATAAAATGTTTAGGCACAAACAACTGAGCAGTAAGCAGCAGAAGAAGAGCATGAGGGAGGTTTGTTACACTAAGCCAAAGTCAAGTTGTTGTCAGGCTTACCCCCAAATTCCATATAACGCGAAAGCGCCACGCTGCGGTCTTGAATCGTACCATGGAGCACTTCCCTCCCACTCTAGTCTATCAGAGCAATTCCACTGCCTGCTCTCCGGCACGCCAGAGCGCCACGGTGCTGGAGATTCGCTTCAGGTCTATTTTCTGCGCGGCCGCTTCCAAACCTCTTAAATTCTCTGTTGTTCAGAAAGCACCAGAAAGGAAGTCAAAGGTGTGGAGTTAATTTTTTAACTCCACACGGTGTAGTTAAAAATTGTGCATGTGAAGTAAGGTTGGGTATTTCCAGCAACCTCATGATATGATGCGTATCCTGACACTGAGGCCAACGCGGCGCTGCTGAAGCTCCAGCGCTGGCGCCACGGCACTGGAAATTCGCTTCAGGTCTATTTTCTGCACGGCCACTTCCAAACCTCTTAAATTCTCTGTTGTTCAGAAAGCACCAGAAAGGAAGTCAAAGGTGTGGAGTACTTTCAAAAGAAAACACAATACACAGACTCCCGAACATACATTTCCTCATTAGGTTGTCATTACTTCACAACCAGAAGCACGAGCATCAGGTCAACAGTTGGTCAGAGGCTCCCAAAGGCAACACGACTCCATGGACAAAGAAAAGTGAATCGCTGAGGTATAGAAATAGATAAGATCAATATATGACACCAAACATCCTTTCTACAAGGATATAGGCATATAGAAGTGAAATAAATCACGAAACTGTGCGGTTGGGACCAGCAAATCAACCTTAGAGAAGCACAGCGCGGTGTTATTTATTTCTTTTCTCAGTTTATAACATGTTTTGTTATCATGTGACATCGATATTCACACGAGAGCTTGTGGCCCTCTGGGGATCAGCCCTCCCCCTTTGGGGCTGCGCCGCGCCGCGCATCCAGTGGGGTTTGTCGGTCAGAGCAAGACCGTGGCCTGGCGCAGCATCATGTGGAATTGGGGGGTTAGGCTGCAAGGAGCAAATCATTTTTAGTTCAGTTTTAGTGAAGTTAGTGTTAGCCGTTTCCTCCGACTACCTGACCAGCTGATGGTGGAGGGATACATTACTCCTATGTCCCAACATGCTGAAGTTCCAAACATAAGGGCTCTTACTGTAATGTAAGTATGGCAGTAACTCATGGCGTAATGTTTGACTTGACTAGTGCAAGTTTTTGAATTAATCACTTTATTCATAGCCAAATTATTCAAGTAATGGGATGAGGGATGCTATCAACAATTCAACATCATCCTAACTAGACAGTGCTAAAATTACAATTAAGTTTGAATAGTTTCTAGTATTTTAAGTAAAAGAGGATCTTTAAAGGCAGTTAAATATTGTGTCAAGATTAAATGCAGCCACCTGCCACTAGACAAGGCTGTAATGGGCCAGCTCCCCTCAACCTGATGTTGACCAGCACAGTAAATTCACGGCATCTCAAAGGAACAGCACGGTCTGGAAAACCCAGGCAATGCAAACACACATTCTGCATGGGCATATGGACTTTAACCTAAACAAGGATGAAAGGATGGTGGTGAAAGCACTGCTATTAGCCAAGCTCTGTGAACCCGTTTGATATTATTCTTCCTCATATGCTGTATTCTCACACCATCTGAAAAGGTAAGGCAGCTGATCAGCAATAGCTACAAATTGTGTTTCGTTAACTCAGGAGTTCTCTGATATTCTGTCTGTTGAAACAACAGGTAGATAATCAAATCCTTACTCAAAGGTTAATTCACACATAATTGGTTTTCGTCTTTTTGAGTACTTTTAAGTACAATGAACATAACTTACATTGGCTGATGAGGTTGTGCTTTTAACCAGGCGCGTTTGCACCACTTTGTTTCTGCGTCATTCACTAAGACTGAGAGAGGAACAGCTGCCTCCATCTAGTCCCCATTTTGTAAATAAGAAGTGAAGTTCAGTATATCTTTGTATGGCAGCAGGCACATTAAAGAGAAAAGATCCATGAGTTCAACTCATCCTGAATATGTTCTCCTTTTTTTCCAAGTTCTGTGGTTTCCCACAAATGCCACTTAACAACAAAGACAACAATCCACCTTATCCCCATAGAATTCACATTCCTCAGAGTTGAATGTCATGGGATAATGTTTTTTGTTTTTCAGTGTCCATCTGACAGGACTCTAGATACTGAAAGAGAATTAAGGCATTGAATTTGGTACCTTTTCATCTACAATGCTTTTAGATGTGTCTTTTAAAAAAAATCTCTTCTTCAACTCAGGTATAACTTAACATGAAAGCTGAGGTGATTACTTTTTTTCAGCTATCAGGAAAAAGGCTCCAGATGTAAAAATTCACCAAATTTGACCATTTCCTGCTGCTGCTTCAAGGCAATTAAAAATCATTATTCTTCCAAAAAAAAAGATCTTAAAAACTCATTAATTGGACATCATTCCACAGGACTTTCTCCTGGTTTATGGCATAAATCTGTAGTTGACTGAAGAGATATAAGTGAACTAACAAACTTTGTTGAGAGCAATAAAGACTGAGAGACAGAGATTTAAAAAATCAATGAAGCTCATTTAAAAGGGAAGTGTTTGCTAAACTTATCATACCAATTACTAACCAGTGAAGACAAGGAACTTTTCCATCAATGATTAAGTTTCAATATGACTCCTGCCATGTTTGAGTTATTTCAATGACAAATGTGCTGAGCATGTACGAAGTAAACTGTAGTCCCTGCAGAAATAATGCCCCGTAAGGCTGACAGTCTGGATTCAAGCAAGGAGTCTGGTAAGGTAAAATGCTGATTTACTGCAGTTGCTTGATAAAGACAAAAGACGTCACATCCAGCTGAGCCCTGCACTGTGTCTAACTGAAGGAGGGCAGACAGACTGAGGCAGCTTGGCCACTGTCTGTTGACTATCAAGGAAAACAATAACATTTTTCTTTCCTCATAATTATGCAATGACCAGTCCAATGACCCAGCTTCAAACAGACCCTGAATATTGAGTTAACAACACTGACCTATTTACGGGCACTAAATACTTCAATTTCATTTAGACACTTGTGCTACACGTTTGTTAGTTTAGCTAAAACATTCTTTTCAGTGTTACTGAAACAAATCAAATAATATCCATAATAAGAGAAAAACAAGTCTCTTACCCATCCTCCTCTCCATCAACAGCCTTGAGACCTGTTGAAGCAGCTAAGGCACTGGCAGTACTGGCATTGCCCTCCATTTCTTGACCCTGGCCGGCGCTGGATCCAGATCCAGCCTCCCCTCCAGAGAGTTTGGGCAGTCCCAACAAAGCTGACTGGTGCTGGAGCAGCAGCCTCTGAGCATCCTGCAGCTGAGTGGTGGTAAAGGTGGGGAGACTAGCATAGAGGGCACTAGCCTGGGCAGCATGAGCCAGCGCCTGGGAACTGTGAGGGTCCTGGCTGACACATGACGGCTGGCTGTGGGGAACACTCTGAGGGGGCATCCTACTCCCATTTCCTATGTTTTGGGCGTGGGTATCATTCTGAGGGTTGGGAGGGAGAACACTTTGTGCCGACACTTGACTCTGGTGGACTGTTGTAGGTAACGGGGTACCCAGGCCCAGGTTTTGGTTTTGGTTTTGAGTTGGTCGAGACTGCAGCTTCTGCTGCTGGATATCCAGTTGGCCAGGGTGGCTTTGAGGCTGTTGGACAAGACCAGGTACTCCGACTGGAGATGACATACTGGAGCTGGCGGCCTGCAGAGAGGTGGGCTGCTGGGGCTGTGTGTGAGCGAGTGCCTGTGATTGCTGTAAGCTCCCGATCATTTGGCATGCTCCACTGGTTGGCCCGGGGTGTGTTGATCCAGCTTGGTTGGACAGAGACAGAGAAGCAGCAGCCTGGGGTATACCTTGATGAGCCTGGGTGTACTCCGCTGGCCTCACTTGCACTGGGGCAGCTTGTGGGTTAGCAGTTGGTTGCTGTAGTAAAGACGTATAGCTCATCTTTTGCTGCTGAACACCCACTAAGCCTTGTGTGGAGCTTGTGGATTGATTAGCTACCGCCTGGGCATAGGTGAGCTGCTGTTGATGCACTGCAGACGCAGAGAGGCCAAGTGTTGTCTGATGCCCTGACATGGGAGCAGGCTGATTAACATTTGTTGGAGCCGAGGGAGCCACAGTGGTCTTAACATGAGAATGGGTCATATCCTGTGGATGCATGTGAGGCTGGTTTTGGGATACACCCAAACTTAAGCCACTGGGAAGGATTCCTTGATAACCCTGAGGAGGGGAGATATAATCCTGGGCATTCTGGGATCCCCCTGCTTCTCCACTGCACACGCTTTCAGTGTAATGGCTCAGTGTACTCATAGTGCTACTCACAGAGCTACCACTTGTGCTTTCCCTCTCTGAGGCCCCTGCAAAGTTCTCCGAGACAAAGTGACGCATGCTGAGAGACCCAGTATCAGATGTAGAGGAGCTGGGAGCTGAGGCTGGGGTCTCCTTATCATAGAATTCAGTGCATGTCCATCTGCCTTTCTTAAAAGGCTCTGAGCTAGAGTCCAGCTTCACCACCCTGAAGCGAGAGCTGGTGGTAGCCACTGCAGGGGCTGTGGGTGGGGCAGGCTGGGCAGGAGTAGATGGAGCAGGGGTTGTGGCCACAGCTGTAACAGGGCCACTTATAGGCTGCAGCACAGTAGATCCAACTCTGCCTTGGATCCCGCTGGAGAGTCCCACTCCTCCAGAGGCACTGACAGCAGCAACAGCAGCACTAGTTGTGGTTGTCATGGGGATGTTAGAGTTCATATGTTGTTGTTGCTGGATGATGCAGACATTAGTACTAATAAGGTTACCTCCAGCTGCAACAGCACCACCCCCTCCACTGCTGCTTATCACTTTGGGAGGAAAGCCACCACTGCTACTGCTAGCACTCATGCTGATCCCCCCTTTCACAGGCACATTGGCAGAGCTCACCATATTCACATTACTAACACTGCTGGTCTGGGGATTAACTATGCTAACTGTAGTGCCTGTAGCAGAGTTGTGCATTCCAGGGACAGATCCAGGGGCCACAACCCCCACAGACTGGGCACCTACACTTCCAGGGGCAGCCTGGGAAACATTCTCTTTAGGGACCCCCACATTAGAAGGCATTTTCTGGGTGACACAAGGTAAAGCTCCAGAGGTGAGAGCAGATGGAGTGCTCCCAGGTCCAGAAGAAAGCGGGTAGACATGTGCATGATTAGGATGATGATGTTGGTGGTGCACATTCCCATTAACCATCGCCCCAGTGTGGGTCTGGGCCTGGTTTAGGACATGTGGGTGGGAAGGCTGGTTTGGGGTGACAGCTCCAGGGGTCTCTGCATCATGAAAATTGTTCAGTGTCTCTTCTGAAGAGCTTCTCTCGGCACCCACTACGTCATTAGCTCGAGACAGAGAAACATCCAGGATTTCAGAGGAGGAGAGATCCTCTGTGTGGGACTCATCCAGGTCATCATAGCTCTCGGTATCTTCTGCAATACTGTTGTTGGTACTCACAGATATTTGTGCAGGAGTCACACTTGTGATCTGGAATCCACTCTTCTTCTTTATCTGGGCTCCAGCTGACTGAGCTGCCTGGGGCTGAGTAAGCAGATTCAGGCTGTGGGGTGGAATATGATGGGGACCAGGAGAGGACAAACCAGCAGGAGGCTGGCACTGGATCAACAGTGAGGGCTGATAATCATCAGCGTGGACGTGGCTGTTATCGACCACGGCGTTTGCCGGCCCGGACACCGAGGAGCCGCTCCCGGTGCCCGTGTTGCTCCCCCTTCTGTGAAAGACAGCCGGGTGCGCCATCTTCTTGATACTGCCAGAGTCTCCTGCAGGGTCCGGATGATGCATTTGGAGAGAGCCCGGGGGGGAGATGGTCTCTGACAGTGTGCAATAAGCCTGCAGCTCGTTAACGGCGCCGTCTTGACAAAACTACGGTCAACAATCACAAACGATCAAAAAAAGATGTTTTCTTGCAGTTATGCCGATACTGGCAGTTTCTAATCAAAGACTGGCTGGATTTCGATGACAGTTAGCGAGGCAACAGAGGCTACTGAATAGCTAGCGAGCTGTCGTCAGCTGATGCCTGTTGTAGTTTGCCGGCTAACTACCAGTGTTCTCCATTAATGCCTCTGTTAACCACAGCCCGGTTCGCTCACGGGCTCCTTTACACTGTGATACTGACTCGTCTCTAAAGCAGGGGTAGCTGCTGTGTAACTTAGATGCTAACCTGACAGAGAAGTAACGTCGACTAGCTAGCTGCCAGTCTCCATCACCGGCTAGCTAAACACAGACTACAGTGGGTCGTTTTAGCGGATTGGCTCAAAAGAAAGGAATTCAGAAAAGCAACCGTCTGTCCAGTGTGTGGAGAGGCACGACCCAGTGCGATTTTGGTGCTGCGCATGAAGGCTTAATCCATTCCAGCGGATCCTGGCTCGAGTCTGGGTTTTGCTGTATCACTGGTCCTCCTGCTCGGTGTGTAGCTCCTGCACTGCCTCTGTGGCTCTGTGCTGTGACGGGGCTGAAGGGGAGGGGTGCTCGGTAATATGGCGTCCGCGCATGGTCTCTGATGCCAGACATAAAGCAGTCTGGGAGAGGCTGTGACGAGCCAAACATCAACATACACGGAAAGTGCCGGAAATTACCGAGGACTGGGCGCTCCCTCACAGACATGACGAGGGAAGGTGTCTGAAAGCCCGAGTACCTTTCTCAGTGTATTAGGACTTTATGGTTAGATTTTACACTCGTACAATCACAAACAAGAACAAATTTGCCTAACATACAGCAAAATACAGCACTTTTCTGCACAAATTTACGTTTGTACGACTCGCCAATAACTGTTGTCATTTGTCTTGCTGTCTGATCGTTTGATTCAATCAATCAATCAATTTTTATTTGTATAGCTCCAATTCATAACAACTATTATCTCAAGACACTTTACAATAGGGCATACAACTCTTCATTTTATGGATACACATATAGGCAATGCATAGATACATATATAGATAAAATACACATATACATCCAACACCCAACATGAATCCATATAGCCAATCCCTCCATCATGGCGGCAAGAAAAAACCTTCTGTTAAGCAGCAGGAAATCTTGAATGTGGATCCCAGTCTCATGATGAACACGATGCTGTGTTGGGTGTGTGGGCAAAGGAAGGGAGGTAAGCGGAGACAAGTGGACTAAAGTAAGAACTAAAGCTAGAGACAGATCGATGGACCAATCATAGACCTGTCATCATCATAATTATTTCTACTGAAAACAAATTTATCCGAGGTTAGCCTCTTGAGATGCAACATCTCGTTTTCAGGAGGGTCATGTCTGTATGAGACATGTCTGTCTGATTCTCATCTCCCTGCGTGCATTTCTTTCTGACTCTTCAATTTATTTTTGTTTTTCATGTTACTGTTGCCAAGTGCAGGCTCATCAGGGGCTTGATTGATGTTTTTACATGCAAAGCATCTCGTGCTTGCTTCTCATCAAAAGTAAAAAACAAAAAGTGAAATATCCATTAGCTACAACATTAAATGATCAAGCATAATGGTGTTTTATCACCGACAAACGAGTCATAAAGCACAAGTCCTTCCCTCTGTCATACATATCTATCTATCTATCTATCTATCTATCTATCTGTCTGTCTGTCTGTCTGTCGGTCTGTCTGTCTTTGTATATATGATGAGGTGATGATGATTGCTGAATGACATACCTGTAATTTTACCTGTGCAAGAATCTAAAAGTTACGTTTATCAGGGAAGATGAATTTCCCCCAACCCTCCGTCAATAATTAAAGCAAAATGGTACAGAAATGTTAATCAAAAATTTAAATAAGCCATTATGTTTCAGGCCCTGAGCAAAACATCAACATCAAAACATCAAAACAAAGGCAGAAAGAAAGCTGCTAGATCTCTCTGTAGACATAGGTGCAACCACACTGAAGGATTATTCTACACACAGGTACTGTTTTGGGCCTCCCTCTCTCTGTCTCTCTCTAGATGTGTGAGAGAGTGAGAGAAAATGTTTTGTGTATGTTGCCTACTCTCTGGGTCAATGAACCCTGCTGTTAAACTGGGCAGCCATCTCCAACTTCTGGGTTCTGGCCTATTCTGTGTTTCTCATATTGTCATTCTTTCTTTCTTTTTTTAGTCAATACCCTATAGATTAACATTTTCTTCATAAAATTCCCTTTCTCATAAAAAGCCTAACACTAATCTTTTGCAATTTTTGTATTATGGGTTGTATATTCACTGCTATATTATGCAGCTCGTTTCAAGGTTTAGCACACTTCATAACAATTATTTGGACAGAACAGGCCTCTTTTTAATCTGTTAAGTGTGATATGTATGCCTTTTTATCTGTTTTGCTTTCTTTGCACTAAATAAATAAAGCTATCCCAGCCCGACTTTAATATTTTTTAAAGCTATAAAATTTTTACTAATCAACTATACATTGACAAAATATGTGGATTTCATATTGCAACAAATGGAAATTGAAGCCCTCTGTATATTACACAAATGTGACATCTGCAACAAAAATAAAGACCATAGGGAGAAATTCTGAAAATGTCTTCATATCTGTTGTTTTTGTAAGGTTTGTAATCTTTGCCTTAGCTCTTTGAATTAGGCAGAATTTTAAAAACAACTATATATACTGTACCTTAAAAGAAGAGAAGCAAGGAGGGCATTGAAACAAATATGGGAGGATTTGAAGCTACAAACAGCATGGAGGGACAGAGCTGTAGCCTGTGAAGGAGAGGGGGGCAAGAGGGGACAAGAGAAAAGTACTGATGGACTGTCAGGCGAGCAGACAGGCCATATCCATCGATACAAATGATAGGGGACGAGAGACAGCAGGAGCCTAGTGCAGTGTAAGCGTCTGGTGCTGTCAGCAGCTTTAAATCACACTGGCACTCCACAACAAAAAACACACAGCACTATTGTGCTGCTCACCCACTGAGCAATTTAACTCTGCTCTCTGTTTTCATTCTATTAACACACCAGTTTTGAGCCGGGATGACTGTAGGTTCAGACCTTTAGGGATACTTTGCTCTCAAGGAAACTGTGACATTGCAGGTTACTGAATGGGAATCAATCCTCCTGCAATTTCTTTTCAATATATCTGCAAAGTTCTGAATGCAGTACTTGTCACTCTAAATCTCTTCATTGTGTGCAATTCTGATTTTTCTAAACTGAATTATATGATTCATTGATCCTAAATTGAAATGACATTACTGTTAAGCAAAAGAGGCTAAATAAATATAACTTTATTATATATA
Source organism: Cetoscarus ocellatus (assembly GCA_037902135.1). Taxonomy (NCBI): domain Eukaryota; kingdom Metazoa; phylum Chordata; class Actinopteri; order Labriformes; family Labridae; genus Cetoscarus; species Cetoscarus ocellatus. The sequence goes on from JBAMNC010000671.1 coordinate 519,430, forward strand.
GTACCTTTTGCATGGTCAAACTATCTTTTTGTTTTTTTGGTCTTTTATCAAGGAAGCGATGAAGTGTCCCCTACATACTAACATGGAATTGGTAGTTTGAAATCATTTTTTTGTTTGCCAAAGTATATAGATATATGCAAAGTTTCACTCAAGTTTGAAACAATCTGGTACCTGGCCCTGTTATTGTTGTTAGGAGTATCAAGATGAAAGTAAGTGAAGCTTGAGAATACCAGAAAGTGTCTGTATTTCATTACAGTTCTGAGAGAAGGTGATAATCCATGATACATACAGCAAACAAATTGATAAGATAAAAATAAGGACTTAGCCACAAAGCATTTGTTTTTAATGTAATTTAAGAACTACTTTGAAGAGAAAGGTGGCTTTTTCACAGGTAGTGTGAATAGGTGGTTATTGACAATATACATTACAGTCCCTGGCTCTTTATCTGAGTCCTTGGGCAAGAACCCTCCCAACAAATTCCTCCCTAACTGAAGATTCTCCTGATTAAAAGGCACCACAAATAGCTGCAGACAGTTACTTACACCCTCTACTAACTTTGGTCACATGAGTCAAAATAGTTTTTTGAATGAAACTTCCTAATTACAAAGTTATATGAGGTCTTTTTGTATGTATCCTGTTCTATGAGTTTCACAAAAAGATAACAGAGACGACCTTGCTTTTAGTTGCCAAGATCCATTTACTCATAGTAATCATGAACAAGACACCCCCTTTCCAAAATGTCTGCAAAGAAGGATCTTCCACACTCATAAGATCACTGTCTTTGTCAACAGGTTGAACTCCACAGTTTTGAAGAAGCTATGATAGCCAGTCTTAAAAGTCCCTCCATCAGGGAACTGTACATAACCTTCCCATAACTGCATGTGGAGGAGAAATATTGAACACACAGAAGGGCATATCAAACTATGAGAAAAACAAACATAACATGGACTATTCAAGTTGTTTTGAAATGTACGTATTGGATCAATCACAATTTGTAAGGGCTGATAAGATATCACAAGATTTGGGGAACATTCTTCTGTTTGTTTGCTTCGTCATGTAATTTCATGAGGAAAACCGTCATAAATCTTCATTGTTTTGTAGATAAATCTCAGAAACACTTAATAATTAAGCTAGATGAATTTAACAAATGTTAACAAAACTTGATGCCAGCCTAGGGGACTGAAGGGCCTTGATGACCAACAAATTGTTTGCTTAACTTGGACAAGATGGAGGTCATTGTTCTTGGCTTTTAACAGTTCACATAGCTAGGTGTTACGCAATGATGCAGCAACCCCACATGGCATTATCCTGGCATCCAGTGCCACCTCAATTAAGTAGGAAATTGTTTTTGATCAAGATATGTCCTGCATCTACCATTAAAGTTCAAGGACAGCCTTTTTAACCTTTGCAACTTTGTAAATGTTACAACCTGCCTCTAAACAATGTGGGAGAAACTAGCTGATGCACTCCTCAGGCTAATTCAGTGCTTCCCAAAGTGTAGACTGGGGCCCATCAGTGAGCAGCAGAGGTACTACAGGAGTGCCAGTGAAAAGTCTGAGCTGATCAATTGCAGTTCTCTATTATTAAGCTCCTCCAACTCATCCATTCAGACTACTCGAGGATCCTGATGCATATGTACAAATTCCCCTATAATAGCTTCCATGCACTGACTCCTTAAATCCAATGCTGATCTGTTTATTCCAGCAGTGTTGTTTCATATTATTTTTTTGTTATAGGAAGTGGTCTCACGAGTATTTGCAACATAGTTTATGCAATAGGTTGACTTTAATATTGAAAGCACAAGGAATACTAACACATCGGGCCCCTAAGATTAGGCAAATGGACAAACAGAAACAGTTGAACTTTGTTCAGGCAACTTTATAAAAATTTAACCAAAAGTTAGCTGTAATAGACTTTATTGCATACAGCAATAGGCTCCTTATCCAGTTTTATGCATAAAAAGACATATCTGTCAGAACAGCGAGGTGTTGACAGTGATTAAACCAATGTCAAATTCCTAAAACAACACAGGCTGTTGCCATGAAGAGGACGGGGTTCTGCCCACTGATGCGGGGCATGGTGTCTGTGTCCCTGTCTGGGGCTTGTGTCCACTGAGCCTCCCTGCTCAGTGTGGAAGCCAGAATGGATGCAGGCTTTATTTTTACTGGACAGCTTTCCCTGCTGAAAACCACAGGGTGTGCTTCTGGCTGTATAAATACTTGGGCCCACCACAGTCATTCATGAGTTTTTGCCCCACTCATACAGAGGTCCAAAATTGCTGTTCTTCATTGTAATAAAGACAGTTGAAATTATATATTAATCACTGATAAATTATTTTCAACAATAAAATGCATAAACTGACCAAGTATTGCACCCAGAAAAATGTCTTTTCATATGAGTAACATCACAAAAGCACTCAGATAATTGTGATTTTCCAGGTTCCATATATGATACATGGGAGTTACACGTATTATTTCTGTGTAAACTACAGTTCATTCATTAATGACAGATAGATTTTGAGAGCTCCACAAAAGTTTTGATATATTCCATCTATTGTTGCTCTGATTCTCAATCAATCAATCAATCAATCAATCAGTATTTGTATAGCTCAAGTTCATATTAGATATTATCGTCTGTGTAGATTCTCATTCATCCAGGTCATGGTCATTCTGAAGATTCAAAAACAAGGCAACTGGACTCAAACTCTACACAGTCCAGTTGCCTTGTTTTTGAATCTTCAGAATTAGATATTGTCTCAAGGCACTTTAAAATAGAGCAGGCTGAAGCCATACTCTTCACTTTATAGATACACAAATATGCATATATACAAAAACATATAAGGACATATTTTTATACACACATACATACATTCAGAGATGTATCCATCCAGGCAGAGACAAAGGGAATAAAAATAAGAATTTATTATAGCGACAAACCCATGGACTCCCAAATCATAAATCTGTCCTCACCACATTTGTCTCTGCTGAATTCAATCAACAACGGTTAATGTTGAAATGGAGGATTAAGTAATATCTTTACTCAGATGAATGTTTCATCTGGAATCAACTAACAATGTTTTTATAGACCTACACTTAATGTCTAAACATCTACTTTTGTCCACCAGTTTGATAGGGCAGAGCTAAGGAAACTTTCCTCCACATACACAATAACGAACAGCCTTAAATAATATAAAGACTTTAACGACTTCATTATCTTGACTTAACTAATGCTATATTCTGTCCTCTGACTGTACAGTAAGTGAAAGTTGAACAGGAAAGTAGACTATTTTGTGTTTGGCAGTTGTAGATGTTTGTGTATTCATCAGCTTTTCTCTTTAACAGAAAGGCTTGTCTTAAAACATTATTTGGATTGCTTAAGCTGCATTTCTCAAATGTGAATCACATTAGATGGACTTTATTACAGACATGGATGTCAGTAATAAAATTGCTGCTTTAGTCTTAAAAAGTTTAGTTGTTGACTACATTGACTCATATTTAGATTGACAGGTGGACATATCTTGTCAGAATTAAAAATAAATCAGAGTAATAATTCTAGATCTCAACAAACTTGTTGGTAAAAGAGAAGCATAAGACCAGCTCTCTTAAATTACACTGCTAGTAACTAAGCATGGGATCAAGGCTAAGAATTTAGTCTTAAATCAGTTTAGAAGTATTGGTCCTCAAGGAAAGGGTCTCATATGTTTTCAGCATCTTCTTAGCTCATGAACATCTGTACATCGAGGTTGATTGAAATGACCTTAAAAACAGGCTTAATACCTTTAAAGTTGTCCCTCATTTTTATCAATATGATCCCAGGATTCAGATACCTTATATGTAGCAGTGAGGAGACTGGACAAAACCCTCCACATCAGGAGCATGCCCAGGGTTTTTCTTTCAAATTAAAGACCCTGAACCAAGAGTACATCCTCATAAAAAACCTGGCAATTCACTCATATTTGGATTCTAAAGACAATAATTTGAAACAGAAATGGTCGAACTTAATGGTCAGGGTCAACATTTATTTATGCAGCACTTTAAAAAAACAAGATTTCAGCCAAAGTGCTACAGCAAGACTGAAAAAGAAAATAACAACAGAAATGAAGAACATACAAAAAACACAAATGTTAAGATTATAACACTGCAAGACATACTGAGACATGGCCAGATTAATATTGTGTATGCTTCACGCTGCTGGTTGAAAATAAAATCTCTACCAGAGACACAGTCCATGCAGCAGATAGCAGACATGTGCATACACAACACTCACAAAAAATAACAACCTTTATACATCAGGTAGTATGCAAATTAAGTAAGGGACTGACTGACAGAAAAGGCAAGTGAGGAAAAGTCAGACCTTTTCTAGAGCAGTCCAGAATCTGCTGATCTGATATTGTATGAAACAGCAGAATTTGGGATTTTTATACCCAGCAGTTAGCATGTGTAGGGACGCTCAAACAGGTGTTATGAGATCTCTTCTTTGTATCTGCAGAGGTAATTCTGCAGAATTTTTAACAAGTAAAAAGTGGTGCTTCTTGGATGATACAAAATATATTAAAAAAGACTTTAATTTAAAAAAATCAATATTTTACTGTAAGTTGCCTTTCTAGTGTTAATTAAAATGAACACTTATTGTTGTAATAGGTGAACTGTTAAACTGTGGCAGGAAACCTTAACATTTCAGCAATAGTCCTTATTAATTATACAAGTAAAAAGTTGCCTTTTAGATTAGATTAGATTAGATTAGTCTAGATTAGATTAGATAGAACTTTATTAATCCCTTTGGTAAACTCCCTCAGGGAAATTAGGATTCCAATAGCAATTGAAAAGTAGATAGAAATATAAATAAAAAAGATATAATGATTAAAGATAAATGATTAAAGATCTAAAGAAGACAAAGCTTTCTTAAGAGCGTAGGATGGCCATGCCAACAGAGCTTGAATATGCTGGGTGCTCACAAAAATAATAAATAATAGCTTTATTGTCTGTATTGGAAACCAAAGCATGTAATTCAAGGTCAGATATTTTATTGCAATAAACTCTGATGAGAACATTAAAACAAAACATTGTCAACAATATTTAGATTCTAGTAGTTTGCCAGTAAACACAGCAGTACTGCTTTATTACTGTTTAGTTTCATGTCTGCTCGTTTTCCTGTGTCTAGTTCCTGAAATATATAAAACTGTGCACAAAAAGTATATTTCAAAGTAAGGATGCCCTTGAAAGGTAAGCCAAATCTTTAAGACTGTTTGTGGCGAGTGTATTTTTTACCTGATGAAAACTAGAATCTAAATCTTTAAACCAAAGACGGACAAAGTGTCCCACAGTGTCAGACTTGAGGAGCAGAGGAAGTCAGGCTTCATTGTCTTATATACACACAAAAACACACACAACACATTTCAACACATTCCAATGATGCTGATAAACTGCGGCCAGTGAGCCGGGACCCTCTGGAGACTGGTTTGATGTAGAGGAGCGTTTTCTCTGTGTGTTAATCTTTATGTGAATGTGCTGACAGCTGGTCAGCTGATACGGGTGGATCAGAGGTTCCTCTGAGCGAGATCTTTGTGTGGCATGGACATGGCTGGTTTACTCTGGGTCACTCTGCTGATAGATCTATTTAGGGCACAGGAAGTTATAATTACTCAAAACTGTGCATCAGTAATAACTACCTTGAGTGCATTTGCTGTCAAACTATGCATCCCAATTACAATATCCACCAATAAAAACAATGGGACTGCATGTTCACATGGTGGTCATTAAAATAGCTTGAGGCTAATTTATTTAAATGTAACTCAGCTTTACTTAGGGTGAGCGTTTTGTACCTACCAGTGTATCAGGTGAACACTATATTCAGGATCTCAAAGCTGCTATGTGTTTAACTTGGTGCGTTATCCTTGCATACCTTTACCATTACATTTTTAAAAAGATGAAAGAATAAATAAAAAGCTCTGTAAAGTATTTAAACAACAAAGTTTTCACTTATAGATGTTAACAACATTAAAACAATTTCTGTTACTTTAAAAAAAAAAAGCATTTGGGGCAGTTGTAGGACTGTAATTTACTTTGATAATAGTAGTAGTAGCAGCAGTAGTAGTAGTAATCTTAATAATAATAATATTAATAATGTTAATGTTCAAGATAATTATTACTTAAAAATCTTGATCAAATGACCGTTATAGAGGCTTTGGAGTGCCTGCGACGTTTCCTCATGCCATTTAATGCATTTATTTCCTCATCCATAGTCTTACCAAGCTTCTAACCATCTTCAGTAAAGGTAAAAGCCCACAAGGTGGCAGTACATATCCGTTATAGACAGATGACTGTAACATGCCCCTCTCTTCATTTGTTTTTATCAATTACACAAACCATTACCATGAATCTCACAGAAAAATGATGTGTAAAGTTTGCGGATAAGATATAAATATGCTGTTCAAAAAGTTGCCTGTTTCTTATATGAAACACAAACTCAAATACCCAAAACAGAGACAGTGTTGTCTTATACACCTCAAAGGAATTCTGTGTCTCCAGATCAAATGTTATCAGAATCTTTTGAAATGAAATTAAACAAAGCTGTACTATATATGCCATTGATTTTAATTTTATCATTTCATTTTTTCTGGTTTATTATTAATTTTAAAAAAGTTCAAGCACGCTGTGGTAAACATGCAATATACTTTCGTTTTACTTGTCAGTAAGAGCTATGTTACACACAGAGAACTCGTGGATTAAAGTATGTAAATGTTCAATTTCAGCAAAAAATTGAACATGAAATTCTTCAGAGAACAAGGCTCTGAAGAATTTCATTTTTCAATTAACATTTTATTGTCTGTTCAGTTAATTTCTGAATGCAAATGGGCATTTTGTTTTGCTGCCTTTATCCATTTACACTGTGAAGTCAATCATTTTGACAAATGTGTACGCACTGTTTAATGGAGCTTGTGTTCTATTTGCTCTGCCCTCTCCTCTTAAGATTTTCTATATTGTTATAACATTAACTGGGAGACATTTTTCACTACAGCTGTAATCTGACAACTGCTTAAATCTTTGGAATAAAAACGATTCGTAACAAATGTAATATTTTAAAGTGAAAGGTCATTTGCAAAATTCATGTGTATGCCATCACTCCTCAATAATTGAGTTTCCTGTTTAAGCTTACATTGGTGTAAAAATCAGTGTTAAAAGGAACTTGTGTCCTACAGTAACATCACCAATGCACAACACTGCAATGACCGAAGCAGCTCTGCCCTACAAAGGCAAAGTGCAGTATCTGCAAAAATGACAAACGGAGAAAAACAGCTTTTTGTGTTTTTTTTTTCACCAGGTGTAAGTATGAAATCATATTTAACTACCAATTGTATGATTTATTAGATTAAAAGGAAGGGAATTTAATGCATATTATATATTGACATTCATGCTAAATTTGGCAGTTTTATAGGCTATACTGCACTTTGCCTTTGTTTTACGGCAGTATAATTACATGACCATGCAATGACTTACTGCAGTGTGTGCAGTATGTAAGGCTATTTCACTTAGTTTAAAAAAAAAAAATTTGGTATATTAATTTTCAATACTGATATATTATTTTTCACTGCACACGCTACTGCCAACATTGAATGTGTAATTATCTCCTCCTTAATGATGATAAAAAGCAACAACAGAACAATAGAGTTATCTATGAATGTATTTTTTGTTTTTGTGATCAGAACAGTGTTTTTTTCTCAAGCATTTCATGTGTGACTTCACACTAACTCAAAATAAAACATAAAATCAGACCATCAGACATTATAACAACATTCTACATTGGACTCTAATACATAAAATGCAGAGCTAATAAACAAACAAACACTATAATGTAAATGTTCTACAGCAACAGGTTAACTTTTAACTCAAGTCTGAGTGGAGATGGCCCAAATTAGGTCCTGAAACCAAGGCAAACTGCAGTGTCTGATATTCTTCATGGTGAAACAATGGCTGCAGTGTCTGATGTTCTTCATGGTGAAACCAAGGCAAACTGCAGTATCTGTATTCTTCATGGTGAAACAATGGCTGCAGTGTCTGATATTCTTCATGGTGAAACAATGGCTGCAGTGTCTGATGTTCTTCATGGTGAAACAATGGCTGCAGTGTCTGATATTCTTCATGGTGAAACAATGGCTGCAGTGTCTGATGTTCTTCATGGTGAAACAATGGCTGCAGTTTCTGATATTCTTCATGGTGAAACAATGGCTGCAGTGTCTGATATTCTTCATGGTGAAACAATGGCTGCAGTGTCTGATGTTCTTCATGGTGAAACAATGGCTGCAGTGTCTGATATTCTTCATGGTGAAACAATGGCTGCAGTGTCTGATGTTCTTCATGGTGAAACCAAGGCAAACTGCAGTGTCTGATATTCTTCATGGTGAAACAATGGCTGCAGTGTCTGATATTCTTCATGGTGAAACAATGGCTGCAGTTTCTGATATTCTTCATGGTGAAACAATGGCTGCAGTGTCTGATGTTCTTCATGGTGAAACCAAGGCAAACTGCAGTGTCTGATATTCTTCATGGTGAAACAATGGCTGCAGTGTCTGATATTCTTCATGGTGAAACAATGGCTGCAGTTTCTGATATTCTTCATGGTGAAACAATGGCTGCAGTGTCTGATGTTCTTCATGGTGAAACCAAGGCAAACTGCAGTATCTGTATTCTTCATGGTGAAACAATGGCTGCAGTGTCTGATGTTCTTCATGGTGAAACCAAGGCACACTGCAGTATCTGTATTCTTCATGGTGAAACAATGGCTGCAGTGTCTGATGTTCTTCATGGTGAAACCAAGGCAAACTGCAGTAAGTGCAGTTACTGCAGTTTGCCTTGGTTTTACTGTGCATTTTTACAGTTACTGCAAAGTATGGCAATATCTCAGAGAAATTAAGCAGGAGCCCTATGAAACTTTCAGAGATTGAAGAGCAGATATTCCAGTTTTGATTAGCATTCTTTGGTAGATACTGCACTTTGGTTTTGTAGGGCAGAGCTAGATAAAAGGCGCATAACTTCTTACAATTTTATTTGAGTACTTTTGAAATGTTAGTGACACGGGTAAGTGTCTTCAAAATTTTGGTTTTTTGATTACATGAAATTCTTCCTATTTTTACCTCATAAGATAAATATTATCATAGTAACTGTACTTTTACTTCAGTGGAAACCCCTATTTATTTTTCTTTCCAGCGACCAATCGTCTTACCAAATTATTCTTGCTCCTGGACTTCAGTCCTCTACTACTGTGATGTTTTATTTTGAAAGTTCTAACAGGAAGTGCGTCTCTGTGGTTAAACACCTGAACTAACTAAAGCAGTTACCTGATCGTGCCACCTGCCAGTCAATTAACCAGAGAGGAAACGGGCCTCAGCTCTTCACCATGTCAGACAATACAGAGGTGGATTTAACCGGAGTCAAACAAAGCCATGGCGTGTGGCTTGTAAAGGTTTGTTTATCAGCAGCTCTCTGAAAAGATAAACTTGTCGGTTCATTGCAAAGATGCGTCAGAAAAAAATGTCTACCGTCAGCGTCTAATGCTACAGCTAGCCTGTCTCTTAGTTATCATCATAAAGTAAATTATATCTATTGTTTGTTTGTTTTTTTTAACTCGACTTAAAGTAAAACCAAATAGTTAAACCCTGGGTGTAATTTAACAAATGATATTAAACTATCTGCCGGTGTTTTAGCTGGTGTTAACATTAAGAGATCTTTTGCTGATGCTCGCTTTTTAACTCAGCTGAATGAGCTGTTAGTCCAGCTCTTAGGCTGTGCAGCTCGGCCATAACTTACCTTTGAAGCTCAAGTGTGGTGCAGTTTTCCCATAGTGAATCTAATATATTTATTTGACTTTTCTTTGTGTCTGTCAACAGGTTCCTAAATACCTGTCTCAACAATGGGAAAAGGCTGCAGATAAAGGAGCAGTTGGAAAAATAACCATTGGAAAGTATGTGTTGAGAAAGCTTACTTTGGAGCAATCAGTGTAATTTTGCATGTGCTTAACTCCTGTCCTGGATTTTACTGTTAAAAAGTTTCCCCACTTCTTTTTCTCTTTGTCTGATCCATCTGATAGGAGACACAACAAAACAGAGGTTGGTCAGCCTCATGGACACTGCCCTATAGCAGCATGGACACTAAATCCTCACAACTTCATGGCTTTCTTTGGACATGTTGAATAGTCATCAAGTCGGAAAAAGTAGCCAGCCAGGGACCCCAGCAGTCTTCTCCATGTATCCACACTGGTCAAGTTGATAGCACTTAGAGCACATTTGGTGGAGGGGGTCCCATCATTTATCAGGGGTGCAAAGTGAAGCTTTGCATTGTCACAGGTCTAAATGTCAGAACAGGATGAAGACGAAAGCATTAAAAACAAAAAACAAATGTTTTTGGTTCCTAATCATTGCTAAGATGTTTTTGATTATAACTACTGTTATTTATTATTAAATATTTTTCTTCAGTATTATAGGTGTTTTTAAGTCAATTTAGCGTTTCAAACGTGTATAACAATTAATCAGAGAAGCCAATTAAATACTAGAAAATGTTTTTAAAGTCGGTGTATGACTATTAAAAGATTGCTGAAAATATTTAAGATCTAAAAATATTTCTTTCCCACCCCAAATGCATAGGAGAATAGCAAGAAACGGATTTTTCATTTCAAATTAACTTATGCCTATTTAAGGGATAAGTGAACAACAGCAAGAAGTAGTGGTTTGTCTGGCTGGCAGCGGTGGAAAGCCCTGAACTTGTGATTTTTAAATGATTGTATTTGTCCAATCGAAAAAACAAACCTTTACCATATACTGCATTGGATTTATTTAAGCTTATCTTGCTTTTTTTTTCAATTTATTAGGGTTTTATTACTCTATCTCTAGTCTGCTTTGTTGATACAACCTTCTCAATCATATAGGGATGAGAATCGTAAACCAATTTCAGTTGAGTTTGTTAACAGCTCCATCAAAGCATCGATTTTAAGAGTCTTTTTGCTAATCAATTCCCTTATCAATTCCCTCCACTGACTGGGTTCAGACGCGGTCAGATTTGTGGCTTAATTTTTTACAAAAGGTGCTTTCTGCACAACCTTAAGTGAGTGGAAACACCAGCAACTTGCAGAAGCAGTTATCTATGCTGTGACATGTGTGTTTGACATTGTTGCCACTGAAAATCTACAGGCCAACATTTGCCCACACGGAAAATCTGCAGGAATCAATAAGAGAATCGTTAAAGAATTGGATCAATTAGCAGGATCGTTAATAGCGTTGGTATCGATTGAATCTTATCAGTTCCCATCCCTACAATCATAACAGTGTTTCGGGATGTCATGCTTGACCCGATCTAATGAATGAAATAGATGTTTCCTGGTATGATGGGGCCTGACTCAGATGTTTTTCATAGGTACGCTTCAGCCTTAATGAGGAGCTGACTGCCCTGGGTGATGTGGGGGAGAAGGATGCATCACTGCAGGTCCCAAGAGAGCACCCGTTCACCATGCACGCAGTGGGTGGACAGACCATGGCTGCCTTCAGCCAGAGTGACACAGGTCAGAGTCCGACTCAGCTTTACAGTCGTCACATCTCTTTCCCTTTGTGCTGTATGATATAATCCCAAACACACATTTGATGGATGCTGAAGGGCTTAAACTAAAATAGATTTGACAGTGTAAGTCATAACTCTGTTGGGAAGTGTTTGGAAGTGCAACAGGTTGTACAGAATAGATCCTCCCTCATTAAGTGATTTTACTTCGTGTTTACAAACATCCATATATAGTTTTGTTTACAACAGCAGGCTGTCTCTTACTTTCCAGAAAAAAAGGAGGTTAAAGTTGATAAAAGGAATCAAACTCACTCAATGTTGCGATTCAGGGGCATTTTTGTTCTGTTACCTTAAATATCTAGTATTCTTTGGCAAAATTTTGAAAGGTGATATCTGTACAGATATAAATTATGAAATTGTCATTGAATCAAGCTCAAAGTGGCAAACATTTATGTTACCTGCAGATAACATACATCGATAAGATTTTGTCACGGCTAAGATCTTGTTTAAACTTCCTACACAGAAACCAAAGACTTTAGGGAAATGTCTCTGCAGTACGTAGCAGATTTAGTCGCTTTCATTGCTGTTTTTTACTGAGTGACCTCTCATTAATGGAGTACAATTTTGCAAGACAGGATGTTTTATATCCATTCAAATGTTTCATCTAGGCAAAGAAAAAATATGAGTCTATCTGTGTTGATGATCAAATCACGTATTATTTGAAGATCAGAGGAAATTTATGCTAAATACAATAAATCATTCTTATAACACGAAAGAGAGAGGGAAACTACAGAAAACAAAGCTTTTATAGATATATTTAATTGAAATTGTACTGAGAAAAGTAAAAGGCTCCAAATGTTAATATGTAAACAGCATAAAGCAGTTTAATTAATTAAAATTTTCGAGGCAGTCTTTAATTTCCCATAATTGTTTTTTATAAGTGAGTTTGTGCTTGCTAACAAGGAAATAAATGGCCATTGTAAATTTACTTTAAGGTGTTTTTGAAATGTATTGTTACATACAACCAAAGGATTTTTTTAGCATTGCCTAGTCATGGCCACTACTGTTTTGATATGGTAGAAGTATTGAGTAAGAAAAGGCTGCTGGCATTACAGCAAGACTAACAGGACTTGTTTTATACAAAAGGACAGCAAAACCAGATTTGGATACTCACAACACATTTGCCCTACTCTTTTTTTTTTTTTTTTTTTTTTTTTTTTTGCTCCTTTTACACAGCCTTTGCCGTTCAACCATTGTTTGGCCTTGCTGTTCTGCTCTAACATGTTTCGACCAATGGGGGATCACACACTGGTGATCCATGGCTCCTGCCACACTTTTACACTGCCTCTTTAGATCCTGTTAACATTTAATATTGATGCACAGCTCTTTGTTTTTCTTGTTTTCTTTCTTTTTTTCTTGTTTTTCTCCCTGTGCTCAAAGAACCGTGGTACAATTGCCTTTAAGGTCTTATTAAAAAAAAGAAAAAGAAATCATGAGTAGAAACAAAGAGTTCCCCTTTTCTTCAGAGACCAGGATGCTCAACAGAACCTCAATGCTATCTGAGCCGCTCATGTGTTGCTGTTTCGTGTCGAGCTGCAGTGTCTTCACTTTCCATAACAGCTGCTCCTGCTCCAGGCACAGACACGAAAGAAGGTGCCGGTTTTGGCTCCAGGTCAGAGCCCTGGGTTGTAGTCAGTGAAAACTGTAAAAGATGAACAGCATCTCTTTCCAGAACTTTGAGGCGTGTTTCATCCAAGTGCAGATCAGGAGGACATTTTCAACTAAAATGAGTTTCTCTTCTAGACAATAATTAGTGGTAGCCTGTGTTATTACCTCATGCTGAGTGAGCCTTGCACCCCCATGCTGTCCCTGACTGCATTCTCAGTACAAATACCTGGGCTGAAAAGTGACTAAACATATCAATATGGTCTATGAAAATGTCATTCTAGCTCCACTGGTGTGTCTTTTTGCTCACTGCTTTGATTGTTTTCTGTCACTTGCCACCTCATTGTTAACATATTGACAAAACCAGTTAGGGCTGCTTAATTATGGCAAAATTCTAATCGCATTTGTTTTGACTGACACTGAGATCATGATTATTAATCACAATTACCTGTTCATTTAAAAGCATTTGCACCACAAGCATTTTAAAAACCTAATGTAAATTTTAAGTTTTGAGGTTGTAGTCACGCACCATCTTGGCCAAAAATCTAACAACAGACACTGGCATGTTTACCACACATGACAAACCTTTGGACAAAATAAATAGGCATCACATGCAGCACTGTAATTGATCAATCTCTATTATCTTCTTTGCATTATTGTATTGGAAATGAAAGCTAGACTTATTACCCAGCACTTAAAGCAGATGCCTCCCCTTTTACTTCTGCATAAGCCATGTTAGGGGAACTTTCATGAAGACTTGCTGCTATCCAGGTGCTGAGATGGCTGGCATCATGGACATAATACCCAGACTGCTTCTTAAAAACCTGTATGCTTCGGGTTGCTAGATTTGGCGAAGTAGTAAGCAACCAGGCGTGACCCATCTACATGCTTCTGCTGGCCTGGGTTCGAATCCAGCCTGTGACCAGTTTGCATAGTGTCTCCCCCATACTCTCAGTCACCCCACTTGACAAGCCCATCCACTATCTCTCTCTCTCTCTCTCTCCTATCAACAAAGGCACACAAATGCCCAAAAAATAATCTTAAAAAAAACAACAAAACTTGTTTGCGGGGTATGTTATCATCAGTGTTGGCTGCAGTGGTATCTCTGATTGAATCACATGGGTATTAAATAGACTTTTTCAACTCCATTGTCTGAGAGCAGTGAAAATGAATGCATTTTCCATTGCCAAAACAATTGTTTGTTCATCGTGGTTCCCTGCCTCTATGAATAGCTTCTGACTTCTTGTGCAACTTAAATGTGGTTGTTAATGATAATTTGAACCTTTCTGGAAATGTCCATTCCTTTGTTTTGGGATACTACCCTGCTTTGGCAGCCTTGTTGTGATTATCAATCAAATAGCAGACTGTATTCTGTTTAAAGTGCTCTGTCAGCCAAACTACTCACATGTCGCATAAGACAACTTCGACAGACATTACTGGCTGTTTCTCATCATCACTTGCCTCAAGGCAAACACACAGGCTCATTAGCTCCATCCTGTGGCTTCAGGCAAAAGAAGTGTATACATACAACAAGGTTGTCCCTCGACAGCACAGCCTTTAAAAATATTACTAATAGACTTGAGATAGGTTCATCTACTTTCTTGACCCATTTCCTTGATTCTCCCCAGCTTTGCTAACCCTCTTTCACTTCAGAGATTGATTAAAACAATCACCCTGACAGCCCAGGGGTGATCTTTCTAATCAGTTTCTACAATATACTACAATGTACGATCTAAACATTTTGCATTCCTCCAAATCCCAAGCACTGATCCCTGCCCTCCAAAAAGTTGGCTGATTAAATGTTTGATCCCTTTTGAACAAGTTTTATCTTTAGCTTTAGTTTGATCAAGGAGGCAGCAGGACTTGGTTAGTTCCCTACATCAAGTTCAGTTGTCACTTAGATTTAGTGTTGGAAAACTGAAAAAAAAAAGAAAGAAAAGTCAATAAAATCACAATATGGCCCCTGCAAGTTAACTTTCCCTTGATTGTGCCTTTATTTTATTTTTTTTTTAAATTCTTTTAACCATAGTTTAATGCTTTTTTAAAATATATATATTTTTTGTATTCCTTTGTTTTGGACGCTCCTGTGTAGATATCCAAAGCGAAGCGAACTTTCACAGTACATAAGTTCACTCAGTGTAGTTTACAAAATTGTTATGAATCAAAGCCATACTAACTCTTTTTGATACTAACTAAACATTTTAATACAAAACTTAATTGCCAGTCTTAATCCATTGTTTTATTTCTTAAAGAAACAGAAAATATAAACAACACATAAATTACTCAAAACAAGTTCTGCTTTGATTTCTTTTTTCAAAATACAATCCATATCAAAATCTTAAGACCAGGCAAAAAAAGATGCAAGAACTTGCATTTTGCACTGTTGGATCTTAGAAAGGTTCTAAGTAGAGCTTCAAAATGCAAAAAGAAGAAATGGGAGTGAGAGACAGTTTTTGAGAAGGCAATTTATTGAGACTGCATTAAAACTCAAACATGCTTTTGCCAGCTGATGCAAAGTTTAAGACCACAGCATTTAGAAGATAAAATCTGAGCCAAAATGTGGATTCCATGTCATTTTCTGTCACATATTCACACGGTCATGACCTCCTGATGGCAAAGGCAGAAAAGCTTTCTGTCTTTGAACGTGGTAGGGTTGTTGAGCAAGGCCTGTTGCAACGTGCTATCGCTGCTGAGGTTGGACGCATGGAGACAGTCATCCTGAGGGTTATGGAACAAAAAACTCAAGTGGTAGTCCCTAAAAAAATTCTCTGGCACTGACCTGGAGGATTCGATTGGCTGTCGGTTCAAGACACGGGACAGTTATGACCCAAATTAAGGCGGTTACTGGTGCTGACTGCAACCCAGTAACCATCAGACATCACCTGTGAGGGAAGGGCTTAAAAAACAAAAAACGTTTGAGTAAGCAATTTATTGAAAACAAGAATTAAACTGAATCAGGCTGTTCATCAGCTTATCAAAAGTTTAAGAGCATGGCTAAAAAACCCTGACCCCCCCAAAAACAGAAATAAAAGTGTCAAAAAGGACTCCGTAATGAGTAGCCCCACGTTCTTGTTCATCACTTCCAAAATTTGTTTAAGCGTGCTTGATGCGAGTGTTTTCATGAGGTTTGCTCCACTGGCTTGAACTTACGTCCATTTTTGTTAACTTCCCTTGCCATCCGTCCAGTGTTAATTTTGACAGCACTTTTTAATTTGGTTTTAGTTATGGTCTTTTGCCTAAAATGTATTGTATTCAGTCATAATTTAGTCATCTCAATTGTCTTAATTTTAGTCTAGTTTTAGTTGATGAAATTTCACAAAATTTTAGTCGATGAAATCTGCTGTAAATTTAGTCGACTAAAATATGAAGTGTAAAGGGTAAGGCATTTTTTATGTTTCCTTGAATTTCTGAAGTCATGTTTTACACTTGGATAAAATGAAACATCTAATAACCCTTTATTGAATGATAGTAAAGTCTGAATGTATAAATGAACAGAAACAAATTGAACTTTTGTGTGAAATGCAGTCACCTTTATTTAGGCTACCTGGCAGAGCATCTCAGTTACAATACCAGAACTGACAACAAACAGTGAACCTGCTCTACATGAATATATCAATTCATAAAGAGAGGAGCTCTGATTGGATCGCTCCACAACTTATTTCCCCTAACTTATGTGATTGGATGTCCCTCTTAATTCATCCAACCTTTCCACACGAGCAAATTAGCTCTGATTGGATTAAGTCTCTGTCAGACATTTTCATCTACTTTTTATTTGTTGATGAAAATGTTACTTTAGTTTTAGTTTTTGTCCAGGGGAAAAAAAGGTTGTTGATGAAAATTATGACGAAAATTTTTAGTCAACAAAATTAGCACTGCATCCATCGATTGGATTTGGATCAGAGGAACATGCAGGATGGTCCATAAGAGTGATGTTGTTCTCCTGGGAGAAGTCCTTTGTCAGGCGAACACTGAACTGCTGCGTTGTCCTGTTAAAATAAACCCAGTCATTACCACACAGACGAGGGCCCTCAGTCATGAGGGATCAGTCTTAAATCAGTCAATTTTTATTTGTATAGGGCCAATCCATAACAAGTGTTATCTCAAGACACTTTACAATAGAGCGGGCTGAAAACAAACTCTTCAATTTATGGATACACATATGCATATGTACATATAAAAATACACATAAACATACAGTTGCAATCAAAATTATTAACCCTCCACTGCAAATTATGTTTATTGGCAAAATTTACAAACTTAAGTAAGAATTAAAATTAAATAAGAATTTATGTTTAGGAATGCCTGCTGCAACATCTCGACAACATCTCCTTGTTATACCAGTCACATTAAAAGCCATTATGACTGTCAAGATAACATTTTTTCTCATCAGAAATAAAACTTTCTTCCACCTTTCAATGTCCCATGCTTAGTACTCACTTTGCAAAGTCCAAACATACAGTTTTGTGGCGTTAAAGGAGATGTGGACTTTGAAGACGTTTTTTGTTTTTTAAGCTTTTCTCTCACAGATGCTGTCCGATGGTAATTGGGCTGCAGTCAGCACATGTAACCGCCTTAATTTGGGTCAAGGATCTTCCGGTGTCTTGACTGAAAGCCAATCCGATCCTCTGGCTCAGCACTGGTGAATGTTTTTGGGGGTCTACCACTTAAGTTTTTTGTTCAATAACCCTGAGGATCTTTTAAGAAATTCAAAGTGACTGTCTTAATGTGCCCAAACTCAGCAGTGATGGCACGTTGCAACAGGCCTTGCTTATGCAACTCAACAACCCTACCATGTTGAAAGACAGAAAGCTTTTTTGCCTTTGCCATCAGGAGGTCATGACCGTGTGACAGAAAATGACATGGAATCCAAAATTTGGCACAGATTTTATCTTTTAAATGCTATGGTCTTAAACTTTTGATCAGCCGGCAAAAGCATGTTTGAGTTTAAATGCAGTTTTCAATAAATTACCTTCTCAAATAACTTTGTCTCTCACTCCCATTTCTTCTTTTTGCATTTTGAAGCTCTACTTAGAACCTTTCTAAGATAATACATTTTATTTTTATTTAAAAGCGCCTTTCTAAACACTCAAGGTCACTGTACAGAGTAATTCATATCACAGTTAAAATAGAGATCCAACAGTGCAAATGCAAATTCTTGCAATTTTTTAGCTGTTCTTAAGATTTTGATAGAGAGTGTATGTCACAGAAGTTAACCGAATTTCTTTTAATGTAAGTACAAGCTGTATTTTTTAAAATCAAAAGTATACTGTGAGTTTTGAAAGTGTAGAGGTGTTTGAATTTATATTTTTTTGCATGACAGCAAATTGAAGCCTAGAAATGTGCCTATGCACAAAATGGCAGGCCCCCTTAATTGTTTTCAGAGAAGTTACAACCAAGGTGTTTTGGGTTATCTTTTAAACATTGTCTTGTTTTCACAGTAATCTTAAATCATGATGATGTTGTTTATTAAAGTGCTTGAGGCTCAAAGTGATCTTTAAATGGCTCCCTCTCTTTCTCTCCTAACCTGCTATGTCTTGTAGCTAAAGCATGAACGACACAAGAATTAGATAATAGTAATGCACGATACAGTATATATCAGATTTTACCGTGAGCTAACTGCTTCACTTACATGAACATCAGTAGTTGTTTGTCAAAACAAGGGTCTAAAAGGAACGAGTGCTCTTACAGGCTGTGTTATGTGCGTTAGGGGGAGGGAGTGTGTTTTTTAATTGTGCCATTTCTCTGTAAGCTAATTAACATACTGACCGATAGACTCCAAATGCTGCATGTTTAGTCCTTTAGTAATATTCATCAAGCAGACACCTTTCAGATGAGTTGGGGGGGGGGGGGGAAACACATGGGCAGGACATGATAACCATAATTTACTGCGTAATTTCAACAAACCCCAGTTCTTAGGGTTTTATGACTTTTTGAAAACAAACAAAAAAATAATACAACATTATAGTGAAATAACGGAGGCCATTACTTGTTCTTTAGGAAAGGATGTGATGCATATAAAGACTAAAAGATTCTGTGAATCTGAGTGACATTTGCTAATAAGGTGGACTTGGGGTAGTTTAGAGTGTACATTTACAGAAATTTCTGCACAGTGATTGCAAATCTGTGTACAAAGTCTATGAATCTGCAGACACAGATAAACCAGTTATAAGACAGAGCAGTTTTAGACTCAATATGATGGGAAGTTCTACAAACTTCAGAGCCAAAATGAACACATATATTTGTTCAATAATGCGATGACAATAATTATCGATATAAATGTGTTATGGCACATTGCATCTTTTTTTTGTATCGTGCAGGCCTGTTCCTTTCCAAACAACATATTGCTTCCTTTCAAGCAGGAAACTCCTAAACCATTCAAGCTCAACACCAGTCATCCCATAAGCTTGGTCAGTAATACACAGTGATCTACAGTATGGAAGGCTATAGAGGAGTTAATAAAAACACCAAATGTAAATTCTCTTATCAGAAGCTGCAGATATTTTATCAGCCTGATGAACTACAGCCATAGAGGTCCACATTTTATTGCAAAATATAAACTGCTAATCATACAGTGGGTTTTTATGCTTAGTGTTTGTTTTGTCTGGTGTAAACAAGTTTTTTTTTTTCCCAAGTAGACTGTAGAAGTAGAAGAACAAGGTATTAGTCTATAATAGGGCCTGACCAATATGGATTTTTTGAGGTCAATGCCGATATTTGGCAGAAAAAAAAGCTGATTACCGATTAATCGGCTGATTAATTTAAAAAATGTAAAATTAATGTAAAAAATAAACTTTGGACCCTTAATACTTACAAAAATGAATGTATAAATTACAGGCAGAACATTTTACTGTTTTTAAACACTTTTTCCTTTAGTACTTGTTTAACTTACAACAGAGAGAGATTTTCAAGTACAAAATCCTACAGAAAGCATGAAACCTCTGGGAAATTAATAAAATTACCTTTAAAAAATTAAATGAATCTATAAATGAGTTATGAAATACATCTTGTCTTGTACTTCTTGTTGATGAAAATTAGAGGAAGGTTATAGTACAGGTAGAACAACTTTTAAAAAGGTTGTAAACAGGTAATTGTGAGAGGAGAGCAACAAAAACACTGAGATAACATTCTTGTCATAAGCCTCTTTTATTTTTCTACAGCAACTTTCAAGAGCAAAGAACTTTCAAGTACAAAATAAATAGTGTTCAGAACTGCAGTAAATTCCTGCAAAACAAAATAAATAACCTTATTTAAAATGTAAATATATAGATGAATTATAACTCTATCTTGTCACATCTGCCTTCCAGTCCCAGAGTCCTCATTAGTGTAATGAGAAGTAGGTTTTAGTTCAGGTAGAGCCACTTTTTTTAATGTGAACATGAGGTAATATGTGTGAGGAAATTGCTCCTCATTAAATGAGCTTCAACACGCAGCTGATGGAGTGATGAACGGTCGTTCTCTGCACTCTCAAATACTTGTGCACTTAAGTTTTTTCTGTGGTTACTGGCTGGCTTTTAAGCTGTTAGCTAACGCTATGCTAGGTTGGCATAACTACAGCGATGTCATTAACATAAACAGGGAGTAACTTAAGCTAGGTTAGCACAGCTTTACCAATGTAGTGTAATTGAAAAGCATGACTGACGCAACAAAGCAGACGTCACTTGTCATGACACATGGCAGAGAGAGTTAAACTGACATGGGAGACATTTTGGGTCACTGTTAATTTCACAACATTGTTATAAACATACCTGTCGGCATCCTCTATTCAGCCCAGTCTTGTATCGTTGCCTGGCTGTGCCACTCCTGTATGTGACTGATTAGACTGAGGATTGAATGGAGTCAGAGCTCCATCTATTGGACTAACGTTGCAGCGACATTATTCTTGGACTCTGAACAGCATTTACTGTTTTATGAGAAAGTAAGAATATATCGGCGTTATATTGGCAAAACTCTGGCCGATGTTTAATATTTTGAAAAGGTCTATAATCGGCGGATTAAATTGACCGGCCTATGTATCAGTCAGGCCCTAGTCTATAATTTTAATAAGTTGACTAAAAACCTGGTTTAAATATTGGAATGACTTTGGCCAACTGAAACTGGTCTGATACCACACATGTTTTGGGAGAACAATTTAAAGCATGACACAATGGTTCAAGAATAGCATTCACTGTTTTACTTATTACCTCTGCGAAGGGAGTTGTTTTTGCCTGTGTTTTCACTGTTGCCTGTCTTTCTGATGGCCCTGCTGTGTGCTGATAGCCCTGCTGAATGTGGAGATGCCCTGCTGATGCCTCAGCATCAGCTGTCTGCTTCACCTGGAGTAGGGAGTTCTCTGCGGTCCTGTCTTCCTCGACCCCCTGAGCCATGTTGCTGCTGGTCTCCCTCGGGTTGATAAGCAGGTCGAGGAAGGACAGGACCGCAGAGAACCGCCACTTCTTCACTGGCTCTCCCACTCTCCCACCTTCTTTTTTTCCCTCATATATACATCCCGCAAACACTTCCATCTTTTCTTTTCCTTTCTATCTTGCGACCTGGTTGCCCATCCAAAGCAACCTGGTAGTGCGACCAAGTTGCCCAGGTCACGTCAGTGGCATCGTGTGAGGGCTGGTCGCGCCTTATCGCGGGTGTACATTGACTTTGCATGGAAAGTGGTCACCCAGGTCGCGTCAGTCGCATCGTGTGTGAATGCACCTTTAGAGACAGGATGACGAGCACAGACATATGTAGGGATCATAAAGTAGAGCCGCTGCTCCTTCACATCGAGAGGAGTCAGTTAAGGGGGTTTGGGCATCTGGTTCGGATGCCTCTGAGTCGCCTCCCTGTGGAGGTCTTCTGGGCATGTCCAAATGGGAGGAGACCCGAGGCAGACACAGAACACACTGGAGGGACTGTATATCCTGTCTGGAACACCGAGGGAACACTTATGTAAAATATGTATGATTTAAACATTTGTGTATGAACTTAGAACAACAACAACTACATATTTACATAAACAAACTGTGAATGAAATTCACATTTTAAATGACACAAGGAAGCACTACTAGGAATTCTCTATTGAGCCAAACACATTTACTGTCTAGAAGGAGACTCAGTGAAGGACCCAAAAACATCTCTCCTCCTTTCATTACCCTGAACTTACTGCGGGCAATTTCTTGTCCATCCAGTCTGTCAAGCCTCTCTTGGTGAATATGGCAGACAGCAAGGCCATTGAGTCTTTTTTAAGTCCTGCTTGATCGCAACCATCTTTTCAATCTGCGTGACCCACTAAAACTGCGCTCTGCCTCAGCAGATGATATGGGCACCACCATCAACAGTCTCACTCGTGTGTCCACCTGATCAAACAGGCCAGGACTTCAGGGGGCATTTCTTTCACAGCATCTGCAGTTGTGTTGACCCTGTACTTGTTTTTAATCATGGCCAGTTTGATTCTCAAGTCTTCCTCTTTCAGTTCAGGATATGTGCAAACTGCTGTATTATTAGTTCTTTTAATGTTTGAATGCCTGGTTTCATAAACATCTCAGTAATTTGTGTATCTACTGTGTCTAGGACATGGTAGAACTCTACTCTGTAAAAATCCACAGCTGATCCAGGTGTGTATGCAGGAGCCTGCCCACAATATCTTTTAGGGGACCCATGTGTGCTGGGTGGAACAATGGGTTCTAGAGACCAGTTGCCATACCTGCCTCCTTAAAGACTGCCTCAAAGTGTTTTGTGTTTCTTTTGGATTTCGAGCTGTCTTGGACCAAGGAGACTGCAGAGAGCATGCCCTCCATTGTCTGAGTCTTTTTCTGGAGAGATGTGTTCAGAACCTCAAGTTCACTGATCACATCTAAAGCAAGCAGAAGTCCCAGTACAACATTACCCTGTTGAAGTCGAACACGTAAGCCCTCTGCCCTGCTTGCAGACTCAGAATGGCTTGCAGTCATCTCATCTAGTGCACTTAGTACCATCCCATATCGGCTAGGAAAAACACAGAGAGCAGGTGAGCGTCCAGTCCACCTTGTGGGACATGAAGGCCTGATGGACAGGACTGGCTCTTCCCCTTCAGCTGCAGCTATGGCTTTAAACTTCTCTTTCACCTTACCAGACAGCCCAAAAAATGTACCAAGGTCATGTATCCAGTCAAGTGCATTTTGCACAAAACACGAGGCTGAGCAAGCATGTTGTGTAATTAAATTCACACAGTGTTCCCCACAGTGTATATATGGTGCTAGTGGCTGTGCTCGATGAATAACAGCCTGTGCACCTGAGCACTTTCCAGCCATATTCAAAGCTCCATCATATGCCTGACCTCTGAGGCCTGATACTGGCAAATCCAGCCTCAACAGAACATCCAAAACGATCCTGGCAAGGTTTTCACCTGTTGTAGAAGTTGCTTCGTACAACCCTATGAAGTCTTCGTGCACCAGCAAATCCACGTCAACATAACGCAGGCACATCGCCTCCTGCTCAACACCAGAGATATCCCTTGTCCCATCCATAATAATGGAATACTGAAATACTGGTAAGGATCAGATCTCATCTGCAATTTTCCTTTTAATTGATGAACTCATCAAATTTACCTCCCCATTTTCTCAATCCCAAGATGTATGAACCCCCCTTTTTGCAGATAACCACCTACTGAATGACTGATCATCTTCAGCTTTGTATTTCAGAAGCTGGTCAAGGTTACCATGATGATGTTCATGCCCTCTAAAGGCCAGTCCTGCCTTGCTAGAAACATCTCACCCCCTATTATTTTAACAGGCTAGCTCTGTTTTCTGACTGCACTGATCAAATGTGTTGTAACTGGCCTGTTTTTATATGCAACAGTTGTAACAGCCTGTTTGTGACCCTCTGATTTCTCATGCATGGAAATTTTTTCAAGTGTTTTTTTTCCTGTTACCTGTTTTCTATGTCCATTGACTCTAAGTGAATGTTCTTCAAATAGCTTAAACAGCCTCCAGAATCTATTAAGTGTGCAAAAAAGAGAGGATTTACGTATGTATCTTTGTGAGTGAGGTGGCACACAAGATCAACCTTTTCCAGTATGTCAAAGTGACAGATAGCCCTATAAATTTTCCTTCATTCACCAAAAAAATTATGGCTATTTTTAAGTTAATGGGACCCCGATAATCAACTTTTCTGAGCTGTTATATGTCAATATTGATATTGTGCTGATATTGTACATCCCATCTGAATGATATTAGTCTGGTTTCAGAGTCATGTACAGTGCTGCAGCAGCACTGGTTTGAGGAAGCATTAGATTAAATTAGATTAAATAGTACTTTATTAATCCCTTTGGGAAAAACTCCCTAAGGGAAATTGAGATTTAGTAGCAGTTAATTATTACAGATAAAAAAGATATATAAAAAAGAAAAGATAGATCCAAACAAAACATAAATAAATATATATAATACAAATAAAATGAAATAAACAAAATAAAAATATATGGCTACTGGCTGGCTACTGCTCCTTCCTGTCCTCTGTCTTCCTGTTACTTCTCATCCCCCCTAGTGAGGAGTTGTACAGTCTGATGGCCTGAGGGATGAATGAGTTTCTCATATCGCTTTCACACTGGCCAAAAAACCTGTTTAACCCCGGTAACAATTGGCTCCTGTCGGCAGTTTGAATGGGTTTAATCTGCATTTCGACCCGGGTCGACTGACCCTGCAAGTGACACGGGTTTTTACCGGCTTGCCTCTGATTGGCTTCAGTGGGAACGTCACACTCGGGTGAACCCGCTAATTTACAGATGATGTCGGTGTTATGTGCCCACGGCATAACATCGCGCCCTCCCCCTCAGTCTGTAACTTAAGTGACTCTTTGATGTCTCAGCAATAAATTCCATCCAACTTTGTATCATCTGTGCCGGGTTTGTACATTTTTAAAGAGGGACAAAAGTACAAAGTACAGAAAACAGCTGACCACCGTGTCCGTGTGTGCTCCTATCCATTGTTTACATGGTTATGTTTTGTCGCGTTGATGATGTCATCAACGCGATGACATCAGCTTCATGCACCAGAGGAAAAAAAAACAGCCACGCAGCTCGTCTGCTGCTGATTAGATCCAGGTCTGCTAGCAATGGGAAAGGAGTCACTTGCCGATTGTTAGCGGGTTAACCAGCGTTGAGCGGTATCAGTCTGTTGGTCCTGACCTTAAAGGAGCAGTCTGGGGATGAACAGGCTCCTCTGGTTGTTGATGACGGTGTCCAGAGGGTAACTGGCATTGTCCAAAATGTCCAGCAGTTTGTCCAGTGTCCTCTTCTCTGCCACCGTCACCAGAGAGTCTGCCCCCCCCCCCCCCCCAAGCACACCACAGAGTGAAAGTAGGATGCTGGCATCCACAGACTGGTAAAACATCTGCAGGAGTTTCCTGCAGATGTTAAAAGACTGCAGCCTCCTCAGGAAGCACAGCCTGCTCTGTCCCTTCCTGTTCAGGTGGTCGGTGTGGAATGTCCAGCCACAGGCCGAGGTACTTATAGGAGTCCACAGCCTCCATCTCAGCTCCCTTGGTCAGAACTGTTCATGGTCTTGGTGTGGACTTCCCAAAAGTCGATGACCAGCTCCTTTGTCTTCGAGGTGTTGAGCTGTGGG
The DNA here is from genome assembly GCA_037902135.1 of Cetoscarus ocellatus. Taxonomy (NCBI): domain Eukaryota; kingdom Metazoa; phylum Chordata; class Actinopteri; order Labriformes; family Labridae; genus Cetoscarus; species Cetoscarus ocellatus. The sequence continues at coordinate 545,207 of JBAMNC010000671.1, forward strand.
TGGTTTGTGTGGCACCAGACAGCAAAGTCCCTCTCTACGCTCCTGTGCTCCACCTCTCTGTCGTCCCTGATGCATCCAACGATGGCTGTGTCATCAGCAAACTTCTAGATGTGACACAGCTCAGAGTTGTAGCAGAAGTCTGCGGTGTACAGGGTGAAGAGAAGAGGGACCAGCACCATGCCCTGGGGTGCTACAGTGCTGCTGATTAGACTCACTTCCTGTATTTGATCATTGAATTTATTGCAAAGTTTGAGCATGAACAGACCCCCCATCTTTGTGCTTCTGTTACCCTATGGCGAAGCATTTCAATTAAAAATTCAAGAGAGCTTAAATTGAAACCAGGAAATTTCAGGGGGCCAGACATTTCCAGCTATCAGAGTTTTGCCAAAGGCAAATTTTTAATAAAAGCAACAGAGTCATGAGTCTCATGCCACGCTTCACTGCTAATAGTCATACAATGCCAGTCTTCTGCCAGTATAATGTGGCTGTGCTGCCAGACTCACAAAGCTTACATATATTTGCCTGTATGGCCATAAAGCTGCAATTAAATTAAAGTAGTATCAAAAGATCTTATAATAACCATTGCAGAATCCTATACCATACTGACAGCTGATGTCAAGCACAGAATCAAAGATGTCAGTTTGGAAGTCAGAACAAAAACCACATTAGTACCAAGCTGTCAGCCGTACTCAAGACCATGTGTCTTTGTGTGTGTGTTTTACAAGAAAAAAATGACTAAAGAAGGGCAGGACCAATGTTTGGTTTCAAGCTCTGCCTTGTTTTTAAATAACAACCAACTCACACATCTCTGTTAAAGTACAATAACGGCGTCATCATTGTAAAGTACAATGGGCCTAAAAAAATGAAATATGAATTTAGATGAAGACTTTTCTTCATCAGGTTATATGCTGTAGCCACAAGGTTTATTTTATCACCACCCTTGTGTACTTTAAAGTCACCCACACTTACATGTGCGTTAATACCTCCTACATATGATAATGGATTTTTCACTTTCTCTTTTATTTTCATTGCACTTGGTCTTGTTTAACCATCAAAAATAGCAACACTTGATGTCCTCTGTGCTGAAATTCCCATGATGTATAGAAACCAAGCACAATTTTGAAGAGTCCACAAGCACCATTTTTATGACTCTGGTGGGAGAGTGTTGGAAATCGTATTTAGGAGGCACGAGAACCTCTTTTTATTGAAGGTGTCAGTGCTTCAGATGACTCGCTAGACTGTGAAAGTGCACTTGAAACAAGAAGGATGATAATGTCCTTGGAGATGTTGTGTTGTGTAGTCTTTTTACCTGACCGATGCTCAGCTCCACCCCCACTAACAAACAGGAAGATGTATTCTGTGACATCAGTCTCCCACTCACTTTCCCTGTCAGACTCCCCACACACACACACACACACACGCACGCACACACACACACACGTTCACAGCAGCTTCCAAACATCTCTGTGCCTTGACAAACATAGGCAGAAGTATAATCAGCTCTTACACTCACACACATTTTACCTCACACCTACTCAATTTATGTTTACACTTAACACTTAGGACAGAAGGTCTGTGGAAAAGTTTTTTAAATGAAATATCCTGGGAAAAATATAATTGGTGATCAGTCTAAAGATTTGATAATCCTTCGTAAGTGATATGAGCATATAATATCACTTAATGTCAAAATCAGTGAATACGAAGTCTCGAGTGATTAAATATGACGGCCTCTTTGCCCCAAACAACATAGGACATGGAATATCGATCTAATGTATTTTTTATCTCTTATATTTTAAAAAGTAAAGACTAATGTTTTCTAGAACCATTTTATGTCGTCAGTCAGGGACATAAAATAGCCAGGAAAAATGATCCCAGAGAAAGCTACTTTAAAAGCTCTTCATCCCTTGTTTATCTACATTATTTCATGGTCTTTTACCTTATAGTTTACCAGATTCTACAGTTTAAAGAATCACATACACTTAACTTAGCCATTAACAGTAGCACCAACTAAAGGAATACATTCTGGTTTAGTAAGAACATTTCTGACCATACGAAGGTCAAGCATTTACTCATTCTGCACACTATAAATAGTCTAAACCCAGTTTTCATTTTTCATTTTCTGATGAACATAGTCTTGTCTGCCAAATAGTGTCTATCTTTATGCTCCAAACATATCCCCGTCTGTATAATACATTCTTCCACCTCTTAGTGCTCACTGAGCCAACAATAGCAAATAGGTTGCTAATGGTGACCGTCAGTGAGTGATACGTACATGAATGGTATCTGACATGGCTTTTGTACAGTAAGGCTGCTAGCTAAATGTTCCTCCATTATTTCCCCCTCGTTGTTCTGCTTTGTTCCAGCGAGGACCAGGTATTGATTAAGAGGTTGCTTAGCAACAGGCTTAGTTGCCACAGAAGCGTGCAGGAGAGAACAGAAAGCCAGATGTAATGTACTGCTCTGTTACAGCAAGACTTTCCTTTAGTTGCCTCTGTGAAGCTTTTCACCAAAACTTTGTTAACCCTGAGTGCTCAAAATGGCTTAAAGTAGTCATTTTAATGCCTTTGTATTAACACATTTATCTTTTGCTTCATGTAATTTTCCCCACTGAGATTACTAGGACAATTAATATGTATAGACTTTTGTGTCCGTGCCTCTAGAGTAAGATTTAGACACTTTCTCTCTTTTTACAGCTGAATATGAACACCATCAATTGTCAGTTGTAAAAGTTAGTGTTTCACCGAAGTTTATCTGTTAGGTGGGGAATGGTTGCTGGATGTGCGTTGCCCGTTCAATTACATTATGTAATGCTCAAAAAAATGGGTGCAAATAAATTAATTTCCACAAAAAAGGTTATTTGTGCCTTTCTTTTAAAATGTTGGTAGGTTGTGTTTTGGTGGTGGCCCACAACCCTGAATTAAGGTGAAATACTGCACTCATACTTGCCTGTGATTTTTGACTCATCAAATGAATTCTTCGCTTCATTTAATCCAAACAAAGGTTACATTTCAAAATGTAAAGAATTTAGAAACATTAACTTGCTTTCTTAATGATACTGAAGTGATTCTTGACGGCTTTGTGCAATTCTTATTTAAATTTTGGATTACTGTGTCCCACTAATAAAACAATTGGAAAAAAAAAGCTTTGTTACTTGCATACTGTAATTACTGATGAACAATTAGCTTAACACGTTATTTCAGATAATGTCATTTATTTAAGCTGTTTTTCTAAACTTCAACCAAAATTGTAGATGGAAGCAAACAACCTTGAAACACCTATTCATACGTTAGACTAGAAAATGTTTTGATCTTTGATCTGAGCATGAATTCTCACGTCTGGCCAACAACATTTGGAATGAAGAGGCTGATCTGGTGTGTTTAAGACTGCTGCTTTGAGGGAAGACTGTGAGAGGAATATGCATCAGTGGTTACCAGCTACATCAGCGCGTCCATTGACAACATTGTCCCCACCAAGTGCTGCAAAATCTATCCAAATCAAAAACCTTGGATAAACAGTGAAGTACGCTCCATGCTGCATGTATGCTCCACTGCATTTGTCTCTGGTGACACAGATGGATACAAAAAGGCCAGATATGACCTACGAAGATCCATCAGGGAAGCCAAAAGGCAGTACAGACTGAAGCTGGAGGGGTGCTACAGCACCTCAGACCCCCGATGCATGTGGCAGGGCCTGCAACACATCACTGATTTTCAGCAGAGGAACACAGCCAACCACAACGCATCACCAGATGAGCTGAATGAGTTTAATGCTCGCTTCAACACCCTCAACACCAACCATCGCAGAGGGATTCTACCAGCAGAGGCAGCACAGAGCTCTTCACCCACTGTTACCCTAACTGAGGTGAGCAAGGCCTTCAGGAGGACTTACCCCCCAAAAGCAGCCGGCCCTGATAACATCCCTGGCCGCGCTTTGAGGGACATTTTCAACCTGTCCCTCTCCATGTCATCTGTGTCCATGTTCTTTAAGACCACTGCCATAGTGCCCCTCCCAAAGAAAAACATACATGCCTTAATGGCTACGGCCCAATTGCACAGACTTCAGCTGTAATGAAGTGTTTAGAGGATGGTCATGTCACACATCAAAGAAAACATCCCAGACACAATAGACCCCGTCCAATTTGCAAATCGTCAGAGCCGCTCGACTGATGACGCCGTTAATGCAGCCATCCACACAGCCCTGTCACACCTTGAACACAAGGACACCTGTGTCCAAATGCTGTTTGTGGACTACAGTTCTGCTTTTAACACTGTCATCCTCAGCAGACTGACTGAAAAGCTCTCCAACCTCGGACTGACATCCTCCCTCTGCTGCTGGGTCCTGGACTTTCTCACAGACAGACCCCAGACAGTGAGAGTTGGTACCAGGATATCCAGCACCAAAACAGTGAGCACTGGGACCCCACGAGGATGTGTGCTCAGTCTACTCCTGTATACCCTCTTCACCTACGACTGCACCCCCTCCCAGAGCGACACCATCATCGAGTTCATTGATGACACCACTGTCAGTGGGCTGATCACCGGTGGAGAAGAGGCAGCCTACAGGGAGGAGGGGGCTAAGCTAGTCTCCTGGTGCTGGGAAAATAATCCCTCCTTAAATGCTGAAAAGACCAAGGAAATGATTATGGACCCAAGGAACAGGACAGACCAGCACATCCCGCTACACTTCGACAGGGCGCAGGTGGAGAGGGTGAAAACCTTCACACTCCTCGGCACTCACATCGGTGAGGATTCTACCTGGACACACAACACTCAGCAGATCGTCAAGAAGACTCAGCAGAGACTCTTCTTCTAGAGGAAGCTGAGGAAATTTGGACTGTCCACCAAAGTCCTCAGCAGCTTCTACAGATGTACAGTGGAAAGCGTCCTGACAAACTCCATCACAGTGTGGTATAGGAACTGCACTGTCCAGACAGAAAGGATCTCCAGTGTGTCATTAAAACAGCATAGATAATCTGTGGAGCAGCCCTCACTCCACTATAGGACAACTACAACACCCGGGTCACCAAGAGGGCCCACAACATCATCAGGGACCACCCACCCACAACACAAACAGTTCACACTCCCACCATCTGGCAGACGCTACAAGTGTGTGAAAACGAGGACTACAGGACTCACCAACAGCTTTTACCCCAGGCCATCAGGCTTATAAACCCAGGACTTTAACTCAACTCCTGGACAATACCTCCATAGCTGCAATTTTTGCACAATTTCTGCACAATTGCTGACATTTGCACATTTTAACCGTCCTTTTTTTTGTTGTATGTGTGTACTTTATATTTCATATTTTATATTTTATACATCAGGTATTTATATTCTATTTTATATTTTAGGTTTTTATATTCTATTTATATGTTTGGGTTATGTGGAGGTGGGAAGTCGCAAAATAAGAGTTTCATTGCCCGTTAATGACTGCTGTGTTTTAGTGTGTGTATGACAATAAACATCTTGAATCTTGAATCAAAGTCAGCTCCCTGTCTGAAACTCAAAAAACTCATGTAACTTATGAAAAGGTCACATTTGACCAGAGCTGTTTCAACATTGGCTAATTCCTTTTTGTGTTTTTATTGCTTATTGATTGACACTTAAACTGAATACCATTTTCAGGGCTGTTGTAGGTTTACAGGGTTTTTTTGGCTCCTCATTAGAGAATTGGTGCCACCTTGACTTAGTTGTCGGCAAAGTCAGAGGCTCGTTTGTGTGATCACTTTGCGTCTTTACCTCCTGCCCTCAAACCAGCTTCTTTATTGGTCAAAATCAGATAGTATCCTTTAGTTCTGAAGATCATTAACTTAATCTAAGAAATTCAGTGATGTTCCCCTGTCTTTTTCAAAGAAGAAATATGGCTCATATTCAGCAGTGTTTTTATTTGAAATACCTTTTGTGAAGGTGCATCATGTGAAACCATTGGAACTGTGTTATGTTGGATCCTGGGCAGACTGTTGTAGGTGTTGTTTTGAAGGAGTGTGGCTGGCATAGCTTTGTATGTTCATTCCAAAAGTGTGGTTCATGAATCATTGAGGGTTTAAAGGGGAACTTCTCTTGTCTGTGTACCTCTTTTGAAGAATGACTTCATAGTCAGATGACTTTCTCAAAACATGCTTTCAGGAATAATCTTAACTGTATTCAAAAGACCATTCAGAAGCTTTTATTATTTTCTGGTTGTGTAATATCCATGTGGCAAGTTCTAATAGTTTGGGGATTTTTCATTAGTTTTTATTTTTAGATCTTAGAATGTTTGACAATTTATTGATCTGATGTCAAATTGAGCCCACCACAGTTTTCTGTCCTCAGGCTTTTGGTAGGAGGAGTTTGGGGACTAAAAGTTTAATAAATTTATTCGCAAATTTATATTACGAAGGGTTTTCTAACTAAATTTTAGAAATGTTCTATCTTCACTTACTCATTTCCCTGCTGCTATTTCTGTCTTTATTTCTCCATTCATCTTCTGTTGCTGTCTGTCTGTCCCAGTAGAACTCTCTAGAGCATGTTGTGTACTGAATTATCAGTACTGCTTCTATCGCAAATACAAAAGTGCTTCCCATTAATAAATGACATTTTTGGAGAAATTATTCCAAGGTCAAACTTTTTACTGATTTGAAAACTTATGAAGTTACTTAAAGAGAGACAGGCATGTGTTTTAACATAAACACTGATGACGTGTCTGTAAATGTGTGCTCTATGTTGAAGTGTGCACCATGCAGCTTCAGAAGGGAGAGGGAGTTTAAGAGAAGGCATGAGCTTATATATGTCAACCCGATAAAGTTCAATCAAATACGTCTGTCAATGTACAGGGCTACAGTGTGTGAGCACCTTTTTTGTTTATGCGTGCATATGCATGATAGTTGAGGCAAAGGCTGCTTGTTGCTAAGGCTGCCTTAACTCTTATGGCAGTGGGAAATGGGGGTACCATACATTTTTTAAGAAAGGGCCTGAAGCAAATCAAAAACAAGACAAAAACAAGACAAGTCATGGTCAAAAAGGTATAAGAAAAAGGGAATTCGTATAACCTTTACACATCACTCAGTATACTTGAGTCCAAGATAACAACTAAGGACTTATTATCTATAATTTTGATGTATGGAGGGAGACTACCCTCTCATCCTCTGGGGTAAACCCCAACGTACAGGCACTGAGCCTAGGATCAACAAGTACTGCCACCCCCGCCCGGTGCCATTGGCAACTCCAGACTGGATGAGAGTCCAACCCCTCTCAAGAGGACTGGTTCAAGAGCCCAAGCTACGTGTCGATGTGAGTCTGACTATATCTAGGTTGAACCTCTCAACCTCGCGCACCAGCTCAGGCTCCTTCCCCACCAGAGAGGTGACCTTCCACGTCCCTGGAGCTGGCTCTTGCAGCTGAGGATCGGACCACCAAGGTTCCTGCCTTCGGCCGCTGCCCAGCTCTCTTCTCATCCGACCGCCTTGGCCCCTCAAATGGGTGCTGAGTCCATAGGAGGCCAACTCTTTCCATCGTTAAAAAAAATAAAAAAATCAGTTAATGACGGATAATTTTCATTTAACATAACCTCTGGTTTGACAACTCAACTTTCTTGAGCATATTCACTCCCGTGGCTGGCTGAAGCCGTCTCCTCACTCCTATTATACTGGCCTCCTTACTAGCTGAACCAGAACAAGCAATGAGAAAGTATATTAGTTTAAAAAGTTAGTGTACAAGATTTTGTTTAAGTTTTTCTTTCAGTGAGGAGATTAATTTTAAGTGTTTTTATCCATGGGATTAATTTGAGCTCCTTCCTCTTTTCAACAAACCCCTCTCATTTTTACACTGTTCCTCAAATTCACACTGGCAGCAACACATAAGGGTGTAAGAGTACATTGTCTCTTTGTGAAGCATATATTTTTAACAGCTTCAGATCTGCTATTAATGATATTGTGTTTTTTTATTGCTTATAAGTTGAGAGAAAATGGGTAGCATTTCATCATAGGCACACATAAAAGATTTTTAAAAAAGCCTACAGCCTAGAATGTATGTTTTTTCTTTTTGTTGTAGTTTATGATATTAATGCAGTGTTAATTTTTGAGGCTAGTTCAGATATAGTCCTCCTTTTTAGTTGGGATACATTTCAGTTTTGGCAACAATTTGGAAATTTTTGCCCCCTAGAGTTTATGTAAGTTTACAAAAACTCAAAAATATTTAAGTTTAGTTTTTGTCCATAGAAATTCTTAACATTTCAGTTATTACTTGTAGTAAAACCATTTTGTTTTTTTAAACCACAGCAATTAGTCAAATTACAATTGTGAAATTATGTAAAATTATAATCTTGTAGTAAAAGACATGTTTTTCCTCAAAACCACTAAATACAGTTAAGTATAAAGCCAAAGCCCAAAATTAATTTCTCCTCTTTCCATTTTTATTGACCTTTGTGTGTAGTCATTTTACTCAGTTGACCTCTAACACATCAAAAAGATTTCATCTTAATGTAAGTACAGTAACTATAGTTTTTTGTTTAGCACCTTTCTAGAGCAGAGGCCACACAGTGGCGGGGTGTCGGTGGCGCAGCTGGATAGTGCGCTTGGTCAGTGATCGGGAGGTTGCAGGTTCAAGCCCAGCTCCGGGCGGCACATGGCGATGTGTCCTTGGGCAAGACACTTAACCCCAAGTTGCTCCCACTGCTGCGTCAGTGGCGTGTAAATGGGCATGAAAGGGCGTGAAAGTGTTAGTTGATACTGATGGATAACTAACATAGAAACTCTGAACCATCAGTGAGTGAATGTGAGAGCGAATGGGTGTGAATGGGTAAGTGTGACCTGCGGTGTAAAGCAGCTTTGAGTAGTCAAAGACTAGAAAGGCGCTATATAAGCTCAAGTCCATTTACAGTGCTTCACAATTAATGGCCCCATATTTTGCTCCTTTTCTGCAGTGTAACATGGATCCTTGACGTCTTCATGAAACGTTAGTGACATGCTTTGGTCCAAAAGGCCTATGAATAAAGCACAGCTGCATTCTTTCCACGCTCGCATAACCCCTCTGTTCAGAACGGCTGGTTTTGAGGGCGGTCGCCTTCATATGCTAATGAGCCAGAGCAGAGCAGCGTACATACGGGCAAGTCATGATAGACCTGCAGCATAACTCGAGGCCACGCGCCACTTACAGTCCTGAATGCACACGAACCATTAATTCATGCCGGTCACCAGATAACAGCGAAGCTCGTTTCCCCAAACATCACAGGCTAACGCATAACATGCTAACCGCAGTGGGACACAGCTGTGACTTAGCCTACCTTCCAGGCTAACGTTAGCACAAACGGTGGGGTAATGGGGTGGGTTAAGGTCTGATTATATTCAGCCAACTGTTAAACTTCTCTTGACTAATGTAAGAATGCTCATACTTTGAAGTTTATCTCTAGTTCATTCTCCCCTGCTGTTGACATTAGCTCATAGCAATGAGCAAAATAAATACTACACAGCATTAAAATACTCACACTTCCATCATCAGGTTTGGTGACGGATTGTTGGTACTGAGCCTGGATTCAGGGAAAGTCTAGTTCCCAGTCCTGTGTTGAACTGACTGAAGTTGAAGAAGCAGTCGGACGTGAAGTGACTGACACACACATACAGGTTTTAGCCGACTGTAGCTGCTCATTCCCTTCAAAAATAAAATTAATCCACTGGGCCCATGGGCCTCCGAGGCTGGTAGCCTATATGTTAAGATATATGTGGCTGTTTACAGCCAACAACCGAGCAGTGACAGCTTCTGAGCTTAGACATGCTGAATGCTGACCTCTCGCTAAGAGGTGGGGTGATGTGGGGTTGGGTACTTGGGTAGACAAATCAGGTTTGGCTTATGCAAATGAAAATATACTGTTACATAACAGCATATTAGATTTAACAGCTTTTCCATGATTTTACATTCATGCAGCCTGCTAAATACAGGTTTTGCTGTCTAATATCACATTTTGTGGGCTGGGAGGAAGGCCAAATACCCCAAAATGTGTTCAAAAGCCTTAAAAAATTGTTTTTTGCATAATATGTCCCGTTTAAAACATTACAAGGTAAAATAGGAAATAAAAACAATATAATACATAACATTGATTCCAACATTATTTTTGACTGATGGGCCTACAGAAGTTTGTGAGCACTTCCTGTGGCCTCGCACATGTGCAAACGCACACCTACACATTAGCTGCTCATGCTAATTTCTGCTTGCATTTGAAAGATAGATACATATTTTGGTAAAACACTGTGGGCTTTGAATGGCTGATAGCCAACCATATGAGTTTTTTCTCTGGTTGTCTGGATGTTTACAGAAGTTAACATACATTTACTACTTGTTTTTAGGTATTTATGGTCTCCTTTGTTCATGTTTAAAAGGTAGTCAGCAAACATTTTTGTTCATGTTTTTGTTTCCTAAATTTACACTTTATTGGTGAACTTGTTGAGTAATACTGGTGGGTGATTTAATATTTAGCCAAAAAAATGTTATAGGCAATTTATGCAGATTAATCCATCAGAATATAATGAATAACTCTTTGTAAGGAGTCTTAAGACCCAGACCCAGAGAAAACCCATAAATTGTCTGTAGGTTGACTGAAGTTGGTTTGAGATGGCTTTTTTTAAGATGGCCAATAAAATGAATTGGCTGCAGAAGACGGTGACAGTATGTGAACTGCTGACGACACTCCTACAGTTCTCCATAAAGTAAATAGTTGCTGAAGGGCATAACCCGGTGATTGTGTACTGCACAGAAAAAAATGTCTGAATTTCAGAAGGGCACAATTGAGTGCTTAAAACTGTCCCATTTTGTCAAAATAGAGGAGTCCAAATATGTGGGTAAAAATATTCTTTTCACCTCACGCTTCTCTCAAATGCAAATTTGACATCAGATTTTTAAATTTTCTTTTATTGTAGTAATGCCACATGGGGCTGAATCATTGCACCTCAAGGCCTCCTATTCTTCTTAGAGAATTGGATTTCTTTTATTGCCAAAGGTGAAAATAGCAGAAAGCCATAAAATTGCTTAGACAGGGAAACATTATCTGTGTTCTCATTTCTGTTTTGCTTGTTGAAAAGGTCTGACCAACCCCTGCTGTTTACCCACACAAGGGACATGTGATGTCCGAATAATGGTAGAGGGTGTAAACCAGTATAATACACAGTATAATGATGTGAGTCTTTGTTAGGAGGTTGAAAGATAGAAAATGTTTGCAGTAAAGCATATTGTAGGGAAATGTGAGAGAGGGCAACCTCAGAAGATTTTTGTAAAGTCAAAGCTTAAAAGGGCCACATTGTTTGTCACTGTAATGCCACGTTTCCTTTGCCATTGTTAGAGAGCCCATGAGGTTAATAGTAATGTCATGTCTCCAAACTGCAAATTACTTGGATATCCTTGATTTTCATTCCCCAAGGTGTTTTACTTACTATACAATAGCTATAGAGTAGTAAGATGCCATGGTAATATAGTATCTCTAGAATTTCATCTGCATACATTTATTGTATTTTCTTAAAGCAGCAGCTCAGATTTATGAAATTCACCAGTATGTTTCAAAGAGAGTTAAGATATTTTTCCAGTATTTTATTTTCCTCCCATTTTAGTGATATTACAAATTGGACAATCTTGTCAAGCAGCCCATTTCTGCACAAACATCCTTAAGCTTAGCTTACCAACAGCAGTTGGTAGATTACTGCTAGCTTTCCTCTTTGTAGGGAGATATGCTCACTGACACTTGAATAAAATGTATATTATTGTAAGACTAGAGTCAGCTCAATATGAATTCCTTATCAAAACCTTAGAACAGCCAGTGAGTTAATCCATCACTGTTATGGTATGATGGTTGTTCCTTAATGCACAGGTCATACAATCCCTATGTTTGTGTTGATTTTGTGTGAGATATCTGGGTGAAAAAAACAGTTTGTGTTGTGTGGGAGGATTTTACTGAACGGTTTAAGAACTTGTGTCTCTCAGCCCTTTAAAAAGCTGCTTAGTGCTCACCCACTACCAGTCTGGCTTTCAGTTGAGAGTTATTTCTTTGCATTGTTCAAATCAGTGCACTGGTGGCTTATTATTTTAAATCCAGTTTACCAGGAACAAAATGTGTTTGAGAAGAGGAGAGGGGAAGGCTGGAGGCAAAAACCTGCTGACTGTTTCATCAGTGCTGCTTACCAATGTTGGCCAGCGTATGAAGCTTAGTTGTGAGACTAGTGGTAGACTCTACTTAGAGCATCTCGTACTGTGCTCAAGTGCTTCCCCCTCTAAAGTCTGGCTTGTTTGTGTAATAAGAGTAGTCTGTGCAGTGCTTTAGAGCCGTTTAGTTCCCTGGCCACAGCACGGCTGGAGGAGGCGGACTTCAGAATGGCAGGCTTTCTCATGCACGAGCTCAAGTATGGATGAGTGCACAGCAAGACTGCTCCTCATGATAACAACCTCCCAACTGTGGCCCTCTGATGTTTGGTAATTATTGCAGAAGATGCTTGTGGATTGATACTGTAATATAAGTAAAAAAAAAAAAAGAGCAAAATCCCCTTATAAATTCAGCAAACTGATATCCTCTTTTGGTGGTCTACAAGCAGTTTTTTTTTTTTTCTAATTTTTGCTGGAGAAAAACATTTGTGCATTTGAGGTTGTGATAAGACACCTTACACATAAGGCAATTAAAATTATACTTTTATACAGCTTCTGGGTTTTCACATTCATTCTGTTTCCTCTGTCATGCACATCTTGTTCCACACCACCTCTCTATGCTCGAGCCTGATTGGCTGCCAATATTCTCTAGCTTTATATTTTATAATTCACAGAACTTTAAGAACTACTGTAATATTTTGAATGTGTTTCGCTCAATATTTTTTAAATTATCACATCAGTTTGTGTGGATAAGGATTATTGCTAATGAGTAAAAGGCAAGCAAAACCTGTGAGAGAATGAAGAACAACACTGACAGCATTAGCTGCTGAAAACTGACTATGATGTTTTAAAAGTTCATATCTTATATAAGACATCACTACTTTTTAATGAATTAACAAAAGGAGAACAGCAGATGCCTATCTCTTTCTTTTCTCTGGATACAGAAGCCCAAGGGAGATATTACCCCAAGCAAATCACTCCTTCAAGTTATCCTAAACCGAAGACAGATTTAGCCCATAAATTGCACAGCATTTCATAGGGTTTTGTCTGCCTGTCAAAGTGTGATGTGAAAGAAAACCAAACCAAGTGAAACTTGCAACAGTGTTGTAACTTCACTGCCAAACCAAACTAAGTTAGTTCAGTTTTATATGTGAGCAGCAACCTTAGTCATTTCTCTGGTTTGATTAAGGATGCATTTTTTGCTGTTTTCTGATATTACTATATTTCGGGGACTCATTGCCAATATCAATACAGATTTTTTTGGTTGATAGTACACAGTCTCCACTTAACTTAAATTGACCTATGCCTTTCTATGTGACAGTTTGTTTATGTAAGAAACATATGGGAAGCAACAAAATTTGTCAAGTCTTGTCAGCCTTGGAGTCTGAAGGTTTGTTGTTTGCCCAAAGTCACAGAAACCAACAAGTTCCCCCATATACTTTTTGGAAATTACTTAATTTGCTTCAGGTTTTCAGCCATATTTTTGTTTCTTAAATCAGGAAAAATGCTGTGGGAGGGACTCAGGTTCACATCCATGCAGTAGAGTTAAGTTGGGTTCTGTCATTCCTTAACATTGCTAATACGTATATGTTTACCTTTTTCTCTTGCTCTTAAACCACAGCTTGAAGTCTTTGACCAGGGAACGAAGCTAACCTGACACATCAGATTGACTGTTAAATATATTTCACAAGTCCATCTGGGAAAGAGCCCATAGAAAGTGTTTAGGAATGGGCAGAGCCTTTCAACAGCATATCCAGCAGGTGATTGGACCAAGGTTTTAGTGTTATTTGTATTTCATTTAATAAAGAAATGCAGTCCAGATCTGATAAAACCTGGCCCCTATAATGTCCTTTTAAAAAAAAAAAAAGAAAGAAAGAAAAGCCATTGGCGAAATGTATCTGATGATCCCTGCTGTATGGCCATTGCAGACTACCTCACTCCTTAGCCCCTCTCTGTCCTGCACCAGTATATCATAAAGAATTAAAGAAAAGGACCATTAAAAGTTATCCCTTGGCTTTTGGCATGTTATTTATTTTTTAGATCAAAGCAACAATAGTCATCTATAGTGGAAAGGTGCCCTAACTTAGAACATGATTTCAGCTACTTAAAGTTACTGTCAGACAAGGGCCTTTTTACTGCAGTAACTTCAGCATGACTGTCCTCTTTATATTATACTTTCATAAAACATTTTATATGCATAAAATTAACAAGACTGGGTGTGTGGGTGAATACTGTTGAAGCTGGAAACATGTTGTATTCAAACATTTGATACATTTGTTACTATAGTCTTACTAAGCTTGAACTGCTGCAGAAAACAGTCTTTTTCTGTATCATCTTCATGTTTTGTGCCGCTAACTTGTATTGGATCTATAGTCTAAGCTCCCCTCCATAAGATACAAGTCCATTTTTCCACTCCAGATTCAAAACTGTTAAAAATGGATATCTTGGTTTGCACTGCAAGCTTCCTGCAAAGAACTCTTGATTTTTTTGTAGTAGATACCAGGAAGTTAACTTCAAACTGCCTTCTCTCTATTTTGTGAAATTCAACCAGGAAACAAGAATTAAGTTCTGTTGTTCTGTAATTTATCAAATAAAGTTCAGTTTTTCCTGAAGAGACACAGATTATCCTTAATCAGTCAATCTTTATTTGTATAGCAGTTCATGACAAATGTTCTCTCAAGGCACTTTACAATAGAGCAGGCTAAAGCCATAGGCTACTCCTCATTTTACAGATACACATATATGCATATATAAAATACATATAATAAATATATTTGTATATACACATACATACATCCAGAGATGTATCAATCCAGGCGGAGACAACCGTGGCACCGTGGCAACAGAAAAGTTGACATGGCCATTGCCTCAGCTGTACTGCTTCATGATCTAGGATCTTTAAGAAGTGATGTACAGTTCTCTCAGTCACTACCAAACCCGACTGGATGCATTTCAAATGCATGCATTTGTATCCGTGAAGCGTCCCGTGCTGGTTCAACTGCTCCTGCAGTAAGACAGCGACATCCAACACGTCAGACTGGGCTTTCAACCAGAGCAATCCAAGAGACTTGAGATTCCTGCGCAGTGTTGACCAACTAATATTAACACCATCCTCATTTTTTTAAAACATCAGTATTTCCCAGTGTCTTAAACCAAGAAGATGGTAATAGCTTAATAGCTTATTAGATTAACTGCGGTAGCGCCGTCATTGCCACTGTGAGAGGATTTACTGATGTTTCCTTTTCTTTATCTTTTCTCATAATTATGAGAAAAGGTGTCTAATTTTTTTTATCCAGTGAATGCAATGTGCTTCCGTTGATTATCCCTCACTGTCCTTGCGCTGCTCGTCTTATGCATCTTTACGCGTCTTTATGCTCACCGGCACATAGTGGAGCGAGCGCACAGAGACCCTGAGCAATTCAGGAGTTATTTAGAGAAAATGTTCACATGCACATGGGCTGAATTGCAACAGGGCATAACTGACAGACAACAGTGTTAACACCCACATCTTAAATGAAGAATATTAGGCCTGTTGTCCACAGAGCAGATGGTGGCTTCATTAATTTGAGTATGACAAGGATGATAATCTCTTTTCTTCACGTCTTCCTTCCTTTCTCTGCTTTGTGTGAAAGCGTTACTTAAATCAGTGAACGTTTCATTCATGTCACACGCTGTTTAACAGGTGGCAGAGTTTATTTTGTTCAATGTATAATTTGTTCGTCATTGATCAGACTTGGTGCGGGAGGAAGTGGATGGCTAGAGCCGCTAAGCCAGCATAAACGGTCAGACGTCAGGTTGAGAAGGGTCAGCAAACTGTCCGGTACATGGATTTAATACACACAGTTAAACATTAAGTACTTTCGAGTTATTAGGCCAGAGTCCAAGGAAGCCCCTATGGTGCAACACAGAGAAGGCGGGAAAGTGACAGTTAAAGTCACACAACCATGCTATACTCTCAAATCTCAATCTTTAATCTCAAATAGTACCCCAAGATTTCTAACTGTTGTGCTTGGTGCCAAGCTAATCAAGGCCATCAAGGGCAGTTATATCACTAGAAAAGAATTCTCTAAGGTGTTGGGGGCCCAGCAAAATGACCTCTGTCTTGTCTGAGTTAAGAAGAAGAAAATTCCTGGCCATCCAGATCTTAATGTCCTTCTAGTTTAGATAACTGATTTTCCGCACCTGGCTTTATTGATGCGTACAGTTGCGTATCATAACAATGAAAATTAACTCATGACATCACAGAGGAGAAGCATATATAGGGAGAAGAGAACTGGACCTAGCACAGAGCCTTGAGGAACTCCACAACTGACTTAGTTGTACACAGAAGACTTATTGTTCACGTGTACAAACTGGTATCTATCAGACAAGTAGGACTTAAACCAACCTAAAGCAGTCCCTGTAACCCCTCTAATCTTTGTTGAAGAATATTATGATCTATGATCTCAAAAGCTGCACTGAGATCTAGCAAGACAAGTACAGAGAAAAGTCAATAATCTGAAGCTGAGTAAGTCATTTGTTACTTTAACTTGACCAGTTTCTCTGCTATGGTGAGCTCTAAATCCTGACTGAAAGTCCTCAAACAGGCTGTTGTTTTGAAGGAAGTCACATAGCTGATTAGCCACTATCTCGAGGATCTTTGAAGTAAACAGAGCGTTTGATATAGGCCTGTAGTTAGCTAATGTGCCTGGATCAAGGGTAGGTTTTTCACTCTGTGTTAGCCTGGCTACAGTGCTGAAAAGGTGCGTAGGGTTGTTTTTATTTTCTTCAATTAGTGAGGAGTAGTAGGCAGCTCGAGCATGCCGTAAGGCTGTCATGTAGTTATTATGACTTTCTCGCCAAAGTGTACGTGACTCCTCCCTTTTATTGGACCGCCATATTCTGTCTAATTTACAGGATGCTTGTTTAAGTGCACAAGTTTCAGAAGTAAACCAAGAAGCTGTCCTCTGACGTTTAATAGTTTTTTGTCTCAGTGGGGCAATTGAGTCCAAAGTGGATCTTAGAGGACTGGCAGAGTCATCAATAAGCTGATCCAGCGGAGAGGGGCTATTAGGAACATAAAAGCTGAGCTAAGGCTATCACTTTCTTTGTCAACATGGATATTAAGATCACCTACAATGAGTATTGTATCAGAGCTAAGGACCAAGTTTGAGATGAACTCAGAGGATTTTTGATAAGAATTCAGAATAAGTGCCTGGAGGACGGTAAATTATAAGACTTGATGGCAGGTTTTTGAGTCAGTATGAGATAAGCTAAGAACAAGGCTTTCAAAAGAAGTGTAATTAGCCTTTGGCCTAGGATTGATAAGGAAACAAGAATGATAATTATCTGCTACACCACCTCCACGGCCTGAGTGTCGTAGTATATGAGTGTTTAAATGACTGGGAGGAGTGGATTCATTTAACCGACATGTTCCTCCTGGCACAGCCACGTTTCAGTTCAACAGAATAATCAATGTGATTTTCTGATATAAGATCATTCACCAGTAAAGATTTGGATGTCAGAGATCTGATATTTCAGAGACCATGTCGATATATGTGATGTTTTGGTGTTTCTACATTTGAGGTTTTGATTTTAGTTAGATTTTAATGATTGACATCTCTTTTATTTGTTTTTGTGTTAACAGCTATGTGAGGTTTGGATCGGGGGACAGACACAGTCTTTATGGAGTAATTATTATATTCATCACTATCACAACTGCCATTACAGTTATAATAGTGATGAACACACTTGTCATAACAGTAAGGGCTGGAAAACTGTCCTAAAGCAGGCGCAGAGGAGCGTGGAGGACTGCAGCTCACATTATAAGAAACCACAGAAATTGAGATTGAATTGTTATGGTGTTAGGATTTCTGCTGGTGATTGTGAACAACTTTGGATATGGAACTTGTTAAATAAAAGGTATTATAAACCAGGTTAAAAGCTATGAATACTTCTATGGATATTTAGAAATATATATTATATTTTACATATACACACATTTCGTTTTAGCGGCCATGCCTGTACAAAATGTCTTTACTGCAGGAGCTGTCATAATCTTTTCAGCATTGTTTAGTCACATTTTCTGCTGTCTGCCATGATCCTCCTCCCAAAAACCTTGTGTGCTTGCGCACTTTATTGAATTCATGAATCTTGGAAATTCGGGCGCTCAACCGTAATAGGAAATCGTTCAATCTTGGAGTTAGACTTTTTATGCAAATATGTATGTTTTTTACCAGGATATGGTTTAGTCTGCTGATTGGATCATTAAAAAAGCTTTTATTTTGCCTTGTTGCATTATATTTAATTTGTTTTTATTGGAGTTGTAAGAATATGCACAAATTATTGTCTTTATTTATGACAACACTGGTCCAAATGTTTTTCTACCTCAGAAAAAAAAAATACTGTTTGAGGTAAAGGAATCATAATATTTTAAATACATGAATAAATAATTACAAATTCATAGTATGGAAGAATCAGAGACGAGACTTAGCTTAGCTTCACACGCTGGAGCAGGCTCTTTATTGGGTTCAGTGGACAGGACAGAACGGTGGACTCACCCACACAGCAGCACGTACACTCACGTTGATCCACTTATTAACAACACGGAGTCTCTAGGTTCTGAACACTGCACACACATGCCTCAACAGGTAACTGCAGCTTCTCTTCACATGCATACACCATGACGCCGGAAAAACAAGCAACAGCAGAAGAAAGAACAGCCCCAAAACACTCCCACAGTCCACTAAGCCCAATGTAACGGTTCAGTTCGTAGCGACCACTTCCTGTGGGTCGTCACAGTATTACCAAGCAGGAGTGTTGTTTTCCTATTGAGGAACCTTTCTTAGTACTTTCTGTTTCATTAAGTCCATCACTGTTCTCTATCTGCTCTTCACGTTTTGTAGGTGACTTTTGTGAGCTGAGGGACAGAGTGGAAAGGACCTTCTCATTACTACTTCTTTCACCCTCCTCCTCATCCCTCTTCTCTGCCTGACCTCCTATTCTACAGCTGAAAGATAAAACTCTGAGGTATGGTAGTCATTTTGCGACTAAGCAGCGCTGCACAGCTAGGTGTGCATAGATCGTGGGGAGATGAAAAGCAGCTTTTGAGTGTATGATGTAGGAGTTGAGCTTGCCTGGCAACAGGTGAAAATCCTGGTACCAGCACTGTTGATGACAGAAGCATGATTTGAGCTTTTCTGCTGAAATAAATACCATTTCCCTTTCCTTACCTACATCTACTGCATCCTTCATGATCCCAAGCTGCCCCTTTAAGAGGGCAGGGACCACTTTGATCCTGCAACTAATCAGCAAAGCATTCACAGTCAAAAAATGCATGAAGCTGATCTACAATTTAAAAAGGGCCTTGGGATTGATGTCGTCATTGAAATATTGTAAGATGGTGAACTGCAGAGGTTTGCTAAGGGTATCTTATTTTGATGGGGTTCACATTCACTTAATGAAACACTTTATGGGTCATTTATGGGTCCATTGTGTTTTAGTATGTACTTTTTAAGGCAGCCTGAGATTGATGTCCACCTAATGCAGTGTTTCTCAATTACTTTTTTTCTATGCCCCTTCTTTGAGATTAATATTTTTTATATAACTTTGAATTTTAAGCCCTAACAGAATTAAATTTTCCACATCAAACATCATTGATTACAAAAGTCCAAACGAAACCTGTTGTTTAGCTACCCACATTAACTTTACATAAATTCCACCTCTTGCATGACAAGTAGCCAATCACAGTGTAGAATTTTGGATTGGCACAAAAAGTGGCCAATCAAAACTCCAAGGGGCCCAGGCCCCCATTTGGCCACGCCCCTGCACAGACAATTTGGGCCTCACTATTTGGGAAACACTGATTAAATGTCACAGGTCAGCGTGGATGACTGAGTCATAATGTGGGTGGTGGTGGTACATATGACTTCATGGGTTTTCCTTGCTCGAGCAGACTCACAGGAGAATATTTAGAGCCGCAGTGGGACAGATTTACCTGAACAAGTACTTTTAGGTAATACATAAAGAAAAAAACACACTTCCAGATCAAAAATTAATTTTGTCTATCTCTCACATGGTCAGGAAAGCTTTTGTATGATGATGATTCTTTGAAAGACTGAGTTTTAATCAAAGGGCATGTCCCTGGTGGTTCAGTACATGTCAGTGTTAAGCCATTGGACAAGAGGTGCCTGTCATGGCACAGCTAACACAGAAACTAGAAATCCTTGTTTGCACATTGACAAGGAAAAGTTGTCTAAAACTGCTGAAGCACTGATGACCCCTCCAAGCTGTCCATTTTTGGTAACATTTGTGAGTGCAGACAATTACATGCCAATTTTTATCTGTAAGTAAAGTGCAACCAGTAGGCAGAAGGGCATTTTTTAGGCTGTAAAATTGTTTTTAATCTTGATTTACTCCTCCCAATTGGATAAGATGATCCACTCTTTTGTTTGGAACTTATTTAGTCAAAGTATCTTTGTTGTCTCCCTTGGGAGAAATTTGCCTTGTATAGAGGGGTCTGCTGCACAGACAACACGTTCAGCAAATTCTACTCATGCTTCCAGGATGAGTAGAAACCCACAATTACAATAAATAAATTAAAGATCTGAACTAAGAGGAAGTGAAGTAAAGACAAAGTTTCATTATCCATGAATGGAGGTAATATTGAGAAGGTATCACAGTTTAGGTTTTTGGGAATCATAATGGATGAAAATATGACATGGAAATCACATGTATCATATGTTAAAAAAGCTGTGAACAAATATTTTTATTTGAACAAAGTTAAGGATGTTTTAGATTGCAAAACAATGAGAATGTTTTACTGTTCACTTATACTGCCTTATCTGAGTTATTCTGCAGAAGTGTGGGGCAATACATATATAAGTATTATAAATCCTTTGTTTTTAATTCAGAAAAGAGCAATAATCATCCACAAAGTCAAATTTAGAGAACATACCAATAGTTTATTTATTAAATCAGGGTTATTGAAGCTTTCAGAGATGATAGAGCTCCAGACATTACTAATTATGTTTAAAGCCAAAACAGAGTTTTACCAGAAAACCTACAAAAGCTGTTTGTGTTTACTTCAGAAGATGAAAACCATAGAAGAAGATTTGATTTTAAGCACCAAGTTGCTCGTACTGCTTTAAAACAAATATGTAGGTCAGTTGTGGGTGTAAAAATATGGAATTCCCAACTACAGGACGTAAAGGGTTGTACAGATACTCATCGATTAAAAAAAAAAAATGTACAAATACCAAAAAAATTGTCAATATGCACTTGAAACTTAAACTGGATGTTAACTATTGTTTTGAGCTGTAAATTTGTACTTTTATGGGTTATTTATTTTATTTATTTGTATTTGTTTTGCTTGTTTTAGTCTTTGTAATCAAAGTGTTGTTGGTGTAGGGTATTGAAAATCAACTGTATGTGATGTCAGACCATCTTTTGTTGTACTTAATCGTTCAAGTAGGGGGCGGACAAATATAAGAGGTGTTATTTTCTTGCTGCTCCTTTCCTATCATGGATGTGTTTATTTGAAAATGTAATGTGCACTTTTGTACAGAATTTGTTGTCCACTTTCATGTAAGGAACAAATAAACTAAATATAAAAATGAAGGCTTACTAGCACAAGATGGTGCTAAAAGAGCAAGAGTGCATAGTTTGTGATTTCAAGTAAGAGCAGGACCACCTGAAAACCATTAAAGCATTTGCTGATGAAGCACAGTAATAGGAATCTGTCTCCAGGGAGCGTTTTTCCTGTTGAAAGCTACGTCAACCTCAACCTCACCTCTCCCCAGCGCTTAATGTTGCCAGGTACCGAGGGTTGACATCCATCGCATTTCTTAAAGCCATCAAAATGTTGCCCAGAAAATGTGAACACAGAGTCATGTCTCATGTCCTACCACTGATCGAAGCTGAAGACCAGGAAATAGTTCTCTTGTAAATATGTGGCATCTGCTTTTCACCTCTGCAAATCTTGTTTACAAAGCAAAAGGCAGAAGTCCTGCCCCTTCTTGATTTGGATTGTTTCACAAGGGAGGGCAAGTATGGTGCTCTGTCAGAAGTTGAACTATTCTCAACTGAGAGCGCAATGATGAAAATCAGCTGACACTGAGGGCGTTTTTCTACACAGGGCACAAAGTGCTGAGAAAGCTGGACAGTGTTGGCTTTGAACATAAAATGTGCGCTCCCTGTGGACACAGGCCTTTAATGTTTCAGTAAAGCAAAAATGAGCATTATGTCTTTGAAACCGTTATGTAAGTATAAATATTATTGCATTCAACTTGTAAAAAGACTAAGAGCTGTGTGATACTGCATTATTTATTGAGAGTTTTTCACCACTTTCAGCTCCAGTTCCTTTGGGGCCAAATCAAGGGATCAGCAATGTTTTTTGGGTTCAACATCTTCAACAAAATGAAAGCACTGAGCTATTATACTCAGCCTGTTGTTTAGCTGAGCCATTACTCCAGGAGTAAAAATAAGCCTCTGACTAAATGATGGTGTTTTGGTGTTTATGTGAAATTTTGGGTAAATTATCTCAATCTACAAGCTACAGGCAGCAGGCAGGTCAATAAAAGTAATGTAACCAAGTGATTTGTAAAAGGAATATCAACACTCAATCCACAATTCAGCCTCTCTGACACAAAGCATAGACATTGTCATTTCAGGGTGCATGCTATGTGCTAGATTGGTTTCTCTGGCTGTCACACAGCAGAAAATAAAATCCTTAAATGAAGAAAGTATGTTTTATTTTCTGTCTTGCTTGTGTTAACCCTAGAATGCTGAAAAGAAGCTGCCTGTAGTTTAAATATTGTGAAGTCTGAAGTAAAATTCAGGAGAGGATCAACTTGCACTGTTTTAGAAGGCCACATTAACATGAGTAATGTTCAACTTACTTTTCTTTACTTTACTTTTCATCACAAAGCTGTCATTACACCAATGTGTCTCTAATGGCTGAAACATTTAGAGCTTACAAGTCCAGCTCAGCAGACACATGAACCTTCATTGTTAGGTTACAGTTTTAACTTTTTAAAAGTTGATAGAGGTTACCATTACTGTGAATGAGCTTGGTTTCAGCTCCAGTTCCTTTGGCCAGCTGCACCTTTTTAAAGAGTTAACAGCTGCACTATTCACTGCACAGCTGCACTTTCCTCCCATTAGTTGTAAATAATCCCGGATGCTTGTATATACTCCTGATGTACATTTTTACATACACTGCATTTGTTAAAGAGTTTTCTTCATCTATATTTGTTTTCAGTTTAATTTATTTAACCTTATCCTCTATTTTTACATTTACCTTTATTTTATTTGGTCTTGTTTCTTTTACCTCCTTGTACCAGAGAAAACATCTGCCGGGGCCAAATTCCTTGTATGTGTCGCATACTTGGCAATAAAAACTGATTCTAAATTCTGATTGAAACACATCCTTATATTCTGAGAATCTGTCTTTACGGTGTCAAACCCCACTCTTAGGGACATGGCTGTTTTTTCATTGTGTCACAATGACATCAAGTCTTGTTACTCAAAAAGCACTAAACACTCTCCCCTTTACGTTCGGTGATTTATTGCAGTTGGTCTTTCAGTACTTCCATGTAAAAATGTTGCACCCTGTCACTGATGTAGTGTAACTAATATTAAAAGGTGTGGTGTATCAAATACAAAATGCTATTGACTTACATCTGCATCTGCACTTTTAGGTTTATGCTTAATGTTCATCAGAACAGTTTATTTTTTACATGTACAAAAGTATGTAGGCTCTTTTTTAGGCTACATGCAGCTGAAAATAATTTCAAAGTAAAATGCAGACTTATACCACACTTTCCTCCCAATGTCTGTTAGTAGTTTGTCAGTAATTATAAATCCTTATCACAGTTCAACACAGTATTTCTTCCTTAACCATGATGGCACACATTAGATTGGAAAGTGAGATAAAAAGAGCTCCCACTTGAGGGAAAAGGACAGGATTTGTCTGGCCCAGTTTTTAAAATACCAAATATCTTTACTGAAACCGGAGGGTTTGAGAGGACTCCCCAGAGGCTTCTGCAGGTGGAGTAATTGCACAGCAGAGTTTTGTGAGCAGGCTTATTGAGGCAGGGCCTGCAGGGTGTCAGGTTCATGGAGAACATCATAACCAGTGGCATATCTGTGTGCAAATGTTTCTGATAAAAAACCTTCCATAAACACAACATTGGTTGTGTTATGACCATTGAAGATCTCATTCACACTCAGCCATTGGTTGCACTGTCACCGTCAAAGTGATGTTTACTTTTATTTGTTAACTATGACTTCATTTCCCTTTTAAGGGAAGCAAGTGGATGCATCTGTTTACATTAGCTTACAGGTGAATTTGTCCAATTTTCATCTCTTTTTCCCCATATCTAAAAGCTACTTTTTTTGTTAGGAGTTTAAATTTACGTAGCCTAATAAATAAAGTCAACGCTGGATAAAACAATAGACTTTAGCTTTTGCCAGGCTATATCAGCACCACTCTTCAACATCTACCCCATAACTCTGCCCTTTTAAAGTTAACTTAAAATACCACATGACTGCTTTTGATTAAGTCACTTCATGTAACAGCCATAAAATGGATTTACAGAGAAAGGGTGTCCATGCACCAGAACACAAAACAACATGCTCAGTTTGACACAGGTATTCATCAAACATTTTTTTTATTTTCATTAGAAATTCACATCCATCTACTGTAAGAAAGTCTCCAGATATCACTATGCCACTACTTTAAATACTACTTTACAGTAAAAAAAAAAATCAAGTCACAACAGAAGGATATCTAATATTTAACTTTTTGAGCAGATCCAGTATTTAGACATTGATTTTGGCTTTTAGAGATTAAAATTTGTCTTCATTTAAGCAACAAGGTGGCAAGCAATACTGTGTTTTTAATAGGCAGAGCAGAATTGACACAATCGTCAAAGACTGTTGAGGTCAAAGTGGAATAATGAAGAGAGCTGTAGGGCTCCGTAGGTCTGCTCTGCTCTGGGTTGATCACTTAGTGCAGTGCTCGTAAGGATTTCTTTGTACTTATGATCTCAGGTTTAAAGACTTGAATTTTTCTGCTGTTCATTGGTTATTCATCACCCATTTGTACTTGGATGTTCTGGAAAATCACCATTTTCCCTCCTCTCAGAGCAGATCATTTACAATGAACAGTTTGTAAGTTAGAAGGATTTTAAATTATGGCAGTTATGCAAATTGCCAAGGACTTTAACAATTAACATTATTACAAGTACTTTTTCTCAGGCTTATGATACTGTGCAAAGACTTTGGCATTAACTGAATGTACGGCATACGCATTTTACACCAAACATGTAAGCTGTACTTTGTGTCACTTTTATTTATGAAGTATTTACATAAAAAATAAATGACATTGTAGTGGCACTGACTTCACAGAGGCTCACAGCACTAACAAACACCCAGTTTTTAGTGCACATGCATCATGCTAGATTCAAGCCCTTACAATTATCACAATTCTTTGCACTTGATTGTTAACTTGATGACACAACGATACAGTTTTGTTGCTTCGGTCTGTCAGTTTGTTGGTCAATTCATAACAATGTTAATGAGCTGTAAGTTTCCATTAAGGCTCCAGAGAGGCTTATAAACTAGACACAAGCAATTAACTCAACTAAAAACGGCACACACAGTATAAAGCAACATACACACACGTACATACACACATACACACATACCCACCCACCCATACAAACACGCAGGCACATACTGTAGTAAAAGCTGAATGGCACAACAGTGCACACCACAGCTGGTTTTTTCAGGCTTTTTTCATCCATTGACAAAGCAGCAGAAGCAGTTCTTGTGCAGAGACTTGTCCATTTTTAGACCATATTGTGACCTTAATTTATTATTTACCCTTTTTCTCTTGAATGAATCTCCCATTTTCTTCAGTGTCAACTGTCTTCTATGTAAATAGTGGTTGTTCATTTGATGTCTGACATATCGAATACATGCATTTATCAAAAATGTTGACTTTGATCTGGATAATTAAATTTTATGAAAACCAACTCACAAAGAAGTGCAGAGAATGATGCCAAAATGTAATTCTAAATATTCTTATTGAAAAACTGAATGATATCGAATCTTTTTCAGTTAAATGTTCTAAGCCAACATTTTGCAGCAAAGATATCGATAAGTAAATGTAAATCTATAGAGCTCTTAAGAATATGGCACTCTAAAAACCACCTGTTAGCAATCTTTCACCCACTGACACATTACATTCAGCACATCTTCTAGCCAGTACCTCATGTTAGTGGATTGGACATGAATCAAGAACTACTTCTTTCTCTTGCCTCCTATTTCTACTTCTGTTTCATCCAATTCTACTTGACAAAGTGCAGGGCCTCGGCTGCCACCACAGAACCTTTGCTGCTGTCAAGGCTGGTGACCAACTTGAAGCCTGATTTTAGTGCTAGCATCACTGTCTCTAGTTTAAGACAGTCAAGTGTGCACAGGAATGTGCTGTCCTCCTTCAGTACGAGCCGCGAGCCTGGCTCAGACTTGATAAAGTGTCGGAACTGGATTACATTTGACGACACCACAAATTCTTCTGGAAATTCATCCAAGCGGCTTTTAGAGATTTGCACAAGTCGGCCTTTGATCTTATCGAGGAAGGCAGCATCGCTGCAGTACACCTTTAGGCCCTGTGACCTTTCATGGCTATCCGTCACCTCTAAAAAGGCGGCTTCTCTCATGGCAGCCCTCTGATTTTCCCATTCAACTACAGCTTCCACCAGTTCACTCAGGTGATAAAAGTCGGCCTCTCGTCGCAGGAGCCCTGCCTCCCGGAAATCATCAGGCAGCTGGAGTTCTCCTGTTCGTAGGTAGTTGAGCACATGGCGAAAGACAGGACCATCTCTATCAATGAAGGGGTTGCCCATGGAATCGGTGTGCTGGACGGGTTTCTTACCGTTGGCCAGTTCTTCAAGAAAGGAACCCAGATGCTTGGCAAGGGTGGTCCGATGGGCTGTGTACAGGAAACCCCCAACGTTTAGGGTAATGGTGCCTGAGGAGGGTTTCTTGAAGCTCTTGCTTGGCTGCAGCAGGTCGGGGTTGATGTGCCTTAGTTCACTTTCCATCCTTCTGAGGTTCCATTCCATGCTCCAGTCACCCTCTCCTGCCGTGACCCAGCCTCTTCTGAGCCGGTGTGGTTGCGGTCGAACTCGAGTCTCTCTTTGTCTTCTCCTGTTGATCTGACTGTGTGGGTCTTTGGTGTTGCAGAGAAAACAAAAAGGTGTCGTCAGCTGTCGTACAGTGAGAGTGAACGTGTTGTAGAGCGTGCGATGGTGGATGGCTAAATGCTGTCTGGCAGAGCAGCTACAGTGAACTGGGAGACGAAAACAGACTGGCTCTCTCTGCTGATCTGTCTCTCTTCCCTCCCTCTCACTCTCTATATCTCTCTCTCTCTCTCACTCTCTTTTGTAGGAGTGGGTGGGCAGACAGCGTCACATGCAGGGAGAGAAAGGGAGTGTGTGAGCAAACAACAGAAGAATCTGGACTCAAGGAGCTTGTTCTTTCTTTGTGTTACCCTAATTATCTATGTTTAATGAGATGCAAATCTGAGACCAATAATAAGCACACAAAAACACATACAATCAAACACATACACACAAACATACATTCACACTATGATGTGACCAGATGGAAGGGGGCTGATTTTCAATTGTTAGTGTGAAACTGTCTCAGCTTGTGTGAGTCTGAATATGAAGCTCCTTTTGCAGCCAAATCCATCTGTTCAGAACACAGCACTACATTTCAACTAACTGTTTAAAAAAGGAGTAAAAATTAATTAAAAGTCCTTTCTTGGTTAATGACATGGAGGACTGCTGCATGTCTTCTACAAATGAAAGCCAGAGGGAAAACATCAATGTTAACATCATGGTTTCTGTGTTTTGAGGTAACAAGCAGTCCTCTGTTCTAGTGAATGTTGCTTGTGCAGTAATCACACGTGTGTTAGCTTGAGCCCTGGTGTTGAGGTCTTGTGGAGGAAATGGTCCAATTACAGTCGGTTGTGGTCTGGTCATGAAGGACATGTTTTGAATTGTCTCATGCCTTGGCGTGTAGCCCCTCTCTGGAAAACCTCACAAGACTCGTAATTTGGTTGCTCTTCACTTAACCGGTGAGTGTGTTTCACATAGTTATGTTTCTCCTGGTGCAACTGCATATGTACAAAAATCCTGTGACCCAAAACATCCCGGATACTCTTTTTCCTTATTACAGGGGTTAATGTACAAATGAAAAATCCTTGTGTACCAATTATTTTTAGATACAGTTCTTGAATGGCACATTTTGGCTGTTTTAGTTAAGTGATGTGCATATTCACATCCCAACATTCTTTTTATGTATTTATTCATATTATGACAGTAGAGGGTATTCACATGACCTCACAGACAGTGCGAGTAAGTGGAGTACTACAAACTGAGTGGCAATTGGTAGAAAATAAGCAGTCAGTACCTAAATTCAACTGGAGGGTTTCACGGGTTTTGTTATAATTATTTCATAATGTTCACCACAGACATTAAAGATCCTTAACTGATGTTACTGAAATGTTTGAAGTCACAATGTCAGGTTTCTGAAAAAGATGAAGCCATGATGTTACAGCAACTGGCATCATATCACTTAGCATACAGGCAATCAGGAAATGATAAATATGAACTTCACTTCTTTCTCCATTCTCTAGTTTTACCTTAAATGAAAATAAAGATATTTCATTTCTGCAAATCTGTCATAAAATGAATTATCAATATCTGAAATGACTGAGAACAACAATGAACGTTTTCATGCTTGTAGCCGACAAGGTTACAACAGCTGGTTTGAATGTAAATGACTTGAACAGTAGTTCAGACTATAGATTTTTATAACAAATAAATTAAATAGTTTTATTAAGATGACTTCTGTTTGATCCAAAGCTGTCATTATTTTTGCATATTTAAAATGAAATGAAAGGATTTGACTATTTCGGGTGTCACACTATTAATGAATGTGAGGCAATGACAGTTGAACTTACGCAAAAACAGTGGGCTGAAAGAGGCCTACAGATTCTACATTTACTGCAATATATATTGGCTACATTATAAAGTATGGCAAACAAAAAACCTGCCAAAGATGATGTGAAATGTTAACCATCATAATCATTTGGAGCATGCAGTCAGGCCAGCCGACAGTCTTGGCTGGGCCCGGGACAAGATAATCTGAGATGCCCCCCGGTGCCCGGATCTCTCCTTTTCCTCCTGTCCTCACATCTCTTCCTCTCCTTTTCTTCTGCTCTTCCCTCGACTCTGTCAGAGACGGTCATTTTTGTTGGCCATAATGCAGGATTGCTAAAATTAGGGCCCCCTCCCACATCACCGTGACTCTCTCTCTCTCCCTCTTCTCTCTCACTGGTAGCGGGCCCCTCCCGCCGAGTTTGTCCAGTTTGTCACAGGGCCCGGGACAACAGACCCGTTTATCCCCCCCTGTTGGTGGGCGTGCATGCAGTTACAGAAAATCATGCAAAACAAGATGATCGACAAGATTATCGTCTGTGTAGATTCTCATTCATCCAGGTCATGGTCAACTTGAAGATTCAAAAACAAGGCAACTGGACTCAAACTCAACACAGTCCAGTTGCCTTGTTTTTGAATCTTCAAGATGACAAGATTAACACAAGCACATAAAAATAGATGTTCACAGTGGCATCCCAGTTTGTTTGCCGTCTGCCTGTGGGGGTGATCAGAGCCTCTGTATTCAGATATTCTGAAGGCAAACTGATCAGCACGTGTTCCAGTTGAATCTCCACTTTTGTGGACGTTTTCTGAGGAACCTCCACTTTGTTGGACATTTTCAAGTATTAAGTTTAATCCAGTAATCGTGGTTTTTCTTCTTCTGTTTGAATGGTGGATTGAAAACAGCTTTTAGGTGCATACCGCCACCCACTGTACAGGAGTGTATAGTATCCTCCACATACTGTCATTAACTCTTTATTTTGTCGTTAAGTCTTTATTTTGTTGTTAAGTCTTTATTCTGTCATTATCTCTTCTAACATTAACTCTTTATTCTGTCGTTAAGTCTTTATTTTGTCGTTAAGTCTTTATTCTGTCATTAACTCTTTATTTTGTTGTTAAGTCTTTATTCTGTCGTTAAGTCTTTATTCTGTCATTATCTCTTTCTTCTGTCGTTAAGTCTTTATTCTCATGTGGTTTTTCTCTTCATTAGGCAGATGCATTTTTATACATCATCAGTGTCATTTCTGCTCCAGGAGTAACACTTTTCCAGCGCCATCTTCACGTGTTGTGTTGTCGTTTTTCCCTGCACTGCTGGGGCTCTGAACGGCTAACTTGCTCTGGAGCAGGGTAAGTTGGAGGTTGAATCTAATCCTGTAAAATGCCCCTCACACTAGCCAATCGGCTTCTCTGAAACAATGGCCTGCCCTCTTCTCCCGAACCCGGTAGACAGAGGCACAACTCGTGAGACAAGCGTTAAGACGAGAAAGGGTGTCCTGACCCACTAGATCAACCTGATGATGGGCTATATGAGAGGTACCGGTTCTCGCGGCCCGGACTCATCTACCTGTGTGATATATTGGAGCCGTTTATTGCCCGTGCACCCTGCTGGATAAACTTCATTTATGTAGCCCCTTTCATACATTCAAATGCACCATACTTGATAAATAAAAGGGATGTAATGCTAATGTGAAACAGCACATTATTCTATCATGTTATTCCTGCGCTTTATTCATTGTGTTTGAGGGCTTTTTTCTTTAAAAAGGAGGGTGTAATTTAGTCCAGCTGCTGATTTTTAAATTGTTAATTTGGGTCGACATCAGCTCGGTATGTTGACATGATTTCATTGTGGCGACGACTTAAATCTTAAATGTAGCATGATATGACATGAAACAGACCAAATTAACAGACGCAATGATGTTTCTGTATTATTTTTTATCTGCTCCCACAACCTTCTCACTCCAGAGGGATTACATCTGGGGGAATGGGATGATTCATTTGCACAGTATATTGTTTCATGAGATTCACGAGTGTGATCACTGTCAGATTGAGCCAATGATGAGTAACTTAAGCATTTACACAGTCCGCTATGCGTTGCCATGCATTTTGCCTATGACACAGCTGCTACGGTGTTTCCTTTCTCCATTATTCTGGCTTTGTCATCCTCATATTTTAACATTATCAGACGTTGCTCTTCACATGTGAAATAGGGAGCTCTGTCAGTGTATTCCCTGCGCTTCTCAATGTGTTTAGCACTCATGATTGCGATTGGTCAGCTGCCTCTGAGCCCTCCCTTTATACGTGCGCATTCACGGCTCTTGATGAGACAAACCTGGATTGAGTTACCCTGTTGATAATCCACATCGTGCAATTGATTATCCTGGTTGCCATTGTTGAGGTTGGTCAACCCTGGATAGATGTGAGTTACCCAGGGTAAGTTGACCGCACTTCGTGCTATAGGCCTTTGGTCTGACAGTCACTGAGGTATTCATACAGTTAAAGAGTCTGGATTGTTCTTGGTCTTCATCAGAACTCCTCCTCAGCATTTGGACAGCGATTGTTTGAGCAGCATCGGGTGAGCCAGCACTTCAGACACTGACAGCTCACCATGGACTTTGTTGTCTCTGGTGCGCACGTTGACAGTGGTAGTCGTCTTCTCCTTCTCCCCGACCACGAGGATGGAGTTATATTGGGCCAGCTGAGCATTACGGATCTTCTTGTTTAGTCGGCAGCTGGAGTCGAGGTCAGCATCCGCCATGAAACCAGCTTCTGTAAACTGCTTGCACACCTTCTTGGCGTAGTCCTTATGAGCAGGGCTGACAGGCACCACCATGATTTGACGAGGATAGAGCCACAGAGGCCATTTTCCAGCATAATTTTCTGTGAGAATAGCGATCTTCCTTTCCACTGAACCCAAGATGGCACGATGGATAATGACTGGTCGTGCTTTGTCATCTCCATCCCTCCCAACATAAGTCAGGTTGAAGGAGATCGGCAGCTGGAAGTCGAGCTGAATGGTCGCACACTGGTGGTAACGCCCAATTGCATCTTTGATTTTGATGTCAGTCTTTGGAACATGAAAACCACTATCTCCAGGGTTGAGTTTCCATGGCTCTCCAAACTCATTCAGGCTATTCTCCAGTCGCTTTTCAGCCTGATTCCACACAGAGATGTCACCAAGATATTTCTCTGGATGGGTGGAGAGGTGGAGCTCGAAGGAGAATCCAAACACATCGTAAACACAGCAGAGGAAGACAAGACAGCCCTTTATTTCTGTCTCGATCTGATCCATGGCGCAGAAAATGTGAGCATCATCCTGCTGGAAACGTCGTACTCTGGTCAGCCCTGTCAGTGTTCCTGACAGCTCGTTTCTGTGGAGGACCCCAAAGTCTGCCAGCCTAAGAGGAAGCTCCCTCCACGAGAGTCTGTGGCCGAACATCAGACAGTGGCCAGGGCAGTTCATGGGCTTGAGTGCAAAGACCTCTTCCTCCTCAGAGAAGGAGAACATGTTTTCTTTGTAGTGTTGCCAGTGACCCGACGTCTCCCACAGTTTGCTGTTATAGATGTTTGGGGAAACAACCTCCTGAAAGCCTCTTCTCCGGTACTCACCCCTGAGAAACTCTGTGAGTGTGTTGTAGATGTAGGCACCTCTTGGCATGAAGAAACAACTACTAGAGCTGAGATCATGGAAGAAGAACAGCTCCTGATCTTTGCCAATCTTGAGATGGTCTCTGTTTTTGGCCTCCTCTTGAGAGCATTCCCACTCTTTCAGCATCTCTGAGTCTGGAAAGGAAATCCCATAGATCCTTTGTAAAGTCTCCGTGTCAGAGCGGCCCTTCCAGTAGGTCACAGAGTTCTCGTATATCTTTATTGCTTTGATCTTGCCTGTATGTCTGACATGGGGCCCTCTACACCGATCGATCAGGGGCCCACATCTGTAGACTGTAGTGATCGGGGTTTTGACTTTCTTGTTCAGGATACGACACTTGAACTTGTTGTACTTAAACATCTTCAACAATGTCTCCTTGCTGACCTCAAGCCTCTCAAAGGGCTGTTTCTCCTTCACCACAGACTTGCACAAGGTCTCCAAGTCCCCAAACTCTGTGCTTGAAACACCCTTCTGTCCATCCAAGAATATGTCATAGTAGAAACCGTTCTCAGTGGGGGTCACACAAACAAACACAAACAGCCACCATAAAAGCACTCCATTGCCTCACCCAAAATGTGAGCACTGGAGTGCCAATACACAGCCTGTGCATCCTCATCGTCAAATGTTAAAGTTACAGTTTGTCCTACCTTTAGTATATTTCTTTGTACTTCAGACTTTGTGTGTATCTGTTTTTACTCGTCATTAGTGTCTATTGTTCCTGCTTTGTCATAATTTTAAAAAATGTATTTTTATAGGTCCCTTTATATAATATTTTCAACAAAATAATGTATCAATATTGTCAATTAAATTCAAAATGAACTTCTAGTGGGGTACAAACAAACTTAGGCACCCATCAAAAGCCCAAGTTCCTTCTAAAATTATCTTGTTTTTGTAAAAATATGCAAGACTTAGAAAACTATATAGATTTTTTAGAACTTAAGTCTGCAAAAGGATAATGTTATACTGAACAAAGAATTTATATCCTCTTGGCAAACTCATTTTGTAGCTCCTAATCTATAGTTTAGTGCCATGTGTGATATAAAATGGGAAATTTTACCCCTGAATTATGTTATGTCTGCTCAGTAAGACACATCCTAATCTAATCTTCAGTGCAGCATAGCTTCTTACTGATTTTTCTCCAATGCAATCTCACCTCTACTGTGATCCTCTGATGGTTCTCTGGGCCGAGTACCCGACGCCTCTTTGGTGCATGGGAGCGTTGGTCGGATGCAAGAGTTGTTGCGTAAATCATATCTGCTGCAGTGACATTTTGATATGATAGACAGCATTCTTGTCCAGTCACATGAGGTAAAGAAACACCAGAACAGTACTGATTCGCTGCCAGTCAAAGTGGGAATGTGCAGGGCGCACCTGCCTGCGCCCTGCAGGCAAAGTTAAAGCGGCCAATCCCAATGAAGCCTCAGGTCACATGCTGAGCAAAAGTTTAAGGACTTACATTGACTCCCATTAGACTGCCGCTCCTCCGTATGTAAACTATGTATTCACAACACAGTTATTACGTAAAACATTTTGAAACCCCTTTTATTGAATGGTGACAGGTGCTGCTGACAGACTGTTACTGTGTGGTAAAAATAAATGTTTTTGTCTGTTATTTTTTATAATTTAATGACAAATAATGATGTGTTTAAGTGGACTTTCTCTGTCAAATTTTGGAGGGGGCGGCGCCCCAGCGCTCCCTATTGACAAACCGCCACTGGGAATGGTAACATTATCAAAGTGTGTTCAAAATATAGTATGCCCTACACAGAATGCGTTCAGGTCATACTTACAGCATAAGGTGTTTCTGTTTTTCTCTCTGTTTCAAGTATGTAATATAGTCCCCTAACAGGATTTTTGATCCTCAAAAAGCAACAAAGCAAGCATCAGTTTATTGTGGCCGCCCATGTTTCCGATGAAATGCAATGAAATGCTTTTACCTCGAAATTTGGAATTTCTAACCCGGATCATTCCGAAATTCTGAGTACAATAGAATGCAGCATAATTTCCCCAACAATTGACGGCACACAGGTAAGTATTGAGAAGGCATGAGAGTGGTTCCAAAATATAATGATTTTATTTTAATTAATCATAAGAAAAGCAAATGGAAGAGAAGCTTAAAGGGGAAAAAAAGAATTGTTAATGCACTGAAAACCCAACTAAGGAAGTGAATTGAAATTATTCTTTATTACACCAAACTTTTAAAAAGTGCCTAGTATAAAAGTGTTAAAATGTCGAGCTAAAATGTGGTTACAAACTTAACAAAAAAATAAAAAATAAACCAAATGTGGAGCGGACACCCCTAGCTGAGAGGCAGACTACATTAAGGGCCTGATCTACTAAAGGTTTGCGTGTATAAAAACGTGCAAACTTGATAGCCCACGCAAAACTGATCTACTAACAGGGTGCACCGAGGATTGCGTCTGTGAAATGAGCAAAATAGCACGTGCAGTCTATTTAGCTTGTTTGCCCTCATGAATATGCAGAATACATGCAGATGATCAGAACGGGCAAAATACTGGGAGGAGGAGATTCAAATGTAATCATTTAGCACCCGCAATGTGATTTATCAAACCCACAACTGATTAGGCACGGTGTTTTTGTGTCTAAATTAAGAACGTTTGAAAAGCAAGTGCAACAAAAGGCACAGAAACAGGGGTCGCATAAACGGAATATATTCCATCACTGAATTTTTTGATGAAAAACAGAAAGACTTGGAGGCTGTCTGTCATTATGAAGGACTGGAAAAAGTGGGATGATTCAGTGTGCCATCATAATCATGCAGACGCATGCGTAAAGTTGATCCTCTCTGTTTTACGCTCTTATTACATCGTGGAGGTGGTCATTTAACCTGTGTTATAAAAAAAGAAAAAAAACTTCATAGCTGACAGCCTCTAAACTCGCTGTCAGGGCGTGGAGAGTGTGACGCTGTCAGTGCGTAAAAAGGCAAGAGTTCCCGCTCAGTCTGTGTGTGCGTAACTGTGAGACTGCTCGTCACATGAGAGGTTATTGGCAATGAAGCTGTGAAATTATGTGAATGCTCTCATTTAGTTTATGTTTAATTGCAATCAGAAAAGGAAAATTAAAAATGACTGATGGAAATATGGTATGAGGGAAAAGTGATGACCTTTGTCTGTCATGACAGACAGCAAAAAATAAATAAATTACCACAAGTGTGTTTATTTGCCTCTGACTCTATGACTTCAAACTTCATTTTTCATTTACAGCCACTCTGCTCTCTCAAACTCTCCATGGGGACAGCCGGTAACACGTAAAATCCTCCTTTAAAGGGGGCAGTCCACACCACTTTTGCGCCTGTTATCAATTGCGCACACAGTGATAGTAGATCACCTGCAACACGCACACTAATAGCACATGCAATTTTAAAGTTTGCACATGCAATTTAGCACCTGTTATTTTGGATCTTTGTAGATCAGGCCCTAAGGAAGGTGTACTCACCCTTCAGTGTAACACAACACAGCAATCCTCAAACAAACAGGTGTAACCTACATGTGACACAGCGCTTTACACACGCATGCAGCAGGTGGAGGGCCCTCACCCTGGGTGCTTAGCCTCCCAGCTAAATGACGCCAACTCTAAAAGGACAAAACAGACTTAAACAACAAAGCAATTGAAACCCAGCAAAATCAATTAACTAAAGGGAACTAAAGAGGACTGAAGAAAACTATAGGAAACTAAAGGGAGGCAAAAACAGCTGCCACGTTCTCTCTGTGGGTAAAAGAAAATAAAGTCAATAAAAGAATCTTAAAATGCAATGGAGGACAATGTAAGGGAGCCATCTCTAAAATTGAGTTATGGGCTACCAAGGTTCAGAATGGAGAGGCACCACTCAATCTACCAGGGACACTGGATAAATAGCAGTACTTGGATGCCTGTCTACATCTCAAACTCCCCACAAGGACCTTCATCCAGCAGCAATGAGCAGCAAATTTCAGCCAGGAGCAGCCAAACACCCTCCACATGCTCCTACTTTTAAACAAACAACAAAATTAAATTAAATAATTTTCTTTAAAATGTATTTTTAACTCTTTTAAAACCAAGCTTCAAATAGAGTTTTGACAGCTTGTTGACATACGATGAGCTTTTAAGAGCACAAAATAGAAAGGTGCTCATTTTTTGGATCTTTTACTTTTAGATTAAGAAAAGTTCTCACTAACAAAGAACACGTTTGCAGAATGGTTCTTTGACACGATCCTGAAAGAGTGCTGAAGAAAACACGTTCTCCATAAGTGCAAAGAAGAAGAAGAGAAAATTCACTTGCTCTGACTGAGACGCAAAACATTAAACACAACACTCTTGTTAGATTTGTGAAACATGCATAGTTGCAACAAGTGTCTGCTCAGGTCTTGAGCTGGATGTAAGGTGATTTGCACTGCATACTGATTTTATGTGAAACACCAAATTCAAACTGATTTCAGTTGATGTGAAAAAACAAATTGTTGCTTTTCTCCTTTTTTCTGTGGATGTGCTTAACTGGGACAGGATTCAGGAGTGACGACTGCTTCTGTCTCCACGGCGATATTCTGATCATAAGTGATTAGTGGTATCATCATCAACAACACTCAATTGGAATTGCAAACGAGGCCAAGATGCAGCAGACAGGATTGTGGGAGGTTTGACCTGCTTTCTCTGTCCTATTCATTAAAACTGGCTCATCATCATCGAAGACGATTGTTGTCTTCAAAGTCATTAAGAATCTGTTTGTCACAGCTGTTGTCTTTTCATCAAAATGACTTTTGAATGGAATTTCCAAAAAACACCGCAAGCACAGAGTCTCCTTTTCTCTAAAAGGTGGTGAATTATTCATCAAGCTGTTCTAAGAGCTTGTGGTGTAACATGGAGTCAGTGACTGCTGTGAAGCTGGCATGGCAACCACTTAAAATAGGGTCTTGTATGAGCTCAGAGCTGTCAGTCTCCTGCTTTATTTATTATGGAGGTCTGTCAACTGAGTATATAAGACCTATGTAAATCAAAAAGATCAAGCTAATCAGTGCTCAGAACTCATTTTGGAACAATAACACATTATTTTCAAATGTAAAAACACGGTTTTGTAAACATTTAATTGATAAAAACGAAAACTGCAAGGGTGACACAATTAATCTCTTGCTACATTTTGCTACATTGCCAATGATATTTGGCCCTCGTAAGGATTAACCAACATTTTTGGTAATGTCAGATTAGTCAGAGATTAACATTCAATAATTTTACATTTAACTTTACATTCCAATTCCATTCCAATACAGTCCAATTAGCAACATGGAAAGTTTTAATCAAAAAATGTTCCCCCTTCCAGGTATGTGTGCAATGTAAAGCCTGTTACTTCTTAGTTTGTTACATCCTGAAAAGGCCTTTGGCTATGTGTTCAGGTGAGCTTTCGCAAAACCTGAAAAGGAGATGCCTTTTCTTGTAATTTAGTATAATTACTAAGTCTCAAGCCAAAATGATTATTGCATGTTGCAGTTATGCAGGAAGTAATAAAAAAGCTTGTTGTTTAAATAAACCTCAGATTGATAATTACTCAGTAGTGATGCACCTATTGTAATAATCTGGGTTGACAACAATAAACTATGTTTGAAATGATAATTTAGGCCCTGTTTACACGGAGACGCTCTCACCTGAAACGCAAAGGTTATTCCTATGTGTCTTCAAAAACGATCTGTGTTTAGACGGAGACTCAAGAACAACTGAAAACGCTGTAGCGTGCATGCCAGTCCAGTAGATGGCGATGTAGGTTTGCAGAGAAACAGCGCTGTAACAACACGTGTACAAAGAAGAAAAACTTTTCACAAACAACAATTGCGAGTGGACGCACGAAGACGCAGGAGTTTCTTGTCTGGACAACAAATCTGTCTGCATAGTTTTGTCTGGATAACAAACCGAGCACAGTAAGCAGCACACATGTTACACGGTAGACGGCCAAAGCAGTTGTTGTTCCTGGTATGCGCGCAGCCTTCATGTGAAAGAGTACTGCGCATGCGTAGACGACAGCGTTTTCCTCTGAAACGATGAATTCTGTTTACATGAGACCGGGTGGCAATACGTTTTGAAAACTCTCCGCCTTGGACCCTGGTTTCAAAAGTATGCGGATTCAAGCACTCCGGGCACTGGTCTCATGTAAATGGGAGGCGAAAACGCAATCAAAACTCTTCGGATTCGGCCGAAAATGGAGTCGTGTAAACAGGGCCTTAGCCAATACCAAAGCCGATGTTTAATTCGGCTTTGAATGTAAATACATGCCTCTTAAATTTCCAACATTTTCCTTCACAATAAAACAAATCAGAGATCATCCAACATGTAATTTCTTTCACTCAATAAGGAAGTTCTTTTCTGAATCATCAGTTAAACGGACTTGATACCAGCAATAAAATGTTTTGGTGCAACAGATAAACATCTGCGACCGATATTCATCTGCAATATTCATTGCCATTTGTCAAAAGAGCTGATATCTGTTGAAGCTTATGTGAAACCAATGTAGCTGTGAATCTCTATTGCTTAAGCGTTCCAGGGAGTCATGCTGTTGCCTTTTGCAGCATGGATTTGTTGCTTAAGTATTTTTTTTTTATCCAGAATAATTTGTTAGTTACACTTACATGCAATTATTTCTTTATTGTTAAACTGTGTCAGATGACAAATGATAGGAGCCAGTTTATTACTACTTTGGGAATTTGTTCTGCTTGCTTTTGCTCCCTATTATATCCATCAGCTGCTGATCCATTATTGGTTTTGCCTCTCGAGCTACTAAAGCTGAACAGACAAAAACGAGAGCACTTCTCATAAAGAAGTGCACACCCTTGCATTCAGATTGTAGTTTTTTACTGGGAATTTGTAGATTAACTGTGCAGTAGTCAAACACATACTATTCAACTAATAATGCTTAAAGTCAGGTGTACAAGAATGGAGGAAAAAACTATCTTGCAAGAACAAAATGTCAGACATTGTTGTGCTCAGTTGATGGTCCAGGTGCCAATGTACAGAGACTGCAATCGTTTTAAAAGGGTCCTGATGCTGTTCTGTCCCTGTCGTCTCTACCCTTTCCTCACAGTTATATTAAAAAAGTATTCCTTTATATACATGTCTCTGTTTTAAGTTTGCAATGAATTAATGATTGTGAGAGATAGATCCTTACCCTGCGGCCCAGCATTAAGTTTACCAAAGTATATTTGTAGCACTTTGAAACCCGTTTGTGGCATATAAATGAAGGGAAAATTAAAATGAGTGGGTTGAATGCAGTTATAGACACAAAATCACTTCAAAGTTAATGAATGGAATAATTAAATTTCCTTAATGAGGCAGCCCCTGGGCTCAGTAGACATGAGCTTTAATGGA
This sequence comes from Cetoscarus ocellatus, assembly GCA_037902135.1. Lineage (NCBI taxonomy): Eukaryota > Metazoa > Chordata > Actinopteri > Labriformes > Labridae > Cetoscarus > Cetoscarus ocellatus. The sequence continues at coordinate 585,286 of JBAMNC010000671.1, forward strand.
AAATTATATTTGGAGATGTAATGGATAACTGTACCCCTCTTTATTGCTTTCTTGTTGTCATTATGTATGGAAGAGAAAAACTTTCAAATATGGTAGCAAAGAGGAAATTTAACAGTTTTTGATTTCACATTTTCTCAGTGTCACAAAATAGTCTTGGAACACATAATTTAACTTCCTTTGTAATGTAAATGTCAAACACTCAGTGAGGTTTGATCTTCTTGCTATCACTGTCTAATCAAAGTACTTATACTTGGATGTTACAAGTAATTATTACAAGGAGTTTATGTTTTTGCCGGTGTTGGTTAGTTTTTTGTCTGTCTGTCTGTTTTTGTTCAAGATAACTTGAAAAGTTATGGACAAATTTGGATGAAATTTTCAGGAAATGTGTGGAATGGGATAAGGAACAAATGTTTAGATTTTGGGACTGATTCGGATCACCATACGGATCCAGGACTTCTTTAAAGGATTCTTAACATTGCGGAGCTGACTAGACAATTTCCGTGGAAATCGTGAGGGTGGCTCGGGCATTTCCAGAATTCAATATCAAAGGGCCAATCAAATACCAGAGGACCTTTGTGTGAAACTTCAAGGGAGATAAAGTGCTCCGTTGTCATGGTAACCGTAGACTGGGGGATTTCCAAAGCAGGAAATACAGACATGTGTTACATGTATCTGTCTAAAGGTGCGTTCACACTGAACGCGCAAACCCAAGTCCTGTCGCCTGTTTATAGCTCATTTTGTCACCGTCGCCGTTGCTCAGTGACGTCATGCCTGCTCGAGTTTCACCCCTCAATCATATCATCAATCATATAATAGGACGTATAACCTGACATTATTCCAACTGTATCCTTTTCACTCACCTACCAACCACAAAACACTGCAGCTGATGGCCCTGCAGCAGCATCTTCTGTGAGTTCGATGTGGTCCGTCTAGGTGGAACTAATGTCCTCACGAACTAATGTTCCCCACACGGACATAAATTGTCATTCTGTGGACCGGAATAAAAACAGTCTGTCACGGGTACCGTCACACACCCACACAACACTGACTGGCTCTCACGGCGCGACATCGCCTGAAAAGTTCAAAAGTTCAAAGCGACCCCAGAGTTCCCATCTGCAGCAACAGGGGCGCCGCCCCCATCTTTTCAAAGATGGGACCAAGTTGCCCAGAACGCGTCCGTCGCATCGCGTGAGATCTGGTCGTGCGTGGTCGTGGCAGATCGCGACTGTGCATTGACTCTACATGGAGAGTGGCCACTGAGGTCGCCCAAGTCGCGTTCGGTGTGAACGCACCTTAATTTTGATTGTGTGCCAGATTGGCATTTGGATCCAGGAATTTCTTTTGAGGGATAATTTCTCATTGGGAGATTGTGCTAGGGGTGGACTGAAGCTGCTTGGCGAAGGTCTGTGCTCTCTTAGAGCTTTTCTAGTTATTGTTTTGTCCTTTTTTTTTTAGTATTTATTCATAATGAATATAATGTTTTGATATTGACATACTCTGAGCATGTTTGTATCTGGCATTGATGTGTCCGTTATATTTCTCTTCTTTCAAACAGTCCTACACATTTTAAAAATTCCCAAGACGTACAACAGCAGCAATCCCAAAAAATCACTATTGGCATTTCAACAAATGGGTCAACTTGCTTCCATCATGTGAGTCAAAAGACAGTCTTCTTTCTGGGAAGCAATGAATCATCCCAGAAAAGCCTTATTGGAGGCTGATCTGAGGAAAAAAACCGGGTCACACGAGTAGCCTGAGGCACAGTAACAGTAGCATCTTATGAATCTTGTCAGATCTTGGTTTCAGTGAAATTTGTTGATTCTTTTATTCTGGAGGAAATAGGGATGTTCTTCCTCTGAGGTACTGTTCGCTTTAACATTTACTGTAGTGCAGTTGCATGCTGATGACGGGAACTGACATTTGTATTCATTGCTCTGACTCTAGTACATGCAGCCTCCCTGTGTTTGTGGCATATATATGGCCAAGCATAGAGTTTATCTAGAGACAGTAATGGTGGATGGAGACCTGGTGGGCGGCAAGCTGTTTGTTGTGTTAAACATTAGGAAGGTCAAAGCTTTGTGGAAAAGGGCCTCAGAGAAGATGAGTGTGAGGGGGTGGACGAGTTACCTTCTCACCCTTGCATCTGACTCTTTTTTTTCTCTGTCTTCACTCAATCGTTTTTGCTTCTTCACTATTAAAGAATAATCTGGATCTAATACATTAAAGCTTGTATCATGTCTTACATAGACATGATACAAGCTTTATCTCTTTTGTTTGTCTTGTTGCTTCATTATATGCAGGATGCCTATTAGTGTTTTTTCATTTTAATTGAGGGATACATTTAGATTACTATTCAGTGAAGTACATTCTCCTGTCTTTATTTATGTAGCTGTTTTTACAAGGTTGATTTTTAAAGTTATTTTTCTTCTTACACTGTCAGTGTGTTTTATGTATTAACTGAGGTACAGTAATTTGCTGTTGCTGTAGAGAAAAATATGGCAGCATTACCATTAATTCAAATCTTATGCATTGCAAACCTTTAATCATCATCAACTTCTGTTTCTGTTTCAGTGGAACATCTTTGTCTTTGCCTGATCACAAAATAAAACGTGAAGACAGATTGAGGATTTCTGTTGGATACAGAAATTAGCGATAGGAATCGAGATCAAGGTACAGTTGAGAATAAGTTTTAGCTCTAGAACTAGTCTGAGGCACCAGCATTATTTTCCTGTATGCCTTTCATTTAGTCTCTTGTGCCTTGCAAAACAATGCCTGGCTCTGGTGACAGGCAGTCAGCATGACAGCAACAAAAGAGTTTGGGAAGTTATCGTGGTCAGAAAGTGCCAGGGGTGGTCCAAAATGTGGCTTACACATAATATGACACCAAAAGCACAACATGCAGTGTCCTCAGCTTTGTGATTTCAAATAAGGGTGGAAACCTCAGCAACATGCAAGACAGCATTTAATTGCAGGATTTCCATCTGTTTAATGCTGTTTACATTGAAAACCTGTGTAGGGCAACATTTTATCCACATACTAAATCCTCAAGAATCAGTAAGGACATGGTTGAACAACTGGATTGTTAAGAAGAATCAAAAATGAAAATGGTTTCAATAAAATCTTATCAATTCTTTTCCATAGATAGTTTGTTTTATACATAATCAGGATTAATTAGGGCAAATAGGACTAAAAATATCTCCTGTGATGGACTAACGCAGATGTGCTAGAGGAAATCTGGGGCCCATTTATGGGGCTTTTCAGGGGCCTGGTCCATGTTGATGGTGACAATCAAAAGTAAATATGTCAGGCTCAACAAATTCAGTATAATACTGCTCAAGATTATATCTGTGTGTAACTAGTTGTTTTGAAAGATGCCTATTTTATCTGTGGTACCCTGCTGATATTTCTAAATAAAGGCAAGTGCAGATATTTGACAGAAATCCACCATGTAACTGCACTGAATTAGTTGGGTGCATTGTACAAGCTCACATCAGATACAGTTGTAGCCTGTGCAGCGCGCCATGATAGATGCGTAGGAGAATTAGGATGCTGAATGTCTGCGAAAGGCGTGGACCAAAACATTGATCTAACACTTTGGAGTGTTTAGGAAAAGCCAGCATGCAGGAGTCTACTATTTCTCTCAAGTGTTCCTCCCACACAAGAAAGCCTTGAGCTACACATGCTGTGGTCAATCCACATCTCATGCTTGTCCCGTCTCACTAGTTCACTGTATGTGTGTCTTTCTCATCTATAAAGGCATCACTGGTCTTTGCTCAGTGTCCCCTCTGGACAAAGGAGAACTTAGTTTCTGTATGACTGCTACCCCTTTCTTTGATTGTGATGATCAGGCAAATGGGATGTAATAGTCTGTGGTTTGCATGTGTGCACATGCATCTAGAGTGTGTGTGTTTTAGGCATGTTGTTGGCAAGTGCTCTGGCACTTTGCAGCCAGTAATTGCACATAATTGCATCCATTTGTGCAAAGATGAACATTAGAGAGATCTGTGACACACACTGCAGAACACTTGTTTCCTCAAGATAGATGGACTCTTGAGGGAATGTTGCAGACATGTTGTCAGATGGCCTGTGGTGGTTACTATGGTGACCATGGTAGTTCTACCTGCCCTGTTTAGCCTTAATTAACTCTAAATACATCAGGTCTTTTTTTATGAAGATAATGTCTGTGAAAATTTGCGTTGTTTCTCTGCTGCTATTATGGTTTTCTCTGTTGTATCATGAGAACTGTGGAACAAAATCAACAGTGAATAGATTTTACTAAAAGTAAAGAAAAAATACTCATATTTTTGGATGCAATGCTGTATTGATATTTTAATGTGAAATATTTTTTTGTTGAATGATATTCAGGAGCAGTTCTGTATTTTAGTTAAATCTTCAGCACTAGTTGGCAGCAGGCATCTGGCCATATTCACTGTTTCTCTGATGCATTCATTGTTTTTATTTCTGTCACTGGGACAGAAAATAAAGTTTATCCATGTAACATGGACAATGCTTCAGATAAATGAAACAAATAATTTTTTTAAAAATCATTTGTTAAGCTAAAAAAAATATCATTTCCATTACCCTACTTATAGTATTGCAGTACATCATGATATATCTTATAGTCGCCCCATATAGCAGTATCTGTCATATCACCATATATTTGCCAAAACACACTCCTAGATCCTACTGACAAGCCACTCAAAGTCACTCAAGGTTGTGACTCCTGAATATCAAATATTATTGTCCCAGGCTCTTGTTGCTCAAATGCAATACCACTGCCAGGGTGTCATGATTCTATCCATTCACAGTTTTATAATATAATGTGTCTTTACAGAGCATTTCCATATTTATGCAATTTAACATTTAAAATTAACTCATATATTTTCAAAGCCAAGAAACATCCAGGCCTAACAGAATTTGAAGTCTTTATCATTCAGTCTTTGCTGTACAGTTTCTTTCACATTCTTAAAGACAGGGCAAATTACAGCCATTACTCTCAATAAATCGAAGAAGCCATCAGTTCAAACAGTGTTTAAGATGTAAAATCAAAATGTTAATCTTAATCACAGTGAAACTCTTGTTAAAGAGAAGAGCACAAAGAGCAGAAGTGTGTAACAAAGAAGATACCATCCAGGTTTAATATCCAAAGAAGAGCACAAAAATATATTTTCACATATTTTTAGCTTGGCTTTATTCAGGTATAGCACATTCCTCTCAATATGTTTCTTTTTTTTTTTTCTTCAGAGCTAAATGTTCACTGCCAAGAGGTTGTGTTTGTCAGACTGTGTTGTAAACAAACCTGTTAGCCCACACACCCTGGGATCAGTCTAAATATGCTTATAAACAAATTATTCCATTTCATCAGTTGTGCATATAGCTTAGTTGGAAAATCAGGAATCCAAACCTTATCAAAGAAGTGGACTTCCGGTACACCTCAAACTAGTCAGTAACCATGGTGTCTCCAAATGTGCACCTGTAAGCTGCTCCTAAGCGAAGCTGTGTGTCTGTCTACATGCCATGCGTTATGATGGGGTAAAAAAAAGAAATGCCCAAGGTATGTTGACCCAGGGCCCCCTTTAGTGTTTTTAGAGTGTGTTTCTATGAAGTCTCTCCTTGGGTTGGATAACCCTTATACTTTATATACATAAAGCTCCCAGGAGGTTATACAACACTTATGCCAATAGAGCTCTTTAAATAAAATGGAAAGTAATTACTAGAACATAATAAATTCCTCAATCAACACAAACAAGAAAACCTGAAATTAACAAAGAACCACTTCATCATTTCATTCATCTGGGGCTGCTGGATTTAACCATTTTTAAATGATATCAGTGTACTGTAAATGAGCTGCTGTAGCTAAGACAGTTTCATTTACATAAATAATGTTAATCTAAAATAGATACCAGGCCTTGTGATTAGGAGAGCTTTTTTCCCTTAATAAATAAAATCATCATCTAAAAACCGCATTTTGTATTTACTCAGGTTATCTTTGTCTAATGTTAAAATTTGTGTGATGATCTGAAACATTTCAGTGTGACAAATAAAAAAAAAGTAAGAATTTAGGAAGGGGGAAATACTTTTTCATGGCACTATGTATATGTATATGTATGTATATATACATAGACAATAAAAACAAGAAATTATTAATCAAAGTATTTAAAAAAGATGATTAAAGCTATTTGAATAGGAAAAACTCTACCTGCAGCGGAGCAGTAAATGATCTAATGTTTCAGCTTCGTCACAGTTGTTCATTGGACACTTTCTAGTTTTGACAAAACAGCTCCTCGTAACTATCGTCCTCACCGGCAGTTTATTTACTGAGATCAGCCAGGCTGTATCTCTGAGATTCTCAGATAAAATTTTGTCCTGTATACTTTTTTTACACTTTCATATTCTATGGGAGACACGTTTTTATAAACAACAATGCCTCCATTTACATAATCATTTAATATTTTATACATTTGTTTGGTGGAAAAGCTACACCAATCAATATTCAAATGTTCTTATTTTAATTTTATATCACCAAAAAGTCATTTATAATACGAAACATTAGAGCATGCTCTTCCTTCTAGTTTGTCACAGAGTGTTTGGTCACCACCCATCCAGATTTGCACTCTGACTCATTGCATTTTGTATATTTTTAATAAATGGTATTCTTAATAATGTGTTTAAGTCAGGTGCTGCAAGGCCACCTTCTTGTTTATTTTTATATTATGCATCTTGTAACTTCTCTGTTAGTACCCCAAATGAGTTTCACGCACAGTTTACTTTAGGACAACAAGTATTTTTGGTGGTGGAGGAAACACTGTGGATATGAATAATGATTTAGACACAGTGTGGGCTTTAATAATGTTTACACGGCACTTATAACTGGTGTTTTTGTTTTCCCATTTTTTGACCTCTACTTTAATTTCATTTACTTTTTTATTTCCAATTTAATAAACAACAATCATTGTTATTCAATAATACACCAAGCACTTTAATTTCGTCTCACTTTCATGTTAATGTCAGTTTGGTTTTGGTTCTTACCTGTCCAAATGGCTTCAGTCTTAGTCTGATTTAATTTAGCACCTGAAGCCTGTTCGTAGTGTGCAAGGTGAAAATGTAAAACGTCCAATTCAGCTTGATTTTTATGGATGACTGTTACGTCATCGGCTAGTGCAGCTACTCTGAGTCTCCGCTGAGAGCACCCTTTATCCTGTTATCTTTGGTTATTCTTTTAATGAAAGGGCTAATTGCTAATACATAAAGGGCTGCTCTCAAAGGACAACCTTGTTTTACACTGCAAAATAGATTAAAGGGTTCTTTAAAAAACACTTTTTATATTTACCTGTACACGTGATTTAAAATGCAATAGCTGAAACATCTTAATAAATGTAGTTGGAAACACATATGCAGTCATAAATACTCATGGCAAAGATAATCAAAGGCTTTTTTAATCCAAGCCTAAGATGTAAAAATCAGTACTTTTGCTATTGATTAACTCTCAGAGAACAGATGTTGTCCCACATCAACCTTCCTTTTGTCGCACATGTCTGCTCTTTTTCTATGATTGAGTCTAGGACACTGTTTAACCTGTTCCTGATTATTTTTGCTAAAATTTTGTAATCAGTATTCATAATGGTGACCTGTCTATAATTTTGTAGGTCACATTTCTCACCCCTTTTATGTAATAAATTCATGATTCTGTTATGAAAAGATTCAAATAATACACCGTTTTTAAGACCTGTGCTAAAAACCAGAGGTCAGGAGGTTAATGATATCGTCACAGGCAACCTGGTAAAACTCTGTTGAGCAGGTGCTGGACAAGTTACTTAGAAATGGTAATGGATTACCATTTACTCATTACTCCTCAAAAAGTGATACGACCTCTTCACTTATTACTCAGCATCATAAGTAACTAGTGGCTTTACTTTTAAGTTACTTGTTTCTCTGCAACAAACTGATCAACATCAGCTTTATAACAAAGTGTACAAGAGACAACAATGTTCTTTTCATCTTACACAGAAACAAACTTAAAAATCAGAAAAGTATCTTTAACTTTTGACAAACAACCCACTCTTTCCACATATCCTCCATGCAATGTTGCACTTTTTAGCTAGCTGTTGTGTTTAAAGAGGAGAAGAGGATGTGTGTCGGCCGTTTCAGAAGAAGAAAATCAGAAAGGCTCCAGGACCAGACGGTGTGTCCCCATCCTGCCTGAGAGTCTGCGCTGACCAGCTGGCCCCCATCTTCACACAGATCTTCAACCGATCCCTGGAGCTCTGTGAAGTCCCCTCTTGCTTCAAACGCTCCACCATCATCCCTGTCCCCAAAAAACCCTGCATCACTGGACTAAATGACTACAGACCCGTCGCCCTGACATCTGTGGTCATGAAGTCGTTTCAGAGACTGGTGTTGACCCACCTGAAGGACATCACAGGACCCCTGCTGGACCCCCTGCTGTTTGCTTACAGGGCAAACAGGTCAGCGGATGATGCAGTCAACATGGGGCTGCACTACATCCTGCACCACCTCGACTCTCCAGGGACCTATGCCAGGATCCTGTTTGTGGACTTCAGCTCGGCCTTCAACACCATCATCCCTGAAATCCTCCACCAGAAGCTGTCCCAGCTCGCTGTGCCAGTCTCCACCTGTCAGTGGATTACCAACTTCCTGAAGTTTGCAGACGACACAACTGTCATCGGACTGATCCGGGACGGGGACAAGTCTGCATACAGACAGGAGGTAGATCAGCTGGTCCTTTGGTATGGTCAGAACCACCTGGAGCTGAACCCGCTCAAGACTGTGGAGATGACAGTGGACTTCAGGAGGGCCCCCCCCACTTATCATCAAGGACAGCACTGTGTCTACTGTGGACACGTTCAGGTTTCTGGGATCCACAGTCTCACAGGACTTAAGTGGACCCCCACATAGACACCGTCCATAAAAAGGCGCAGCAGAGGCTGTACTTCCTGCAACAGCTCAGGAAGTTTTTTTTTTTTTTTTTCTTTTTTTGCTCTGAGATATCTATTTTGTTTAAAGTATGCTTAGTCTTTATTATGCCTCAAAGTTGATGTTCTTTTATCACAGTCTCATTGCTGGCAGCCTCTGATGTGTTGAACTGAGTGCAGCCTGTACATGCACAGATTTATGGTACATAATGTTTTGTTATGGACATACAAATCTACATTTTGGACAGTAAGATGTATTCTGTGTCATGTATGAGGGATCTAGATAAAGAAGGTATTGCAGCTGAAGTTTGTTATTTGTATGTTGTACTGAACTGTTTGTTGGTGTGTTCAAAATTGAAAAGTTAAGAAAAAATATTGTTTTAAAAAATGTTTACTGCCATTTAGCTAAAAATATTGGGACATGATATTTGCCCCATATTACCCAGCAGCACTACCGACCATCATCATCATCAATCTAGGGGGTCAAAATGCTCTGTTCCTTACCAAAGAGGCTTTCTTAATTTCCTCCTCAGTACTCATAATGCTTTTCAAAGTCCTGCGGGCATTCCAGTGCTCTTTATCATGCCAAAAAAGCGAGGAGGCCCCCAGAGGAGGTGTGGGGGAGGAAATTTAGCAGCATCCTGCACAGAGATCAACAAATATCTTCCCTTAAAACTATTAGTAAGCGCATGCTGCAGGTCACTTAACTGCTGTGAAATTGCATCACAGTTATACCGCGATTTTATACCAGCATGGAGCGAAACCAAAAGCAACCTCAGAGTCCTCTAGTATTCAGCCAAGTGTTCTGCACTTAGACTGTTAACCTTTATGTATAACTTGTGATTTTAATAGCAAAACTTACTTGTATGGAGAGATAGATGATCCATGCATAGAAAAGTGCTCCACAATAGCAGACCACCATGAAGAAGGGCACAGCACAGGAAGAACTGAAGGAGGAGTTGTACGCACTCGTGCATTAACTGGACAGAAACCTTTCTTCTGTGGAAACAAGGGACTCCACTGAGCTGTTAAAGGCCAGTAACAGGAGATCCCGCTGTGAAAATAGAAAGTGAAAACTGACGTAGCTTCAGAAAAAGATTGAAAGGAATAGACGTCTTCTATTATCTTCATTTCATGTCTCCCCCAAGATTTGAGTGGGAGAGACGACAACAAAGGAAAGTGATGATTAGGAAAGTGTGAATTTGCAGGAGAAAACTGGCAAGTATCCCTGGAGGGTTGACTAATTTTACACATTTTCACACCTGAGGATCCTCGATCTGATGACAGAGATTGTAAGAGGATACTAAGATAAGTTCGACAGCCTGTTTCCCTCCTACGCCTGTCAGCTAGTCCTGTCAGTCTGGTCATCAACAGTGCCTTGGCACCCTTTGTTGCCCTCCACAAGAGGACCTTCAATCTGTTTGCCCTTTGAGTACCTCTGTCCGCTGTTTTTGGTCACTAGTGGGTGTGAAATGTAGTGCATTTTGGGGATTTTTATGTGTCCAGATAGAATCAATGCCAAAGCATGTAACAATGCAGAATGGGCCAATCTGTTGCCAATATAACACCAACGCTCACCAACTGGGACCCATCATTTCTCACACAGTTGATTCAGACACAAAGAAACGATAAAAATGGCTCTTGATGATAATTGGAGAGGAGCAAAAGAAGCATCAAATGGTGTGTTGGAAAAGGTTGTGGGCTGGTAAATGATTAGCTTAAAGTATTTAATGAAAGAACAGTTTGAAATGATTGTAATTTATAAACAAAGTCTTTTAAAATGATGAACATGTTGTGATGCAGGTTAGCGAAAAGTTAACAAGGCAACTGGCTTTGGGAAATAGAAAAAACGGTTAAATGTATTAGAAGCAAATACATTACTAAAAAAGGGCATTATTAAATACATGAGTGTTTAACTCTTGGTTAATGAATAATGATGCAACATCCTCAATTTTGTACCATTGTAGCCAGTAGAGTTTTCACTCCCTAACCAGCTGAGATGCTGCGAGGTGGGCTACTCTACTTAATCTGAGCAAAACGGATGTGTCTCCTAAAAAGGTCAAAACCTGTATCAGATGAGTAATGATGTTATGATTGTTATAGAATAGTGGACACAATTGCTCTATGTTAATGTATACGTTTTTAAAACTCTTTAAATCAGGATGCCATCAGCAGTTCTGGCTACATGAATAAGTCAAAGCAGCAACTAGTTGCTGGACAAAACCATGTCAGTATTTATATTGGTGATTTAAAAAAAAATCAAATTAAACTTTCCATGAGAATTTAAAATATATAATATTCTACAAAATATCTATGAAGCTCAAAACACCAAACAAAATAAAAGATGAAAAAAAATCTTCTATCTCTAAGTCAGATTTTTGATTTTTGAAACTGTTTATCTGGAATACGTCCATAACCTAAAATGCATCCGTGCATCACAATGTTGCATATTAGTTTTTCAAAGCAGAGTTGCAAAAATCACACGAGGAATGATGAAAAAGAGAAAAGGAATGAGGAAATATGTTTAAAGAAGGGATCCATATATCTATCATCTGCCCTTTTTACAGACGAATAATGTGGCAAGGACAGATGGCAGTTACAGGTGTTCATCTGTTTTGTCACATGAACTGAATACGAGTATTACAGTTCTCTCCATTGGTTTGGCTCATTTCTTGAAACAGAAATTACATTCTCAAAATAACATGGAGAAACCTCAAAACCACCTGGCAATTGTTCACAACATACATCAAATCAATGTCTCAGTACATCTTTGCAAATGATTAAGTACAGGTAGCCTACTGTTAGCACTGCAGGCTACATATAATTTTCCTTGTTTTTTGTTTATGTGTTCATATTACAGTATATCATGCTGTAGACATTTTCTTTTCAATCTGATGTATGGAAGTTACTTTATGTGCGTGAAAACAGTTTTTTCTAATTGCTAACACAATAAAATGACATGCATAGCACAATTATTTAAAATGGCACTTAAAGAGCGAAACCTATTCTCAAGTCTCCAAAACTCTTAACACATTTTCTACTTTACATACATTTTGCAATTCAAAATAACACTTTTCACTGTAAATGCACTGAACATGGTTCTCTGCATAAGACACAACAATCCAACCTAAAGTCACGTTAACCATTTCCAAACACTGCTGCCTAATTATTTTTTCCTGCCTCTTTTTTTGCTTATATTTTTTCCTGCGGTTTTCTTTTTCAGTTTACTTTTTTTTGCAAGCATATTTTGTTGACTCCAATGTAAATATATCTGCTGTGCATATGCTTCACTGACTTGATTGGTGAAAAATAGAAAAATAAATGTTTCCACAGCATGTGTGTGTGTCTGCAAATATTTCTGTGCTTGTGAACAATCTGAAGAAATTTCTACAGCTTAAACTCTTTTAGCATTATGGCAAAGCAGACTAAAGATGAGAGTGCTTTTCATTCTGCCCAACAGAGTGTAGTTGGTTAGACAAAAATCTGGTCATGTGAATGAAGTGTGTGCCATTTGGTGCTAAACTTTGATTTTGATAATGCTTTATGTACTATTGGTTACATTGCTTCATTTTGCAGGACATATGAGGTGTTTTGCAGTTTGGGTGTGTGGTTTTGTGAACTGTGTTACAGTAAGTATTTTGAAAAAAACAGCCTAGTTTGCAAAATGGTGTTTTAGCAAAACTCTAATAAAGGCTACAGTTTCCTTAGCAGTATGAGTGCAATGTGTGAAGTCAAACCGTGGAGGCTACTCTCACCGTAAAATCCTATTTCTTTTTTCCAGTTTTACACAATTGTACTCTGTTAGCCACACAAAAAAAACCAAACCAAAACAAAAAAAAGAGTAACCATTGTCAATGTAGGACTGGGCTAAGACTGAGAGGTGGACATGAGGGATTTTTCAGTGGTCCTCTGCCATAGTGACAAAACATCTAAACATTTTGACCTGCAGTGCTCACACAATGCCAAAGGGACGATGCACTTTGGAGGCACTGACTGTTTATATGAGAGAGGAATTTAGTTTTGACACGAGTGAAGTGTTTTGGGAGAGATATGAGCTTTAGCAGGTGAACCATGGTGTTGTGCTGAAGCATCCAGGTTAATTTGGTGAAAGCAACAAGAGTGTTTAGAACGTCTGCTCTGTTTCAAGACATGAGTCAAAGCCATTGAGAAGGATCTTTGCATTTTGGAGGCACTGACTATTTCTATGGGAAAGGAATTTAGTTTTGAAGCATGAATGAACTGTTTTGACAGAGATATGAGCTTTTGCAAGTGAGCTATGGTGTTGTGCCGAACTGTAAGTAATTTATATTTCAGACTTTAGTGTGGGCATCATCCCTGATTTTCATGACTGATGCATCTCTAGGTTTATGAGACTGCAAACATCTTTTCCTTTGAAATATTGGGTGAAGCAACTTCAGTTTGTTAGGGTGTTACCACCTGATCACTGCTCAGCTGTGGGCCCGTTCTAACAGCTCTTTGTGTAAATGTCATATGTGACATATAATCATCTGTAAATACTAACCACCATCTGCACTGTAAGTATTCAGTATATATTCAGCTGTCCTGTGCAATACATTCCCGAATACAATAGAAATATTAAGAACCAGAAATAGGACTATTTTCATTTTTAATATTTATCCTCTACCTCATATTAGAGCAATTATAGTTTCAATTGCGTTGTCCGGTAGGATTTTACTTCATCTTGTATATATCTTGTACATTTAAAGTCTTCTTACAACCTTTTTTACTTATACTATTTTTGTATTACCTTTCTTCTTAAATTAACTATCTATCACACTGAAAAGGAGAAGCTCTCCAATCTCGTTTTACATCCTGTATAATGACAAAGGCCAGTCTGATTCTGATTCTGTATGCACAAATAAGCACTTTATATATTTTAATGAGATACAGACAGTAACTGTGTTTTGTTTCTTAATTTTACCCGATAAAAAACACCTGCCAGCAAGAACATCCTGCAGTCTGCTTAACAATAAACACATGGACCATTCACCGCCACAAAAAAATTAAAAATTATTTATTTATTATTCTGCTGTATTTAGTAAAACACTGTATTTTACAAACATAAATACTTTGTTGTAAGACCACTGGAAATGTTGTTAAAGTTTTTACATGTTCATAGCAGTGTATTAAATCAAATCTGCGTTTCCCAGAGACTGTCTTTGTACTGGGGTGGTAGAAAAACCCACTGGAGTGGTCCTGACTGACTTAGTTCCTACATTTTTGATATAAGTATTGTGAGTTTCTGCTCATTCGCCAGTCTTTATCTACAAAGACACCCAAACTCCATTATGTGCAGTTTGAGTGTCACAAATACATAAAGCATCGTTTTAATAGTTCATTGTAATAGCGAGGTGCATTAAGGCTTTCAACGTTGATGATTTAGTGGGTTGCAGGCACCACCCTACAAGTGTGGGACAGTGAAAGAGAAAGTTTCAAAAAAAGTTAAAACAACCACACAAAGCATCTTATTTGACATCGGATGCCCCTCCAAAACTGGTACATTTACTGGATTATATGTGTCCAGATCAGTTGAAGGGTGGAAATAATTGACGTAAGAAAAGAGTTTTGTATTCTGGTAATGATGCTGCTAGTGATTTGTTAGATTTGAAATTAACTGTTTTTTTTAGTGGTGAATTACCCAGAACAGAAAACATGAAGCTTAGAAATGATGCATTATATTTTCTGTATTTTTCATAAAAGTCATACTCAAAATTTTGTAAATCATCACGTCGAACACTTTTTTTTTTTAATCCACTCAGTATAATGTCTTTTTTTTTAATAGTCACATCTTCATTAGTAATCTCTGTTCTACTCTGCTGCAAATTCTATATAACAGGTGCGTTCAAAGAACAAACAAACAAACAAATATCATTTGGGTGATATGAGCTTTGGAGCAATCCTAACATGGTGGAAAGGATATACATGTGATTCAACCGAGGAGGGGGAAGACAGTTTTTGAGAAAGCTAAGATGAAGGGGGGCTGAAGTTTGAGGTTCACGTGCTGTTGTCCATGAGAGATCAGTCCTTTACCAGGAGGGAACAAGACCAGTGAGAAAACAAACACTCTTAAATTTTAGTGTATCCTAAGACAACTGACGAACATTTAATAAATAACAACCAAATATAAGATGTATGGCTGTCACTCCTCGTAAAAAATGTGAGTTTCCTTCAATCTGTTCCAAAACGTCTCCACAAACTTACTTGTGTTTCTCTTTTTGATCATGAGTCAGAAGTTTGTCGTCACTGTTGGCACTCACTTTTGTCATGCTCAAATTTTATGCAAAATTTGTCAAACTTTTTTTTTTATCAGTGGAAACCACTTGTGCTCTCAGTCCCATACCGAGTTGTCCATCCCAAAGAACAATTCGTTCAAGCTGTTGAATGTTTTCAGTTTTTCAAGTTTTTGATGTGCATGGGTGTCCAGGACGTGCATCGTCTTTCACGTCCTCTCTGCCCTCGCAAATGTTTTGTGCCTTTTAGACACAAGTGCACATGACATGCAGTGTTCCCCATACACATCACTTGATGAACAAAGAGATCTACCTGCTGTTTTGTACAAATTTACCACAAATTTCAAGTGAATGCATTGGCCACCTTTTAAGCAAATCATTTCCTGATACCTTCGCAAAAACAGGTGCACTTCAATCAGTAGCTAGCAGTGATCTATAGTTGTTACTTCATTGTGTGTGAATACCTTTATTTCACCTATAACACTTGTGACTGTGAACCACAGGGTTTTATCCTCATAAGCACAGTTCTAACCTGATTGTAGCTATCATATTTGTATGACTTTCTCCGTGGTGGTATAGGTGAGAACAAAAAGAAATCTAAAATGTAATATTTGGGTAAAAAGTGTGATGCCTGAGCCAAAATGTTTGAGAATCTCTGACTTCTTCTTTTCATGACACAATTTTTCCTAAAGTTTTGAGAATTATATGTAATTTTGTTGAAAAGTGACTGTTTCTATTGGAAAATATGCCCACAGATAACACATTTTTCTATTGTATATGCATTTCAAAAGGAGTTTGGGGTAACTCTGAATTAATACCATCTAAACTGCATGACCAGTAAATGTTCGCAATGTAAAATGTATAATTACTGCACTGGCCTAGTACAACTTGCACTTGCATGCTGTTAAAATTGGGACACTTGAACAGAAGAAATTATTCACACTTTTGTCTCTTAAGTCTGAGATTTAAGGTGCATCACTGACCGCAAGGTACAAGCACTCATGGGGCCAGTGTTTTAAACATCATGATCTTCTTTAGATGATAACATCATCACTGTTTAGTCCAGCCCTCTATCATCAGATTACTACTTTTCATCGGAAATGTTATTAATTTATAAATTATGATTAACAATGTATTTTTTGAATAAGTAAACACTGTGTCATTGTTACTGGCATTATACCAGTTTTTAAAATGAGTAAAAAATATATGGCATTAAACTATCAATATTTTTACAAAGATTGAAGCAAATCAGTAGATGCCTGAGCCATTATTTTATTATCAGCTTGCATGCTACACACTGTATTGTAGTCACATGTGCCCTTGGTTCTGTCTTTATTCGATACTTTTATCAAAAAAGTGTAAACTACTTTGCTGTATGCCCTGGGCCTTTAACGCAGCATTGTGAAGGAAAAGACATATTGAATTGTACTTAACCTCATTGTGATTTCCTTGCACTCTTATCAACTCCCAAGTTTGGCCTTTACAGTATACATGTTTCTGAGGGAAAAGCCTGCAGCAGGCTAATGCACTGTGGGGTGTGCCAGATGGGGGTAGCTTCACCTGACTTCACTCTGCTCTAATGAATATGTGAGGAGCACAGTCTATTAGGCTGCTTAGATAATAATGTGTATTTCTCTAAATGCATTAATCAGTGTTCAGTAATCATAGAAGGTGAGTTATGTCAGGGTTTATTGTTATTGGGGTAGTCACAACTGTCATCTAAGAGTGCTGGACTTCAGGATCATTTTTACTGCAAAAAAAAACAAAAAACACCAGTGTTTTCAGTCAGAGTGACTTAGGAGTTAATAGATAGATAGATAGATAGATACTTTAATAATCCTTCACAGGAAATTACATGGCTCTCATGCAAGTAGAAAGGGATTTAAAAAAAGTCTGAGACAACAAAAGCTGGCAGGTATAACTTAATGGCCCAGTGTCGTCTTTAGGGAAACACTGATTCTGGAAGCAACTCTGCAATAGATGTTTTAGAAAATTCAAACATGCTCAGTTTGTCGTGATATTTAAGAGATAATGGTTTAATCATAATCCAAAGTATTTGGATTCGTGTTTAACTTTTTTGAGCATTAGTGTTGTTTATTAAATCACTTTTTTTCTATTAATGGAAACAGTTAACCAATCAAAAGTAGTCTCTTTGTCTTGGATATCGAGTGTTTTAGTACATTTTTTTCTCCAGAATTTATCCTACCACGCTGCACAGGTGAGTGAGCAGAGTGTCACTGTGAAGCACAATTTTACAGTTGACCTTGGTCCTTCTCCCCTCATTTTTGGTTGTTACAGAGAGCCCCTAGTGTTGTGAGTGTGACTTCATGTGGAGCGACTCTCTGACAGTTTGGTAAACAGCCAGGAAGTGAAGCGAAGAGGCTGTTATTCTGGCACTTTGTTCAGTCTTTGCTGGGCTTCATTGGACTCAGCAATGGCTTCTCGTGACTAATACTGGCAGAAGAAATATAGCACTGCTGGGCAGTGTGCAGAACTTTGACTCTTTACCAGTATTTTGATATCCCTCCCTGAAGTTCATACATACATACAGTGCCCAGCATAAATGACTACACCCCCTATTAAAAATAATGTATTAGTCAACATCTAAATGAACAAAAGAACAATTTCCAAAGATTTGACAAAGCTGAGTTTAACATAACATTTTTTTTTACCATAAGATGAAAATAAGGGTAATATGATCACTAAAATGTAGGTTTTTGTGTGCAACTTAAAAAAAATGTTGTTTGCAATCAATGGCCCACATTCAAGGTAGTATTTTGTGGTATAGTATGCCATAGAAAATGTTGATTTTAAAGGGAAACTAAAGGTTTTATATGTATACATATATCTATCTATATATATACACACACACACATATATATATATATATATATATACATATATATATATATGTATATGTGTGTATATATGTATATGTGTGTATATATATGTATGTGTGTATATATGTATATGTGTGTATATATATGTATGTGTGTATATATGTATGTGTGTATATATATATATATATATATATATATATATATATATATATATATATATGTATATATATATATGTATATATAAAAAATATACAGTGCCATGAAACAGTATTTGCCTCCTTCCTGATTTATTACTTTTTTGCATATTTGTCACACTGAAATGTTTCAGATCATCACACAAATTTTAACATTATACAAAGATAACCTGAGTAAAACAAAATGCAGTTTTTAAATGGTGATTTATTTATTAAGTAAAAAAAAGCTCTCCAAACCTACATGACCCTACGTGAAAAAGTAATTGTTCCCCCCTTGTTAAATCATGAGTTAACTGTGATAAATCACATTTTTTTGAAAGCTGAGTTCAATTTCACTGACCACGGCCAGACCTGATTACTGCAGACCTGTTGAATTAAGAAATCACTTAAACAGAACCTGTCTGACAGTGAAGTAGGCTGCAAGATCTCCAAAAGAAACACATCATGCCACGATCCAAAGAAATTCAAGAACAAATGACAAAGTGACTGAAATCTATCAGTCTATTACAAAGCCATTTCAAAGGCTTTAGGACTCCAGTGAGCCACGGTCAGAGCCATTATCCACAAATGGAGAAAACTGGGAACAGTGGTGAACCTTCCCAGGAGAGGTCGGCCTACCAAAATTACACCAAGAGCACAACGACAACTCATCCAGGAGGTCAAAAAGAACCCAGAACAACATCTAAAGAACTGCAGGCCTCACCTGCCTCAGTTAAGGTCAGAGTTCATGACTCAACAATAAGAAAGAGACTGAGCAAAGATGGCATCATGGGAGAGCTCCAAGGCCAAAACCACTACTGACCAAAAAGAACACAAAGGCTCGTCTCACATTTGCCAAAAAACATCTTGATGATCCCCAAGATCAACTGGTGCAAGGATCTTTTTGTTACTCAACCAATGGTGAAAAATGAGGCTCTTTTTGGCCAGTTTCAGGAGTGGATCAGAAGAACTTTTTCAGGTGGCCTATGCTTGTTCTTATCTGATACAAAATTTTTGTGAATAAGGGTTGTCAGAGCTTAAAAAACATCTTTGAAGGAAAACTAGCATATAGAACAGCACCTTCTAGCTGTGAATGGCCATATTGTGAAACATGCTTTATTCCAAAATTCTCTGTTCAAGATAAATTGACACATCTGTGTTAAGTTTGTTTTGTCCTTAAAAAAAAAAAGAAGTCCGTTATGAAATATTTGTGGAAGATTCTGTCACATTTTATGCAAATTTCACTAATGACACTTTTTTGCAGTGTAGCTGTGTTCACCCGAAACCCTCAACCTTTCCTAGCTTGGTCAGTAAAATAAGTCACGTGTCAACTTGCCCTGTTCAGAGTCACATTGTAAGCTGTAATATTTACACCTCAGTGATGTTTTATCTTACTGTGAGCATCGCAGAGGCAAATGGAGGAACTAGATGACCCCTGCTTTATTCCATCTTCAGAGGCGGAGCTTGGGGAGCCAGCGAGGGAGTGCAGCACTGTGTGTTTTTACACACTCATCACTCTCTCACACTCCAGCTTAGAGAACTTTGAGACATTTGTTAAGGAATGAAGAGTTTTTAGTCCCCAGTCAAATTGAATGTGTGTGTTATGCATTTAACTCATGACCAGGCAGCTTAGTCATTGTTTTTGTTGTAGATGGAATCAGTCTGGAGGGGATGGTGGTGCACAGAGCTGAATGCAGACCAGTCGCCAATGACAACTATATGAAGCTGAAGAAGTGAGTCTCAATTTAATTTTTTTTGGTCCATCAGGCTGCAGTTTGAAGACACTGTTTTTTTAATGGAGGGAACTTGAATTGTTTTGTGCCTTTCTGACAAAGCACAACAAAATGGAGCTAAAAAAAATTATTTAAGTACACTTTCTTTAGAAATACTCATGGGTTTTGGATTTTAGACAACATACTATATCTCAGATATGTTTATAGAATTAAGTCCGTGCTGTAGTAGAAAAACTGTAGAAAAACTTCCATTCAGTTAACACCACCACCGCCACCTAAAACAGATATTTAATTTTAAATGAAAGAATGTGCAGTGCATCATATTTGGAAATACACACAGTATGTTAGCATAGTGTGTTTATTTTATTTTTTTAATTAACCTTTATTTAACCAGATAAATTAAACATTGAGATCAAGATGTCTTTCACAAGGGTGACCTGGCCAAGAGGTCAGCAGCTCACATCATGAAAAAACATGTTGAAAAGTGACATTATACAGTAAGTTAGAATAGACATTTTCTGTGATTGCAAGGTGTCTTGCAATGAACATAAATAACAATGTTTGCATATGTTAGTGCATATTAGTGAATGTAAAGACATGCACAACTGCACACACTAATGCATCAACCAGTCAGAGCCTCTTACGCTCTGTGTAACTGTATTTGAATCAGTTTGACAGCCCCCTGGATGACAAAATACGCTTATGTTTTGTTAATAACTACCAGCAGAAGCAGAGAAGTCTGTTTGTTTACAGGGGGGAAATGCTGCAGTTGCCAATGTGTGAACATAAACCACTTGAGTCCACTCTGCCTTTTTTCAGTGGTTTCTGTCTCCTTTTCATTGGAATCTGGATTTCAGCTAGTTAGTGGATGGCATTGCTATAGCAACAGTATCACTGTGGCAGATGCACTGCTTGAATATAACCCAAGGCAAACACACAACATACTTGGCTTTGGTGTCTTTGTATCATTTTAGACGTACATACAAATACTATCATGTTTAATATGTTATGTAATACATGCCTACATATATACATACATATGTACATTCATATCAGTGTATGTGTGGGTTACTGTTAATGTTTTTTTGTATTTGATCGATATGATTATTTTAGCAACAAATTTTCTGCTTCAAATAAAGCATCATAACCTTTTATGAGGCAGTGTGCCATTGTATTAGGACATATTACCTGCTACAGGAAAGCACTTTGATAGCTGACGTGCAGAACATGTTTCACTTTGTCTGCATTAACATTCTTTTAAGACATAGCTCATTTTACCATTTTTTTCACATCATGTGGCAGTAATTGTCCTTTCAAGTACCGTGAGGTGTTGTGGATTTTAAATTAAACCTATTTTAGATACCTTTTATATCCTTAACCTTTCTTCTCTTTTCTCCCATTTGGATCAAAGCTGATAAATCTCTCCATCATGGCATGATATGCCGGACATTATGTGGACATGGCAGAGCCAAATGTGTGTGTGTGTGTGTGTGTGTCCATGTTCAATTTAAGAAGAGTTTTGCTACAGCAGATTTTCTCTGTTGATAAAGTGATCCTTATTTTCACCCTAAAGCTCAGGCACATGTGTCTGTTACAAATAAACGACAGCCAATGCCTTCAGATGGACACGGCTGAATTAATGTTGTGTAATCATGGGGGATGATGTGTGCATTTCTCAGTCAGTTGTGGTTAGACATATATCTTACATCTGGATTGTACATTTGGCAGCTTAATTTGTGCATACCTTTTCAGCATGAGTCATTATCTGTGCAGACCTGTACGCTTTTCAGTGTAATGAAAATGGAAAAATGAAAACAAAGTCACAAACGGAGAGAAGAGTATCTCTGGGCAGAGCAGGTTCTCATACCTGCAGTTTGTTTTACCTTCAGGTATTGACCGCTACCTTCATGTAAATGGAGAGGACAAGTTTTGACTTTGACAAAATTTACCATGGCAAACCATTTCTGCTTTGTTTTTATTTCAGATTGCAAATCAGAGAGTCCACCAAGCCTCAGCGTGTGTCGCAGCAGCTGGAGAGAGCAATTAGCACCATTTTTAAGCCTGTGGCCAACCACGACTTTAATGTAAGAACCTGGAAGTGCACACACTCTTAGCTCCTGCCTCTGTCCCTAAAGACACACTGAACCGCCCGCTCATATTCTGAGCAGGTAAAATCGTTTCGGCTTGAAGCTTTGCAAGATGGATCTGCCTGATGACACCGTATGTTTGTGTCTGTATTATTGTGTCACAATGGACTCTGGTAGAAATTCATAAACACCAGTGTTGTGTATTCATAATTTCAGCTGATCAGGCTCTAAGGCTGCTTCAGTGACAGAGGTTTGAAGACATAAGCCGGTTTGAAGCATACCTGGATACCCTGGGTCTTGTTTGTGGTTTTTGTGTTTGCAAACCTCAAGCTCTGGTAAACAGGAGAAAGTAACTAAGGGTAATGAACTATGTGACAAAATATATCACCTTGCATCACTGTAATTGAACAGCTTTTCTGTTTAGTTTTTAAAACCAGCATTCTTACTTGAGTCATTTCTGTGGGAAGTGTTGTACTTAATTACATTTTACATAATATATGAGTATGAAAAAAGCAACAAGCTGAATCAATCGGTTTTTCCATACATGGGGCAGTACATAATGCTACATTTTTGCATATGTACAATTATATTTTACCTTTTATGGTGCATTAAGCATAAACTTGGTGAAGTGTTAGGCAGACCTTAACTTCATTTTTTGTTCATTTTATTCCTTAAACTCAGATTTATGTCTGTTTGATGCAGGTTTCCTAATCCAAGTGTTTGCCACAGTAAAATTCAGGATTTGAATTTGGGTACAGTAGTAGCTTGCTTTTTTTACAATGAAAAAATGGGTACATAAATTATTTAATCTAAAATGAGTTTGGAAATATTGGATACCAGCAGAAAGTCAATATCATCCATCCCTAACACTCAAGTCACAATCAAGACAGTGAAAACTAAAATGACACTGCTTCAATTCTCATTACCTAATGTTTTTAAGGCAGAATATCATCAGGTTTGATCACATGTCGAAGACAACAGGGGATGCAAAAATACATTTACATTCAATTTGAATGATTCAATAAATGTATGAAAGACCTGTTTATTTTTTGGCATTCTGTAATCATTTAGGGAAAACTGTGTGCTCGTGTGTAACTGTCTCACAGACTTACACAGATGTCTTTTATAACCAATGTCATATTTATCAGGACAAAATGCCACTTTGTGGTTATAATATCCTGTTTGGATCATTTGTAATTCTAAACAATACTACTGTATACTGATACAGTTAGGTGGTTTTAGATCACCATCAAAATCCATCACTTGTTCCTTAAGCCATGACCACTATTCACTATAAATTTTATCACAACTTTTGAGAACTTTTTGAGTTGTCTTGCTGACAGACAGACAGACAGAAGAAGGGCAGACTGACAAACACTAACAGAAGGATAACCTCCTTGGCAAAGGTAATTGAGTACTATTACTTAGGAAGATTTGTGGAGTACTACTTTTACTTGTAGCTGAGAGGAATTTTATCAATGTAACTTCTTTTACTTGAGTACATTTTTGTGTAATCCCTGTAGCCTTGATTATGCAAAATGCTCATACAATAAACTTTAAAACTTTGTATGTAAGAAATATGCATTAAAATTAATCAAATGTCAAATTTACAGATATAACTCCATCTGTAAAGTTGCTGTTTGATTAATTTTAGGAGCTAAAATTTAGAAAACATGGAGAAGTGAAGATTGTGAACACTGAGGTTTTCACTATAATTGTTTTTAGGAGTCATTTTCTTCTTTATCACTCTTCTTTATTATTATTCTATATTTTCCCCAGTTGGAGTACGAAAAGAGGAGGAAGTCGGAGGGGAAGATGGTGCGGGCTGAGCGGCAGGTGGTGTTGGACATGCTCTTTTCTGCTTTTGAGAAGCACCAGTATTATAACATTAAGGACTTGGTGGACATAACCAAACAGCCAGTGGTGAGCATCACCTAAAGCGCGCACGCACACATTATAGCTGGAAGACCAAAAAACAATACACCTGCCCACCATCCACCTTCCTTTGTTAAATTTGAACAAGTCGCCCACAGACTGACGTTCATGCCTGTTCACACTATCTTTGTGGCTGAAATTTGGGCCAGCATGCACATGAGCACACACACACACGCTCATGCACACACAAACATTGGTTAAATCGATACAGCGCAGTGGATCTGTTCCAGCTCGCAGAGAACAGCATTGTGTAGGTGCTGATTAGACCTTGAGGTCCTCCTCTCCCTCTGATTGCATCTGATTGCATAACCATCGGCTGAGTAGGAGTCAAACGCCGCAATACACTCCACACCATCATTTCTCTCCTAAAGCACTTGGCTAACACTCAATTCTACTGAACTGAAGTAACCGAAATGCTCATTATGAAAAATCTCCCAGCACATCAGTTATTCACTGGCCACAGTAAGCAAGATGCTGTCAGCTCAACTGAGACACCCAGTGGATGTTTGGAAGTATGGTCCCACACAGAGCACCGCGGACTGTGCTCCTGCTCAAAGAAATGAGATTTGGTCATGTTATTACCCCTTATAGAGTATTCTGTACTTTGACTTGAGAAATAACTCACGATCATAAGAAAGGTGATGGTCGTGTGTGTAAAAACTAAGAATGAATTCATGCCTTTTATAATATGATATAATGTTTCTAAACATTATATCATATTTTTCAAAAACCTTTTCACAGAGAAGAGATGATAAGTTTTTGAGCTGGGCAATTAATCAACTCCAATTCCAGCCTCCCACAATTCTGACAATGAAAGAATTAAGAAGAAATGTCATTGTGCCACATGACATGCAGGACTTGTTTTGTCTTTTTTTTCCCCTACCTGTCATTATTTTTAGATATTTACCTCTGCCAAGGAGGTTATGTTTTTGCCGGTGTATGTTTGTTTGTTTGTTTGTTAGCAAGATTACATAAAAACTACAGGATGGATTTTGCTGAAATTTTCAGGAGGTGTAGGTAATGGCCCGACTTAAAAATGATTAGATTTTGGTGGTGATCCAGATAACTGCCATGAGCAAACGATCATTTTTGCTCAATAACCAGCTAATAATGTTAACAGCATGATTCTGAGTGCTAGGTGTGGGTTTTCAGGGTCATAAATCATATTATGATGGTAACTTATACTTATAGATGCAACAGCAGTATGTGAGCTACCTTGGTTTGCGCTCTCTAGTTGTATTTTCAATTATTGCTTGTCCCGTAATGTTAGATATGACCTCAATATCTAGTACAATTATTGAATGTACATAGAATGAATGTATATAGATATGTTTGAAAGTACTGACAGCATAAATCTAAAACAGCTGTTACACAGATGCAGTTATAACTTATGGCTTTACATATTCCCAAGCGGCACCAAGCCCTGTTTTAGAGCACACCAGTGTGCCTTGCCAAATCATTTGGGAATCACTTCTCTGAACAGAAGTTCTTTGTTGATACACTACAGCTGAACAGCAACATGAGATTGCCAAAGATGTTTGGTCTAACTGTTTTTTATATCACTGCCATGTCAAATTCTTTCTGTCCTAATCTTTTTCCTAGACATACCTGAAAGAAATCATGAGAGAAATTGGCATTTATAACAGCAAGGGTGCTCACAAAAGCACCTGGGAGCTGAAGCCAGAGTACCGACACTACCAATTTGCAGAGGAAGAAGAGGAGATGCAGGCAGCCTAGGTCCAGGAACATTTCTCTGGTCCCGAGCTACCTGGGGTTTCCATGATGTGGTCTGGGCTTCAAAACGGTTCATGTGAAGTATCAATGTTTTTTCAGTGACTTAACACACATTTGATGTCTAATTGTCAAATCTATTCCTCTGTTCAGTGTTGGGTAGAGTAGAACGCTGTGTATTGTTTTTGAGTGAAACACATTAGAGCATTCAAATATGTAATAGCTTAATATTAATTTTTGTGTCTCTTTTTCTTGCACATCTGAACAGCCATGTGACTGACAAATCAACCTGATATGTAATTTTCAAGGAGAATAGTGATGTACCAAGGTATTCAAATATCACTTTCTCACATGGACTTTACTTCATGTCATGATGTTTAGACTTAAAGGTGACTGGGCTTTTCATGTTTTATTGAGAATAGGTTGAACACATGTTTTTGACCTCCTGATTTAGATGTTTAAGTTAGAGATTTGTAGATTTCAACTTACTCTGGAACTCAAATGAATAAAAAATTAATAAAATATCACTTTAAGAATGAGTATTTTCTGTGTGAGAGCAACAGTGTTGTGCTTCAATAGATAAAGACTTTAATGTTTGATCAAAAGAAGCAACAGTCAGACATTTCCAGGCATGGTTTAACCGTAACGTAGCAATGTAATAGTCATGTAACCATTTTTTAACATTTGAACAATGCAGTAAGTGCAGCTCATGTAAAACAGGACCATAAACACCTGTTTCACAAAGTTCCTCTATCATATGGTGTCAGAAAATTGAAGGTTCCTACACATATAAAAAAAAAAAGCACTCAAAGCCTTTTCAAGAAAGACCGGGGAAAAGTTTGTACTTAAGAACAAATTTCCATTAACATAGGTGTAGCATATCAAAGTTTTCACTATTATCTGCTAAAAAGCTGATTGGTTAAAAATGTTTTACAGAAACATTTGGTAAAATGATAAATTGCACAGCTTTATAAGAGAGGGAAAGTGACAGGGTTGAGGAAGAACGAGTGTGCATGTGATCTGAAAGTTTTTCAATGATTAGTGTACAAGTGTTGATGTGACAGTTTACCATCGGAGCTGTTTGCATACAAGTTCCAAGAATCTTCTCAGCATGCTCTTAAATTTACTTAAAAGCTCCTTGTAGTGTGTCTAAGCTTAAAGGTTTGGGAAAACCTAAGAGCAAGGCTGAGTAAGGCAATGACAAAACACGTTTATCTTTATGAGAAGGTGGAATTGATCCTGTTTGTAGGTATGACACATTCTTTCAAGAGCTGTGGTTAGTTGATTAAAAGTCATTCCCACTTGCCTTTTACGTTGACTGTTCTGCCTGTGCAGAGGCCTCAATCATTAATTAAGTGACCATGTGATGTAGATTACAATTAGAGAAACTCACAATGTGAGTCTCACTGGGGAGTCCAAAATGGTACAGTTATCGTTAGAATGATCCCTGCATAAAAACATAATAATTTCAATCCAAACTTCCATCAGTACTTTTTTTAAACAAAAGTGGTCCAAGCTCAAAAGCCAGTTGTTGCTGTCAGAGGTGTAGTTGTTTGCCTGATCACCGTCTCTCTTCCCTTCCTTTCCTTTTCTGCTTGAGGCACCTTTAGGCCTCTTGAAAGCCCTTCTCAATACTCCAGTTTTTCCACCTTGGGAGCTGTTTTAAGGGCCAAGATGTCCTGTGAAGAACTTCTTGTCCTAGAGTTACGTGAATTCTTAAAAAACCTTCCATTTCTCAGGACTGTGATGATTTTGTCACCAGGAGCAAGTCTGCTTGTAGAAGGGTTTGTGAATACTGGTGCTTTTATTTTTTGATACAAGCCAAAAGTAGACTTGATAAAAGGTGATAAACACTCTGCCGCACTTATTTTAATACAGTTTCAGAACCCTGAAATCGAGGGTTGGGATAAAAATGACAATGCAAAACTTTAAGCAATCATCCTGTGGATTGTTTTTCATGATTTTTATCGAGGTTAATCAGTCACTTTTTTTTCATTGAGAAAGTTGTCCCTTTACTCTAAATAAGTAATAACCGTAATAACTCCATTTGTGCATTAGTATAAACTTTTTTTCATTGGTTGGATGTTGAACAGTGCACGAGTTATTCAAAACCTCGTTTCTCCCCAACACAATACTTTGTGAATAATGCTGTGACTTCAGACTTTTCTGCTCCAGACCTTACACCAGGTAAAAACGTTTTTTTATGCAAACAGTACAAATTATACATTGAAAATGTGATGGGGTCTGACGGAATGAAGAGGATCTTGAAGGTCATTAAGTATTACACTTGACCCCTGTTGTACTGTTAATACTCGGCATCATCGAGAGCAGCTGACCAGGGTGAGGTGGGATCATCTGCTATGTGACCAGTATTCTAGAGGAGCCAGCCTTTTTCTCAGTGGGGAGATTCTT
Source organism: Cetoscarus ocellatus (assembly GCA_037902135.1). NCBI lineage: Eukaryota > Metazoa > Chordata > Actinopteri > Labriformes > Labridae > Cetoscarus > Cetoscarus ocellatus. The sequence goes on from JBAMNC010000671.1 coordinate 613,381, forward strand.
TGACAACTGAGGCTCAACTGTGTAGCTTCCCATCCATCCAGAGTTTGTTGGTTTGACCCCCAACTTCACCAACTTTCAAGTGTCTTTGGAACAAGATTTTTTTGGTGTGGAAAAACCCCAAAGAAACATTTCATTTAAAATATAACTTGGCAAAAATGCAGTGAAATAAAATGAATAGGTACATGTGCTTTTCAGACAGTGAAGTCATTTTCTTTCCTGGTTTGTGCAGCTACTTAAACCTGTTTGAAGGACTGTTCAGTTTACAGCAGAGCCACACATCACTCAGAAAGGAAGTGAGCAATCTGAAAACCTGAACCCCGCATGGGAGGAAAAAAAATGTCAAGAACCAAAAAAGGCCCTTTTGCCATCACTCTTACACCAATGTTCCCTTATTTCTTCATCATCCCAAAGAGCTGCTCGTTTATTTGTGGTCATAAAATAAATGAAAAAGTTCAGGTTTGCTATGGAAAATAAAAAACAGAGGTGGCTGTATTAGATTTTATTTTGAAACACTTTATTGATGTAACCTTTTACAGTGCAACCATGAAAACAAAGAGGTCTGGGGACTTAAATCTGTGTTTGTTGTTAAAACTGTTGCAGACAAAAGATATCACGTTGCTAAAAGAGATTTAGTCTTTTGATCTCCATCAAAAACCTGGCTATTCTGCACAAAAAAAATTACTCGCTGCAGAAGCCAGTGGGAAAAGGTAAAAACCACCACCAGCAACAGATCATGTTCGAGTTCCCGGTGTTGGGAATGGTGCAGTGGGGCATTATGTAAATGTTGAAGAACTTTTGAAATGATTTTGTTCAGGCATGATTCTAAACAGTGCACTGCCACGCTGTTCTTCGGGCCATTTGGAAAGAGGCAGCCAATTCAGAAGCAGATGTAGTTCCAGGTCGTTACTGTGAGAGAAAGAAAAAATCTGTGACTACACAAGAAAAAACTCTGGATTTTACAGCTAGATTGTGCCTTTTAAAGTCACACATACAAGAAGGGAATTACACATCAAAACAAAGAACATTATGGCAGATAAGTTTGTCTAAAAGAGGGATTCACAATCTTTCTCACTCTGGACCCTAATGATGTGTTTGTCCTCTCCCTGAGACCAAAACTCACAACATACCTACATAATCTCACTTACACAATTACACTAGATTGAACTTTATTAATCCCTTTGGGAAACTCCCTCAGGAAAATTAATATTCCAATTGCATTTTGAAAAGTAGATAAAGATAAATGAAAAAATAAATGCAAAAAAAAAGTAAAATAAATTAAAAAAAAAAAAAACACACAAACATGTCTACAGGCTGGCTACTTTTTTTTTAAATAATTGAAAAGACTGTCAACTTGACCAAATTATTCTGACAGGTATTGCAAAGTAGGATACTTTTTCATTGAATTAGCAGTTATTTTACTCTATTTTTTTATTTTAACCATAGGTGTATTCTATATGAAACTGTGATATTTTGTAGTGACTGTCCGTACATAGTCCATGAAATAAAAAACAGGTATAAGCTAATTCATTTCAATCTTGAAAGAAAAAAAACAGACTTATTGCACTTGAATGCTCATTGAGCTCTAAGTGGAAGCTAATATTGCTTTAAAACAAAACACCTGGAATTTGAAACAAACACAAAAAAGAACTTTGGCTAACATTTTCGAAGGCAGACAAAATGTGAGAAAATCCCCATTCAAATCCATTTTAATACTTTTAAAGCTTAGCATGGCCTTGCTTTCCTTATATCTTGCCCATATGCTGCAGATTATCATTCAATTTACATTTCTGCTAGACCTCTGGGGTGCTTAAAAAACTCCATGTGTGAATTTGCTCTCTGAATATATAGAAAAGCTCACCAAGTATTTTAAGAAGAAACTGAAACAACTTTTTTCAAACAGGCTCTAAACGTGAAGTAAATTAAGAGTTACAGCCCTGGTCAATGTTTCTCTTAGTTTTAAACACTTTTTTCCCCCATTGTTGTTCATTTAAAAAAACTGTAGGATAGACACTTCTGCATATTGTAGCTGAGTACTTACACATTTTTCCTCCACCAGACCATCTTTGAAGAAAATCATGTATGGTGTGATGCCGTCCTCACGGAAGTTCAGCAGTCCAACCATGCCCTCTGGGTTCATGGACTCCCCCGTGAAAAACTACAAAGATGCACAAGGACAGTTTCTTATGACTTGATCCCAATCATTTTTTTGTTCTTTGATCAGACAATACACAAACAGTCTCAATCTCTTGAACTTCACTATGATGGCAAATGCAATAACATCACAACATTAAGAGAAGCAGTGATAAGTGCTTTGCTAAGTTAGCAAGAAGCCTCAAGAATGAACTGTGTAGTTTAGGTTGATACACAGAAACTGTCCTGACAACTTAACACTAGGCAGTGGAAAAATACTGCGATGCTGAGTTTACACAGAATATAGTCAATGTTTCTTCTCTGCTCAGCTACCTGGTAGTTTGCGATGTTTTCGATAAGCTTCTTTACTTCCTTTTTGCAGCTTTCTTGGAATTCCTCTACTCTTCCTGGGTTGCTCTCTTCCAGCTTACTCTTCAGACTGGACACAGAAAACAACGTTTGGCTTTCCACCTCCATTGACCACTGATGCCACATACAGATCAGAAAATGAATTCAGTTACCTGAAGCATTCATACTCACTTCTTAACATAGTCTTTTAGGTAGCCCATGTATGACTTCTTGTTGAAACCCGTCTCCTGAAGGTTGTGGTTCAGGATGATGTCACAGCCAGAGACAGATGAATTTTCAGTGCCCTCACAAGTCTCCTCAGCTGAGGCGTTGGCACCGATTAAAGCCTCATCGAATTGTTCTGTCCTGGTGACCATCTAAAAATATTCCAAATAAAACATGCAAGGTCAAATAATCAAAAGAACATGCATTACAAAATTTTCTAAAATACACCAGTCTTTCTTCCTGGCTGTGATCTAAGAGGGTGAAGTGATCCCACAAGTCATTTCAGCTCAACTAAATGCGCCTCAGTTTTAACTCCAGATAGTATTCAACCAATCTTATTTGTTTAGCGCCAGTTCATAACAAGTGTTATCTTAAGGCACTTTACAATAGAGCAGGCTGGAGCCATACTCTTCACTTTATAAATACATGTTTATGCATACATACAAATACATATGATAAATGTATTTGCTTATACACATACATACATCCAGAGATGTATCCATCCATGCAGAGACAAAAGGTGCTAAAATCACATTTGTCTCTGCTGAATATGGACTTCAATCAATCTTTATTTGTATGGCACCATCTTGGTTGAACATAAATGTATTAAAAAGCTAAGCCCTTTGAGATGGGGCATCATTTTCAAGAGGGACCTCATGTCCATGTATATGGCTGTAAATATAGTTTCCGTGGATATATAATCAATACAACCATGGATAGAGTGATCGATCTAATCTTAAAATTAACATCTATAATGATTATAATCTGAAGAGGAATGGTGTTTAATATAGCAGCATCTAGCTGAACTACCATTAAATTGGGTTTAACTGGTCTAAAAATATAAATTTATGTTAAGTGATGTCATTTCTGTTGATGGTTGTTGAGCAGGACCATGCAGCAGGTTATCCATGACTGTCATGGTGATACTAATATCTGTGTGCTGTCTGCAGGAATACCATGTATTTAATTTGTTTGATCTCTCCAACATTAATATGAGGAACTGTAACAGTAATTATGGGGCTAAAGGAATGGCCACGTAGTTGTAATTGTAATTGTAATTATTGAAGCTTCATGAGTCCACAGCAGCAGGCGGTCAGCAGACCATTTCATCTCCATTAGAGGATACACTCTGATAGCACACTGAACAGTTGCTTCAAACATAAATGTTACATTCAACCCTACAATAATAAGGAGATACTGGGCAGACAGAAGACCCAGAACACTGTCTGTGGCTTTCTGTCACAACAAGGAGACTTTAAAACCACAGAAAGGCAGAATGGGGCGCTGAAGAAGTCATACTGCAGTACAAAGCTGATGGCAAGGGGGGTTTGGGTCCTGTGTTGAATATCCATGGTGGTGGGACCATTAACTGGTTGGCCATGTCAAGGGTGATGCACAGAAACAGGGTTTCCATTCTTTTCCAGAAATCATTTTCAAGGACTTTTTCACCCATTACAGTATTGGTGTGGGCAAATCTCAGGTTAATCTAGCCTTCTAAAAAACAAGATTAAAGCTTGATGACCAATATCTCTAGCTAACTCCACTGTATCACATTGAATTTAAGATTTATTTATTTCTAACTCTCGGGCATGAACATTGTCTGTTAGCTTTCTTTTTGGTCTGGCTTTTATGTAGTGTCTTACTATTATAAACTTATGGTTTATTCTTATTTTTTAAATCTTTATTTATTATGCTTTTTTATAAATAGATTTTGTTGATTTACTGTTTAGGTAGCCTGAATTTTATTTTGCCATTTTTTATTATTTCTTTTCGTCACCATTGTTTTGAGTTTTTATGTTTTATTCCTTAACTTGCATTATTTTATCTAGATTTTTACTTCATTTTCAATGTTTGATTTTAGTTCACTAACAAGGTAGAAGGAAGATGAATAATTTTACAGGACAATTCAAGCTTTCCAGGACATTTGCCTTTTTTCATCCATATGTTTTCCATGACTGAAAAACTGGTCAATCATTTTCCAGGACTTGAGGGAACCCTGAGGAAGGTGGAGGCTGGTCAGCGGCCTGCGTGCCGACCAGTTCACTGCATGAGCATCAACCAACACACCAGAAAGTGCAGTGATTTTATGTGATGCAGACGTCAAAGAGGAAAAACTGCATAAACCACTTAACATTTTGTTCTGACTTGCGGTCAGCTATGACAGAGATGGGACATTGTTGATAGTCCATTATTTTTAACTCACCTTTCCTTCAACTTCATAGAAGAGCCCCGACGCCGAAGTGGAGATTTTGTAGATATCTGAGAACATCTCATCACCTGTCAAATAAAGCAGTTACAAAGGAGAAGATTAACAATATCGAATCCATAATGTGTGTTTTCTTAAGTGACACCCTGTAGTTTAACGATGACATTAAATTCTTGTCATAACGGGCCAGTCAGCAGATTCTGTTATACATATACACACATCAGATGCTAACAGCTAAATGACGCTAAAGGCCACGTCCGCTCTTTAATCGACTGACTCACCGTCATCCAGCCGACACCAGTTCTACTTTTACACTCCGCTGTTTGGTCAACATTTCTCTGTACTTACATTAACACATGTTCGACAAGTCTTTCGGTTCAACCGGCCTTGGCAACGCCGGCAAAGCTAGCGGCGTCACTGGACACCATTTTATTTTTTTGATTAGCATCCGGCTAGCGATAGCCCCGCACACGAGTTAGCTCGATTTTCCATTTGCCGGCCCAACTCGGCTTTTTCACACTACGTGGCTAAATTAGCACCGATGCCGGTATATCTTGTGACATACACATCTGAAAGTAAACCAAGACGACAACTTACTGCTGATGATACACCTATAGATGATCATTTTGAAGTTTTGGCGTTGGAGTTTTCAGAGTTGGAGTGATCGCTTGCCGCCCTAAGTACACGGGGGAGGAAAAGACCGTCCAGGCCTCGAGACCCTCTATTTACATCCTGCTGACGTCACTGTGGGCTGTCCGCCGCGCTGAGCTCTGCTGCCACTGTGGCCGGAAGTGGTACTGCACCTTCATCCGGTCTCCCCAATTATCGTCAATGGCCTTAAAAGTAACTTTCGCAATATCAGACTTTTGCCCAAGATGCAAAATAGAGACAGCAGCCTTATACACATGTTTTGGAAATGCAATACATTAAACCATTACTGGGGATTGATATGCGACACCCTGAAAAAGATTACCGGATCATGTGAAGTCTCATGTTCCCCTAAACTAGCATTACTAGGTCATACATCTGACATTCCTCTTGCCAAAAGAAATAAAGTGAGGTTTATCAAACTGGCCATAATTGGAGGTAATAAATGCATTACCTTGCTATGGAAAAGCTCAGGTCCTCCTGCTGTATCCATGTGGCTTAGAGAACTTTCCTCATATATGGCATCAGAGAAAATTATCAATCTCAATCTCAAAAGAAAACCTCACCTCTTTGATAAATGTTGGTCTGGCTTTAGACAATATATGGGCAGGACCTCACAGTCTGTAATGGGTTGGCTAGAAGACATGCTTGATATAGGTAGAAACTTTTGTGCATGGATATGTGGTAACATTGGATATGCTCATCTTCTGCCTATATTCTCAGCTGTATATTGCACTCTTGTTTTTTCTCTTCACTTGAGACACCTTCACTTCTATTGTGGTTCCTGTCTAGGGGTGAAGGGATTAATTTAATTTGTTTTACATATTTATCTTTTATTATTTTATTTTTTATTATTCTAATTATCTTTTTTTTTTTATCTATTTATTTACTTACTTGCTTTTCCCTTCTGCTGTTCCTTCTTTTTGTTGGATTGTTGATTTGTTAATCTGTTTGACATGTCTTTGATCCGCCTTAATCATTATTATTATTATTTATGTTGGAGTTCTCATTTCTATGCTCTCCTTTGTAGACTGTTTGTGGAAAATACAATAAAGAGATTGTTAAAAAAAAAAAAAGAGTAACTTTCGCTGTTCTACGCAGTGTAAAGAGAACACAAACATTAAAAACACAGTTACTGAAATTTTACCTAAGTTCAGGCACAAGTGGCTCTCAATGAATCTTTAATAAAAGTGAAAGGGTAGCCTAAGGGTTCAGAAATAAAAGTCCATAAAGTATCAATAATAAACATGTATTGAGGCTACATTCATACTTTATTTAATGCAACAAAGGTATTTTGCCAAAAATAATTCTGGTATTGATAATACCCATATTTCACCGTTTAAAGCCAAATTTGTGTTCTGCTTTACCCAAGTCCACCACCATGAAGTCAGAGAGAAGGCTGAGGTAATCATACTTCCATTTAGAATTCATTGGACTTATAGTCTTGTGTCACTGTCCCTTTAACGAAAAACCTACTGATTAGAAATTCATGAACATCAATTAACAATTGATGAATTACGATATCAGAATCCCCTTTATAATTAATCCATTAACAGTCAAGCACAGGATACTGTGAATGTGCACGTGTTACATATCTTTTCTATTAATACATGCTTGAATTCATATTTTCTTCGATGAATTCTTAATCAGTTGTGGAGCCTATTTTAAAATGTTACGATAAAATATACTTCACAAAAAGGTCCATGTCCTGCAACATAAATTTTCTTTGCTTTTAATGTTAGGTGAGGCTTGGGGGAACAGCGATACCTTTTACTCAACTCTGTTCATAGAGAAATGTGCCATGACTCTTAAGAAAATGCCCCTTAAAATGCTTTTTTCCTCCTGGGGTTTATTATGTAATAGCTTTACAGCTTTCACCTACATGTGTTATCTGCTTAATCGTAGGCAGATGCTGGGTTGTAAAATTTCACTCTGTAATCAGGTACTGTTCAGGGAGCCACTAAGTGGAGAGCTTATCAAAGTCTCTTACTGTCCCACATTCAGTTAATTCTGCTTTTTGTTCTGAGATGTTTAGCCTTGGTCAAGTATTATATTTTAAAAGAATCATTTTAAAGCACTGTTCATTTCCTGTAAAGCAACTTTATTTTTCATTTTCATTTGCTCTGGTACAACAAGCACCAAATATATACTTTTACCAACTCACCCCCTCGTCCAGGGTGAAACAGTGAGACAAGTCCAGTTTATGAAGAAAGTATGCACACGTGAAACCTACTGAAACAAGAAAACCACAAGGGAAGCCTGCAGTGAAAAGTAAACCAATAATCATTCCAATAATAGAAACATTTTAAATCTTTAGACAAGACTTAGAAAAAAATCCCAGTTCTGAAGATGGCCAGCACATTTAAATTGAGCACATGCAAAAAAAAGAACACAAATGTTTAAAAAAGGAGTGATTGTACAACTATAGACAAAAAATAAACAAATATGATAATTTATTGACAGATGATGACAAAAGTGCAACATACATTTACAACCTTCCCCATGCTGTCCAGGGTTCCCATATGTAACAAGGTTTTAGGATAGAAAATCATTTTTGCAACTTAAAGCAAATCAAATGTGTATGATGAAACTTCTTGATAAGTAGACCCATGACTCAAGTTTGTGTCAGCTGTCAAGGCGTTTAGTTGGGAAAGTACTGCACATCATAACCCAGTCATTATCTTTACTTTAATTTATTTTCCATAAGCAAGCTGAACATTTCGAGTTTACGTGTAAAAAGCTACAGCTGTCCACAGTCTGTAATGACAATCTTCTTTGTGGGGGGGCCTCCTTTTGTGCCAAGCTCTCCCATCAGTTGAACCACATCCATGCCATCCCGAACCCAGCCGAAAGCTACGTGTTTGAAGTCAAGGTGTTCAGCTTTCTTGAGTGTGATGAAGAACTGGGAGTTGTTTGTGTCCCGCCCACGATTGGCCATTGACAGGATGCCTGGGCCTGTGTGCCGAACATCAAAGTTTTCATCCTCAAACTTGTTTCCGTAGATGGACTTCCCTCCTGTGCCATCACTGTTGGTGATGTCACCCCCCTAAAACATGGAGCAATATGAAATGTTACATTGACGTCTGACTTTTGGAATACAAAAAATCCTTATTTACAACTTTATTGCAGGAAAACTCAAATAGTAATAAGCCCAATGGTACTCTCAAAACCATTCAAGTCGGTCTAACCTGGCACATGAAGTCTGGTATGACTCTGTGGAAAATGGAGCCCCGAAACCCTAATCCTTTCTCGCCGGTGCACAGAGCCCTGAAGTTTTCTGCTGTCTTGGGGACAATGTGGGAGAAGAGCTCTATGTTGATGGTGCCCAGTGGTTGGCCATCAGCTGAAACTTTCAGGTACACCTGTGGGTTTGTGTCTCGGGAGTGCTCTTGAACTCTTGACATCTGAGGTGAGGAGACAGATGAGGCATCACCGTCAGATGTGCCGACACGACTCTGACATTCGCAGAAGATCTTCTTGAAAGATTCGGCTATCTCAGCGGTTTTGAACTTGGCTGCCAGCTGCTCCACTGCACCATCACCGTCTGAAAAATCATGTGGCAAGAAAAGAGATAATCATTAAGTTGCATCAGAAAAGCAAGTAAACACGTGTTTGCACAAAGTAATCCTTTAAGAACCTTGTGAGGAAACTCTGCAAATAACTCCATGGCCTGCTTGTTCAAAAGTTTTAGTCTGGATAAAAATAATCCAGATTTGATAATTCTTGGTGTTCCTTCAGAGATGACACTATTTAGCTTTACCACCACCCAATCAGCCTCTTCACATCAAAATGATGGTGATCGTGCCCCAACAGTCCTGAGAAATCATCTGAACTGTAACAATCTGTTGAAGAACAAGACTTGAGTATACGTAATGCACTTTAAGGACTGCAAATAAAGTGAGAATTTACACTTGATATTTTATCCATGGAGACAGAAAATGACAGCTGATTTTAATAAAGTCTTGAAAGATTGATAAAGAAGCTTTTTCATAAAATATTATAAAAACAATATTTAGTTGATTTTAAAACCTTATTAACCCCATCCACTTTGACAATGAAACAAACTTAATTCAAGTGCAGCTTAAAATTTTTTGTTTTTTTTTCCAATTGACTTGATCATCTACTACCTTGTTATATTAAATTGTTTGAGCTTCCAATCTAAATCCAACCCATGTTGAGGTCAAACCTATCCAAAGATTTTGGATTTCAGTAATCCTAGTTCTTATTTAAAAAGTTTTAAAAACAAACTGGAATAAAAGCAGGGAAAGATAATATAACCCAGTCCCATTACAGTCCTTTATTTCTTGTTAACATCTGAAGTTTAAGATTTAATCCCAATAGCTTTTAACATACTGGACTACTTTCAACAATGAGGCTCAGCATTTCTTGGTGAGCCCACTGCACAGCTCAGTCAACACTGATTCTCAATATGTGATTTAATATTTAACAATGAATGTTGTAAAGATTATTTAAAAAAAAAAAAATTATACCACATACTTTAACAAAACAGTCTGCGCTTTTTGCTCATCTGTCAGTTCAGAAAATAACTCATGAAAAAAAAATGCATATATACAGTCTACTGTAACAGAAATAGCATATTTGAATATTTCACAGCAGAGAACATGTTTATGTCACCTTACAAACATGCAGGAAGAAACAGGCTTTTGTCTGGATTTCTTCTTGAACTCTCACCTCTCTTAGCCCTACTGGTGCTGCTCTCCTGACAAACAACAGGAACTGTTTCATAAGCAGTGGGCAGATACACTTATCTACTCCATTTACCATCTCATGCAGATGTTAATGTAAGTTTCTGCTTCACACAGATGTTCACAATTTTGATTTTCTGTTGGAATCTGATTTTTTTTTCGGGGTTGTTGTTCACACTATAGTCTGAATGTGACTGTCATCAGTATGAATGGTCTACGGCCCTGAAGCGACCACAGGCACAGAGGACGACTTCACGTCACACGCAACATGCTGTGTTTACAGAAGGAAATATGAATGCTACACATGCCAGCGGGTGTCCATTAGTTTTGAAGCTGTTGTGCAATTGGAGCCGACACAATTATGACAAAGTGATAAGGAGAAGAAGAAGACTGCGGAAAAAAAAGAGAAAATACATTTCAACGATGGCCTTCTCTGGAGCAGTGGCTGCTACCTCTGTACAGATGTGTGTGTGGATGCAGAGTCTGAGCCAGGAGAGGTGGGACTGTGACGAGAGGGGCTTCACTGACACAAAGTTCATCCATAATTATTTAGTCCATTGTTAACATTGGATCTTGCCATGTCTTGCCTCCTCCAGCTCAGATTTGTAAAATCTGTCTCATTTTAATTTTGTAACAGTTGGATAAAATGTGACATGACCGTTCAGACTGGGGTCGCCTTGACAAACTTTGCATATGTATCTGAGGGCCACATATGACAGAGGCCTAGATCTGGAAAATCGAATTTCTGTCATTCAGACTGTCATAAAGAAATGAGATATGGGTCACATGTGGGTAAAAAAAAAAAAAAAAAAAAAAGTATTTAGGCCACTTTTGCCTGCAGTGTGAATGAAGCCAATGTCACCTTGACACTTTTTGATCACCCTCTTAACTTTTTATATTCCTGCAAAGACACTGACAACCACAGAATGGAAATGAGAAATTACAGAGAGCAGAATTACTTCAGACACCTTTTCTGGAATACTACTTTTTATTACTTTGGGTGTATGTTTTAATGAAAATCTCAACAATATTGCCAATTGCCAATAATGTGTCTATGTTTGGTTAGTGTTACCTTGTCTTATGTGCAGGTTGGAAATCAAAGTAACAAATAACCAGTCTGGAGGATCCACTGTGGGTGCATTTGTTTTAAAACCAATAATTTTGGAGGCTAGATTTATCAATTTTAAAGTTCTAGTACTACGACAATTCTCCCAGTGAGTGCTCAAGGCCAGAACATCTTCATTACCACATTTTCACTCAGTTTAAGATGCACAGGAAGAACAGCTGTGCAGCTTACTATGGTTATCATAAGATGGTTTTACAAAAGCAGAAACAGAGTAAAGCAGCACCACTGACAGTAACACTGAACCAACCTGAGTAATCAGTGGCGGTCCAGATCAGCGCGTTGGGAGAAGCATTCATTGGTTGGAGTTCCATTGACTGTGTAATCATGTGGTTGGCACAAACCCTCAGCACCTGCTCTCTTCTCATCAGGATCCGGTAGAAATGTTTAACTGGATGGAAGAGAATCTTGATGTCCCCTATGCCTCTCTCCTTCCACTGGTTGATGTCTCGGTCCCATCGGTACAACTTTGTGCGCTCCTTAAACAGGATTTCCTCATCCTCCTCTCCGGACTTTGTCTCCACCTGAAGGATGAGACAGTACACTGAAAAAATACTCTGCTGTATGTAAAGCAGGAAACTCCATTTTCATGCCTAAGACAGAAAGGCAGGAAAAACACAGTAAACTGGAGTTTTGAGGTACCTCTGGTAGAGATACTATCGGCTCAAAGTGAATGTCCACGTTATTAGGAGCCTCCTCTTCATCACTACCAGCCTCATCACCATTATTTTTGGGTGCTGATGTAATTGCAGATCCAAAAACTGCCGCTCCAGCATTTGCCCATGAGAAGTTGGAGTCTCCTTTGAGGGGAAAAAAAAAAAAAAAGTGGTGACACATACTGACTAAACTGTAGTTGTAGAAATCGTTACATGAAGACAACAGCTGAAACACACCTTTAGTTCCAAATGCAAATTCCTCTGTGTTTTTAGCCAAGTCAGCAAATGAGAAGCCCCCTAATGAGTTAAACCCGAAGCTTGATGTTTCTGTGGAGTAGGAGACAGAATCATATTGAATTGAAAACACTTGACAAACATCTTTTATCATGCAAGAGACCAGGAATTAGAATGTGTGGGCACAAACACACACAAAAATCATCTTTTTTTCTTTAGAAAAACCTCTACTAGAGGTGAAAGTTTAGGAAGCTGTTTATGTGGGTTTACGTTCTTGATGAAATTCACTGTCAGGAAGATCAGTCCAAAAGTTTCAGAAACTATACCCAGAGGGAGGGTAGTGAGATGATCGATGGCTTTGTGGTAGTAAAGTTGCAGCATTTGACTTTCCTCCTAGTTTTTCTTTGAATTATTGAACCGTTTTAATCAGGGTTGGGTTAAAAGAGACAACCGATGAAAAATTCAATGGTCACTGAAATGAAGTTAAAGGAAGCTTAAGGAAAACAATATAATAACAGTTAACTACCACAGGATGTTGTCAAACATATTGGAGTAAATTTGATAGGTTCTTTAACTTAAAGCAGCACAGAAGTAACCAGTGTCAAATTAATACTAATAGTTTTCACCACAAAACTTGCAATTTGAAAAGGGCTGAAAAATTAACAGCACGACACTGCCCAGTACCTTGACTTGACGGAGCTGTTGAGGATAGATCTGCAGTGCCTCGATCGGACTCTGTCTCTGGAGTCTTTTTGGTTGACAAGTCAATGGGAGAGCTGCTGCTTGGAGCTTCACTCTGAGTCTCATTTGGCTGCTCTGAGATCTGCTCCTCCTGTAAAGATGTGCCAGAAGTCTCGGTAGAGCTGGAAGACGGACCTGCACTTGGCTCCTCCTTGGCATCTGCAGTGCTGCTAGAGTCATTTTCAGTTTGGTTCAACTGGGCATTCTGAAACAATTTAGCAGTTGAACAATTGTATTAATGCTCTTTAGTTCCAATGAACAAAAGAAAAAAGGCAGACACTAAACAATAGTTTACCAAGATTTTTCACTGTGTACAAGGTACATTCAAATCATGGGCCACACTCCATACATCCCCGTCCCCCAATAATCCAGTTTAAAATAACTAGAGAGACGCTGTCATTTGTGATTACATGCTAGTGTACTGCCATAAAGCAGTCCTATTCAAACATATAAAGAAAATGCTTGTACGTTGTTCAGTAAATAAACATTGAAGCCACCATGAGCAAAGACAACAGGTCTGGTACAGGAGCTTGTAGGATAACAAACTCCACAAGGCAAAAAACAGATGGCACCAAAAAGCTACATAATGTGGGCTGTTAACACAATTAAAACTTTTACATAACATTTGACAGTTTTAACCGTTTTTTTCCCCTCAGGGAGACCCCCTGAATCAGATTGCCTTGAATGTGAATGATACCCCAGATTTCACTCTGAACACTCACTTTTTTTTTTAGCTAAAAGAAGTGGAATACAAAAAAAGACCCTTCATTCATATTGAGCATATCAATATTCAGTTTAACTCTACACTTTGCAGCTAACACTTGTAGCTAACAACATGCCTTGTCATTATTAATAATAAGTATGCTAACACCTTCCAGAAGGAGTAATGATCGTTCTGCAGGTTCACCTACGGAAACCTTATTCCTACTTTTACTTCCTCTAGATGGTCAAGTTTGATCATCTTCTCTATTGTGCAAGAAACTCCGCCCTACGAGGGCTGGGTATTTCGTGTAAACTTTCGATCTGCATCCCATTACAGTGTCTACAATATATGTATGGTATTGGCAAATTATGGACATTGACGCGCCTTTTGTAGTATTAATCCTTTAAACCACATCAGCAAGATCCCACAACGTAAGACACTCAAATTTCAGCTCTTCTGAGATCCTGGAGGTAGTTTCAAATTCGGAACACACTCTGCATTATTCAGTTTGACCTCTACTGCCACCTTTTGAACTTCTCTACTATCCCTCTGCGGTTAGCACGTTGTGCGTCAGCCTGTGATGTTTGGGGGAAAAGAGCTTTGCTGTTGTAACCGTGTGTGTGGTAACCGGTATGAATTAAGGGTTTGTAAGTGTTTATGACTGTAAGCGCTTCGCTAGAGTTACACTGCAGGTCTGTCGTGAATTGCCGTATGTAGCTGCTCTGCTCTGGCTCATTAGCATAAGAAGGCGACCGCCCTCAAAACCAGCCGTTCTGAACAGAGGGGTTATGTGAGCGTGGAAGAATGCAGCTGTGCTTTATTCATGGGCTTTTTGGACCAAAGCATGTTACTAACGTGTCATGAAGACATCAAGGATCCATGTTAAACTGCAGAAAAAGAGCAAAATATGGGACCTTTAAAGAAATGCACATCCCTGTGTTGGACAGTAGGAAGCACCAGTCACACACATTAGTGTAAACAAGCACACGTTAATTGCTTGCACTTTGTTATAATGAATAAACATTTTGTATTAATTCATACTGAGTCATTACCAAATCTTGTTGTGCCTTAAGAACCTCTGTCTCAAAGTCTTCAGGCTTGTCATGGTCCGGGTCACTGTCAGTGGTGCTCAAGCCACAGAAGAACGTTGGTGGCAGCTGGAGGCTTTTTGCCTTCTCCTCTTCCTCTGGTGTCGGCTTCTTCTCCCACACCAACTGGCAGTCTGCCTCTGAATGGCACACTTCAGGTTTAAAGATTTTCTGCACTCTAGACTTTTCACTGTTCAGTCTGCAGGATGTTGCAAGTATATAAAAATAGCACTATCTATCCATAGACACACATGGATAAAATTGTTGGTACCCTTCCGTTTGTTTTTTCAAATAATTCTGTTGAACCACAATTCAAAAGCAATGTCTGATTTTCATTAGTTAATTTTAGGTACATTTTTATTATTATAACTTTTGTCAGACTCAAGCTATTTCAGTGACCTTTGTGGGTTTTCCTTTCTTGAGCGGAAGAATACCAACAATCTTGTCCACGTGTGTAGCCCTTAACTTAAGATAAGGCACAATACTTGGGGTAATATCTCAGTGACAATTCAATACACATACCATCTTGACATGCTGCAGCTTTTTTCTCAGGAGGGTCAGGGTAGAGCTTTCCATTCAAGGCTTTTACTGCTGACTCGTAGTCCTCATCTGAAAAATACAGAAAATTAAGAACTACATACACACACATTATATATATATATATATATATATATACACACACACACATATACACATACATATATAGTTGAAACCAGAAGCTCGCATACACTATATAAAAAGGCACATAACCTGTCTAACCTTCTCACTGACTAACATTAAATCAGACTCAACTTTTCCTGTTTTTGGTCAATTAGGATCACCCAAATTATTTCTATTTGCTAAATAATAAATATTTTTTTTAGACAATTTTTATTACTTTTTTCAAAGTCAGAAAGTTAAATACACTAATATTACTATGCCTTTAAACATTTTGGGAAAGCTCAGATGATGACGTCCTGTCTTTGGAAGCCTCTGATAGGTTTATTGACAACATTTGAGTTAATCGGTTAATCACCTGTAGATGTATTTTAAGGCACACCTGAAACACACTGCTTCTTTGTGTAACATCATGGGAAAATCAAAAGAAATCAGACAAGATATCAGGAAGAGAACTGTGGACTTGCACAAGTCTGATTCATCCTTGGGTGCAGTTTCCAGATGCCTGAAGGTGCCACGTTCATCTGTTCAAACAATTATACACAAGTATAAACACCATGGGAATGTCCAGCCATCATACCGCTCAGGAAGGAGACGGGTTCTGTGTCCCAGAGATGAACGTGCTTTGGTCCGAAAAGTGCAAATCAACCCAAGAACAAAAGCAAAAGACCTTGTGAAGATGCCGGCTGAAGCTGGTAAGAGTGTGTCATTATCAACAGTCAAACGAGTCCTGTACCAACATGGGCTGAAAGGCCACTCTCCCAGGAAGAAGCCATTACTCCAAAAGAAACAGAAAAAAGTCAGATTACAGTTTGCAAGTGCACACAGGGACAAAGACCTGAACTTTTGGAGACATGTTCTGTGGTCTGACCAAATAAAAATTGAACTTTTAGGCCATAATGACCATCATTACATTTGGAGATAAAAGGGGGAAGCTTGCAAGCCTGAGAACACCAACTGTGAAACATGGGGGTGGCAGCATCATGCTGTGGGGTTGTTTTGCTGCAGGAGGGACTGGTGCACTTCACAACATAGATGGCAACATGAGGAAAGAACATTATGTGGAAATACTGAAGCAACATCTCAAGACATCAGCCAGGAAGTTCAAGCTACGGCCCAAATGTGTTTTGCAAATGGACAATGACCCTACGCATACTGCCATACTGGTTACAAAGTGGCTTAAGGATAACAAAGTCAATGTTTTGGAGTGGACATCACAAAGCCCTGATCTCAATCCCATTGAAAATTTATGGGCAGAGCTGAAAAGGCATGTGCGAGCAAGGCGGCCGACAAACTTGGCCCAGTTACACCAGTTCTGCCAGGAGGAATGGGCCAGAATTCCTACAAACTATTGTGAGAAGCTTGTGAAAGCATATCCAAAATGTTTGACCCAAGTCATACAGTTTATAGGCAATGCTACCAAATAATAATGAAATGTATGTCAACTTCTGACTCTCAAGAAAATAATAAAAAAAATGTCTAAAAAATGATTTCTCTCATTATTCTGGCATTTAGCAAATAGAAATAATTTTGGTAATCTTAACTGACCAAAAACAGGAAAAGTATAATCTGATTTAATGTTAGACAGTGAGAAAAAAACATTTATGTGCCTTTTATGCAGTGCATGTACACTTCCGGTTTCAACTGTATATTTTTATTTATATTTATGTATATACACACACAAATACAAAAAAAAAAAACACTTGAAATACCTTTTAATTTTTGCTAACATTATCACAATGACCTTTGATGTCAGTGTGCAAAAAAAGTACATTTACCTATATCAATGATTATTAAGCCTCAGGGTGGCCAGAGTTACAGAAACAGAAATGGTCACAGGAACATAAATGCTTTCTTTGTGCTATTCCATTTGTGAATAAATGACACTTTCAAGGAGAAGAAAATAACTTGAGTTTGTTTCCTTTATGCATTATATGGATACAGGATTGTACAATAAATAAGCAGAGGATGATAGCCCAGGCAGTGCCCATGTTAGTGCTGCATAAAACTTTTGGTCTCACCATCAGTTTGATCATCACTTATGTAGCCTGGTTCGTTCTGGTAGCAGAAGAAGGTCAAAGGCAGCAAGAGTTTTCTTGCTAAAGCGGCCTGTTCTTCTGTGGGTTCTCTAACATACACGATCTCCACCTCCATGTCCTCATCCGACCCTGCGCTGGCTCCCTCTGCCTGAGGTGGTCCTGTGACAGACAGGTATGTCAAAAGTGAGATGACGCACAGCTGGGGTAGAAAAGTAAAGCTTGGTGTAAAAAAACTGAATGAGCTGCTTCATTTCTTCTTTAAGTCAACAATGTTAGTTTCACAAAAACACACAAAAATTCATGCACAGCAAAACTTACTTACATGCATGAGTTTTCAAGTTTGAGGGGCTATTTGTGATAAGAGAATGTTTACATCTTTTCTTCCCTTTTTCTTTTCTTTTATTTCATTGAGTTGACCATTTGGATATGTGGTGCCTTAGAATTAAATAGCAACAAGTATCTAGTTTACTAATGTAACCCTGACATGGGCCAGAATAAAGGGGAAATCCTTCACTGTGTGGCAACTGTGAAGTTTGCACAGCACATTCCTTTATAAAGAAAAACTGTCCGTGGATTCATCTTCATTCACCTTCAGAAGACATTAGTGCCACTGATTTACAAAACTGTTGCAACATTCTGTCACAATTGTAGAGTAAATATCAGGTGGTCATTAAGGATCAAAAATTTAAATGAAAGTTATTAAATAACCAAATCCCATACTTTGAAATGTAGACAAAAGACGCCACAGTGAGGAAGGCTTTCACTTATGAAGCACAAATTTCTTTACAATTCTAAATTGTATTTATTTTTCATATTTGTCAACTCTCTAGTAAACTCTCTGAAAAGTTGATATAGTTGTGTGAACGGCGGGGCATAAGTGTATAAACATTTCATTTTTTACTGTAAGCTTTTGTTGCATTTGAATATATACAAGTACTTATGATTATGCAAAATGCTACTATCCCCATGCTGATGAAGTGTGCCTGAGACACTATCGGCTCTGCTGCCATCATGCTGCTGCTCTTTTTAGTTGTAGTATTTGACATCTCAGTATTCAAAATCCCCTTTTTTTTATCTGATTCATGCGGAAACTGATAAATGGGAATAATCTGATGCAAATGAAGGACAAAGACCTCAGCAAGCTTGCCAGGTTAGTAACCTGTATGTATCGACGGCCATGCAACACCTGTAACAGAAAATCCTGTAGCATGTAGAAGCCAAAACCTTAAGGTCCTTATGAGCAGCTTCTAATTCAGAGCAAGACCTTTTTAGTTAGCAGAGTCTGCTAACTAAAAACTATTCAAAACGTTCTTCAAAGTGCTGCTTAAACACGCTTAGCAGAAGAACCAGATTTTTTTAAGTGGACTAAATGATTATTTCAAAGTTTATGCGAGGGCTGAATGATGTATCGTTTTCTGGTCGAAACCACGATTTCAGATGTGACTGTGTGATCGCCAAAGCCACTGATTTTTTGCAGAGCTCCTGACTGACCCAGAATCTGTTGTGTCAACTATTTGCTAGTGGCAATGTTGTCACATGTCAGAGCTCATGTCCAAAACCGTCAAAGGTTGACATGCTGGTTTTCTTGACAAAACATCCGTAAAGAGTGATGTAGAGATGTCAGGGAAGCAAGTATTATTGTTGATTAAGTACTTCTGAGTTTTTATTGGCTCTGCTCTTCACCCTGACTTGTAGTGTCAGCCTTTGTTTAAAAAAGATATTAGAAAAAATGCTGTAATATTTACAGAACAGATGTGCAATATTTGGGTGCTGCTGAGCCATTAATGAATGACCCACTTATTTTAATGTCTGACATATTTCTCAGAGAGTAAGAGTTTTATTGTATTACTATTCCTTTCAGTTTCACTTAAAAAGACAGTCCGGGGAAATCTAGGGTTGAATAATGTACTTTAACTGCTGCTATGGATGTTGATAGGCTAGCTCTCTTCAGTCATAAAAGACTGACCTTGACCTACTTACTTGAGTGTAAGACTGTAGGGCAAGATCCATTTTCCCTTCATTGGAATTGTTGAACTTTGTTTTTATTACTTATTTAACAGTGAGTTTACAGGCATGTTTCTTGTTAATACATTTGTAAGCAATTCTCAACTTTAGTTTTTATCTTTGCCTCAGAGAACTAGCTTTAATATTTGATGGTATGATGTAATTTTCTGTCTCGTTTGTAAATGTTTCTGTACGCATTGTGAATATTGCA
Organism: Cetoscarus ocellatus; assembly: GCA_037902135.1. Classification (NCBI taxonomy): domain Eukaryota; kingdom Metazoa; phylum Chordata; class Actinopteri; order Labriformes; family Labridae; genus Cetoscarus; species Cetoscarus ocellatus. The sequence continues at coordinate 633,100 of JBAMNC010000671.1, forward strand.
CTGAAGTTTGATTTGAAGAAAATTGTGAATCGAATTGAAATCGTTATTAGATCTTTTCCTAAAATCGTTCAGCCCAAGTTCATGTATACATTTTGGACACTAAAAATCTTAATAGTTGACACATTAAACAACGTAATTTAACTTCATGGTTTTAACACTAACTAGCAGTAGCCAGTGTATAAAATGATTTTAAATTTGTCAATCAGATGAATTTTATGAAATCCAATTTCATCTTAGCCAATGCTTTAAACTACATCTGATAAAATAATCATTAAAATATAAAACACAAAGAACAAGAAATACCTTTAGCAGAGTTGCATATATTTACAGGTTAAACAAGACATTTTAATCTTTAATCACAAAAATGTAGCAAAAGCTTGACTGCAATATTCTGATGGTTTTCAACAATGAAACTGCACATCTAAACACTGGACATGCAAAAGTTAAGTCTAATGTTTTCCACTCCGTGCATCCAGGTTATTTATGTCTAGTAGTAAGAGTCAGCCAGTTAACAGCTGAGAAGTGTTAACACACACCGCAGTGATTAGAATACCTGGTTCAAACTGGGTGGTTGATGTGCTGGTCCAAAAAGCCATTGGATTATCTTTGAAAAGCCTAAAATCCAGCCCTGAAGGATATTGGGTTGTTGGGCGGAGAGAAACTAATTGTGAGGCTGGTAGTGTAACCATTACACACTTAACTCTTATTAAGTGAACATATGTGAAGCAAATAAAAATATCTTATGCAGCTTCCTGATGATAGTTTAATCGTAGAGGTACTTTGTTTTTTAATAATAAATTGTGGAGGTTGCATTATTGCTTATATCAAGTGTCTGCAAGTAAACAGGCTACAATAGAAGGTGACAAAAATTTGTTTATATAAGGTCTGTTCCTTCTGTGTCAATATGTATGCATGATAGAGAGGTCAACAAAATGATCAAGGCAAATTAGATAGAGATAAAGCACAGCGAAGGAATGAAATTCAAAAGGAGATTTAAAAAAATCCCTTAAATAACAACATAAAACTCAAAAATTACCTTTTTCAGGGATTTTGAATGCAGGTGCTGCAGGCAAAGCCTGCACAGAAGGTTCAGCATCTTTTGTCTCAGCCTCTGACGAACTCTTGGGAGACCCAAAAATCTTCTGAAGGCTGTCAGTACCGAAGACAAACTTGGGAGGTGACACCACTGTCTTTGAGGTGTTTGTTTGACTTGGCGACACAGCTGTAGATTGCTTAGGTGCAGGAGAAAGCTCTGTACACTCCTTTGTGGTTTCCTCCAGAACAGCAATGGCTGCCTTCCCACAAACAGTGGTAACAGGCTGTGCCGATGCTATGGATCCACTGTCCTGGGGAGTGGCAACCCTTGATGTCACAGGAGTCATTAGCTCTTCTTTTTCTTGTGCAATCTTAGCTTCTTCAAAAATTTGCTTGAATGTGCTTGCTGTTTCTTGGAGCTTGAATCTCACAGCCAACTGTTCAATGTTACCATCGCCTGCTTCAGCAAAGTCCAAGGCACTCCATACCCAGGCCTTCTCTGCACCCTTCATTGGTTCTAGTTTCATAGCTGCTGTGATCCAGTGGTTTGCGCAGATCTTAAGTACCTGGTCCCTCCTCATTATTAACCTCACTCGTTTGGTTTCGTAATTTTGTAAGATTTTGAGGTCTCCAATACCCCTCTCCTTCCACTGAGTAAGTGCTTTATCGTATCGATACAGTTTGGCCCTGTGACTGAAGACTACCTGTTCATTTTCCTCTCCTGTAGAAATCTCCACCAGGTCAGGCAATGGCACCACAGGTTCAAAGTACTGGCCATCCCTATCCTCATCCTGCGTTGAATCCTGCTCGTCATCAGTTCCCACTGAGGCCCTGCTCTGGTTAAGCTTGGCAGGAGACTTGGAGGGGCTGATGCCTGGTTGGAAGCTGAAGCTGAACCCACCAGTGGATTCTCCAAAGCGGAAAAGATTCTTTCTTAAGGGGCTGCTGGCAATGGGCGAGGCATAGACTGATGAGTCAGCAGTATCATCCAGAGCCTCTTCTCTTAGGTCATAGTTATCCCACTCCAATGTGGGGCCAGTGGTTTCACCATGTGGCTTTATTGCAAGGCTTGAAACATTGCTGGACGTTGTAATATCTGCCTGACTATCATCATCTTTCAGCTTTTTCTCCTCTGTCAAAAAAAATTTCAGGTCCTTCAAACCAGACTTCATCTCCTCTGCTTTCTGTATAAGGTGCGCCGATCTGCCCGTGTCAACAAGCTTATGGGGGGTTTGTAGTGGGATATCCAAGAGCAGTCTCTGACACTCTTCAAACTTTTGTTTGAACTCTTGAGCAAGCTCAGGGTTTTTGAACTTGGCAGCCAACTGTTCAAGTTTAGCATCTCCATCGGAGAAGTCATTGGCCATCCAAATCCATGCTTTGTCCGAGCCTGCCAGGGGTTTTAGATTCATGGTGGTAGTGATCCAGTGATTGGCACACACCTTAAGTACTTGCTCTCTTCTCATCAGCACTCTTAGCCTGCCATTTGTGTTGTTCTTCAGTAGTTTAAGAATCCCTACACCACGCTCTTTCCACTGACCGTTGTCAAATCTGAACAGTTTAACCCGCTGAGAGTAAAGAACCTGTTCATCCTCCTCACCAGTCACCAGGTCAATTTTATCAGGCATTTGAACTACTGGTTCAAACTGTATATCATCATTTTCTTCTGTTTTATACATGCCATCATCCTCCTGATCATTTGTGGCATCAGTGCTAGCAGGAGTTTCTTGAAATGATGAGAACACCTGTTTTCCAGCCCCCGAGAAACCTTTGAAATCAGGGTCTTTCTGGCCAAACATGAACTCTCCTCCAGATGACTTTGCCAAGTCTGCAAAGCTGAATGTATTGGATCCTCCTGCAACTAATGGGTTTTGATCTTGTTCGGTTTGGCTCACTGAGGGCAGTGACATGTTTTCTTTTGCCTTGTGTTCATCAGCTATGCTTTTCAGAAAATCTGAAGCTGATACTGTAGAGGGTGTTTGATGATCATTTGAGGAAGTTTCTTTTGCATGCTCCTGAATGCCAAACTTAAAGCCACCAGCTTGAATGGGCATTGAGAAAGAGAAACCAGAGGAACTTGTAGAGCTGGATCCTGACTGAGGAGCTTCAAACTTGAAAGAAGCAGCTGAAGTTGTGTCTTTACTTAGACCAAACTGGAAAGTGCTGCCAGCTCCAAAAGGCACTGTAAACCCAGTTCCAGTGGGCTGGTTCGATGAACTTTTGGTTCCAAAAGTGAAGCTGAAGGTTGAGGCTGCGGGAGCAATGCTGTCTGTGCTTTTTATATTGGGATTTGGTGTTTGACAGGCCACACACTTGCTGGCAGAGGCATGGTTTCTCACTAAGCAAGTATCACAATCCCATTCATCATCTTTTTTACCAAACATTGCTGCCAAAGAGGGAGCTTCATGATGGGCTTTGCAGGAGACACACTCTGAGGCTGATGCATCATTTCTGACCAGGCAATTAGCGCAGTCCCACTGACCATTTTTTGTAGAATCGTTCCCAAATCCTGACATTGGGGGTTTCAAAGCTACTGAGGCCCCTTCAGCTAATTTTGTGGCAGGGCTGGGATTTTTACAGGCAACACATGTGTCTGCAGATGCCTCATTTCTTATTTCACATACATCACAGTCCCATTGCCCAGGCTTCTTGTCAAACTGAGAACCAAACCCAGTGCCTATGGAAAAAGAGGGCTGCACTGCAGCTGGTGCTGTGGTTTCTGTTTTTGTTGAAGCTTTGGGGACTTTACAGGAGACACAACTTTCTGCGGAGGCCTCATTTATTCTAGAGCATGCACCACAGTCCCACTGCTCAAGCTTCTTGCCAAACTGAGCCCCAAAGGCAGAACCAAATGCACTGCTTACAGTGTCAGAGGGTCCTGATGTGCTGGTGCCAAATGTAAATGAGGTTGGGAAAGAGGCTCCAAAAGCACCAAATCCAGCCAATGTAGAACCAGAGCTACTGGGTGTAGGTTCATCTGTCCCAAATTTGAAAGTAAAGGGACTGGCTTTGGTTTCGCCTGCTGCTTGAATGGCAGGCTTTGATGAAGCATTAGGATTGGCACTCCGACAAGCAACACACTGCATATCAGTGGAAGCATTTCTTACACAGCATACAGAGCACTCCCATTCCCCTTCTTTGAGAGCAAACTGAACAGCCAGTGAATCAGGGTCTTTAACAGTGTCCTCCATCTTCTCCTGCTCACTTGGTATAACTGGTGATTTGACCAGTATATTCTTGGCCTCTTCAAACTTAGCCTTGAAAAGTGATGCTTCATCTACTGTTTTGAAGCGGATTGCCAGCTGCTCAGGCTTAGGCTCTTCATCTGCATAGTCAATGGCATTCCAGACCCAGGATTTGTCAGAACCAGCATTAGGTTTCAGTAACATGTCAGGAGTAATGTAGTGATTAGCACAGATTTTAAGGACCTGCTCCCTTCTCATTAAGAGACGGACCTTGCCTTTAGTGCTGTGTTTAAGGATTTTGATGTTGCCAATGCCACGCTCCTTCCACTCTTTTGTCTCTGAGTCAAATCGATACAGCTTTGCCCTGTTGCAAAATATTTCCTCCTCCTCCTCTTCTCCAGTTTTTACATCTACTTTATCAGGAAGAGGGACAATGGGTTCAAAGTGAGGACCGTCCTCATCCTCTTCCACCTGAGAACTGTCATTATCACTCTCTGCTTTTTCTTCCTCAGCTGTGGACTTGGCAACTCCAAACACTGGCTTGTTGTCATCCCCAAACTTAAATGGCTGCTCCACATTTCCAAACAGACTTCCAGTGCCTGTTTTGGAAGGGTCAGCAAAGGAGAAACCACTGGGCTTTTTGCTTCCAAATGTAAAAATGCCTGCTTGGTTGGATGGCTGTTCCTGGACTTGAGGTTTCTCTGTCACAGTTTCAGTTTTGGGGATAATATCTGATGTAAGAAGACCAAGTAGACTCTCACTGTGTTTAGACTGGGAGGCTGAGAAAATGAAATCTCCGTCATTCGATTTAAAGTTGGAGTTGAATTTAAAGGCAGTGGAAGGCGTTGACTGGGCAGAGGCTGCCACTCCAAAACTAGGCACTTTTGGGACCTCAGCAGGTGCCTGTTGGCTAAAAGGGAGCTTCCCAAAGTCCACAGGCTTTCCCTCGATGCTCTTCTGTGCCTGGACTGGGACCACAGGTGGCTTGGTAAAGTAGCCAGGTTCAGGAAGTGGAGGGTTAGTGGTTTGCTGGGTTACACTCTGGCCATAATATTCCTCACTATATGGGGAGAGAAGGCTTGTAGCTGATGATTCAAACCTAAGAGGTGCACCAAAAACTGGTTCTTGAGGAGGGTACATGCAGGCTTGGGCTGTTTGCAATGGAGGTGTATGAGTGGGCTGCTGGTAGGCATACATATGCTGCTGCGGTGGCATACGGTTCATGCCATACATTGGAGCCTGTGTAAAAGAACGTAAATAAATAAATAAATGACTGTAGCTTCAAATAATTGTAAATAATGACATGAAGCGATAATTACCTTAGTCGGGGTTACATTTGCTGCTGGGCGTAGGAGATACTGAGAGCTGTACGCTGGGGATTGGTTATAGTACACAGATGGGCCCGTGGTGGCAACTGAAGTAGAAAATGGGGAAATATTTGGGTTCTTTTTATACAAAATAAACGACAATCTTGGAGACAATTTTGTTCTATGCTATCCACATGCTAACCAGTTAGGGGTGCCCCATGGTAGGACTGGACTGGAGTAAATGGCTCCTGAAGCCCCTCGGCCCCGAAGCTCTCCCCATACATCTTATGATGAGGGGAGTCTGCATTCCCCGAAGAATTGTGTCTCAGATCATGAACCTCATTCTGTATAAAAAAAAGAAAAAGAAAAAAAAAAGAGAGAGATTTATAGACACTGCAGAAAATGTAGGGTCAACATTATCTGACAGGACATTCACATCCTTGTAGTTTAGCCTGTCATATAGCTTGGACACTCTTTTATTTTTATATTACGACCACAGATGGCCTTCCTTTTAACTATACAAACATGGGTGCATGATGGCTGCCATGTGTCCTCTGTATCATTTCAGTGCATCCACTATACACCGACACAAGCTGATGTTAGTTTTACACTTGGAAAGAGCATAATTTAACATAATGGCTTCTATTTACAACAGATTGTTGGATACAGCCTGAGGTCTCTGTGTGCCTTCCAGAGGTATCCTCAAAAACACCTGTTGCATATAGGCATGTATACAAGAGCACCCATGATGTCCAAGGTTGCAAATGCAAGGGCAAAAACAGCTATATCTCAGGCCTTAACCACAAAGAATACTGTATAAATCAATTCTTTATGGAGTGTCTTGATACAACAATTTGCTATATGAATAACTCCTGACTGATTTTCAAAAAAATATATATTTGCTTGTGTTTTAACTTCTCTGATTAATTATCTAATTGTGTGGAATAAATGTCTACTTGATGTCCTTTCCTAACCTTGAGGGCCTCAACTTGCTGACAGAGCATCTGAAGGAGACTTTTCTGGTCTTCCACCCAATGTGGTTGTGTCTTCGGAGAAATCTGGAAAGCAATGATAAAAAGTGAAAATGGTGAAAACTGAAATCTTTAATCATGTAAAGTTAGTTATGTGTCAGAGGACAGAAACCACCAAACTAAATGTCTAACCAAAAATATAAAATCACCAAGGACACAAAATTACACTTCAAAATTCTGAAAAGGGAAGCCGCTATCCATGATCCAAGATGTTGCATGTGTTTGTAAAATGCACCAAAATTTCACCAGATACAATCATATTCAAGTCATTACAAGCAGATGGTGTTATGCTACAATTTACGACTTTTATTTCAACAACAAATCCACAGACACATGTTCAAGCCTCAAAAAAGTTTTAGTTTCTGTGCATGATTAAATGTCTTACTATTTGCCTACATTTATATTTTTGATAGACTTGTTCTAAGTAACTGCAAAAAATGTATTTAGTTTATTTACTCCAATGCCTGCTGTTGCGCTCCCTAAAAATAAAGGTAATCTATGAACTAAAAGACAGAGGCTTTTATTTTGATGATTCTGTTGTAAACAAAAATTATCTATCACTGCTATTACACACTATAGCTGGGCAATGCAGAGATTTTACGTGACCTTAAAAACCTTCTCCCCCATCATGATGGGAAGGTTGAGTACTGTATATCCACTTGAGACTGCACAAAAACGCCAACATTTAAGCTGATAGCCAATTTCCAACCCAGGGATAAAGGTGAAAGTATGCAAGCTGTTTTACTTTAGTTGGTGTCTGAACAGTTTCCTGTGGGGTGGGTCTAGTACATTCATTTATTAATTCATACATCATTTTAGTACGGGTGGGCTAAAAAACCCAATTAAGTCACTGGGCCCCCTCTTTGGCCCTGCCCAAAAAACTGGGCCTAAAGAGACGATAAACTTTCAAGCATCACTTTGTGTGCAATGTGTGTGCAATTTGCACATATTTAGAGCAACATCATTCAAACATATACAGTGTGTTTAGAGATAACATCCTGTTTTTGCTATTCAGGAACTTGTACATTTAGACAGCATGTCATATTGTCTTGTGTAGAGTTTTGTGTTTGAGTCCCAATGACGTCAACCTACCAGGTGTCTTTTGGAAGGAGAAATGCTTTTGTTTGGTGAAGGAGTGGAAAACTTAATGTGGGATATAGTGGCAGAGGTTTCTGTAGGATGAGCTGGGCTGGAGTGTGCTGGTCCTCTCTGACCCTCCTCCTCCTTTTCCTCCTCTTCATCCATGGCCTCACCATTCTCACCCAGCTGCTGGTTCACATCATTAAGTAGGTCCAGAATTTCTTCCATGGACACAGGAAGCTGGGAATCAAGAGCAATTTATGGTTATGCAGCTGACAATGTTATGGTGTAAATTAGCTTCTTTTACAGTGATGCAATACTAAAACTGTTTTTTCGTCTTTCGTCTATTATTCGACCTACAACTATTTAAGCCAAAAAGAGTGGCACCTACCTTCTCAATATCATCTGCATTACTATTGTAGATTTTGGACAGGTACGTCCTGAACTTTTTCAGAAAGGTGATGCACCTATCCTGAGTCTCCTCAACTCCATTGCTGGCCTCCTCTGATAGCCGCTGGTAAATCTTCGAAGAAAAGATAGCATATCACACACAACAAATACAAGTAACGTAAGCCACATAAAGCTTCCAGTCAACCAATTTTGTCCCAGTGGTGGCATGAAGACATACACATTTTCTTCACCTTGCCAAAACAACCCAATTCCCAGACTGTGAAATCCAGTATTACCATATCAACTATAGGCTGACCAATAATCGGCCTGGCCAACTATTGGGGCAAATATTCAGCTTTTTGCAGATAATCAGTATCAGCACTTCATTTTAACCGTTGTTGATAATTTTAATAAATTAAAAATTGGGTTCCTTCATTTAAAAAAAATACATTAAAAAAAAAAACCGCGATCCCACGCTGAAGTTACAGAATCACCTCATTCTGCAAGCTTTTTTAGAGATGGCAGGCCCGCCCAGCTTCAAAGTAAAACCAGTGGATCTTCTTTACTATTATCACCAGGGTCAGATTACTCGATATATGCATGAATATGGCCCGAACCAACAGTTAAAGTGGTTGTTCCATCTCTAGGTGTGTGTTATCATGACCAACAGCAACAGACCAGTTCGGAATGCCTAAAGACTCCATGTCAGAGAGCCTAGAAGCTCAGACTTATGTCACGCCTCTTACAATTTATCCCTCCATGTCAGAGACAATGGCCAATGAGAGCACAGTGACTCGCCTGCCTAGCGTGACAGACTACACCAGTGAGACCAACTGCAGGTAACGACTAGGTACAATATCGATTCTTTGGACAACAATACGATATTTGCCGATGTCACAAAGTGTGCCACGATTCAATTTCGATTCGATATGGTTCAGGGGCCTTTGATCGATTTAGGACGATATTATGTACACATTTAACACAATCAGCTACATTTGGTCTAAAGCAAGAAAGAAATACAGCAATTTTGATGTTTTGACAATTTTATTACTGAAATGTGAAACGATGTGCTGACCTTTGGGTATGATAGTTTATAGAGGATCATAACCATCTATATGATCTAATTGTGTTTTAAAATTAATATTGGGTTAATTAGTAATCAGGTGCTTTTTCTGCCCCCACAATTACCTTATGGGTCTTACTGTTACATTGTGATGTTAGTACATTATATCAAGTAATGATGCAAAACAATAATACAAATTATTGAATTATCATTTTATTTTTAGTATTACTGACCTCCAATATTTGACCATGCTTAAAACTAAAAATGTGCAATTTTGATTTTAATTTAATCCAAACATTTCTCATGTTCTAAGTAGAACTATTACCTTAACTAACTCAACATTGATGATTTTTTTTTACTGAGATGCCTGGTAACCACAGTTTGTATGTCAGTGTGATTAGACTTTGCTTCACTGTTTAATGGTACGTGTGGAGGAAGAATAAGAATAAGCTCCTGCTGTTTTCCCTTTTGTACAATAAGTCATTTCATTAATCAGTGCGCTACAAAATCAAACGATGAGATAACTTACTGTACTCGTGTGATTAAGCACTCCCATCGTGTGCGTGCAGTATACATCCTCTGCTGTCAGATCGACCGTATCTTACGCGGATACAGCAGTGCTATTTACTGATTGGCTGATATGTCAAGCTCCTGGTTAGCTCTGTGACGCTCAGAGCATGTTGCTACATGTTCCAAAGCACATATATAGCGGTGCTTATTTGGTGGGCGCTACACAATACATTTTAAAGCAGTAGAAATACCAGGTGTGGCGTGTGAGAGAGCGAAAAGGTTCAAATGCGTGTCACACGCTGAATGCGAGCCCTGGAAACTTCTGAACGAGGCGCAATTGGGCGGAAACTGTAAAGATATCCGGTCAGAATTTCAAAATAAAGGCGTATATTAAAGATAACGATGTTGATCGATGTTTTGAGTTTCCATTAATTTGATTGGATCACTGCTTAACCAATCGATGTATCGATCCAGATTGATGGATCATTACACCCCTAGTAACGACGATGATGATGGAAGGAGGAGGGGCAACACTAAAGGCCACAAACAAACTTAGTGTATTTACGTACAGTACTTCTGCTATGTTAAATGATCGATTAGTCATGACTCTGTTTGTGACCACTTCTGGTCAAAGTAACAGATCTGTTAGTGATCTGTTAGTTTGCTGATAAATGTGAGCAGTCACTCACCATGGTGAATCTGAAATTTCTCCCATTCCCTGCTTACAATCTTTGGTAGCTCCTCTTTAAAACATCAAAAGGGCAGGGATGTTCTTCATCACAGCTTTGCAGACCTTTCATCTGTCTCTAAGTTCTCAAGATGCCCTCAAGGCACAAACCTCAGATTGTTTACATTTCTGATCATCACACATGCAGAGCTCTCTTCTCTCATTGGACATTGGCTCAGATGTGGAGGAACAAATGATAACATGCTAGACTTTATGTCGGACAGTCACGAGGCATCTCAGACTGATCTGTTGTTGTCGGTCATTATGACACACTACACGAAACGGAATGATTTCTGTGGCCGGTGGGTCCTGAAAACCTATGACTTTATCAGGTCAGGCCATGATCATGTAGAAATCATGTAGTCAAAGCCTGGCATTACAGTGACCAAATATGTCATTACATGATAAAAATCCTGAACATGTAATATGACAATAATATGATAATACTGCATTTGTTAAATTCACACAGTAAAAAGGGTCTAATTCTAGTAATAAATGCAAGTTAGGAAAAAAAGAAAGTATGGCTTACCTGGGCCAAGTGCCAGATGGATGACATGTTATTGATGGTTTCCAAGGTAGCAATAGCTTCCTCCGTCTTGCCCTCAATGTCAAGGAAAGCAGCATATGCCACTGTGGCTTCCTCTTCATAACCCTTCACAGAAGAAATCTGAAATCAAAGAAAGATGTAATCATCCACACTGTGCAACTTGTTTGCCTTTGAAGAAATTCCTTAATGACAATCCACTAATTTGATAGCTGCATTCATGTTTTATATTGTAGGGCCAGTTGGCCTCCCTAAAAATCTACAGAAAGACACAAAAAATCTCACATAACTCTGATCAGTGTTATGGCTGAATATTAATTGAAAAAAGAATACAGAAATACAATTAAGATTTCTAAAATACTAAGATATTAAACCATGCATTGATAATTATTGAACATAACATAAAAATGGTGCAAGCTTAACTAAGGTAGGCAAAAGACTCGACAGCAACAATAAAGACAACACTGTCACTTCTACCCACAAAGACAGAAGAGAAAACACAATAACCTGAATATCTTTGGATGGAAAGTGTAAGAAGAGGGGGTCAAGTGGTTCTGGTATACTCCGTCTGTTTTTGATCTTCTCCAGCAGTGGAAGTGCAGCTTTCCAGTAGTGGACACTACGGCCGATGTATTCCTTCTGGTCATAGTAAGAGTTCATGCCATCACCCTAGTTTATTGGATAAACAAAGATACTCTTGGGGTAAGACAGCTACAGTGAGCTTCACTGTGCACCGTGGCAGTCTGACACAGCAGTCTGTATGGTTGATGTTATTCTGGACCACTGTATCATAAAAATAACAAAGTGGTACATTAAATTGATCAGAAACCAGGAAAAGAAATGTTTAGTGCTAGAAAACGGTTTGAGAGAGACCTCAAGACACCCTACCTGATGGTGTAAACCATAATGTGGTAAGAAGTGTAACGTTTAATGGCATAAACACAATGTTGCAGAAAACAGAAAAACAAACCAAATCTCATAATGCGGCAGTGTGTGTATGTGTTTTTTGTACCGTCTGGCTGAGACACTGAGCCCAGTGGATGGCTAATGCTGGTTGAAGGCCATGTTTTTCTCCGGCCCTCAGAGTATTTAAGCCATGTTGGACTATCATCCGCAGTTTTGCTGACATACCAGGACTAGAAGGAGAACACAGCAGAAAGTAAACACTTGTACACAGAACACACTGAACATATTAAAAAGCACTTAAATTTCATGTTTACACCACTTATCAAGTAGCTGTGAAGACAAAGAATCAGAATGCAACCAATCTGAAGATATCCAACAGCTCATTCCATGCTTTATTTTTGACAAGCAGTATTCAAAGATAACCTTAACCAGCTAAGTGTTCATATGTTGATGCTGCGGTGTGTCTGATCTTCAGGGTACACAGTTACAGCCAAGCCCATTATTTTACTAAGAAAGATATTTTAACATTTCAATTATTCTGACATACTATGGCTGTTTTGTATGGAAATTTCAATTGATGTTTGCTAGTTGGACAATTATATGCAATTTCTTACAGGCTATCTTACATCAAGTATGACACAAGATAACTACTGACCAGCTGACATCATGTGAACAGCTTATTTCCTCAGGTAAATGCAATTTGTTTTATTCAGCACTGCATACTCACACTGCTCGTTTGTGAATGAGGCTATAGATGGCATCCCACCACTCCCTCTGTCTGTTGGTAGTCAAAAGGCGAAGAAGAGGTAGGGGTAGACAGCGAGGCTCAAAGAGCTGCTGCTGTTGCTGCGGGCTCAGTGAGCTGCTGATCTTTGCTGTCTCCTGAAGTTGACAGTGGCTACTGAACACTACACCATACAAAAAAACCTGCATGGAGTAAACAAGACAGATTTTTACATTTTGAAACAATGCTTCATTTTCAGATCCATATTTAAGATCAGCTTTACAAAAGTTGCAAACAAATCTTAGAGACAATAAAACAACAGTTTTAATATATATTTTGCAAGCCAATCATAAACTTTTCTTCTCAAACTGCATTTTTTGCATTGTAGATGCCTACTTTGCATTGTTTGACAATATAATCTATTACAGAAATTTGTTATAATTTTAAGATTCAATTAACATTCAAAATAAAGCCTTATTGATATCTGTTCCAATACCAATCCAAAAAAATACCCCATAGCCACTTTAAACTGGATAAGTTAATGATTTTATCTCAAAGCTGGACTTAAGAAAGGGTCCTGATAACATATAATTGCAAGAAACATTTCATATTTGGTGTTTGTGCAGTGGTATGAAGCTATGAACAGTTTACAGCTTGGGACCAGTAAAGAAAAGATTTAGGTACAAAGTGACATTGCTGTTGCTCCTTTGCTCTGTGTCTCAGAAAGTTGATGTAACAAAACACTGGTGTGCGCTGATCGGTTCTTGGTTTGATCACCACTTGGGGATCACCACATTGTTGTCTTAAGAGGTGCAAATGAAATTATCTACTGTAGAGCATGTATTTTGTTAAAAGTATTATAGTATCAAAACTGTCTACCTGTATTTGTTCTTAACTTAAAAGCTGTATATCATTTCCCTGTTGTTAATAACTCAAACATTGAGGATTAGTGTGAGTTTGTGTGCAATACTTCAGTAAGTCCCCACATGAATTCAATTACCTCCAAGTCCAACAGGCAAATGGATTCTGGTGCGTTGGTGTCCAGTTTGGAAGTTTCCAGAGTAAGCCTTGGAAAAAGTTGCTGTAGCCAATCCCGCAGGGCCAGCCTTTGGGCCAGGAGGGTCCACTGTAGCCCCAACCAACATAAATGTTGCAAGTCTCCACTATGCAGAAGGATGGAGCCTAAAAAAACACCAGTTTTTAATGAACTTGCTCTACATGTTCGTTCTGTCCTTCAACTGACGTTTTTCTGTAATACGTACAAACCAATAAATGTTTATTTTTTTCAACTAAATTGAAAACATATAAACCAATAAGCACACACATTATATAAACAAAGCATGATATTTTCAGACTACTTCAGTATTGGTTAAATACCAGCATCCCATTTGGCCAGTTGAGAAAGCTCTGGAACTATGGTGCTAATGGAGTGAATGTCATCATTGGCAATAAAGGAAGACCCGAATGAGGCCTGTGGTCCAAACAGAAGCTCAAACAGTGAGTCTTGACCACTTCTGTTCCCAAATGCCTCCACCACCTACACAAAGAAAACAAAATAAATATGTCTATTTTGACAAATATCTATCACTTAAATATTATTTTGGGAGTTCTGTCTCTATAAAATATTACGAATGTCAAAGGAAAATGTAATAGTGCATGTGTATGTGAAAATGTGGTTAATTTGAGCATAAACATGCCAATTTGTAATTCAGACACATTTTTAAACAAAAAATTTATCTATTCAAACAATTAACAATGCTTTTCAGAGACATTAAGTTCTTTTCATTAATGGAAGAACAGACTAAAGCCTAAGCCAAACTGGATCAGAACATTGGGACAGACCTCTCTGATCAGGGTGGTTGGATCAGTGCTCAGATTAAGCAACATGTGGCCAGCCTGACTCTGGCGATCATTGGCAAGCAGCTCCAAAAGCGGTGGTGCTGACTGATCTCTTTTGGTCACTTTAGCCTTTGGTCTTGGGACCTGGTGGGAAGACAAAAAAACAACAACATTGAGAGATTAATGAGAGATGTTTATTAGTGCAATTTTTTTTTGGATATATATAAGAGCAAAGCAAAACAAAAACAAAATAACATGCATGATTAATCACACTTTTCACATTTCTTCTTTTAAACAAGAGATTCAAAACCAAAGTTCAGCTAGTTTTATGCTTGCTCTTTCCTTGTAATGGTGGATGCTTCTGTGTTAGTACCTGATAGGCCAACAGGTAGCATAATCCAGCCAGGTCAATGACAGCCCTCCATGTGTGTTGGCGATCCTGAGCCAGCTTCATCAGGAGTGTGGCAGCATGCAGGTAGAGGTGACCCCTCATTTCAACAAACATATCGCAAAGATCGTCTGTATGGCGGCAAGCAGTACTGTTCAGCATCTGCATTGCTTGATCAAAACTACACACCCACAAAGACAAAGACAAAGTCTAATTAATGCATAGTTTACTGAAATAATCAAGATGCACCAATAAAATGAACTGGGTCAAATGGTTTTCTGTTCAGTTGAGAACACATTTGATGCAGAACTTGACATGCTGTGCTACCATTAGAGTAATCTTATTTTACCAGAGAGAAGATTTGTTGGTAATTATCTTTCAAGTGTTTAACTGAGGGGTTAACCTTACAGTGCTGAGTTATTTAGGGTTTCATAAGCCTCATAAGTACATACCCTATCTATACCATAACAATGCAACATAATAAAATGTAGGCAAAGAGGAGGGTCAATGCTCAGGGATGATTCTGCAGAATATTTCATGTATGAGATCAAAGATAACACTTCTTTGAAAAAAGGAATTATTATTCTGTTATACCAATAGTATCACAAATATATTGGCACATCTTCTTGCTTCCTTGTGCAGCTTCATTGTATTTCTGTTTATGTAAAGAGAGATTACTCTTCTTATGTGCATAGTACTATTTTGAGACAAAACTGGAAGTGGTTAAGGAGTTGGAAAATATTCTGCATTTTAAACGCATACAAACACGCATTAAACTCTTTGTTGTGGATGAATATTTTATTGATGAGCTATATTTTTGTATCATCTATTTGACGTCCATAAATTATTATCCTTTTCACAGCTGGGGGCTGAAACCCTTCCCAGCTGACTTTGGTAAACAGTAAGATAGTTAATGGACTTGAGCTGATATGGTGCTTTTCTAGTCTTTCTGATAGCTCCAAGTCTTATTAGACAGCAGGTTGCTATTCACTCTCACATCCATCCACTGACAGTATTCAGTTTTTATGCAAGCTGCAATCAGTATTAACTAACACATTCATGCCCTTTCATATCCATTTACACGCCACTGACACAGCAGTGGAAGCAACTTGGGGTTATGTGTCCAGCCCAAGGACACATTGACATGTGACAGCCAGAGCTGGGCTTGAACCCTAGACCTCCCAACAGATGGTAGAGCTAACTACCACACTAAGGCCCTGTTTACACGAGGCCGTTTTCACCAGAAACGGAAAATTTTGTCCTCTGCGTTTTCAAAAGCGCTCTGCGTTCACATTGAGACGCGAGTAGGGCTGAAAATGCTGTAGCGCCAGTAGATGGCGATGTAGGTTTGTTGAGAAACAGCAGTGTTACAACATACATACGAAGAAGAAAAACTTTTCACAAACAACAACGGCGAGTGGACGCATGAAGCCGCAGGAGTTTCTTGTCTGGACAACAAATCTGTCTGGATAGTTTTGTCTGGATAACAAACCGAGCACGGTAAGCAGCACACGTTACTTGGTAGACGACCAAAGCTGTTGTTGTTCCTGGTATGCGTGCAGCCTTCATGTGAAAGAGTACTGCGCATGCGGTGACGTCAGTGTTTCACCCTAAAACGCTGAATCCCGTCTATATGAAGCTGTTTACACGCATCGGTCTCGTGTAAACAGGAGGCTAAAACGCAATGAAAACTATCTGTTTTAGGGCAAAAACTGAGCCGTGTAAAGCCACCAACGCCCTGCTTTGGACTGGTTGCTAGCAAATCACAGGGCTGACACATACAGATGAACAATGCGTGACAAGGAAATTGATCCAGCAACATTCTTGTTGCAAGGCTACTGGACTACTTGCTACACCAGCATGCAGCCCCCAGAAAAGCATCAAATCAAAGTAAAAATTTCTAATTGCTTGATAACTTGTTCTCTGCCCTGGATTTAAACCTCAGTACAAATGTAGCTTATAGGACAGAGACATTAGAGTCATAGATGTATCACATCTTCCATGTGCTAATCCATTTACTAGAGTGGAAATTGTGATCATGATGCTACAGTTTATCAGTCAAAATGAACCCATATAATTTGAGGCTTAGGAGACATTTCTCAGTCATCTTCTCGAACAAAAAAATGTAGGCATTGGGATCAAACTGAACCAACAGATGCAATTTGTTTACATCTCAGCATGACATACCCTTTGAGGGCATCAAGGCTAGGCCGCACACTGCTATCAGAAAGTGTGACTCTCAGCAGGCTGCTGTGGGCCAAAAGCAGCTCCCTCTGAAGATGCCGACACATTTTCTCATTACTGGAGACACTGGGCTGGGCTAGATACTCCTGTAACAAAAGGTCAAATATTTCATTTAATTATTTTTAGGCTTAACAGGTCATTCTTCAGCTTTTACAACATCACATGGCTCAAAAAGCGTCAAATATATTGTGAGTGGACAAATATGTACTTGCATGCTCACCTGCAGTGTGTGCAATACAACAGTGCACCAGTCCACACTGTTACTTAGCATGCCCTTTTTCTCTGTGGACAGGCAATGCGTAACGGCTTCATCCAACCGTCCATCCTGACAGAACAGCTGAACCAGCTTCACATTTACATGAGGATCTGCAGGCCTTGTTGAAAGCTCAGCCTGGAGTAGGTCAAACAGCCGATTCCAACCTGGCTGACCCTGACGACTTAACAAGCGCTCCTGTGAGGGGCAACAGAGACAAACCAAAGACATAAAGGTAAAGATGTATTATTTGCTCCTAAAATAAATATCACCTCTTAGATGTTTGAAATCAAATCCTGCATAATCATGGATAGGACTGTGAAACACAGGGTAGCTAAAAACACTACTGGTATGCATTATCTGTGGTAACACAATACAGCAGTATTGAAATGTTCACTATGATACAGGATGACATAATATCTGACTACCCGAGGAATATAACGGGGCAAAAAAATTAAATTGTACTATTAATCATTAATTCAGCAATGTAGAGTCATTTTCACACGAGACTGTGATAAGACATCATTTATTATTTTGTCAGTTTAAATTAGAACGATTTTTGCAATTCAAAAAACAAATTAATATGAAAATCACTGAATAAAGAAAAATGAATGCACATGAGTATTGACCAGCGTTGATCAACACGAAAATGCAAAACTGTTACCATTCTGCGTTCATGTTTTTAAAAATAAAAACATCTTTGTTAATCTGTACAACCCAAGTTTAAAAAACTAAACCCATTGCTGTCAAAAATTTAAAAGCAGTTTTACATATCCAGACTGATTTAGCAGTCCTGTGCACATGTATGCATGCAAAGGGCCACATCATAATGCTAAAGCTTTCCTCACAGTGCATTTGAGGTGGGTACCAATTTAAATCAATCTAATCAATCTTTCACAGGGAAAACTGATAGCCTTTGTTATCAATTAGTGCTACAGTAAAACTTTTGCAACAAAGCAGCAGATCTTTCTCTGCATTCATTTCATTTCAGCTATATAACTCCTGTGATTAAACCCCAAAAGTCTCATGCTGTTTGTCGTGGCGATCTGAAAAGTCCAGTCATTCCACTAAGTTTCTCTCTCTTTATTTTTTTCTCTCATCACAGCACGAAGAGCTTTTACTTTTTAACACATTTGGGATTCAAAAGGGGGATTTAACTCTTTTGATATTTGTCACCACTGTCCAACACTTACCACAACTTGACTCAACGTTATAATTTTTGTCTTCCATTAACTGTCATACCTAAAGCTGGCTATGCTTTTCATATTACCTTTAACAACGTTCCAAGTGAGACAGCACTAAAAAGTGACATGGAGACACTGCTGACACCTTGATGGTCAGGGTATCCACACAACAGGACAGGGATGCAGCAACTGATATTGTTACTGGCAACTTGCTTGCAACCGTCTCTGGAACAAGTACTCATCCCTTGCCAAAATGCTGCTACCTTTATTTTACACACACACACACACAAATATACATATAGATACATCCAGAGATGTATCCATCTAAGCAGAGACAAAAGGACTAAAAATAAGAATTTATGATTGCAACAAACCCATGGACACCCAGATCATAAATCTGTCATGATCATATTTGTCTCTGTTGATATATATTTATTTGAGGTTAGCCCCTTGAGACGTGGCATCTACTTTTCAAGAGGGTCCTCATGTCTTTATGGTTGTAAAGGTATTTGACTAGGGAGGTATAATCAATAACAATGTTGACACCCAGTCACTTGCATAACTGATGGGATTGCACATGCCAGGACAATGATATATCTTAATACTGATATTTTATCCTGATCCTAATCATGGAAGAGAAACTGGTACTTTGGTAGGTGTGGTTTAAAAAAGATCAAACAAGGTTTCATAAGAGGACTTCAATACTTTTCCGCACAGAGCACAATGGAGGTCATACTGTGATTTTAAGTTCAAGACCCTTACCTTAAGGTTAAAGACAGCTGGGTTTCCTGGCAGCAGCTTGGCAGCTTTCTCTACCCAAAACTCTGCTCTGCTATCAGATCCCTCTTTATTCACAAGTAACTCTGCCACCTTCAGCACCAGGTCCCTCTGAGCTGGGTTTAAATCCACTGATCGCTGGACACATAGAAAAGAGAAGTCATGCAATGTCACTCCTCAACACCTGCAAGTATCTGTTCCAGTGGTTAGAAACTTCAGAAATAGATAAATACAAGTTTAGGAAATTCTATATTCATAACCTGATGGAGTCATTTGCTTGAGATGAAGTGGGGATGAGGTTACGGAAAAAGTTAAGGAAGTCTAAGGCTGGAGCTGCATATGCTGTGACCTGGGTAGCCTTCAGAGGCAAATGTATTGTTGTTCTGACCAAACAAATCACAACTTCAGTGACGTAAAGCTGCCCATTGATAAAGTTTACAAAATGCACACAGAAGACTTTATTGGTCATGAAAGTGTCAACATGGTTCTAGATACTTCTGAAAAAAAAAAAACCTTAAATCGATTACAATCACTCTACATGTTTTATAGAGAAATAAATGTAAGTTGTCCAGCAGATGGCTATCAATTCCCACAGTTTTTTTTTCTTTTTAGAAAACTAAATTTCTTTTCAGTTTCTACAGTGATTTCTTTGTTGTATTTGTCAGTTTTTTATGCTTTTCTTTAATCTGCTAGTATCACAGCCTTTCTATCAAGGACAGAAACTGCCTTGACAATTTCATTAAAACCTGTGCCTAAATCATTAGTGTGAAAAAGAGATTTAAAGCCCCACTACGTAAGATTCCGGCTTTCTGCTCTCTAGGGGCCTCTATGGACGTTGAGTGTAACTGCGCTGTCGTAAAACACCACACCAACTTGCATTTGGTGACATACAGAGGGAGGAGAAGCGAGCAGACAGGACATCCTGAGAGACAAATAAACCATGCAGACTGATATGGTACTGTATTATCATGTTTCTTTTAGAATATATTGTTTTTCAAGCGTCAGCAATCGTTGTTAGCTCAGCGTTTGCGTGTGTATTCTGTAACTCGTAGGCTGTGGCTAACGGCTACTCTGGAGGGACTCGTTTGTTACTCACTGGTAGAGAAAACTTTACCTATTACAAACCTTCTAAGCTAAGTTGAGGGCCCTCTGAAACATGACTGTGGTAGGATGACTTTATGCTCTCGGTAAAGCTGCTAAATGTGAGACAAAGAAAACGTTGATAATGATGGAGCAGAGCAACACAACACAATGTGCCAGGGGAGATCTCCCGGCTGCACACAGAGACAGAGGGAGAGACTATTCACTTTATTTACAGACTCCCCACCATTAGACGGACTTGAAAACAATTATGGTCATGTGTAAAAGTTACATAGTGTTGCTTTAAGCGGGGTGCTTTAACAGCCCGACATAAAGATTATCGGGCTGTTTTTGTCCCTTCCCGACCAAGGACAGCAAACGGCTGATTTTCTTATGTCTTCAAAGATTATCCGATAAAATTGTCCTGTGGTCTGAGGTGTGTTCAGAGTGAATTTGTCCCAATAATCGGCTCCGAAATGGGTCAGGCCGACAATCATAAATATGAAATTTGTTCAATATTTACGACCAAAAATCTTCATATGTGTGGGGAAAGCCGACGACTCCCAAGTCATGACTTCGTGAATTGTGATGTGAATGTAGCCAATCAAGCAGCGAGCTGACTGAGGAACAAGGAAGCAGGTGTAAATAAAAATAAGCACAGCCGACCTGAAACATAAACATAAAGTTCGGTGGACCTAAGAAACGGAGGACCAGCTCACGTGTTCACACTGTCACCAGGAATTTTCCACAGTCTTTCCTTTTTTTTAAATTCCCGATTTTTCCGTCAAAAATAGTCCAAAGACCACCATCATTCCCTCTTCTCGTATGTCCTCTCCCATGCTGCATGTTGTGTTTTCCGATTGTACCATAGACAATGTTTATGGCTGTTGCTATGTTTCTTCTTCCTAATTTTTGTTAGATCACGTTTGATCACATGAGATTTGTCTTTGAGGACTAGATTCTAGATCTGTGGTGGGACAGAATGGTTATGTGTGTGGTGTGCTGTGTTGAGATTATCGGAGCACACCACACACAGTCCGATCAAAACTGTTCAATGTCTGATTTTTTATCTTCCTATGTGAAGTCTCTAACAGATGAAAAATCTCTTCAGAGTTAGAAAATCCTTATGTGTGTACCTACTTTAATTTCTTTTTGTAATCATCAGATTCTTTCTGAGGCTGGTCATGCTCAGGTTACTCAATGCACCTTTGGTTTTATAGCTTTTACTATTACAAGTGACTTTTATCCAAGCAATTACACATTTTTATCAGACCAATATTACTTACAGGGTTTATATTATTTTGTTGTCTTTTATTAAATCTGATTATTCATAAATTATCCTGTTTCTTCTTCTATAGGAGTATAGTTTTAGGCCTTTTTTTTAAGTTATTTCTTAGCCTCATCTCTGATTTCGTTTGGTTTTAACAAGCTGTTTAACAAACTGCCCCAACAGCAATTAATAAAATGGTTTGAATTGAGTTGAATAGAAAAGCAATACAGTTAAAAAATGGCAGCATAACTAATCTGGGCTCTGTAAAGAAATAATAATAATAATAATAATAATAACTTTATTTGTACAGCACTTTTAAAAACATAGGTTTACAAAGCGTTTGACCAACAGACAGGAACATACAGAAGTCAAAGAACAAGAGCATAAGCACAAAAGGAAATAAAGTACCTCACAAAGAAGCACAATTTAAATCAAAGAACCCTTACATACATACACAAACAGCATAATTAACCAAAGCACCCTAGGAACCTAAAAAGAGAGAGTACTGGCACCTCTGGTGTCTCTCAGACCAAACGTGCTCATGGAGGGAAAAAGTTTCTAGAAAGGTGAGGAAACCTAAGACCCAACAAAAAGCAGGCACAACAATCCAGGCCTAGGCACCCAACATAGTCCAAAACACAAAAAGGGCCCCCAGCCAGCCCATAGGGCGAGAAACACTAGGGACCACACCAACGAGCATTAGCCCAAGGTGCAAGCCCAGACATGCTGATGCAGTCCCCAATGCCGCCACCCCACAAATCAAAGGCCCCCACATATTACTCAAACTGTACCAAGTGGCCCAACCTGGACCTTGACTTTTGCAATGAGCAAAGGCGGAAAAAAACATGGCTGAGTTACTTTATTGATGTGGGTGGTGAAGCTGAGATCCATGTCCAAAACTACCCCTAAGTTGTGGGCTATGGGTGTAATGTTTTCTGAAAGGGAACCATGAGTGGACTGTATGGGGAGGGTGGATTTTGTGTGCTGAAAACAATTATTTTAGATTTAAATTTATTGAGCGCAATGATATTGTGTGCCATCCAACAGTTGAAGCCATCTGGACAGTTTTTGACAGCAGCTAGGCTATTTGAACCATCAGGTCTCAGGGGGAGGTATAATATCTGTATGTCGCCTGCATCGAGGTGAAAGGAGACATTGTGGCACTGAATTATTTGGCCAAGGGGCAGCATATAAATAGAAAATAAAATCGGACCTAAAACAGAACCTTGCTGTACACCAAAAGTAATGGTAAAATTAGAGGAGGCGTGATTACCTCTGGTGACTGCAAAGGTTTGCTCTAAAAGATAGGACTGAAAGCAACTAAGTGCAGTGGCTTTGATACCAGTCCAATTTTTAAGATGTCATACACGTTATACACGTTTGGTCAGTTCCTTGATTACAAACAGCAATTCCAATAATATAAATAAAATCTATTCTAAGAATTTGGTCATGCAATTGTACAAGTTTCAATAAGTTGCTGTGAACTTTCTGTATGGTCAACACTATGATTCGATGATCCCTGACTGATAATCTGTCAACCTGGGCAAAAACCAAACCATAGATAAAACAATGGTATTATGATTGGATGCCAGCAGCCAAAGCAATTGATTTAGATATTTCCACGGTGTTAAGATATTTGTTGGTTCAGATATTTTGTTTTTTGACGGAAAAAGTTGATTGTACATCATCTGAATGACTTGTCTCCAGAATAGAACCTTGTGTGAGTACAATATTAACTGTTCAAATAAGGGCTTCATTAAAAAAATGTAAGAGCAGTGTTAAAATATTTATTTTATTATTGTTAAATTAATTTGGTGGGTATTTTTATTTTTACTACAACTAACATTTCCTTACCTTGTAACATCCTACTGCCTTGTTGATGTCTCCCTCCCTTTCATACAGTTGTCCAAGGAATTTGTGTGCTTTTGGATCCCTCTCCTGGACTTTGAGATACTCTGACACGTGTCTAGAAAAAGTATTGAGAAATAAAACACAATAGTTGATTTTTTGGAAACCTCTTAAGACTCAATACAACATTTTTGTCAGTACTTGTAAGTCTGTGCACTTACCTTTTAGAAAGATCATATTCTTTTGCTTCAAAGTACAATTTAGCAAATAAAAATCCTTTGACTGGCCTCTGTGAAGGAGAAAAAATATTGGTGAATCAATGTTTTGATAAATTTTGAAAAGTCTTTCACTTGTTATATTAGCAAATGTCACCATAAAAAAATGCATTTTGTGTTTTTCTTTTTGCATATTATAAAAGCTACAAAGGACATATCTATCACATAAAGCATTTTCATTAATGCAGCATATGAAATGCTCCAAAACTCATGATATAATGTGTCTGAGTTTATCGTGATTTTAACTGGTTAAAAACGTTATCTCAGGATGAAGCAACTTTCAAGTTCATAAACAGTCTGAAGGTTTAAAAACATTTGAAAGGTTCAATACATTTCTTCATTAAAATTGTGCTGATGCTAGTTATGATTTAATGAAGCAGTTTTCTGTATTTTTTTCTACTGTTGGCCTATTAAAAAAAATGTTTTTTTTTCTCTCTATCCATCGTAAAAAAATCATTTTGAGATGTTAACATTATTGTAATCAATACTTATATTGTCTGCTTGTAAATTAAATGTGAAACACTTGATATGTAAATGAACATATAATCAAAGATAAAAATTTACCATATTGCTCTTTTGATAAAGATCTGTACAGTGCAATGACTACTTATCAGTATTAGTATCTTTAGGGCAATTAAATCAGCAGAATCAAACTAAAGAATGGCAGTGAATCAACACTCCCCATACTAACCTCACGTCTCTTAATAGCAGCACAAATGTAGTTTGGTGTATAGACAGCCTTAAATTGAATCATATGTGAGGCAACATTATTGTAACATCTTGAACATACATCTGCTCAGGTCCTGTCACATTTATCCACATGAATTACATATCTGACTGAGTGAATCTGTTGTTTAATTTAATTATCTAATTATTGTTTATTTTAGTAAAGATAGTACTGAGGTCCACAACAAAACATGATTAAATGTTTTTGATCAAAAGCCAAGATAATAGCACTTCATAGTGAACATGATGTAGTGAGTGTGGGTGACATTTTCTTTTATACTTTTGCAAAGGATGGACCACAGTATCCTCTGTAAAAGGAGAGAATAAACCAAGCATCACAACTCATTTTGTTTATCTTAGGGAAAACTTAACAATTCTCATCGTGGCTGGCCATAAAACACATCCTTGTCATTTCACTCTGATAGGAAAATTACCTCCCAAAAAGGACTTATTTCAACAGAACCACAGTCTCACACACTAAAACACATTTCTAACAGTGATACATCTGTGATACATGACCGTACGGACTGGCTGCTGAAGCTGGTCACAAGTACATGCCAGAGAAGCAGCTTACACAGTACTTAGACATAAAATTCATGTTCCTGCTGAACTAGTTGAAAATGATCTAAGATGGATGGAGATTATCTGAGATAACATGTTATTTGTTATAGTTTACAGAAAATAAATAATAGACACCAGAAAAACAAAGGATCTACCACACAATGATGTCTGATATCACTACACTGTTCTGCTTGACAGCATTTTGATGTTCAGACTTTTTTTAGTTAGTTAGTTAGTTAGTTATAGTTTATTTCAGTCATATATACACTTCAAAGCAGCAAAAGAAAAGAAAATACACAATTTTGACTGAAAAGGGCTCAGGCAGAAGCAAAGCTTATAAATGCCCGCCTACTATGCATCTTAAGCTACACAATTCATGGTGTCATGTGGGAAGAGAAAAAAAAAATTAAACAACAAGCATATAATATATACATACATACACACATACTCATGCACAAACATAGCTCTTTTCCCCTTATTTCAATTACAGCCATAACTCCTAAATATAAATGCACATAATGATTTTTTTGAACATAACAAAGGAAGTACATTGCTTAAGTTTGAGATCAGCACTATTCCACAGCTGAACCCCTTTAAAAGAAATACATCTTATTTTAACTTCTTTTTTTTAGCTTTTGGTCACACAAATTTGCTTCCATCTCTCAACTCATATTTACTCTCAGACAGTATGAAAAACTTATGCACGCTGTCTGGTAGTGTTTTATTATTTACTTTAAACATGATTTGCATTGTTCTATAATAAACCAAGTCTCTCAACTTCAAAAGATGAGAATATAAAAATAATGGATTAGTATGATCATAATATCCGGCTTTCTTTATAATGCGTATGGCTCGTTTTTGTTGTAACACAATTTTATTAGTTGTGGCTTTAAACGTAGATCCCCATAGTTCCACGCAGTAAGTTAAAGAGGAAAGTATCAGTGAGCAGTAAATTAAACAAACTTTTGTGGTGTAGCATGTCTTTGGTTTTGTGCATGATTAAAATTGATGTTCAGACTTTCATTAAGTTGATTTTGGAAGTCAACTGCTATAAGAGCAGCCCGATAACGAAATCAATCTCTAAGTCATTTTAATTGTTTTCGTCTACATGCCAAATACTTTCGTTACAAGTAGCCTAAACAGCACGACCACAGGAACAGAGTCGTCCTAAAACTGTCAAAGCAGTCTGCAATACACCTGTGACCTGAGCTGTTTATCCATGGAGCTTTGCTGATAATATTATTATTCTTCAACGACAAACTCCCTCCTGTAAAGCAATGCACGACTTGATGGTTCGAAATTGCTGTGGAAGTTGGAATTTAGGTCAAGTTATTTAAGATGCAACGACTTGGTTATAGCAATGTTCCTTATTGTAAAGACAAGTAAGTAAGTGGTTGACTGACTGAAAGCTAGCTAGCACGGCTAACTGGCTAACGCTGTTCCCCATGGCGCGCGCTGCCAGCATAGGCGGACGCGTGGCGTCATCACGCCGGTTACAAACTGAAGGCGCTGCTAGCTTGTAGCTCGTTAGCAGGGATAACGGCCAAATTAAAACTCGTCCAGCGTAAACCTCTTCCTTTAATTACTTTTTTATTGGTTGTGATCTTCATTATTTATCGAGCTGTCTTTTCGTACCGGGCTGGCTGACACATGCTTATATGACAAGCATGCTAACATTAGCCTCCAACTTACCTCTTTGAGTGAGGGAGACGAACTTTGAACTGTGGAGACGTAACGGTCCACTTCAGCCTTACTCCGACGCATGGCTTCCGAAAACGACACCAGTTAAAGTCCTGATGATGGTAAATACAATACCAACGATGCAGAAAACATTAAAACTAGCATTGGAGTGGGTACGACACTCACTCCGGAGCATTAACTCCCATGACGTCCCTGCGCAGCCTCAATACCCTCAAATGGCAGGAGATCACGTGGGTCGTGAACGTTCTTGAATCGGCGTGGTTGACCAATAAAAAACCTACATACAGTTTGACGCACGATGACGCATTATATTTGAAAGGGTGGGCTGCAAGGACCCAGATCAGTTGTGTAACTCAACAACAAAAATATAAGTCTTTATCAGACATCTAGTAATGTTGGTTTAATTTACTCGATTAGGCTCACATTGAAATTAAACTTGGTAAAGTGATTCAGTGAATTCAAACACAACAGTTGTTAAAAATGGTTTTATCTTCATTGTGTGTGTTATACACTGTAAGCATCAGAGCTGTTGGATTAAATGACATGACCTCTGCTCATCAAGAGCATGCAAGTTTTTAATTGTAAAGTACAGGGTATATGAGACTTTATCACCACAAACATTACCACATACACCAAGGTGTGACTGAATTATATATTTATTCACATCAGTTGACAGCCACATATGAAAACACAAACACTGTTGAAGTTTAGAACACGCAAGTTGTTTGTTTGCATTGAACAAAATACGATGTCTTTATACAAATACTGTGAGCACAGTATAAGAGCAAAGCTGCTTTGTGTAAAACAGATTGCAGTCATTTAGGTACCAGGATATCAAATAAAAGTACCCACAGGACTATTTTTAGTGTAGCTCAAGATCTGCTTCACAACAGTCCAGCAGACAGCTTGACTTCTAGGTGACTTGCTAAATATTTTGGCAAATGATATGTAATGGCATTCACAGAAGTAACATCAGGATTCTTATTTCCACAGAATTGTGGAATATAGCTTTCTCCACTCAACTACTATGTAAAAGATTTGTATTTTACACATTGCTTAAATGAAATGTTTGGCAGAATGGAAATTATTCTCTCTCTTTTTTCAACAGTTGGCTTTCTTTCCTAAGTGGTCTGAGCCTTGAGGAAGTTGGTAAACCTCTTTAAGAGGATCACTTTCTTTGGATTACAAACAGCAGAGACACATGTTCAACATCTAACCTTACTCCAACGTCCGGTCTTTGCACATGCCACATGGCATCATGTTGTAACACACATAGTTACCAGTTGCAGTGCAATAAATCCTTTCAAAGTGAAAAGTTCTGTGTTTGCTGACACTGTGTTAGTGATTTTCCAAAAGTTGGACCACAATACCTTTAAAGTTTATTTTTTATACTTTGCTAACAGCAAAAACTTACTGTTTTTGACAGCATATGAAACTTACAAACTTGTTTTCTATTCCAGAAAAGTTGTTGGAATTGTATCAAAATGTTTAAAAGGATCTTACACTGAACTCAGTTTAAAAACCAGTTTATTTTAAAACTGTTTCACAAAACAATGTATAGCACATAAAAAGTCAATTAACATGATTTATTTAATGGTTGAGACCAATAGTGTAATAATAAAAAAAAGCTTAAGTAAAATTTCAGTAACATAAAAGAAAATGCCAGCTTAATAGGTCAAAAACACACAACACAAAATTCAAGAAAATACACACAAGTAATATATAAAACAGCACATTACTGAAAATGATGCTAGAGATATGTTATACACATGTAAAAGGACACTATTTTCCTAAAATTTCTTTGGGTTGACTTCATAATGCAGATGAATAGCATTACGATGCATTTTTTAAATTTTTCTCATGTTATTTGTTGTCTTAAAGCACATAAATAATTTTGAAATGTAGGACCATCAACATCAGTGTTTTGGTCTAATTTAAGTAAAGAAATAAGGCAAGCTTGTGAATAATATACAGTGCAATATTTGAGCCTAAAGGCACTGATCAGGTTACAGTAACACCTACTTATAGACATGGAACTGCTGCGTAAGCTTCAGGATTATGAGTGCTTCTTCTGAAATAAAATGGTACAGGTTTTATCATCCATTTAATACAGAACAGTTACTATATTGGATTGCAAATTTGGGACATGTAACCTGTATGGACATCTCACCACCAATTGAACTGCGTATCTACTTCCTTGCAACAGTTTCAGACAGCTTCTTCAGTCTCTTCTTCAGCTCCAGAGGGAATTTCTCATAGCACTTCTTACAAACTGGCTTCATATCAAACTCAACAAACTTGTTCCTGCAAGAGAAAGAGTTAAATCCTACTGTGAAAGGCAATACCAGGTAAGTTAAATTTGATCAATGTCACTTCATGCCTGTGTCAACGATATGTAAAATATTCTCATAAATTATCAGTATTAGTTCTTTGCTTACATACAACTCCTCAACATTTGTATGGGATGATGTGTGACATGCTTCTCTTAAGCAAAAATGAAAAGAGATTAACTTTGATGGATGATGTTTTTTTCTAATTGTCAAGTAAACAGAAACAGAAATATTTAAGAAATCTTTCCAAAACTGGTGTAAAACTGAAAATGTATTTTATACCTATATTTGAGCCGGCTTGCTGGGTTTCTCTGGGAGGCCAAAAATTGATCAAACTGAACATTTTAACCACTAAAACTATTTTTTCTGTTGCAAGTAAATAACTACTAATAACTAATAACTAATAACTACTACTATAACATACTAGTGTATTAACCATTACTATAACATAAAAAAATGATTGTAGTAATTACTAATGCTGTTCATTTAGGACTACAGCCAGAAAGCTGCCGGAAGTGATTAAAGCTTTAGCCTCTATACACAGACAGGCAAGGAAACCGAGAAACCAAGTCGTACCCTTCAGTATGGGATTTATCTGATTTTCCTGTTCGCGTAGCAGGGGTTACAAGAGATCAGATCTGAACAGCTGTTACTGTCCTTGGCTGAGATATAGTCAGGTAATAAACACATCTAAGGTAGCTTGAATTTGAACATTTTTACCTTCTGTCTTGAAAGTAAATTAAAGTAAACATAACATTGAGGTGATCATAAGAGGTATATTCAGAATGTTTGAAATCTGACGACAATAAAACATCAAAATAATTAAAACAAGAAGATGAAAACTGACCAAAGGAAGAACAGTTGAAGTGGGAGATAAGAAGAAAGAGAGGATTACAGACACATGGGTATCAATAATTTCTTCTTCTTCTCTTTTGAGTCACGTTCACGCTTGGCAAGTCGCCGTTTCATGTCGTCCGGCAGGCGTTCATAGCAGTGCTTACATACTGGCTTTAGATCCACCTCCACAAACTTTTCCCTACCACAGCAGGGAGCAGGGCGAGATGACAGGAGTGTGAAAGAGTAGAAGCAGGGCAGAGTGAGAGAGTGGAAGGAAAGGAGAGGAACCAATGTGACATGAAAAGAGATGAGAAAGAAGGTGAGGTAAAGGGAGAAAACAGTAGCAGCAGATTTTACACAGTGTCAGGAAAAGTTAAGCAAGACAAGCACACAAGAAGACACAAAAGAGGGATGAAAAACAGGGGAAAAGTTGAAAAAGTAGCCCATAGACATGCAGTACTTTAAGCAAACTCAGAGAACAAGGATGACCAGGATTGAAATGCAGACAGGTATCTAAGGCAGAGCTGCGGGGGTAGCTAGTTATGAAACAGAGTAATGACAGGCAAAGCGAGGCCTTAGCCAATACTTGTTAATTTCTAAATGTAATCAATAAATGATGACAAAACCAACATGGAGATAAATCTCATTACACAGTGACAGTGTTCATGTTATAGCATGCCTCTCAGACCTATGCATAACTTACTTTAGGGTGAGCTTGGTGTTGCAGGTAGAGCAGGCAAAGCAGTTGACACACCAAGCCTTGTTGAGAGCAGACACCACTGAAAAAAATGAAATAATCACTGGTGTATCAGAAAATGCACAAAAAGTGCTGATCTTAACTTTTTTTCAGAAGTTTAGAGTCTAATTTAAACTTGATTAAGAAACTTGATCAGAAACGTAAACACAAAATCTGAATTTAGAGACACACAATGAAAATGAACCAATACATAAAAAATACATTTAAAAGGTTTCACAGTGACTGACATATATGTATTTATAATAAGAATTCTTACCATCTCCCTCAATCACACGATTGCAGTGATAGCAAACATCTCCAAACAGCTAAAGGGGGACAAAAAGATGATGATAGATGCATTAACATGTTTTGTCAATTAAAAGAGTAATCCAAATCATTACAGCACATGCTTTTATATGGCACAAATATCATGCCAACTTCAAGCAGACATGCAAACAAACACAGACTTTATCGAATAAAGTTATTACACTGACTAAATAAGAATCCAGCATAACACCAGCTGTAATTCATATTTGTAACTGTAAGTCTCCAAAGAAGTTTTTTTTACAGTTAAAGCCCTTTCTTTCATCTTATTGTTACCTTTCTGTGATACAATTTTCTAGGAAATTTTAATTTATCACAAAGTAACTTTCAGAAATGTCCATATTTTTGTTTACGTGACTTATCCTCAACAAAGATATTTTCCTAACTATTTTTTTATTTCATACGGGGAATGTTGTAATTACATGGAAACTAAACAGTGCATTGCATAGTGCATTTATTTGTAAATGCCTTTAAAAGAATGAGACATAACATTGTAAAATTGATTTTGTACAACTCAAAATGCCCCAAGGTATGAGCATGAATGGTTGTCCGTCTCTCTATGTGGCCCTGTGATCGGCTGGCGACCGGTTCAGGGTGTGTACCCCGCCTCTTGCCCAATGACAGCTGGGATAGGCTCCAGCTCCCCCACAACCCGGAAAGGGATAAGTGGTATAGAAAATGAATGAATGAATGAATGATTTTGTACATAAACTGCTCTGCTCATGCAGTCAGAGAATACATTATTTTGTGTGGGGCAAAACATGGCTGCATGGTTTCCAATTTCAACATAAATGCTCCTGGTGCTCTTAAGTGTTACCTGGTTGTAGTGTGTTTCACAGTAGGCCAGACCCTTGCGCTCGTAGTGACGATGTCCAAGAAAGGGTTTCTCACACTTAGCACACACAAAATGCTGAAAACAAACCCACAGCCAAGCACACATGGTTAGCACAGCTGTCAGTCAACCCTTTATCACAAACATTATCAGGTCAGACCATGACCAGATCAGTTAAGTCCAGATGTCCTGTGACTACTCCCAAACAGGAACCAGATAACAGGGAGGGTGGACAGAATAGTCAGCTCAAGACAACATGCTAAAATTAGATAAATATGAAATGGGTTGTTCACTTCTGGTTGTGCTTATTTTAGCCCTAATAAAAAAACTAGATGACCCAGCATATTACAGTCACCACAGTATAAATGTTTTAAATTGAACAAAGACATTTGCTGACAGTCAGTGTTTTAAATCCTCATGCTCTGGACCAAAGTGCTGGTCAGACAGGCAGACGTTAACAGGTTTATATATGTCAGTATAGCCCGTGTAAAGAGGCAGGGAAATCAAGCTAGGCAGGAACAAAGGATATGCATAGCAGCAGTCAACATCAGGCCAATCCATTATCCCCTCACCATGTCAAAGTGTCTCTCACAATAGGCTCGACCACCTCGCTCATAAAACGGGTGGCCCTGAAATGGGCGTTCACACACAGTGCACACATGGTGCTAAATGTGGGAGGGCAAAGACCAATCATCAAAAAATATTTTAACAGATAAGAAAAGAATAGAAAGACAAATACAAAGCATATGATATTTTCACAGCCCAGGGATGAGACAGACTGAACATAACTGTGAACATAAAAAGGAAGTTAAGACACAAATACGGTAAAAACTTGAGCCAGCTTTGCTGCTAATACAAAAAAAACACCTGATATCAATACTAATCCTTTAATTTCATGGAAAGAACTTCATACATTTAAGAGGAGTTTCCTAAGCTTCAAATGACTTGGCTTAAAAAGAAAAACATCTCACCTCCACATGCCACTGTTTACCCATGGCGTTAACCACACGACCCTCTATGGGTCTCCTACAGGCACCACAGATGGGAACACCCATTTTGTCGTGGCAAGGGAGACAGTAGAGTTCTCCCTTCAGTTCCCTGGCATCAGCTGTCAGCTCCTTACTGTGGAGAGAGGGAAATGAAAAAAGATCAGCTCTGCTTTGATTCAGGTAATGAACAATAAAGAAAATGCAGGCCATGCAATACACTCCACAATAACCCTGTTCTACATTATGAAGTTAGCTATGCAAACAACAAATACGTAGCTTTCAGAAATGGCAAGAATGCTTGGTTCAAAGTAGCATTTACATTTTTGCACAAAGAAAAGGATACTTGACTAAAAATAACTGTAGTCAGAGGTTCAATTTAAGCTGTGAACACAGTGCCATAGAAATACAAGCGAAAAACATCATGAGACTCCAATTAAGCATATGCAAGTATATGTTATTACAAAGTCTGTCCAGCAGAGAGCAGTCTCTGATCCATTTTTGGCTGAACGAAAACACTGTATGTTTTTTGTTTTGAGTCTGAATTACCCACATACGTTCAAAATATTAATGGATTTATCAGTAAAACTACAGCACACATTTATTTTTTGATAATCATAGATCATCTGAATAGAGCCACTGGATTCAAGCATTTAAACTGGTATTATTTTTTTTACATTTCTGAGTGAAGGAACACTGTCTTGAACACATTTACAACACTTCACATTTTTAGGTGCAAGCTCCTTTATTTTGGTACTTCCTCTGCACACTACACAACCTACCTGTCCTTCTGTCTGGAGCAAAGTAGTGTCAAAACAAAGGGGCTTTCTGGAAGAAAAGTAAGGTATTCTAAATGTGTCCAGTACAGCCTCATGTGTCCTCAGTGATGGTGATTTAGAGCAATACTTATGCATTACTACACTGACATCCTGAGACACATCTAGGCCCTGTCCACACAAAGACAAACATTCTCAGTAAAGATGGCATAGTTTCAAGAAATGTGTCTGTCCACACAAAACACTTGAAATGCTGTAGTAAATATGCCAGGCCTGTAAGTGGCGCTGTAACACAGCTGCAGTCATACACCAAAATCAAAGAAAACATGGAGCATATTGTTGCGTTCCAGGCAACCCGTAACTCGTATATTTCCCAGTTGAAATCTCCAAGTTCCGACCTGAAAGCGTTCCAGGCAATTTACGACTTCGGTTTGAACGCAAGGAATTCTGGGATGTAAACAAACCAACATGGCAGAGATTATAAGATTTATACTTGGTCATTTCAATTACCAAAGGAGCCTGCAACTCGTTTATTTAAGTGAAACGGAGGAGGGGAAACGCCGCATAAGGCATCAGAAACTTTACTTTATATTTCACGGTATATGTTGTTATTTTGAAGCGTATTTTGTGTTGATTAATGCACTGAAAACTAGCTAACGCCAGGGTAGCTGCCAATGATGTGTTAAAATTAGCAGATGAATAAAGTTAGAGCAATACCTTGCTATGATAAACTTTTCTAACGTTAGAGAGACAAGGCCAGCCATCTGAAGGCATCTGACCACCAGCTCATGAGCAGCACCATCGCATCCATAGAGGCTGCCATATTGTGATGTGACGTCACAAGTCGTAACTCGGAGTACATCAATCTGGTACGAGTTCACGGGTGAGCAGTTACGACTGCTGTTCCAGTGCACTTTCACGAGTTACAGGTGGGAAAAACACAAGTTACGGGTTGCCTGGAACGCAGCATATGCATACATCATAAAAAATGTCAACAAACACTGCTCACAATGGCAGAAGAGGAGCAGCGGATCTTTCTGTAAAAGCCATAACAAGTTCTGTAGTTTCTGCAGCACGAGTGTGACACCTTATTCTGTCATTGTTTCTGTTTTTGTCAGGGTTCACACACGCAGTTTAAACAAAAGATGGGGCTATGGCGTCATCATTTCTGATGCTCTCTGTATTTGTTGTACACACTGATATGCAAGGCTGGTGTTCTGACATTTTTTGCTGCCTTGTCAGATTTTGCTACCCTCACCCCAACCCTAACCCTAAACCTAACCAGGAGAGGGAGTGAAGATGTAGGGTGCATACGCAGAACCACAAAATAGCAGTTTCGATGGGTAGCAAAAAATGACAGAACACCGGTGCTTTTAGATTTACCCACTCTGGTACCCGTTTTACCAATAGTACGTTTTCGAGCACCTGTTGTATGAGTCTGACATGATTGGACACTGTGTGTGTGTTTACCCGCAGTTGTTGCAGTTGAAGTGATCAGGGTGATAGGGGTCATTCTTGAACAGGAGGGGCTGCTCCTCAATAATGGCGTGACACTTCTGACAAATGTACTTGCCCAGACCACGAGCTTTCTCGCGGTTGTGACATGGACGACAAAGGTGTCTGATGAGAGAGAAAGGAACAGATAAGAAAAGGAAATGACCCAAAACATAAATAAGATCGATTCTGGAGAACCCATACTGACCTTCCAGCATTCTTAACAAATCCAACATCAGCGAGCACAGCCTGGCAAATGTCACAGCAGAAACAGTCTGGATGCCAGCTGTTGTTCATGGCCTTGATCACACGGCCAATGATGAACTCACCTGAAAAAAAGGAAAGGAAAATAAGGAAACAGTTACACATGCGTTGGTTATTTAGAGGGAGCTTCCTCTATACAGCATCTCAACAAAGCCTGAGTGGACAGGGGAAGGTACAGACAGTGAATGGATAGCAGTTTTTTCCTGTGACTGCAGTCTGGTACTTACCACACTGGTGGCAGCAGGGAGCAAACAGCATCTGGAAGTCATGTTCACAGTATTTCCTGCCTTCAAACTACAAGAAGAATTCAAACAATTGGGGCACAGCTATAAAATTCAACAAATACATTTTTCCAACAACAGAAAAGGAATGCATTGATATTTATCTAATCTAAGTAATGCTTACAAATAAAAGCCATGTTTTAGATGTCCATTGTGACATCCTGTTTTTTAATTCAGCTCAACGATGACTCAGCCAGAAAAGTTCTCTAAATCTGTCCATAGAGTTGCAAAGAAAAATAATCTGCATGTTTTGTCATTTTCTGACTGCATTGTCAACTTCACAAAGCAACAGACAGTTATTGGAAAACAAATAGAACTGAAAAAAAAGTCCCAAGAGACAAAATGAAAAAAAGGACATTACCATATAAAAGTGTTCAATAAATATTACTCACAACATAAAAACACAGAGAATAGAAAGGCAGTCAATCAAGAAAACGAAGAGAAAATCAGGAAAAAAAATTAATGAGCCCTCCTGGCTATGCTTAAATTTGTGATTGTAAAATCGTATCAACGTGAAAAAGTCGGCCTGAATTCATGAATGTAACAAAAGTTTTGATGGATGACAAGGGTCAATTACATTTCCTTTGTTTGATCTTTTACTCAGTGTGTGATCGTGCAGCTGCAGATGTGGGATTTAATATCTGGCTCACATGTCCGAAGTCACAAGTCCCCATGTGATGCAAGACTGTGAGCATGAGTGTATGCCGTACTGGGTAATTTCCACTTGGGTCATTTATCATTGTCCCAAAGCTTTGCAGTTTCGCTGCAAACACATTGCTTGACAAAATAACTTTTTAATAATAATAAAAAAAATTGCAAGACAAGAATAATTGTGCACAAGCTTTTGAGGATTTTCCTATTATATTAATTCTTGAAACTTCACCAATGGATACCTTTCAGATGAAATATTTCATTAAGATCTCAACAAGTATTGAATCAAAGACAATTAAATTAAAAATATCTAACCTAAAAACAGTGATGCTCTAAAATCTCCACAAAAAGTAGTCTTTAAACCTGCCTAGCTTCTGAAGTTTACTTCTTCTGTGCAAAGATTTCCCCTCAATACTCAGCATTCAGAGCAAGAGACCAATACATTTGTTGTAAATAATACATTAACCATTTTAAATATATATACATGTCCTACTCTCTTATACAAATGGGTGTATACTGCAGAGTTATTTGAGTTTTTGTATTGATCATAGTGTTAGAGACACTTTCTCCTTGAAAAACTGACCATACAGAGGAGCAGCAGGTTCCCTGGGGCCTAATGGAGAAACATCTGGCCTTGTGTCAAAGCTTGTAAATGCTTAGCTTACTGGAAAGGGAGCTTTGAATAATTTAGTAGTTTTCTCTTTATTTAAATCAACAGAACCATCGGATTATACTATTTGTTTAAGAAATCTGCCCTTGACAGTGATGGAGGTGTGTAAGAAAAAGCCAGTTCTAAAATCCTTCAGACCATCTTAAATCTATAGCTTGGTAATTGTTATATTTGTCATTTCAGATGGTAAAATCCATGAATTCTGAAGCCCTATCATTGGTTCAGGCATGATTATGCTACATACAATGTATGCATATACATATGTGTATCTATAAAATTAAGAGTATGGCTTCAGCCTGCTCTATTGTAAAGTGCCTTGAGATAACGCGCTATGAATTGGCACAATTACACAAACAAAGATTGATTGATAGATTGATTAAGTATTTGCTATATATTAACCTAACTGTGATTTGGCTGAAAGTCACTTTTGGGGTCAATGCAAACCTAAGCTTTTCAGTGATGTTTCTATCTTATAGTTATCACATCATCCATTTTTCATTGCATAATGAAAGAAAATACTTAAAGCCAATGGGTTACCTCATAGAAGAGTCCCTCGGGGAACTGTTGGAAACACTGGGCACAGACAAAACACTGTTCATGGTAAAGTTCTCCGTTGCTGTTCACTATCTTCTCAGCGGGGGCAAAACCGCTCTTGCAGCGCTCACACATGGCATTGGCCAGGGCATTAGCCATGTTGCTGAAAGAGACAGACAAATGACAGTTACACAAACTTATTTGATATGGTAATTTCAGACATAAATGCAACTAATACCCATTAAAATCTCTTCTGCAGAAGGCCTGAATATTTGACTATGTGTATATATATATATATATATATATATATATATATATATATATATATATATATATATATATATATATATATATATCAACACACATATATGTATATATATGGTTGGTTACATCTTAATCAGCTTTCTGAAAATGTATCATTTTGGACCTTTTGCAGCTGGTTAAGAACTGGTTAAACCTGAGAAATCCTAAACAGTATATTTTAAAAGAAGCAACTTCATTCAGAATATTTTTCAGCAACATTAATATGACTCTTTAATGTTCAAGGAAAAGAAATTGTGTAATGGTTTAATTAGGGATGCACAATATTAGATTTTTGCTGATACTTCTTAACTCATCACTGATACCAATATTTTTTGGTAAAGGGCACAAGGTCTTTACTTAATGAAAACTGACATGTTACTTTCAATGTGGCAGTCTATTTGTGTGAAGAACGGATGCAAAACAAGAAAAACAACATTTAACCCTTGAAAAAATAAACTTGATTTTAAATGTACCCATGCAATGATAATAAGCTGAAGCATCATGGTTAATTTGTGTATTTTGCTGATATGATGATGATATATGATTGATGTGTATGGCTGATTTATCAGCTGTAAGTATCTGCAAACATTTTAACATCGGCGGGTACCAATACCTAATTTTTATCATATCATATGTCATTTTTCATTATGACATTGCTTCTGCAACATAATTTATACATAGAAAGTGTTGAAGTACGTATCTACTCAGTAAATAAATGAAAGGAGGGAAGAGAGCGGATAACACAAAAGGATAAAGACCCTGGATTCATTCACACAGAGTATCATGAAAGTTAACGAGGTGTGTCAGAAAAGTTCCAGGACTGGTGTCACAAAAGATTTATTTAGAATCCAAACTAAGAGTTTTCCCCTTCGAAGTAATCCCCCTGGAGTCTAATGCACTTTCCCATCCTTCTCTGCCACACTTTCATGCACTCCTGGAAGGATTCTTCCAGGATCCTCCACAGCTCTGTTGTCACAGCCTTTTTGATGTCGTCCACGTCTTCAAAACAGGTCCCCTTGATGATCCCCTTGAGCTTGGGGAAGAGGAAAAAATCACACGGTGCCAGGTCAGGTGAGTAGGGAGATTGCTCCAGCACGACTTGTCCTGCCACAACTCTCACCTCTTCTCGGGCACTGAACGAAGCAAACGCTGCAGTATTTCTTTGTAGACATAATAATAAACTATAATACATTTTATTTAAAAGCGCATTTCAAGATACTCAAGGACTCTGTACAGGATAAAAACAACAACAACATGACATGCTGGGATTACTCTGAAGAGGAAAACTCTTAGTTTGAAGTTTGGGTTTGAAATAAATCATTTGTGACACCAGTCCTGGAACTTTTCTGACACACCTGGCATTCTGGCACTGCTTATCAGGGTGTGGAGATTCAAAAGTAAGGAAAACTTGTTAAGAAAAACACTGAAGTTTCTGTTCCATCATGTGTACTCCTTGACTCAGCTGTGATGTCTATGTGCTTCGGGGCAATTTCATCTAAAACACAGTGGACTATCTCAAGTTTGTATTTGACCAACAATCCTACTGAGAAGTAGAGTTAAAGAGACAAATGAGATGAGCCCTTTATTAATTCAATTTGTTTTTCAGCCTCTTCACAAAATGTGACAGTAATCTATCACTGAGGAGGGGCTCCAAGCTGTCTTTTTTCCCAACAATGTTGATGTTAGAACCTGCAGCACAAATGTGGTGACACTCAAAACCTGCCTTTGTGCCCCTTAGACAACTTATTATTTATGGCCCTTGTTGAGCACATCATCATGTTTGTACGTTATTTCTAGCAAACAGATGTTGAAAAGACAAATGTGAAGTCACATGGCAGAGGTTATTAAAGTGATTAAATAAAACTTGACTTCAAGTTATTGTAAATTAATCCTTTTACTTTCCCCCAACTTAAACATCTTACACTTTAAACATCATATGCCTGAAAAATGCAAACCTCACAGGCACTTATTGGCACTGTTATTTGCTCTTATTTCAAAGTGAAAACAAGCAAGTAGTCTCAACTCATCTAAACTATTCACCAAACTGATTATATCTTCGATGAGGAGTGGCCAAATAGTCACTGAGTGGAAAGGTCAAATTTCCAAAACCTTTAATACAGTTAAATAGAGTTTGTATAGCATAAGGATAAATATGCTGTTGTCTGAATAAAGCTTACTGTTGGCTGATTGATTCAATGTGCATCAGCCTGAAATGACACTTGATACAATAAAAAATATATAGTTGATGACTAAGAACCTTAATAGCTAAAAGAAAACAAACAAATGAGTCTAAAAGATTCTTTTGGTGGCTATGAAAAGGAAAATCTATCTAATGGACCTTGCAGATCATTTTATCAAAAAGAATAACTCTATAAAGGACTGGAAACAATTATGAGCAAACTACAGGGCAGTACAATACAAATTCAACAACACAAACTCCTAAATCAGATGCTTCAAAAATTGTCAAACTTGTTGCAGACAGGGTGTTTAAATGAAAAGAAAAACAGAAAGTATGGTTGGACTATTCTGTCTGCTTGGCTTTGTTTAAAAGGTCAAAATACCAAGTGTATCCAGGCAACACAGGAGCACACAAACATGACTGCACTGGATTTTTGGGAGGTGAGGAACTGTGTTATTATAGAGTAAGTTCAAACAAACTCTTAATTAGTAAGAGTTCCTCAAATTCTGAGACACATTGGTCATAATTTCTGAATCATTTATGTTTAATTGATGCCCAAATATCATTTAGACCATGTCAAACTAACTGTTTTTGGAATCCACACAAAAATAACATAAGTGTATTATTAATTTACAGCACATTGACAGCTATATCTAAAGATGATGTGGGGATAGACACAGCTCCCATCTGGGTCAACTCAGCACTGACATTACTAAAATACATATTGTTCTACATACCCTGTTTGGCCTGATAACAGGCAGACCGGCAGCCCTGCCTTACTCAAAGAATTTATGGGAGGAAATGATACACCCCTGAAGCATTCAGTCAGGCAGATGTTTTAAAAGGACAGGTTAGTGGGAGTCATCACAGAAGTGTGAAGGGCATGATTCCTCACAAGCTTACCACAAAATGCCAACTGCCAAGTTCAACACACGTGCAGTTCTGACCTCAGTATTGGTATGGGGCTTTGTCTCACTACACCACAGTATTTATCCTAACTTAGTTTTTGACTGTCTTTGTACAAATACAGTACATAACTCGTGTTTGTCCTCTAAAAAACTGCACAATCTTCTCTTGAGTGTATGGGATATGTGTTGTCTAGCTTAAGCCAAGCATGCTTCAAACTTTAAACTACTGAACTGAATGTGTGAGCACTAACGGGCAACTTTTCACCCAAAACCCAAGCCTACTTTGGACTTCTCCATTAAATCTATGCTGGAGTCTATGCAGTAGGTCCCAATGGAAATAAACTGACACAGAAGCCTGTGAATGTAGCCCTATGGGGACAAAGTAGACAACTTCACTACTTGAATAAAAGTTAGGTTTCTTTGGCAAAATGAAACTCCAATAAGAGTGAAACATGTTGAGTCAATCATTACTTGGGTAAAAGTTCTGGTGAACTTGTTTTATTTAAAGTGTTTAAAGTACTTGCTCAGTATATCTGCACACTGTATCTTCACAATGCATGGGTGCAGTCAAGGACACATTGCTGTACATTCTGAAGTTGGACATACTTTGGTCAATAAATTAATTCCACCCCACTGCTGGTATACAAGTCTAGGGAAATGATCACTGTGTCAAGTAAAGGTGATGAGAGACATTTTGCCCCCACCTCACACAGTAGTCCAGGTCCTATGCTACTCTTAACTTAAGAACACTTAAGCAAGTAAATCAAAACAGAAAGCCAACTCGACCACAGCCGCTCATTAAGGGGAGGTATGACACCTTTTTGATGTTTTCATGGTTGAGTATTTATACCAACTATTCACAAAATATAAAATGAAGAGGGACATTACTCAGAACTTAGATTTTAGAAAATGTAACTACAGTCGCATTCAGCTCAAGGTCACTTGTTTACATGGATACTCATCAACACTTTAACACCTGTAGGAAAATCCAGGAAATATTATTGGACCAGTCAACTACAAACTAAAAACAGAAACTGTGTTACGAGCACATACAACACTGAGCTACTTTTCTCACCATGCTTCCTCTGGTCGGACAGTGAATTGGCTGTGCTGAGGTTTGTGAAACAAACAGAACTTTAAAGGTTTCATTTAAAACCTCAAACATTGGCGATAAATGTGGCCATGTGAAGTCAGGTGGGGAATTGTGATACTTCTTTGCTGCATCCATCATTATTATCACTTTGCTGAATCTGAAGTGCTTGACAGGAGTCACATGGGTGTCCTATCCTCTGCACTACAGTTGGGAAGTATTACAGAGTACAGGTAGGGCATGAGATAAGACAAGATAAGATAAGATAAGATAAGATGAGATAAGATTAGATAAGATAAGATGAGACAAGATAAGATAAGATAAGATAAGATGAGATAAGATTAGATAAGATAAGATAAGATGAGATAAGATTAGATAAGATAAGATAAGATGAG
The DNA here is from genome assembly GCA_037902135.1 of Cetoscarus ocellatus. Lineage (NCBI taxonomy): Eukaryota > Metazoa > Chordata > Actinopteri > Labriformes > Labridae > Cetoscarus > Cetoscarus ocellatus. The sequence continues at coordinate 675,338 of JBAMNC010000671.1, forward strand.
ATAAGATTAGATAAGATAAGATAAGATAAGACAAGATAAGATGAGATAAGATTAGATAAGATAAGATGAGATAAGATGAGATAAGACAAGATAAGATAAGATAAGATAAGATGAGATAAGATTAGATAAGATAAGATGAGATAAGATGAGATAAGATAAGATAAGATAAGATAAGATAAGATAAGATGAGATAGGATAAGATAAGATAAGATAAGATAAGATGAGATAAGATAAGATAAGATAAGATAAGATAAGATAACATAACATAACATAAGATATTCCTTTATAAGTTCCACAGGAGGAGAATTCCAAAATATACAGCAGCTGCAGGATACAAGAGAAGTACGAGAAAGAAGCATTATACTGAAAAATAAGGTAATTACAAATCAAATACAGTAATGAAAAAATAGAAATAAAAATTTTAAAAAAGTATATACTATATAGTCAGTGGCATATTTACAGTCCTTATGTCCATGTTTGTTGTTTAACAGATGGTTATGTACATGTTGATATTTTACAGGTTGAGATTTGGGATATTATAATATAAAAATGGTGGCTATGTACATGTTTGGTATTTTTGCAGTGAAACATTTTAGGTATCACACAACACTGTAGAGAAAACACACCAACACTTGAGGCATCAGTGACCTAGTCTGAAAGTTCACTCCACCATCAGTTGGAAGGTTGAGGGCTCAAGCCCAGCTACAGCTATCACGTCACCTATCACATGACTTGTCCTTAGGCTAGACACTTAACCCCTAATTGCTCCCAGTGCTGATCAGTGATGTGTAAATGGTTATGAAAGGGTGTGGATGTGTGACGTTATATTGATCAACAACTTACAAGGAAACTGAAAACCATCAGTGGGTAGATGTGACATCACTTTGAGTGGTCAGAAAGACTGGAAAAGCACTATATAAGCTCAAGTCTCTTTATCATTTATTAACAGTTACTGTCTTGGGTAAAAAGTTGCACAAGAAAGGAAAATTCATTGGTTGATATTAAGTGACAAGTAACTAGAGTTGTTCCAATTCCTTTACCAGTATCGGAAATTGCTCTAATACTGCTGAAAATGCTGGTATCGGTATCAGCGAGTACTGGAGTCCAGGCACCATCCGATACCACGTAATTTATTAAATAAGTAATCTATTCACTGTTTAGCACCTATTTTTTTTATACTGTTCTATTTAAATGCCTCCATTTTACAATATTGTGGCTGCACTTTAATTAAAAAAATATTCCTATATTATAAATTTATATATCAAAGTTGCTGCTGCACTGTTGTTTTTATACCGTTGTAATTAAATGCCTTTTTTATCTAAAAATATTGTGGCTGCACTTTAATTTTTTTAAATAATTATTCCTAGATTTATTTAATTAAATTGCATTTTCACTACTATTTTTATACTGTTTTATTTAAAAATAAATGTTAAAATAAATGGCTTGAATTTGCTGTATTTATTCATGTTTTACAAAGGCTTTAACCTGAGCCAGGCCTTACCACAATGATAATTATATCACAGTCATGTAGGTGTAGTATGATATTTATTTTTATAACATACTGGTGTCGGATCGGTACTCGGTATCAGCCGATACCCACAGCACAAGTATCGCTATCGGTATCGAGAGGGAACAAATGGTATCGCAACATCTCTACAAGTAACTACAATATTTATAAAAATGTAGTGAAGTGTACAACTTTTGTCTCTCAAATGTTCAGGAGTAAAAGTTGAGGTTCCCCAAAAAAGGATAATACTTGAAGATTGTACTTTAGTATTCACTTCATCATTGTCCACCTCTGACATAAATCAACAAGCACCTCTTCAAAAAATGTAATTACACGTCAAAATAGTACTGACCGTAAGCCCTATGACTGGTCTGAAAGGTAGCACTGAGGGACTGCCAGTCTCTGAGTCAGTGTCAGGCATTATTTGTTAGCAGTAATTTGACAGAATGGCAGCAAAAGATTAAAAAAATAAGGTAAATCTACTTGCTGATGTACTAGAATTGTATTTCCAATTCCATGTCACTCAGCTGCCAACCAAGCAAAATTAAATAAATAAATAAATAAACAAAAAAACAAATTATTCTTGACTATTGTTTTGCAGCAGAGTGACACAAACATGGCAGCGCATATGCATAAATGTCCATGATGGCGTAGGGTGCTATGGCACAGATATGGTTTATGCAGAAGTATTAACCAGTCTTGTCTCCAAACTTTTACTTTCAACCTCTGAGTAGTTCACCCTCCCTTTCCTCTCTTGCTTAAAAAGAAAAATGTCTTCGTCCCTGGTCCCATGCGCATTGTGAGGGACAAAAGTGTTCAAGCAGTTCAGGACATCTTCCAGGTGCAGAGCTCATCTTGTTTTAGAAAGCTTCCAGGAATTTGTGTATGAAAATCCCTTAATGGACTGCTTTAACTAGATCATTCTAAATTTCATGAACATATTGGTAATATTGTTGTGTTAATACGCCCAAAAAGTGATATGACAGATAGCGCTTAACCAAAATTAGGATCTTCACCTCCATGAAACCCCATCATGCCGACTATAAGTGGAAGCTGGTCATCAAAATAAGGACAGGAGGTAGGGTGTCCTTCCTTCATGAACCCTTGTTACCCCATGCTCGCTTTTCTACTTCTACTCCTGTAAATGCCTTGACAAGGTTTCAGTTAAGGAGATAACTAGAGTGTGCACAAACAGACAAAATGCATACAGGTGTGGAACAAGAAAATATCAAGAGCACTAAAGACCATGGCAGTCTATACAAGGCATGTTTCAGTTTAAGAGACTATTAGGAGCTACACAGTGTCAGACCTTTACCTTTTTCTACTGAAGTAAATCTCTGAAAATATTTGTTGATAATCTCATATTCACTGACAGCTTCCTATCGACTAAATTTAGTCAATGTGTGGGTTCTAAAGTCTCTTATGATATTTTACTCACATATATAGGGTTGATCTGTGGTGACGATAAGGCTGTATAAAATAAGATCAACCAGAGGAATTAGCAGAAAATGTTAAAATAGTCTATGCCATTGGATATAAAACATACTTACCAAAATTATTTTCAGAGGTGAAACTTGAGCATATGAGTATAACTTTTGTGGTTTAAACATGGAGAGAAATAAGATGCCGTTAAGGATGACATTGGAATTTTTATGGCCCTGTCAGGCCAAATGAGGGGTTAATGAGAAAGTCCACCTGTTGCAGAATACATCCCCATTGTAAATTGTTCCAGTTTGAGGATCAGGCACATGTACGTCCTCTATGTATGGTCATTCAAGTCTTACCAATAAACATAGATAATTTCTTCATTCAATTCTGATTATCACATTCACCCTATGATTGCTGCAGCATACCAGTCCTACCAGAGCCCTAATACCAGCCCCTGACCTGATCTCTGTTTTCTTCAATACAGGAAAAGAAAGCTCAAGAACCTGTGGGTCACCCTCAACCATGTTTTCCTGCAACCTGTAATGAAGCCAGATAGGTCAGAAATAAAGCATGTATATTTAGCCTTCCTGTCTGTCATGCATGCATACTTGGAATACCAGTTGGCATATTCTACTTTGCATAACAACTCCCCCCTTGGCACAAAGATAGCTAGCCCTTCCTGTCCACCCCACCCCCACCCTGTAGCACCCAGAGCTTTCCTTCCCTGCACAAACATGGCACAGAAGGTAGCTTAAGCACATCAAATGGACTGGTAAAGCCAGCTACTAGAATATCAGAATTCTTCACATTCTGTAACACTACAGTAAGCTTAGTGCGTACACACTAATACCATGCCAGCGTATGAGCACACACGATTCCTTAACACACACACACTTTCTTTAAACCATTTTACCTGAACTGTTATTATCATAAATGACAGTCATTGACCAACAGGATCTCTTGGCTTTGAAGGTAATTTATGGATGTAAGAAGTTAACCATCAGTCAAAGCACTACGTCTAATCCAGGGAATCAAATCACATCTCTTGCCCAGGTCTACACTCCAGGGACTCCCCCATACTGCATAAATTAGCATGAAATGAAAAGAAAATGAAATGTAAATGTTTTCCCCCCTTGACATCAGTTTACAGTAATAAAGAGTTATTAATTTCTGAGTAAGCAGAATCTTATACACAAGGAGAAACATGACATTAATGATCATACGAAAACCTGATATTTCTTGTAATGGATTCAGACTAACTCACAAACAATCAGATAATTGTCTTCAGAGTTCAGCATTATCAAATGGGGCAAACTGCCCTCCAAGCCAAATATCCAAACAGCATACTTACAAGCGAGCATAAAAATCACAAAACTCCTTATAGACTTTGACATCGCTCTTCCTTCTCTGGGACTTGGAGACCGGCACCTCATCCTCTCCTCCGTCCCCATCCCTAATCCTCTGATGGTAACCGTTAATTTCGCCATTAGTAACATGGTCTGGGGGTTCTCCATCCTCAGGTATTGATGGAGGCAAGGCATGGCCATTCATCTCCATTATCATCTATGACACTCCTAATTAACAGCAAGAAGTCCAACTCATAAGCAAATGACAGTCACTGTCAAAATAAAACCGCTGCTGTAGAATTCTTCGGTGCTTATCCAGTGTAGGTTTCTAGTTATGGGAATGTCAATCCAGCAAGCAGTGTGAGCTGCAATCCACAGAGGAAGGCACAGCCCGAAGCACTGATCAGGCTGAACTAGGAGTACTTCCCCACTCTCCCACTCGCTCACTTACACACATGCAAACATACACACTCCCTCTGTCTCTCATTCCCACATAAACCCTCTCTCACTCACACTACAGTCACCCCCTCGCGTCACTCTTGCTGTCTATTCTTGGGGCATGTTGCTGACATTAAAAGCCCACCCTGTCGCCTGTCAAACTAGAGGTCAATGTGCCATCACACACACACACACACACACACCACACTCACACACACCAGCACACAAATAACCCAAAAATGTTTGGCTCTGTTTTACTAATAAATGTTTTGCATTCTGAATAAAATTGATGACTAGTGCATTTTGCTATCAGTCTATGTTTACGTCTGTCAAACAGCTGGACTTCTCAGTCGTTTGGTAGATATAACAATGAGGCTCCAACTCAACATTGCACAGAGAGGGAATGTTGCTAAGGAAAGCAAATGGTTTAAAGTAGTGAGATACACATGTAATAAAAAACAACTTTCTGTTTATTTTGGGGATTGCAAAATGCATTAGGAGAATAAACAATGCAGCAATTCATTTGAAACATTGACTGTGATGTTTCAGGTCTTATCCTCCTAAAATCCAACAGGCATTGTGATATAAAAAAGAAGTGGTAAAGGAAAATACTGTTTTAAAACTCAACTTGAGTTTATTGGCTGCTTTGGCAAAAAGTATATATGACAAGCTCTGTGATCCCCTATCCTTAGCTGAAATACTTCTATTAAACCTCTGTATGTGCACAAAAAACACTAAAAAGATATATCGGAGAGCAGTGCCTTCTAAGTCTGCTGTAGGACAGGAAAACTATGATTTTGCTTAGTGATGTTTTTTTTTTTTTGACTGCTTCTCTGTGTGACTGAGCCTTACAGCTTTCATGCTTGTTGTGCTAACAACCTCCACTGCTATGGCAATTTATGCTCAAGTGTGTTTGAGGGGTGGTGGTTTAATTTTGAGTTAAAACAAACAAATGACAAATGGCCCTTTTCCACCAGCCCGCCTTGGCCATACTCTACTCTACTCTACTCGGCTCTACTCGGTTTGCGTTGCGTTTCCACCGGCACAGTACCTCCTAAAACAGACCAGTTTTAGTACCTACTCTGCTCTGGTTCTAAGCGAGCTGAGTCGATACCAAAAGGTGACGTCGACCGACTGCCGGCTACTGATTGGTCAGAGAATGTCGTCACCGATGGGTCTTGAGCGCGATGCACAAAACAGGACTGCAGTACATACGCTTTGTTACTTTATGGCAATAACTTGCTTCCATCACATTGTTAAACACGGGGCTTTATCATTACGAGCTAGCTAACAAGCTAGCGGTAGCTTCCGTTAGCTTACCCTCATACGTCTTTTCTTTGCCCTCGTCCTCGATTTCAAACTGTTGTATAGCTTCCAAAACTCTCCTGTATTTCTCAAGGGTATTTCTTGTCGCCGCCTGCAGCCTTTTTCTGCTTCCTCTTTGTAACAAAAAGCCACAGACCGAGCAGCGAGTATACTATTGCCTCCAAGTCCTCCATTGTTTTGGTTGTTGTGTCGCCCAGCTGTTTCACGGCGACCCCGCCCCGCTGGGCAGGGGACCGGGCTGGTGGAAAAGCAGGCCAAAGCGAGTAGAGTAGAGCCGGGTAGAGTCGGGGAAAGCCAAGCCGAGTAGAGTAGGGCTAATGGAAAAGGGCCAAAAGTGAACAAGTAAAAGGCAAGTAAACCATTGCAGTCAAGTCCACTTATCTATTTCAAATAGGTTACAAGGAAAACTTTCTGGTAATGGTTTGACAGCAATAGAACGTTTGGTACCCTGGTTGTACTTTCAAAAGGCTCTCTGCCTGGTCTCTCACATGTGAGAAACTCATTGGCAGGGCAGTGCAATAAAGACTTTCACATATCACACCAGCAACCCAATTTTAACTGCCATCATGAAATTATTTCAGCTTATCATTGTGTTAGGGATGCACAATATTTATCAGACCGATATAATATCGGCTGATTTGGGGGAAAATTATGTCATTTTTTATCTACCAATACATACATTTGATCAGATAAAAAGATCCGATAAATTACTTAAATTGGGGAAATTGTTTGCAGACCACGTAGCCCCAAAACAAGCCATGTCGAGCTGGTTATGTCATCTATCGCGCCTTACTAGAAGGACCCAAGCCTGTCCCCGTCTCTGCCAGACCAAAAGTGAACATGGCTTCACCAGTGTGGCTGTTTTCCTCAGAAGTTAACAACAGCATTGCTTTTAACACAACCTGTTCGGCGAGAATTCTGAGAGGAGGGAAGAGGACTTCAAGTTTTAACACAACAAATCTTATGGCTCCCCTGAAAAGTTGCCATCGCAGCAAAGCGGTATTCAAAGAAGACGAAGCAGCCGCGGTAGCAGCTAGCGTGCTAACGCTAAAAACAACAACACAGACCGTGGATGTCCCCATTCAACAGGCGTTTGAAAACTGTAAAAACTTTTTAAGAGACAGTGAAAAGGCTAAAGCCATTAACGACAAAGTGATGGAGTTCATAGCACTCGACGACCAGCCCTTTTCTGTCATTGAGAGCCCAGGTTTTCGCAAGTTAATAGCACATTTGGAGCCACGTTACACCCTACCAAACTTCTTCTTGGATGTATCCCTCCACGCCCTCTAAGGTATCGTTGCCACACATATCCGTAACTTAATAACACAACACATAACAAGAACAGACTACACGTAAGTTTTACCACAGACATATGCACATATGACGTTAGTCTGGTCAGCAAGCTTAGCTTAACGGCTCAGTGGTTGGATCAAGGTTTCAACATGCAAAAAGATTATATGAAATATAAAAATATGAACTTATCGGCATCGGCCATGAGAAGCAGGAAATTATCGGTTATTGGTATCGGTTGAAATTTTTTATATCGTGCATCACTGTTTTTTGTGTATGATATTCAATGAGGATATGCTAGCAACCCGATGAGCTGTGGACAACAAGGAAGTTATGGCTAGCTGCTTTGCACACACAGTGCAGCTCAAAGCCGTTGAGGATTTACTTACAGCTTTAGGTGAGTGATGCTATTGAAGTGTTCAGTTTGTGGGGCTAACAGTTTGTAGACTAGATCCTGACTTTGGAATAATTTCATAAAGACTGTGTTTACAAGAGTTTTTAACTGCAATGACTGCTGTCCCTGGTTTGTTTTATCATTTCAATGTACACTAAAACCCTCTACTAGTAAACTTTGCTTATGTTCTGTTAATGTACTGCCCATTTCCCCTGACTGGACTAAACAGACAATGGGAAAAATGGCATTTATTATCTTTGAGTCCGTAAAGTCAATGTTTAAAATGTCACAATATCTCTAAAGTTGTTACCTCCACACAGGAGGTTATGTCTTTGCCTGTGTTTGTCTGTTAGCAGGATTACAAAAAACCCTACAGAATGGATTTTCCTAAAATTTTCCAGCAGAGGCCACACCTAGAAATGGTAAGATTTTGGTGGTGATCTGGATATCCGCCATTAGTGAACGATCGTTTTTGCTCAATAACTGTCAAACTAATAATAATATCACCATGATTCCAAGTGCTAGAGATGGGGGGAGTGCGCTGTCGGGATGCTGTCTACATCTACAATATTAGGACTGAATAAAGGTCTTAACAAATCAAAACAACATAAAACCAGCACTTTAAGTAGATTTCAGAGGGACTAAAAGTTTCACCTTTGATTGACTAACAGATGCTGAACTCATGCTCCAAGATGGGATGTATAAAAGCACTGTGTTTATAATGGGCTGTGTGTGTGTGTGTGTGTGTGTGTGTGTGTGTGCATGTTCAGCTGAAACATATCTCAGAGTTCTTTCATAAAACAGTCTTCTCCATGACTCCATCATTCCACAAATAGACACCCAGTGGAGCCTTAGCTCCAAACTAGGTGCTGGCAGCTGCTGGTCTGTGTCTGTGTGTATATATGTGTGTGTGTGTGTGTGTGAGAGAGAGTTTGTATACATTACAGAGGCCAACTCTGCCTCCATAAACAGAGCTGCCACACTGCATCCAATATCCAAAGTCATGATGTTTTTTCTTTAAAGGATTTGATTATAACACTGTCAGTGTGTTATTACGCCATCTAAAAACAAAATGTGATGTATTTTTGCTCCCCAGAATATCTAAATATTTCAGCTGCTATCTAGAAAAAGTCTCTTTCTAAAGGACAAAACTCATTTGGACTGGGGACTATTAAATTAAATTACGTCCTTTAGTGTCTTAAACAAGGCTCCTCCATGTGGCCGAGCACTTTCATGAACATGACAAAGTCCGTGGCATTGGTTTGGTCCTCGTCTCACCTCATCCCCTAAAGAGACAAAGCAGTGTGATGTCCAACTATTGTTTTGTCATCATCTTAAGAAAGCCTACTGACTTGTGAGCTTAGTGGAGAGCAGACACGGTAGAATACATGCAGAACTGTAGACAATATGATGCAGTGCAGCATTAAATGGATCAATTACCACAGAGATGACCTATCAACCAATCAGAGCAGAGTGGGTCCACGTGGGGGACACAGCCTTAAAGGGACAGGAGCTCTGACAGAGCGGCTCAGACAGAGAGAGAATACAGCGTATCAAGAACTCTGTTTATGAAAACTTTTTGATCATTTTTGATTGTGAACGTACCCTAGCAGTCATCCAATGGAATACATTAACCTGAATTAAGGCAAAAATGGGCTCCTTAATAGTTTTAGGAACCTTTCCAAAACAAAACAACAACTGCAGAAAAGTCACCTGCCCTAAGCTGAGTCTGTGTTGGGAATGTTCTCCACTGGAACCTGGGTTGAGTGACATAGGCACAATGGACTGAGGGTGGATACTAAACAGGAAATACGTGGTCTTTCCTCCTGATAACATTTGGTGCCATGTGGCATGGTGCTCCACCCTAATACAAGAGCTTCAAATGGACAGGTCTTTGGTATCCAAATGAAGATGAAAATGTGTGCTGTTGACTTTGGACGTGAATTTAATAAACTCGAGCATCAAAATTTATAAAGCACTGTAATACAAATACATTTCATACACAGCACATTTTTACACCCACAAAGCCATTGGTACTGTTCCTGCTGATTTTACTGTCATCACTAATGAAATATAAATTATCATCATTAACAGACTTCATACTGGCATTTAGGAATGTGACCACTTATCTGACTAAACAATGAAACATCCTTGACCTATCTAAAATCAAAATATGAACGCTTGAATATTGACTGGAGTGAATTTTCCACAAAGCAAGTCTATAAAATTCTTAACAATCATATTAATGGAAGTCCTGTTATATATAAAAATGTATCTCATACAGAAAACCAAAGGATTATAAACAATGTAAAAGACAAAATTGTATCAGAAAAGCTTAGAGATAAAGCTTGGCTCATGTCAGTAAACAGATTACCTGTAAGAGCGATTGAGAAATAGAGTTGCTTTGTAAAAACAAAAAAAACCATGTCCTATATATATGTGTGATGAGGATGAAACAACTGAACATTTATTAATCCATTGTGATCGAACTAAAAAGGTAAGAGAAAAAATCTTTAATGTGAGTTTTAGGGTTGATAATGATTATAAATCAGTGATGTATGGTTTATTCCACAAGTCCTTATCAGACAAGAAGATTGTCTTGGTTGGTGATGTGTGTAATTAATACTCATATCTGGAAAACAAGGACTAAAATAGTAATTCATCAAATTATGATTGATAGTGATTCTGTTTTTAAAAATATTGTCTGTGCTCTTAGGAGGATCAAAACCTTGAACAGAGAGGGTACAAGCCCTCTGCCCTGGGACATATTGCAGATTTAAAGACTTCCCCTAACAATTTTTGTTAGAGGTCAAGTTGGTATGGTAAAAGACATAGTTTGATTTTGCATTGTAAATGTTTCTTTCTTTCTTTCTTTTTTTTTTTAACACAACATATTTTAAATGATTGTACTAATAAAGTTTCTTGTTTTACTCTCCTACTCTTCCCTTCCTCCTCAAAAAAAAAAAAAACAAGCAATAAAAATGTTTTTTTGAAGCAAGACAATAACGACACATACACTCTAGGGAGTGAGAAAGTACTTAAAAAAGTGTGGCAGTTTTTGAGTTTTGCAACAAATAAAGTAAAAAACAAATAAAATAAATAAAAGAAATAAATAAAATAAAATAAAATGGGAATACACTGGAGCACTCTGAGCCAATCGCATGTTTTACATATAAGTTTGATTCAATATAAGAGGGTTTTAGTACCAGATTTAGGTTTTCACAAGGCCACAGTTTCACACTTGCTAATAACACAAACAAGATCAGAACCTGTCTCTATACCAGGGCTAAAAAAACTGAAATCTCGGGCACAAAATCTGATCAGAGTTCTCTGGGTGTTTCTGTCCAAGCTGCTTTGGGTCTAAAAGAGTTCAGTTTTATCCATAATGTTAATAATATCATACACGTGGGATCAGAGAGTATCAAAAAGTGGAAAAATGTGACAACTTTCCCAGAAAGAGAGAGGAGAGAATGAGAGAGAGGAAGAGGAAGAGAGATAGGGAGGTAGGGAGCGAGAACATTTGAGTGGCCTCATGAATGTCGACCTGAGCTTAAAAATGGCTACAGCAACTGTCAGCAGTCAACCAAGTGTCTCTGCTGGGTTCCCTCTACAGGATAGGATTTAAAGACTTCCTTGCAGGGTCATTTAAGGTCACTGGAGGGGTCAAAGGTTAGGTCACCTCTGGCAACAAATTGAAGAGAGGGAAGGAAATATACTGTTAAATTAGCCCATGAAGCTCTAAAGTCATGAGGTTTCAAAGGATCATGACTGTCACCATCCCAAACAACCCACCAACAAGCTTGTAAGTGTAAATTAAACATCTGATAAATTCAACAATCAGTATCAGTATGGTAGGTAATACTTGGTTACAAAATTAAAAGACTTTTAGGCCCTTCTAAAAAAACTGTTGGGAAAAGGATTCTTTTCAGCAGAATATGGGGTTAAATAACTCTGAATGGCTTAATTCAGTGACACTGCACACTGACTTAAACAGAGTCGCTGTTCTTGTGGCACGCTACACAGATCATTTAACATCAATCAGAAATAAGCAGATAATAAATGAAGAAATATTTAAAAACACCCTCTCAGCAACCCCCGTCACACTGTGTCAACATCAACCATAGCAACAGGGACATGAGGGCTGCTTGGGAAAAATCATTTGTTCTTTGTCAAGACAAAGAGCAAGCAAACACTTCACACGTTGATTAAACAAACCTGATTTATGACTTACACTTCCTTTATGAAGTGTTTTTTCCTTACAACAGTTTTGACCAGCAGAGTTTAGAGTCCTGCTCTCTTTCACTCTACATGAAGCCTGAAACACAGACAGCCAGAAACACTTATTCAAAACCATGTTGTGACTTCCTTTGTGTTTGTTTTATAAACACTTTTTGGTAATGTCTATTAAAAAGTTATATACATATTTTTGAATAGACCCTAGAAAATCAGGAATTTTTTTTGTGACTAGCACCAGTGAGGCAGTAAGTTGGAATTTCTCACCAGTTCTGATGGCTTCAATTTACTGGAAGTCTTTTGGAGTAAAATTTACAGTAGGTTGGCCATTGCTGCAGATGGGACCAAGAGCTAGGGCTGAACGATTTCAGGAAAAGATTTAACTGCGATTTTTCTGGCAGATATTACGATTTCAATTCGATTCACAATTTTCCTCAAATCATGCTTCAGTGCAATATTCACTATGTTTACAGCATCGACAACACTAAGGAAATCAATGATCAAAAAAACATAACACATTATTCATCATCCAATACTGATGATAAATAATGTGTTTTTATTATTTAAGGGATACTCCAACTTCTACTCCTAAACAGAGGTTTTGTATTGTTGACCTGCTTACCAGCACTTCCATAATGCAAATTACCTGCAAATTTGTAAAAAAGTACATGTGAAATAGTTGACATAACAGATCCTGGGTCAGTCAGGAGTGATCACATGATTGCATTGTCAGAAATTGCGATTTCGATCCGAAAACGATAAATCATTCAGCCCTACCAAGAGCTCTGCAGAATTCACTCCTTCAGCCTTGGTGTGATTGTGCATCTGTACAAAACACTTTTTTGGTACTTTACTTCTCTGCTAGCAAGCTCCTTTGCTCTGATACTACTTCAGAGCACTGCACAGCCCGGGCATCCTTCTGCCTGGAGTGAAGAATCAAACCAGAGGGGCTTGCAAACGGAGAAGTAAGACCACAGAAATGTGGTCAGTACAGTATTAATCACTCCAACGCTGGTTTTTGAATTAATTTTCTCCTAACGGTTATAGCTCTTGGCCAAATCTGCGACAATGTATAGCAAAATAATGTGCTAGTTCTTTACTTACAGAGGCAGAATATATCAAAATCCATCGATTCATTATCTGCACTGTTTATCTGTTTCCAGGTAATGGGGGGGCTGGGGCCCAGCCCAGCGAGCCTTGGGTGACAGGTGAGGTCCATCCTTGGCTGGTCGCCATAGTTTGGACACCCCTGATCTAAATGAACCTCATAAAAACCAACTTCCTGTTATTTAAGATGCATTCTGAGGGACTCACTCACTTGGGAATGGGTCTGTACACAGATTTTAACACACGTCAAGGCTCTAATGTTTAATACTCGCTGATTTAACATTTTATGCAGCATCTTTATACCCTCTGAAGCTTCTTTTTCTGTAATGAAAATATTAGCATAATAGAAATGTTCAAAACATGGAAGAAGTTATATAAAGCAATGCTTTAGCAAGCAACAGTGCTTTTTATTTTTAAGACAATTATGAATGGATTAGGGGCTATAGGATTTGTGCTATGAGCTTTTATTGACAGTTTATATGATTAAAGAGCACAGCGGGGAAATGGATATTTCAAAGTATAACCTACTGATTAACCAGAAGGTAAGCGGATATTCATCTTTATGATTATATGTTTTCATGTCTACCCTTTCGCTCGTACTCTCTCTTGCCCATCCATTTGAGCACTTGCTTTCTCTTTGCTGTGAGTCTGCCTAAGATATCTACATTTCTATACAAGGCTGTCTTTTCTTCAATGAAGAAAAAAAACAGTCAGGGGTGCTGGTTTGGCAGAGTGGTTAGCAACCATGCACGTCCCATATACATACCTCTGCCGGCCCGGGTTCGAATCCAGCCTGTGGCCAGTTTGCAGAGTGTCTTCCCCTACTCTGTCACCCCCTTTTACAAGCCTATCCACTATCACTCTCTCCTATCAATAAAGGCACAAAATGCCCAAAAAATAAATTACAAAAAAAAGAAAAATCAGTAAGATAAAAACACAACATATTATACGGAAAGTGTTTTCAAAATCAAGTTCAACAACGTCTTTTTAACGTAAACAAAAATAAGTAAACTGTATGGGTGTAGCCTACCTATGCTTGATTATAGTAGTTTATAAGGTGCAGTGTGCTTCTTTATTAATGAAAATATCTTAATGTTGATATTTTATTATGTTAAAATGCTTATATTAAACACACATAACATAATTTGAATTAATTAGTTATTTGCCCTGATGCAAAATCGTCAACGACCGCATCCTGATCATAGGACTACAGAAGGGATGCGTTTTGGCACCAGATAATACCATAACCAGACAAGCTCAGCATGTTCCTGTTCAGTCAGATGTTATCAATCGTTCACCTGTTTCATTTTCTCTAAACAGTACATGGAGCTTGTAGAGACTGTAACGTGTGAACTTAATGTTGGAGAACCCCTTTAACACCATGGTACACTGCATGACAAAGAGGGAGGCTCCAAGTGTTTGACTTGGTACATCTCCAAAGAGCAAGTTCCCTCTTTCATTCCACATTCTTGGCATTACTGAGTTCCTCTAATCACCTCAGCGCTACACAAACACACACACACTCAAGATGTATTGACAAGGTGGGTCAGAGAAAAGGAGTAAGGTGTGTGTTCTGTAAAACAGGGGAAAGAGAGAGGGACGATCCAAAACTGACATCAGTGTTTTAAAATGAACATAATCTTCTCATGCTGATCCTTTATTCATCATGCTTGTCTCACATCCTAGAGGAATTCCACCATCCTCTGCAGTGTTTGCCGATCAAACACTCCACCACATCACACCATATCTATCCTTGTCAGTATAAGACACACACAAAACCACTTTTCTCTTAAGTTTCATAGTTCTTTCTCTTGCAACAAAATGAACTTGCACTCAACACCTGATGCAAGATAGGGTCAGTCAGGTTGTGCTTAAGATAAAAAAGCTTGTGTTATATGAATGGTAGAACAACAAATAAATGCAGTATCTTACTGTGAAAAATAAGCTCCTTGGAACCAATGAATGGTTAATGTATTAGCATGCCCGATGCCTCAGTGATTGCCACAAAATATGAGCAACAGATTCTTAGACATCTCCTGTGAAGCAGAACATTCTGGCACACAAAAAAGTGGCTTAACTAAACAAAAAAGCCTCAATCTATGACCATGTGGGTCTCTATCAAAAAAAAAAAAAAAAAAAAAATACTGAACTCACCTGAGCCTGTCTCCAGCCACACTTCCATAGCTGTCTGGCCTCTCCTGTCTTCGTCTGTACAAGTCTGAGTTTGACAACTCTTTCAGCTTCAAGGGGTTCATCTCCCCTTGGCCAATCTCCCTCTGTTCTGTGCTTCCTCCCTCCTTTCTTTCCTTCCTGTGCTCTTTAAGAACACTCAGTCCATACAAATACAAAGCATGTCAGTAAAAGTGTCTGTAGTATTTCCTCAGTCTTACAGAAAGTCCTGTGCCGCGGCTCACACTCGTACAGAGGTGTGGTTTAACAGCCAGCACACCTATCAGCTACTTTTTGCTCCACCTCCCTCTCCTGCAGCAGGTAAAAATGAGACCGAGTTGAGGGAAAAGAGCCATCCCCCTTCATGGCCTTTACCCCTGCTGTCTCTGTTTACCTCCTACATTTCTCTCTGGTTCACTCCTCTGTTTCAAAAGAAAGCCTATGAGAGAAATGAGGGAGTTCCAACAACGGAGAAAGGGAAAAACAATCTATTCCCCACACCGGCAGGCAGGTTCCTGATACTGACAACAATTCAGGCAGAAAAAATATTCAACTGTCACCCAAGTAAGGCTATATATGGTCATAATCACTAAAACTGCATGTTTTAGGCCCAGAAATGAGATCTGACCTGAATACAAAAACACTTAAAAAGAGCAGAAGAAGAAAGACAATTACATTTAGATTAGGAAAATAATTTAAGTTACTTGTAACACTGTTGTTTGCCATTTACCTTCTGCATGTCTTTATTTCAATTATATTTTCACACACCGTATTTGGAAAACCAAAACTGAACTCAAACACACCATATAATGGTCTATTTTGGACAATGCCCCTATTTTATGTCAAGTTTAAATCACTGACTGCAGTTCAGTTAAATATAAGCTCTTATTTTGTAAACAAATTAACAGATTAGTACCCAGCAGGAACAACAAGATATTGAAAAAAGGGAAAATGTCATTCAATGAATAATTCATCACAATGTTGTGTGGGAACAAGAGCTCCTCCCAAACAGACACAAAACGCAGTAGATGCACATTTTCCAATGGAGCTAAATGTCATCCACAGACATTTCTAATGAGAAACAAGAGGCTGTGGTGTCATCGAGGCAGAGGAAAGATTGGTCAGAGAGGGAAAACCAAAACAGCCAAAGTTTACAAGATGCTAACAGAGCAATATACGTCCTTCTCATGATTCTGCTTATTTTGGGTAAACCATAGTTATTATTAGGTTAGAGCAATGAATCACAATTTCAAAGAAAAACAGCAATGCTCTGCAATGTTCAAATCTCAGGAGGTGCAACATTTCTTAACAGTCACTGCTGTGTATAGGATGTATAAAAGTGAAGCTGATGTAAACTTAATGTTAAACAGAGTTATAAAAACACATATAATATATAAAAAATGCTGTGCTAAACCTTAAAGTGATTTGATCAAATTGACAATGAATTGATGAAAAATATTGTTAACCTCTTCAGCCCCATGGGACCCAAATTTGGGTCTGCTGGGGCTCAGGAGAAAAGCTCCTCCACACGACAGCACAAGCAGTGAACTGTGCCTTTAAGACGATAGTCATGTCTGCTTTTATTTAACATATACATATATTTTTGACTTTTGGCTAAATATGCACTGTTTCAAAATCCTTGCCTGACCATATTGTTATCAAACCTCTTTAATTTTTCTCTGCATCACTTTATAACAATAATCCTTTGCAGAGATGACGTAAACATATTTGATCATTCATTTTTAGAGTTTCACAGCCACTCCAGCATCATTTCTAAGAGAGATATTCACAATAAAAAAATGTTTTTGTTTTAGGCAAGGATGAGATTTTCAAATTATTCTGACTTCTATCTTCATTTACTCTGTCCCAGTAACACATATACTGATAATTACACATATGGACAAATCTCTCAAGTGTTACTTTTATTGTGACACCAAAATTTGTGGTTGCAGAGATACACTCTTTTCTTTATGGGCTTAAAAAAGGGGCTGGGGCTGAACAGGTTAATTGAAAAAAAGGACAGAAGTTAATAATTTAAAGTGTGTAATATTTATTAATTATCATTGACATTTTTTATTTATCATTAAAGGAAAGGGAACACAAGAGTTAAAGAAACATAAGTAATGATGAAAAATGATGTGATGAAAATGTGTTTGAATTTTAATATCAAGCATTTAAATGTGAATTAACATCTAGAGCAATGAAAACGTGTGTAAAAAATATCTTGAGGTCAAAAAGAGAGCATTAAAGATAAATTGAATAAATAATCACTTGCATTATTTTTTATGATAAAATAATTTAGACAGCAATGATATATATATGTGCATATATATATATATAGAGAGAGAGAAGTGGATAGATAGATAGATAGATAGATAGATAGATAGATAGATGATAGATAGATAGATAGATAGATAGATAGATGATAGATAGATAGATAGATAGATGATAGATAGATAGATAGATAGATAGATGATAGATAGATAGATAGATAGGTAGATAGATAGATAGATAGATAGATAGATAGATAGATAGATAGATAGATAGATAGATAGATAGATAGATAGATAGATAGATGGATGGATGGATGGACCATAGTCTGAAGTAGTGGGGGAGACAGCTGACAGACACCATGCCTCTCCTTGTCCACACACAGTTACATGCCTTGTGAATAGTTCACACTGTGCAGATTCACCTTCAGCAGCTTGCCTTGACCTGCTCAGCATTCCAGAAAAGGTCTGACACACAAACACTCACACACTCAAAGTCAGAGCACACAGCGTGAGGGCTGAACTGAAGCATCAGCTCTACATCCTGCAGCAGCTCCATGAACTGCAGCAGCGTGTAAGCAGCGTAAGCAGTAATTTGTCATGTCTGAAGATGCCGGATAATTAAAGATGAATCACACATTTTTAAGCATTTAGTACAAACTCTCCCGTAATTCAGTTCTTTGAGATCTCAACTTTTCTTAACAGAGGAAAAGGTCATTTTGAGATGAGACAACTTCATCCTTTTATTAAAAGGTAGCAAGTTATTAAGTAAAAATAAACATAAATAAGAACAGTTCCGTAATTTAACAAAAGAAGAATTACAAATATTTGTGTAATTTCATTCAAATGCAAATAATCATCTAATATGTTAAACACCTACTTTGCCTCAACTGGATCTACTTTTAAAAGAATAAAACAATATTTACAAAAATATAATTCTAATATTTTTGTACTTCTTAAAGATGCACATAACATTGCGTTACAGAGCAAAATGCAATATCTCAAATATCAAACAGAGAAATACTTTTATCATGACTTTCATGTTTATAATAAAAAAGATGTTCAAAATTGACTTGTCTGCAGTCCTCGTGATGCTGCTCGCCCACCTCTGAATAAGTGTTATACAAATGAGTAAAATATGTCAACCAACTTAAGATGTGCTATGTAATAAATTATAAGAATAAAATTTAAGTTAGGGATGCACAACATTGGATTTTGCATTACCCTAATGTTTTACACCTAATTTTAGCTGATAGTGCTGCTGGTATGTACACGCCTTTTGTTGAATAGAACAGGAATTTTCCTTTGACTGTGATAACGTTTCTTCTAACAGACCTAAAGAAAGACACGCTTTACAAGCCTGTGTAAACAGGCAAAACTGTAACTGGTGACAGACAATGAGCTCTGAAGTACAATATGAAAATGTGCCCTTTTTCAGGCTGTTAATACTTTAAAATCCTATTTTAACTTGACTTGCAGGTATGAGGGGTGAGGATGAATAATGAAGCTATGAAAATTCATAGTTAAAGTGAAAAGGTGCCATTAAAAACTGACTCTGTCTAACTAAGAGCAGCAGATTTGTCGATTGGATTGTAAGGATATAACACTATTACAACATGCACAACATTTTTAAGAAGTAACATTACAATAATGGAACCTGCTCATGATAACATGGTACAAGTACCCACTCGGTGTCAGGAATTTAGGTAGAATTCCTTCATTGTTTGAAAGCTTGTCCAATGAAGTTACATGCAGCCAAAATACTAAACAGCTCGTACAGAGTTTTCTTGTTTGTACACAAACATACACAAATACACACGCACACACTCACCATCACACAGACCCGCTCCCTTTTGGGCTACTACTTAGCAGATATTCCCTTACTCCCCCCCCAAAGCCACCCACTTTGCCTTTTGAGTACATCGCCACCTTGTGGACAACACTGGTACAACAGCTATTTCATTGACTTGAACCAAAAACTTTGTGATGAAATCTTAAACACATTTACAGTTTGAAACACTACTAAAACCAGCAACATATCTACCCTTTCAGTATAAAACAAACCTCACATTTCACATGTTTTGGTGGAGTTGTGTCCATTTCACTGTTTATATTGTGCATTTCAGAGCTACATCAATGTTTCTCTATTCTAATGCAGAAATCAATTCTCTTTGATGGAATTTCTTCTTGAAAACTAACAATTCAAATTGACCTCTTGCCATTTCTTAGGAAGTATAAATAACAGTACAACCCTAGTGTCCGAACTGTGGACTACGGGTGCAAAAATTGATGTACAGGGAAGTAATAATGAAGACATCAAGCCTACCTGAAAAAAAATATTCAAAGAATCTCTTGACCAAGCATATCTCCAGAGACAGGGTGCATCTAAAAAGTGAACACCCAGGAACAGAACTTTGCTGATGGCGACAATAGTTATATACTCTTCTAAGAGTGGTGCAAATTCATCTTACCAATGTGTTGAGAAAGACTGCAGCAAAGTTAAGTTGTTGCTTAAGTCCCTTTGCTGTTACTGCAAACACTCCCTCTGCTGTTATCTCAGCCTGCATGGCCACATCACTTCCTGTTTGCTGTGTCTCTGTGAGTGTTTGTGTCACCACTTTCCCATATGTGG
This sequence comes from Cetoscarus ocellatus, assembly GCA_037902135.1. Taxonomy (NCBI): domain Eukaryota; kingdom Metazoa; phylum Chordata; class Actinopteri; order Labriformes; family Labridae; genus Cetoscarus; species Cetoscarus ocellatus. The sequence continues at coordinate 695,478 of JBAMNC010000671.1, forward strand.
CAGTATGTCTTTGTACATAAAAGCAGCACAACATAAACATGTAGTTTAGGCCTTTGGCTCTTAGATGTTATAAGAAAAGGGGAGGGTGTGAGGAGTAGGAGGAGATCAGAGGGATCAGATAAAGAGGAGGAGGAGTCACTAAGGAGGTGCAAGCCGTCCACAGTGTCCAGGCAGGGAGGACAATCAAGCAGTTCTCTCACAGACCTGCAATGTGTGTTTCTCAAGCTTCTATAGTTACAGTGAAGGCCAAACCCACTGACCCTCTGGCTGCCTCTGACTGTGTGTGTCAAAAATGGGTGTCAAAAATAATCTTTGAGGGGGTGCTGGTTTGGTGGAGTAGTGAGCAGCCAGGAACAGCCCAGATACATGCTCCTGCCTGTCCGGGTTCAATCCAGCCTGTGGCCTGTCTGCAGAGGGTCCTCCCCTACGCTCTCTCGCTCCCTTTCACAAGCCTATCTCTCTCTCTGTCAATAAAGGCCTTAAAAAAGCCCAAAAACATAATCTTAAAAGTAATCTTTTAATCAGTGCACCGTGATGCAGACGTAGATGAAGATGCACTGATGTAGAGGCAGTCAGCAATCCTTTGATTTTGCAGAGGCTGCTGCTGGACTGCAGCATCCCTTTGGCTTCTGAGGCAGAAAAAACAAGAACAGGAAGATGAGACCTGTGAAATTTATTTACTCTGGTTCACAATGAAAACATATTTTTGCTGCAGTTGACCTCAAAAAACATTTTTAATAGTGATGCACGATATGAAGAATTTCAACCGGTACCGATAACCGATAATTTCCTGCTTCTCATGGTCAATATCGATACCGATACTGATAACCGACAAGTTAATATTTTTATATTCAATATAATCTTTTTGCATGTTGAAATCTTGATCCAACCACTGAGCTGTTAAGCTAAGCTTGCTGACCAGACAAACGTCAGATGTCCATATGTCTGTGGTAAAACTTACGTGTAGTCTGTTCTTGTTATGTGTTGTGTTATTAAGTTATGGATGTGTGTGGCAACGATACCTTAGAGGGCATGGAGGGATACATCCAAGAAGAAGCGACGGCTTGGGAAGGTGTAACGTGGCTCCAAATGTGCTGTTAACTTGCAAAAACCCGGGGTCTCAACGACAGAAAAGGGCTGGTCGTCGAGTTCTATGAACTCCATCACTTTGTTGTTAATGGCTTTAGCCTTTTCACTGTCTCTTAAAAAGTTTTTACAGTTTACAAACGCCTGTTGAATGGGGACATCCACGCTCCATGTTGTTGTTTTTAGCGTTAGCACGCTAGCTGCTACCGCAGCTGCTTCGTCTTCTTTAAATACCGCTTCGCTGCGATGACGACTTTTCAGGTGAGCTATAAGATCTGTTGTTAAAAGTTGAAGTCCTCTTTCCTCCCCTCAGAATTCTCGCCAAACAGGCTGTGTAAACAGCAATGCTGTTGTTATCTTCTGAGAAAAACAGCCACACTGATGAAGCCATGTTCACTTTTGGTCTGGCAGAGATGGGGACAGGCTTGGGTCCTTCTAGTAAGGCGCGATAGATGACGTAACCAGCGCGACATGGCTTGTTTTGGGGCTACGCAGCCTGCAAACAATTTCCCTAATTTAAGTAATTTATCTGATCTTTTTATCGGATGAAAAGGAACGTATTAGGCCAATAAAAAATGATTTCATTTTCCCCCAAATCAGCTGATATTATATCAGTCCGATAAATATTGTGCATCCCTATTTTCTAATTAACAAAAGGAGTTCATATTTATCCAACTGCTTGTATTTTTTCATCTAAATAGTGAATTGGTGAGGTAATATGGAAAATCAAGGAGACTGCTCACTGTGTTGCAACGCGATGCATCGTGATATAGAAATTAACTGAATCATTAAAGGGATACGCCAACATTTTTTTGTTTTCGTGTCTTGCCTCACCTCCAAGTCCAAGATACCATTCTTTCCTCTTTGCGAGCAGTTAAAAGGAAGAGACAGGCAGAGCTCGCCAACTACAAATTAGCTTAGCTCAAACACTGAGAGTCAACGGGTAGCGTTAGCTTGCCTCTGCCTACAGTCATCTTAGGCACTCTAACCTCTTCAACAACTCTAAATGGTCTGGTGTGCTTGTGGCTCATATTTTTTTTTACCACGATGTTACGTTATCTTTTTTTAGACTGAGATTAGTCTAAAGAAATAAACCTCTGCTGATGTGCCTGTAAGTAGGTCTACAAAACAAAGCATGTCCACAGTGGTTTCAGCATGCGTCCTGCGGTTTAGTTTTGTATTTCTTTCAAAAATTACATACAGTGCTAATCACAGGGCTAAAAATATCTGACATAACATAATGAGGTAAAAAAAAAAAAGAGTCACAACAAGTGCACAGGACCGTTTAGAGCTGCTGAAGAGTTTATCTGATGACTGTGGGCAGAGGCAGGCTAACACTACCCATTGACTGCAAGTGTTTGAAATAAGCTTATTCGTGGTGGGAGAGCTCTACCCTTTCTTCCTTGTTATGGTAAAGAATGGTGTCTTTCTGCTTGTCATGGACTCGGGAGCGAGGCAAGGCACAAAAACAAAAAAAAATGTTGGTGTATCCCTTTAACTTAACAATCTTCATTGACTCTAATCTAGAGACTGGTAAAGATGCACAGCTCTGGTGTACTGTGTGTGTGATTGATCTATCACAACCTCAGGTGGGCAATAGCATTCATTTTCATAGGTAATATTTTACACAATTTTGCCCCCTCCTAGGAAACTAGGAGGCAATAAAAAGGGAGAGAGGAAACTAGAGTACCCTGAGGGAGCCCAGGCGAGCATGGGGAGAACATACACACTCCACACACACAGGCCTGGACCAAGATCCAAACCTGCTGCCCTTTTGCTGTGAGGCAACAGAATGATATCCTGCAGGACCAAGCAACTCTGGACCATCCAAGTGGTGTGTTCAAACAATAACACTGAGCTGCAATAGCTCGTTTTTTTTTTCTCCAAATAAATGCTATCTTGCTTTCTTTAAACAAATGAATAACCAGTGACCATACATGTTGACAGCAGAAACTGTAAGCAAATCTACAACAGCATTGTGCTTGTGTTATCATGTTGTGTGACACCTACTCTGCAGGAGCGGTTACAATCTTTGAATACTGCTGCAAAGAAATCTTTGGTATTGATACAGCCCGTCTTGTTTGCTGATGTAGGATATAAAGCAACATCAGTATTATTTCAGTTTCATAACATCACCAAACTCATCACAGGAGCTTTAAAACAGCATGACGAGAAGACCTTCAAATAAAAATAATAATAGTAATAATAATAATAATAATAAGAAGAAGAAAGAGAGCAATACTAAAAACTTTGGATACAAGTTATAATGGCCAAGGGAAACTGGGGACCAGAGTGTCGGGCGTTTTTGCAGGAAGCAGAAGGAGAATCAAGATAAAACAGTACAAACTATGTAGATGCTTAATGTCACTGCAGTTTCAAAGTATCTTTCACTGGCATGCATGCACACATACACATGCACACACACACCCAAACATACACTTTACCAAAAATAAAATGCTGTCAGCAAGCACCACAGCCTGTTGAGCAATACTTTCTGCACTACACAACAACGCATTAGTGTTCCTTGCAACCATTCAGAACATCTGCAATAAAAGGGCAGATACAACGTGTTTTCCTTATTTGTTAAATAAAGCATGTATTGATGCAGATATCTAAAGGAGGACTATTTCTTCAGACTTCACAGTAAGTGCAGTTTTAAATGCTTCCAAGAATTTAACATGAAGGACTTTAAATCCTCCTTAAACCCACACAGCTCTTACTAACAAATAAAAACATTAACCTGATGTTACAACTAAATAGCTGATTGTATATTAATAAGCAACAGAATGTGAGCTACAGAAACCACACACATTCCTCCACACCAGGCACATTAAGTAAGTTACCACACTTCAACTCTGACATCACCCAAGTTCAGCTCTCTTCCTAACAAGGACAAGTCCACACTGGAGCCTGCGTCACTCCTCTAAGCTTCAGTTGTATCAACATAGTGTGGGATCAGATATTAAAGTACGGCTCGGGGAATGCACTATCTTAAGGCCTTTAGAACACTCCCCTATTAGAGTTTTTAGCATTCAGAGTGCTTTATAAAAGGCAGATTTTTCTCACGGCATTATTTACTGGGGCAGGAAACACAGCAGCATTCACACTGGTGGAAAAAAATCCTGCTGTGAGAGGCAGTCCCTGGGGGATGGTCAGGAAGAAAGCAATAACTACTGTCCAGTGAGTTTGTGTGAGCATTCCTGTGAAGGGAGGAGACTGAGCTGCAGAAAACGGAGGAACCTCCTAATTCCTTTTGTTGCACTTCTTTATCACTTTTATCTCATGTGAGTGTTTACTTCAGTTTTCTTTTTCATCATTTAAGCTGCACAGTCACTGACACAGCAACACAAGAATGAATGATTTAACTAAGAATACTTCTGACATCGGATACTTCCCAACGAAATACACAGAATATCTGAAAAAATATTTTAATACTGTGTGAATGATGAATTACAAGACGCGGGAAATCAGGGATTTATACTTCACATTATTATGCATATTTTGGCTCTGATGTTAAAATAACACAGAACAAATGTCATGGCCAAATAGCTTAGATTTAATTAACCTTTTGCAGATTACCTGACAATCCAATATGCTGAAGGCTACTAAACTGTGCCTTAAAACCATTTACAGTAATCCTGAATGAACCCATATAATTGAATGAAACTGTCTTTTTATTCAAAATGTAAAAAGAAAAGAGTTTGATAGAAAACGCAACAAGTTTTTAATTGAGAATTACACAAATGAATCACTGTTTTCTTAACAATTAATACTTGTTATATTTTGTTTGCGCCCAACTCTAAAATAACAAATCTGTCTCTTCTTTTAGATAAAATATAATAAATAAAAGATGAAAGTGTATTACCTTGACTAAGCATTGCAACTGTGTCTTATTGATTAGTTTACAGTACAGCCTTTATTTTGGCCAGTCACAACAGAGAAAGGCTTACCATTGTTGCTTTTCAAGAACCAATGACAATCAACTTGAAGAGAAACAGACCTGTGCATCAGAACTACAGCCCTTGTACTGGCAATAAAAATGAACAAACAAAAACAAGAACAAAAACTAATAGTGCTCCAAGAGCACAAACCTCCAGCAAGACATTTCTAACATTGTCGGGCGAGTTATTGCCAAATATGTGGAAACGGCTATATGCCCCAGTTATTACAAATCCTTGAAAAAACCTCCTGGATCCACACCCAGACTCAGACCACCACCAAAATCTGATCAGTTCTTCCTTGTGCCATGACCAAGATCATCTGAAAATTTCATCAGATTCCATTTATATTGTTTATCTATCCTGTTAACCAACAAACACCATAACCTGTAATAAAAACTGAACTAATAAGGCCTTCTCCATTCAGAATGCATTCAGGTTTGCAGATGCAGTTCATCAGGACAGTTCTGATGCATTTCACTGATAAAAACATGCTATTAACCGGACGGGTGGAATGTAACAAACTAAATTTACTCAAGTTACTGTAATTAAGTAGCTCTTTTATTTACTCGTATTTTGAGCAGCTTTTTAAACCAGCACTGTTACTTTTACTTGAGTATGTTTCAGATTGTTTTGTACTAAGTTAAATTTACCACAGCATCTGAGTACTGAGTAAGGATAACAAAATAAAACGTTAAAGCTAAAAAAGTTTTCCATAAAACGGTGTCGTCATGATATCCAATCAATATTATTATCGATATTATGTGTCAAAAGCACAAAGTCTCTACAAAAATCGATCTGTTCCTTTCATGGTTACAGTCCATCTGTGTAAGAAACAGACGTATTCATTTTTAAATGAATTATAACTTTGGTTTATAAAGGCGGACATTGAGTGTGGCACAACTGCACAGTTTGCCAATGCTACAGACAAAACGTGATATTTCTGGCCAATCTTGTGCTCAAAACATCGTCTGTAAATATTAGCAACATTTCTCACGCCTGTTGATACCGATAATTAACTGTTAGGCAAATATCTGCCGATGGAGATACTGGTTGATAGTACTGTGCATTACTGGCACCGTCTGTAGCCCTGTTCACAGTGTCCACTTAAACTCTCACATACTGTTAATATTCTGTAGCTTCACGGTATGGTCAGAGAAGAAGAATTCCTAGGAACAAGTATTTACACCAAAATTTTAACTACAAACCTCTTCAGAATGTTTAAATAGCCTATGCTACTGAAAAAAATACTGATTAATCCTTCATAAATGTTTCAAAAAACAGGGAAAGTGTATTTTTTTTAAGTATTGCACCATTCGTTTTTGGTGTAAAACATCTATTACACAGTACAATGTCTTGTAATATATGAACACTGTCCTCAATATCATCGACAGACATTACCCCAATTATCATCAGAAATGACATCACTTATCATAAATTGTCATTTTGATGCTGTTGTATTATTCAACACCAGCCACCTCTACCTTATAAGCATTATAGAAGTTAATGTAACTATTAGATTATGTACTCTTTTCATGATCATTATTGATTATACTTCTATAAAAACTACCACTGTAACCATATATACATGAGGACCCTCTTTAAAACAAGATGCTGCGTCTCAGTGCAGCGGGTCAGATAACGGAGGAGGGCGCTACAGAGTAACAGAAGTCACCCAGCAGAGACTGCAGCTCTGCAAGTAGTAAAAGACTCAGAAAGTGAGTGGAAGAATTATAACCGCTGAAAATCACTCTGGTCATAAACACAACCAAGTCTTTTCTAATTCATAAGCATAATGTTGCAGATATTTACCAGTGTGGCTTGACAAAGGTTCAGTATTTCTATCCCATGAAGAATGGAGCATACCAGGCTACATTTTTTCTTCCATCGAGAAAAAGACAACTTCTGAACTTCAACCAGCAGATGTCTTTTGAGAAGGACTCGTAAACTTTGACTTACCCATTAGTCATTTCGCTGACGCCGAGCATCGTGTCGATCCCCCCTGAGAACAGCTCGTGTTTTCTGGATCGAGATGTGGACTTCCAGATGTGGTCCGGTCCAGGATGTAGCGCTCCAGAGCTGCAGGACGGAGAAAATGGACCTCGCCTCTGTCCCCATCTGTCAAGGTACCCTCTGTACAGGCCCCCACTTCCGCTAATGCCTTCAAAGTAAAAGCTTACTCTGACTGTCGCTACACAGCGGAACATCTCCGCAGTCTAAGTCAGGAGAGACAGAAGGAAAATCTCCATGAAATAAATATTCGACAAAATAAGTAAATAAATACAAAAGAAGCGTCTCAACCTCAACTGCTCTGAATTCTGACAGCATAGCTACTTTCAAATATATCAAATGATTTGAAGATATGTCTATCAGTGCAATACATATATAAATAAAACAAAATAAACAAAAACACTTTCTTCAATAAATGACATATGATAAATAAGATACAACAGATATAGGCTATCCTGTGTGGACATAGGTCTTGTAAAAAATCTAACAATATTGAACCATGTCTCTCGTCAGCAAAAATATCCATTAGTAAATGTATGTTGTATAAAAGCTCATAGACTGTTTCAGCCATATAAAGAAGTTGGTTTTCTCTGCCAGATGTTCTCCTGCACAAATGTGTCCTCTTACTTTTCACAAAAGAAAGCTTGTGGTGGTATAACAGTAGAATAATGGTTCACCGAGGATATAACACCATTTGTGTCAAGCCTCTTTGACTTTATGCATCAGGGTTAACAGTTATGCTGTGTGTTATACAGCCAGTGATAATAACAGAGACTCTGTCTAAGGCCACCATGAGGGCCCAGAGTCATGCTGGGGTCCACAAGAAGCAAGCAAAAAAATGGGACTTTTTTTTTTACTTAAACCCTTAACATTACTTATGACTTTGACTACGTGGTCCTCCTCTTTTTACAATAGTATGCACCTTATCCATCTAATATTAATGTTGTTTGGGGGTCTGGAGTATCAGAATCAGACAGTTTACTTATTCCGTAGGGCAAACAGTCTACCAAACCATAGACATTCAGTAAAAGCTGACAGACAGGGGCAGAGATAAGATGCTCCACTCTTATGTAACAAAAACACAAAAATCTTGCATATGTGACACAGCCAGGTAGAACTTCCTGGATGATCTACGTGTAAATGCAATTGGACAGAATTTTTAACTTCATCAAAAATGTTTTTTTTTTCAGTGTGTGACCTACTGACTGTGTGCCACACGTACCTGAGAGACAAGTATGTGCTTTTATTGTGAAAGCTGTAGGGCCACCAGTCTGCTCTTCTCTGTGTCCATGGCAGCTTCATATCAATCTGCAAGTTTCCACCGCTGGAGTTCACATTTCAGCCACAAACCGTCAGGACGGCAAAAACAGCCTGTCTTGTAACTTTAACACAGATGGCTGTAGACTGAATGCCTCTTCTCTCTCATTGTGACGGACATGGCTCAGTCTAATTTAGCTGTTATCTATAGTCAGTCTTGAAGCATCAGTTTGGTAGGTTATGTTGAACTGCATGCATTATCTGACCACAGGAAACTTTTCTCAAGTGTAAAACTTGATGGAGGAGAAAGACTGTAGCAAAGTGTGAGAGTACTGACTGTCCACAGGAAACACATTTAATGTAGAGTACAAACACTGCAGCTCAGAGCCAACCACTTCTGCTGTTGGCCTCTAAATAAAGCCCCGCTCAAATAAAATAAGATACTGAGAGGAAAAGCGTCACAGAGAGCTGTTTATAACAGTACAGCTACTCAGGGAAGCGGTAATCTTCCCCCACTGACAGACAGTGTCTTGTACTTTTCAGTTTTCATCCCTACATGCGTCATGACCTGTGAATCCACATAAATGTCCTTATAAGGACAATCATCCCAGTCCACTTCCTCCCAAAGCAAGACACTGGATCCACTACGTTTGACCACAAACCGACTGACAGTGATACCATGTGTCATATTCAGAATTTATAGATCTGATGAGAAGTATGGGGGGAATACTGAGTGCTTTATGGCTAAAAGTATGGATAATTTTGATGAAATGTATGGTACTCCACTTATCTATTACTTACTTTATTTTTTTAAGTTATCTGACAAAAGCTTTTCAAAGCTATTTTATGTTGTCTCAACACAAAATAATGAACTTCTTAAACAGCACCTGGTCTGGTATCACAATAACCAACACCGAGGAGCATCCTGTCCTTAAACGGTTGATGGACCACCCTGACTATACAATAGTTATTCACAAATAAGTTTGTCATTTTAAGCTTATCAAAGAAAGCTAATCACACTACTTATATCCTGTATTTTGCATTCTATCTTTGGTCAAGTACGGTTATCTTGTGCAAATCTATGACTCACAGAGTGCAAAATATAAGTTTAATAATATCTTTAATGACTTGGTTCATTTACATCAAGAAAAATTGCGAACTCTGTGGCTATATTACATATTTTGGTCAAATAGTTTGAAATATTATACTACTATTTATGGAAATGTTTAATTAATACACTCATTTCAATCTGGCTACTGTCCCTTTTGAGCTACACGTTAAAGTGTACTTAAATATGACGCATTTAGAAACAAAACTACCAAGTAGCGTAGATTAATTGTTTTTGTGACTGTTAGTACAATTTTATCAAAGTAATTGTACTGTTACCTGAGTACAATATTTTTGTACTTCAATTACCCCGTCAATAAATACAATCAATACAAATACAAATCAATGGTGCATGCCTCAAAGCTCACAGAAAATTCTCTTTCATGACAACTTTATTTTAGTTCACATCTGAAAATAATCACAAAAGACCCCCTGCCTGTTATTTGATTTGTTTACTCTGAAGTGTTTAACACACTTTGAATGCTTAGTCATTGTTATACAGATCTGACTTTATATTAGCTGTAATCTCTTATAGCTTCTGCTGACCTCCATTATGATAAGCACACAAGCCTTAGATAAAATACATTCATTTATGCTGAAGGAGAACCCAAAGCTGCCTCTGGAATAAGAAAATAATCAACAGATACCTTCAATATTGTTGGGATGTGAGCAAATAAAGTCTTCAATAAAATAACATGAAAGTGGGAGAATATGTGCACTCTGAAGGCAGAGAAAGGGACATTTCCGAGCTCAATTCTCTTCCCCACCATCACAGGTTTTAGAGGTCATGGTCAGGCACAGCAAATAGCAGCCCTACTGGGTCTTGTAGAGAGTTTGCTGAGACATAATCTGGCAGAGTTGGATGTTTACTGCAGCAGCTGTTGCAACAAATCTTCTGCTCAGCAATCCAACTGCAGCAAAATGGGTAAAACCGATAGGTAAAAGAAAACATTCAAATGATAGCTAGTTATTTCATATCAATGAGTAGAACAAACTGTAAACACAATTCAAACATAAACCAGAACAAAAACAAAAACCAACCATCAATAAAGACTATGATTAATCTACTCTTGATAAAGTTATCACTGCTACTGATTTAATAATATTTAACTTCTGTTAAGAACTGCAAGAATTAGCACAAAGAATAATTTTAAAATGCTTTTATGACATGGTTAGTCATGTTTGTGTGGTGAACCTGAGAATGTAGAAATGCTATGCTTTATACTTGGAGTAAATTTTTCATAACATATTTGAAGGTTATTAACAGATCATTAAATTCATCACTACAGCCGAATTTATTTAGAGGATCTTTAAGTTTTATTTTGTCTTTTCCTAATTTCAGGTGGCAATTATGAAGAAAATTAACAGAAACAGAGATGAAGTTTGTCCAGTGTATCAGTTGAGTTTTAGGTACATTTTGTCTCCACTCTTCTAAAAGTCCATTCCCTGGTTGCAAAGAATAAGCTATGCCTTGGAAAACTGTTTAAAATGGAATGCTGTATTTTTTGTCAATAATGTTCACATGTTGTCTTCTGCTCTCCTTATTTAAATATGTTCCCATTACAACTCACATCATGACTACATGTAACACCTTTGAAAACTATATTTCAAGTTACATGCTTTGACATACAGTTACCCCTTCATTATTTGCTTCACCCAGGACTGTGTGCAACCTAAGTTCATTACACAAGCTTTGACTATTACTCAATATACAAATCAGTCATGTCCATCATACTGTTTTAATAGTGCTATAGTGCCTTATAATGCCTTATAAAGGACATAAAAACCTCATGCCCTGTAGATGGTTTAATGTATCATCAGTAAGAGGGAAAGCAGAAGTGTATCACAGTAGATTTTTCAGTTGTACCAGACTAATGTAACTACTGCAAATTCAATCAGTATTCATCTCAAAGACTTTGGTTTGATCTCTACCTCACATTTCCACACTCTCTACTGATACATTCCTTGGTCCCTTTATATGTTCTTCAAATATTTTAAAAGCCCCATTGAACCTCCTCTTTTTCTATACTTTAACCTTACTGCATTGAGCATAGTCCAAGTTTGGTAGACCTTTTCGAGAGAAGGCCCTGTAACATGCTAGCACTGTGCATGTTTGATGAGTCAGAGGAACATCAAGCCTATCTGATCCCAGACCAGCTGTGGAGATAAGAGGTCCAGCCTGAGCCCCGATTACCAGACCCCTCTTCCCCACCTGCAAAGTACAGAAACATCTTGTTAAAATAGAAACACCATACTTTTAGTACACCCTGAAGCGCTCCAGTAACACAAGACAATAAGTAAACACAAAAGTGTGAAAATAAAAAATCATGATTAGTATTATAGAGGAAATGTGCTTCATATGCTGCTTAGTAGGATCAATTTTTGCCTGTGTGAGTTTATTCTAATACATATTGCAGGAGTAACCTATTTCACCTGCCAAGCTGTCAAATTCAAATGCTTTTCTTTGTTTAATCTGGAGGAATATGTGCAATATTGTTTGAGGTCTAGTTTTTTTACATATACTAAATTATTTGCAGACTGGTTGCATACTTTATTTACAGTGCTGAAAACACTTTCATTACATCACCACCCAATGTAAGGTTTATAATGCAGCTTCCCTTAAATAAACAATACAGGTAAATACCAAAATCATTTTTTATATTTCTGTTGTGGCTAATACACCAGTATGTAGAAGCTCATTGATTAAAACAATATTCTTAATGCTAGAATAAATCTGTCATTGTGATCCATGAATTTTTAACTTGACTGTTTTACAAAGAAACAGGAAAAATAGTGAAGCACATTATTATTTCTTCATCAAGATGTCTAGAGTTATTTACGTGCACTCCTAAACAGAAAAACTAGTTTTAGTGGTTGAATGTTATGCTTGATTAATTTCTGACAACTCAGGGAAGCCCAGTGAGCCAGCTCTAATTTAGAAATAAAAGGTGAATTCAGTATGAAATTCATTCTTTTAATCTTTATTTGTATAGCACCATTTAATAACATGTTATCTCAAGGCACTTTAGAATAGAGCAGGCTGCAGCCACACTTTTCATTTTATAGATACACATATATGCATATACACATATATATATACGTTCACACACACACACACACATATATATATATATATAATATATATATATATATATGTATATGTATATACATCCAGAGATGCAACCATTCCAGGCAGAGACAAAGGGACTAAAAATAAGAATTTATGATAGCAACAAACCCATGGACGCCCAGATCATAAATCTGTCCTCATCATTTTGTCTCTGCTAAATATAAATTGATTTGAGGTTAGCCCCTTGAGATGTGGCATCTTGTTTTCAAGAGGGTCCCAATGTCTCAATGGCTGTAAAGATATTTATTGCAGTGGTATAATCAATAACAACCACAGATAGAGAGGTCATTCTAATATTAACATTCACATCTATAATGATTATAAACTGGAGAAGACTGGTGTTAGTTAATACAGCAGTATCTAGTTGAACTGCCATTAAATTGGGTTTAACTAGTCTAAAAATATGAATATGTTACAAGATGTTATTTCTGTTGATGGTTGATGAAAGATAGAGCACATGGAGTTGAGCAGGTCCACAGCAGTCGGTCAACTATGATTGTTTTTCAAGGCCATACTGATGTGTGTGTGCTGTTTGCAGGAACTACCATGTATTTCATTTTTTTGATCTCTCTAAAGTTAATATAAGGAATTGTAATGATAAAGGCCAAATATTTGTAATTGCAGTAATTTAAGCTTTGTAATTTTGTAAGCAACTGAAAGCTTTACCAAAAAGGAATGTTTTAACCTTAACATCTGACCTTAAAGGTAGAGAGAGTGTCTGCCTCCCGAACCGTGGTCGGTAAATGGTTCCAGAGAAGAGGAGCCTGATAACTGAAGGCTCTACCTCCCAGACTACTTCTAGAGACTGATGGCACCACGAGCAGGCCAGCATTTTGGGAGCGTAATGTTCTAGAGGGGTTGTACGGCACTACAAGCTCTTTGAGATAAATTGATGCCTGTCCACTGAGAGCTTTGTAGGTGAGAAGAAGAATCTTGAATTCTATTCTATATTTAATGGGAAGCCAATGCAGAGAGGCTAATACAGGAGTAATGTGGTCTCTTCTCCTAGTTTTGGACAGTACACGTGCTGCAGCATTTTGAACCAGCTGAAGAGACTTGCTGGTACAGCTTTAAAGAAGAGAATAACAATAATCCAGTCTAGAGGTAGTTAAAGCATGGACTAGCTTTCCATCATCGCTCTGAGACAGAATAGGCCAGATTTTAGAAATGATACAAAGATGAAAAAAAGGCTGTTCTTGAAATTTGTTTTATGTGAGGTAAAGGATAAATCCTGATCAAATAGTACCCAAAGATTTCTAACAGTTGTGCTTGGTGCCACAATTGGCCATCATGGGCAATTAAATCATTAGAAAAGGTTTCTCCAAGATGCTGAGGGCCCAGCACAATGACCTCTGCCTTGTCTGAGTTAAGAAGAAGAAAATTACTGGCCATCCAGGTCCTAATGTCCTTCAGTCAGCAACCCTTGACTCTCACAAAACAGTATTAAACTGCTGTTCAAATTTAACATAAATTTCAATTGTTTTTATTAAGAAAATCCAGATTAAACAAACCCTGGCACACACTTTCTTATCTAAAGAACTTAGAAAAACTACGCAGTAGATATGGTACTGTGTTTATGCTTGACAACTAATTTTCACAGCCTCAGAGATGACACAGCCACCCCAGGTTGGATCCAAGGCTCTAACATAAGTACAAACCATGCCCAAGTTCATACCTTGTGCAATTGCAGCCAGTTTACTCTTTTCTTCTGGGCTGAGTTGCAGCATTGTGTGAATGACAGGCAGAAGGGCTTGCCTCTCACTGCCAGATTGCAGAAAGATGAACTGCAACAAAACATTCTTTAGATACTCCAGGTTGGCCACACTCTTCTCCCTCTCCTGGTTTCGTTCCAGGCGGCGCACTTCGCTTTTCAGCAACTAAATGACAGGACACATGGAGAAGTTCAAATAACAATACTTTAGGCTTTGAACAAATACAGCATCTTTAATATTATTCATTTCACACTGTCTGTGTACTTATTTGCACATACAACTTCATGGCAGTGTAAAAAGTTTTTTTTTTTTTAACAATAAACATAAGTTTGTACATGCAAATGAAAATGACTGCAAAAAATAATGACAACAACAAAAGAGCTTTAAGAGTAATCTTTAAAGATTTATTTAAAAAAAACTCAATATTAGACATCTAAGTTTTTACTTTTGAAGTATGTCATTTCCACACATAAGGCATACGCTGACAAAACAAGAGGAAATTAATTTTGGTTAGAGCGACTTTCAGTGTTGCCAAGTCTGCTTATTATAAGCGACTTTGGGCTTGTTTTTCTTCAGAGTCGCTTGTAAATCTCGTGAGTCACGGGTTGCGGTTTTTTGGACTTTTTTTTTTTACCGTGTAGTTGCTTGTTTGGGCTTGCTTTTCTGCCTGTGTGAATTCTCCCAGATTATCTCCCAGCTCCCCACAATAACACAAAACACAAGTGCAGCAGAAGTACAGGTCAAGTACAATTTCCTGGTCATCGCGTCTGCCTCCAAACACACTCTCACACACGGCGCATGCGCTACTACACTAGAGCCATAGTTGCCAGGTCTGCTTATTATAAGCGAATTCGGGCTTCTTTTTTTTAAAGTTGCTTGTAAATATTGGCAGTTGCAGGTTGCGTTTTTTTGGCTTGTTCCAGAAGTGCAGTCGCTTATTGGGCTTGTTGTGCCCCCAAACCCAGGAGGGGTCTGATGCACTCTCTACAACCAAAATAAACTCAGTTTAGAAGTTACACAAACTATTCTGTCCCTCTCTTAACACAAATGTAAATTTTACTGTAAAAAGAGGCAAAAGTGATGTTTCCACCAAAAAGAAATCCTTTTTGCAGGAATTAAATGTATTCCTAATGTAGCTATAACTGTTTTCACCATAATAAAAGCTGTAGAGGATCAACATAAAACTTAGATAAAAGCATGACTATGTCTGTTTGGTTACAAAAATCAAGAATAGACAGCCATAACAGAGTTACAAATAACAGTAGCCGCTCCCTTCACTTCTGTATAAAGAAAAGGATGTCCCACCTCCACACAAAAGGATGCTGAAGAAGTAAATTAAGAGACAAATAAGAAAATTTTCACTGTGAAATGTAAATGTAAAGTAGATGACATTTAAAACACGCCTTGTGTCGATTTCTCTTTATAAAAAGGTAATATATCGCATTACAAAAAAATAGCTGGAGGTCGCTTGTTTTGAGCTTGTTTTTATCGATGTGGTTGCTTATTTCAGTAGAAAAATCTGGCAACACTGTCGACTTTCCCCAGGATCTATTACGTCACACTAACAATATGGCGGCGCCCTCCGTCCTCTGGGTGTGAGCTGGTGGGGCAGAATTGAACTCAGGTTTATGTTGTTATCGCCGCAGGTCAGACACTGCAGGTCTCTGAATTTGGTGGGTTAAATTCCTTCCATGAAAATGGGCGTGGAGAGCTTTCTCCGTGGGGCGCTGAAGTGTTACTCGACACATTATCGAGTGCTCAACATTCAGCAGAGCGTCCGGACCGTCCGTGTCTCGATGTCCACTTGGACTCCTGCGAGCCTGAGCACCGCAGTGAGTCCAGTGAGTTTTCTCCCAGGGCTGAGCTGCAGGACTATGGTCCACACAGGTCGACGCAGCCTGTGCTCCTCCGCGCAGCCCTCCAGAGACCTCTCCCTGTTCGAGCACGACAGGTCGGCTTTCTTCCGGCTCCTCTCGGTCTTCTGCGGAGGCCAGTTTCTCTTCTGGACGTATCTGGGCCACTTTGCTTATACTGGGCTGAAAGACACGAGAGCCTCCGCGGGGACAGGTGGGACCAAAGCTGCCCGCACCACCGGGCTCGCCGGGATGTGGAGCTTTGAGATGAACCTGGGCTCAGACACCTGGAGGTACGGCTTCACGGCGGGATGTCTGGCTATCGGAGCGGGGATCGTCGGACTCGGGGTTCTGTTTTGCCGACGCTCGGTCAGCCAGGTGGTCTTACACAGAGGTGGGAGGATGGTGACAGTGTCCACACAGTCACCCATGGGACTAGGCCGGGGCAGGAGAATAACTGTCCCGCTGTCCCAAGTGGCCTGCTACGCACACAGGCAGGAGTCCCCCTCATTCATCCCTCTGAAAGTCAAGGGACATGCCTTCTACTTTCTTCTCGACAAAGAGGGGACTGTGAACAATGCCAGGCTCTTCGACATCACTGTAGGTGCTTACCGGCAAATTTAAGTGCTGTTGCACACCTGCTATGATGCACAAAATGAAACTGCAGTTTGCATAAGTGATCTTAACTGGCTGCCAGAACATGCCGGTAGTTCCAAATTAATATTTTTCAATGAAATAAAATGTTTGTGGTTAAAGGTGGACTCCAGGGCTTATTTCTAAAATGACATGCACATGCTGCTAACACTAGGAATGGGAATCGAAAACCAATCCAGCTGAATATCAATAACAACTCCCTTACGGAATCGGTATCAATAGACCTTTGGCTTATCAATTCCTCCCACTTTGTTGATCTGCATGCTTTGGAAATCAAAGATGCCACACACTCATCAGAGGGAGCAGATGAAATCGCAACAAAGAAGTCAAAAATCATGGCAGACAGCGGGAGGGAGTGGTCAAAATTGTGTCTTACCCTTGACAATAAAGCACTGTAAATCTCTCAGTAAGTGGAAATACCAGCAACTTGTAAAAGCATTTATCTTTACAGAACTTTGGCAATGAATATCAGGAGTGGCGTGTTTTTGACATGGGTGCCTCTGAAAACCTGTGTGGTCCAATTTTTTCCCCCCAAGAAAATCAGGAGGAATCGATAAGGGAATCATTAAAGAATCGGATCAGTAGACAGAATTGCTAACGGCATTGGTATCAATAAAATCTTATCAATTTCCATCCCTAGCTAACACTCTGAGAATGCAAAACGTAACTTAGAGGAACAGTTCAGTATTTTTGAAGTAGGGTTGTGTGAGTTTTATTTCAATAGTCATCACATCAGCCACAGTGATTCTGCTCAGCTCTGTCCTGTAAGGAGAAAACTAGCTTACTAGCTTAGAAGTTAGGCAGTACATTGCTGCAAATGGGGTCAAATCTCTGCACAATGTGCTTAACCCCCTGAGGTCGACGCTTTCGGATATGACAGCAAAACACACCGTTCACAAAATATTTAATAGCTTTACAACCGTGTATCGTAGCCACTTATTGATTGTTTTGATTGAAAGCTAACAACCTAGCTGTTCCGATGAGCCCTTCGGTGCATTCGTAGCTCTTCTACAGGCAGAGATATCTCTCCTGAAAAATCAGTGTCTTTTTGGAGACTTTGTAAAAGCAATCCATCATGACAAATCCAAAAGTTAGATCTTCTAGGTAATTTATTTAATCCAATTTCTGTATCAAAACACATTAGCACAGTAGATAGTCGCTATCTTGTTGTCACCCGGATGCAGTTCATCTACATCGCACATTGGAACCTGCAAAAAGTGAGTGACTTTTTTTGGAAATATGATTCTATATAGTTTGCTGTGTGAAATAGCGTTTATTACTTTGTTCTAACTTATAAAGAAGACTTGAAAAACATTTTTCTGTTGTCAAAAGTGTTCATCTATACTCTGCTGGATTTTTTTGTGATGAATTCTGTCTGATTCAATTTCGTTTTTTTTTTTGTCTTAATGGTAATATTACTATTTACACATTCAAGTGACACTCCTGCAGCATACATATTCAGATAGCCCAGCTTGTCCTGAAAAAAACAAGGTCTAATACATGATTATGCATCATAGGGCTGAGGTTTCACAAACATTATAACACAAAAACTCCAGGCGCCCCAAAAAAAGGAAAAAATAGCTCAGACCTCAGAGGGTTAATAGTAGCCAAGAGTTAGTTAAAAAGAATTGTGCTGGGGTGAATGCTCGGCACTGAACACATTTACAATGCTTTGCTTTTTTTGGAAGCAAGCCTCTGTGTTTGATGTGATGTGAAGTTGCTTTTTCGAGCTTGATAAACGTTTTCGCTGTCTTTTGGTTCTCAAGGCGTCAACTTTGTCCTGTTTGCATCCATGATCTTCACAATTGTAGAGCTCTCATTGGTCAACGTCTCAAATGTGAGGGAACAAATTGTAGGAGGCAGAAAAAAGATCAAACATGCCAGACTTTCTGTCTTGGAGGCATGTGGCATCCTAGACTGGTCTTTGGTTGTTGGTCATTTCGACAAACTACGCAACCTAAAACGACGATGGGTCCTGAAAACCTATGACTGTGGGGTCAGGCCATAGTTGTGTAGTCTGACCTTCGCATAAGGAGCTTACTAACATAAAACTAAAGCAATGTAAATGTGTTCAGTACAATGAAAAAATATCCCCCCTCCCCTCAAATTCACAGAGATCTCAGCCCCATCTGCAGCTCTGTAAAACCTAAATTTTCAGGCCAGCTTTTAGTTTACAGATGCAGAACTGATCAAAATCTCCCGCTACTGTATTTGCTAATGAAATACACCTCAAGCAAACCTATCTTAAGAATATTGAGCTTTCCCTTTAGAGTATTTCTGTGTTTTACTTCATATGTGTAAGCCTGCTCAGCACAAATACGTACAGTGATCTGCTCCATGAGAACAGCATTGGTTGCCTCAGTCTCATGCAGGAGACTGTTCATATGCTCCATGCTGCGAGTGGCTGTGCTCAGCTTTTGACTTAGCTCTTCTTTGGTGGGCTCCACATTCCACACAAATGGATCTAAAGATGAAAACAAAATCAGAAACGAGTTCATCAGCAGAGAGTCATCGGTATACAATCTTCTTGTCTGTGTTCAGATCTGAAGTATTACTCCTTTAATAGAAAGTGTGGAAGACTGACTACGTTTAATTCAAAGGGAATAATTAAGTAAAAGAAAAACTTTACATTTTTAGCACCATCTACCCATAAGATCTTTAAAGACTTTAATACTTGTGCTACTGAAAACTGACACACTTAAGCAATTTCGTCTGTTCCGTGGTGAATTCCTGATTCTAAAACTACGTTATTTGGCAGAAACAACACTACAGTGGGGTAAGAAACAAACTACAGTTAGCTGCAAGAGAGTCATGGTACACTCTGATTTTCTTCTTCTTTTTTAAATAAAGTGCAAGTGCATGATTTCTTTTTAACCCACCTTGTTTTGGGTCTGGGGATGAGAGAAGATGTTCCAGAGAGGGCAGGGGTGTAATAGCAGAGGAGGGGCTCTCAGTCTCAGTAGTCTCCATGCCTTCACCTTCCTCTCTGGCCATGGACTGGAGGTCACTGAGGGTCATTAGTGGCAGCCCTGCCTGATTCTGATCAGTGTTTCTGCGCTGAGGGTCTGAGGTCAGGGTCTTACGGCTGGACTGCACTGAAACTGAAGCTGAGAAAGTGTTTGAGGAAATTTTCTAAATGTTTTAAATATAGACAATTAAAAGCATAAATTTAAATACAGCAATTACTATATTGTTTAAAATACTGAATTAAGTCAGTAAACATGTATAAATAAAGCACATTTAAAAATATGGTTATGCCATTTCTGTTAATGAAGCACAATTAGATTTCAATCCTGCTGTTCTAATTTGTCCTTTGTGGTTATTCATAATGTATATCATGGTACAGTGACATTTACTGCTAAGTGTTTTTAGTTTGAAGCCTGAATTTCCCTTTAGCAGAGATACATGGGGTCATCAGAAATGGAAAACAAGAGGTTTAATTTTTACAAATCTCCACTCATGAAAAACCCAAACACTTATTAAGGGAATCTAACCATTGACCTTTTGGCTCAATATCAACCATTTATCACCAACTGCTATAATAACAAGATAATTCGTATTTGTTATTCCTGCCTGTGGTTTGCCATCTAATGCTAATAAAATCAGAGTTAGTACCTTTTCAGACATCACAATTAAAAAGCACATGTGAACTCTAGAGCTAAAGCTGCATGAACAACTACATAACAGTCTGCACAGACTCAGTTTAACCTAACATTGCAACTGAAAGTGCTTTCACTTTGTGGCATGAGGGGGCACCAGACTCCCTCTGACATCACACAGTTTAGCTGGCAAAAAACCTCTAGTGTGTGAAGACGAGCAAGAGGAAAGGGTGAGGAACTTCAGAGAGTAGGTGGACAAAAGAGTGGAATGATTAATGATCCTGAAACAGAGCCCAAGGACCAGATACTAAACCGGTCCCACACCCTTCACCCCCGGTCTGGCACTCAACCTCCCCTGTGCTTGTGTTGGAACAGAATAACATGATAAGTGCATGTGTTAATACCATGTATTTAGTTGTTACCTCACAATTTTACTATTTTTTTCTTCTAAACAAAGCTCCACAAAACTGAAAATTAAATGTCCAAATTTCAGTGAAAAGTCATGTTGGAGTTCTAACCTTGTAAGCCAAGCTACATTTTTATTCTGCTGTATCCTGAGACATTGTGTCTTGTTACCGTGATGTGTATATGTTGTTGGATATAAGAAGTACTACCTTGATGACAGTCAACACTACAAGGGTGATAGAGCTGGAATTGAGGACTAGAGTATAACTGTTGATAAAAAAGGTTAGCACACTGACAGCAACAATACAAATTAAATGAAGAAAGCTTCTCCCTCTGTTAGTTACTGTAGGACAAAAGTAACGATCAAGTTGTGGCATTCAATCTATTACATATATAATCAATAAATAGAAGAGAAAGGAACCATTCGTATCACAAGCGGCCTGTCACCATATGCCATTGAAGCTATGGCCAATTGTGATTAAAAAGGCTTAAATCTAACTTTCTGTGATGGTTAATTTTGGCCCTCTTCATCAGGCAACTGTTGATGTGCATACATGAGCTGCTAATGATGAGTCTCTCCAGATGCCGCAGTCAGCCATTTGCCCCAGTGAGAGGTGGGATCACAGCTGAGGAGCCTCGCCAACACCTGGCCATAATGAAGTGTCAGTAAAGTCCACACAGACACACTTTCTGTTCCTGGTCATTACGATGTGTGTATTTGCTGTTTGACTCCAGAGGGCAGCTGTGTGGGAGGTGATGAACGAGTTTCCACTGCTGCTCTTCTGACAAACACAGAAACAACCCACCTCATCTGTTCTCTCACCCACCATTTCTCTCTAAGAAAAGCTGAGTGAACAAACTTGTTGACACTTGTTACTTTGATAGATCTCTTTGTCTGAAACCACTGTCTGAGCTTATTGCTGTTTATTAGAGCAGCAGGCCATATTTTGGATCACTGTGCTGCTACTTATGTAAAAAAAAAACACTTTTTTTTCCTTTCACTTCATGATCATAATCAAGTGCACACTGTTTTACTCAGTTGTCAGGATCTGGTCGAACATTGTTTTGTGTTGTCTTTCTTGGCATTTGTTTGGCTGTGTCAGGAGGGTCCTCTTGGTGTGCCTCCATGTGACTGTGTGTGTGAGTGTGTACATCAGGTGTGCCCCTCTGCCTGCTATTGAACCGAGCCTGTCATGCTGCCACCTGCGATAGGCTGTGGAGGAGAAAAAGTCTAATTTAAACACGTTATTTGTTTGCCTCCACACTTACTGTTTTGGCTCTGCAGGTTGAAGAGTTGCTCCTCAACACGGGTCAGCTGGCCCTGCAAGGTTTCGACAGTAGCCCGGTGGTCATCCTGAAGTTTCCTTAGCTGCTCTCTGTAGGTTTGTTTCTGGGCCTCAGCCTTGGAGGAGAGGTCAGTCTGAGTCTGAGACAGATCAGACCGCAGGCTAACATTCTCTGACTGCACTGAAAGAAGCCTGGGGGTAATGTAAGAGTGAGGAAATAAAAGGTGTTGAGGCACAAACAGAAGGGAATACATAAAAAAACACGTTTCCAGAAAAAAGAGAGAAGAACATATGGAATAGATTGAATTGTAGATAATACACAATAAGGGCATTTTAAAATAATTTACTATAAACCAATTTGGTGGCATGGCTTGATCTAGATGACGCAGGATACAGCTGCCTCACCTCTCACGGAGCTCAGCCTCCTTGCTGATGGTCTCCTGCAGGATTTTGTTGTGTCTCTCCAGCAGAGTGTCGTGTTCAGTCTGGAGCTGCTGCAGCTCTGCTGCGCAGCTCAAGTGGCTCTGCTGGCTCTCTGCCAGCCTGGTCCTCAGCTGCTCAACCTGAGAAGACAACTGCTCCCTGCCACATACATATACTTAGTCATTATATTTGCATATTTTTGCATAAGCTCTTGGTGTGGTGACTGACATTTTCTACTAATTAGTGATTACATTTCTCATGTGACATGTGGCGTTTTTTCCCACCTTCTGTTCTTTTTGTGAAAAATTATGCTGAGCACTAATAAAAGAGCTATTATTTGTCTTCTTTTAGTTATAAATACTCTTCTGAACAAATGTAGACGTAAAGATCCTAAACATCAGCCTGTTTACCTCCATTTCATGTTGAATGTGTTGTAGTACAGTAGCTTACATTCCTAAAAAATTGAAAGGAAACTGCAATCTTCAATAATCTTGTTGACTGCCTCCCTTTATCATACACATTTGTTATGTAGCTGTTATCCTTACCGTTCCAGTTTGCCAGAGTCTCCCTCATTTAGGGCAGTAGTTTTACTCTTCTGATGTTTGAGCACATTATGGACTCGCACCTTGTAACTCTCAAACTCGCTGGCTGTTGCCATAAGCTCAACCTGAAATCAGCAGAAAAAAATGCAAGTAGTAAACAACAAAGCAGGGGTTTGTTTCCAAATCTATGTTCTAGTTAGTTCACTCGATAAATCTTTTAATATTCTGACAGAATTGAAATGGCTTATAAACAAATCTTGAGTTTTATCTTATAGGGATGGTATTGTTTTAATCATTGAAGGCTTTCTCATTTTCCTTTAAGTCATTCCCTGTGTCCAACTGGTAAAAGACTTGTTTACAAACTCTCCACTATTTAGCCACTTTTGTTTTACGCAGTACATCATGTAATCATAACCCTGATAAATTATGACCTCATTTTCCATTTTTCATTTGTTTGTTGTCTCTTCACTGCTGCTGGCTTTAATGCACTAAACCTGCATGGTTTCTAATACTATCAGTTTCTTATAACAATACATAAGCAAGAGAAAACATAGCAAAGACATGGTAAAGTATACGTTGCTAACAAGAACACGACCTTAAGAAAATGTGTTGCAAGAGGAATAGCAGACTGAGCAAACACATTTGCATAACCACTGACTAAAACGGTAAACCTTTTGAAGTGGGATGACACAATATAGTTGAGCAGGGATGACATTTTGTAGGCCAAAATGCTTGTTCACGCTTGTTCTCTTCACTAAAAGTCGGGGGGATTTTTGTGACTGTGTTCTTGGATTGTTGCTGTTAATAATGTCTTTGGCAAACAAAACTTTATGAAATGTACATTTCTTCTCATCATGATAATCTTCACGAACACCCCTAACTTTTAAGATTTTTTCATCTTAAATGTAATCTATGAGAATAAAACGCTATAACCACGCTATATGGAAACTTGGTTGTTAAAATTAAAAGCAAATACCACATTTAAAAGTAAAAGGCCATGTTGTAACCCCTTGTTTGAGAATTTTCCCTTTATTGAAAGACTCAATCAAGTTGGTGCTCATGGTTATGGCTATGGTAAAAACCAAACATTTTCTGAAAGATAAGATACATGTTTTAGAAAATATGCTACAGATGGATACAAAAGAAGTCAATGAAGACTAACACTCTTTTCCTTTTGGTGTGTATGTACCTTTGCAGTGTCTCTCTCTTGCTGCAGACTGTTGATTCTTTGCTGCATGGAGTTGTTGCTTCTTTGTTGCTGTTCCAAGGCAGACCTAAGTTGCTCTTGCAGACGATGGCGCTCAGCTGTCAGCTCGCACACCTCAATCTTAACACAAACATGCATAGTTAAACCCCTTTTTATATGGCTGGTGTGATTTCAATAAGTACATTTTCATTAGCTAAGATGGATAAGAGAAGGCAAGTGCTGTCTTTTCACCTTGGAGCTTTCTAGCTGCTGTTGGTTGGCCTCCAGCTCTCCTTTCAGAGAAGCCTGCAGCATCATGAGGGAGCTTTCCTGCATGCACACACACATAAGGACACACAGACACAGCCTGAAACTTCATATACAAGCCAGTAACCAAGCATAGACAAGTATGATTAACTCTACCCAGCACATTCAAGGCCTGCCCCATAGTCAAGCCCACACTTGACTGCATAAACTATTGCTCAAAGTTAGAGGAAAGCCTTTGGGACATGCTTGCTGTTGCATACAGACATCCAGACACACAGAGCAGACCTGTTTTTTGGCATCTGCCAGATCCTTTTTGGTCTTCACCAGCAGCTGTTTCATCTTGGATGTTTTGTCCTCTTCCTGGTCCAGCTGGGATTTTAAAGCAGCTGGGTACAAAAATAACCAAACACAAATACAGTTACAGAGACACATGGGCATGGACTATGGTAAATACGATGTAAAGATCCTAATATAGAACTCTCTTTACTAAAATGCTCTTCAGTGTCATTCCTGCACTAAATATAACTTTGTCAAAAGTAACAATGCACTGTAGATTTTTCAATACAACTACTAGCCCAGCAGTATCTCATTATCTTTTCACAGTTTTCCTTAACAGTCATACGGAGAATCATCAGTCAGTCCCTACTGACATGTCAGATAGTGTACAATTTTAAAGACCTCTGCATGAAATTGTGGTTTGCATAAGAACATCATATACATACCAATTTCCTGTTTAAGTGTCTCCTCCTTCTGGGTCAGTGTGTTTATCTGGGCCTTCAACTCTTCAGCACATTCATCTTTGTGTGCAAGACTGGCATTTAGTTCTTTTACCAGCCGCTCATAGTCAGCCATTTCCATGTCCAACAAAGAGCTCTGCTGCGCCTCCTACAGGCAGGGTACAAACATTTACAGGAGACATAGTTTTAAAGTATATAATTCAGAGACTACACTCACAACTGATTTTATGTGGTGAAACTTATCTGTTATGAGTCAACTTTATATTCATTGTCACCATAGTTAAATTTAAGCCAAACTAAGAAAATCCTGTTGACGGTTATTATTTACAGTAACTTGAAAATAACAATCTAATAATAATGCTGAAATTAGTAAACTCGCAGGTTTTCTGGTTAAATGTTTAAATCTAAGACACAGTCTTATTTTTTTACTCATCTCTAATCCATCACTATCAGTTTGTACCCTTGTTGCTGGGCTTTCTAAAAAAAAGTCGACATATGACAAAGTCATGCCTTTTGGCAGTTTCGTGTTCACTGCTGTTCAACATACCTCCCCACTAATGGAAAAGAAACAGCAGCCTCGATCCTGCGGGCTAAAACTGCTTTCTTTCTATCAGAGAGGTGCTGCTGTAGCTGCAGGCCGGCCATCACCAGTCCAGTCACTTGAGTGGACAGGCCCTCAGAGACACAAGTGTCTGAGAGGCTGCTTATGTGTGTGTGTGAGTGTATGAATGTGTGTGTGTACCTTGCGTAGCTGCTCCAGCTCCTGGGCAGTCTGCTGAGACTGCTGCTGCTGCTTGCGTAGCTGGGCTGTCAGCTCCTCTACTTCCTTTGTGGCAGATGACAAGTCCTGGTGGAGCAAGCAAACAAATACACAAGAGAACAAAGAACGCAGATTGTGCTTTAGATTTCATATTTTTCTGTTAACCCTCAAAAGGCTGGGGTGGCCACTGATTAGTACAACAAAGTTTCATCTTTACCCTGATCTTCTGCTCCTTCATAGCTCTCTCAGCCAGCAGATCTTTGTCGAGACGGTCACACTGTCTTTGTAGCTCCTGGTTTTGGCTCTCCAGCTGCTTCACTGTGTTCTTGTGAGTTTCAATACCAGCAAGCAGGTCCTCTTTCTCACTGCTTATTGTTTCCTTCTATAAAAGCATAAAAACACTTATTACTGTTTCTGTCAGGTTATTGTGGATTTTACCAGAAGAATACATTGGATTAATGAAAAAACGAACATGAAAGAGATTAAATAAAGAGACACAGTTTGTTTCCCCATATTTCACAATAAACAAGTAAAAACACAGTCTGCTTTAATGAGATGTACTGTTAAATGAGCGTACGCCCTAAAACTCTACAGGAAGTGCACTGAATATCATCCTTTAACTATGATGGTAAATGATAAGCTGAAATGATTTTCTTTTTGTCTATGTTTGTCACAGATTTGTCAGTTTCTCTATCCAAAAAGACCAAACAGAAAAGAACAGCACCTCTGAGGGACTGTTTTTTCCATTGTTTTAAACCTCCTCTGAACATGTGGGCAAATGCACGACACCCCAAGAAACCATTTGATACGTTTAAAAAGTCAGTCATGCACAACTGACAGTTGTAGGCTCTAAGGGCTTCTTCTGAGAGGAAGTCGAAGCAGCAGCGACAACAGCAGCAGCAGCCACCTCCCATCATCTGTCAGCCAAACACTGAGACTACGGTTGGTAAACAGAGATGGCCAGACGTCTCTTAAATACCTGACTGGCTTTCAGATTTCCCGTCCCCTCTGAGAACCATAATCGCACACAGGAATAAACTTGAGCCTAACAAAAAAGTGTTGCACTAACACACAGCAGATGGAAGCTATACTGCGCTCCATTTACCTGCCTGTTTTTCTCTCATTGCTGAGAAACAGTTATGTGCTTGGGGCAGCAGTATATATAAAGACAATTTCTCCCTAGCTCACTCAGTCACATCTGATGGGCTTTTTGTGGGTGCTAGGCTGTCGGGCAAAACTAGGTGAGGAGTCACTGGCTAAAATGACGCACTGTAAATCAGACAAAACCTGAGTTATGTGAGGAGCACAGTTGAGATGTATTGCTTGACAAAGTGGCACAGCTTGAATTTATTGTAGGGTGAGAGAAGTTTGTGTGTTTGTTAGTGTTAAGGCATAAGTGTGTAGCTGTGTTACCTGTGTGACAGCACTGCTGAGTTGTTTGGTCAGCTCAGTAATCTGTCTCTCAGCCGCCTCCGCCTTCTCTCTCTCCTTATCCAGTTGCTCTGTCTGCCTGTCATAATCTATCTGCAGGTTCTACGCACAAACACATTTACACACACTTACTGTACATTTATTCATTACTGGAGACTCAGCGAAGGCAAACACAATGCATCAGAGATCAGCTGCATTTACATCGAGTCTGGGACAAAGTGTTATTAGAAACACCAGAGTGACTTCTCCCCTAATGGAGACACGGTCATAAGGCACAGTGCAGTCTTGAGGCTTGTTGAAATCTCTTGGAGCATCATATCCTATAAGATCTATGTCATAGTGGGCGTGCTTACACTTAGTAATTAGCAACAAATCAGACATGCATTCATAAAGCAGATGTTAAACAGTTGGAAAAAGCAAGTTTCCTATTTTTGTTCACTTTGTATTTGGCTTATCTTAAAGAAAACCTACGTTCAAATATCCATCAGATAGGTGGCATTAACACTGACCAAAAATTTTAAAAATATCGGGTATCACACACAACACGATTTACAGTGCCATGAAAATGTATTTGTCCCCTTCCTGATTTCTTATCTTTTTGCATACTTGTCACACTTAAATGTTTCAGATCATCACACAAATTTTAATATTAGACAAAGATAACCTGAGTAAATACAAAATGCAGTTTTTAAATGATGATTTTATTTAAGGGAAAAAAGCTCTCCAAACCTACACGACCTTATGTGAAAAAGTAATTGCCCCACTTGTTAAATCATGAGTTAACTGTGATTAACCACATTTTTTTGAAAGCTGAGTTCAATTTCACTGACCACACGCAGACCTGATTACTGCCAGACCTTCTTGCAG
The DNA here is from genome assembly GCA_037902135.1 of Cetoscarus ocellatus. Taxonomy (NCBI): domain Eukaryota; kingdom Metazoa; phylum Chordata; class Actinopteri; order Labriformes; family Labridae; genus Cetoscarus; species Cetoscarus ocellatus. The sequence continues at coordinate 723,728 of JBAMNC010000671.1, forward strand.
AAGTAGGCTGCAAGATCTCGAGAAGAAACACATCATGCCACGATCCAAAGAAATTCAAGAACAAATGAGAAACAAGTGATCGAAATCTATCAGTCTGGAAAGGGTTACAAAGCCATTTCTAAGGCTTTAAGACTCCAGTGAACCACGGTCAGAGCCATTATCCACAAATGGAGAAAACTGGGAACAGTGGTGAACCTTCCCAGGAGTGGTCAGCCTACCAAAATTAGACCAAGAGCACAACGACAACTCATCCAGGAGGTCAAAAAGAACCAAGAACAACATCTAAAGAACTGCAGGCCTCTCCTGCCTCAGTTAAGGTCAGAGTTCATGACTCAACAATAAGAAAGAGACTGAGCAAAAATGGCATCATGAGAGAGCTCCAAGGCCAAAACCACTACTGACCAAAAAGAACACAAAGGCTCGTCTCACATTTGCCAAAAAACATCTTGATGATCCCCAAGACTTTGGGAAAAATATTCTGTGGACTGACGAGACAAAAGTTGAACTTTTTGAAGGTGTGCGTCCTGTTACATCTGGCATAAAAACAGCACAGCATTTGATAAAAAGAGCATCATAGCAACAGTCAGACATGGTGGTGGTAGTGTGATGGTCTGGGGCAGCTTTGCTGCTTCAGGACCTGGAAGACTTGCGGTGATTGATGAAACCATGAATTCTGCTGTCTACCAGAAAAACCTGAAGGACAACGTTCGGCCATCAGTTCATGACCTCAAGTTCAAGCTCACTTGGGTTTTGCAACAGGACAAAGACCCTAAACACACTAGCAAGTCCACCTCTGAATGGCTTAAAAAAATGAAATTAAGGTTTAGGAGTGGCCGAGTCAAAGTCCGGACTTAAATCCAATTAAGATGCTGTGGGGTGACCTTAAACGGGCAGTTCATGCTCGAAAACCCTCCAATGTGGCTGAGTTAAAACAATTCTGTGCAGAAGAGGCCAAAATTCCTCCACAGTGATGTGAAAGACTCATCACCAGTTATGGCAAACACTTGATTGCAGTTATTGCTGCCAAGGGTGGCACAACCAGTTATTAGGTTCAGGTGGCAATTACTTTTTCAAATAGGGTCGTGTAGGTTTGGAGAGCTTTTTTGCCTTAATAAATAAAATCATCATTTAAAAACTGTATTTTGTATTTACTCAGGTTTTCTTTGTATAATATTAAAATTTGTGTGATGATCTGAAACATTTCAGTGTGACAAATACGCAAAAAGATAAGAAATCAGGAAGGGGGCAAATACTGTTTCATGGCACTGTATGTTGCATGGAGAACTGCATGGATGTATCAATGACAGTGTTGAAAGCCCCGTTTCCACCAAGTGGTCTGGTATGGATCGGCACGGTTTGGCTCAGGCCGGATCGGTAAAGCCTGATCCTGGTTACGTTCCACAGCCACCTATACCCTACTCGGTAGGCGGCGTCTAAGCTGGATGCTGATAGCATGATGTCATAGCAGCGCGACACAGTGTACCTGGCTATTAAATACAACGAAGAAGAAAACGCGACACAGTAAACAAAGAGCAAAGATTCTCTTCACCGAGAATACTGAGGAAGGTCTGCACCTCCACAGTAGACCATGGGACACTCGATCTTGATGCCAGTTTCCAAACAAAAAAGACTTGAGAGTTATCTTCACGAAGACGAGTGGAGATTTAAACATGGCGGGGCTGTGTTGTTCTTTATTACCGCTGTCGCACGAGAAGTGGCGTCTCCTTCGACCAATCAACGGGCTGCAGTGTTTCTAGCTCCACCTTCTGGGGTTGGATCAGTATGCTTGGCACCCCAACAGAAGGGTCCCAAAAAGTAGGACGGAACGGTTCACTTATAAGGGGTCCTGTCCCGGTTTTAGGCTATGGAAACGCCACAAGAAGCGAGCCATACCGAGACGAACCAAACTGAACCCTCTGGTGGAAACAGGGATTTAGATGGTCATCAAATACATGTATTTGAATCAAACCCTTCATAAAAATAAACAATAAATTGAGCTCTCTGTAAAAACTGAACTGCCATTCATAAGCAAGAGGCTGAACTCAAGTAATCGGTCCACAAAGCTGCAACAAGCCAGTCTTTTAAAATTCCAAATGAGGGAGTTTTGAACCTATTCATACTTTTTAGCAACATCTTTGTGGCAGTACCTTTAAAGTAGAAGCGAAGCATAAAATGAAAAAGCAACTTCAATATTACATTCAGGAAGTTTTCTAACAAACCTTGTAGCCCTCAGCACCATGGATAATATCCTTCATAGAGCTGCTGATTTTCTCTCTCTCTGCTTTTAATGTTTCCACTTCCTCCTTGAGGGTTGCAACCTGGACAGAAATTGGGTAAAGTCCTTTATAATTACAGAGCTGAGCACTGCAGTTAAGTGCATACATAATATTACTAATTTACAGTCCTGACCATGAAAACTGACTTCTGATAACATACCTTTAATTTACAGTTTATAATGTCATATTTCACTGTACCTCTTTCTTACTGATGTCCAGCTCTTTTTTGGCTTTGATGGCAACAGCCTTAATTTTGCTCATCTTCTCGTCCTTTTCTTTGTGTTCTTTCTCCAGGAGAGCTGCAGGGAGCAGTAACACCATCCAAGTAACAGTTGAGATGTAGTTATAGTTATATAGTTGTAGCTTAAGTTGTTAATGATTAAAAAAAACATGTTCCAAAATATTCTTAAAAATTACAATAGATTACCAGTAAGGAAAAAACTTTGATTTTTGTATTTAAAAGTTTCATTCTTACAACTCATTCATATGAAACCAAGAAAACCCATACCTATTTTTTCTGTGAATTCACTGTTTGCATTCTCATCAGAGGAAGCAGGGCAAGTTACAGACTCCTGTTTGAGGGAAAAATGAATCATCAATCAGAATTAACATTTTTTTTTTCTAAAAATATGTCAAAAACAATCCCAATGTTTACTCAAGAGCCATTGTGGCCAAAAAGAGGCCGTAAAACTCCCTGTTTTTATTGCCTACCAATCTAAAAAAAAAATGAAAAGCTTTAGGATAAGCTGTGACATGAAAACTCTGGGTATTGAAGCAACTTAAAAAAACTGCTGATAGAGATTATCTGTATTGGTTAGTAACAGAAAGAGACATTAAAGACAATTATGGAGATGATTAGTGTTTACTGTTCCACGATCAAGTCATATATGGCAGCAAAAGCAAGATTAAGTCATAAATAAAACATAGTCTATTAGGCAATATTTATGATAAATTATTTTCTTTCTAAGACAACCAAATCTTTTACAAATGCAGTTTTTTATATCATTAGTGGCAGATCCTGATATTTTCAGGCTTCACTCACCTGAAGAGCTGCTATCTCACTCCTTAGCTGAGATATGAGTGAGTCCTTCTCTGTTAGCTGGTCTTTGAGCTTGCTCTTCTCTTTCTGCTCCTTCTCTTCTTCTCCTTGAGTCATTAGAGAGATTTGGGCCTCCAGCTTTTGGTTCTCCATGCAAACCTTCTCATTGGCTGCCTTCATTTCCTCCAGGTCGCTCTGTAGCCCCTTGGTGTCCTTCAGCACCTCCTCCAGGTTGTTTCTCAACATGTTTCGCTCTTGTTCCAGATCATCTATACGGGCCTGAAGCTCCTTTTGCACCTCCTCTAGAGTTGCTTCTCCTCGAGCCTCCTCAAGGCTTATTATCAAAAGGTTCCTTTCCTTTTCCAGCTCATGGACGTGTGCTTGGAGCACTTTGACTTTTTCCTGAGTGTTGTGGAGTTCCTCATCCTGTTTTTCTTCCAGAACTCTAATGGTGGCACGAGCATTCTCTGCATCTTCTGATAGAGAATTCAACTTTGCTTCTCTGTGATGTTTCTCAGACATCTCCTGCTCAAGCTGAGCCCCCAGGTCTGCTACCCTGGTTTCTAAAAATGCCTTTGTTTCCTGGGCTTTGAAAAGCCCAGATGATGCCTCTTCCAGTTTCTGATGGAGGTTGGTGTTTTCAGTGGAGAGGTCTTTGATACTCAACTCTAAAGCACAAACTTTTTCCTGCCATCTTTCCACCTCCTCTTTCAGATTATCTTCTTCTTTCCCCCTCTCCTCTTTTAAGTGCTGCACTTCCTCCATCTCTGTTTTTAGATTCTTTAATTCTTTCTCTTTCTCTTCTCTGAACAACAATGCCTCCCTCTCTTTTTCCTCCAGTAGCCTCTGGACTTCTGTTTCCTCATCTTTCAGATGTTGCATTTCTTCCTCTCTTTGCTGAAGCTGAGACTGCAGTCTGTTCTTCTCTTCATCCAGTGTGTTGATCATCTCTCTCAGATCCAAAGTCACACTTTCCTTCATCTGAAGTTGGGAGAGGACCTCCTTGTTCTGCGTGGTCAGGTCCTCCACAGCCTGCTTAAGTTCACAGGCTAAAGCTGTTTGTTCTTCTACAGAGGAGCGGAGCCTCTCGTCCTCCCCTGATGCACCTTCAAGGAGCAGCTTCAGTTCTTGTATGGTCTTTTCAAGAGCCTGTTTCTCCTCTGTAACCAATCTCACTCTCTCCAGAACCTCACTGTTTTCCTGGTTGAGCTCTTCTATCTTGTTTTGAAATTCCCTTTCAGTGTGAACCCCTTGTTCCTTCATGGTGTTGTACTGGAGAACAAAATCATTCGTTTTCTCAGCCAGCTCGGTCTCAAAACCTTGCAGTATTTCTCTAACATGTGTACACTCAGCCAGAGCGGTGTCTCTCTCCCTGGTCAAGGTCTCACACTGGGCCCTGACTTCAGTAAGGAGATTATGGTCCGCTAGTGACACTGCTGATCCACATGAAATAGAGTCTTTCCCTTCATTGTGCATATCACTCTGTTGCTGGAAATCACTACTGGCTTCATTTGGTTCAGGGTCAAGAGTTCTTGCCTGGTCATTAGGAGGACCATCTCGGTTCAGCTGCAGTTCATTGATTTTAAACTCCAGCTCCTCTCTCTCCATCTGAAACTCTTCTTTGGTCCTCTCCAGCTCTGCCTCAAGCTCCCCCTTTACATTACTAAGCAGGGTGAGCTCATCCTGAAACATGGTGTTCTGGGCTTGAAGTTCTTCCAAGGCTGCCTTAAGTTTTCCAGTCTCTGTCTCCTCTACATCACCTTGGCTGGAGTTACCCTGACTATAGCCGGATAGCTCCAACATTTTGGCAATCCCAGAACCACGGGCTGGTTCTTCATCTTCTTCTTGCACATCCTGCAGGTAGCTGTCTAGAAAGTGTAAGTGGACAAAAAGTTATTTCAATATAAATAGTATCATACACAAAGCAAACATGATACAAGGACAATATGAGAAAACTATGTATACTGTTCATTCTTTTTGTTCTTTGAAGGCTCAATATGTAAAATAACCTATCATGTTTTATTTATATAAAACTAATGAAGCACTTGCTTAATCTCAAATATCTCAAGAGAATTTCATCGTTTTTATGGTAGGAACAGCCTGGTAATGGTGGCAGCTGCACTGACAAGACATGTCAATCACTGCCATGGAAACAGTGCATTCTGCCATTCTGATGCTGTATCTTTCTCATATTTGGGCTGCTTTCCTCTGATGGACCACATTTATTCAATCCCCCCATCGCTTTAATTCCCCCCATCCCACAATCCTTGACTCTTCTTGATGGTGTGACCCAACTAAACAACTCCAAGTTCAAGAGAGGCACACTGTCAGCTCCATCCACCTCAACTGTGCGCTTATTTTTAGGAAATGAGGAATCCTTTCCTGATAAACTGCACTCCACATGGTGTATTAGTACATTACTTTTTTCATATCACAGACAAATCTTACACAATGAAGGGGTAAAGATTTTTTTAGTTGCTTTTGTTATTTACACTGTGAGCATTTCCAGAGTGCTTAACAAGTGGAGTTGCTGACATTTAAACAGCTTCTCTCTCTTATGAGGAGAAATTCACCTAAAAAATGAGAGGAGGTGTGCTGTTTCATAAATTACTTTAGAGAGCTCAGTTTTTGTTGAATAGTCCCCAATTACAAAAACAGGTGGGCAGAATTGTCAGCATGTCTCTCACCTTGTTTTTCGTAATATTTTGATTTACAGCTCCCTGGAAGCAGTTGTAATTAAAGCCCAAGAAAACTGAAGTGTCAGTTTTACTCTCGCATTTAACTTGGTTGGCCTCATAATGACTTGAATAAGACATTGCACTTGAGCAGGATATTGCTTGATGGCTAAATTAACATAGAGAAAACAGTGGGCAGCCTTCACCGCAAAACATTCAGCATCTGTCATGACCTTTATCTTTGTTATACCTTTGAGAGCAAGCTGCTCTGTCAGCTCATCATTGACCAAAAGGAGACGCTCTCTCTCAATCTCAAAGTCCTCCTCCAGTGCCCTGATTTCCTCCTCATGCTGCATACTCTTCTGAGCCAGCTCCTCCTTCAGGTTTTCAACCTCCTGCTGGGTCTCTGTTGACTCCCTCTGGAGGCGCTCCTGCACCTCAGCAATCTCCTTTAAGTTTTGTTCCTGGACTGCCTTCAGTTCTGCACGCAGGGTGTCCAGTTGAGCTTCTAAGCGACAGCGGATCTCTTCAGTGCTCTTTTCTGATCTTGCATTCTCATCACGCCGCTCCCTTTCTCGTTCATTTGCTCTCTCCCTGTCATTTTCTTCTCGCTCCTTCAGTAATTTCTGAAAATTAGCCACTTCTTCTTGGTGTTTGTTGTTGGATTCCTTAATGCTGCTCTCCAAGGTCTGAATCTTCTTTTGGTGGTCTTCTATTGCACAGTTAAGCTCCTCTTTGAGGGCTGCTACATCATTCTGTGAAGAATAATACCGAGGCAGGTGTGTTTAAAATCTACAATAAACGAACCGGACAATTAACCAGTGTTCCATATCATTCAGTATATGTTGTTGGATTTTACCTCAGCTTGCTGCCTTGTCCTCTCTAGATCCTTCCGGGACAGTGCAAGACCTTGTTGAGTTTCTGCCTTTTCCAAGAGTAAGGTGTCCATCCTCTCTGTCAGTTCCTTTACACACAAACCAAATGACTCCCATTAGACAGCATGAAAAGAGAGGGGAACTGTTTGTGGGCAAATATCAGCAGACATAAAATGAGACTGTCAGTAAACCAACCTGGATCAGAGCAGAGTCAGCTGAGCTGGAGGTATTTGTATTAGATTGCTGTTTGAGGGATTCAACCTCTTTTTCTAAATCTGAAAAGTAAATAAATGTCAAAATATTTATTATTGACACACAGAGCACAGTGTTAAAGAAAGGAAACAAAAAAGAAACAAATAAAATCTTCCATAGCATTTCTAGCTCCCCCACCTGCACACCTGCCCTTCATCTTTTGCATAGCAGCCATCTGCTTTTTTGCAAACTTGATCAGGTCATCTTTGGACAATGTGTCAAGCTGAGAGCAAAGAACAACATAAAATGAAGGACATAAAAGCCAAAATGTATCCAAACACAAAACGAATATTGTATATCTTTACACATATTTTGCATATTTCAATAACTTCAGTAGGTAAAACAATTCTGCTTTTACAGATGAGCTTTACCTTTGACTTCCCTGAACCTGCAGGTGATGGAGCCCCAAACTCTGGTCCTGTGCCACCAGGGTCCTGTGCCATTATAGAGATAAAAGCTGTTATTAAAAATCGAAATGTATGCACATTACCACAGCTAATCTTCAAATACTTTACCATTAGATTTACATATTGGGAATTATTATGTCAGAATATTCACTGAGTACAATAAAAGAGCAGTCCTTTATTTAACATAACATGTTCTTCGAAAAAAAAAGATATTTCTCCGCTTGTGTACAAGCTTAGTGTAAGCTCCAGCACGGTTTGGATCACTGGCAGAATGAAAGTGGGCTCCTTTCAGTTTGATGAAGGTTGAGGTAACGATACTACATGCAAATCCGGATGTTGTGGTTAGTATTTGTCAGCGTTTAACTGCAAATGCAAACCGCATGAAATACACACGTAATTTAGGAGCCAAGGATACATGGTGTCTGTGCAGAACATGAAGTAAAGCCATGAATCACTGTCATTTTCAGTTAGTGAACTTTATAGTCAATACTCGGAGCATTTCCATGGCGACGTGTGTTCACAGGACAAAGGCTTGTTTAACCTGCTACATAACCTGCCGTTTAATCAAGAAACAGACCCCTTAATGTCAAAGGCGAGTGTATACCACTATTACAAACACCACATAAGTAAATAACAGGTTTACTTCACAATGCTTTACAGGAAACGCCTTTTATGATACACAGGCTAATGCTAATATATCGACACTGAACATTACCTCCATCTTAGTCGAAGTTTGGCTTTTTCTCAGTCGTCTTACAAAAATTACGAGGTGCCGGTCATTCGCTGGTCAAAATCAAGTGGATATCCGGTATTATTGTTAAATCCCCAAAGAACTAATATGAAAACATTGCCTCTGTTTTGGTTTATAGTTAGCAAGCTAAAACAACGACCTGCTTCCGCAAACGTCAACCATGTGACGTCAGCAAATCTCACGTCACGCATTCAACAGGATGCTGAAGCGGCTGTTGGTGAAGTTTGACTCTCCCCCTCTCTTGTTCGTGGAAAGACATCGATAATTTATTGGTATTTCAGTTTAGCGAGACCAGTACCAGAGATATGTTATTTTTTAATTTATGTTACATAAAATCAAATGACTTGAAAAAGTGTTGAACTCACAGAACTGCTGCGGGATTTCATACGCAAAATATATGTAAGCAACTACAAAACCCAAAACCAGTGAAGTTGGCACGTTGTGTAAATCGTAAATAAAAACAGAATACAATGATTTGCAAATCCTTTTCAACTTATATTCAATTGAATACACTGCAAAGACAAGATATTTAATATTCGAACTGAGAAACTTTATTTTCTTTTGCAAATAATCATCAACTTAGAATTTAATGGCAGCAACACATTGCAATAAAGCTGGCACAGGGGCATTTTTACCACTGTGTTACATCGCCTTTCCTTTTAACAACACTCAGTAAACGTTTGGGAATTGAGGAGACCAATTTTTGAAGCTTTTCGGGTGGAATTCTTTCCCATTCTTGCTTGATGTACAGCTTAAGTTGTTCAACAGTCCGGGGTCTCTGTTGTTGTATTTTACGCTTCATAATGCGCCACACATTTTCAATGGGGGACAGGTCTGGACTACAGGCAGGCCAGTCTAGTACCCGCACTCTTTTACTACGAAGCCACGCTGTTGTAACACGTGCAGAATGTGGCTTGGCATTGTCTTGCTGAAATAAGCAGGGGCGTCCATGAAAAAGACGTTGCTTGGATGGCAACATATGTTGCTCCAAAACCTGTCTGTACCTTTCAGCATTAATGGTGCCTTCACAGATGTGTAAGTTACCCATGCCTTGGGCACTAATACACCCCCATACCATCACAGATGCTGGCTTTTGAACTTTGCGCCTATAACAGTCCGGCTGGTTCTTTTCCTCTTTGGTCCGGAGGACACGACGACCACACTTTCCAAAAACAATTTGAAATGTGGACTCGTCAGACCACAGAACACTTTTCCACTTTGCATCAGTCCATCTTAGATGAGCTCGGGCCCAGCGAAGCCGGCGGCGTTTCTGGGTGTTGTTGATAAATGGCTTTCGCTTTGCATAGTAGAGTTTTAACTTGCACTTACAGATGTAGCGACGAACTGTAGTTACTGACAGTGGTTTTCTGAAGTGTTCCTGAGCCCATGTGGTGATATCCTTTACACAGTGATGCCGGTTTTTGATGCAGTACCGCCTGAGGGATCGGAGGTCACGGGCATTCAATGTTGGTTTTCGGCCTTGCCGCTTACGTGCAGTAATTTCTCCAGATTCTCTGAACCTTTTGATGATATTACGGACCGTAGATGATGAAATCCCTAAATTCCTTGCAATAGCTCGTTGAGAAATGTTGTTCTTAAACTGTTGGACAATTTGCTCACGCATTTGTTCACAAAGTGGTGACCCTCGCCCCATCCTTGTTTGTGAATGACTGACCATTTCAGGGAAGCTGCTTTTATACCCAATCATGGCACCCACCTGTTCTCAATTAGCCTGTTCACCTGTGGGATGTTCCAAATAAGTGTTTGATGAGCATTCCTCAACTTTCTCAGTCTTTTTTGCCACTTGTGCCAGCTTTTTTGAAACATGTTGCAGGCATCAAATTCAAAATGAGCTAATATTTGCAAAAAATAACACAGTTTACCAGTTCGAACGTTAAGTATCTTGTCTTTGCTGTGTATTCAATTGAATATAGGTTGAAAGGGATTTGCAAATCATTGTATTCTGTTTTTATTTACGATTTACACAACATGCCAACTTCACTGGTTTTGGGTTTTGTACGTGGCGTAAAGTTCCTGATGGGATGTGATTCTGTTTGTTAAACTGGCCTATCAGTGTGACATTATGAAGTTAAGCTTTCTTGGAAATTATGTTGTGTCCACAGTTTTTCACCACATAAGGTGATGATTGGGAACAAGTGCAGCTGTAAAGTACAGAATTTTATACCAAGAGATCTGGAGTGAGAGAGAAAATACCTTTGTTATGAGCTTCTTTGATGATGATGGTATTTTTCAGTTATGGAAACTTCCCAGAAAAAAACATTTTCATGTCTCACAAAAAGAACTTGCAATATAAGCTATCCCCATAGCTGTTATTAAATAAGTGCAATGTTCAATTGTTGGTTACAAACACTCAAAATAATAAAAAAATGTTTTCTAAACTAATTTAAAAAATGCACAAATAAACATATAAGAAAAGATTTTACCCAAAGGTTAAAAAGAGAGATATACAGTACAATATGAGCCTGGGTTATGGCCTTCCTGATCATGTGTTTCAAACAAAATAAAAAAGTTCATTTAAAAGTTGTGTATGATAATTGCAAAAATATTTTTCCAAGTTTGCAGGTTTAAGAGTGTATATTGCAGGGCACTGAGACTGAGACAGTACATCTATTCTGTTCTTGCCCCACAGCAAATTTCAGGTAAGATATAGAAGACTAACTACATAAAAAACGTTTTACCCATATTCCTCCACACCTTTCATATTGAATATTTTCTGTAATGCCCGATTAAAACACTTCTTTATCTTCTTGTGGAGGCAAATTTATCCCAGTTTATGGATACTGCTTATGTTTTCAACAGTCTCACAGCCTTAATATACTGTAGACAGTAAATGTGAATCTAATGCATCTTTGTTATAACTTTAATCTATGTATATTAGAAAAAAATTAAACTATCACTGAATACACTGGATTCCCTGGTCAGAGGTACTTCCATCCGCGAAACGCCCATAAGAAGTAAATGAAAAATTAAATCTTGCAGTACAATCCCTCAACATGTACTATGGAGAGGCCAAAGGGAAGCATTTAAAATGTCTTTATCCTGTATATAATGTCATATGTTTTTATGGTATCATGAGAAAAACATTAAAGGTCTACAATGAGGTTAAAAGTAAATTCTCCAGCAAATGAATTAATTGGTAAAACCATTTTTTATATTGCACACACAATTTTTTTTTTTAATTCAGAGGGATTTAAATACTCCACTAAATTATTGAAATACACTTTGATTTATACGTGACATTTGATGAAGAGCTTTGTTTATGACTTTAGAGCCCTCGATGCACATGGCGCTCGGTCAATACAATCTCGACAGGAAGACTTTGATGTATCTTACCTGAAGTATATCAAAGTTAAACCAATCCACTGGATGTAAAAATATGCTCTGAAACTGAAAAGGTAAAAATGCAGCCCATGTCACAGCTGTCTATTTATAGCTGGACAAGGCAAGAAGCCAATACTTATGAAGAATTTTGGGATGGTCGATCAGAATTTAGGGGTCCTTCATTGGCCAGTGATTCTACTGGAACCATTTTGGTAAGGGTAAGAACTACACTCAATAAAACAGAGAAGGAAGATGCTGATGGTTGTCTCCATATCCAGATGCAAATTAAGATCAAACTGCATGAAGTACCAAACTTTGTAGGTGTGTTGGTGCTGAAAGATGAGGCTCCCAAGCTGCTTTGCAAATTGAATATTGCGATTAAACAGCAAATTAGCCCAAATTGTTCTGCTGTGTTGTGCCGTAAACCCTTTGTCTCTGTCAAGCATAAGCTTAACTTATTGCTGGCCACATTTTATTTTATATTTACAATTTGCTGCAGGACTCTTAAAAATAGACCAAGGGCTACAGTTGGCCTCTCAGCCAAGGTTTGGTCACCCTTGCCATAGGCAATCACCAAACAGCCTCTGTTTATACACTGGAGGACATCTCTGCACATAAACAGTCATGAGAGTGATCACAATAAGACAATATGATATCGAAAACATCAGCTGAAAAGAAGTGAACAACTGTATTGATAATTAATTTCTACAAAGAGTTGGAAGTTTGCTTTGACAGAGAATAGTTTCCATAGCAGGTGTAAACAGTGCTGTATGTGAGAACCTGAATCTACCTGAAAGGCCATATGGTGCATAAAATCACTACAGAGCTGTCTTATGCTGAAATAACATTGTTTTTAGGAATGCTGTTCAGAGGTGAGGCTGTGTGTGCCCTCATGCTGACATCAAGCCTGTCACAAACTCAATTGATGGCCTTACTGCACCTCTGTATTCCCATCACGTGAGGTCCAGCTCTGTCTGTTGAATATGGAGAGCGTCTGTTTTGACACCATGATAGAAGCACTGACGCAGGCAGCTTAGTGAGATGCCTCTCATCCTGACAAGGCTGGGGTGCTCTGGGCAGAGGGGCAGGGGCTCTGCCGACTCCCTGTCTCATCTGGAAGAGACCCAACTCAGCCTTCCACTCAGCCTGGGTCAAACACACCCATCCATCACAGCCCCTCCCTTGTTTTCTCCCAGGGCATTGAGCAGTATTTGCAGCCATTTTTCTCCCCCCACTCGTGGACGTCAGTCCGGGAAGGCTTTGCAGTAATATAACTGACACTAGCTGGCGTTCAGGGAGTAATGAATAGCATAGCTGAGTCTATCAGGAGGAGCAAGCAACACACACCCTCTCAAGCATCTCTCCTCCTTTACTTTCCTCTTTCTATTTCTCTCCATCACTTATGATAAATCTGTTTATCAACCGTTAACAACTGTTCATGTAAACATGACAAAAAAACATCCCAGTTCAAAATGCTTTGTACAATGGTTGACATAAACTGGGAAACCTTTGCAATAAATAACAATTAAATGACCAACTGTATAACAAAGACAGTTATGTTCAGAAAAATGACAGTGTTAAAACTCCTTTTCTTTCTCATTTAAAACAACAAAATTACAAATCAGGACAGAGAATAAGTATACACAAATAAAAGGCATGCTCTTGACAGCAATGTTCTTAATAATGTGACTGTAGGGTCATACACAAAGAGCAAGAATTTATAGCAATTTACTTTATGAGACTGGAAGTAAGGATAATGGAAAACAGAAATAAGGAAGAAAACAAGCAAACAGACAAAAAAGGCAACAATAAGTGACATCAAAAAGGATGGATTATAATCATTACAAAAATTACATGAACACAAGGACAGATGTTTTCCTTTCATAGAACAAAAATCCCCCCTTCCAGAAAAAAGGAAAAATTAACAGTTTTTAAAATGTCAGCATCCAAGGTTACATCAAATAAACAATGTAAAAAAATAAATGAGTTTTCATTTTTTTCCTAAATTTGTTTTGATTTGGATAGGTGAAGATCCAGGACTACTAAAATTAATTTAACATGAACATTGAAGAGGCATGTCAGCCAGGACAACCCAACAACGCCCAGAGCCTTCAGTATCTCACGGTGAATCTAATCCACAACTAGTGCCTTACTCCTGTGGAGCTTTCTGACCACCTTAGTGACCCCTGCCAAGGATATGGCCTCCCCTTGATCCTCAGAATCTGCCTCCTCATCACAGGATGTGTTGGTTGGATTCAGGAGCTCCTTAAGGTGTTCCTTTTGCACTTGTCAACCTGGGCAACTCCAGAGAAACAGAGCGTCCACCCCTCTCAAGGAGGCTGGTTGCAGTGCCAATATTGTGTGTGGAAGAGAGCCCAACTATTGTCAATAATACTCTACCTCCCACACCAACCCTGGCTTTTTACCTGTCATTGAGGTGACTTTCACTGCTTCATGAACCAGTCTTTTATAATGAAGGTCAGCACGTCCAGGAGTCCCCCTTTTGACTGCTGCCCTCTACAATACATGCAACCAATCAGCCTCAATAAGTTCTGTTGTGTCTGAGCTAGCTGTGTTGTACCTTAATTGAGGGTATACTGAAAAGAAACTATTGAATTTGGGGAATTATATGACATTGTTCTTAAAATTATGAAGACAAATGCAAAATTTTACACCAGCTATGTAAGACAGACAGACAGATAGACAGACAGACAGCTCTGCTGTGTATTGTAAGAAACCACAAGCGTTTCTGGAAAATGAACCCAGGCAGGCAGGCAGGGTTGATTTTTTCCAGAAATGCTTGTAGTTTCCAACAATACACAGCAGAGCAGCAAAAATGTCCTCTTCCAATTAGCAATTTTCTGTATGATATAAAAGTTGTCCTGTTCATATGATTATTAGTCTTTAGCCAGAGCTCAGTTATTTGTGTCTTTCCATGGCATTATTCAGCTAAATCAAAGACTGATACAGCACAGGCACAGGCACAGGAGTATGAATGAACCAAACAGCAAGATCTGTTTCAAAACAAACAAATAAGTACAAAAACAGGACAAATGGGTCACACAATGCGGAAAAGGAATAGGCTTGTAGCTGCAAACATCATAGAGAAAAACACTCCTTATTCTGAGTGTGTGTTTACTGTGGTTTTTGCTGATCCTCATCACTTTGCTCTATATTTTCTTCTTTATTAGTGAGCATCAAAGAGAGATCTTTTGTGAGTTGTCCATCTGGAACATAGATTTGTGCAAATGTGGGCTTATGTGAAGTTTTTTTTTAGAATTAGGTGACAGTGTATCTTGGGGGACATTACCGAGCTTTGCAAATGGAGGTAGTAGTGTAATTACTTACCTTCAGCTCTCAGAGGGTTAATATACACAGTGAGGTCAAGTTATAGAAACAGCTTGATACGATGATTTAGCTACTGTCCTTGTCCCAGTGTACATGCTCCAGGGTAAACTAGGTTTTATTAATTAAGGCAAGTGCATATTTACAACATGGTGGGCATATGTATGCATGCATGGTCTCCCTTGGAAAAGAGGTCTCTGATCTTAATTTCAGTTAGACTCACGTGTTTTCAGGTGTTTTAAAAGTTCAGTTTTGTTCAGATTACTTAAAAAAAGAACTAGTAGTAATGTGATTTGCATTACTTTTTTAGTAACAATTCAGACAATGCCAACAAAATCTGCATTTGTGTTAGTATCATGACTCCCAGTCTGCTCTCCATCATGAATTCAGACTCTTATATTTATCTCACCTGGCCATTTTGTTACACTGAAAGAGCTTTTGCATAACTACACAGTCTGTGTAGTTTATAGATTTGAATATCAGAAGAGAGTGGGATTGAATAGTGTTGGACAACATTAGTTATCTTATCTTCAGCATGCATTTTGATATGAGAGGCACATAAGTCAACTTTTATGCATGAAAAACATAACATGAGACTCCTTTTTAACTAACTTAACTTTCATAGCCGATGTGTTTAACTGTCTCCTGAGATTAATGGGCGCAGTTAAAGACACTTGAATGAGGGAAACAAGATGCAGTTATCCTCTCTAGCCTCTGTTTCTCCTTCCTTACCCTTGAACTCCTCCACTCCATGGCTCTCAATTCCTAATCAGTGGAAGGTGACTTTGGAGGTGGTAAGGTGGAGTGGTTGTATCACTGATCGCCTGCTGCATGATTGAAGCCTCTCAGTGGGGCCCCTTGGAAGGCAAGGAGAGAAAGTCATAGACTAGTGCTTAAAAAAATTATGTTTTGGACCAAACCAAGTCCAAAAACTGATAATAGAATTTTTTACGGTGTAAGCTACATCACATTTTCTGCAAAGATTCACTTATTCATTGAAGAATCAGTCTGTTTTAGTAACTATATCTATTTATTTGCCATCTTTTACAATGTTGGTTTTTCTGTTTCTTTGAATGAACCTTTAAGATAAGATTATATGCTCAGATTTCACCAACTCATGACTCCTAATTTTGTTCGCTGTGTCCTGTGTTTGTTTTCTTCCTGACATTTTACTTCGGCTGACTGGCAGTACCATTAGTAGGTTTGACAGTTTAACATATAGCTTTGGCATTTTAATGTAATAATGAGGGAATTGAACCTCTCATGTTGTTCTTTTCACTACAGATCCTAAGAGAGGAGCTTAAATGGCCAAAACTATCAAAAAGCATTACACTGCACTATGGTTTTCTAAGCCATTGTAAATAGTGTTGACTCAGAACACAATAGGTTAATAGAGTATAGATAATGCAGAATTAGGTTGATAGGTTGTTACTGTAAATGACAAATCATTTTTGGTTTGACTTCACAAATTTGTAAATGTATGAGTTATTTCAATGGCAAGACTTTGCTTGCTCTCATCACCACATTTCCTTCAGAAAAGGGCAGTTTGGCTGAAGGAGGTTGGATTCTCTTTTTCATTCATGGGACTGAAAGCAAACACATTAATCAAACTTGAAACATATTTTGCTGTAGCTGCGGCTTTGATGATTGCTACAGTAAAATAAAAAGAGCACCTTGAGGAGGCTATACTCCATAGCAATGCTTTGTGGTCACGATCACACCTTTTTTTTCACTCACCAGTACAAAGGCAGGTGAACTGGAAGTCCATTTCATCCCACTAAAATATCTGACATCTGAAGTGCTTGCAAAACTCTTGCTCTCTACAATTTTGGCTTCTGAGTAGTTTTTTATATCACTGAAAACAATTTGTTCAAGATATACCACATCATAAATCTGAGTTACAGTATCAGTTTCTGCTAAAATATGATCATAAGAGATGTGTCACAAAAGATTTATTTCAAACCCAAACTTCAAATTAAGAGTTTTCCTCTTCAAAGTAATCCCAGCATGTCTACAAAGAGATACTGCAGTGTTTGCTTCGTTCAGTGTGTGAGAAGAGGTGAGAGTTGTGGCAGGACAAGTCGTGGCTGCTTCCTCATGACAACGCGCCTGCTCACAATGCCCTGAGCATCCCATGAGAAGAACATTGCCGTGCTGGAGCAACCTCCCTACTCACCCGACCTGGCTCCATGTGGCTCAAGGGGGTCATCAAGGGGACCCGTTTTGAAGACGTGGACGACATTAAAAAGGCCGTGACGACGGAGCTGCAGAGGATCCCAGAAGAATCCTTCCAGGAGTGCATGAAAGCGTGGCAGAGAAGGATGGGAAGGTGCATTAGACTCCAGGGGGTTTACTTCGAAGGGAAAAACTTTAGTTTGTAGTTTGGATTCTAAATAAATCTTTTGTGACACCAGTCCTGGAACTTTTCTGACACACCTCGTATATTGTCTACAGTTTGCTTGCAGTCTGTTTGTTTTGCAAATGGCCTACAACAGCTTGATGCAGTTCAATAAAAGGAAAACAGCTGCGAGAGCAGAAATGCACTGCAATTTAAAATCAAAACAAAGCCTAAAACAATCCAAACCCAATAATTACCTGCAAGAACAGAAACACAGCATAACCAAGAGCTACAGAAGTGGTCCAGGCCTGGAAAGGGGTCTGGAGCAGGGAGAGCGCATTGGAGAGACAGACGAGAGAGACTGTGGTCAAATCAGCTGCTACTAATTTTGAAGTGCTCATGTATTTGAATCTTTACAGTAAATACCCCGTGCCAGCAAACCTTTATCACGGTCTCTTTTTCCTTTCACCATAAAAAGTGTGAAATATAGGAGTCTTGCTTTAAAGATGGCTATAAGATACCTCATCTTCCAACTTGAATGAACAGAATGTGTAAAATTATTGTATTAACTTTTTTAGTAATCTGTTCTCAAAGTACACAAGAACATTACTTACTCAAAAAGTGCACTGCAAAAGTACTCCATACTGCTTGCACATATTGTCCAGGAGGTCCTCATTACAATGATACCAGTTACATCAGGTATAAATGGAAGAAAATTATCTTATTTCAGTTTTCGTATCTGGCCCAAATTGCTAAAATAAACGGTGCCATGCATTTATTGACCTATATTTGATACAACATTATTACACATTCTGTTCATACATGTTGGAATATGAGGCATCTTTGAGCCCACGTTAATGCAAGACTCCTATATTTCACACTTCTGATGGTAAAAGGAGAACAGGAACATGGTAAAGCTGTGCAGCCTGTCTGTCATCCCCCTGTTGGTTTGGAGCATTTACCTTAAAGGTTCAAAGATTTGATTTGGTTATATTAGATAGAACTTTATTAATCCTTTGGGAAGACTCCATCGGAGAAATTAAGATTCCAGCAGCATTCAAGCAACAGGCTACTGCTCCTTCCCGTCCTCTGTCTTCCTGTTACTCCTACTCCCCCTGACTGAGGAGTTGTAGAGTCTGATGGCCTGAGGGACAAAAGAGTAATACATGAGCACTTCAAATTTAGGCCCTGTTTACACGGAGACGCTCTCACCTGAAACGCAAAGGTTTTTCCTTTGCATCTTCAAAAACGATTTGCGTTCAGATGGAGACTCGAGAACGACTGAAAACGCTGTAGCGTGCATGCCAGTCCAGTAGATGGCGATGTAGGTTTGCAGAGAAACAGCGCTGTTAGAACACATGTACGAAGAAGAAAAACTTTTCACAAACAACAATGGTGAGTGGACGCACGAACATGCAGGAGTTTCTTGTCTGGACAACAAATCTGTCTGGACAGTTTTGTCTGGATAACAAACCGAGCACGGTAAGCAGCACACATGTTACTCGGTAGACAGCCAAAGCTGTTGTTGTTCCTGGTATGCGCGTGCAGCCTTCATGTGAAAGAGTACTGCGCATGCGTAGACGTCAGCGTTTCCCCCAGAAACTATGAATCCTGTTTACATGGAGCCGGGTGGTGATGCGTTTTGAAAACTCTCCCCCTTTGGACCCTGGTTTCAAAAGTTTGTGGATTCAAGCACTCTGGGCACCGGTCTCATGTAAACGGGAGGCGAAAACGCAATCAAAACTCTTCGGATATGGCCGAAAACGGAGTCGTGTAAACAGGGCCTTAGGAGTGGCTGATATGACCATGGAAAACAGAGGAGTGGCTGGCTTGCCGCAGTCTCTCTTGTCCATCTCTCCCATGTGCTCTCCCTGCTCCTGACCTCTCTCCAGAGGCCTCATCTATAAAACTGTGCGTAGGAAAGATCACTATAGGTGGCGTACGCCGGAAAACACGGGAAATGTGTGCGCACACAAAATTTTAAGATTTATGAAAGAGTTTGCACGGATGTCTTAGGCCTATTTCCATTTATAAATCGCAATCAACTCTAAAGTTGTTGCACATGAGGGAACGCTTTGCCCCGCCCATATGGTGCCTATAAAAGGTGGAGTCTCCCTTGCGGCACGTCCTCCAGCAGTGCCAGATAAGCCACTGTGGGTCTTCATGCATTGTGAGTGCGTGCACTGTTATATCCAACCATCACTTAATTTCCTGAACGGCTACAGGTGTTGTAGCCTAACTGATCAGCAGTTTTGTGCAGCGATCATGTCATTTTAATTCCAATTATTATTAATATAAAACTTTATTTGTATGGCACATGCTGAGAACTGTTTATGTGAATGGATTCATAAAAACATGAAAGGTTGGTTGCACAGGGACAGAACATAATTGATTCAATAATACAGGCTACGTGTGTGACCGCGTGCATGTGGGCGCGAAGTCCCTGGAGCATCAATAAAAATTTTCCTCTTTCTTCATTTTTACAAATATATCCTTCATGTATACAGTATGTGCTGTGAAATGTGTAATATTTGATTATTTCACATAACTGTATGAATTTCACAGAGCTGTTTTTAATTTCATCCTTCTACTTTTGGGGTTACAGTTTCCTGTTTCTCCAGATTTTGTGTGTACAGCAGGGTCAGAGCTGCCGTGGAGGTGCACACATTCTCCCGCCAAGTTTGTTTTTTATAAATCCCAAACATTGCTCACATGTGGCGTACCCTTTCTTTTGTGCTTAAGCAAGCTTCAGTCTGATGGCAGTGGGAACAAAGGATCTCCAAAGCCTGTCAGTCCTGCAGCGCTATGAGATGAATCTCCCACTGTTGCTGCTTCTCTGTCCCTCCAGGAAGTTGTTAAGTGGATGGTTACTATTGTCCAAGATGGCCTGCACTATGTTGCATGTACATCTAGTACATCTTCAGTCCCCAGTGAGTCTAAACCCCTGCCAAGCACAGAGTCAGGCTTCTTCACAGCTTGACCAGCCCCCCTGTGTTCCTATCAGTCATGTCGCCAGCCCAGCAGACTGCAGCAATCACTGACTGAAAGAACACATGCAGCATTTCACTGCATACATCGAAACACCTGAGCCTCCTGAGAAAGAAGAGCTGGTTCTGCCCCTTCTAGTACAGCATCTGTGTTCTTGAACCAGTCCAGCTTGTTGTCAAGATGCACGACTAAGTTCTTAAAGTTCTACTCTCTTTCAAAGACCTCACCTCTGATTGTGACTGGCTGGAGCAGGGGCTTAGACCTCGTCAAGTCAATAATCATCTCCTGGGAAAACTCCTTTGACCCTGTATACTTTTTTAATGTAAACAATGAATTTGTGTTATGTTGGTAAGCTGTCATCTTCACTTACTTGACATGCCTAGTTATTCTCTAAAACACATATTACAAACAAATGGAAATGACCCTTGTCTTAAAGGGGTTTCTGTATGGCTTGAATTCATCCTTGAGGAAATATATTTCCTGGCATTGGACACTGATTCTGTGGTGGAACTACACCATTTTCAGGTGGTTATGATGACCACTATACCAGATTAGATGCCCACAGAGCCATAAAATTGTGCAGTGGCTTGGAAGAAAAGCATAGCAAGCTACACAGTTGTACCCAATTTTACTTTAAAACTGGCAAATGCTGTTAGAAGAAGACGAGATGACGCTGAAGACGACTAACACGTGCTGTGTTTACAAAACTATACTTTCATTTGTCTATCCAAATTTTGTGTTTAATGATATGTTAGCTTGCTGCTAAATGCTATCAGCCACTCACAGAGGTGCCTCTGCTTATTTCTCTTTAATGTTCTCCTTTTTTTAGCCAGAGGTGGTAGCCTCTCTGCAACATATAATAAAGGCAGGGATGTTGTTTGTTGTTATTTTGCGTCGGTGGCGCAGTTGGATAGTGCGCTTGGTCAGTGATCGGGAGGTTGCAGGTTCAAGCCCAGCTCTGGGCGACACATGGCAATGTGTCCTTGGGCAAGACACTTAACCCCAAGTTGCTCCCACTGCTGCGTCAGTGGCGTGTAAATGGGCATGAAAGGGCCTGAAAGTGTTAGCTGATACTGATGGATAACTCACATAGAAACTCTGAACCGTCAGTGAGTGAATGTGAGAGTGAATGGGTGTGAATGGGTAAGTGTGACCTGTGGTGTAAAGCAGCTTTGAGTAGTCAAACGACTAGAAAGGCGCTATATAAGCTCAAGTCCATTTACCATTTACTTTACAAACTTTTCCCCTGTTTTCATTTATCCATCTTTAGGGCACAGCTTCGTTTGATGTTGACATCTGTGACAGTTGCATGTACAGAGTCTGGAGTCTGTGCTCCCATCGGTTGATGTTCTTGACATGAGGACGCATATTAAAGGAGGCAGGACAACAATTAAACATGGTGGACTTTCTTCAGAGAGTCATGAGGTGTCTCAGAGTTGATTGTTGTTCATTATGACACACAAGATGAAACAACCATTTGTCAAAGCCCATAGATCCCAGACCCCTCTGGCTGTCAGGCTCAGCAAAAAATGATGTTAAATAGTGTAGTCTATTCTGACATAAGAAGCAGTTCGTTCATAGGAATCAATGCACTCCAGGCAAAAGGTCCAACAAGGTGCTACATTTTCATGTTGAACATGCTCTCAGTGACAATATTTGCATACCATCAGATGCAATGATAAGATAGTGTGCTATTTTAGTGTCAGAATGCCAGAATTTGTTGACAAGCACTGAAGAAAAGATCATCTCTTGATAAATTGTACTTTTAGCGCAAAACTATCCCACAATAACCTGAAAATAACTTTGAGTGATTAATATGACCCTGGATTTGTGATGGCACAGAGACAGGGCTGATCTTGCATTTCTGTGTGTCCATGTGTGTGTCACAGATGCAGTGGTGACCCCATACTGAAGCTAGTCCATTATTGATGATGTCAGAGTCATACACCATCAGCTGGCCTTCTGATCTGAAGAACTCCTAACTGCATAGCTGATCTTTGATCACAGCAATGATCTGACACTCAGGATATCCAGACTTTCAATGCGAAGGCTAAAGGTCCATCTCATAAAGTCACACAATTGGCCATTATCTAATGTTTTGAACATTTTTTTAAAATCTGTTTTACAATACACGCAAGCAGGTCACCAAAGGACCATGCTGGACTTAATTTTGTGAAGACTTTATGTATGCCCTTATTCAATCCTTCGCTGTGTGATGAGGGACAGAAGTGAGGAATCAACTGATTACAATGAAAGGGAAGCACTTTTCTCTTCCATGCCCAAAGGCTGTCACTATGTTGTATATAAATAGTTTTGTGGCTCAGCAGGAGAACAGCACTTCATCAAGGACCACAGGCACAACCTGCATCTGTCTGCACTGAGAGCAGCAGCGTTGATTACAAGTCTCCTGCTCTTCCACTTCCTTCCCACTAAACTCCCTTTGTTACCCTCTTGTTCTTACATGCCTAACAGCTCAGTTTGTACATCCTGTACAAATGTTGCTACAACAGGGATTCCTTCAACAGCAAAGTTCAGACAAGGTTTTTAAGTCACCTTTCTCCAAATGGAGACAGTACACCTAATCTAAGAGCTTTGTATTCAATATTAATGCAACAAATCCTCTGCTGATACGTCTGTGCATTTTCTGTTTTTTCTGTGTTGACATCATGTTTCTTTATGAGCTGTGTAAACTTAAAACATTATACCTCAAAGTCTGACTCTAAACTGCTAAATCCTCTTACAATAAAATTAAAATAAAATCAAACATGGAGAGCTACGTTTTTTGTGGCAACTCTGTGGCATATTTCGTTCATGCTGGCTTATTCTTGTTGTGTTCAAAGTTACAAGTTCAGTTAGAAATCAGCAGGGACAAAAATAGGGGTTGAGCTGATGTTCCTCTCTAGTTACAAGCTAATTGGACAAATTCTGAAAAGCTGTTTTGACAGTTATTGGCTGTCATTGCAAAGGTCTTTGTGTCACTTTTTCATATACATGAAATTGGTTTGAAAATGTCTACATTAAATATCTCCACAAGTTTCTCTATGCAATTGACATCACTGAACAACACATTTATGCATTTAAGCATTTGGTGTGATTCTGAAAACCTCTTGTGTGTAGACAGCACTATTTTATTAAAATGGAGAAGGAACACCTCTGTTTAATAAAATTAGCTGCCCATATGTGGATAGGCCTTAAGAAGCCAACTGAAAAAAAATGTCATGATGGGTTGGTCAGCTGAAGCAAAATTTCAATCTTTCTTCCCCTGTGGAAGGACAGGCAGTAAGTAAGTTGTTTTTCAGTGTCAGCATTACATATTCCTATGTTCATTCACCATGAAAGCTAGTGTGCACAGTCACTCAGCTTAGTCAGGCAGCCCTGAAATGACAGACCTGGTTAATGCATGCATCTTTAACACAACCCAGTGCATACATTTTTAGACCCCCCTCCACACACACACACACACACACACACACACACACACAAACATATGCATGCATGCAACATACAGGCTTATGTTGATTTCATTAGAAGCAGCAGAAGCAGTGCTACACAGAAGCTGATAGTTCAGAGAGTGATGAGGCATCTGGAGACACCCCATTTTCTCTGTTTTCCCTGTAATGTCTTGTTCTCTCCATCTTTTCTTCTCCATCCTGGCTTTTGTCATTCATCATCAGTTTGTTGGAGCTGTGGCCTGGCACCAGTGGCCTGAAAATGGGTGTGTGTGCATATATCGAAGAAGACTCTTAACCTTTACTGGATGTATTTCATTTGCTCTGCAGCAATTTCAATCAGAGCTAATGGAAGAACTGGCTGACACTCAGCTAAACCCTGGTTTTTCAACACATATACACACCCCCACACACACACACACACACAGGCACAACACGCACCCGCCCACACCCGCCCCACCCCCCCACAACACACACACACACACACACAGTCACAGCACGGTTACCGACTATGTGTGTGAAATAAAGCATTTGGTACAAATAATCTCAGCATGAGCAGTAAACTGTAAAGTACTTTGACTCCTTAAAAAGTACTGCTAATTATAACAAATGTTCTTGCACTGTAGCGTGATTTCTGTTACAGGTGGAACTAATGACAGAAAAATAGGAAGAGAGGGCAATGCCGTGCCCAATCTGAACCCGAGTGGTGCTTTGTTATTGGACTTTTGTGCTAGTCATGGATTGTCCATATCATCTGATCTGCAGCCACAGGTCTTGGACACTTGGGTGAAGAGAGGAGCAGAGCTGTCAACAGCTTGGTGGTGAGCTGGATCAGATGGTGGGGGAGGCTGCCGAACAAACCTGATAAACCTAAACAGATAGTAAGGGCAAACAGCGAATGTCTGGCTTTTCAAATCCCACCTCTGGAAAAACTTCTTTTGCACTCCAGGGGAGATCCGAGCCATGGAGTCTGAGTAGTCCATGTTCAGGACCTCCATTGTGAAAGTGGCTGCTACAGCTGTGGGCTGAAGGTCACTGGTGCCTGTCGTGGTGGCAACCAGAGGACCCACTTGTTGAGTGAAGGAAGCTGTCAGGCTGAAGAAAGAGGCCTTTTGGGTTTGGCTAGCTCAGGGGTTTCAGGAATCAGCTGACAGGCACAGAGTGGCTCAGAGGACTGCAGCTTCACCAGGTGCAGAAGCAAAATCCTGGGTGTGGGAGGAGTTTGGAGAGGCCATGGAGAAGGACTTTCAGTCGGTCTCAAAGATGTTCGACTTAGGAAAGGGGAGGCAGAGCTCTGCTCAGGCTGTTATCAGCAGGGGTGGGGAGCTGCTGACCTGACCTGTGGATGTTGTTGGAGGGTGAAAGGAACTCTTTGGAGGAGCTCCTGAACCCACCAAAACTTCCTCTGATCAGGAGGTAGAGTCTGATGATCAAGGGGGGAACTCATCCACATCCTTGGCAGAGGTCACTGAGGTAGTTAAAAAGCTCATCAGTGGCAAAGTGCCAGGGGTGGATGAGGTTCACCCTGAAATGCTGAAGGCTCTGGACAATGTTGGGCTGGCTTGGCTTGTGGAGTGGCAGACTGGGGTGGTGGTCCCCATTTTTAAAAAGGGGCACCAGAGAGTGTGATCCAGTTACAGGGGAATCATACTACTCAGCCTCCCTGGAAAGGCCTACTCCAGGGTGGCTGGAATGGAGGCTCTGACCGATTGTCAAACCTTAGATCCAGGAGGAACAATGTGTCTGTTTTTTGTGCAGCCAAGCTTTAGTATGTCTTTAATCTGATGTGTATTTTCTGTAATTATACCTGTAAAGATGAATGAAACATTTGAAATTTTATTTCGGAAAAATATTAGTCAGAACACAACTTCTAATAAGTTTTGCTAATAATAAAACATATTTGATAATCTTTTGGAAGCAAGGCCTTGGTGTGACGGTGTCACATGACACAATCACATGACACCTTCCATGTATTTTAAACACCTGTTTCGTGTTGTTTATCATGTCCTGATGAAGACTCTGATGAGTCGAAACGCGTTGACATGTTCCTAACACAAGAAAGGATTTTAACTTCATCGGAGTGCCTTGGATTTTTATGTGTTTTCAAATGTGCATCCTGTCCTGCCTCTGGGACAGTGGACCAGCTCTTTACCCTTGCAGGGCTTCTTGAGGAGTTTGCCCATCCAGTCTACATGTGTTTTGTGGATTTGGAGAAGGCTGTCTTAAGGGATTTTGTGGGGGATACTGCAAGAATATAGGGTTCTGGGGCCTCTGTTGAGAGCTGTTCAGTCCCTGTATGACCGAAGTGAGACTAGTGTCCACATCCTCAGCACAAAGTCCGATGTGTTCCCAGTGCATGTGGCCTCCACCAGGGTTGCCTCTTGTCACTGATTCTGTTTGTGATTTTCAAGGAAAGGATCTCTGCAGCCAGGAGAAATAGAGGTTTTCAGTTTGGAGACCTCAGAATTTTGTTCTTTGCAGATGATGTTCTGTTGGCGTCATCAGGTGGGAACCTTAAGCAGGCATTGGAGGGTCAGCACCTCCAATACTGTGGATTGCTCCCTTCAGGTGGGGAGGGAGTCCTTGCCCCAAGTGAAGGATTTAATTACCTTGTTGACGATTGAGGGTAAAATGGACTGACAGATGGATAAGTGGAGTGATGCAGCATCTGCAGTGTTGCCTACTTTGAACCAAACTGTTATGGTTAAGGGGGAGTTAAGCTGCAAGGCAAAGCTCTCATTTTACTCTTCTGTCTTCGTTCCAGCTCTCACCTATGGTCATACACTCTGGGTAATGACCAAAAGAATGAGATTGTGGATACAAGCGGCTGAAATGAGATTCCTCAGGAGGGTGGCTGGGCTCAGACAGGGTGAGGAGCTCAGACATCTAGAGGGAACTCAAAGTGGAGCTGCTGCTCCTTCGCATTGAAAGTCTGTTAAGGTGGTTCAGGCATCTAATTAGGATGCCTCCTTGTCACCTTCCCTTCCTGTGGAGGTCTTCCAGGCACGCCCAACTGGGAGTAGACCCCATGACAGATGTGGTGTTTGCTGAACTCTCCTGTAGACAACCTGATGTTCTCATCCTGGATGAACCGACCAATAACTTGGACATCGAGTCGATTGATGCTCTGTCAGAGGCCATTAACGAGTATAAAGGAGCCGTCATCATCGTGAGCCACGACGCTCGGCTCATCACCGAGACTCAGTGTCAGCTGTGGGTGGTGGAGGACTACACCATCAAGGACAAGAATCCCACTGGAGGGGTTATTTATTCCATCTGGTTTAGGAACAACTTGGAATCCTCCAGGAGGGACTGAAATTTGTGGCAGGGAAGAGGGAAGTCAGGGCTGCCCTGCTTGGTCTGCTGCCCCCACAACCTGGCCGCGGTGGAAGATGCATGGATGGATATATGGGCAATGAAAAGGCCTGTTTACCTCCAAAGCACAAAGATAAGATACATTGCTTTCAAACTATTTGGTATTCATTTATTAAAGTGGAACCACTTATGTTGTATGTTGTAACATCTTGTTACTGCCTACTGTTTACTGTCTTTTTGTCATAATTGAGGTCAGCCGGTAACATAGATATTTTATTTGTATTTATATAAAGCCTTTTCATTTGATCTTTCCTTTAACTAAGCAGCCTTGAATAATCTAGATAATCTGAAACACTACTAGTTGTCAGAAATCTGAAAACAAGTAACTTTTCAAAGCCACTGCCAGGCAGCACGTCTAAACTGTAACAAATTTTTGCCTCTCTGGCTCAACTTGTTCAACTTGTTAGCACAGAAGTTAGCACATGAAGTAATTCACAGAAAAATGTATCACTGCATTGTGTTTGTTTCTTTCCATATGGAAAATAAAGGGAAAACATCTGGTCTTTGTCCAGGCCAGTTTCATTATTTTGTTTTTTAAAATGATTCTGTTGAACCACAATTGAAAATATGTAATGTATGTATATATATATATATATATATATATATACATACATTATATATATATATATATATATATATATATATATATATATATATAAAACTCACTGCTTGACTTTGCGCATTTTTCCAAAGACACATTCATTATGGAGAAACAATTTTTGCACCAGTACTAAGTTTTTACAACCTATTGGAGCTAATTAAGCTAACACTGATTTTTCATCAACTTTTGATACACAACAGTTGTTAGACTACATTTATTTAAAAGATGTTTTAATATCTGTGTATAGACGTACAGTATACCACACTCTGGGCATAAGCACATTGCTGCAATGGGGCTGTTTGCACTATTGTTGTTTTTCTGATTTCAATTGAACTGTCTGACTGATGACAAACTAAAGCACTATTTTTTTTTTTTTTTGTAAAATTTGGTATTTCAGTATTGGGCTTGTAAGTGACTTCTTTTGCTTTGTACAACCTCAAGTTGACACTCAGAAGGTGCAGATTTTTGCATTAGCTTCATTTTCAGCACCATTGGTTGCATCTTGCTGTAGTCAAGGACAGTCCATTCACCTGTGTAAGGTCATCTCTTCTTTATTGTGTTAATTATTTTTGGATTGTTTTTTCCTGTTTTCTTTTGTTCATCCCCCCCCCCCCCCCCCCCCCCCCCCCCGTCCTCTGGACCCTGGTTCTTGTGTTTCCTGCCTTATGTCTCTCCCAAATGACCCACAACTGTTTTTCCTTGATTGTCTTTGTATTTTGTCCCAGTAAATCATTAAGAAAATG
Source organism: Cetoscarus ocellatus (assembly GCA_037902135.1). NCBI lineage: Eukaryota > Metazoa > Chordata > Actinopteri > Labriformes > Labridae > Cetoscarus > Cetoscarus ocellatus. The sequence goes on from JBAMNC010000671.1 coordinate 752,184, forward strand.
TGCTGAGCTGTCAACCAGTACAACTGAATTATCCAGTTTCAAGTGTATAGCTTCAAAAGATAAGAGCTTATTAATTTGTTCCTGAGAAATGGAGTTCAGTATTAATGAATTACCATTTTCCTACAACTCCCGGTGGGACACTCCTAAGTACAACATGTCTTGGATATCATGATGAGATATGCGCACCTCTCCTTAGCAACATTTAACAGCCATATATGTATATATTTATATATATATATTTTTTAGCAATTAAGCAGCATCAGTCAGTGTCAGAAAACTGGCTCTGAATGGTGAGCACTCCATTAGTGGAATTACAGCAGCCTTAGAGTGCTGCAGATAGAAACAGGGAAACGAGGGAAGGTAATGAATTCCAATTGGTAATCCATCAGATGTTATGTGCCTTTTGCAGCAAACACTCAGTGGGTTGAAGCAGGTTATTTATTTATCCTCCAACACACAACTTGATATTGTTGTCTTAAACAGCAGTAATATGCGATCGTCGGCATATTTATGTAAAAAAGGGAGGAGACAGTAATTATTGTGCAGCATACTGGATTGGGATCACCGGTATGGTGTCTCTAAAGCAACTAGAGCAGAATACATTATAAAAAGGGGGGAAGCAGTAAAAAAGGTACCTGCAAAAACAACAGTATGATTCCATTCTGAGATACAGTCAGAAATAATGAAACTGCTGTTAAAGTGAATTAAGCAAATATTAAAGACTAAAAAGTTAAAGTTTGAAATAATTCTTCTTTTTAAGAAAAGAAAATTTATTATTTAAGAAATTATTTATATTTATATTTTATTTATTATTTATATCTATTTATTTATTCAAGAAAATTCTTTTTTTAAATTTCTTCTTTTTTAACCAGGAAATAGGAATGAAATGGTCAAAACCTTAACAGTTAGCCTCTGTATTTTTATTTATTAGTACAGCATTTATCCAAATTACAAACTTCCCCCTGTCTTTTACTTTTGTCTTTTTTAGTAAAATGAAATGTAATATTGGTAAATGAAAGGAGACTTGTTTCAAAGCTCCTCGTGTTTTACAATGATTTCTACAACATTGATTGACATGTATACAGACAAATCAGGGTTGCAAGCATGGTGAAATACAATGGTACCTTATTTCAGTTGGCTAATAGAGACGGACTATGTCCCAAATTAAAGCACAGTAGCATATTTTGGATCTTTGTAGGGACACAGGACACAAGGCCTGATATTGGGTAGTCCCGGCTAAAGGTGGGACAGCTAGTGACCTTACACTTGATAATATTTTAACTGATATTCTCCAAAGCAGCACCAGACCACCTCTGTCTTATGTTTGCAAGTGGGAGACAAGTGCAGAGACACCATTAAACATTTCCTGAAAGGTTATGTGCATGCTTGAAATTGTGTTTGCATCTTAAATCTGTTGTTTTTGTCATAAAATATAAATACTGACAAGTTATAGCACTGGAAGCTAACCTAGACGCATGTAGCATGGCTCTATGTTTAGCTCTGGTTACCCATAATGACTGTTTGTATTGTTTCTATGGTGTTTAGAAAATGCAAAAAAGAACATTGTTAGGAGTGAGAAATACATATCATATCTGCTATGACCCTTAAACTGAACAAAATCATTCAGTCTGGAGGGGAATAGCTATGATAAATCTTTTTTTTTATGATTTATTACAGTAAATTACAGTTTAACAGAAGAAAATCTAAGTAACATTGCATCAAATAGTCTGCAAGGCAGCACTAGCTGCTGATGCTCATAAAAATCTTTCTTGTGATAATCTCTCATACATACAGTATATATTACACCTGTATGGCTTGATGTCATCATAAAACATCTTTTGTTTAAATGAGATGTGGATTTAGAGGAATAAGTGCAATGGACTGCAACATAGAGAGAACCTGCCTGTGATTGTAATGCCTGGGTGTTTAATTGTAAGTTATTTTGGTCTTTCACATTCCTCTAACACTCATATTTTTTCTTATTTGCAGCTAAGTGTACATATGCAAACTGATTTCTGCATTGGCAACAGAAGACGAGTGGGACCTTTAAAGCCTTACATGCCAACTATAATTTTTCATCCAGGCTCAAGGGAAAGTACCAGATGATTATTCAGGATTTGTACAGGTACTTGCAATCCTTGAAAGTGCTTGAATTTGATGTTGCCTTTCCAAGGTTTGGAAAGTGCTTGGATTTGGGAAAAGGTTCTTAAAAATGCTTTACATTTCAACTAGATTATCATTACAAGTTTCCGACCAAAATATTTGCATATAAAGTCTGGATAGAGACGTAATATTATTCACAGTTGTTCACACAAAATGAACACAGCTCAGCGCCCGTTACCCCTGAATCTGTGTGTGACTGTCAGTCTGTTGATGTGTGAGCCACAAACACAGTCAGAAAATGTGAGTACATGTCAGAGATGATTTTTTTAATTGTGTTGGATGGACTAAAAGATTGATGAATTCTGTTGCATTTTCTTTCCAACAGTTGATCATTTCTACATATGTGATACCAATACGCACAGCAACAGCTTTGGTTCTCTGAAGCCTCACAGGGACCATCAAACACACTGGGGTCTGGCTAATTCTTAGAAGAATAATGACCATCCTCTGAGGTTCTTATGCAACTTAAACACAAAACACAATTACACAGGTAATCTGCGATAGAAAATACATCAGCAAAACAAATAAATGTACACTGAAAGAACTTAAAACTACCTCAGGATACTGCCCATAATCAACAGCTACCCTGGTACTTAAAGCTTATCAGCACCCATGTATATTGGGATTATAAATATTTTATTTATTTTACTCTCCAAACAGCAGGATTGCCAATACCAAAAAAAAAAAAAAAAAAAACCTTCAGACTTTCATCCTTGTTGTGGTGCCATGGAAAGCATTATTCACTATACACTATGTTCTATATGGGCTGGGTGCCAGGCCTATGATACAGGATAAATTTTGCTATCCTGCAGATTTTCAGAAATTATACTCTATATAAATCACAACAAAAGGCAACCTCTGCACATAACCTCATCACAATTAGAACATTTACTTAATTTGTGGTCAATCTTATTATCTTATGTACATTTATAAAACTTTACAACTTTATTAGCCTCAATTTAAGTCTAAAATAACCTCTGTATCAACAATATCAATCAATCTATCTTTATTTCAAACCATAGCACATGTTATTTCAAAACATTTTGGATTGGAGCAGGCTGAAGCCATACTCTTCATTTTATCTCATACCCCCAGCAAAGAAATGTTGGGGGTGTGAGTGGCAAACATTATTGAAGGGATATTTTGATAAAGACTTTGCTGTTGCGGTGGCCCAGTTGTTGTTAAAAGTGGACTTGAGCTTATATAGTGCTTTCCTAGTCTCTGACTACTCAAAACTGCTTTACATCGCACGCCACATTTCTCTGTTCACACCCATTCACTCGCTGATGGTTGGAGTTTCTATGTCAGTTGTCCATCAATATAGCTCATTCATGCTCTTTCATGCCCATTGACACGGCACTGATGCAGCAGTGGGAGCAACTTCTTGCCCAAGGACACATTGTCATGCGACAGCTGGAGCCAGGCTCGAACCTACAACCCTCCGATTGCCAACCAAGCGCACTATCAGACTGCACCACCGACCCCACAGAACGGCCAAAGTGTCAAAATTTTACATGTATAATTTTCCTGTTGCTTTCAAGGAATTAATACATTGCTGAGATGGAAAATTTAAACAGTTTCAGTCCTAATTTCTTTCTGCCCTTTGGCCCTGCTGGTCACTTGACAGAAATATACCACTTGTCAGTGGACGTTTCATTTGCCAACTGCCTGATCTATTTGAAAAGCCCTGATAAAACCTAATATGTCTGCTGTTGACTGAAAGAGGCTCCAATAAAAATCCTAAATTAGTTGGAGCTAATGTCTTTCAGCAATAACAACATTAATAAATATGCTTGCAAATAAGATCAAAAGTGTAATGACTTGAAGGTGGTTAGTTTACCTGTCAATGCCCTCCATATCTCAGATAAAAATCTGGAAAATGAAACTAGAATCTATGATAGCCTTTTCCAATCACACCCTGTAGAGTCCCTCATTCCTCACTCTGAAAGCCCCTGTAACAGGTAATACCTTTCAGTTTTTTTCTTTCATACACAGCATGAGTACACTTTTGGGGGAATTCTAGTATTGTCTGTCAGTGCATCTTCCCTATGTGTACTGATCAAGATAAACTGCTGTGTGCAGCCTAAATTTAATCCAGTGCGACCCAGACATCAATAATATATTAGTGGAGCAGTTAGCAGCCTAAAGATATCAGTATTGATCTCCTACTTAGGTTCAGCTTGTTTGGACTGGGAGACAAATAGCCTCTTTGCCTCTGTTGTGGAACCCATTTCATTTCATAGAAAGAGTTACTCCACTCTGAAACTGCATTTTGGCTGCTGATGTCATTCACATCATCCACTGAAGGAGCTTAAGGTGCAGTTTTACATGGATCATAAACCTTTGTCCTCCTCATACAGTTGTTTTATTCTGCCTTCACTGGTTTTATGTATTCACTCATTATAATTTCTATCACATGAACTGACCTGACAGGCCAGTCAGATGACTTGGGATTGTTTGTGTTCAGACTTGTTTGTTAGTGTCAAAATGCCACGAGTGGAATTTTTCATTAGACTGACGGAAAGCTTTTTCACCAGATAGGTGAGTGCTACCTTCCTCCAATATTAAGAACAAACAATCAATGCCCTCTCTCTTGTCTCTGTGGTGTTGTGTTCTTTTATTCTCATTCTTTGTCAAAAAATCAATGCAAAGGAGCATTTCTAGTGAACTGAAAGGATAAAGAGCTGGCACACTTAGACTGATCAAGGTCAAATGCTAATTGTGGCATTTATTACAGAATCAGTCCAAGGATCAAGTCTTTGTCACTGTCATTTTTTTTTACTCTGAAATGTCAGTGTCTGTCTGTTTGTCAGTTGTTTTGCTTGGCAAGGCTAGCAGGGCTGCAAAGAGCGGGGCCCCTGAAAAAGGTGGGCCTCTCAAGATATGACTTAGTGATTGTCAGGAAAATTTCCCAAACTGCCCCTGACTCAGCAGCCCATGTGGAAAGAACGACAGCAGAAAGGAGTCTTGTGATCATTTACTTGCAAGGTGTACGAGCAGTTTACAATGAAGGCAACTTCTTCACACACTGAATTGTGTGTCCAAGCTTCTCATATTTAAACAGTCAAGGTGCGCATTATAACACAAGCATCAACCAATAATATTGCAGTTCAGAGTTGCACAAACATGCGTCACAACAGTGGTCATCTTCCTCATTTAGAGACTGTGAGTTCTTCTGCTGACGTGACAGCGCAGTCCTCTGCTATCAGAGACAAGATATTCTGTCTTGATTTCTTGTTTCCTGTTTCTCGTTTTAACATGAAGGTTTTCCACCCAGGCACATAAAAGGATCATAATACATATGTAATCATAGTGATAATATATTTTCTTTACAGTGATATAAACCCATGCCATTAATTTGTGACACTGGTACCTTCCTTTTGCTAAAACTTGAATTCCTGGCCTGGCTTCATTACACTTACTCAAGGGGTAAAATCCCCCAAAACATCTTTTTCTTCTCCTGTGTTTGCTGCCTTCTCAAGTTTTGTTCTGGTCCTTGAAGTCAACAACAACCAATGACCAACAGCCAAGTAGTATTCTTATAATAATATGATTATAACAAAAAGCCAATATTCTATCTAAACACATGGGTCTACATTTTACTAAAAATCCAGTAAATGTGAACTTTGTTCATTTAATATACTGAACAAAAATAAAAATGCCCCATGCCAATTTTTGAGTTTTTATTAACATTAGGGTTATGCAATATATGAAGCGAATCAACATTCATTTTTGTTAACGACTAATCTTCAGATCACCGTCCATTACATCTTGATATTAGCATCTGCAAAGGAGTGACAATCCTTTGAACATGTTGGGGTCAGGTTGAAGAAACGAATGTTCAATATCTTATGTGTCCACCATTTGCATCTCTCAGAGCAACACGTCTCTTTTGCCTGGAGTTGATAAGGTTGTCTATCGTGGGCTGTGGAATGTTTTTCCATTCTTCTCGTAGGGCCACACGGAGCTGGTGCACATTATCAGGATCTGGAACAGGGTCACGGACACGTCAATCCAGAACATCCCAAAGATGCTCTATGGCCGACATGTCCGGCCTATCGTCCGATAGTGAACATTCAGCTGCACAGCGACCGCTCTGCTGGACATCCCTGCATCCATCACGCCAATGGCAAGTTCCCACATGACCTGAGACATCTCAGGCATGATGAGTTTTGACAAAATTTGACATTTTGGGGTGGCCTTTTATTGTCCACAGTATACGGAGTGTCTGGGTACTGCTCATTCTGTTTGAGCACCGTCTGGAAATGCCACACCCATGTACTGAGTGAAATCTCTGCATCACTGAGAAAATGCGCAACGACAGAGAGATGGATTAAAAAATGGTAAACAAATCAAGAGAAATATTCCTATTGCACAAGTAAAAGTCAGCATATGCTCACGTAGAGTATATATAAACTTTTTCAGGAGAAATCCTGCTTAATAGTCTCCTATGGGTCTCTATTGATGTGTGATGGTGTCTTTGTTTACCTCACCCCCCCCCCCCCCCCCCCCCAGCCTGTATTTGGATGTTTTGGTTGCCTCGGGACTCTTTTGGGCAGAGAGTAGGCTGGGATACCTCAGCCAATCACAGCGCGCCCAGTGCGCAAGCGACTTTGAGTGTTATCAAATGCACTAACAAAATGCTACGCAGACCTTTGCTCTGTTAGCCTTCCCCGTCGAAAAAAGCTACCCTCACTCAACCCTTACCCTAAACCTAACCAAGAGAGAGAGTGAAGACGTAGGGCGCAAGTGCAGAACTACCGGCGCATGTGCAGAATTACAGGTAGCATGTTTCGACAGAACACCGACAAAGATGGCAGAAGCTACGGCGAAGAAAAGAAGATACAATCAGGCAGAAGCAAAACGACAAGAGGACAAAGCTTGGTCTAAAACCAGAGTGAACCTAGGGTTGGCTTTCATCCGCTTCCGAGCTCTGAAGGACCGTCTCGGGATGAAAAGCGATATGGAGTTAGCCGTCATGCTGTTGGACAAGTAGGTTATGGATTCATTTTCCTGCTCGGAGCTGGCTGCAGGGCTATCGGGCTGGGGAGGTGTGTTCTCCATCTGCTGCCGGAGAGGGTGGGCCCCCACATCAGGTAGCAAGGAGTTCAGGAGGAGGGGCTTCGTTTGAATGTTGTGTTTACAAACAGTAATGAAAAATCCTGCAGACCCTAAATTAACTCCATGTGGCATCAATATTTGACATGGGGCATTTATATTTTTGTTCAGTGTAGAAAATGTTATTATGAAAACTAGAAACCAAAACTTCAAGGGCTCCTCTTTATCTCCTATCATGAATGGCCTTGCAAACTTGTATGTCAGGAACATTACAACAAGTTATTAGATTATTTTGGGTTTTTGTCAAGGAAAAGTTAAATGCTGTAAATAAAACTACTATAGTGTGTGAGTGTTAACCTAAGTGGGTTATTTCAGAAGCTTTTTGATCACCATATACAGCCCCTGGATATCCACATAAACCAAATTTGTCATTTAAATCAGTTTCAAGAGATTTTTTTACAATGAACATGCACAAAAAACACAGAAAACTTTTCTTTTAATTATAATAGAATTTTACCTCATAACAATTTAACAAAGCAGCATGACTTATAATGAGTGAAACTCAATCAAACAAATAACTTTTAAGCTACAGGCAAACAAACTATGTACAAGACAAACAGATAAAGCAGTGTGTGTGTGTCCAACACCAACTGAGCGGCTTTAAGACAACCTCCTAAAGGCTAATTCTTCCAAGACTATAGCCTCTTACTTCGAATACTTTTGCCCACAACTGATAAGGGAAAAAAGGTAAGTTCTAAGAGATCCTCTGTCTAGGACAAGGGCAGATGAGTCAGGGCAGCGGTGGGAGTAAATGATGGTGAAAGAAAATTCAAAGTGTCCTGATTCCAGCAGCAAGTGAAAACTATCCTCAATGCTTTTATTGTGATGCATTCAGGGACTAGCAGGCTCAAAATTGTCCGTTCCTCCAGCTCAAAACTTGCAAAGAAGAAGAAGGGGCAGAGAGTTGCCTTCTGGACAGACTGCTGGTCTGGCATGAGAAGCAATAAACAAGGGGTCAAGGGCTTTGAGACCAGGGGTAGCCAACGGGGTGCCCTCGAGCACCTGGTAGCCCACAGGGTGCTTTTGAGGTGCCCACTAGAACACTGTGGAAAAGCATCACCACCATAGAGCTTGAAATGAATAGCCATTTTTTTACTTTAAATTTTATGTTTTGCAAATAAATCATACTTATATCAAAACAAAAAAACAAGCAGTGTAGCATGTGCATTAAATGTTAACATTATCTATTTTCTCTTAACTTTGACCTGCGTGGGTTCAAAGTTTATGTTGGAGTACTGATGCCACTTCTCTATCAGCGCTCTTGCCAGCCAGAGCCCCTACAGTGTCACATGTTGGAAAAAAAAAATCACAAAAGTATGAATGTTGTACATATCAGATAAGTTTAAGAAATACCCAAATTATCAAAGACAAATTTAAGAATACAGTTCTTATAATAATTGCTAATGATTATTACTGTCAGGAATCTTTGCATGTAAAAAGAAAACATACAGTGTCATATGTAGCCTATTAAAGTATATTAATTATTTTAAATTATAAAATTTATATTACTCAAATCCAAAAAGTAGCCCTCTATAGTACTCCTCATATTTCCTGTAGCTCCCAGGCTGAAAAAGGTTGGTGACCCCTGTTTTAGACTCTATTCTGCATCATGGGGACCCCTGTGGAATAGGTTTGAGGTCTCCTCAAGTGAACGTCTTTTTTCAGGCTCACACCTAAATGTAAGATATTGTTGTGTTCATTTGATCTTAAAGGTCAAAATGTCCAAGTAGCAAACTAGAAATGTCACTGGGAACACCCCCTTAGGTTGGAATTTCTTCTCAGGAAGTCAGACAATATTCAGGTACCTTGACTTTACCAGCTCATTAAATTAATGCTTTTAACTGGGATGTGACATAACTTCCTTATTTCAGCCCTTTGAGTCTCACTGTCTTTTGTTCTTTTCTTTCCCAGATCTACACACAAACCTGAGTCCACGCTACACATATGCCTAGCTGTGTGTATATCAGCTTTACTCTTTGCACAGATATGTTTCTCAATAGCTGAAATGCTAGAGTGCTTTAAAACCAGGAGTCTTCTGACATTTTTAGAGTAATTGGTTGGACTGGACCTAGAATGAGTCAAGAAACCCCCAGGGCCCACATGAACAAAATGTGATTAATTGCTCTGTAAAATAAACATAATCTTTGACTGTTTTAATTTAGAAATCAAGATAAAACACACACACACATTCTTGTTTAATCATCATTAAATATAGAGGGCTCTAATTTCCTGGCGCAACTCAGGGTGGCACAGGGTGGCGCAGCCTTGCGCACCCCACGCAATGGTAATTTCGTTGCCAATTTGGCAATGTGGTAGACCGGCTGCGCCAAGATGGGTGTGACAGCGCACCAGGGGGAGGTGTCGAAAGATTCAGCTTGGCGCAGTGACAATTTCGTGCCAAAAAAACGCGCGGAAGGTGCGCTGAAAGCTCGCCAGCTCCAACCTGGTCTATTCTCGGCGCAGGAGAGGCGCACCCGGTGCAGTTTTAATTTGGCTGACAGACGCACAGTGCACACATGTCACCCAAACCTCACAGGCAGGTGTCCAGAGTGTCAGGCACATTTCAATGCAATAAACAATCACAGCAACCACTATTTAATGTAACCGTCTGAACCAGCACATACATTTGTATCTATATTAATTGTCCCGTCACATCTGATGTCAGATCAGAGACGTTTATCATAATGGAAACTCAACCTGACGGCAGCTGGAAGAGTGACGCAAACTATATAGTTCACATCTCTCAGCCAACCACAAACAGCTACATCATCCGATACGGAGTATCCGGCTTCTCTCATCTCATGAAACTAAATAGAAAAGAAAAAGAGAGAGACGCTCGCTGAATGAATGTAAGTCACTCGGGGTCTTAAGGATTTACCTGTGATTGCCCATATTTCTCTCTTTTAATCTTCATTCGTAACGTGATCTAAAAAGATGGAGTACATTATTGCAAAGAGGATGAGGAGGAGATATATTTTCACCAAAGGTTCTGCTATTTGGTGATGACAGACCAGGAATGCAGGTGGATCACAAGCATGATGAATGGATTAGCCTGCTGCTGTGTTTAAATGTAATTATCACTTAATTTTGTACTCCTATTATGACACAGGAACAGATTACATCTGTCCCGCGAGGTGGTCCACATGGCCGCCCGGTGGCCCCTGCGCTCTCCCAGTTGCTGCAAAAGTGACAGCGGCTGTGACCTTCTTCTCCACCGAGGTGAAATTGTCACTGCGCCTCGCCCTGCGGCGCATTTAAAGGCGAGGAGAGGCGTTCATTTGATTGATGAAGATTACACTCCGCTGTGTTAAACCCACTCACGCCTACTCTCCTCCCTCTCCGCCATTTGCGCTGGTGGAAGAGACGGGGGCGTGGGTGCGCCTTCCTGCGCCAGACTGCGCTGTGCACGAAACTTGCAAAATGCCCTGGACACACCCCGTTGGCATGGCGCAGGCGCGGCGCAGGCGCAGCGCAGGGCAGGTGCGCCCTGCCTGCGCCTGGTCTACGAAATTAGAGCCCAGAATGTGTAAATGTGAAAATCTATGTTTAAGTTGAAATCTATTAACCTGATTTTAACAACCTCAAGGCTGAAGTGCCGTGTGTCCCCTGAGACCCTCTGGTGGCCCCCCTGGGGTGGGGATCTGAGAAGATAGATAGAAATTAATAATGCTGTACAGGTAATTACAATCTCACAGAAGTTTCAGTCAAATATAACCCTTCCAACACTGTATAAACATTAAGACATAATAAAATGTTACATGGACAAATTTGTCACTTGTTTGGACAATTATCTAAAGAACACACTGGGGAATTTATGTGTTCAGTGAAACATTAATAAAGATGCTGAATCTTTTCTTTAATCATACATCTGACTTCACACATTTGTTGCCAATGCCGCTGCATTGGCATCTAGCACTCCAGCTCTTATTGGCCTATCTTCTGTGTTGTGCAAGTCTCTGTATTAGTATGTGTCTGTCTGACTGCTGTCTGTTATCTGTCCATTCTTTTACTGGTTTACAGTCCTAAGGGCTTTATCCATTTACCTCTTAACTCTTACTGCCCCAAACCAAAACTCCCTTTTGTTCTGACACAGATGATGCACTTCACCTACGCATGCTCTCTAAATATAGGACCCATCTTACGGTGCTAACAGAAAGTAGCACAGAAGCAGAATGTAGTACACATTAACAGCATGTGAGGAGCTGAACAGGAAAATTTGAATCATTTAGAAATTAAGAAACACCCTTTTCTGTAACACCAGACAACCAAAATGAAGTTTTTTCAGCAAAACATATTAAAATCTATAGTTTTTAAAAAGTTCAACTTTGAATCCTAAAGAATTTGATCAAATCTTTCATATTTCCCTCTAGGGGTCATTCTGCAGCATTTGGAAAGGTTTTCCACATCTGCCACATGAGCAATATATTAGTAAATGACTTGGCTCATGAAAGATTTAATTATCTATACCCATTCAGAGCAGGTAATGAGATTATCCGTTGCTGCTTCCTGTAGGCAGCAGAGAGAGACATGAATTGAGACTACAGTAGGAGAATAAGTCAAAATCGGAGGTTTGTAAAAAATGAAAAAATATCCAAGTGCTTTTATTCACTCTATCTCACTACCCTGCTATGTTATCAAATTCAGGAAGCCCATTAAATTTTTCATACTTATGATCCATGATTCTGAAAAATGCTGACCGTTTATTTTTTCATGCCAACAGTCCCAATCGAGCATTTGAAGCTGTGCACAGACTTCCTGCACATAACAAGGACGTATTTTCCAGCATTATTCAGAGAGAGCACATATGGGAGAAATCACATGAAGAAGAAATTAATATTCCCCACTCCTTTATCTAAATGACACTCATAGCTAGATATAGCACTGAATATAGCATTCAGATATAGCACTGAAACAAAAGAGCATTTGTAAGTATATATATGTATATATATATATATATGTATATATCCACACATACATATATAGACACACATACATACATATGTTTGTGTATTTTTATATATATATATATACACACACACACACACACACACACACACACACACACACATGTATATATTATGTGTGTGTGTGTATGTAGTATACATATATTTTAATGGCAGAGTGTAGCTAGTAAGAGGGAGTTTAGACCTGGATGAGGGATTCTAGGAAGGCACAAGCCGTCCTTGTAGCTTTTTGTAGGCCAGGAGTAGGGCTTTGAATTTGATTTACGCTGCAATGATTTCTAAAGCCTAAAAACAAAGCTGCTGCCAGATAGTTGACTAGTAAGGTATTTTTCATAACAAGCTGTTGAATGGGTATATACTGTATATATCTATACATATCTATATATATATACCACCTATCGATCTATCTATAGATATATTATATACACATATGTGTATTTTTATATATGTGTGTGTGTGTTCTGCCTTGCTGTATACTTTAATTAGTTTGTCTTGTGCCACTGGACTCACATTTGCTTGTTAATAAATCAATTATTAATTGATTAAGTGAATAAGTAATGCGTCTCTTCAATTAGTGATTACTTATGAGACTGTGGGAATCGCCTTGGCAAAACGTGCTCTGTTGTGAGCTTGACACGGAGACATTTACGCACTCAAACTCATTCACTCAAACACGGCTGTAACAGAGGAGATGACCAATCTCCAGAGTCACAAGCACCCGTTCCTCGAGATTCATGGGGGATGTAAAACTTGAGAAAATTAATCAAATATATAACCACGTCAACATTGGCCAACACACACTCACATACACGCAGGTACACACACAAACAAACAGACACATACACAGAGAGGTGCACAAGCAGCTGCTCATCCATCTCTGCCTCTTGGTCTGCCTCTCTGGGTTGCCTCATCAGCAGCTGTGTTTATGTGTGTGTGTCCGTGTGTGTGTACGTGTGTGTGTCTGTGTGTGTGTCTGTGTGTGTGAATGTGCCTGTGTGCCGACAGGGGATGTTGGCAAGCTAAACGTTGCTCCTATCATATGTCATCTTTAAATGACAGTGTCGTAAAGCATTACGGAGAGCAGAACGAGGACAGGGGCCCTGCCAGAGCTTTGTTAGCCAGATAAATGTTTCTGCCTGTTAGCCTGTGAGCCAGCAGCTGGTATCACCTCTAATCAGAAACACATCCTGTCTACCTCAACAGGTGCCCTGCAGCCACAGGGGAATATAAAATACGAATAGAGATACGTGAATCAGTCCTGGAAACAGAAAGAAAATCACTGTTGCCGATGCTATAGACCTGCTGACATTTGCCCTTTTCTCTGTGCGTTTATGCAAAAAGGCTCCCTCGTCATTACACCTCCAGACATTCACATCAGTTCAGTCAGGACATTACAACTGTGTCAATTCAAAGTGTAATGCCGCTTTGGAGGTCCATGAGAGATGTTGACACTACATGTGCTCCACCTACAAATAAAGACACACACCAGCAGTGCTTCTGTCTCCAGTTACCCCTCTGATACTGCCTCTGGAGATGGAGCCAATCGGGGGTCCACCTGTCCTGCTGTATGTTCATGATGGAGATGAAACATCACAAGGGTGTTAATGTAGCAGTTTAACAGCTTTTGTGTTTACCAAAATTAAGTTCAGTGTATCAGCAGAATATGATATAATTTTTTGTGACAAATCTGATGTTCTTGTTTACTAAAAATTTGAGATGGTTGTCTCAAGCCCATCTTATCACAAGGAAAAACAGCAGTGATGATGCCTCCAAATACTTCCTGTGCTCTATATTCACACTTCTTTGATGAGCATAATGTGTATGTTTGTGAAAGCTGCTATGATACAATGCTGATGAAATATGGTTGTGCTCATTTGTGTCAAAAGGATGTAGGTTTTTAAAAGTTAATACAGTTATATTAATTCATTTTTAGTCACGTTTCTTAATTATCTGCCCCTTTATTTATTTATTTCTTTAAAAATGTGAAAAGCAGTGAATCCCTTAAAATAATCTTTTATCAAACACACAGACAAACTGTTTTTGTACAAAGAAACCACGGGTGTTTTCATTAAAAGCACAAAAGCGACTGTTCTCTCTCATCTCTTTGTGCATAGTTTTTCCTGATTAGAGAAGAAAAGATTTTTTATAAATACCTTGATTTTGAGTGAGTGAGGAAGGCTTTTGACAAAATGCTTTTGCAGCACATTTATGTGATGGACAGTTTTCATGTGCACATTTGACTGATACACTGCACAAATTGATTTCCTATCACAGTAACAACACGGAGAAAGACCATCTGAGACAAAAATACATCTCATGAGAGCTGTAGCTGGTGGATTTGTGTATGTGAAAGGAATACTTACACTCTCAGCTGTGCTGGTCTGCTCTGTGAGGATCAACAATGAAAAGCCCAGAGCTTCAACTTGCTTGTTTTAATTTTCTTTTCTTATCTTTAAATTGCACTTTTGTTGCAGGTATATTTTCAAAGATAATCTAAATAAACTACAAAACTCCTTAAAAATGTCAGCTTTAGTTAATCTGCATGTGACTGGTTACCATCATCCGTGAATATCACTGAGACGAATTTAGCTCATCCTCCTCTTTTTAACAGTTTCTGCACCCTTCTTAAAACAGCTGCACATATTGACCCTGCGGTGGCTGCTTCTGTATTGAATTGTGGTAAGTAATGAAAATGGTGCGTGTCCACTGTTAGTTCAGCTATTGATCTCATCAGTGGTAAGTAGCTTGGCTCCAATTAGGCCTTAATGGGCTCAAGGGAGGAGAGGAGAGGAGAGGAGAGGGCTCTCATGCTGGAGTCAGAAATGGAGACCCAAAAGCAGAACTTACACACAGAAAAGCAGGTTTAAAGACTTATTAATCAGAAGTGGTTTGAAAGGCAAATACTTACAGGCAGAGGTACCCAAAACTGTAAGCCAAAACATCTTAAGACTGGGAGAACAGGTCAATAAAATTAAAGGCCTTACAAGGACAAACACCCTGCACCAGGACAAGAGAAAAAATGATTTCACAAAAAAAATTCTGGCAGCTTTTGCCTAAGTATACAGTAAAATATATCATGAATTTGTAAAACTCATTACAGTAAAATAACGTATAGACCAAAATCAAATACACAATGAACATTTGAACTATAATTTCTTGTAAAACAATAACTTTATTGCAAACCTGTTTACTAAAATCTCTGAAAAATACACAATAAGAATTATAAAAAAACAAACAGGCAGTTGTAATTGGCAGTATTGTCTTGTAAAATATACAATGAGTTCTTCCAAAACAGTGCAATTGTATAACAAATGTAAATTTGACTGTTTTACCAACTGTTTTACCTTTTTTTTTTTTTTTTTTTTTTTTACTGTCAGGACATATGTTTGACTGATATTTCAGTATTTCCCCCTTAATTTGACTATTTAAAAAAAAAATCAGAGTATATATATATATATATATATATATATATTTTTTTTTTTTTAACAAATGAAGACTGTAAAAACAAAAGCTATTCAGTGTATTTAATACAGAAATATATTGTTTTTGATTTTAAAGTCTTTTTTGTTGCCATTTTATGGTGTTTTACTTTTTTTTCTTACAGGGAAGAGGAAACAAGTGGGGACCTTAAAAACACAGGATATGGGAAGCAAAATACAGCCATAGCTCTTTCTTGTATAGGTTTTGGCCTTCTGTAAACATGCAAACAGCATTTCAGGTCACCAGAGCCACATATTGTAGGAAACTTCTGCAAAAGATAAAGATACTTAAAAAAATATTTGACAGCATTTTCTGAAGATAGGGTAAAATGCATGTGGGGTTAAAATGTCAAACTGTGCATCAGTTTCTCTTTGCTGCGACATCATCATCATCACGCCACATTAAATCCAGTGTAACAGTTTAAGGAGTGGTCGTGTGAACTGGCAACCCATGGTGTTTGTAGTTGCCTAAGTTACAACACGTTTAAAACAAGAGTTCTCATGAATGCTTTTCAGCTTTTTTTGTCGTTATAGTGTCTGATCAGGCATAACTTAACATGGTCACAAGTTAAACCCTAACACCAGTCAGGCAAATTGGTGGAATTTATTGAGAATAAAATTGTGTTAACTGAGGGACTGCCAGAAAATTTCAGCATTTCAAGGACTAAACTGCATGCTATGTCTAGCAATTCGTAGTGAATTTATGAATTTATACCATGTAATGTGGACAGAGATGTTTTGAAAAGGGAGAGGCACAACCTTAGTTCTCAAAAACATCGTCGTCTGTGTGCATATGACCTCAGATACAGGTGAGATAAACTACACAAATGAAACACAAAGCAAACATAGGCAAGGGCGTACACAGGGGAAGGGCACAAACCATCAATATATAAATATCAAAACACTTAACAAAGGTGACAAGAATGTTTAATAATCAAAATGTTCAAGGTTTTAAGCAAAGGAGTCTAAATGAAAAAGAACCCTTGGCATTTTTGTCTTATGTATTTATCCACAAAACCAGATTGCGTGTGTAAGACCTCTGATTTTATCATTTTTAAGAAATTTAAAGTGAAATTAGTAAAATGGTTTGGAACAGTGTATATTTCTTTATATATTTTCTGCTTGGACGATACTCACTGTTTGTCTTATTATGGACATAAATATCAGGAAGCAGTGCTGAATCATTTATAATGATCCCCTGTTATCTCTCTTTCTCGCCAATTATCTCCATCCCCGGCTGCCTAAACCCTTTTTTCTCCCTCCTTAAGAGCTGACAGGAGCTAACTGTAGTCACTGCAAAGCAAACATAATCAGGGGATGCACAAATCATATTAGACTACAGTTTGGGAGATTGAGGAGACCCTTCAGACTGATTTAGTTAATACAGGACTCACAACAGAGGCTGAGTGGGGGAAGGCACTGCATCCTTGAAGCCATGTTTGACACAAACAGCAGATGCTGCCAACAAGGATGTACGTGTCTGCTTAGTGTATTTTTTGTTCCTCCTGTAAATTAAGTCCTCTTTTTGCTTCACTGTGGCTGCACATCTGGTTTCCTATGGTGACAGTCTGGAGGAATGTTAATGCACAGTTTGAAACAATGCAAGAATAAAACTGAAGGCTTTGAGAAAGGAAAAAGTGTCAGGTGTAATGATCCTTCAGGTGGTAATATAGGAAAAAAAGGGTTTTCAAACAGAAGATAAACTCCAACTTAAGCGTAAAATCCCTTTTCAAAGACAGAAAACCACTTTTTATTCAAAGTGTTGAACCTTAAATTACACTGTGAAAGGACAGATGAATTAGTGAATACATTATTTATCAATTTTGGAAATATAATTTTAAAACAGCTTAATTCCATTTTAGGAAGCAAAGTTTGTTTTTGAATCAACTTCCCACATTTTCAGTGGAATTAAACGGAAGTCAATTACATTCTGAAATTAATTACGCATTTTAATGTGACCAATGTTCATTTTGGAAGACAATTTAAATTAGACTCATTGTTCAGAAAAAAATAGTATAAGTCATGCTCTGGTCACTTTAACTCCAGTTTCATTTCTGTCAAAAAAAAGAAAAAAATCTGGACAAAGTCTTTTAATTGTATCTTACAGAGATACAAGTTAGACCTCAAATATTTTGTTGGTACAAAAATTAAAAATGTGAAATCACTGCCTAAATCCAACCCCCTCTCTATTAACTGTGAAGAAAATACATACTCTCTATTCAGCAGAGACAAATGTGATGAGGACAGATTTATAGTCTGGGCATCCATGAGTTTGTCGCTGTCATCTTATTTATATTCTTTTGCACATTCTTCAACAGAAAAGACATAATTTAACACAGTTATCATTTTCACAACCAATCTTACCCAATTTAATTTCTGTTCAGCTAGATGTTTTATGCAGTGTAAAGCTGCTTTGAGTCATCAAAAGACTCGAGACGTGCTATGTTAGGTCAAGTACATTTACCATTTACTTTTTATAATGATTAACATTAATATTCAAACCACCATAACTACCTTTACAACAACATATAGAGAAGAGGAGCCTTTTGAAAACGAGATGCCACTTCTCAAGGGGCTAACTCAAAAAAATTGATATTCAGCAGAGACAAATATGATGAGAACAGATTTATGATTGGCCCATGGATGTGTCACTACCTTCAGTTGTTAATCTAGTCCCTTGGTCTCTGTCTCTGTTGATTGTTTGTTTTATGAATGCTTCACTTTAAAGTGGAAAGAGATGAGGTGTGCAGATACTAGTTTTTCCTTGATCAAAAAAGCTCCAATACCAATCATATTAATGACCGTAGGAGGGAAAACAAGCAAACAAACAAACCAAACCTGTCTGTCTCAGAAAAGTTTAAACCTTGAGTTGTGGAAGTACAGCTGTGCCACATCCCCTTGTTAAGTTTACCTTCAGTTCTATCCTCATATGTCATGCCTTATTGTTCCCATTTTATTTTGAAATCACTCACCCTCTCTCGTTTCAGATTGTGTTTCTTGCCCTCCCCTCTCTGTGTCTCCCTGATTGTTGATTCCCTGCACCTGTGTTCCCTCCTGCATCACCTGTGTCTGATTTACCTTTTCTTGTGAATTTAAGCCCCACTTCCCCTCTGGTTTACTGCCAGATTTCTTTGTACCTCGTGTCCTCGCTTTCCAGCATTCTCTGCCTGATCTTGGATTGATGTTGTGCGCATCGAACTTTTACCGATTAAAGGTTTTTGAGACTCTGGACTTGTCGAGTCGTGCTTTTGGGTCATGTCCAGTTCAGCTTTGTGACAGGCTGATTTTCATTTGATAAAAGTAACCAGGGTTATCCCTACAACCCTAAACCCTAAACACAAAATACAATATAATACATAACAATAGAAAACAAGAGAAGATAACTGTGACTCTTTTGCTTTTGCGTGGCGGGAGTGATGAGACATATTGCATGTTATAAATGACAATTTGATAAAAAAAAAAAAAAAACCTTCCTAAGAACTTGTTATGGTGGGTTTGTCATTAGAGTATGGCCTTATGTTAGCTAGATGTTTTTTTACTTTGACAAGACAAAGATTGTGGAGTTATGCTTCTTATATTCCAGATACACAGTTCCAGTTAATGACTCTAAATTATGTTTGTTTTCTTCATTAAGGTTTACTCATAGCAAACTCAATTACAGCCATATGCTGTTTCTATTTGTTATCTGCCCTGACAGTGTACCTGTCTAAAGGTATCGCCCAGAGGACATCCAGATCACAGGCCATGAACACATTGTCTTCATAATTTAAGAAGACAGCTCTCTGTAGAAGGAGGTATAAGAGACACTGTCTTCCGTGTCCGTGTGTGTGTGTCCATGTTGAAGTTAATATAAAGCCCAGATGAAACTAAAGGCAGCCTGCAAAACAATGTGTTAGTGTTCATTGAAAACTCAAAGAAATGAAGGAAACAGAAACATTACCATCATGGTAAACACTGAAATGGCTTGATTAACAGAACATGTTTGAGCATGTCGACTATAAACAACCATGTTGCAGCTAAACCACATTTGGATGTTGTCTAAGCAGAGCACCTGTCTCCCTTATATATGTCTGAAAAACACAGACATGTCTGTAAACAGGAAGCAGCTAAACTTAGTATAGTGTGCGAAATTGATAAATGTGTAAATAAATATCTTTATTGCTGGCTTGACTATTGTGACAAAATCTGTCAACAAGATTTTGTGGTTTACTGCTGTGTTCACATCGTAAACAAGAGTCAACAACTACTTTTGATTGAGGGCTAGTTTTTTCTTGACATACACTATGGGGGGTGAATTTTTGAAAATAGATTTAGATTATATAAACATTTTCTTTAAGTGACATATTATTATTTCAATATTTTTATTTCTCAAAGCCCCTGCTCTAAAATCAGCTGGTGATCAGGGCTGACAAAGCGTGCAGACACAGAGGAGCTCACAGACCACAGGGTCAATCCACAGACAGTTGGAGGACCTGCAACGGGGATTTTACACTGTTTAAAGGTGTGGATGTTATTCAGCTGCAACTTTGACTGCATCTGGAGTTCCAATGATCATAAAATGTGTGATCAAATATGAGAGCGTAGAGCATTTTTGGCAGCCTTCTTTATGTCTAGTAACTGCGTACAGTGATTGTCTTTATCATGGCTCATATTTTCTGCTGCTTCAAGATTCCTGATGAAGAGTTCAGACTCTAAATAAACACTCGCTCCACCTCCGGTGTTTATGGATTTATGTTGACATCAGGCTTTAGTTATTACTCTTTACTTGTTTTTAAATATTTTTAATATATAGATAAAGTTATTGTGTGGTTGCACGCTGGTAAAGTTTTGCAATTGCACTATTATAAACTATTGAATATTTTGTCAAATATCTTTAGAAGTTTCATCTAACACTCAGGTCCTGCTCTTATCAGCTGTTTCCCCAGATGATATTTATTACAATGGAGGTTAGAAAAGACGCTACATTCACAGAATGACACTATATGTGCAGGTCACGTGGCTCCATTGTTTACATTTTTTTTTTGGGGGGGAAATGTACTTAGTTCAGTTTAGTTTTTTTCCAAAGTTTTTTTTTATTTGCCATACACAGTGGCATAACCATACAGTTTCACAGAAACAATAAGTTTATTACCATAGACCTGAGTAGAATAATAACTAAAGCCTGATGACATCAGTCCCTATCACCATGCTAATGCCGGCTACATGGGCAGTTGTGACATCTTGGCTTTTTCTGTTTTTCATCACAGGTTTTAACTGAAGACTTATTCTCCTGGTTGAATGTTGGCTAATAATTGCTGACAGATGGATTTCTGTAAAACAGACTAAACATGAAATCATTCCTGATAAAACTGCTGCAATTCCAATCAGTTTGAGGGTTGCATACAAACATGTAGAGCTTTAACAGCAAAAAGGTACCCTAAAAATCATCACACACACTTTTTCTGAATTTTGAACAATTTCTGTGGAGGGCCTGATGTGGCCCTCGGACCGCCAGTTGATGTTCACTGATGATGGTTACAGCAACAGATAAATAACGTCTCAAACATCAGACTCAAGTGTGCTGATGTCATTTTAGTTTTCTTCTGCAAAGCTGAACTTATTCTTCTCCCTGCTCAGAGATTTCTTGGGAAACTGTCAGTAAAAAAGGAATTAGCATATATATTTTTTTATATATAAAACTGTTAAACTGTTTTGTGAAGGAGAGACAGCAGTGTGAAGTAAAAAGAAATCAGGCAGGCAATTTAAAGTACAAACAAATGTCGAACTGCACTGTATAAAGTGCTGCTATTCCAGCAGCTTCACTACCATGATAATTAATGATGGTCTTCTAATAATAACTATCATTCATAGGATATTGGAATAAATGATAAATATTGCACTCAACTAATGAAATCATAAATGTAGAAATTCTAAATTTGAGCAGTAAATGATGTATGAATCACGGCTGAATTCCTATAGAAATGCATGTTATGGTTTAATTAAAAAAAAAAAAAAAAGCATCAAAACAGAGCTTTATGTTAAAGAGATGCAGAGGGAGATCCAACTGGCCCTGCTTACAAATAAATAATTATATTGGGAATAATTTCTATATGAACATTTCTTTTACAATAAGCAATTGAACTATGACATTTGAGGTTTACTTCTGGATATACAGCACAACGTGCTCCATTAATGAAAAGCACATATTCCCCACTCCCTGTCTATAGCCCCTGCTGGTATCAATCTCCCAACATTTAATGTTCCTGTCTAGAGTTAATAAAATGTACCCTGGGGATAAGTGGCTGTGTGTGTGTGTGTTAGTGAGTGTGTATAGTAAAATCTCTGTGTATTACTGTTTGATGTAGAGATGACCAAAAAAAAAATTCACAAAAAGAGGCAAAGAAAATGCTCACGGTCCGATCCTATGAAACAATGATGATGACCTGAAATTTAATTTAAAATTTAATTAACAAATACTATAATGGACACTGACAGAATCATCTTAAGAAACAAACTCAACAACAAAACTGCAAAATAATGATATTCACTTAAAACTAATGATATATTTCTTAACACATTTGGATACACCTTGAGGACCCCTTGATTCTAATGATGAAGAAACCCAAGAGATCAGCTCTTCAGTGATAAAGGACAGGAGGAGGGACAGAGCTGCTGTGCGGGTGGAGACTCTGAGGCCAGCCCATTCTTCATATGAGCTAAGGGTGCAACAGTAAATGTCTGGCCTTCTCATTCATTTCTCCCTCTTTCCTCCCCCCTCTATCCTGAGAAGTGCAGCACTTAGTCTAATGTGAATAATGATGCTGACTGTTTTCCAGGCTGGCTATAATCCTCAATAAATGAGCCAAGATTTATTACTTTAAGTCCCCTCATCCTTCTTTCTTTTAGCCAGCCTCTGTTTTTTTAATGTCTTGTTGTTCAACTGTCATTCTTCATTTTGATATTGATTCTTTCTTTTATTGTGCATCCAGCCTGGCCTAATAGTCTGTAGCTTGAAATATTTGGATGCTGAAGATGATTTTCCAAAAAGCTTTTCAATATGAAGAGAACACAAGGTCCTCTCTTAGATTTTGGTGGCAAAACGTCTTCATTTTCCTCTTTTTCAGTTCCCTCTGAAGCTTTTTGGCTTTAAAGCACCTTGAACAGCTGTTAAAACTAGTCACACATGTAATTTGTGTAAGATTTGTTACAGCTATTTCTTGTCTTGGTTCACATAGAACCAGAAAATGTACACATTTCACATAATCCCTCTGTTTTGTTTAATCAAAGATGATAAATTCTGTATGACAAATTAAGGCTGCCTCTGTAGCTCCTGAAATACTTTAACTATCTAATCTGAGCTACTGCCCTTAAATTTTATACTGTAGCCTCCTGCATGCCCCTTTGACCTGTGCTGGTGTAACACTTGAATTTAAACTCTGGGATCAATCAGGTATTATCTTATCTTATCTTATCTTATCTTAACTTAACTTAACTTAACTTAACTTAACTTAACTTAACTTAACTAATCTTATCTTATCTTATCTTATCTTATCTTATCTTATCTTATCTTAACTTAATTTAACTTAACTAATCTTATCTTATCTTATCTTATCTTAACTTAACTTAACTTAACTTAACTTAACTAATCTTATCTTATCTTATCTTATCTTATCTTAACTTAACTTAACTTAACTTAACTAATCTTATCTTATCTTATCTTATCTTATCGTATCTTGTCTTATCTTATCTTATCTTATCTTGTCTTATCTTATCTTATTTTATCTTGTCTTGTCTTATCTTATCTTGTCTTGTCTTGTCTCATCTCATTTTATCTCATCTCATCTCATCTCTTATCTTATCTTGTCTAATCTTAACTTAACTTAACTTAACTTAACTTAACTTAACTAATCTTATCTTATCTTATCTTATCTTATCTTATTTTATCTTATCTTGTCTTATCTTATCTTACCTTAACTTAACTTAACTTAACTTAACTTAACTTAACTTAACTTAACTAATCTTATCTTATCTTATCTTATCTTATCTTATCTTATCTTATCTTGTCTTATCTTAACTTAACTTAACTTAACTTAACTTAACTTAACTTAACTTAACTAATCTTATCTTATCTTGTCTTGTCTTGTCTTGTCTTATCTTATCTTATCTTATCTTAACTTAACTTAACTTAACTTAACTAATCTTATCTTATCTTATCTTATCTTATCTTATCTTATCTTGTCTTATCTTATCTTATTTTATCTTGTCTTGTCTTATCTTATCTTGTCTTGTCTTGTCTCATCTCATTTTATCTCATCTCATCTCATCTCTTATCTTATCTTGTCTGATCTTGTCCTATCTTAATTTATCTTATCTTATTTTAGTTTATCTCATCATATGATCTTTTCTGATCATATCTTATCAAGTCTTGTCTTATCTTATCATATAATATCTTTTCTTATCTTATCTTATCATAACTTATCTTATCATATCATATCATATCATATCTTATCTTAACTTATCTTATTTTATCTTACCATATCATATCTTATCTTATCTTATCTTAACTTATCTTATCTTATCTTATCTTATCTTATCTTGTCTTGTCTCATCTCATATCATCTCATCTCTTATCTCATCTCTTATCTTATCTTGTCTTATCTTAACTTATCTTATCTTATTTTTAGTTTATCTCATCATATCATCTTTTCTGATCATATCTTATCAAGTCTTGTCTTATCTTATCAAATAATATCTTATCTTATCTTATCTTATTTAAGCTTATCTCATCTAAACTTTTCTGATTGTATCTTATCAAGTGTTGTCTTATCTTATCCTGTCTTATCTTGCTTTACTTTATCTTAGCATAGCATAGCCTATCTTAGTTTAGCTTAGCTCTCAGTTTCTTTTTTAAGGGCGTCGGTGGTGCAGTGAGTGCACTTGGGCGGGAATCGGAAGGTTGCAGGTTCAAGTCCAGGTCCGGCTGTCACATGGCGATGTGCCCATGAGAAAGACACTTGACCCCAAGTTGCTCCTCCTGCTGCGTCAGTGGCATGTAAATGGGCATGAAAGGGAGGGAATGTGTTAGTTAACACTGAGTGAGAGTGTGAGAGTGAATGGGTGTGAATGGGTGTGAATGGATTGATGTGACCTGCGGTGTAAAGCAGCTTTGAGTTGTCAAAGACTAGAAAAGCATTGTATAAGCTCAAACCCATTTACCATTTACCATTTATGACAGGAATAATCCTTCAAGGCTCTCATTATTCCGACAAGCATGTTTCTATAGCTTTTTACCCCCTAAATCTTAAGACCAGCCATTGCGTGGTACCTGTATGCCTTGCTATGAAGGTGATTCAGCCTCAATGTCTGAGTACACAGAGTTATTAATTGTATGAAAGCTCAAAGCAGTTAAACAATAGGTCAATATGTAATCAATAAATAAAAGATAAAAGGGTGTCAAGGCATGGCGGTGTGTTTTCTGTTCATCAGCACTTCCACTGCCTTCCTGGTGTTTTCTTCTTTAAATCATTTTAGAGAGAATAAGTCATGAGCTGTGCTGCAGGGCTGAATGCATGCGTGAGCTCATCTGTGTGTGTGTGTGTGAGTTTGTGTGATTTACATGAAACTGATGACGTTTGGGGAATTCTGTCATTTTAAAATACAGAGGAAGCTTCAACCAGGACAAAGCTTAATTCATGAAGCCTGTAGCAAGGCTGCTGGGTTTGAGAGTGATACATTTATGGAAATAAAGTCCATGTTTTAATGTAAATATGAAGCCACAGAATGCCTACTTTGCCAGCTCGGGGTTCATTCAGAGGATTGTGGTGCTTAACACAGGACAAACAAGTCATTGTGTGTTCAGAGGGATTATGAGGCAAATTTGCCAAATTGAAAATTGCCCCACAGTCTAGACCCAAGATGATCATTTTTTAATTTAAACTCAAAATTTACATATTTTACCTCCAAAAGTACTGCTATCTATCCTGGCCTAATGGTCTGCAGATTTATTGAGTCATAAAATCTCCAGAAATCTGAGAAACATTGACAGCAAACAAAAGTGTTAGTCTTTAAATTATGTCATTGTTATATAAAAACTGAATGTCAAATTACAATTAAACATAAATAATGACAACAATAATCATCAACTTGGAACCATAAACTTAGTTATTGAAACATAAATGTTTACCTTCTTTATATAGTTTCAATGTTTTTTAAATAATATTTTTTAAACAAACCTCAAACTAAATAAGAAATAGCAAAATAAAATCTGTGTGTGTGTGTGTGTGTGTGTGTGTATTAGGTGATGTTAAAATCTGAAAGATCTGTCTTACCTCATGTATAGTTTCCTGCATATATTATATATGTTACAGTTAACATGACAACAAACATCAGCGACATTAATTTCGAGTGTAATAGCTAATTTAAGGGCTGAATGTTTTCTACTACTATTCTTACTCTTATTATCTGCCCTCTCCATTTTATAATTTACATTTTTGCTTTTACAAATATTATTGCAGTTTTTCTATTGTTATCCTGTGGAAGTTCCTGCTATTTCAGCTCATAGTTCTACTTTTATTACTTTATAATTAGTCTTTGTAACCACAGTGTAAAAAAAAGATCAGAACAAATTTATGTCCAGGGCAGCCAAATAATTGTCCTTTTCATTTTTGTTGCATGCTTTATGTCTCATCTGTTTATTTATTTATTTATTTATTTATTTTGTAGCCTTTATTTTACCAGGAACATTTGCACGAGGGTTCTGTTCATCCCATCCTGACTCTCTCTGTCTGCATCTGTCTCTCCCACACACGACACAGCTCGAACAGATGCCGGCTTCTTTATGCCACTGTTACAGTGCAAAATGTTGTGCAGTGGTAAGCTCATGGTGAATTATTGTTGGGTCTTTGCATATCACAAAAAAATGAAAAAATGAAAAAATTGAATAAAAAAACAAGAAATAGAATATTATCTATATAGAAGAGAAGAAAAAGGGTGTGATCTTAAGTGTTTTTGGATTACATTTTAAATGAATTGGTGCTATGTAAATAGTGATTGATTTATAGATTATTCCATTAATCAACTAAAAAAAATGCCACAGCTTGCACAGTTATAGAAAAATAGATTTTCGATCCAAAGTTATGAAGGGAATGAGGAACTGAAGAAGATTTGGATATAAGGTCTTGTATGTGAGGAAGCAGTGGTCAGCATTAATTTGCTTTTTTCTGAGGACATCTGTACTTGCTATTCTGGAACAAGTCTTGTTTATAACTTTTCCTGTGTTTTGTTTTAAATGAAAATTTTAATAACTGAAACTATACAGGACATGGCTCACATTTATTATCTGCATCAACAGGTTTCCTGCTCTTGTGCCTCGTCTGGCACTTGGATCTCAGTCATATTCTGGGCTGCTTGATTATTGCATAAATTTTGATCATTATCGTTTCAAGTGATGTTACAGTTATTGTTAAGGAATCACGTTTACTCTTATTCTACAGCAACTCATTCACATGCATTTATCAAATTCTAACCCTATTAAAACTTAAGCTTTCTGAACACAAAATGAAGTAGATAAGTGAGAACTCGAAACAACACTCAGTAACAAAATTAAATATAATCTGTATGAATTCATGACAATACATTAAATATGCTTCGAGATATTAATGCTCTACTCTTGTGGCCAAAATACAACAAAAATACTGAAACATTCATCACACATGATAAAACCTTTAGAAAAACAAGAACTACAATACATGAGGCTCAGTAATCATTTAATTCTGGTTCTGCTGTTTTAATGATTGTGAGAAGCTAAAATTGTAATCTAATATGAAATTGAATTAACCGCTCAGCCCTAACATAGGCCAATGCAATAACTGTTTTTTTCCCCCTAAAACTTGTTCACAGAAGCAGACTTAAGACCTTGGTGTCTCTAAATATCCCCAGATAGAAAGTACAGCATTACAGGGATACCGGGCACATCATGACTACACAGAAAACTTTACAGGGGGGACTGCTGACTATTTTCTCTGGTGTGCTGAGCATGGTGATATGACACTTTTAGCTCCGGGCTCCATAATTTTGATTAAATCAGACTCATTTCTCATTTTCGTTCCCTGCAGGCAAACATCTGACAGTGTGACAGGTTTCATTTGCACTTACACTAAAAACTATTGTGCTGTCCCACAGGATGAAGCAGTGACAGTAAGAGTCAATCAACTGCATGATTATATTTCAACTCCTGTATGTTCAATTTTAAAACAAAAGCTCAACTTCAGAAAAATATAAAGCAACGCCACTAACACATCAGCTAATGGAGCAAAAATGATTAACTGCAGAATTTGTACTGACATAACAAAACCATCTTACACAGTCAAAATACAGTGTATATGGATAACACTTAAGGAACTCTAAAAGTCATTGAAAAACACAATTCAATAAAAATTTTAATGACTAGGGAACAACTAAAGCCAAAATTATCTCAACCAGTGCACCTACACCTGCACAACTGTCCCTCAGCAGGACTTAAGTATTAAGGGCATGGCTAATGTAACTTTCAGTCATCAAACTGTTTTTTTGTTTTTGTTGCTTGTTGCTTCAAAACATGGCTGCAGTGACCAAATAAGTGGTGTCATACAGACTTTTCCAATGTTTTGCAAAGCCTATTACAGTTTCCTATCAGGACTTTGTCAGAAGGCCCCATGCTTCATTATTTAACCTTAATTCATGTTAATTATTGTGAGGTAATAATGCAAATTATTAGATTTTAAATTGTGATTTATAAATCATTGTTTAAATTAATCAAGAATCCATTCCTTCTATCATTTTATTACAGTCTAAAGTTTAAATCGAAGTAAACTGTCCCAATGTAACTTTTTCTTAGCAGTGCATAAAGGTTCAATAAGTGTGACATTCTTCACATTTAAGAACCAAAACACAGACAATGCCAATTTTGTGCCCACAACATCAAACCTTTTTTTTTTTTTTTTTTAAACCAGGCTATGAACATTTCTTTAGTGAAAAATGTCATTTTACTGTGGGATGGCTGCAGTCTACCTGTGCTTACACAGCTTTAGGGGACACTTAAAGGAATCCATTTATGTGCAAGTCCTCATTGACTTTGTTTTTCAACACTGGAGGTTGCCGCTTGCTTGCTCAACAATAACTGATTTTAGAGGTACTTAAACTATTTTCAAATGAACATTGAGATGAGATTAAATAAAGATACAAGTGAAGAAAGGGAAACAATACCCTCCAGTAAGAGCTGCTATTTTTGGGGGACATTTGGATTGTTTGTAAAGTTAGTTTTGCCAGTATGGTCTTGTCCTTTTCTTGTATTCAAACCTCAAATATAATGATGCTGAAAGTGATTATCTCCATCCTTGTTAGAGCTTCAAAAATGCTTAATGTCTTTCTGAGCAGTCTGTACCTTATGGTGCAGTCTGTCAAAGACCAGTCCTAAAAATATATAGCAACAAGAAAGTGATACAGCTGCAAACACTTTAGTTTTTTCTTTTTTTAAGGTTGAATTTAATACTGACAGAAAATAAACATAGTTTTTCTTCTTCTTTTTTTTTTTTTACTTAATCAGCCAGGGTCAGACTTGTGTCATCATGCTGTTATTGAGCATGTGTGTGTGTGTGTGTTTGTGTATGTGTGTGTTTGTGGGTGTGCGTGTTTGTGTTTGAGGAAGAGAAAGATTGACAGCACCGACAGTTCTGGCAGTTATAAGATTTTGAGGTGGGTGTTTTGATTGACGTGTCCAAACAGGCAGCAACCCTAGATTAAACTCTCCACTAGTCAGTCTACACACACGTAGTCGCACACTAGCACACACACACACACTCAGATACACAAAGAGCTGCACACTCATGGACTTGCACCTACATACACTTCAACACAACAGATTTTCATATTTTAAAAATAACAGTATAAAAATACATTGAATTTAA
Organism: Cetoscarus ocellatus; assembly: GCA_037902135.1. NCBI lineage: Eukaryota > Metazoa > Chordata > Actinopteri > Labriformes > Labridae > Cetoscarus > Cetoscarus ocellatus. The sequence goes on from JBAMNC010000671.1 coordinate 781,830, forward strand.
TCCTGAGAACAAGGAATAAACCAAAAGTTAAAAGAAAACCAAGTATAATTTAAGTTTTAAAGCTTGTAATGTAAAGAGAAAAAAAGATTGAAACTGTGCTAAATGACATGATTTATTCAACTGACATATGTTTACAACTATATTCTTATAGACACCGCTTGAATAAATAGATAGCTGTTACTCCACTCAACAAACATTTTCAGTTCTGCATTTAAAATAAGATATTTTGTTTTCTATGCTTTTTAATATATACATTTGTCGCACAAAAATACAGATTCATTGCAATTTACAACATATAGCCACAAATGTGTTCAAACGAGTTGACGTTGATTCTTTTCAGTGTGTGTTGAGGCTTTTGGATGAACCTTTGCTATAACAAAGTTGTTATGAGGTTTATCTGATGAGGAGAGTTTACATTCACATTTAAGTCCAATGAGGTTAACTGCCACTGTGCATAGCGCCAGAGCAGAAATCACCCGATGAAGTTTGAAGCTCATGTTATATCTATGGCAAATCATAATTTTAGCAACTGTCAGTTATATTTCAGAGAGAGGGAAGGGTGGGTGTGTTCAGAGTTGCTGTTTTCTCCACATATTTGGCTGCATACAGGGATCACCTTCACTCTAAAGAATAGCTAAAGCCATCTCATCGTAAAAGAAAAGGCTTGTGTGATGCAGCATTGTTTGTTTTTATTGAATCCTTTGACAACGTGGTCATGAAAAATCTAACTTAATGTGAATTGTCTGAACAAATATTATTTGTGTAACTTAACCCTGATAGTTTGTTACTTTTGATGGATTCAATATTCTTTTGCAAGTTTACGTTATGACTGTCCCTCTGCCCAAATGCTCTCAACTGATATATCTGTTATCTTTGTGATTTACATAGTGAGATACAAAATCTGTTAAAAAAAGAGTTGTTTTGGTCTCTTTGGCTGAAAATTAGATTAATAATTACCACAAGCCTTGTCCTTTAGTGAAAAAATATAACCTTTTGCTACAGCTGACCTTTGAATTAAGGCAGGTCTAAAGATTCAAGAAGACACTAAAAGACAGTTTGGAGAGGTTGATACATAGAAGTCAACTGGACAATAGCAACATTTAACAACGCCAAACACCACTGTTAAAGTGACAACTTCTGTACTAAATGTCCCTAACACAGAGCAGAAGGATAACTGGTCAATGAAACACTAAGAGCTGTAAAAATGTGTGAGGACTGGCATTTGGAAATTTTCACATGAGGTTGCCTCATCAGTAATATGTCACCTTTCATTACTGTATATAACACCCGGTGTAAAACAAACTCTCTAAACGACAGTTTCAAACCTGCAGCATTAATCAAATGTCCTGAGGGCTAATCAACTGAGGACATAATCAATAATGAGCGGTGCTACGTGACACCATCGCAGGAGGAGCCATCTTTTTCTGTCTCTGCTAACCTGCAGTGGTTCGCCAGTCAATACAGTTTAGAAAGAGCAAATAAACCATCACACACTCACAATCAACAGCACACGCACATAAAATACATTTTCAGAAAAAAATGAGAAATTAGGATTGAGGAAGGTTGTTGTTGTGTCATTAAAGAAGGCTGCTGCAGTGTTTCCAGATCCATCTGCAGGTTTCTACCAGTGCTGGGCAAGTCACTCCAAAACTACGATACAGCAGTTTCACCCACCACTCCTTGAAAAAGTAATAAAAATACTTATTACTTGGTATTAAAAGTAACTAGTTACTTCACTCATAAGTTAATTATAATTTCCCTTTTTCAAAAAAACCCTGATCAACACCAGCTTAAAATAAAGTTTACAACAGACAATGTTTTCTTTAACAGACACGAACTAAAAATAAAGCCAGTTCTTCGAGGTGTTGAGAGTACAGCCCCTCTTATCCTCCATGCAGCACTGAACATTTATCCAGTCACTGCACATTCAGGCTCTCATGATAACCCACCAAGGATAAAAAGTACCTCAGTGACTATGCATTACTTTGTTCACTGATATTATTACTGTTTTAGAAACTGAAACTCCTTAGACCACTAATAAATACAAAAAGCAAACTCATTGCAGTAAATTGTAACCGGTAAGTAGTAACTGCTCAACATTTGTTTCAACTAGTTTTCAATACTGCGTTTATGAAATTAAAATGGAAAAATCAACATTAGATGTGCTTTCATCCCTGTCATTTGTAGAGTCATGTGGTAATTTAACTGTTAATGCACAATACAAAGATAAACTTCAAAATCATTGAAATGACGCACATAATGATTGATTTTTACAACATTTAAGAGGAAACTGAGTTGTACTTGAAGATAATATGGGGACAAATGTGAAGTCTTTGGGATTGGATAAGAAAAAAATATTTTCTTGCAGAATTACATTCACACTATGACAGTTCTTCAGTGGTGCTCTATAACTTTCTACAATATTATGATTAAATATAATCTGGGATCTTGTTAAGATTGACAGTGAGTGCTACACATAAATTAAGAACATGAAAATAAAAATCTGATTTACAGTGTGTCTATTTTTACAACAAATATTATTGCTTTATTAATAAAATTACTGTACCTGAAAATAAAGTTTAAAATCCAAAGTTTTCTCAAACTTTCACTCAGTACTATTTAATCAGTTTTAATATGTGCATGACCATCGACACAGACACACTGCTGTGCAGACACTGATTAAGATATTGCACTATACTTATGACCCCAGCCCCATACGTGTTATTCTAAAACTCCCACTGAACAATGTAGCAGCACTTAAATGAAAGTCGTTGCAGTGTGTGCAGATTCACATTCAAAATAATAAAAAATAAAAAAAAGAATGGGATCGATAGGATTGGTACAGCTGATCAAAGTCCATCTCTTTGCTCTACGTATGGTGTGTTAAAAAGGAAGGAGGCTCCGCATCATCAGCATTGAACAAACTCGTAGAATCACGTGGAAGCCACAGCCGATATCCACGGATTTGGCTTCCAGTGTGGCAGTAACAAGTTTGGTACCTCTCTGATTATTCCCTCTTCTTTAAACTCCAATGTCTCAGTTTTCTTTGTGCCTTTATTGCCTAGTCATCATTGTGAAAAGAATCTGGACTTGAATGTCCGTCGTCACTGAGAATCTCAGTGTTGGTGAATGTCCCAGCAAGTGATGCACCCAAGGTCTGGTTGACAGGTGCCATCTCTGAAAGGATGATGTTATCATGGTTACCCACTAGAGTAGTTTTGTCCATAATCTCCTTGCTATGTTTAGATACCACAGCATCCAGGAAGTCATACTTGTGTGACAACATGCCACTTTCAAATAGATACTTTGTCAGGTAAGAAAAGGCCACATTTGCGAGGAAAGACGCCACCATGGAAACAGACTTAAAGGGGAACCTCTGCTGGACAAAGTGCTCCACATCCCCAGTGAGATGGTGGATCTTCTCCTGGGTCACCCAACCAGGGAAGTAAATGAAAGGAGGAAGCTTGAGGTAAGGCTCCCCTCCACCAATTCGCAACAACAGACCAAAGATATAGCCAGCCACAGAGCCGTAGGTGTTGGTGCCTTTGACAAATAAAACACTAAGTAGTTGGGGGAAGATGATGACGTAGACCAAGTCAGAGCTGAGGTACCAGAGGCCATACACTGATCCTGTTAACAACGCCATAGCAGTAGCAAGAGCTCCAAATATAAAGATTGTGAGGCGCATCACCCAAACAATCTCATTATCTGAGGCCTGTTGGAAAAAGAAAACAGTAAAAAGTTAGGACAGAAACACTGGATGTGTTGGACAAAAACAAAACAATAAGAGCTGGAAAAAAATTCTTAAAAACTCTGCTCTTGCTCAACAAAATGAAAATGAAAAAACAATCTGCAGATGCTGAGCTAGTGTCGTGCTCACAATGTTTTTTACAATCTTAAGCTTGATTTGAAACCACATACTGTGCTCCACCAGCACTACCTACTGATTTTGCCAAAATGTAGTATACAGTACGCAAGCATTTGTGAAGTGGTATGCAACAAGTACCTGAATGTCACACCTGGGTGTCATACTGCTTCTGGAAAATTAGCTGTATGCATCAGATCAGTCTACTTTGCACACTGTTTCCCACAATGCAAATTCCAACAGCTTAAGGTTCAAAATGACAGCGACAGTATATCCATGGCAATGGCCTTAATATTATTTGCACTAGCATTAATTCTGTTACATTTTTAGAACAGTAAGGCATATCTTACATTTTTTGAGTTGATACATGGATGTTACATATTTCATATGCAAGTCCTCGGCTGTGGAAATCATGAAAATCTGAATAAATCACTCACTAGATTTATTCAGTCCATAAATGGGTGACCAGAAACAAAAATGAGCTACAATATCGGATTGAGGTAAAGCACACAGCTTTGCACACACTGTTAAGAGGAACTGGATTTTTCTGTAGATATCCGAAGTAGTCAAGGTTTTTGTAGAAATGGTTGCTCTGGCTCACACTTTAGCACAGTAGGCCGCAGTGTTGCACTGAAATTAGATAGTTGCCACCCACAGGGAAACAAACAAACAAAAAAAGAAGCGGATACAGCCCAGCCTGGTCTGGCATACTGCAAAATAACAGCCATTTGGCAGTAACACTGCATTTAACTGCAGTAGGTACAGAGTAATAGACTTATTTCTGCGTAAGCATGTTATCTCAAGACACTTTGCAATAGGGCAGGCCGAAGCCATAGTCTTCATTTCATTGATTTACTTGTATGTGTTTATACATAAATATAAAAACATGTATGCACATATGGATACAGTTAATGTCACTAATGTTGAGACATTGAACGTATTCCCCATCAGAATGGTTCTGTCTGTATGAAGTCATTTATCCAAAGGTCACTGAAATAATATGGACTGAATAACGACCAAAGACAAAAGCAAATCCTTTTTTATTCTGGCCAACAACCAGCAACACACTGAATATCCACTTTTTAAAAAAAATCATATTCATTAATTATTTTCATTTTGAACTACTCTATTAATAAAGGTGTATTTCTGATTCTGATGTGTGACTCACTGGTTACGATAATTAAAACCAGTTTTAGATGTTGTTTTGTTACTTTTAGTTAACAATAAAATACATTGTTAACTCCTGCAATTAATCAAATATGAGAATTGAGGTTAAGGGATTATTTACGAAATGTTTTTTGCAAGTGGCAAATACTGTGCACATGCAAGTTTTTTAGATTGTTGATACTCTTACCGACTGCCGAAATGCAAGCTGATAGATGTTCCGAGCAAACATGGAGCTGGCTGAAAGAATGGATGAGTCTGCAGATGACATGACAGCAGCTGACACAGCCCCCAGACCAAAGAAGGAGATGTAGGGTGGGCAGAGGTGCTGGAGCACGATGGGTAGGATCATGTCTGACTGATCTTTATCCTTTGGAGGGAGTGAGCCGTAAGTAGTCTGGTTCCAGTCTGAAAGACAAGAAAAGAACAGAATTACCGTTGTTTTGTTGAACAAGAAGTCATGAGGCTTCAGAGCATTTAGGAAATAACAGTGACCTTTTCTGGCAATGATAAAGTTGATCCATCTTTGTACCACACATGTTCCTATTGCAAAAATAATGAAATTATGTTCCTGGGCAACTAATGGAACGTTTAGAGGACTTCATACCAGTATTTGCTCTGATCCATTAGCTTTTCAAAGGGCTCCCTGTGGCTGCACATGTTTTACTGGCTGAGACACAAAGAAGCTGAACATGTTTGTGTGCTGAATTAAAGCAGAGAATTTTGTAAAATGCTGTGCTGTATGACAAAACACAGGTAAAAAGCACCAGTAAGTACATGAAACCAAAAACAATACATGGCTTCCACATAATAATAGCCATATTTATAAAGTGTTTTGTGCAGTAAGGGCCACTGGTCCTGATTTGAAGTATGACTCAGAGGGAACATGTTATGTGGTTTAATTACATTTTAATTACATTTTTGATCGATAATAGCTTTATTAGTAATGATTTATGTTTGGAATAGGCCATTAATTCTAATGAGACACATTTTGGGCAGATTAATTACGGAAGTTTTATTATTTTTCCAAAGGGAACACTTGATACTTACAACTCTGAAAGTAGAAAGGCAGTATTACACACAGAAAAGTTCAATAACTCTATCTTTGAACTCCGAATGTTAACACTGCTGAAAAGATAATAGAGCTTGTTTTTAACCATGTTATCATGATGCCATTTTCAAATAAAAACTTAGCCAAAATGCTTTCCTGAGATTTGAAAACATCAGTTTTAACTCAGGTGATAGAATAAGTTATATTTTGTCCTAATCATGTTTTTATATGCCAAGTAAAGTTAGAAGAAAGAATCTCACATGTGGAAAAACAGGACTGGTTGCAGTAGTTCAAGAGGTGGTGAAATAGTTGCTTTTTATTTGCTTCATATTTATCCTCTTGTCATACAGGACTTGATCCATAGTGTTTTCTCTGTACTCTCTGCCCCAACCATCTCCAGCTGTACTTTGGTCTCAATCTGACCAATCAGAGGGAGAAAATTTGAGCTAACATCTCAGACAACAGTGTTTGTCAATCTTCTGTCTCTCTGCCACAATATTTATCCCTTTCTTCATCTTCCAAAGTATACATAGTCTCCCTCCCCTGGGCATTCATGAGCAGCGGTTGATTGGTGCCAGTTCAACATGAAACAGCTTCGGCACAGATTAATTAGCAGCTCTTCAGATGTAATATTCACTAAATGGGCATGGTCTGATGGCTCTCTCCCTTGCCCGTCGTGACAGGATCCTTCAGATGTTGTTTACCCTCCAGATACTGAATGCAGCTACATTTACACATCTGAAAAAAGGCTGCTGGGCTGTAAACAAGCCAGGAAGTCATTGTGTTCCTTTTGATCACACTCTCCTGTTTGAATAAAGGATCATATTCCTGGATGTTTCTGTTGGCTTAAGATGTTTAATTTATGGATTAATCAATCTGTGTCTGTGATTCTGCACATCATATATAGATAATCGCCTGACTTTAGTGTGGTTATCTATGATATATTTGATTCAGCAAGACCTAAGTACGTGTGTGAGTAGAATTCAAAGTGTGCATATTTACCAGTGGAGGCCCCAATAGCCCCTATGAGGACAGAGGGGACAGCCATTACCAAGCAGCCAAAGGCAGCAAGGAAGGAAAGGACCTGGGCATAGGTAGCTGAAGAGGCAGAAAGCACCCTTTGAAAGTAGACCTGCCAGGGAATCCCCCCCAAAATCTAGAAACAGAAACACCACAGTCAATACAGACCACAAACAAATGCTCGACAGTCCACAGACAAACACTAGCACCGCTTTGACATGTAATCTAGGCATAACAAAGTAAAGAAACCAAACATATAACTTTTCATTCAGTCCAGTGCTGGGCGAGGAATAAATTTCCAATGACTCATAACCTGTGAGAAAACGATATTATAGCTTTGCTTATTTCTCAATATCAGAAGTAGTGACAGTTTTATTTTTAAGTCAATTATTAGTGTTCCTTATTCATAACCAGCTCAATAACATGTTTAAAATTAAGTTAAGTTAACAATGTTGTTGTACCTTTTAAAAACACAAACTCCCAAAAAGAGAGGGCTTTGAGTTTTTAAAGTACAGCTTACTCCTTTCCTCTGATCCTTCATGCTGTGTTTTTGTTTTAGCTAGTTACAGCACATACATGTAAGAACAGCCACCTAAAGAGGAAAAGTCACTAAGTAAGTCAGCACTACTATTTCAGACTAATAATATTTGTCACAATGAATATGTGACAAATATTATATGTATATATGAAACTGTATGTATGAATGTATGTATGAGGCATCTCTTATTAGGTCTTTGGAAAAATTAACAGCCTACCAGCAAACAGAAGTTGTCTGCCCAGAGCCATTTGTCTTCAGGCTCAATCTTTCCCAGCCAGGGTGACTGGTAGACCACCTCCTTGGCTGTAAAACCGATGTCTGACACAGCAGGATTTGAAAGGGCAAAAGGCACGCTGATCCACTGTATGGGAGGATACCAAAATGCAATAGTATTTATGATGCATAGGTTCCCTATGGCATGATAAGATGTTTGGACCCACAGCATTTTCAGATATCCCCCATTAAACATGTCTTAACCTTTTGGGAAAAAACTGTAAAACTTTTTTTTAACAGTTGAAACTTTTTGAAATCAGTCTGCAAGCTTTCCAATGCAGGAATACAATGTTCCATCCATGTTTGCTGCTTTGGTAAATGTTGGCAATAAAACTTACCAAACCCAGAAAGATACAAAAGAGCTGGACCACATCTGTGTATGCAACAGAGTAAAGTCCTCCAACAAGTGTGTAGAATATAGCTATCAGGGCTGAGATCACCACAGACATGTTGATGTCTATGTCCACAATCACACTTAGAGTGGCACCTGTGGAACAATACATAACAAGCCAACCAACAGAGTTATCATTTAGAGAACGGAAACATGGCTGCAGCATTTTTTTTAAGGAATGCAGATACTAAATGTTGTCTGCATAATAACCACCTACCGAGGGCTGATAAAATGGCTGCAGACCAGAAGATCTCCCCCATGAGTGCAGGAATAAAGAGCAGTCCCCCCATTCTCTCTCCATACAGCTGCTGGAAGGGATCCAGCATGGTGACGTATCCACGGGAACGCATGGGTTTGGCAAAGAAAAGTCCTCCTGAATGATAACCAGTCATAAAGTAGGATCATTTTTTTAAACTTAAGGAAGCAATGTCTCAATCAGTAAAGTAAATGAAGTTACTTGAATGTATGAATCAACAGCAAAGAGCTACTTTGTTTTTTTTTAAATCTCTGATTCAAGCACTTTAGCATTGGAATACATAAGATGACACAGCAGACTTTTGCACAAATATGCTTATATTCAACTATGCCATTTTTAAAGGAATAATCACCCATTATACACACAAAATTGACCAAAGGGTGCTAACTGATTGGAGAAGTATAAAGAACAACTGGCCAAATACTTCCAATTTCAAAGTGCCGATAACGCATGCAAGCTACTTCATTTTAACTGTAAACTCTACTTAAAACACAACTCCTGTCAGGAAAAAGATCATTTGTTATAATTCTTACCTACAACTAGGCTGAGGGCATAACCAAAGGGAGCCTGTGCCCAAGCCAGACCATAATCTGGAAGGTAGACATATTCGGCTGTCCCATTGATGTACCCCCCACCAACCCATGTGGCTGGAAGCAGAAAAAAACAATTAAAAAACAACAACAAATAAATTAATGAATTAGTAAATATCTACATGAACTATGTTTAGAGCTTGTAATGTTACATAAATCAAGCGAAAAATAAAAACACATAATTTATTTTGTTTTGAAGTAATGTAGAGGCACTCATGTAACATCAGCCTGCACTTAAGAAAATATCAAACTAAGTTCTTGTGGGGAAACAAGAATTTTGATATACATCAAAAGAGCACTGGACCTCTATCAAGGGATACGTTTTGTCAAGATGGCCTTTAAAACCATAATTTATTTTTTCTAAATCCTCAGAAATGCGTTTTGTATAATCTTAAAATACATTGTCTGCTTATGTGGGCGCAGCTGTTGGTGCGTAAAAGACCGAATTGGGCAAATGTGTTGACTCCCACTGACCTTTCATCGTAAACGATTGTTACTAGTTATACACAAATGCCTCAAAGTCGATCACGAACGAACAACCAAACTTTGGAGAGCCCATAGTGAACTCACCGGTCATTGTAAATCCACCGACAAACAATCCGATGTCCCTTCCACCGACCATGATGCTTTCGCTTCGGTCTCCACCATCGCCAACTCCGGAGTCTTTGTTTTTCCAAGCTGCCCAAATCCCCACAAACAGAATCAGTAAATAGAAAACCACGATAGCCACGAGACCTTCGGCGTGGATGGCCATCTTCTCTTCTGCTACCTCCCGCCGAGATCAAGTGCTATTGCGCGCAAAGTAGATTCTCATGAAGGGACTAGAAAGAGAGGAGATGATAAAAAAAAATAAATTATATTTCATTTAGGTTTTAGTTTCATGTTTTACAAAAAGTCCCATTGTGATGCAGAATGAAAAAAGTATTCTGGCCATTGTTTCCATGCGCATTACGCACTAAAACAGGATTGCGTTAACTTGAAAACCATCATCACCAACATGGCTATCCAAACATCTCTCGGCAGGCCAAAAGAACATTTTGAAGCTTAACACTATTTTTTTCCTTTTGTGGATGGTTCATTATACCCACAATGCACCAGTTGACATATTTAAATTAGACATAGAAAAGTGTTTCTAAATTCTTCTTCGCATTGATAAGCGCCGATCATGTTCCACTTTGGTTTATTTAGCCATGACAGCCAAATTACCGAGGTAAAATGAATCCACTTTCTCCCAAATTCTGACTAAATACATTCATAGTGTTCTTATTATGCAGCAGTCTGCAAATAGACTAACAGAGTCATTAAGATCTGTCGACTGTTGGAGTATAATTGATGTTTGAAGTATGCGCCTTATTCTAGTCTGTATTTCTTAAATTAGATTAAGTCCGTGCATTCAACACATGCAACCAAGAAATGTCTGGATGTATGAAAATAAATTAAACACAATAGTCCCATTTAATCCGTTGCTAATCACATTTGAGCTGGCAGGTTAAAGATGCAAAGTGTATCCATCCATACCTTACTTTTTCCAACACACGCTCATGGTACATAAAGTGAGACAAACGGTGCCCCATCTTTGCCATGAATGAGCAACTTTCGCAGCTGAAAAATAATACGAATCAGATATCTGTCCAAGTAAAACTGATATTTTTTGACTCGGGAAAAAAATCCAAACATTTGGTGATGTTTTACGCACGCGATGCTCTCCCGCATTGATATATCGATTTGCATAATTTTGTGCGTGGGCACTCCTGCAGTTTTCTTTCACTTCATGGGAAAAATCCAAGTTTCTCTGTTGTCCAATATGATATACATATTGACCGACTTGTTTATTCACGTTGGGCTGTCCTGCATAAAAGTTAATTGATGCATCCCAAACGTGACGCAGTGTCGAAGACTGCTTCCCCGAGTTAAACAGAATTCTTAAACTGATGCGTAAATGTCCTGGGTCCGATGTGCTGCATCACTGAAAACAAACCTGTTTGTTTCAGCTCTCCTTCGCGCTGACAACATGGTTCCAGGCGGCCAGTACTGCATTATTGATCCCTCTTTAAATCAACATCTGTCAATGTGGTCAAAAGCTGTCACAGTCAACCAGCACTAATGAAAAAGGTTTTCTTTTAAATCTTACCTTTTATGGAAACCAAAACCCAAACCAGACTACAGGAGAAGGGCCTCCAAAGAAGCCCAAAATGTGTAAAACTGCTGTATGTGTGGAAAATGATAAGAAAAAAGCAATCCACTTGGACGTCCAAACACAAATCTCCTATGTTATTTTAAGTCTCCACAGCTTGTCTGTAAGAGAGGAGAGCTGGAAAGAGGAAACAGCGAGGGAGGGTGGAGGCGGGTGGAAGGGTGGAGATGAATGGGAGTGGTGGGTTTATTGGGTGCTGTCAGGGTGTGTAGACGGTGAATGAATGTCTTCCAGAGCAGGACGAAAATAGCGTCTAATAGAGAGTGGCATGACGCACAACCTCTCCGGAAAGGCTTTCCAATATCATAATATCATATTGGCAATGAATGAAACCTTTACTCTGCCAGGTTACATTTCAGGCCTGATTTATGGTCTTGCGAGGCTCCCGCGAGTCCCCCGATGAAACCCTTGCGGTTATTTAGCAAACGTCGGCTGTATGGTGGTACTGTGGTGTATGGAAGCCCTGACAGGAATGTTTTTTTTAATTTTATAAGCCACCATAGGTAGCCCATTTTGACATATCTCCCCTTCCAATTCTCATAAGTTTTTGCAATTTATACACAAAATCGTATGTTGCATTTCTACCAACAGTTTGTATACTTTTATTTACACCTTCAAACAAAGAACTGGACACTTTGTTTCCTGCTGTTGTGGTGGCTCGTCACAGTAAGTCGCTGTCCTTGGTGCTGAAACATAAAACTCATTGTAGACGAAGAAGCAATGCCTTGAACCACTGAACCCTTCGAACCTGCAGCCTCATTTAATGTGTAGATCGTTTATGGACCCTATCTAAATTTATGAGTGTATGACAGTCAGACTATCTTTTTGTACAGTTATAGTTAATGATGTCCTTAATGTCAAGTTTCTGTTGCATTTCTGTCACTTTTCAACAAGCTTCCTCCTATTTTCATACACACAGGCTTCATATGCATATCGTATGAGCTCTTTGATGTTAAGAGAAGCTAAAAATAAGATGGAACTAGTTGACTGCATGGATGGTGTCAAGTTCCCTAATTATATGTATGTGTTTGTGTGTGTAGCTGAAAGACTGCCAGAAAAAAGAGCAGCTATAATTGGACAGGCTTCTTACAAATACGCCTGTAATGTTTTGGTCACCCTAAGTCATAAAGCCTCATAGAAACAATATCATAAATATACTAAATTTTTTAGCCTGCATTTATTGAGAAATGAATATGAGGTGTGATATGCAACCTTAGTCTATATGAGAGGTGGGCAACTGGTGGCTCGGGGTCCACATGTGGCTCTTCCACTCCCTCAATGTGTCCTGTCAGTAGATTTAAAATGTGAAAAAAATTAACATGAGGGAAATATGGCAAAATATGCCAGAGTAACATTAAAAATGGCAATATTTCCAAGACAATACAGCTACAAATGGCTTTAATTGTTGCTGTTGAAGGCCTTTTTCGGATTGCTGAATGCATTGTATAGATAAAGATACAAATGCAAGAAAAATATTCTTCAATTGCTAAATGCTCTGTGATTTACTTTGAACATGTGGTTGAAACTGGCTTAAATTCTATTATTAAATGCTTGTTTCATTTGCATTTAAAATGTATACATTTTCATAAAACTACTTCTTATGGCAGAGCTATATTTGTTCCTTTTATGAAATTATAAATCTAAATGTTGGATTTATAATACATTTAACTATTAAGCCCCCTGGAAATGAGAACAAAATTTATGTGGCCCACTTGGTAACCAAAGTTACCCTTCCCTGGTCTATACCATGCCTGAAGTATGCTTTGACAGAAGGTCTGGGAGTTTTTTTGTGGAAGGACATGTTGCCCTCCAGTGGCTTAATCCAACGCAGCATAATATGTCATTGTTTAACCATGACAATCAAATCTAAAAAAGCTGCAATGGCAAGTATTGTGCAGAGAAGTAGTATCATTTTTTCTACTTTTAAAAACTGTTTAGTCAACTTTGCTCCCTCCATGTTAATGCTTTCTTTGTTTCAGTTTGTTTTTGTCAAGCTCTAGCTCTGCCACTGAGGGACTAATCAAAGTTTTTTGACTTTGACAATATTTAACTGTAATTTATGAGCAACAGATTTTAGCAGAAATTATGTTTCCAACCGTTCCAAAGTCTGACTTGTTGTACTGGAAATTACACTAATTCAATTTGATTTGTTGAATTTTACTCTCGTACCCTGGCCAGTGAGTGAGCATGAAATCTGACTGCAGCCTTGGATGCCTGATATAATAAGAGCTGTGTCTTTATCGCACCATGCAACAGGCACAATAACAAGAAATATGCATGTTTAAAGTAAGTCTGGGCAAATCCTTGAATCATATATCGAAAGTTGAGACAGAATTCACTTATTGTCCTGAAAATTATTGAATAAAAACTGGCTCTCACAATGATTTACACCCAATACCGAAGTTGGTAGCAGCAAAGACATGACAGAACATTGTTTTTATCCAGTAACACATACAGTATGTCAACAGCACAGAGCATATATTTAGAAGTAGTCTCTTCTGTGGCTATTTGTTGTTCAGTGTTGCCCCCTTGTGGTTTGTCAGATGCACAGCAGCAGGTCAACAGGTCCCACTTCTTTTTCACACAATCACAGTGTGGTAGAGTTTATTTTAAAGGCTTTCAGGTGCAAATCATTTTAGAAGGAAAGCTTTTAAATGTTTTTTTTTTAATTGGGATTTTGTTTTCCAAGCTGGCATCAGGTTTTTAAGAAATATAGATTCCTCCATGGAAGGAAAGTAGACTATAAAAATGAAAGTAAAAAAAAAAAAAAATCTGTGGCAGTGTTTCTTTGGCAGTATTATTTCCCCCCCAGCCTTTGCTGATTAGAAATTGCTTGTTAAAGTTTTCTCAGGTCTTACACATAGTTATTGAGCCGATAGCCACTGCTGGAAGTGGAGCAAAGTGAAGGGGCATGGTTGTCCCTCAGGGCTTCAGGGGGCTTGTAGGCTGGGGCAGGTGGATAAATGTTGTTGAACGCAGGGGGACGTGATGGTAGTCTATGCCTCTGCAAATGAGGAAGGGGCTGTGATCTGTGACCACAACTGCTCCAGCACAGCACGAGTCCTCCAGCCAGACTGAGGCAGGAAGAGGCATATCCGAGATACACAGCCAAGCCGATCTCATACTTCATCCCATTGGAAAGAAAAGGGTTGTAGAATTCCATGATGACGTCGTTGGTGGTCCAGGACACAGTGATCAGGCAGAGGAGGCCAGCACAGAGAAAACAAACCCCACCGCTTAGCACCAGTGGAGACTTGATTAATGATCCATGGGCAAAGCGGGTGCACTTCATCCCCAGTACAGAAACCAGGGAAGCCAGGACTGAGGTGGCACAGGAGAGTACCATGAGTGCTCGAGCTGCCTAATGTGGGAGGAGAGTGAACAAAAATGTTGTCTCTGTGATTTTTACTCTTTTCTGATTCTGGTCTATATGGTTAAAACACATTATTTCACAAAGCTGTCACTTCTCAAGCAGTGAGTCAGTGGGTTATCTAAATGCCTCAGTATTCTCAAAGTAAGTATGACTATATTTGATATTATTATTATTTGTTATTCAGTAGCATAGACTCATTCTGTTGACAAAATCTTCACCTTTAAGAGCCCATATTATTCTTTTTCAAGTTTTACATGCCCCTTAGTATGTTCCACATGCCTTCTCCACTTGATAGAGTATTGCTATGCACAAGACAAAAATCTGGATCTACCTCTCCCCTTTTTACGGTGCCAGTACCTGCCTTAAATGTCTTGCTCCCCTGCCCCCTCTGAAAAGACTTACCTGTATGGTGTCCTACCAATGTTTCATCTGCAGTTTAAGCCCATTGGCTCAGAATAGTAAGCCAAGAACACTGCCCAATTACTAGAAAGTGGATCAGTCGACCAATCAGAGCAGACATAGCCAACATGGGGAAGGAAGCTCTAAAGTGGCAGGGGCTCTGACAGTGTCTCAGATAGATTGAGACTACAGGTGGATCTGGGGTACTCAAAATATAGAGATGATATACAGAGATCATGATCAATGCATAAATCAGGTTTACAGCAGCATCAGGGGACAAGAAGCAATGTTAGCAAATGACTGGACATGTTCCTTTAGCTAGGTTTAACAAACCGTAGATTCTAAATCTTTTTTGACCCTTGGTCATTACAGAGGAAATCCCTGTGTGCATTGCACTATACTGAGGAACACGCCTCTCACTGTTTAAGATTGTAATATTTTGTTTAAAGGTCCCATGTCCTGGTGTAGTTCACCATTGACATCATGTCTTGTTTGTCTTTTAAGCAAGTATTCAATTAAAGTTGAATAAAAATTTAATCTCTGTAGAGGTCCTGAAGATTCAAAAACAAGGCAACTGGACTGTGTAGAGTTTGTTGGGAAGACGGTTCACTTCTCATCCAAGAAGCTTCTTCAGTTCCAAATGGCTGGTGCTGGAAGCAGATATTTATCTTGTTTTCTCCTCTAGCAAGATAAATATCTGCTTCCATCACCAGCCATTTGGAACTGAAGAAGCTTCTTGGATGAGAAGTGAAACGTCTTCCCAACAAACTCTACACAGTCCAGTTGACTTGTTTTTGAATCTTCAGGATGACCATGACCTGGATGAATGAAAATCTACACAGACGTATCTCTGTAGAGGATTATATGTAGCTCTTTTTCCCTCTCCTTAGGAAACGCTCAGATCTGAGGGGGCAGAGAGGCTATGGCAGGCTATGATAATGAGCTCTGCCTTTACTGCCTGTCCAGTAATGGTTGGTGAGGGGGTGGAGCAGGGTTACAGGCCACAAGCAGACTTTCAGGTGTCATGCTGTTCTGCTTCCCAAACCCATTTTAAAAACATAAAGAGCAAAGAAATAGATTTTGGAAAAAATGGAGTTACAGGTATTCTCTTTAAAAGATACTCTTGTTTCCAAAGACCCTTGGCCAATCAGTCTACTTGAATCAAGCACTGATTTTTCTTTGTCATTATTATGCGAGCTGTAAACGACTGTTAAAGTATGGAGGTGTTAATTCATATTATTCATATATCTTGTAAATGTGATCTTTATAAATGAAGTAACAGTAAAATCTCCATGCAGTCCTCTCAGATTTCGACTAGACTTTACCAAAGAAGCATTATTTTCACAATGGTACGAGGTTATGGTGCTTTTCTATATATATATATATATATATATATATATATATATATATATATATATATATATATATATATATATATATATATATATAAATATATATATATATAAACATTGTAGTTTAGGCAAGGCTGGCTGACACTACAAAGTATTAAAGCACCGTAAAAGCACAAAAGAACATTAAGTCTTACCTGCAAGTCTTGTGGCAGTGACAGCAGAGATCTGTATACCTCACACTGATAAATGCCAGTGCTGTGCCATACACACTCCATCCACAGGCCCTTTATGAAGGCAGTAGCTGTGATGATGTTGGAGCCCACATAGGCTGTGCTGCGCCACTGGGGGAGCACAGTTGCAACTACTGTTCCTCCAAATCCCAGCAGGCCCAAGAAGAAGCCCAGGAGTTGAACTGCCATACTGGCCATGCTTCCTTACCTGGACAGATAGCAAATCTATGGAGTTCAAATGAAAGGTTAACATCATTGTTGAAAGGCAAGAGCATGCTTAAAGACAAATTACAGCATTTAAATTTGTCAACAAAAGCTCAAGGTGTTGAGCAGATTTACACGTATGTCACCAGATTCTGTAAGGGAAAAGGCAAATCAACACACAGAGTTAGGCTGCTGCCACATACAAGAGAAACCCTTTGACATCAAGCTACAGTCCCTCGGGCTGACTGTGTGGTTGGATTCCTTGTGTTGTCTGCATGGTCCCCTGCAGAGCGATAAATTCCACCGAGTATACATCCAAGTCACAGTTTCTGAGCCATTCCTAAAGTGTCTCAAAAGTGCAAGCAGAAATAGCTGTAGAAACTTTCAGTTTTCTGGCATCAGTCTCTTGTGAGTGGCAGGTGACTGCATCTGTAACTAATGAGAGCAGTGTTCAGCTTCACCTGTTTAACGTTCTCCTCTGGAGGGCAAAGCACAGCAGTCTATTTGTTAAGCTCCCCAGCAACCCTGCGGAAAAGAGAGGGAGGAAATTAAACATTTACAGAAACCATCCAAGCTGAGAGGACTGTTATAAACCACTAACTCTGAACATTTTTCACAGCTCCACAGGGTATTTGAGAGGGAGGAACAAGATGCCCGATGACACAGCATTTCTATCTGATAGGCCCTAATCTAGAACAATGTGTTTAAGTCATTTATGTTGAATCAGCTAGCCAAATTGTATTGTTTCCAATGTAATCCCTGAGCTTAGATCACGTGGCACTTAGCTCTACATTTATAAATTAACAGATTGGTGGAAGAAAACTCCATTACTGCCTGGGAAGCTCCAGGCCAAACCACAGTTAAGCATTTACTTTTGTTCCCTCTCAAACTGTTCTCTGGGAGCAAAAATCCTGAATAATAAGCAAACTCCTCCAACAATGACAGATCAGGTAAATGCCAGTAATGAAATATCTCTTTATTTTCCACACTACATAGTTTTTAACATCAAAGTTTTCTATATTAATCTTCAAAATTACAAATCAAAGCCAAATAGTTGTCATGCAGATTAATTGTTTCGACAGCCATGGAGAACAGAGGCTTTATAGAGCCTCACTATTGTTTAGTGTTAGATCTGGCACT
The DNA here is from genome assembly GCA_037902135.1 of Cetoscarus ocellatus. Lineage (NCBI taxonomy): Eukaryota > Metazoa > Chordata > Actinopteri > Labriformes > Labridae > Cetoscarus > Cetoscarus ocellatus. The sequence continues at coordinate 799,870 of JBAMNC010000671.1, forward strand.
GTCAGAGCCCTTTAAAATAGCAGAATAAAACAAGCCTCATTGTGTTTACTAAATCACTGACTATAGTAAAAGAATAACATGTAAGCCATGGGAACAAGATGACGTTTTTAGACTTTGTTAAACAACAAATCTGACCACAAGACAGCAAAATCAAATTAAAAAATTAAAATCTTGGTTACTTTGGAATTGTCCTATTTCTGAAAATTTGTTTCTACAACATAACTCTATAAGCTTTAAATCAACATACTCAACAAAAGGTTACAGATGGGACTACTTTGCCTTGGTCATAAACTTGGCCTTAGATGCATTTAAAGAAAAAAAAAAGGTCTCTTACATTGTTCCAACAGAGCAGTCCTCTTCTGTTAGCACTGCTTTAGCAACCAAGATTTATATAGTGAAAACGCCAAACTTGTGTCTGGCCAGTTTAAAAAGATAACATCATCAGCAGCATCATTGCTATCCTGTCATCATGTCAAGGTTGACATGAGAGACACTTCTGGTTCTGGCTTCTTGTTGTAGACAGATAAACAGGACCGGTGCCAATATGGACCCAGAGGCAGAGAGCTGCTGGCATGAGCTGAGACAAAGAGATAAGATATTGTTCTCACTGGCTCTGCTGTATGCCTCAGTGATTCGGGTCTTTTCGTTTCGACATCTGTTGATTAATAATAGACAAAATGGTTTCAGAATAAAACAAAATAAAAAAACAAATAATGTATCTGAATGAAGTCAGTATGTGGGAGAAAATAAATGTTGACAGCAGAAAGAGTCCAATTAACAAAATTTGAACAGAACATTGCAAAGTGCCAAACTATTCATGATATTAATGTGGTGCTTTAAGTGTTGATGATGCTGAGGTTGGGTACATACTGTGCTGTGTGGTCTATTTGTTCCTTAGGTAATTCTTCCTTCTCTGCAGATTCCCTTTTCCTCTTTATCTGAATCTTGAGTATGACCAGCCATCACACTGCTGGTGGACAAAAGGGTTTCTCCCCTCTGTCCTTCAGGCTTTAAGTGGTTGTGTATTCATTCTTTGTATTAACTCCATAGTGCAGAGATGAACGTCTTCTTCTACTGTAGGTCTGCCTGTGGGAGACGCCACTTGAATGTGTTACCCTTAATAGTCTTAGTTAAGCAGAATAATCCTGTGATTAGCAGCTGAGCACACTCGGTTTGTTGAGCACTGTGCTGTAGGGTGACATAACTATGATAAAGAGGTGCACGCAGGCTTTTGTTTCATGATGTAACATTGTGAAAGGCTGCACTTCACACCATACATTTCACCCACACATATGTGGAAATATTATGTTTTATGTACAAAAACAACATATCTTCACGTACCCCGGTGTTGTCGTACTTAAGGTTGGCATGATTCAGCTATACAAGTTGAGCAAAAAAATGTAACTAAATAAACTATTTATTATTTTATTTATTTATCTCCAACTTAAAAACAACAACAAACAAACAAACAACAACAACCAAATCAATGCAAAGTAATATGTACACCAAACTGTACATGTCCATCAAACAAATGAAGTATGTGAGTACATACACATGCACAGCAACCAGCTTGAGAAGGAACAGAAAGAAGCAAAGAGTCCTGGCCCTTCCTTACAAATCAGATACAACACAAATAGTAACCCCATTCTTCATATGAATCACCAAGAGAACAAACAAAAACGTCCAATAATAAGTAAGCACTTCAGAAAAAAAACAATATATACATTGTTTATCCATATCATATATATCTACATATTACAAATACAGTATACATAATCAGACTATTTCAATGTCCACAGTAAACTAAGATTAACTTCCTTATTATGTGCATTAAGTGGATATGTTACTCCAAAATAGTCAGCTCATAAAGAATATAAAATGTGTCCTTAATCTAAGGATAATTCTAGAGTAACTTCTGTGTATTCTGCAGAAATGGGAGAAAAATATTCTTTATTGATTGGATGTGCTTACTCTGTAGGAAAACTTTTTTTAACAAATAAAATGCATCAAATAATCATGGATTAAATTATATACCCTTTCTTTCGGGGTAAAGTTTTCAAAGTACTCTCCTCTTGTTCACCTCAGGGTGCTGGAGCACCAGGGGCCAAGGGCATGAAACAAAGTACTCTGGGCACTGAGCATTAAAGCCTTGGACTGGGGTGCTGAAAGAGGAGGACCATGTTAGAAGGAGAGCTGTATTCAAAATATAATGTAACAGGAAGGACAATAACAAGTTAGATAAGGTTGGACATAGGCATAAATCAGTCCATTTATTGAAAGAAATCAGATCACAAATAGTTACTCAGCTGAGGTCTCTCCCTGGGCCATCCACCTCACGCAGGAAGTGTAGCATCAGGAAGAGCCCCAGATTACAGTTGCAGAGTTCTTTTATTGAACCTGGGAGGAGACATCAAGCTATATAATAACTAATATCACAAGCTGGTCTTCTGATTCCTGAACTCATCTAGTTCTGACTCCCTGGAGACTGTGTAATCATATCAGCAGTGAACATTGAAGGCAGACATTCAGCTCAGATCAAACTGACCTAGACAAAAGCCAACACATCTCTAAATATGTATTAGTCTATCACTTGTGAATGTAAGCTTGTTTTAATCAGCCAGAGCATGTGTGTGTCTCACCCACCCTGACTCCCTCGAAACCACTAATAACACACACGACCTCGCCTTCATGCAGATGTTTTTAACCTTAGCTTTTGAAATATTTACACATATCTATCATTTTTGCCACATCATGTCATTTCCGTTAAAATACATAATTTTTAGTAAAAACAAAAATCTTAGGGTAACTGAAAATATTTTTTTATGAAATACATTTATAGGAGTTAAAAGTATTTGAATTATATTTTTCATCCAGACTATGGAACAATGTAATTATTCACAGTACAGTGGCACATAATAAAAAATCAGCAAATTTCCAAAATATATTGAAAACACAGAATATGGCGGTAATTTAATAAATGAACTAACTTTTTGTGTTGTGGGAATGACAATCCTTTCTTTTAGTAAAAAAAATGTAAATCGTGTTAAAAACAAAAACAAAAACAAACAGTAATAAAAAAAAGAATGAATGTTTCACTGCATTATTCGTTTTATTTTTAACAATGGGAGACTTTCCTGTCTTATTTTTTCTCTCTTCAGCACTTTAAACACAGAAGCTTGAGCAGACTTCTTTACTTTCTGACCTGAGACTACGCAGGTCTGATCTTACTGTAGAGATAAACGAAGCAGAGAAACAGCACCTGTGGGGCCGTCATTGTTGAAGGTATTTGGCGCCGTTGTGACTTTAACAGCTAGCTAACTGTTGACCTAACCTGCTGCACTTCTACATGACCCAGTAAAAAGTTTGGGACAGGTAAGCTGTGGGTCTAAAATTAGCTTTAATGTACAGAATATTCTCTATCACTCAAACAACGACCGTGGCCTGTCTTATATAGACAGAGAGTTTTACTTGATACTCATTGAGGCCTGTGGGGTTTAGCTAAATGGGCGCACAGAGCTTCTTAAATGTCGATAAAGGACATTAATTGTTTAACCAAGGTTTTGTTCTTCTCTTTGGCGTTCATGACAATGGCAAGGAGAACATTAAGAAATGTGGCAAAGACCATGTCTACAGTGAAGTCCCAGCAGTACAAGAAGGCCCATCTTCGGCCCCGTCCTCAGAGACCCGTCCTGACCCGTCGTCAGTGTGACGCCGGCGGCTGCTTCTTCCACAGGCTCCCCTCCGTGGTGTTTGACATGATCCTCGACAAACTGTCCGGTAGGTTACAGGCAAAGGCCATCAGGGTGTTAGTGGGCGAAGGAAAACTCTAAAGCCTGGATGTGCTGTGAATATCTTAAATGTAGTCACATACCACAGTTATCTTTGGTATTATTCAAGTGTCATCTGCGTTTGAGACGTTTTATTATTATTTTACTATTACACACACACACGAAAGTATAACAAAATCTAAAAGTTTGTGTATTAATGATTACATTATACAGCACTTAACAGGTTTATTAGACCTCTTTTCAACCCTTAGTTTATGCCACAGTTGCCTTAAATTAACAGCACTGATAATGTTGTGTTTTTCCTCTGCCAAGGAGGTTATGTTTTCACCAGGGTCTGTTTGTTGTTTGTTGTTTGTTAGTGTGTTTGTTTGTTTGTTTGTTTGTCTGTTAGCAAGATAAGATTTACCAGAGGTGCGGTTTGGTCCAAGGAAGAAGCCGTTACATTTTGGTGGTGATCCGCATACTGTATTTGTCTGGATGCAAAAAATGCGCAAAATATGCGAAAAATGCCATAACTTAACATTGGGCTGTATTTTAAAAAAATCACATCTCTGACATCACTTGACGAATTTGCTTCAAAATTTACATGATAATATATATAATATAACTCTATGATCATGATCAATTTCATCTGGATCCGATCCAGATAGACGTCTCAAAAAAACATTGAAGTTTATAATGGCAAATCCCATTCACTTCTCCTCGGCTGCTGTGAGGGTTCTGCCCCCTTTACGTCATCATGGGAGTTGTAGTTTATTTGTAAACTCAGGTCAAAAATTATATTTTTTAGCTTAAAAAATCTTATTATAATTATTATTATTGTTATTATTATTATTATCTTCCTAAAAATACTATTCTAGAAGAAAAAACAGGGAATAAAGTAAAGCAAATCATTTCAAATTAAGATTAATTATACTTATGTGCTTGCATTCCTGAACAGAAAAAAGTAGTTTAAGTGGTTGAATGTCATGCTTGATAAATTTCTGACTGCTCTGGGAAGCCCAGTGAGCCAGCTCAAAGTTGGGTATAAAAAGATGATTTCAGTTAAAATGCTCATTCCAGCTCAAAGTGAATGTCCAATAACGCTTACATTTGTAGTTTTAAACCAGTTTTCAATCAGTTTTGGAAAGATTGCTTAAATCTTAAGTTTTGTTGTTTTTTTATGATGGGGTCTTAAACATTTGTTAAATACTGTTTAGATATCTATATCTATATCTATATATCTGTATCTATACATATATGTATCTATATATATTCAGTGTAAGTAAGAATTGTAAAAAAATCTACAGTGTGCCCGTTGTTTACTTTCTCAGCACACATTCTTTAAAACCTGGAGTTTATTCTAGAATTATTTTAGTATTAATTTATTGGAAAACAAGAAGCAGTGTTTATGGTGTACTTTGAAATGTACCCAAGGGAATTTTTCTCATGAATTCCAGAAAATGTTATTCCTGTCATTAATTCAATAAAAATGTGTTTCACAGTGCTGGATATCAGCGTTTTCACCATGGTTTCCAAGGATATTACGTGTTATATTGTTGACTATGTCTCAACCATGGCCTGGAAGAACAAAATGATCACTCAAAACTTTCATCTCTCCACCCACCTTGAGCAGAGATCCTCTATTGGACATTACAGAGACCTGGGTGATTTTTTTATTTTGTTTGTTTTTATTGGATTAACTCACATGATATACAGTCATTATTAACAATCTGTTGTTGTAGACCAGTGATGTTAGTAAAAGAGGAGATGGTCTATAATTGATTATTTTTGTTATGATAATGTGCTTTTTCTAATTCTTTGCCTCAGGTTTGTTGTTTAAGAGATGTACTCTGCTGCTGCCCACAAAGGAAAGGCTGAAGTTGATCTCTGTCAGTTTTTTACAGGTAAGAAGAAGATAAATAGAGAGCCATAAGTACAAGTATTAAATGTCAAAGTTCCTTTTTGCATAAAAACGGCAGTAATGTTCCAAGCATGAAATTTTACCACCCTAAAATCTCAAGTATGAACATGTCCTCTTTTATTAAGTTACTTTCAATTTAAGATGCCACAAGCTATTAAAGGGCCAAACCCACAAAAAATGAACTGTGCCAGCTAATAGTACCCATACTAGTCTTTGAATTTCCCTGTTTCAGCACTGTAAACCCCAAACTATTTGCTCTATATGCCATCATCACAAGCATACCCACAAAGATCGGCAGCTCAATGCTATTTGCTCTAGTATTGCAACTATAACTGTGAAAACAAGTAACTTTGCTTACTCAGTGGACCAAATTACAGATTTTGACTGTCAAAAATATTGAACTAAGTCTTTTCAGAGACATACGTCCATATTCCAAAATGAATATCTCATCCCTACAGAGAGCATCCATACGTGGTAACAAAGAAGTTGATCTGTTTTGGTCTGCGCTCAAACTATACAGTGACTTGACTTTTTTGTTATTTTGTTCAGGCAGTAAATCATGTTTCAGCTCCTAAAGCCAAAACAGCAAAGGCTGCCATGAATGCACACACACAAAAGTAGTAATATCTGCCAATTATCATGTCAAAGACACAAACAGAAAAACAACATCCACAATCCCCCCCCACAGAGATTGAATAAAGTCTGAGCTTGAAATAAATGGGAATGATACAGGCTACTATAAATGTTCAGCTGTCTGTGTTCTAAAGCCAGTGGACATTAATGCGTGCTCCACATGCTCACTATTTGTTTGATATTAAAATGTCGCAGAAATACAACAATAGTTGCAGAGAGGCTTTTAAGGAGACAGATGTGGCTTTTAACAGACTGCCCTACAATCTCCCACCATGAAAAAGCAGGCTCCACTCTCTCTTGTTGCAGTCTTATGGATAGCACATCAATATTGGACAAATAAATATCTTTGGAAGTCAGTGAGAAGTCATTTGAAGTTAAGAAACGTCATTCTTTTACATCGGGGATTGTCATATAATTTGTAACTGGGCCATTTTTTTCCTTGACAAATGACCAGGACAGACTTTTATGTAGAGTGAAATAGTAATACTTTGGTTTACTTAAGAGGGGATTAGTGTAATATTTTTTCTTGTTTTTGGGTTTAATGTATCTTAGCCTTTACAAATGTGTTAATTTCCAACTTCCAAACACCTTTCAGCCACATGAGGTCAGTTTAGATGTACTGGCTACTTTACTCTGGAGCTGTCCTGTTTTCCATTACTGGGTTTGACTCTACAGCACTCATAACTGTTGTTGGATATTGGCTGATATTTGGTGACAGAGAACAAACAAAGTCATTCCTCATAAACCTGTTTCAATTGCAGTTGTTTTGGGGGTTGTTAAAATACGTGTAGGGACAGGATGGCAAAAAGAAAAAACATAAAACTGCAACAAAATGTTCCTCTTCACATTTTGAGAATTTAATAATACTCTGAGCCTTGATGGAAAACTGTGAGGGGACTTATGTTGCCCCTACACCACCAGTTGATCATTACTGTTATAGACAATAGACTAGCTGCTGTAGTTAGACTTTTTTGATGGCCTGATATATCACCTGGTAATTTGAACACACAGGATATTCTATGAAAACTAATCATTTGCTCCATCAGACTGCAAACTTCCAACTAGGGATGGGAATCCTAAACCAATCCCAGTTGAGAATCAACAAACAGCTAAAATTATTATTTATCTTTTTGGTTATTGATTCCTGTATCAATGGCTTCTGCTAAGTTTGTTACGGCTTACAAATGAAAGAGGTTGTGCTCTTATCAGAGAACATGACAGAAAATTGAAGAGGTAATAATGGCAGACAGGAGATAGTAGTGGTCTTAAGTGTGGCTTATTGCTACACAGTCTGATACTAACTTCACAATGTTCAGTGTGTCAAGGAATAAACCCAAAGGAAACTAACAAAAAAACAAAGTGCTGGACCCAGTTGCAGATTGAACAGAAAAACGGCTTTATTTGAAACCAAAAAGGGATCTCAGTCCAAAAAAGTCAGAACCCAGTCCATAATTGAAGCTCCAAAAATACAAAACAAAGTTACAACAAAAAAAACACACAAAAACAGAAACTACCTTAAACTCTGGAGATAACACGATGAAGCACAGGAGACATGGTGAGGAGTAAGTCGAATGACCCAACAAAGAGAACAAAGAAAGCAGAGACAGACAGATCAGGGGAACACCAAACACAGGTGAAACAATCACACAGGTGGAGGGAATCATCATCAGAGAGACACAGAGGGGAGGGCAGGAAAACACCACGAGGAACAAAGGGATTTCAAAATAAAACAGGAAACAAGAGAGACCAGGGAAACAGGACACAAAACGGGTAACTTAACTAGGATAAAAAAAACAGGAACATGACAGTAAAACAGGGAACAACAGGAGGTCTAAATGGATACATAATACATAATACAAAATAACAGAATAAGTCATATCCTGACACAGTGTCTGTTATTTTAAGCAAGGGAGAAAACAGCAGAAACTTGCTGAAGCAGTGTCTATGTAGAACTACACGAGATGTCAGGACTACCAGGTGTTTGACATTGATGATCCTGAAAACCTGTAAGCCTGTTGTTATGATACAGAGACTAGAGAGCGCAAACCTCCACCAAAGTAGCTCACATATTGCTGTTACATCTGTAAGCATTAGTTCCATGATAAAGTTACCATCATAATATGATTCCTTGACCCTGAAAACCCACACCTAGCACTCAGAATCATGTTCATATCATTATTAGACAGTTATTGAGCAAAATCGATTGTTTGCTAATGGTGGTTATCAACACCAAAATCTAATCATTTCTAAGTTGGGCCATTACCAACATCTCCTGAAAAGTTCAATCAAGTCTGTCCTGTAGTTTTTACGTAATCTTGCTAACAAACAGACAAACAACTAAATTTCATCAATTACCATCCCTACTTCACACCATTTGTTGACACAAACATAGTCTAGCTTGCTATCGTGAGATTCTTTTGATGCAGAGCACAAGCGCTGACAGTCAGTGCAGTTTTAGGCAACAAAAATATTTATACCTTACAAGAGATGTGAGAAAGCTTGGCAACAGTATATTTGATTTTTTTTAATTATTTTTTGGGCTTTTTTGTGCCTTTATTGACAGCAGAGAGAGACAGTGGATAGGCTTGTGAAAGTGGGCGAGAGACAGTGGGAGAGGACACTCTGCAAACAGGTCACAGGCTGGATTTGAACCCGGGCCGGCAGGGGCATACATATGGGTTGTGCCTGGTTGCTTACCTCTCCGCCAAGCCATCACCCCATATATTTGATTTTCTATTTATTTATTTTTTGATCCAAAAGCAAGATAAGTTCAAACATGGGTCATGCCCAGGTCGCACAGGTCCATGCGCATAGAGAGGAAGAGAGAAAGAGAGGGAAATGACAAACTGCACAGAGTTGATACATTGGTCTAAGTGGCATTAAATTGCACCACTTAGCTGCCTTTGAAAAGTAGCACTGGCCTTTGTGGAGAAGGTGTTATCTACAGCAAGGCTAATATGTATGAAAAGGGATTTATTTGAAGGATCAGGAGGGTGGACTTGCACACAAACAAATGTTCCAAGGTTGTTACCAAAAGATACCGTCTGGATCATTCAGCTCGATCCATCAGTAGTAACTCAAGATCATGTCTGGTCAAAACTGATCAAGCTGTCCCACAAATCTGTTTTAGGTTCCATGCTTCACACTGGAGCATTGTTTGGCTCAAGTCTGCATTGGCTTCTCCTGCTATGGGGTCTTTCTCCAGGTCAGGCATTCTTTATTACGCAAAAATTGTGTAATAAACCGAAAAAAGCAGTTGACAAACCAGACGCAGCTGTTAAATGATTTTCTGTCAAATACTTTACAGACTCTAATTGCTGGATGGGATGAGGTGGAGTGCCACAGAGTGTTCAACTTCCTGTGCAAACACACAAATCTGATGCAAAAAATGGAGACAGTCATTGCTGGACAGCCAGGTAAACTTCTGAATGTTAAATTGTTTTTGAATGTAGAAAAGATGAAATAATAATGTAAATGATTATCTGGACATTTTAGTACATTCATTTTCAATGATATGCTATTTTTTATTCTATCTAATAAAGAAATAAAGTAAGATTGTTTCAGAGGTAACAAGATCAGAGCTAAAAGAGGAGTGAGCCAGTTGCTTTCTGCAGAGGAGAAACTGCATACTGTCTTTACTGTTGACCTTGTGAAAGTGTCATTTGGTATTTGGCAATAAAACAACAACAACATTCTTTTCAAGTTGTCCGTCTGTCCTCAGGAGCAGGGTGTTACCAGGAGCTGCAGCTTCGTCTTTTCTGCCGCCAGGTTCTCTTGGACCCGTGGCCTAACCAGCCAGAGTGTCAGTTCTGGCTGTTGAAACTCCTGAAGCCCTGGCCTTTGGTCAGCCAGGCACGTTTACTCTTTATTCTGTATGGACCTCTGCTGCCTGAGGGTGAGATCACAGTTGCACATACCTGAAATTATTTTTGGAGTTTGTGTTTGCTTTATTTAAGGTCAAGTCACCTTTACTCACGGCAGACATTAAACTAACTGGAGAAGACCCTAATTTTTAAGAATAGGAATATTCTTAAAGACCAAGACATACATGACTTAAGATAATATGCAATAAAAGGATTTTCAGATGTTTAAAGATCACGAATACCAACAATGATTGCTTTAAGAAATGCATATTTTGAGATTTATATGAGGTTAAGGTATACAGTTCATTTATAAGGTGTCATTATTATTCAAGATGGTGTTAAATGATATGATACTATAAGGTTCATTTAAATGATACGATGAGGAATGATTTTCGATTTGAACTAGGTGATTATTTTATTCAGTATTTTGACATGATTGAAATCCATAAATTAAGGATATCTTAACTTTACATCCAGCAGTAAGTTCAATTTTTGGGTGAAAACCCACCTGAACTGTGGTTTTGGTAGAGAATGCATATGTAGCCTATAATTAGAGATATAAAAATGGTTTTGACACATTTTTGGCTCACTTCTTCATGTCTCTTTAGTTATTGTGATGTTGAGTGGTATGACTTAAATATCAAAGTGTTTTACTCCATGCAGGCACCCTTGGGTGGCAGGATCTGGTGGAGAGGGGACTGCCACACAACTGCCTGTGGGATCTTGCCAGGGCTGTCCTCTTGCTTGTAGGCAAAATAGAAGTTGTAGGCCAGACCCCTAATTCCATCCTGGCAATCTTTGAGGAGCTCATCGGTATAAAACTAAAGAGTTTCTTAATTTTTTCATGTGACACACCTCCTGACAGGTGTCTATCATGGTTACATACACTCGTGTGCAAAGTAAGAATCTCACACACAGCACAGACGGAGTCACTCACTGTGCTCCCTTATGTTTTCATGCTTTAAATTTCCAGTCATTCCCCACCCGTGGCATGTGGAGAATGTGGCTCGTCTCTTGGTGCTGTGTGGTAGCAGTCTTTGCTACACCTCTCTGGCTAGCAAAGCTGTCAATGGGCGACTTACTGAGATTGCAAGACTCCTTGTGCACATCATACTGGTTGGTATTCTTTCATTTTTTCCACTACTTCAATGCCTTCAGTAAAAAGGCTTAAACCATTGTCAAAAGACTGTGTGGTGTGTATATATTTGCACTAAAGAAGGACCTACATGAGCAAGTCTTCAGTTTTTTAGTTGATGGTTTTCACATAAGAGGCTGTGGTAGATTTAGCAAAGAAGAAAGCAAACTAACAGAAACAGATCTCTGCATTGATTTCTGTTTTGTATGGTGCAATCCACAGGTGTGTGAGAAGGATGGCTATCACATGTCCTGGGTGGTCAAGTTGGTGCAGCAGATCTTTAAGGTCTTCAGCACACCTCCTGAAAAGTTCTGCTTTATTCAACAGCTGGAGCACATGTTCTCAGAGGTCACCAGAGAGTTCTTCGAATTCGTATTTGAAGGTGAGGCAGGGCAGGTTAGCGCTCATGTCTCTAGAAATTTATTTTTTAAAAAGTGCTTTATGATATAAAGCTGCTAAAAATGTATCTCCTGTGTTCCTTCTGCCTTAAGCCATCATGTCTAATTGTAAAAGTTTGAAGAAACACTTACCTGTCAGTCAGAAGATGAGAAGCTGTAGTACAAATATGTTAAATAAGATAAAAGAAACAGTGTCATTACTTTGGGCATGATAGTTTGTGCTGTGGGCAGTAACTTGTTTTTTAGGTTTCTCTCTTTTTTCACAGATGGTTATTGGCCTTTCTGTCTTAAAGTATTTTGTTCCAGATGTTTAATATGTAATTGTATAAATCACATGTTGAGTTATTAGGAACTTGGACTGGCACCTACATTACTATTCAGTTGCTCTCTGTTTTATGATAAATTATCACTGTGCCAGGCAACAGACTAATTTGATTTAGCTTTTCACATTTTAATTACACTTAAATACATAATTCAAACATGCTGTGGCTTTTAAATAATATGATTTACTTCTGTTAAAATTAAGCCTATAAGGGTGGAGCTTTAAAAGGATAGTTTGGGATTTTTGAAGTAGCGTTGTATGAGGTACATGGCATTGGCCTGAAGAAAAGCCACAGTCACAAAGCTCGACTCTCTCTGTGAAGAAAAAGTTGTCACAGAAGCTAGGGCTTGGATGGTGCCACCGACTCCAGGTAATTAAAAGAACTGTGGGTGAAAACATGCCACAAAAGCAGCATAGGATGATCACATGCTATAAATGGTTGATTTTAAACAACTTGCTTTTCCTCCACCATGCTGCTTTCTTTTGGAAGTATTTCACTACATGGCATAGCCTACATGTCCTTCTGCCTTCAGCTTATGGTTTGACTTAAATTTTGTGTAATACATCAATATTACTACATCCCAAATACAGATCAGCAAAATGTATGAATATTTGAGGATCATCCTGCCGATCAAGCACAGTGATAAGTGACAAGCTCAGTTTATCTCCTTAACGACAGACATACAGAGTGTCATCATGGAGTAAACTCTTCACTGAAACCATGGCTTCTGTCTTTGCAAACTGAACAATCAGTATAAGCCAAATACTTACTCTGAAGACGGACTTTCATTCAGCTTCTCTGTGTTTTAGTTTATGAAACTCTGAGTCTGTTCTGTGAAAGTATAAATGTTGATTACAGCAGGGAGGGTCTGCTTGATGATAGCTGCTGATGCAGAGGCTCATATCAAAGTCGCTGGTATTCTCTGATCCTGGAACATCCCAAAGTGGTTTATCATAGTCGCACTCTTATTTAATCCAGTTTGACGAAGCGTGCTGACAATCAACACACTTTTATCAACAGGCAACATAAGTTTTGCTGGTCCTTCAGCTTCCATAGCAATTTCATCTATTGGTCATTTAGACCCGTCGACTCTCCATCTACAGAATTTTCTCCTGTGCTGCAAAAAAACAGTCATTGATCTAATTTAGTAGCAGTAGCTTCCTCTTGTGAAGCAAGCTGGTCAAAAGGACGCATAGGCTGTGTCATGAAGCGCGCTAGTGCCTAAACAAAGTAGCTTGGTTGTGGAAAAGTAAATAGTTATCAATACACTGTTAACAGCTTGTAATCACCCTTACATGTTTTTGTGGCTTGTTTTCATGCAATGCTTTTAATTACTTGGAGTTGATGGCACCATGCGCAGCAATACATAGCTATTAGCTTTTTTCATGCAGAGAGATAGATGAGCTTTGTGGCTGCAGCTAATGTTCAGGCTAGTGTCATGTACCTCATACAAACCTGCTTCAAAAACCCCAGACTTCCTGTGCTTTGTCTCCTGTGTGTTCCTGTCTGGTTGCCAAGGCACTTTGTAAACCTCTGTTTTTGAATGTGCTATACAAGTAAAGTTTTTATTATCCCTTTGAGAGTAGGACATGTTGATTACTGGTGTAAAATTTCTTTAAAAAAATTGTCCACTCTCCCTCCATTTTACCTCTCAGAGTTAATGACAAATACTTACGTCGACCCAAGCTTTCAAGGTTAGAGATAAAGAACAAAAACGAATAGGGTTTGATGTAGTTTATGGGACACACAGTCAATCATAAAAAGAGAGAATAGACACTGCTTCTATTTACTATATACATTCATTCATTTATTTAAGAGAGATTTTAACTTTATCTGTATAATAGTTAAGCCATTTCTATTGTTTTGATCATGAGGTTTTGGAAACGTTTTGTTGACGACATAAGAAAGGAGTGTATTTTTAAATTAAAGTGAAGTTTGGGTGTTGAAGAAATACTATACTATTTACCTTTATCTATAAATAGCTTTTTCTTAAATTATACCTGTTACCCTTATATCATAATACTAAAGGTCCATATCCAAGGGTCATAAAATTTTAAATTCTTGCATGATAGCTCAGTCAAAAGATAGAGCAAACTCTCTTTTGCCTCTTGTTAAGTCCTCTCATAATGTTTGTACTTTAAGACAACAAAGGTGATGTGGAGTAGAAAAAAATATTATTTTGTAAAAAGTATTTCATATATTGCATTGCTAACCCCCAGTTCTTTGGGAAGCTTTAACAATGCCTTAGACCATTTAGAGCCATTTACAACTTATTTATTCCACCATTTCTTCTTAGGGCATGGCCTTGCTGACAGAGAGACTTTCCAGACCCTACGCATCCTGTTGGACTCCAATACACACTTCCATACAAAGTTCCTACACATGCTTCTCAAGTAGTGAGTTGGCAGATTGACAAAAAGAGATGTGTAATTGGGGGCTGGGATGAAACTGTTGGCTAAAATGGAGGCATATACCGTTAAAAAGTGAACTTCAGAACAGTTCAGATTGAACAGAAGGTGAGGACAGACCTAAATCTGTTGAGTTTGCTTTACAGTTTAATATTAGATTTGTACAACTCAGCATTTATTGGCTGAAACAGAGCTGTTTACCTACTAGAGCCAAGCACTGTCGTTATTTCTGTGAATTTTATATTTCTGTGAAAGTCAAAAAATCTTGTTCATCCAATACCTAGCATGTATTCATATGTAATGTTATTTAAATATTTACTAATGAACAGTTACTGAGACTATTTATGACACTATGTAATATTTATTGGTATTTCATCTCTGTATCTTTGTATTTAGTTTGGATATTATGATTTCATTGTTTTTATGCTGTTAATTAAATTGTTATATGAATTTTATATTTCTTTTATGTTAATATTTTCATTGTGTTTCAGTTTTGCAGGTAGTGTTTGCTGCTGCTGTCTTATTGTAGACTTCAGAAAGAATCAGACAAACCAGCCTAACATCAATGCAAACACAAACCTAATTGAGGCCTAATTGAGGCATGACTTATGGACGCATGACACTACACAGGCCTGTAACCATGTCAGTCATGCCCCTAACTAGGCATACCTGAAAATCCTTCATAAAATTAAAGCTGGGGACAAAAAGCTGGGGAGGTGTAAATTTACTGCCTGTACAGTGAGAAGACGAAGCCATATTAACTATTTAAACCCACCTCCTAGTGTTTCTGCAGCCAGCGTTGCCTCTTGCCTCTTCTGAAATAGATACACACAGCATACACTAAGCAAAAAACTTTATTGTCCGTCAGGCAGTATAAGATTCAGCTTTGAACTGTTTTTCAAAAAAGTACAATTTATCAAATCCATTTTATTTTTGTCACAGAATACAAAAAAGTAGCAGCTTTCATGAAAGATCTTTACATAGTTTTTGTAGAAACAATATTAAATTCACATTTACTGAAAAATATGCTATTCAAACTACATTCACTTTAATGTGACAGAGTTTATGTCTACTAATTATCTGACTATGAGAAGGTGCTTTGAATGAGTTGTAGCACACACATTTAGTACTAGCTTTATTGACATCAGAGTTTAAGGCCTACAACATCAAGTGTGATGAATATTTAGGTGATGGATGAGATCCATTTTCTGCGGCCACACCAACTCCACCAAGGCAGGCATTTCAGGTATTCAGGTTTTCACCATTTTGATATGATCTGGCAAAAAAATAAAACAAAACAATCTATGTTCCAAAATCATGTTAAGGTGCACCATTATATAAACTTTGAAAAAAAAAAAAAAAAAATCATTTAATGTCCTTTTTTTAAATTCCAGCATACATGTCATTGGACTCATAAGTTCTCACATGAGGACTTGAGCTCTGAATTCAAATCCAAATAAGGGAAATTGCTTAAAGCTCCACAGTACTGCATATCGAAGAGCTTTAGCTTGAAAGTGGCACATAGATCTGGTTAAGGGTCTAGAGGACATTACTGTTCTTCCCCAAAAGGCAGCCAAACCAAGTCTTGTTGCCTCTTTTGGATTAATCATTGGATTACACTGACCTGGATGACTCAGAACCCACACAGAAATCTACACTGTATCACACACAGGTCCATTTGAATGGGTTTGTTGCTACAGGGATCATGAAGTGATCACATGGTTTATCTCTTCAATGTTAATTACTGTCAACTTCTGGAAGTTCTCAGTTGGCCCTCTATGACTTAAATCCCATCCAGAGAGTTACTGATATACTATCTACTACCAAAATCACTTTACATGTTGACAAAATGAGGTAAAGGGAAACTTACTGTGCAAGTTGCTCTATCGAAAGGACAGAAAAACATTTGAGGTTTAAATTGCATTTCTCAGCACAAGGTTAACATGGCCATTCTGTTTTTTGTCTGAATGAATGAACCAAAATAATAACCGTTGAGAAACAAACAAAACCATTACCTTGTAGCCAGTCTAGCCCTTCCTGCAGGCCCTCTCCTTTGATTGCATTGCTGGGGCTGAAACAATAAGATGTTGAGGAGTTAATCTCCTTGTGGCATGCATGCACTTTCTCATGAGTTTTCTTGGATCCTGGGTGTTAAAAGCGGTCTAGCTTTTAATCCACCTGTCCTCCATCTGTCTAATGAGTAAGCAGGCTGGAAAACAGTCCTTGTTTTCTTGTAATGTTCAACCCCAAGCATGGAAAAGGTAAAATGCAAGCAATTTTACATCAGGCACAAACCCAGGAAGTACTTTTTGGTTTATTTATGCCCCTATGCCAGGCATTAGTTAGGCCTTAATGTTGTAGATGGAGAATAAACAACACGTTTAGTTTAGTGCCATCCATCAGGTCTCTGATAAAGGGCACTAGTGGGATCAGTATTGATTTTAAATGATATGTATTGAGTTTGGAAACAGAAAATATTTTACCAGATGTGCCAGGGTTTATCTTTAATGTTCTCCAAACACAGCATCTGTGTGACCTTCACAGAAGACATGGCATCCCGTAGATCCATCTTGTTTGCAAAGAACAGCACTGGTATCTTTTTGGAGCAGATATCTAAAAAACCAAAATCATAAGCGCAGAGTCAGATACTGTCGAATGTAAAGTTAAAATATGTCGAAGTTGGGCTTCTCGGTAGATAGTGGTCTTTATACATGTGTGAATCTTAAGAATTGATGATAGGTCTTAATAATACATCAGAAACTTACAGTTACACTATGTTGGACTA
Source organism: Cetoscarus ocellatus (assembly GCA_037902135.1). Classification (NCBI taxonomy): domain Eukaryota; kingdom Metazoa; phylum Chordata; class Actinopteri; order Labriformes; family Labridae; genus Cetoscarus; species Cetoscarus ocellatus. The sequence continues at coordinate 817,106 of JBAMNC010000671.1, forward strand.
ACAGTCTACGAGACATTTTCTCTCAGAAACAGTCGTTTCATGATATTTATATACTTTCTTTGAAGATATGATGGCTGGTCTCATAAATGTGCTTTTTAATTGAACTCAACACACAAACCATATTGTCCTACCATGCAAGTAAATTGGACATTGTATGTTTTTATGTAAGAAACTCCTGACTGAGCTTCAGGCTAACGCATATACAGTAGAATTCATATGAACTCAGTATGAAAACTAAGTCTTATTTCATTGTGTATTTTCTAAAATACCTTTGTTTGGTTCCACTCCATAACATATTTTTTTCAACACAAGTTTAACAGTATGTCAGTGAGGGTTATAACTTTGTAATTGATCATTTTTTTTTTACAGCTTTTAAAATATGTATAAAGGCTATAGATAAAAAATAGAGTTGCATATTTACCTTCATGATTGAGCAGATTATCTAGTTCTTCTTTGGCAACAACCATTCTCAATTTGTCACCGCTGTCGATGACAAATATAATTGCATGACTCTCTCTGTGGAGGGCAAGAGAAGACTTTAGAAACTGATTTGAAGTCTCATTATTGTCACCAATTTTTGTCTTTCTCCAAGGAACAGGGAATACATCATGTTTCATACTTGTAGTAGTGCTCCCATAAGTTTCTGTATCTGCCCTGCCCGGACATATCAAAGACTGTGAAAGACAGGCTGCGTGCAGAGAGAATAGCATGAACTGAGTGTTGATGGTATTTCTAAGATAGTCAATAATTAATGCACACACAAAATGCAAGTCTACAGGATTCTACCTTGAGCTCTTGAACTTTTCAATGTTGAAGCCAATTGTTGGGACGATATCCTGAGCCGGGGTCTGCAACCATCCACATATGATTTGCATTGACAGAGACAGACACACCAAAACAAACAAGTAACAGCAAGAGTATGTCAACAAGGAAATGGTTTAAGGAGGTTTGATAAGGGCTTTACCTGACTAACATGTTTCCACTCTTCTGAAAATGGGCCTAAATGATTCGAATTCTGAAAACAAGCAATCAAGTTAATGATTGCAGTCGGTGAAGGTGAATTTAACAGGCCTTCTCACATTATTATCCAAAATGCTCAGAGCAATGACAAACCATCTTAGCTCCTGCTCTTTCACGGTAGACTGAAGGAGCACATCCCTCAAAAACACAATAGTGCTTAGATGATCAATAAGTGAAATCATTCCATATACTTACATTTGCAGGTTTCAGTTGGTTGATGATGGTAGTTTTGCCACTGTTGTCCAGTCCCAAACACAAAACATTGACCTCTTTTTTCCTGAGTCCCAGCCAGCCCGTCAGTTTGTCCAGCAGCCCCATTTGACCTAACTGTTGTCAGACTAATAAATTTTAAGTCACTACCCCATAGATAATCTGACCAATGGACAAATCAACTTTAATGTAAGGCACTTGTAAGATCTCAAACAGTATTGGTAAACACAGACATGAATAGTGTTATTTCAGGTCGTGCTGTGAATGTTGTCACAGGCTGGGATACCGCCTGGGCATCCCAGCTTGTGACAGGTAATCCTATTAGGGTGAATTAAGCTCTGTGAACCATCCGGTGACCTGAGCATGGAGTATGGAGCTTTCTAGGCCTGCCACTCTGATGCATTTGACACTTGACAATGCGTTTCCTCATTTTTGCTCAGTTTCGGCCCCCATGGATCTGCAGTGTCAGTCTGTAAATTCCTCAGCAGTCTGTGATACACTGCAAGATTTGTTGTAATCTGACAGAAAAAGACAGGCAATAAACACAACAGCGAAAATGAAGTAGAGCTTGTTGCTCAAACATTTCTAGGTCACCTTATGTACAAAGTATATGGTAATACTTCATGTTCTGGAAAAATAGCTTCAACAAAATTTACATTAAAAAGGACTATTGGAAAGAAATTATCCATTTTGGGCATGGATTACTTTTTCAAGATGATTTGAGGAAACCAGTTTGGAGCTTATACAAGGCAGGTGCTCTGCTGGTCAGTGGTCCAACAGCTCCATCTTTTGGTCGATTGGTGCAGTGAGACTTCACAGGTGAAAAGAAACATATATTTAAGTTTTTGAAATAAAATTGCTAAATGAGACATCCTTTAACAAATTGTTTTCACATTCACACTGCTTACCTCTGTTTAAAATCAAAGCACCGTAAATAATCAGTCAGCAACCAGAACTGTTCATTTTTATTTGCAAATAAATATTCGCTTGAACTGCCTCTTACAGTGTGCAAGATCTACAACATCTCTTTGGAAATTATAGAAAAATAAAATACAAGAATTATAGGTATACTTGTACTTTGTACAAAAGAACGTTCTAACATTGCTCAGCAGTAGAACATGCTAAACAAACAGCATCTGATATTTTCCATTTTCTGTAGAGGAGTGAAGACCGTGAATGTTGGTGTGCATATGTATAGGTTCAATCGTTTTTACTCCTGAAGGCCTGGCTGCATATCTGTGGTGACCAAAGGGCACAGATCTTCTGATCTAGTTTGCCTTGGACAATAATCATTTAGCCACAGTGAGAAAAAAAGAAAGAAGAGGAAACACCTGATGAGGGCAGGTGGATGTTACAAATATGAAATACAATTCAAAGTTATGTCTAGGTCCTGTATCTGCTCTAAAGGTCATGAACCACTCTGAGGGTAAGTATTGTCTTGCGTGGTCACCAGCTGTAAGGCATTTGTGTGTGTAGGACAATGTGTGTGTGTGTGTGTGTGTGTGTGTGTGGGCACATGAATGCTGACGCTAAAAAAAACAGCACAAATAATGATGCTGCTGTTTATGTTAATGTTCATTTTCTACCTGCCTACTTGTCCAGATTATACAACATAAGGACAACAAACTTTCTTACCCATTGTTCAGGTATTGCCTAATTTCTCAGTCCCTAACTTAACAAACTACTTACATTTTGAACTGCCTATTTAGCACCGACTTTTAAACTAAGACAAAAAAGTTGATTTCAATGGCAAATGTCTGATAACTTCACATCACCTACTGTAGATCCAACAGTTTCTGTTTCACACCACCTTTGAGTACCCCAGCGTCCATAACTGTAAGGTACAAACAGACCAGAGTAAAATGGTTTTGCGGAGGATGTCCAGCTGCTAGTAGGTAAATTGCTCTGACATCTTAGGTCTTTTTGTCCTAAAAGTGTAAACCATCACCTTTATTAAATGTGTGTACAAGGCAATAAATAAATAAAAAGATAGGTGATTTAATAAATACATGTATAAGAAACAATTCAGCTTATCCTGGAAAACCATGACAGTCCATGTTACGTTTTCAGACAACATCCCCCATCTATTTCTAAGCTCTGTGAACATTCATATCTTAAGACAGTGGAGATTGTGTACTTTCAGGTAATGTATAACATTCACTATCCAAAAACAGGCTTATCAAACAACTGTGAGAACAATGTTAGCTGAACTGTCAGAACAGACTTGTAGGATTATTCATCTAGAGTCAGCACATCCAGCTCTCTGAGCCAAATACTGATAATAAAACAGGCAGATGATAACTCGTATTTCTGATAACCTTATTTCTATAGCTATTGCACAACCCCTCTTATCTATCTCTATCTGAAGTAGTGATGTGACTGCATAATTCTGTATTGCTGACTTTGTTTAGAAATTTATAAATAAAATGTCAAAGTAAGATCCAATTTACTAGGGCTTCCACATACAGGACTGCACATATATAGATATATGTTAATGATAATAATTAGCAATTACTCGTCTATACACTTTTTAACATTCAGAAATGCTCCATAACTTACGTTTGACTTTTATCCTTCAAGTATTCTCGTACCAGATTCTCTGGAGAATGTAAAGCAAAGCAAAAACTTACTCTATGATAAATTATCAGATTCAAAAATAAAATACTGAGGATACGTTTTCATCTGTTCTGATTTCACACCCGATAGCAGCTACATGAGCATATAACAGAGCGAAAAACAAAAGAGTCAAAAAATTTAGTAGATTATGTTTGCAAATCTACATCTCTAGATATTGTTGCTTCATACACAAAGTACTGCTGCTGCAACAAGGCATTACATTCCCCCTAAATCACGGCCTTGGCCAGTCTTATTAGTCCGTAATGGTCTGGCAGGACCAGATACTCTGAGTGAGGGGTGTATAATAGGAAAAAGTCTGTCACGATTGATGCAAGGAAGACCAGGGTGCAGTCTGCTGTGGTAGTCCGTCTGATGAACTCTTGCTTGAAGAGCTTAGACACAGGCACAGGCTGGAGACTGTCAGTCCAAGAGTCTAGACCTCACTTCCTTCTGCTCCATCTTTCTGTCCATCCCAGACGTTGTTCAGGAATGTCCTCATACATGGAAACCCTTCTCCTGTTCGTGCAGTAGCTGAAGGCGGAGGGTCTGTACACTGCTGATGATTCGCCTCTGATGGCCAATCAGCTCTACTCCAATACTCCGTACATCTCTAGGCCAAGAGGGGAAGTGCAGAAACACAAATACAGATGGAAACCATTTTAATATCACTTGTCAGGGCTGTTCATTAACCTATGACTGAACTTTTCAAGAGATACTCTGTCTGATTTTTTATTACACAAAATGTACTAGAATTAAAACCCTTTTTATGTACAGTCTTGCTGCTGACTTTGCTGAAAGATACCAACTGTGCTTTGGGAAAGACGTCATATTTATATATACATACATACATACATATATGTGTGTGTGTGTGCACATATAAAATGAAGAGTATAGCTTCAGCCTGCTCTGTTGTAAAGTGCATTTAGAAAACACTTGTTGTGAAGTGGCACTATACAGATAAAGATTGATTGAGTGATGGATAATCTTGGGCTCAGAGTTCATATTTATTTTATATTTTTTCTTGTAATACTAAGTCAACAATATCATGTTTTAAGCAAAGGGAAACATGAAGCTCTGTGACCTTGATATTCGACTTTCACCAAAATCTAGTCAAATGAAAGTGCATATCCATGCAAACTTTGATGAAAATCTGTCTGAGCTTTTTTAAGTTATATCATTCTTAATCACAGGGTAACTACGAAACTTCATGACCTTGTCCACTGACTTATGATTTAGAAAGAACCATCAGTTTTTCCTTAAATTTAGAGGGACAACTGTCAAAGTTTAAAGAAAAGTGACCCTACATATATGCATGAGCTACATCATCATTAAAAATAATGCCTACTGCCTCAGCTGTCCCCTCACAGCAAAAGCACCTGACTTTATGGCCAACTCCAAATCTCTGGATCTTAGAAAGTCCATAATGTAATTTGCTAATCTTGAAAATATCGGTCCTTCCTCTGAACATTTTCTCTTGAACAATGAGAGGCCCCAGGAAAGTGAAATAGAAAAAGATTTTCTCTAGAAAAACATTGCCACAAAAATCCAGGGTCTTTTTTCAATTTGTGGTGATTTGGCTTTACTTATAACAGTGATGTGTTTGTACTCACTCAATACTCATCCTCGCCACAGAATCTATTGTGTTGTAGCCAGCTGCCATAAAATTGCTCTTGTACTGACTCATCTTAATGGAGTCCAGCCAGTCACCGATGGAGATGAACATTGGATAATCCATTTCCTCCCCTGGGGACTCTGGTAAACTGAGAAAAGACAAAACATCATCAAAACCCTTGGATCACAGCTTGAGTGACACACACCTGGCCAGTACATGAGCAAAGACACTTTCAGAGCAATGTGCAGGCTAAATTTCTTTTGACATAAACACAAAACCTTCTCTGTTAAAATCTATTTCATTATTTGGTTCTTAATTTAAACTGTTTTAACTGTTGATAAGATGATCAGTGGTTTGAGTTAGGTTTGAGAGGACCTGTAGCCCACTGTTCCCCCAACATGAGAATTATGTTGTTGAATAATGTTGTTTATCACTAAAAGCTGCAAGTCAATCCCAAAAAAGCAAGGCAGATGACAAACGCATTTGATTCCCATATATTGTTCAAATAAAAGTCCGTTGTTATTTTACTTATAAGACTTGTAAGATGAAAAGATGTGTCAGGATATATGGAGCAGCAGGTTTACAGTCTGAACTGAAGAGTGGGGAAAAGTATTCTCTGGTCTTGTCAACTTTACACAGTTATTATACAAACTATATTTTCTCTGGCCCAATGTGCACCGGTGAAATATTATAGGCTTACAAGGAAGCAGGGATCATAGCCTGATGTGCAAATGAAAAACTCAAACACACAAATGACAGTAACAGCTTGTTTTTCTATGATGACTGCGTGTTTTAGTTAAACAAGTGGCTGTCTGTGGCACAGTCTGAGTCTATTTAAAGGAAGTTTTGCGGAATATTTACCTTTAAAGATTATTACAAAAACATATCTGTTTTTCATATTGTAAAGCACTTGCTCCTACTTATTTAGCTGTGTTGGCAGCTCAGTTTGAAATCCTACATGGCACAATTACCAAGTTTCCTCTTGTTTATAATTTATAAATGTGTATTTTTCTCTGATAAGATGCACAAGGAGAGGAGAAGCAACTCAGAAGATACAAGAAAAGCAGAGTTAAAGGAAGACAAACTTCATTCTGAACAAACTTCAGACGAGTCTGCGTACAGACAGGAGGCAGAACAGCTGGTCCTCTGGTGTGGTCAAAACCACCTGGAGCTGAACCCGCTCAAGACTGTGGAAATGTTACAGGCCCAAATCAGGCGTCAAATTCCTTGCATGTCTAACATACCTGGCCAATAAAGCTGATTCTGATTATTAGGCTAGAACACCAGCACAGACACAATCCGGTTGACATGTACTATTCTAGGAATGTCATAAGGGGCTCATGTTGGTGGTACAGTCTGATAGTGTGCTCTGTTGATAATCAGAAGGTTGCAAGGCTTGAGCCCGGCTCAAGCTGTCACATGGCAGTGTGTCCATGTGCAAGACACTTAACCTCTTGTTATGTCACAGCCAGTTGGCTGTTTTTAATGCACAAGTAAAGTAGATGTACAAAAATGACTCCATATCTCACTGTAGTCCATTTTTAGCATTTGAGTACATTTTTTTATTCATTATTCTTTAACACATTGTTTCATCTGGGTTATTAATCTGCTGATTTCTTTTGAACAATCTCTTAAACCATCCTTCAGCTTGCTGAGTTGGAGTTGTTTGTTGTATTAGGTGACTGCTGATTATTGCTTGACAAACTGTGCCTACATCACTGGCCCTAAAAGTTACTGAAAGAATACTCAAACTAACCCAGTCCCCACAGACTCAGTTTTTTACCTCTGAATATCCTCGACTAGGGGCAGCAGGCTGCTAGGGTTACGGATCAGTTTATCCAAGAAGGTCACAACATCGGTGAACTTAGGCCGATGACTCCTCTCCTTCTGCCAGCAGTGCAGCATCAGCTGGTGCAGGGCAACGGGGCAGCCCATGGGTGCAGGCAGCCGGTAGCCCTCTTCAATAGACAGAATTACCTGGAGAGACAATTGAGTGTGATTATGGATGTAATCTACATCTGTAAAATATGTGCTATATCAGAATAAAGGGGTAGAAAATGACTGTCATAACAGGTTCAAAGTTCCTTTTCTCCAAGATGTTGTAAACTTAACAAACAGGTAAAACACACATCTCACTAACAAGAAATCATTTGGAACAGAGAGTCATGCTTTCAGAGTCTTAGAAATGTAGGTATACAGAAAGGATTTATATAGTGCTACATATAGCACCACAATATCAATGTGAATGGCATATGTAACATGCATTGCTAAAGAACACTCTTGATAAAAGAAAGTGAAAGAGTAAACTGTACTTCAATCTATTACTGTAATAATACTTTTTTGGTTAGTAGCAGTGTGGAGTTAAAATTTAATGATAGTAATTATAATTATTATTGTCCTTGGTGGGCAAATACACTGCCTGGCTGAAAAAAACAGTCACCACCAAAATAAAAGGTCACACTCTCTAATATTTCATTGGACCTCCTTTAGCTTTGATTCCAGCACGCATTCACTGTGGCATTGTTTCAGTAAGCTTCTGCAATATCACAAGATTTATTTCCATCCAGTGTTGCATTAATTTTTCATCAAGATCTTGAATTGATGATGGGAGAGTCTGACCACTGCACAAAGCCTTCTCCAGCACATCCCAAAGATTCTCAGTGGGGTTAAGGTCTGGACTCTGTGGTGGCCAATCCATGTGTGAACATGATGTCTCATGCTCCCTGAACCACTCTTTCACAGTTTGAGCCCCATGAATCCTGGCATTGTCATCTTGGAATATGCCCGTGCCATTAGGGAAGAAAAAATCCATTGATGGAATAACCTGGTCATTCAGTGTATTCAGGTAGTCAGCTGACCTCATTCTTTGGGCCATTATGTTGCTGAACCTAGACCTGACCAACTGCAGCAGCCCCAGATCATAGCACTGCCCCCACAGGCTTGGACAGTAGGCACTAGGCATGATGGGTGCATCACTTCACCTGCCTCTCTTCTTACCCTGATGCTCCCATCACTCTGCAACAGGGTAAATCTGGACTCATCAGACCACATGACCTTCTTCCAGTCCTCCACAGTCCAATATTTATGCTCTCTACCAAACTGAAGCCTTTTTTTCCAGTTAGCCTTACTGATTAGTGGTTTTCTTAAGGCTGAACAGCTGTTCAGTCCCAATCCCTTGAGTTCCCTTCACATTGTGTGTGTGGAAATGCTCTTACTTTCACTATTAAACACACCCCTGAGTTCTACTGTTGTTTTTCTTCGATTTGATTTGGCCAAACGTTTAAGTGATCGCCGATCACAATCATTCAGGATTTTTTTCCAACCACATTTCTTCCTCGAAGATGATGGTTTTCCTCTATCATTCCAGTTTTTAATAATGTGTTGGACAGTTCTAAACCCAATTTTAGTAGTTTCTGCAATCTCCTTAGATGTTTTCTCTTCTTGATTCAAGCCAATGATTTGACCCTTCTTAAACAGACTAACATCTTTTCCATGACCACAGGATGTGTCTTTCAACATGGTTGTTTAAGAAATGAGAAGCTACTCAATGCATCAGCTGGGGTCAAATAACTTGTTGCCAGCTGAAAGATAATCACCCATGCAGTAATTATCCAATAGGAGGCTCGTACCTATTTGCTTAGTTAAATCCAGGTGGTGACTTTTTTTTTTTTGGCCAGGTAGTGTATAATAATTATGCAAAAGTGAAGCAACTGGTAAAAAAAAAGAAAAAAAAAGAAACCAAGCTTAAAACACATCTTGATAAAAGTAGGGAAAGAGGGAGCAGTACTTTTTGACAACTCTAATTATTATCTTTATTTTGACTTTATATCAAAGAAAGATCCAACAAACATTAGTATCAGTTTTAAATTCCCTCTAAAGCTATTGTAGACCAGGTTTTTCAAGAGGTTAAAGTAAGAAGTAACTTAAAAGTTAAGTTATTGGTTTCTTTTTGATTGTAAGTAATAAGTACAGCAATGCAAGTATTCTTTAAGGAGAAATGAGTAAATGCAACTTATTACAATTCCAGAGTAACTTGCCCAACACCGGCAACAAAAAATATGAAATGTTGTACATCAGTCACAGGAAATAACCTCCTCTGTTGATACTATACATAAAGTTTAAAGTGCAAAGAAAATCCTAACGTAAATACTAACATGCTTACTTAGCTCATGCTAACGTGTGAATGCAAAAGCTCCTGGACAGAGCTTATGATGGTGATACAGCAGAAAATGAATACTGATGCCTCTTTAGGAGCAAGAAAAGCAAAAGAGAAAATCAGAATAATAACCAACAGTGCTGTCTGTGCAATTATTTTTAATGCTTATGTCTACCATCATCAGATAGATGTCAAACCAGGCTATCAAAAGACTGCTGCCTCAACAGTCATGTATTCATTTTTTTTAAGTAATCACATTTGAGTGGTGTGAAGATCACCAAATGCAGCAGGATGACATGTTAATGAAATACGGTTATTCTCTTTATAATTCTTGAAAATATCAGCAAGGACTGGAATTCAGAATTTGATGCTACACCACAGATGGCATTAAATCCTCAGAAACCTGAAAGTTTGTGTTAAAGCTTTAAAGCTTCTGTACACTTATACAGATGTTAGGAAATAAATCTTATAAAAAAGTTCCTGAATACACCTTTACTCAGGATTGTGTGGAACTGACAGCTCAAAGATCTTTAGAGATTATTGAAACCCATTTTAAGAGGAGGACTTTTTGACCTGTTTGAATTTCTACTGGTGCTTTTGAACTACTACATACAGTTTTCACCAATGCTTCATCATTTTTTAACTTCAGTCTAACCAGCCAAATTGATTCAAAGCACCTTTGTGCTTTGTGTGTAGTTGATACTGAGGGGGATGGGACACTTTGGAAATGAAACACTGCTGCAATTTCATCGCTCGTCTGAGCACATTTAATTTGCTTTGAGTTTATAAATTTCACTATATTTCAGGTCCTATAACCTTCTCTTTAAATGTATAAGAACTCCCGTGTGAGGCAAAGAAGTTCAAACTTGGTTGATCATAGTTACCTAAGATTATCTTTTTGAGTATCACGTCTAAGAACTTTATAAAGTGCTAGCCTTTATATAGCATTTCTAAGAGCCCATGGGAGCAGAAAGCTTTGAATCTTTGTTGGGAGCTGTGGTGAGTGGCTGAATCATATAGTGCTGGTGTGTAGCTGGTTTACAGTGTAGGCAGCCTTTTGCCTCGGAAAGCATTTCTGCGCCACTCCCAAACATCACAAATCTGCCCCAAACCCCAGGACCTCAGTAAATGTGTGTGTGTAGGGCTGCCTGTGTATAGATGTGTGAGGGGTTGAAGGGATTATGGTAGAGCTTTCACACTCAGCGGAGAGAGGGATGGATCTGCTTCCTTCTCGGCCCTTCCAATCTCTGACCACAGCCCTGGGATCAGTAGGTTGCTACGCCACACTGAATCCACAGCTTTAAACTCCCCATCTACCATACATAAGTCCTAAGAACCTTTGACCTTTACTGTCCCTTTCCTTTTCCTCCCACTCATCTTTTTCTTCCTTTAGGTGAATCTCTGCAGTGCTTCTGTTCCTCCCCTCCTCTCCCTCAGGGGGAAGCTTTTGATGTGGGAAAACAGTCGGGGAGCAGGTTGAAGGGTAGCAACTTTAATAGATTTATTGAAAAGTAAACTCAGAATTTACTCAGTAGAGCAGCACTTGAACTGAAAAGTAAATATTTACTTTTGTTGAGGTGTAGGGATTGTCTATTTGTGAGGGAATGTTTGGAAACATCATGTTTCCAAACAAGTATCTCTATTTTTTATAATTGTCAGTCACCTAGAGGGTGGTACAATTATCAGGAAACTACACAAATTAAAAAGTATTTCTTCTTTTACAGCAAAACCCAAACAATGATACAAGTACAGAAGACAGAACGTTCATATAGAACTATTGTTAGATGGTTTACTTTTTGTCATTCTGTGAGACATACACTATATTGCCAAAAGTATTCGCTCACCTGCCTTGACTTACATATGAACTTAAGTGACATCCCATTCCTAATCCATATGGTTCAATATGACGTCGGTCCACCCTTTGCAGCTATAACAGCTTCAACTCTTCTGGGAAGGCTGTCCACAAGGTTTAGGAGTGTGTTTATGGGAATTTTTGACCATTCTTCCAGAAGCACATTTGTGAGGTCACACACTGATGTTGGACGAGAAGGCCTGGCTCTCAGTCTCTGCTCTAATTCATCCAAAAGGTGTTCTATCGGGTTGAGGTCAGGACTCTGTGCAGGCCAGTCAAGTTCATCCACACCAGACTCTGTCATCCATGTCTTTATGGACCTTGCTTTGTGCACTGGTGCACAGTCATGTTGGAAGAGGAAGGGGCCAGCTCCAAACTGTTCCCACAAAGTTGGGAACATGGAATTGTCCAAAATGTCTTGGTCTGCTGAAGCATTCAGAGTTCCTTTGACTGGAACTAAGGGGCCAAGCCCAGCTCCTGAAAAACACCCCCACACCATAATCCCCCCTCCACCAAACTTTACACTTGGCACAATGCAGTCCAACAAGTATCGTTCTCCTGGCAACCGCCAAACCCAGACTCATCCATCAGATTGCCAGATGGAGAAGCGCGATTCGTCACTCCAGAGAACGCGTCTCCACTGCTCTAGAGTCCAGTGGCAGCGTGCTTTACACCACTGCATCCAACGCTTTGCATTGCACTTGGTGATGTATGGCTTGGATGCAGCTGCTCGGCCATGGAAACCCATTCCATGAAGCTCTCTACACACTGTTCTTGAGCTAATCTGAAGGCCACATGAAGTTTGGAGGTCTGTAGCATTGACTCTGCAGAAAGTTGGTGACCTCTTTGCACTTTGTGCCTCAGCACCGGCTGACGGCCCTCCCGTCAGTTTAAAAACTCTTGTGGCTGAGATGCGTTATTCCCAATCGCTTTCCATTTCGTTATATAAACTGACTAGGTTGGACTGTGGAATATTTAGTAGAAGGTTATTTCATGACTGGACTTGTTGCACAGTGGCATCCTAGTAACAGTTCCAAGCTGGAATTCACTGAGCTCCTGAGAGCGGCACATTCATTCACAATGTTTGTAGAAACAGTCTGCATGCCTAGGTGCTTGATTTTATACACCTGTGGCCATGGAAGCAAGTGGAACACCTAATGCTGATTATTTGGATGAGTGAGCGAATACTTTCGGCAATATAGTGTATGTAGAAATGAAAGGACAACAGATTAAGACTGATGCTTTCTTCACCCTCTCTCCCTCTGCCCAGCCCACTACATTCACTCCACAGTACATTCCTTGAAGATCTCACAGTCGGGGGAAGATCCATGATGACATTACTTACATCTTGATTGGACATTTCCCAATATGGCCGCTCCCCATATGACATCACTTCCCACATGACAATGCCGTAACTCCACGTGTCACTTGCTGAGGAGAATTTCCTGTATGAGATGGCTTCAGGAGCTGTCCATCGGATGGGGATCTTTCCACCCTGTTCACACAAAAATAGTGTAGAGAAAACACACACACATACACAAATATAAAAGTAATTAGCAATATTTAAAGGACAGCCTTTGTGACTGTAAAATATGTTCTAGGTACAGAAGATCTTTTTGTTATCAGGTTTCTGCCTGACAGGCTGTACTACAGCACACAGCACATATTGCATTTTAGACGTACAGCAGTACAAACTATTGTGTCAATATTTAAGCTTGAATTAACGCTCTCATGTCCTGATGTGCTTGATTGTTTACATCATGTCATGGGTGTTTATTAAGCCAGGATTTGATTTAAGTTAAATAAGAAAATAAAAAAATGTCATTTCTGTAGAAGATCAGACGCAGCTCTTTTTCCCCTATTCCTTTGAAAATACAGGGATCTGAGGAGGAGGGGAGGCTTCAGCAGGCTATGATAATAAGCTCTGCCCTGATTGGCTACCCAAACAGTACCTGATGGGAAGGGGAAGGTGTGGTTACAGGCGTCAGAGTGGACTTATACAGTCATGGCGTCTGCCTGTGATGAGCAGAAAACACACATATGTGGGGGGCTAAAGCTGTAACATAATAAACCCTAAGGGTTATTTTCTTTAAAGAGTCATAGTGCATTTCTCTATTTACTGATAGCTTAATAAAATGTGTCATGTCACTCAGCTCCCCAAACCCCTTCGAACAACATTAAAAGCAAAGCCAATCCATTTTGCTGGACTTTGGATCTTTAAAGCTGAAACTTGATTATCATTTTTTTCACTAAGACTCCCCCTTCCTCACTTCTCTCCCTCACTGCTCTTCTTCCTTCACCTCACCTCACCACCCCCTTTCCCTCTCCTCTCCTAACCTCACCCTTCCCTTACTCTGTTGAGTTTAGTGACTTTTTAGACAGAAGAAAACTTGAGTTGACTGCTTGGAGCTCTAAACACAGCAATTGTCGCAACAATAACCTTAACATGAACCAGGAAATGGAGGTCATGGTGGGCTAAAACAGATTTACAGAACGTTGTCTTTTCAGCACAATAGACTTTGTAGTTAAGCTTTTCTGGCTCTGGGAGAAAAGGCTGGAGTGTAGCACATGTTTGCTGTGTTTGCATAGATAACATCAATCTGTGAATTGAATCCATGAATGGAAAATCTGTACAGCTCAAATATCAAATGCCTTTCCAAGGTCACACAAAGCTTCGAGTATGCTTTTGAGAATAAAATAGTAAGATACAATAACATCAGGTACTGGCAGAGATTTCACACAAAATGTTTTTGTTTACATATCTCCATATGTGCCATGTGTCCAGTCTTAGATCTGCTGTTGTATCAGATATGATACGTTTTGGATAATAAAAAGGCATCAGTAACAGAGCAGGTGGTGGGGAGTGTCTTCTAAACTCTCTGTGCATCTCTGTAATTGAGTTGTTATTTACTGGCTCTCCAATACTCTCTTTCAGGGCTCCTGACTTCAAACTCTGCTTCTAATGAGGCTCTCTCACAAAGCAAGAGGCAGACCAACCATCTGACAGTTACATGACTAAACTGAGGAAGCACTGCATCATGTTCCTGTGCTGCTCATAACTGCAGTGGAGGTCTAATTGATGATAAAAACTTAGACGATTGTTCCTAAATCAGATCTGCACTGAGCTTAGTGAAAAAGTTATAAGACCCCCTTAAAACCATATATTTTTGAAGTTAAGCTTTTGGAGAAGCAGGTATAAGCTTTTTTTTTCTTTTTTTTAAATGCAAATGCTCTCTACTTTTCCCATAAATCTTTCATCTGAAGTATCCCAAATAAGGTCTTGGTAAAGGAGTTAGTATCATGCCAACTTGCCGCTGGTCCTTTCAGGGTTTTCAAGGCTGTGAATGCTTCACCTGTGGAGGTGAAGATGGCAAGCTGCTTTTACTGCAGTGGAACCTTACTATTTCATCTGTGGGCATCAGTAAAAGCTGACAGAGGAGGAGGTACACTGTTTTCTTCTTTTAGCATCCCTTTCTATAAATCTTACTTTTTGACAGTTTTGGAGTTGTCAGCATCTCTGACAGTCCTGAAAAACTTTAACCCTCGGAATAAATGTGACTTATCGCAGGCAATTCATGGAGATTTCCCCATCGGAAGACAAAACTTTACACATATTAATTTACATTGGATTTTCTATAGAGGAGACTCAATGACAGTACAGCAGTAATTACACTGGCTTATCCTGGTCATTTGTAGACAGCATGTCATGATTTGTCTTCAGGTGATTTATAAAGTAATCTTGTAATCTTCTTTTGCTGGAAAGCATGATCTACAGCTTCATGTAATCATTAAACAAGAAAAAACAACAAAAAATATGATTACACTACATGTACTTAATGTCTGATCTGTGATGATGAGAGCTGCTTTAAAATGTTAATCAGGAAAATCTTTATGTTAAATATAAAAAAAATATTTCATAATATTAAATCTTTATATTATTTTCTATTAAATAGCCCTTAATAAAATGGGTTAAAAGTTATTTTTTTTCTCTTTGTCTAAATTAGATATTGGAACTACACTTTTAATATACAGGATCCAGTTTTGACAGTGTGGGGCTTGATGTCTAAAGGAGTAATCACAGGAGTTTGGTCTATATCTGTGTATATTTTGCTAATTTGAGGACACATAATTCCATTGCAGAGCCAGGCAAATTGGCAAAGAGGATGCATTCTGTGTCTTGATTGGAGATAGGTGTGTTATAGCTGCCACACTGGGCATTACAGTAAATCCCTGCAGTCTAAGGGGCCTCGCCCTCAAATTACCTGGTACATCCTTGCTGTATGGGCATCCATAGAGGCAGTGTGCTTCTGCCTCATACAATTTCATGTAATTTACAATAAATGGTGTGCTCTCAGGGCCTGCAGCCTTGCTTCATCATGTAATATTTTACAGTTGAATGTCATATTGTTCAAAGCAGCCCAGAATGATTGGTGGGCCACAATGAATGAGTGAGATGCAGAGGGCGCTGTAATGCTGACCAACTTGCCAAAAATGAACGAGGAGTATTTTAAACTCAAAACAGATATGTTTTTTGGAGAAGTTGTAAATAAACTGAATTAGTTTGAAGTACACAGCCACAGGATATTATCATCTGCTGGTAAAACTAACTGTGGATTACAGAGTGGGTTTTGGAGTAAACATAGCTAACAGTTAGCATCATAAAGAGATCGGGACTGTGTTTTCAAAACTTAAAGTGTTTGAGGATGTGTTTTAAAGTGGCAGTTATCAGAACATACTTCAAAAACAGCATAAAGAGGAGAGTAATTTCTGACGAGTGTCAGATCTTATAACCTTTATATCAGAATTCTGTTGTCTGCTGATATTGCCTGCTTGTCTGCTGTTATTCAAATGATTGATTTTGGTGTTTGATTCATGGCTGGATACTGAGCCTTTATGCTGGACACTGAATAAAATATGTCAATGCTTTCATTAAAGTTATGATTCACGACAAGCATGCCCACAATGTCAGAAACTATTTAAAGAGATGCAGTGAACACCCACATAAGACTGTTACTTCATTAATTATTCAGAGATAAAATGACAAGAAAGATCGATGTGTTTTAATGCCCTGTTTGTCTGATCAAATAAAGACAGGCTGTAAACATCTATTAAATCTTTTTCTCCCTTAAGCCTTGGCTTTATTCTCTAATGGGTGCACAGAACTCACTGGACAGTTGGCATTGATATCTGTGTGCACTGGTATTGACAGCCCTTAAAGTTTAGTATAATGTATCAGCATATATGAAACTCCTGTGGTCAAGCCTTTGATTGTATGTGTGTTTTTAGTTGTGTGAGGGTATTATAAATGCTGAAGAGTGCTTTGAGAATGATGGTGGTCAATTTTGTCAGTTCTCTGTACAGTTAAAAACTTGACAGGATTTATGAACAGATGCTCTGACATTTAATTGTGTACATCCTATATATATATATATATCTGTATATATATATATATATATATATATATATATATATGTATATGTAACATGCTCAGTGGAGTGTGCCTTAATCTTTGACGTGTGTGTCTGACTTTCCAATGCCCCATTAAATAGCAGCAATACACTCTGCCACATACTTCAGACTGAAGACCATGTTTTAGATGATTTAAAATACAGCTGTATTCTCTGTCTATGTGGTAGGAATAAATCAGCTTTGCACCTGAACTCTCCACATATTAAGGCAGATACCCCCCTGGGTGCAAACAGAGGGTTTGTTCACTCACTCTTCAAATATCGTAAATGCACTGTGTAAAAATGACAACTGTGTCAGGTGTAAAGTAGGAGAGGCACTTCATGCCAAAACACTTTGAGCTTTGCACATAAAGTGTATCTGAAGTCTAGATTATCTTATGTGATCTGAGATGACTTTATCAGCTGCTGTATGCTTATCCCTGCTGCTGTCACAGTCAGCAGAGAGCAACAAATGCCATAGTCGCAACAGCAGTTATTACTGTGGACAACGACGGCAAAAGGCCTACAACAGCTCGATGCAGTTCAATAAGAGGAAAACAGCTATAAGAGCAGAAATGCGCTGCAAGTCAGACATGAAACAAAGCCCAAAACAATCCAGCCCAGAAACACGTGCACGAGCAGAAACACATCAGAACCAAGTAAACTACAGAAGTGCTCCAGGCCTGGAGAGGGGTCTGGAGCAGGGAAAGTGCACTGGAGAGACAGATTAGAGAGACTGTGGTTAAATCATATGCTTCTGTTTTTCGTGGTCAAATCAACTTCTCCTAAATTTTACGTGCCCATGTATTTGAACCTTTGCGGTATATGCTCCGAGCCAACGAGTGAGAGGGGTATGACAGACAGGCTGTGCAACTGTATCATGGTCCTATTTACCATTAAAATGCTTCCCCAATTAAAAAGAGAAGAATAGAGGTTTGTGTTTATCAAACTTTGAACTATCCAAATGAGTAACACATTAAGACACTAAACACTTTTGTTGAAATGAAGTGTGTCATGTGTACCGTTGTGGTGTAAGCAGCCTCTGGATCATCCTCCAGGACTCTGGACAGGCCGAAATCTGACACTTTACACACCAGGTTACTGTTGACCAGGATGTTCCGAGCTGCCAGATCTCTATGAATGTAGCCCATGTCTGATAGATACTTCATGCCTGAGGCAATGCCACGCAGCATGCCGACCAGCTGGATGACAGTGAAGTGACCGTCATGTTGCTGAAAAGAGAACAATACAGAGACATAAAATACATGACTGGGCAGGTGTAACACAACAGAAATGCAGACAATGATGGAGAAAACGGGGATCATTAAGGATGGGCATGATAACAAAGGGACAATTATCAAAACTATGGGGGTTTCTAGAAGGAAGAAAAAACATTTTGCTTAGAATTATGCTGGCAGTTCACTGATGGGGCCAAAATCATCTTTTTTCATTTAATGATGTCTTTTTATTACTAACACCAGTATGTATTTTTTTCAGAAAAGATGCAACAAAACAGAGAAACTTGGCCACTACTCATCAAATAATTCAACACTCACCCTTAGGAATGAGTCCAGTGAACCATTCTCCATATACTCCACCACAATCATGACAGGCCTGCCTGCAAATGCATGTACACAAAATTACATCACTGTAAAATCTTTATTATGTACTACAAACATTTGTCTTGCATCAAAAGCAGCCTACATTGATAAGTAAAAGGCAAGACACAGGACGCAGGACACAAACTATGAAGTGTCAGTGAGGCAGTCTGATAATGCATAATCAGAAGGTTGAGCCCAGCTCTGGCTGTCACATTGGGCAAGACAGATAACCTCAATTTGCTCCAACTGCTGTGTCAGTGGTGTTTAAATGGGCACTAAAGGGCATGAATGTTTTAGCCAACACTGATGGTCAACATACTCTGGACCATCACTGAGTGAATGTGAGAGTGAATGGGAGTGAATGAGTTGATGTTAGTCCGTCTGGCGTGTCAGGTTAGGTTGATGTGACCTGAGGTGTAAAACTGCTTTGAGGAGTCAAAGAGACCAGAAATGTGCCATAAGCTCAGATCCCTGTACAAAACTGTAGTAGTAACTCATCTGGAAGTTCAGTCCTTGATTAAGACAGGGACACTTTTGGTGTCTCTAAAGTATTTGTAAATTAGACAATCAGGTATCATTAACTGTCAGTCCAAACTTTCCCTTAATGATATAGTGACACTCATCATGACAAATTCTTTCTAATATAATGATATAGCAATTACTTAATGAACGCATGCCAGTAAATACATTCTTGCATCCACAGCATATAATTATCATTATCTTCTTTAAAGACATGGCATTGAAAATTTTGATAATATATTTTATTTAAAAGCAAGAAGGACCCACTTATGGCAATAAAAACACAAAATCTAAGCTGGTACATACAAACATGTCAGACAAAACCACCCTTTTCAAATATGTTTCTTTGTTGTTAACAACTGTGACTTGTATCAACTGTTGGAAAATGCATCTGATTGATGCATCAAGTCAAGAGGCTAAATTCATACAACTTTTCTGTTTCAACGTGCTACACCTGCTAAGCTGGACCTGTTTAGCATTCAGTTTATAATTGGCATGAAACATTAGTAAGAAACACGTTCAAGCAGCATCATTCAGTACAGGTTTTTGTGTTTCCTGTCAGAGGATCCCTGCAGAGTAACAGGTTGACTGGTTTACAGCTGGGAAGGCAGTTGTCCAAACTTGTGCGCTGCAGAGCTGTTAAACATTGTGAACTGCTAGAGATAAAAAAAAAAAAAAGTTTGACTTAGATGAATTTACACATAGACTCTTCAGCTTCAATACAGCTAGCCCTTGCTATGTGAGAAATTCTTCAACAAAATGGAGGCAAATTCATTCTGGAAGTATTTCTGAGTAAAGCAGGAACTTCTGTAATACAGTTTCTTCATTGACAGTGCTCTAACTCTACACTGGAGAAAAATAAAGCACTAATATGATAAATAGATTTCAGCTTGCACTTTTCTAGTCGTCTGACAACTCAAAGCACATTTACATCGCAGGTCACACTTACCCATTCACATACAGTACCATTTACACAGTGATAGCAATGGTTACTATCTTTAGTGTCCATTAGCGTAAGCAAATCACATTCATCCATATATACTCACCACTGATGCAGCAATGGGAGCAAATTGGGGATAGGTATCTTGCCCAAGGACACACTGACATGTCACTACAGGTGCTAGGTTGGCAGGAGTGATGCAGGTTACCTTACAAGCAACTAAAAGATGGTGTGGGTGTGTGTTTGTGTGTGTGTAATATAAACAACATAGAGAGATAACATTATTTCTAAGAGAGTACAATGCTTTGATAAAAATGCTGTCTTTTTGTACAAAATGTCACCTATTTTAAACCCTCTTTACCTGACAAGTCCAAATGAAAATCTTATTTCAAGACATAAAAAAGTAAATACTAAGGCTTGCATTGGTAAAGAAAATATAATATCAAAAATGTTGTATTTAGATGTACTATGTAAATTAGTTATTGTCTCTGATTTAAGACTTTTCCAACAGTATAAGGTGATGAGGCAAGTGATCACAGTTAATTGACATAATATGGCATTGAGAGTTTTAGGACTGCTGATTTAAGTGTAAAAAGCCTTCACTTCAAACACTACATGTTGTAGATGGACGAAGAGCCAGAGCTGTATTTATGCACCAACATCTCATCATCATACCGCTTTAAAGCAGCTTTAAAGGTATTTTTCCACACCATCATTCCAAGAGGGATTGACAGAAAATGGTTTGATCAAGCTTAGCTTTTCTGAGCCAATTAGTGAGGTCTGGGAACAATGTTATGCAGTGCAGAGCCCGAACAAAAACAAACACACCTGTTTACAGTCTAATATGTCACCTGTTATTTCAGAGCAGGTATAGCAGTCAGTCACAGCACAATACTCCCAGTAATTAGTCTCCAAAGAACAACAACAGATGTGGGGAGGGAAAGATGGAAAATGAACAGAATAGTGATGCTGAAAACTGATCTCCATACAACAATGACTTCTGATCATTTGACTGAAAAACAAATACATACATACCTCTTTCTGTCTACATACACTATAAATCATGATACTGAACACAATGCATACTCCTATTCTTTCATGTTGACTTATGATTTTCTCTTTTAAAAACATTAACAAGTTCAAACTGAAACAGACAGTAAAGGACTACCAACCCATAGGTAGAGAGTGCCACTTGTCCCTCAACTGGAAAGTAACCTGTTGAATCTTCAATTACAGGAATAACATGCCAAAGGGTTTTTAAGCAAAGCATTAAACCTCAAATTACAATCAGAGACTGACAGCAGAACTGTAGTTATCAGCACTCTTTTCTCGTTTAGCTTCCAGGGATTTTTGACCAGTTTCTGATTTTCGGTTTTTGATTCCTCGCCTGCTGTCTCTGTACCTTTGCCTGATTATCTGCTTCCTGTTAAGGAACTGTTTCTGAATACAGACAGTGCTTTTGGATCTTGATTGCTCTCCGAGTGTGAGTCCTTTCCTGTTGATGCCGTGATAACGGTCCGTCTAGTGAGTCAGATTAGTCCGATCATGACCAGTTTGGGAATGGCCCTTAATGTTAAATAAAAAATGAAAACAGCAATGGTTGTCCTTTTGTTGATTCAGTTGTATTTCAAAAGCGATTTTTTCTATAGGCTTCATAACATTTTTTTTTTTTTTTGCAAAAACAGACAATGCAGACAAAGACTAAGACATAACAAGACAGGTTACATAACATACAAGCAGGCTGGTTTTACCATTGGGGGGGAAACCCAATAGACAAAACAAAATGAGAAACCAAACAAAAAAAAAAACAACACAAAAAAATAAATAAAATAGAATAGAAATGGAAAAGGCATTTCTACAGGCTTTGTAACTTGTTTCACAAGTTTTTTATTCCATAAGAAGATGCATTCAGTAGGTTTCAGTCATTAGGTTCTGTAAATTCACTTCAGAAGCAGGTACTCCAGTACTTTAACTTAAGTAAAAATTTGACTGAACAACTTTCCCTTGTATTTGAGTAACATTTGACCAGGAGTATCTAAACTTTCACTCAAGTAATGGAGTTGAGTACTCTGTCCAC
Source organism: Cetoscarus ocellatus (assembly GCA_037902135.1). Lineage (NCBI taxonomy): Eukaryota > Metazoa > Chordata > Actinopteri > Labriformes > Labridae > Cetoscarus > Cetoscarus ocellatus. Next base: position 839,156 of record JBAMNC010000671.1, read on the forward strand.
CACTGCCTGTAAGTGGACTGGAGTTTTCTCCACTTTGCTCTTATTAAAAAGGTTAAACATCTCATCATCTTTTTAGTACAGCCAGTCCATGTGTTTGGTATTTAATGAGAGGAAAAGTCTGTAATCACATCAGCAGCTGAAAATGTTCTTTACTATCACCATCACATTGTTTTAACTGAGAATTTGCCTCATTGTTGTGTGGGAGGATTTTTTCACTCGATTGCCTCAGAAATGGCAGACCATAAGACTACTGTTAAATCTGTCAGTGCAAAACATCAGCAATCAGCATCTTTAATGAAATAACGGTAGTATTGGCTTTTAAAGAGCCTTATCAGCCGAGTCCTTGTCAGCGGGGTCAGAGCTGAGGAGTGTGTCCTCTATTTATGTTCAGGGAGGGGTAGGGAGTCTTCAGGGGACACATTTATATTCACAGCCATGTCTTAGTTTATACACCCCCTGTAAAAACAACCATATGTTGCAGTGGGTGAGCCCTGTAAAACAGAGCTCATTAACAAGTCTACACACAGACACATACACACCTACACAAACTCTCACTTTTGCAGATAAAGCATATTCCTGCACAAGAACAGGGCAGTAGAATTTACATGTCCATGCATGCTGGCCACTCACACACAGCATGAGAAGTAATAATGACTTATTATGACATACCTCAAAATATGGCTGTCACTTCCACTTTTACACCATTTTACCTTTTACATATTCTAAGACATAGGTGCATCCATCAGATCATTTGTGTGAATTTGTATGTGTGGTAAGGAGTAAGTGTGGCATAATGTAAAACCTTAAATCGCTTCAAAATAGTTGCTCCTTATACCAATGAAATCTGAGACACTTTTAGTATTTCTGAATCTAAACTCTTCATTATCATTGTTGCATTTATGCTACCATAGAACATCAAAATACGTATTCTGTAAATATATATTTATATAAAATAAATAAACAGATAAAATAAAATTGTGAAAGGTGCCTTGAGTGGCCAACTACAGTACCAGTGAAGTTTTTTTTTTCCACAGTATGAAATGAATCAGTGCTTGAATGTAACATTTATTTATTTTAACATTTATTGCATGGATCAATGAAGAAGTGACCAACCAAGTTTTTAACAAGCGTGTCTAACAGTTTATAAGTTAGTTCAGTCATCAGTGATATCAAATACATCTAAATACATTAGATTATACAGTTTACATTCACACTTACTTTTTGTGACCACACCCTCAAGCCTGATGATGTTAGGGTGGTCAAACTGCCCCATGATTGATGCCTCACGCAGGAAGTCTCGCCTCTGACGTTCCACATAGCCTCCTTTTAGAGTCTTTATTGCCACAGCTATCTCCTTCTTCCCTGGGGTTCTCAGGCGTCCACTGCACACCTCCCCAAACTCCCCTGAAGCACGCACATAAACACACACAAACAAACAGAGAGGAGTCTTATCAACTGACTCCATCAGCAGGAACCAGCACTGTGCACCACATGGGGGCAGTGTTGCAGTTCCAACCTGAGCTGCAGCAATATTGTCTCTTTTCTGTATGGTTAAACTTGATGAAACTCTCCCTCTCACCTCCTAAAAAAAGTGTTTAATCTATTATTATACTTTCCATTGTTCTTTAATATTCCAAAAGCCTGTGTAGAGAAAACAATATTGCGATGGTAGGAATTGGAGAAAGGCATCATCTTGCGTGCACACAATGGAGTAAAGGTAGCTTCATGGCAATTATACTGTATGTTAAATAAAAATAGATCATCTCCAATAATGCTGTAAAAAGCCATTTCTGTTCCACACATTGTGAAAAGGACACACTTCAGTGTAACAATGGGCTTGTATGAGAGTTCTTACCTGCTCCTATCACCCTCTCAATACGGATCCTGGAAGGGTCAATCTCTTTGGTGAACTCATGGACAGCCTGTGTAGGGTCTTCATATGTATCAGGGTCCACATAGGTCTTTATACCTGGGAAGGGGACTAGGTAGACAGAGGGAAGAAAGACAGATGATGAGCATAGATGCAGTATTTATTTATTTGTTTGGATGATAAATCTGACAGAAAGCAATTGTTATCCTGAAGATTAACATCAAAACAGTCTCAAACTGAAACAAATAACTGGTAATAAATACACATGATGATACATTTAACTTAGGTGACACTTTTGTAGGCCAACCCTGAGGTTAGTGTTTTGCTAGTTCCTTCAACAAAAGGCCTTTTGGATTTTAAGTGGAATGTTGGATACTGCTGGTAATATTGTTAGGTTTTAATAAGAGATCATGATAATCTTTGAAAACACTCCTTCCATTTTTATTAAATGTAAACAGAATCAACAGATAAATATTTGTTTTAAGACATATAAAACAGCAAAGGCAGACAGACTTAAACGCTGTTATTACTAAGTTCCAAGTTATATCTCACACACTTATCTCAACGAAAGAATTTTCCTCTTAGTGTGATGAAGTTCACTCTCATGACTGTCAGTTATGTGTGTAACATTGCCTTTTGTGTCCAAGGCCTGTTTAACACTGGATGTATTTTAGTTTTGACAGCAGCAGAGCCTGCCTGTATTCATTTGGGCATACATGTTATTAGTAACATGAATAAGAGGATCGCCTATTTTTTTCACGAGTGGCACATGTTTCCTGGACCAAATAGACAGAAAATGACAAATTGAGAGACATATTTACTACCTTCATCTAGCTAGTATGTATGTCCACATACGTTCACAGAAAAGATAGGAACCGTCCAATAACTCTTCCTGTCTGTTAGCTGGGTAATTGATAACAAGCTGAACAATAAGGATACTTGAATACGCTAAAGCTCAATTGCCTCGTCTGTGGAGAAACTCCTCTTGTTTGTTAAAAGGCTTTCATTCTGCTGGTTTCACAGGTCAGTTATGCGATCAATCAGTCTCCTTGTAAGGACAGCTGTTGTGGTTCTTCCTCAGTTTCAAAAGATGTGAATTATTAGGATGATAAACTATAAGGAGAGGGAGGGCTGTGACAGCAGGGAGAAAGGCCGCAGAACAGTCACACGCCAGGTGTTAAAGCTGTGGTGGGCGGTGATATTTAAGGTCCTCGACCAACTCTGTGGTCCTGGTTAGCAGATGGTTTGCAGCTGTCCTTTGAAACACGAGTGTGGAAATTCTAAATGTATTGATGCAGGAAAAAATGTCAAAATATTTAATGCTTGTGCTAAATCTGTTCATGTGTTTACTATGGCATTTGTCTGAAAAAATGTTATTGAAAATCCCACACACTCTAAGATGAGAACTCGTGGTGCTTCAGAACCAACTCACTTTTGTGTTTTAGAACTTCGTACTGCGACATTTTATAGTCATACAAGATAAAAACAAAGGTATCAAACAAAAGTCTGAGGAGGGAAATCACCATAAAATCTGATCAAAAATATAGACATACTGAAATTTCCACATCATTGTCATCTTTCCTGGCAGTCCCAGACTTCACCAAAATAGTGTTAATGAAAGGCGCTCAGGATTTTGGGATATGTTGGTCATTTTGAAGTGAACTGTATAAAGTCCATGCCAAAGGCAAATACATACACTGGTTGGGGATAAGCTCTACCCCTGTAAGGACAGCACTGGAAGGGAAGCAAAGCTTAGTAATTTAATGAGATTACCTGAATCTGAATCACAATCAGAAATATTTTATTAATCTCCAAGGGGAAATTGGGTTGTGAAGTTGCATTGCACACAGTAAAGAAGCAAGAAATCAAGATAGAACGTTAAAAAAGAATAATAACAATAATAACACATATGATCGAATTTTAAATGAAAATATACCAATAAAATAAAACAAAATAAATACAATCCAGAGTTCAATAAAAGTTCATTTAGAGGGATGACTTGGAAAGTCTTATGGCCCAGGCACAAATAACTTCTGCGTTACTTCTTCTGGGGTGTCGGTGGCGAAGCTGGATAGTGCGCTTGGTCAGTGATCAGGTGTTTGCAGGTTCAAGCCCAGCTCCAAGGCATGGGTGTGAATAGGTAAGTGTGACCTGTAGCGTAAAGCAGCTTTGAGTAGTCAAAAGATTAGAAAGGTGCTATATAAGCTCATGTCCATTTACCATTCTTCTTTGTGGTGGATAAGTTGTACACTGCATGTACCCCTGTGTTTAGCTATTAGTCATGTAGGGGTGTGAGGCATTGTCCAAAATGTCCTGCCAGTCAGACAGCATCCTCCTCTCACACTCCTGCCTGGGAGTCCAACTGTAACCCTACATCACTGACCTTGTGGATCGGTTATTAAGTCTGTTGGAGTTCGCTGCCTTGGGATGGGCAGTATAACTTGAAAATTAGCAAAAAAAACAACATTTGGCAGATTGTACTTACTGGACACATTTATACCACTCCACTCTTGCACTGACAAATCCTAATGTAAAAATATAGCCTTAATAAAAGTTGTAAATAACTCACTAAAATTACACAGACTGAACTTCGACACAACTCATAGAATCACACTGGCAATCTCAAAAGACATAAGGCCGACTTGCAATGAACAGTTTCCACCAAAAATGAATACAAATATATACACAAGGTGCATTTTGTCATTGACTACATGATCTACTTGGCAAAGCACCACGGCTAAAGTGCTACCTATCTTTGAGCTTACGACACATGCACACTGAAAGCTTGTTGAGGACGCTGCAGGCAGCCACAGCGAGACAGTCTTTAAACCGGGTCGAGGTTTAGGCCCTGTTAAAAAGCAAGCACCCACCCTCTTGAAGTGTCCTTGAGCAAGTCGATGAAACTTTAACAGGATGCTGCTGTTAAGGCTCTAAACCCTGACCTCCCAGTGGTCAGGAAGACAGACAAAAGCTGTGTTCCTCCTCAGAGATCAATACAGTATCTCAAAACAAAATAACAAGTCAGCTTGACTCAGATGTCAAAAGTTATACACCAACATGCTTTTTGCTGTAGAAGCTTTGGTAGAGCTCCATAATCAGGGGATGAGACGTGAGAAGAAATGTTGGAGAAACCAAGTTCTGAACACTACTGCTCAAAGAGAAAACTCTCAGTGTTTTGATTCAGGAAATAAGAAACCTGTGTGGCAGTTTCTAGATGATTTAAAAAAACAGATACAAAATCTTTTCCTTTTTAAATGTGCTATGTTAATATACAGTTTGATTGTACCTATAAAAACATTCATTTCATTTTCTTCTCTTCACTTTCCAACCTTGTTGTTTCATTTGTTCTATCTGTTCCTTCCCCATTCAATTGTTCCTCATCTCAGCCTGGTCCCAGTTTTTTTCTGCCCACTTTCAGACATCTTTCTGTTCCTTTCACCTTACAGCTCTCATTTCAATTTGTTTTTCTCCTGCCTGGAATAAAAAGTTGCATATAAAAAGACAAAAGACCAGCAGAAGACACAGAAAAGTACAGAAGGGCAGACACAAGAAGTCAAGGCATGCAGCTATGTAACCAGATTAATAAAAAAAAAGAAAAAAAAAAAAGAAAAGTCGTGTAGTACATCAAATGAAACCTGAGGGAAGGTGAGGAGCAGAGCAAGAGAGGGAGGGAGAGGAGGGGAAAGGCAGAAAGATGAAGGAGACTGGTGCTTTAAAGCTTTTTGCTCTGTTGATGCGTTTGACGTCTTCATCCTGAAAAACTATCACAAAAATACCCAATGCCACTTCTTTTGTTGCATCTATAACAACAGGAAGTCAGTCATGTTTTTGTATTTTATGAGATTTGAGGTTGGGGGGGTCACTCCCCTGCAAAATCCAAATGTGCATTTGCAGAGAAACCCACGGGAAATGATCCATAGAGCGGTGCCCTGTGTGTGCTGAATGCTAAGAGAAGAGCAGGTGGTTAGCCTGTTAGCTGCTAACTGTGGCTCACACTATCCTCCTTCCTGTTTATCTCCTTCATAATGCAACCTGTTACGAGTTTATTGAAATAGAAAAATAAAAATAATGAACAGTCTTTTCTTCCATCTTAACTGTGCTAGACTGAATTAACAGTGAAATAAAAAGTGTAAAAAATTACAAGATAAAAAAGCCATTACTGATTTACCATGTCCATTCTGATAACTGGTCCTCCTTTTCTCCTTTGAGGTCATCTTGGCCTTAAAGTACCACTGACACCTGGAAAACAAAATGGATCAAGGGTTGTAAGTTATATAAATGTTAATATATAAAAATAAATGAAAAAGAAATCAAAGAAGAACTAACTTCCCAAGACCTGCATATGGGGAGATTAACAAGAATCAAGGAGTTTGATAACCTTTTTGCTTATGTTAAGAACAAAAAGTAAAACACTGTAATTGGATTGGGAAATACATTGTATTTTGTAGCTTCAAGGCATTTTGCATGACTTTACAAGTACATGTCACAGCAGATGTCACATATCTGATTTAATGGCCAGAACAAATTGCCCACAAAGTCGTTCCTGAAGAGAAAGTGCATCAAAAGTTGATCCTGAAGTATTCAAAATTGCATGCTGTTTAACTGCAAAGTCCTTGGTGTGCGAGGGCCATTAAAGACAGCTGCTCTGTAAACACGATGAAGTCACTTAAAGGTGATGTTAAAGTAATCAGGAAATGTAGCAGATTTGGTACAGTCCAGTCCAAATCTTGAATTTGACAATGCTTTATGATATTTCATGGACCATTTACTCATTAATTTGGAAACAAGTTTAAAGCATCTGCAGGCCTTTGTAATGTATGATTTGGGAAGAGCTGTCCAAACAGAGCTGAGAACAACAGACCCAGAGGAAGTTTGACTTCTTTTATACTAATGAAGTCATCAGCAATATATTCTGTTGGGATTTATTTCATATCTGCTTTGATTGTAATAAAAATGTCACATATCATACTGTAATAATGGATAATAGTCCTATATTCTTACATGCCAGACATGCTGTTTTACATATCTATGGGATACATTTCATTTGTTTACCTTGTCCAATATAGACTGTTTGGAGAGGGCTGTACCTTTAACCTTAGAAAACAAAAAAAACAAAAGAAAACAAAATAAGGTAACTGGTTGAATGTTCACTGTTATGGGCTTGCAGCCTTTTCTTATTTTTTCCCTCAAACTAAACCACTTTCATAGTTACTACCTCTGTCTCCTAAGAGGACAATGATTGGAAAGGGCACTGACTGAAAGCAGGTGTGCTAGATTTAGGACTTGGATCTGCCTGATGATGGACATAAAATCTGATTAACCCAACTGCTTTGCTAGGTTAACTACCATTTGCTTAAGAAGACACAATGTGAACAAGGTGGCAAAGATACGTTTTTCCTTTTTTCCTTATTTTAAGAAAGAGTAATAGGTTTTTGTCTTTTAAAAGCTACACTGGCTTATATGAAACAATATGAATCTCTTTCAGGAGAGGCATTGCTATTACCCTGTGTGTAGCTCCATCCCTCTTGAATCTGTGCATTTGCCTTTTAATTTAATTTTCAGTCTGAAAACCGACACCTACAAACGAAAACTCTGGGTTTATAAAAATGTCATGACAAAAATGTCATTTATCAAAAGATCATTGGTTTTCACTCCAACTTCATTATTATTTAACTACTAATGCTGCCATTTACTGGAGAAGACTCTCTTGCAAAGTGTGCTTTGCATCAACAATAAACAATAGCCCCGTTACTGAGTTTTGACCTTCTCAACCACAGTTACATAAAACCTAACAACCCACAGACACAGAGACATGAAAAAATCCGTGACAACCCAACAGGGCCGATAATAATATTCCTGACACCTAAATTAAAAAATCTCTTTGAAATGATCCATATAGGCTAATCATCTTAAGCTTTTCACATCACTTAACCTCCTCTATCCAATGGCATCACTCCTCAACTTCCTTATTAGTCTGTCCTATTGCTGCCATATTTTGTAAAATATGTCTGTCTGAGCTCATTCATAGAATTGATTTGCATGAGCCTTCACCTCCCCACCTACCATCAAGTCTTTGCATCATATCCTTTTTGAACCCACCGGCAGAAGATCAAAACATCAGCAAACTCGTGGTTTATCCCAGCCTCCACAGTGTGGTCAGCCTTTTTATCCCATTAGCCTCTGACAACATTTTCAGCCACCATTTGGACGTCCCTAGATTTCAGAATTGGATCTGCTTTTCATTTCTTCCACCTCAGACGACATCAGCATCCTAAACCTCCACCACAAGTGTCAGTACTCCACAGGGGGATAGATCTCTGATCACCCTGAAGAACCTAAATGCTGAAGACACGCAGACAATAAGACAATATCACAATAATTAATCTTGATTTATTAACTCCCTCCTGATTGAAATGTATTTATGTATTTACACTTTAAATGTTGAAAATCATCAGTGACAAATGACTAGAATGAACAGCTTAGTTACAAAAAGTCTCAACAAGTATGTCTTTTCAGACAGACTTAATTCTTGGATTTTCTCAGAAAGTTTTTCATAGACAGAGAGAGAAAACATTTGAGAAGGGAAGCAGAAATATTTACAAATTGAACACAAGGCTGGAACCTTTTGTGCTGTAATTCATCTGCAAGGAGGTATGAAATATTTCAGATTCAGCCCTTACCAAAAACACTGCTCCTTCAGATACCCTATCTGCAATAAGAGAGTGACTTAATCCTCAAAAGCAACTTCAACACAACTGCCCACTGGAATATCAATGATTATATTTTTCATAACAACAGTAACACAAACTAAAGCTGCAAGCAGCGCTGAGCAGGCCCTCGCACCCATGTGGACCTCAGGCTTGGGCAGCATCAGGGTCAACGCATGCAGGCATGTGGCACAGCAAAAAAAAGCATGCTCCAAGACCGTCTACCATTCTACCAAGTTTAATGGCTGAACAGACATTTTTAAGCCTTGGTTTTGTTTGACAATTGATTATCTACCATTTTTGATACAATTTAATTAAAAAATGTTTTCCAGCTTCCTGTTCATGTTACAATATGCGTCCATGATTTTTTTGAAGGTCCTGCCATGATTCACGTACCGACTAAAATTCAGTATAATAGGCCAATTCTTCAGCAGGGGCTACATTTTTGAGTCTTTGTAGAGGTTGCCATTGAGCCATTTTGCAACACCTACAAAACAGACCTGTATGAAACTGCTCAATATCGTACTAGGCTGATGTTTACCAAAATATATGACCATGGAAGTGTTTCAAGTCCTTACAACATGACTTTGATTTGTTGAATATTGTGTTGCCATAGCAACGCCTTTGGTCACAGACCCTTCAACTTAAAGTTTTACATTGTAGATAATGCAGGACATTGTCAATGCATTTTTAGACACATCTGGGCAGCTGGTGTATTTTGGGGGATTTTTTTGTCTGATCCAGATGTTGTGCAACATTTGGATATCTCAATATGAGGAGCCACCCTTTCTATGTTTTTTGACTTTTGTCAAAACCTTCAATAACTTTTGATGACAAAGGTCTCTTTTCACTTTGCTGCAAAGCTGAGGCAAATTGGATGAAAACCCAGTGATGAGTTGGACAAAATGGCAGCCAAGTATTTTGCTTGTTTGATTTTTCAGAAGATTCAAAAGGGTGAATTCCTGTTGGGTTTAGGATATGGGCTCAAAGGCTTTTTTGTAGGTTTTGGTGGGTTACATTACCTATCCAAATTTCAAAGTCCTATGATAAACGCACAGCAGGCCCTTTTTTTGTAACTTAAGGGGATGCTACTGAGCCTTTTGGCAATGCCCATCAACAAAAGCCATATAAATAACTTCCTTTGATATTTTCTACACTTCGCTGGCAAGTTTCATGCCTGCATTTTGTCACTAAACGAACAACTTACTATTTAGTGGTGAATGAAAACTGGCCAACGATAAAGCATTTAGCGTAGTCACAAAGTGCTGTAGATCTGTCTTGGCCAACTTGTTTTGGATATAACTTAGTACGTCTGAGTGAGGTTTAACAAAAACACCTGGATCTACGGGCCAATTTCCAAAAACTATTTTCAGTTGCCAGTAGGTGGTGCAAGATATTTTATTTTCTTCTTTTCACAAGTGTCAAGGTGGATCCCATCCATGTGCACCAGAAAATGGTCAATAATCTAGCAGCAAACCACTGAGTTATGATCAAGTATTTGTGTGAGAAGGGGCCTAAATAGATTCTTAAAACAGACATTGAAAATATAGATTTGTTTTGAGTAAAATTTTTTGGATTTCTTAAAAATTTGTAGAACCACTGATGGACTTTTAAGACTGCAAATTAGAAATTATTACATTACTATGTCTAGAAGAACACCTGGAAGAGGCCCAAAATTTAATCCAAAGTAGTGGCTTCCCTGTTGACATTTCACCATGATTTCAACAGGATTTTTTTGGAGTCTTACAGTGCCACAATGTGTTTACAATGTTTTTTTTTTTTTTTTTTTTAATTTATTTTTTTTGTTTTTTAGCAAAATACTTGGAGGAGCTGTTTCTTTGAAACTTTTGTGGCGGCACTGTTAAGTCAATTTCTACATTAATTTTTGGAGACCAATAAAATATTAAGTTTTTTATCAGACCAATTATCCTGCAAAATAAAACAGACTTTTTGTGCACTTTTAGACACTCAAAGATCCATGCAAAGTTATATAAAAAGACCCTAACCCTCTGCAAAATATTTCCCCCTGTAGAAGAAGAATTAGGCTCATGCAGCCAGGAGTGTTCTTGAAGTGAAATATTTGATCTGAGTTTTAGGCCAATCAAGATGATGAAATATGGCTTAAATTACCTAAATATTAGAATTCTGCTTAAGTGACAGCATTGCAAAAACATAGACTTAAAACCTATGCTCCTAGTATTTGGTACTTGGTGTGTGAAAGGTGGAGGTAGCAAAGCCTAAGAGGAGCAGTGAGATGAAAATTAATTACAAGAAGGAGGGGTGGTGCTCTGAGCCCTCTCACAGGAAGTATCACTGATGAATTTTATAACTTTTTTTTGGAGTACAGGGCTTAATTAATGACCTTGTGCATCAGAGACACTCTCTTCATTCTCATGAGTCGATTCTTTTCTTGTATTTGTTCATTCTTTAAACACAATCTTATCACTGCTGTCTTATTCATATTTACTCAAGGATACCTAAAAGTATAAATATTAGGATTTATAATAATTTTTTATTCTTCTCAAAGAACTGATAGTTTCACATAAAATTACACACTGATGGATCCATCCCCCAGTGGAAAGAAAAACTTTTTCTACTGCAGGACAAGTATACAGCCTTAATTGCTACTTACAAGCGCATGTTTTAACCTCTTCAGGTTTTATTGTCTTGAAATAAGAGAAGTATTTTACAATGGGATGCCCTAATTGCTGGACGGACTTGCCAGCATCTTTATGAACAGTAAATCAACAGTGTCAGATGCTTCCAAAAGGATGTTTCGCAGTTGCAGAAGGTTACATTACAGCACCAAACAAACCTCCTAATTCCTCCATGAAATATTGTTTTAACTTGATCTAACCAGGGAAATCTTTAACTGACATTACTGTCCAATAACACTGTCTAAATGCTGCTGTAGCTCCCCTGATACTACCAGATTATAATATATTTCACAATTTTAATGAGCCAACAGCAGAATTATTGATTGAAGCGCATTAAAATGAGAGATAAATGTACTTACTGCTAAATTTTGATCCTGCTTTTGGTGTAAGAAGAATTCTTCTCTAATATTGTGATATGTAAACATCTCTTAGGTGATGTTCTGGTAAAGACATATTTAATTATCCATAAACTGCTGTTTATGGATAATTAAATATGTCCCAAAGTGTCCCAGATATATGGGAAATGCACTTGAGCTTGTATAGTCTAGTCTCTTTGACAACTTTATCAGGTTTACATCTACTGAACTAACACATCTACATCCGTTCATATCCATTTACATGCAGCAGTGGGAGCAAGTTGGGGTTACGTGTCTTGCCCAAGGACACATCGACATGTGACAACTGGAGGTGGGCTCAAACCTGCAACCTTCTGACAGAGCACACTATCAGATCACTATCAGGCAGTGCCACTGGCACCCCAGGTGCTTTTTTCAAGCAATGCATTAAACTTGCAGAGAGAATCAATTTCTCTGTTTTTCTGTGGGGGTCATAGGGTTTAAACATAAGTATTTTTGGAGACTTTGAAAATTAAAAAGCCTGAGCTGCAGCTCTCTGCATTGTGACCGCTTTGTTTTTGACTTTTTTCCCTTCGGCCATTGTTTAACAGCTGTCATGTGACTGATAGCTATCAAGAGGTGATGTTTTTCTGTCTTTTGGATAGCAAACTTATTTTTCGACTGCACTCCTAAGAAGGAACAACAGCAACTCGAAAAGCAGAGCCAAGAGACTTGACTTCAACTCCCAACATAGACAGAAACAGAGGTCCCCTATAGTCACACCAGCCCAATTTACACTGCTGTTTCAAGGCATAATATTTACCCCTCTGTGACCTTTCAGCTCCACTGTGAATGTCCTGTAGAGACAGAATGGGGGAAATGAGTTGACCCTCTCTTTGTTCCATCTCCAGAAGCAGTGACAGAGGTGTGAAATTGGAGAGGGGAGAAGGCGGACTCAGCGGGGGACAAGAGTGAAGTGAGTGGGTGTTTTTGTCTTTGTGTGTATGTGGGGGTACAGGCCGTGTGCAGCGTGAGCTGACAAAGATATTGTGGAATTAATGTGAATGCCTGTAGATGTAAATGCAGTGGAACCTCACTGTGGTGCTTTTGTGTGAAGGCACTGTGAATCGAGCAACTGCTACTTCAGAGGAGCTTTCTCTCCTGTCACTCCAGACATGTCCACCTCCCCTTGAGCCCTGCACCTCAACACCCCTCTGGTCCAGATGAGAGATGCTATCTCCCCCCTGGAGATGGATCTGGCAGAACTGAGTGACAGAAGTCTAGGATTGGCCTGAATCCCACAGGAAAAGATAGATGGACATGTTTTACTGTTGGTTTGGGGCAGGTTCAGCCATCAGTAAAAAACATTTAATTTGATACCTTTCATCTTTGTGTTTACATTTAAATGCAATAAATACAATTATTTCCAAACATCAAATTCACATTAATCTGTAACTTACTTTTCTTCTGTTTGTACTTCTGTTGTAATCGATGGTTCTCCTTTATAAACAAAATTTCCAGATAAGTTGGTGTGAATTAAAATTTTTACATACAAAAACAATCGAAAGACTTTTTTCAAACTGTTTCTGGTAAACAAATTGGACAAAGCTATTCAAGAGTGTTTAAATAACCTTTCAGGATCCTCTTTACATAGTGCTAAGCTCACGAGGGGAAAACTGACAATACTTGAGATACTCAGGACAAAAACAGGAATTTAAAAATAAAGGTAGCATTTTTTAAACATTTTTTACTTAATCTTTTTTCTTTTTAATTCTATTATTTTGTTATCTTCTTGTTATTCATCCCTGGCTCCCATGAAAGGATCTTCACTTATCCAAATCCGAGCCCTTATTACTGTTTTTATTTTTTTAAGCAACAGTACTTTTGGATTGCAATGTTAAAATTCTAAATTTCCATAAGCTTTAGAGTAGAGCTGAACTGACTACAGAACACAAATTAAAGCAAAATATAGATTGAACAAAAGACTCTACATTGATAGATTAAAACACATACTCATTTTTTTACGCGGGAGACAATTCTTTTTTTATCCAACATGCACTAACGCTCATGACCCTGAGGTCATTATTTTTCTGTAGTCACACAGTGTTTATAAATTATGCACCTATAATAAGAAATTTTCCAAAGTCATTTCCAAAAACTGAGCCTTTTGGCCCTGTTATTACCCTAATATATTTATTATGGGGTGTCTGTGGCGCAGTTAGATAGTGCGCTTGGTCAGTGATTGGGAGGTTTCAGGTTCAAGCCCAGCTCCGGGCGACACATGGCGATGTGTCCTTGGGCAAGACACTTAACCCACTGCGTCAGTGGCATGCAAATGGGCATGAAAGGGCGTGAATGTGTTAGATGATACTGATGGATAACTAACATAGAAACTCTGAACCATCAGTGAGTGAATATCCCAGTGAATGGGTGTGAATGCGTAGCTGTGACCTGAGGTGTAAAGCAGCTTTGAGTAGTCAAAGACTAGAAAAGTGCTATATAAGCTCAAGTCCATTTACCATTTACCCTTTGCAAAAGAGCAAATGGTACTGAAGATATGGTAGAAATTTAGAGGAAAGTGGTCAATTCAAGTAATCAGGAAAATTTTGAAAATTAAATCAACAGTATTGCAATAATATTTTCCCCTGATGAAATCATTTTTTTACATTTATGATAACAGACAACTCACCTCAAATCTATTATACAGTTACAAAACTAAATTTACCTTTAACATAGCTATATTCACAGTTTGTTTCACTAATAACCATGAACAAGCATATCATAAAACATCAGGACATTCTGCTCTGCACTTGTAGACCGTGTGTCCACAGTGTAGATCAGGGGACAACAATTATGGCCTTATGGTCACTTTATGGCAGGCAGAATATAATCAGAGGTTAAAATATAGAGATGACTGATAAACAATTGCTGCCCTTGCATACCACCACCCACTGTATTGAAATAGATACATGCACCAAATGTGTTCTGTTATTGAACAATATGACAAGTATTAAAGCAGGTCAGTGTGGGATAGGGGATCAGTAAGCAATCTAACATGTGCACTGTGCAAAACAATCATGCTTGTTATGATCTAGCCAGTTAGAAAGTCAACTATATATTACTGGACCTCTGCTTAACTCAACAAATCTACTCTACCTTTTCTAATGCTTATAATATGCCTTTCCAGAAACAAAGTGAAAAATCTTTAAGGGACAAATAACGATACAGAAACCAGAGACTGTAGAAACTTTGCATGAACACTTCACTGGGTTTTGTTTCTTTGTAAATGTGTCCATTTACATGTTCCACCATACTTAAAACAGCTTCTGGTCCCATATACATCTCAATATCCTCTTAGACATATGAACAATCCATTTTTCATGGTCCCGAAAATCCATAAAGAAGTAGGTCATAGGTCATTCAAGTTCAAAGCACCATCTGATTGGAATAATCTTCCTTCCTCGTTAAAGTCCATCACCTCTTTTTCCGTCTTTAGATCAAATTTATTTCCACACTTACAAGCAGGCTGTTCATGTTTTTGATTTTTTGTTATTTTTTAAATTTGTTTTATTACTTTGTTCAAAGTTGCTGTTGCATTCTGTTGCTCCTTATGATTGTATTGTATTGTATTGCAATGGGACTGTGTGCATGAGTGTGAGCACAATTTTTGTGAGATGGTGATGGTGTGGGAGGGGTATGGGGGTTGTGGAAGTGGTAGAGCAGTGTGTTTTGTGTTTGCTGTGTTTAGTTGTAATGTACACTTTGTGTTTTCTGTGTATTACTGTTATGTATGTTCTTGTGTTATTGTTGTATCTGTGTTGCGACCCCCTCGAAAACGAGATGCTGCATCTCAAGGGGCTATCCTAAATAAAATTCAAAGGAAAAATTCAAACACCAAACAGTTTGAATTCAGTCCAGTTTGCAAAAATGACCATCTCAAACCAGATGTAAGGCAATAATACTGCTTTAGCAACTCCTCCGATCAATGAAAAAAACTTCAAGGTCAGAGAGAACTCTACGGCCAATTAGAGTTTTTAAATGATGCAGTGATATAGGCTGCAGTCAGGAGAAGGGCCTGTTGTATTTGAGAAGACAGTGAAAAAGCTTATGCCAGAAGTCTATGATTGAGGGTGTGTGGTTTTGTGAGATCACATGTGAGCCCTTCCCTCTTTGAAGACTCAACATAACCCAGGTTGCCAGATTAGAAACAGTGTCAGAGGGCCACGAGCTGCAGGTTGCCAGATTGGGCTTGAGCTACACAAAGTCTGTGGGATCTTGGACACTGATAGACAGGGCAAATAACAGGGATGGGTAACACACTGGCAGAGAGGACAAGCAGGGGATTTAGGAAGCTATTGTTGACCTCTGCTGATGGGGTCAAGCTGTTCATTAAAAAAATGGTGGCGTGTGCCTTTATCAGTCTTTTGCAGTCCTATCCTCTGATCCTCTTTATCCGCCTATCCTTCTGTCTCAGAGGCTTTTATGTTGAAAAGCGGACTCACACACATACACACAGACACTTATCACACACAAAGACCTTGGCTTCCTCCGCTGCTCTGTGGCCTGTTAAGCATTGTTACAGTACATATTCACAAGCTCTTTGCACAGCAACACATGCACAGACTCTCCAGTAAAACAACCTTGCCCACAGCCCTAATCAAAGCATCAGTGTAATTCAAACCTCTCCTCTCTTGGCCCAACACCCTCTCACTCTCCTCACAGAGGGCACAGAAGAATGGGAGGATTAAAGGACATATGAAGATAAAGATGAAATCGTTAAAAAAAGACTGACTGGCTATTAAAGCATACAACAATCAAACAATCTTTCTATCCATAGGCTGTGCCTGTGCAATCATGACTGCTTAGCTATGGTTGCATTTTTCTCCTAAACAGATTTTGCATGAGAATATGCAAACATGGATGTATTTGGCTCTGAGGACGACCAGGTGTTAAAACTCTGCGTACAGCTGGTCCTCTTATATCTTCACTTGAGTTTTAAAACCTCATATCTATGAGAGTTGAGTTACTGAATGCTCTCATCTCTCTCTGGCAGCTCAAGTACATTTGGGGCTTTTATGAAACTGAAAGAGACGGAGAGTTCCTCCTACACAGGGCAGAGGGATCGCAGACTTGACAAATCATGTTGAAGTCAAAAAACACTTCAACTACCACTGTGGCTGCTTTTAGCTGGATGCAGGTAAAAAAAAAGGTCTTTCTAGAACTGTAATGCAAAAAGCCCAAATGGCTTAGCTTCAGCACTAAGTGTGATTTTGATAAATAAACTAGGGGACATAGTTCCTCGTAACCCACACTGACATTTCATCATCGCAAAAGAAAACTATTGTTAAATTCCACTCTGACTCTTTGCCATTGCTTAAGAATGAAATTAAGATTCTTTTCATACTGGCAACAAAAGACTGACCTGTGTGTTACTTCAACTTCATGCTGTTATTAGTAAAATTCATTATCTTCATTATAAATTCATCATCTTTAAAAACAAACTCAAGACCCACCTTTTTAGTCTGGCTTTTACCTGAATTACCTTTTAGTGTTTTTTTTTAATTACAGCTCCCTTTTATTATCATTTTATCTTTCTTTTTACCTCCGCCAAGGAGGTTATGTTTTTGCCGGCGTTTATCTGTCTGTCTGTTTGTCCGTTTGTCTGTTTGTTCAAAATAACTTTAAAAGTTCTGAATGGATTTGGATGAAATTTTCAGGAATTGTTAGAAATGGGATATGGAAGAACTGATTAAATTTTGGGACTGATCCGGATCACCAATTGACTAAGACCCAGAGGTTTTTTCTTGATAACATAACATTTTTCTTTACAATAGATGATGGAGTTATAGCTTAGAACAGGTTAAGAACTAAACAAAACATTTCCCTCACAACAACTAAAAGCAACAAGTAAAACACAGATAAAGTAACTAATGATAGGCCAAAACACAGCATGGTAACTAATATAGCACATCAGTGCTGAAAACTGAGCATTTGAATCAATGAAATGTGTCTTTTTTTTAGTTTTTTATTCTTATTTTTCTTATTGTACAATTTCATTGACTTTTATGGAAAGATAACACAGCAAATAAAATGTTACTTTTAGGTCAGCTGCAAACTTAAAAGCAGAGGGCCACAGTCTCTTTCAGATGAATATTTCAGGCCTGTCACCTCAGGCCGTGTAGAGTCAGCTGCCCTGATAACACCGGGCATGGCCTGTCTCTGAGATCATGGCCTTGGATGATACCAAATCTCTTTACTGCTTTAACTTTCTCTTTGACATGCACCAGTGTGGCCTCTAGCCTCACACAAGACTCTGGTAAACTTTGTGAGGAAAGTTGCTTGAATAAGATCCAAAGAACAACTTTAATCCCTTTACAGCTTAAAAAGAACAATGGCTTAATTTGAACACCTTGTGAGACCTACATCGCAACAACAGAATCATACCTTGTCTGCCTGGAGACCTTCACAGTTCAGTGGTACAAAACAAAACGTGTTCATTTGATCTGCTCAGAAGAAACACTGCGTCAGAGAATTCCTAACTTTGCAGTGTAGATGGATCCCAAAGTGGGGCAGCACAATCAGAGTCTTTTAGAGCAGGAACAGGTGGGAGTGACAAGCATGAGAACAACAGGAAGTGACTGCTTGAACAGAGATCAGCATTGCTGCTAACAGCTTCAATAGCAGTTTTAGCGGGTCTGGAGCTCATTTTCTATACTGAATAAAAAAAACACTACAAACTTCACAGAGAAAGGATATTTTTGCCCCACTTCCAACATGTTTTGCCGACAGTTTTCTCTATGAAACGTCTCAACTTCTGTCCTTAACACCAAAGCAGAAGTGCCTGCCCACCACATTATCTGATTGCATTGTAATAATTTTGTTAGAAAGATTGTCCAATCACCTGCCAGATCTGCTTTCGAAAGGTTCTGCCTAATCCCAAACACTTTGGGCTTTTTCCCAGATGGACAGGTGAAAAGACTTTCTGGAGAAGAATAAAAGCGCTCTGAATTTTTTCTTTCAAGTGAACATTAGACTCGAAGAAGTTTTGTGACTCATTTTTACGTAAAACACACAATTACACGAAATAACTGTAACTCCCAAAAGCAGTCTAACTGACAGTCTCAGATCGTTCTCCTTAAAGGCACAGCACTGCCCAATTAACTGACTGTTGTCAAGTACCTGAAACAACCCAACTTCAAAAACACGGATATATCCCTCTGAGACTTAGACCATATTTATTGTTGCTATATGCAAATAGCATGTAAAAGAGCAGGTCTTGGTCTCTGTCAGCATGACGGTACCACCTTCCTGGTAAAAAAATATCTACAAACAGATAACTACTCAGCCTCTAATGTTCTTTATATAGAATTACATTTAAATGTCAGTATTGTTAGAAGCCGACAACAATGACTTCCTGAATCAATTAGTCAAGGCAACTATGAATGAGCAGCACATTACCCTAAGGGCCTGATCTACTAAGATCCCAAATTGCGAGCGCTAAATTGCATGTGCAAACTAAAAAACCGCATCCACTATTAGTGGACATGTTGCGGGTGACCTACTACGATTGTGTGTGCAGTTGATAACAGGTGCAAAAGTGGTGCGGACTGCCCTCTTTAAATGAGGAAATTGCGTGTGCTACCGGCTGTCACCAGGGAGAGTTTGGGAGAGCAGAGTGGCGTAAACAAAAAATGAAGTTTGAAGCCATGGAGTCAGATGTCATGGTGGAGGAGGCAAATAAACACAGTAGTGAACTCCAGCAGAGACACCTCAGCCTTACCAGAAGAAACACGATTTGGGAGGCCATCTGTGAAAAGGTGAATTCTGTGAGTAAAACCAGAGGATATGCTAATGAAATAAAAAAAGATGGCAAGATATCCACAGAAGACCAAAGGAGAAACTTTCCCATAATAAAACCTCTATGAAAAAAAAACATGTGGGGGACCAGCAGAAGAGATATCTCTCTGTCCAATTGAGCAGCAGATTCAGGTAACAGTCTGTGATGAGCAGGTTATTGGAATCCAGGGATATGACTCCCTTTACCCAAACACTGCAAACCAAGTTAGGTCCATAATAACATAGACACGCATTTCTTGTATTGGACGTATTTAATTAATTAAGTGCTTCGTGTATTTAGTTGAATATAGAATTAGGAAAAAATGATTTCATTGTTTCAAAAGTATTTTTGTAAGTTGTCCGTCATGCCCGTAAAAATAGAGTTCACCTCTTCTTTCTTAAATGGAAAATCTTCATCAGATGTCCGACAATCCCCACCATACTCCAAAAGCATTGTTGGATAGACGACATGTCTCTACTATTTTTATTTCTGACAGTCCAAATATGTTGACACGCACACAGACGATTAACTCTCTTCGTTGTCTGTCATTGCACTTATGCCTCCTTCTCGCCACAGTGACCGCAGACGTGTGTGTAACGCTGTGCCGGTTTGCACCTGCCTTTCAAACGTGCTAAACATAGATGCAAAAACACAGAGTGCAATCAGTTTAGGTTTGATAAATCACATTGTGGCTGCTAAATTATTACATTTGCTTCTCCTCCTCCAAGTATTTTGCAGGTTCTGCTAATCTGCATGAATTCTGCGTATTCACGAAGGCAAACACGCTAAATGGACTGCGCGTGCTATTCTGCTCCTTTGACAGACGCAATCCTCGGTGCACCTGGTTAGTAGATCAGCTTTGCGCTGGATATCAAGTTTGCACGTGTTTTTGTACATGCAAACCTTTATAGATCAGGCCCAGAGCGTAGTGAGGAGCACTTACCTTCCAGTGATCAGGAGAAAGAGGGTGAGGATGACGAGGAGGGTAAATCCACCAACAGCTGCTGTGACAATGACCAACACCTGGCCCTGATCTGGTGCAATGTCTGATGCTGATGGAGAGGGGAGATTGTAATGGCAAAGACCAGGTGAAAGGGAGGGTGAAGAATAAGAGGGACCAAGGATGATTAGAAAGATACAGGCAGGTAAGGGAGCGAATTAGAAATAGAATGTGAAAGAAGAAAAGGATGATAAGAGAGGTAAGGAGATAAAAGCAAAAATTAGATGTTCGTCAGGATAATTCACATCTATTGCAATCTTCAATTACCCCCCCCTCCACACCCACACAATTCTGCACCATTACATACAGCATGCACACACTCATTACAAGCGCATAATACGAAGAGATTCACTCTTTGTAATGTAAAAGATCTTGGTCAGCCTCTTCGCTGGAATGATTCATATGCCTGCTGCTGTTTAATTAATATTATTCATTCATGAAATTGTGATTTTGTCCATGATCATTTGGTTAAATTGGGCCCATTTGATATTCATGATTTTCCCTTTTCTGTGTCTTGTCAGAAGGCTAACAAATCAGAGATAATTGAAAGATGATTGCTATTAGCAAACTTATTTCTATAATATTTCACACTTAATGAATATGAATTAGAGATCATAGTGCATGGTGGCTAGCCAAATGAGTGAGGCTTATACAGTATTTTGGAGTGGGTGTTAAGTCTAGAGCATGTATGTGTGTGCAGGGTGTCAAATCTGTGTGTGTACTTAGGCGTGTGTTGTATTGTCTGTGTTGAGTGAGTGTGTGTGTAGCTGGATAAAAGTAATTACAGACCACTCAGAGGGAGGGAGAGTAAAAGTGGCAGTGGCCAGATCACACAAGACAATTCTCCCAGCCGTCGGCTTCACACAGTCTTCACATCACTAACTAAGCAGACGTATTGGACTGACGCTGCTGTAATGAGCTGTGGGCTTGTGTGTGTGTGTGTGTGTGTGTGTGGGTAATGTGGAAAGAGAGAGAGGGGCAGCAGAGGACAGAATTAAGAACGCAGACAGATGAGGAAACCGATGACAGGAGAGGGATAAAGACAAACATAAGAGAGTGAAAGAGACAGAAGTGGCAGACAAACACAGACAGATGAAAAGAAAAAGTGCATTAGATGGTGAGTGACAAGCAGACAGGCAGACTGACAGGGAGGGAAAGAGTGACAGAGGCCAAATCTGCTTCCTCTTTCAGATAAAAGGCCAGCAGTACAAAGGATTAACCAAGCAGCATCTGATCCACAGATAAAGCAAAGCACTGCAGCTTTAGAGAGGAGAGGGCCACTGTGAAGCCAAATCAGCCCTCAACAATACCTGACCCGACATAAAAGGGCAGCTGGACCTTTGTGTTTGATACAGCGTAGACTTTATGAGTGATAAAAACACACCGATATACAGTTTAATTTGTGGCTGTTGATGCAACCAGAAATCTGAAATTTGTTGAGATTATAAGTTTTGAATCACACTTTAATTAATATAAGAACTGTAGGATGGCCAATTGTTTGTCTGCAATCTAATCACTCTTTGAAATTCATAATTACTGACATCATCAGCTATTAAACAATATCTTTGGACACACAGATTTAGCAGCTGTTTCTATGTTTGAAAAAAAATAAAAAATAAGTAGGGGACAACACAAATATTTTATTTTATTTTATTTGTCTCATTGTTAAAGATGTAAAGATAATAGTTTGACAGTGTTTGACTTTCATTATTGTCATTATTTTTTTAATCAGCCAAACCAAATTCAACTCTACGTAATTCAATGTAGCTCAGCTCAACCCAAACAACTTGACTAAATTCAGCTCAGCTCAACATAAAATAGCTCAGTTCAGCTTTGAACTCTACTTAACTGATCTCAACTCAAGTAATTGACTTAAAACTAAGCCAAACTCAAGTTATCTCAACTCGACTCAACTCGACTCAACTCAATTCAACTCAACATAATATGGCTCAATTAAACTCTACTTAACTGATCTCAACTCAACTTAATGAACTGAACTCAGCCAAACCCAACTTACCTTAACTCATTTCAGCGTACCTCAACTCAACTCAACCCAACCTGACTGGACTTGACTTGATTTGACTAAACTGATCTCAACTTAACTCAATACAACATAGATCAGTTCATCTTGAACTGCTAAACTGAGCTCAACTTAACTAACTGAACAGAACTAAGCCAAACACAACTGATATCAGCTCAACACAACTAATCTCAACTCAGCTCAACTCAATCCAGCTTTATTGGTTCTAAATCAAGTCAGCACAAACTCCACTTAATTAAACTCGGATTTATGTGAACTCACCCCAAACTAACTTATTAAACTGAGCTAAACTTAACCCTATTAGCTGAACTCAACCCAGCCTAGATACATTTCAGATCAACTCAACTCTAACCAGCCCTCCTCAATTACAATATTTGATCAATCAAAATCAGCATACTTTTGTTATAGTGTCAGATCACAGTTTAAAATTTTCCAGATCCTAAATCCAATACACAAACAGCATCTGATCATTTTCATGTGACAAAAATGGTAGTCCAGACCGAAACCAAAGTCCATAAGATGTATTTGTGAACTTATTCAGAACATTACAAAGATCTGCATGAATAAGTACAACATATAGTGGTTTGTAAATAAAATAATCTGCTTAATATGTCAATATTTACTACTATACTACAAACCTACAGGACCTGATGAAGAATCATGGGACTTTGGGCCATGTCAGACAAAGTTTGTCCATTGCTGAGATTGCAATATGATTTTAATAATTTATTTTTCTTGGACTTTTTGTGACTGTATTTCTACTCATTTTCTTCCAAAGTAAATTTTTCTGCAGCTTAGTCATGGTTTCTGAATGTTTACCCTGTTCTGGATGCTTCTGTCAGGTGTCTTGTATCCAGGCTTTTCATCTACTGTTGTGCCCTTGGGGAAGGCTGCCCTGAGTGCTGCTTCAGGCTACGTAAACCTCAGCTGACCCTGGACTGCTGCTTGTTCCTCACATCGTTTGCCCATAACAATACTTTCTTAGAGATGAACATAAAACACAAAACTTACAACCCACACTTTGAGAGTATTCTCCACATTTAAGTTAGCTTTACGTTGATATTTTTGAAAGGAGACCTCTCATTGCTTTTGCAGCCTTAATAACCAATATCATTAATATCCGCCAGATAGCTTTCTTTAGACATCACACACAGATGGAAACCTCCTCAATGACTGACAAGAAACATGTATACTAGGGGTTCCCAAACTTTTTTTGGCTCAGGAACAAAATGAGAAGTTTTCTCTCTCCCCAGGACCCAAACTTACAAAACTACAATATATTATTTAAACTGTAAGACATAATCATAATTGATTTCATAAATCATTTTTGGCTTCAACAAAATATAAAGACCTAGAATTTGCAAGGAAATATTGAGATTTTTTTATCATAAGCCAAAAAGTCATTGCCACAGAGCATTTTGTATATCTTGTGATACTGCTTTGAAACCACAATCATCAGCAGAAGTAGGATGCAAACACACAATCATACAAAGACAGATGTATACCTCCACAGAAATAGGTGTTGTAGATGGTGTTAGGTACTTACAGTCCCCTGTGGTTTCATATTCATATTTCAGGGAGTAGGAGCTGTATCCAGCTGGCGTGCGGGTGCGAACACTGAAGACATACCAGGTTGCCGGTTTTAAACCTGAGATGATTACACTGGGAGCCCTGGTGCGTGTCGACGAGTAGCTCAGCTGCTCATGTTCCTGTGGGGAAGATAGGAGGATTATTCAAATCAGGCATTAAAAAAAAAGATCCACCAACAGTGACCTTGTTATATTAATAAGCAAAGACTCAAAAATCAAAGCCTTACTCAAAATCTCAGTCAGAATTACCACCCTTTAACTATACACAGGAACTACTTATATTGTAGCCACATTCTACAGGTGATGGAAAGCTAAAATTCAGAATTCAGCGAACAAAAAAAGGGGAAATAAAATCCTAAAAGGAAAAAACACCCTTTAAACAAATGTTTTTTTAGCACAGATATTGTAGTCTAATGTGCACCAATTATGCAAAGAGAACAGGAATACCTTTTAAGCTTAACATAGTTCTCAGATAGACTGTGTTTTTGCCTTTAATTGTCCTATTTTTTCTGTCGTTTTGACTGATAAGATAAACACTCTGTCTCTAGCTGCATGTGTCTGTTGAAAAATTGAAAGACCACAGGGACCCTTAATCCAAATAAAATGTTGGTGCTTACATCAGTTTTGATCATAACAAAGCTTTATTAGTGCATAGCCAATATGTTTGTGCATCAGTGAAAAATGTGTGCATGAAAAATCTCTTCTGATATTAAAGACCAAGAGCTCAATTTTTCATGATTCAGTTCTCTTTATTTTGAGAGGGTTTTGGATAAAATCTCTTGGCAGGAAATCATTGCACCACATTTTTATTTAAACCACCAACCAAGGAGATGTTTTGGACTGAGGTAAGGTTTTCTTCTTTTAAACATAAAACCTTGAAATGTGAGGCACTTCTCCAACAAATCCATAAAAATGTCAATAAATAGAGTACCTTTCACACATTGTATACACCTCCACATCTGTATTAATTCTGGTACCTTCTCATAGTATTTGATCTCATAGTCAAGGAAGGGTAGCGTTGATTGTTCTGGTTGTTGCCAGGACAGCGCAATGCTGTTTGGAGAGGCCCAGTCCTTCTTCAAAGCCCCAACCAGAGATGGACCTGTTCAGACCCAAAACACAAAGACGACAGCTTCAATGTGTTTCTTTGGGGAAAAAAAATCAAGTCTACAAGCTCTCCACTTTTCATGCTTTGACAAGGAGACACCATGGAAGAAATAATTAATTTAGTCTAACAACCTGGTCTTTTCTTCTATTAATAAAGACCAAATAACTCTATTAAGGCTTCATCTTAATTGATTTTTAAGTGTGAAATTATGACAATTTTCTATGAACACAACCTATTTTTGTGTTGCAATATCAAAATTGCAAACCAGATATAAAAAAGTCCTTGAAGAAGCGAAAACATCCTCACAAGACATTAACATCTTTTTTACTCGATGTTGTGAAAAGTTAATATGACAATAAAAGAGAATCAAGAGTGTACAAACAAAGGTAAGCTGGCACAGTTAAGACATTAATTTCCATATGAGTTTGTGATTTTCGATTCATTGTCTGTATGCACAGACCCTTTTCATGTTTGTAAAAGGTGTGATGTTTTTATTTAACAGGGCTTATGTAGATGCAAAACAATCCTCTTTAGTCAGTGCTGGCAAGCCCACTGTTTTCAGTTTGTTTTAATCAACTGAGGAAGCATATAACTAACAACAACAAGTAAAGAGTGACACTGGTAGGTAAAAAAAGCAAAATTTCAGCTTTGAGCTGTTCCTATTATTATATATTTTCTAGATCCTGTTTACATCCATTCCTACTAACAACATCCATTTTTAAGCATTAAGAATTGAGAATTAATGTGTGCAGTCTCAGTATGCATTGCCAATATCTCTTGGAAAACCGTTTCTTTTTTTAAGTCCATCGAAGTTTCACTTTTTCAATGTCCTATTTGAAATGAAGTGAAATTCATTTGCATGAAGGCACTAAGAGGCTTGTAGTACTCTCTTATAGCTTTTCCTCCCCATTTTGTCACAAAACACACTTGAAACAACAGTGAAAACAATTTATTCTTGGTTGGGTGCTGGTTTGATTTGATAACTTGATTCAAGATGAATGAGTGATAAGGGGGAAGCATATGTGCAACAAGCAGCTTATAAAAGCTTTTATTTGAAGCACAGGAAGTAGCCTCTGTTTCAGGGATAGTTTCCTATTTTTTCTTCTCTGGTCATAAATTTCTGAACATTGAAACAAAAAAAGATCAAGTGCAATTTGAAAGCCGAAAGCTGTTTCTCTTAGCTTTGGTCAAAATCACTATCAATCAAATTGCTGCAATTATATATTAATGTATGATGATATATTATAAACATGGTTAGATTCCTGTGTTGCCTCCTGACCTAACTTACAAATGGAAACAATATGCATTTTTAATGTCACTATTTAGCCATCATTGAGCTTAAAGTCCAGTCTCACAGAGCTTCTAATGTTGCAGTAGACTCTTGGAGATGAAGGGAGGATCAGTTGACTTTAGCAGTCAGACTGAGAAGAATGTGAACTGAATATAGAGTAAGGAGCTTTAGCAGCCTATGAGACTGTATATAACAAAGATCTTTATATAGTAGAAAGAGATACTTATACAGAAGAATAACGTCTGTCCGTTCTTTCAGGACTAACGATCAAACATCCAAGCTCACACTCAATCATTCTGTTTTATATGTCTAACATGTGTCAAACTTGAGGGGAAAAAAAACCCCTCAATAACTTTCACATTGCGATTCTCCTCTTCATCTTGTTTTAATTGAAAATAATCCAAGGAAGCTTCATCCTCTTTCTTAGGTTGCATCCTATTAGCTGTGCTCCGTGATTTTCTGCTTTATAAACAATTGCACTGGGCTCCCAAGAGAGGTCAGCAACTGTAACTGCCCTGAGAGACATTATTATATATTATATCATCTACACAGGGAATTTATTATGGAGAAATAGGGATTCTTTTCTTATATGGATTCAAAGTGAAATTATGACACTGACATTATTTATTCTATGGTATTGCAGCATCAGACTGCAGTGTTTCTGCAGACCGACTCTGGGTTTGAGGAGAGGCAAAGAGGTCTAAGGGTTGGAGAGGACATTCTGTTGGTTGGGATCCAGGACCTGTAAGAGTTGTGAACTGCATGAGTTTAGCCTTGTTAACCAAAAACCTACTGCTACTAAATAAGACAGAATGAGCCAAAAGTGAACTCTGCTGTTCCCTTCATTCTTCTCTTATTTACTTTATTCTTTTTTTCCCTGACCATCTGCCTTTGCTCCCCATCTGTTGTTGGCTTTAACTCCTAATATCCACACACATGCCTTTAACACTCCTGCCTTCCAACATAGCTTTAAACCTCCTTTCTCACCTGGACTTGAAAGAAGATAATTATCTGTAAATGTTGAAGCAGGAAATTTAAGAATTGCTCTGAAGCAGCCTTTAATAAAGGGAAAACAAAAGCCTTGAACTATGGAGATAAAAGTTTGGCTATAAGAACAGCAAGGTGACCGTTCATACAGCTGATTACAGTTGCCTGCCACAGCGAGGTGGCCTAATCTTGATTGAAATTCAATTTAAATAATATCAGATGGTAGATGATTGCATTTAAAGCGTGAATGATAATTCTAATAATAAAGCTGGGTACACCAAAGTGGTGGCTGACAAGGGCAAGTACAAAAATTCTCAAAAGTTCTAAAAGAGGTAGTGTATATATATATATATATATATATATGTACACTACTGGTCAAAAGTTTTAGAACACCTCAATTTTTCCAGTTATTTATTGCAACTCAAGTCTTGCAAGTCCAGTGAATAGCTTGAAATGGCACAAAGGTAAGTTCTGTACTGCTATAGCTTAAAAGAAAAGGTTAGGTTACTCAAAACTGAAAAATGATATACATTTCAGAATTATACAATAAGGCCTCTTTCAGGAAACATGAAATGGGTTAGCAATTTAAAGCTGTTCTGCAGCAATGAAGGTTGATCAAGCCTTGAAAGCTGGCTCTACTTATTCCTACAGGTGTTCCAGCTTTTCTTGATTGCTTACAGCCCCCTCTGTCTGCATTAAAGCATACCCTGTGGTACCATACCCTTGTGAGCATCAGCTGAACAGCACTGTACTGCAGAAAGTCATATGTTGCTACAAAAATGGCAAGAAAAAGGCAATTAACGACGGAAGAGAGACAGACCATCATACAAACAATCATCTTACAAACAAATTGCAAAGAAAGTCAAGGTGTCAGTGAGGACAGCTTTCTTCACCATCAAAAGGCACTCAGAAACTGGGGGAAACTCTGACAGGAAGAGGTCTGGCAGACCCAAAGTCAAATCCAATTGCTTATTTATACTATGTTTTCATTTCAGAGTGCAATGAGCCATTTAACTGAATACTATTCAGTAAAAAACTGGAAAAAATTGGGGTGTTCTAAAACTTTTGACCAGTAGTGTACATATATATATGTACATATATATATGTACACTTAAGATACAATATATACATTTTTTGGAGAAAAAGGAATACTTTAAAAACTAATCCTATTTCTTTCTTTTTTATATTTTTTGGTTTGAGTCTATTTCTTGCAAACATAAAGTTACTTCCATAAAAAACACAGCATGTTTATCATTTCCTCAGAAATAAATGGATATGACTTCAAGGACTGCCAAACAGGGAAATGGGGCCTGAAAAACAACTCATTCTTCAGTTTCTGTTTCTCATTTATAATTCGTTCTGCTTATATGTAATGGACCATGAGTAGAGACTCCCTGTCACCTCTGGCTGCCGCCCCTGTCTTCTTCCTGTTTCAATAAAATCTACACTACACTTGATGAACTTACCGTTAATAGAACCAACGGTCATGTTTGGTAGATGTATTTCATACAATAATATTAAGCAAGCTTTAAAATAGTGATTTGGGCTGCTAAGCAATCCAAGATTGATTTGCAAGTAGGATTCAGAAAGTCCACTTTAAATACCTTCACACCCTTATTATGTGAAATTCATCCAGAATAAAATTGAAAAAAATGTTTTGTGCAAAATGTACTCTATGAATAGCAGTTTTTGTCTAAGTCCCAAGCTCACAACAAGAGGTAAATAGAGGAAATAATGTGTCTTGAATTTTGTGAGTAAAAGTCTGCAGATAATAAGTGATATGGACAGCCTTTCAGCTTTCTGATGCTTGTTGGCATGTTTTAAAACAATCACAGAGCCATTCATTGTTCTGATTTTTTCTTTGACCTCAAGTCTTTGCAATTTCAATATCTTGGGCTACAAATTCAACAGTGATATTCCAAAACACCACATACTGTATAGTATACATGCCTGAGTGTGTGTGCTTATCCTAATTTGTGTTCAAATGTACAAAACCCAAAACCAGTGAAGTTGGCACGTTGTGTAAATCGTAAATAAAAACAGAATACAATGATTTGCAAATCCCTGTCAACCTATATTCAATTGAATACACAGCAAAGACAAGATACTTAACGTTCGAACTGGTAAACTGTGTTATTTTTTGCAAATATTAGCTCATTTTGAATTTGATGCCTGCAACATGTTTCAAAAAAGCTGGCACAAGTGGCAAAAAAGACTGAGAAAGTTGAGGAATGCTCATCAAACACTTATTTGGAACATCCCACAGGTGAACAGGCCAATTGAGAACAGGTGGGTGCCATGATTGGGTATAAAAGCAGCTTCCCTGAAATGGTCAGTCATTCACAAACAAGGATGGGGCGAGGGTCACCACTTTGTGAACAAATGCGTGAGCAAATTGTCGAACAGTTTAAGAACAACATTTCTCAACGAGCTATTGCAAGGAATTTAGGGATTTCATCATCTACGGTCCGTAATATCATCAAAAGGTTCAGAGAATCTGGAGAAATTACTGCACGTAAGCGGCAAGGCCGAAAACCAACATTGAATGCCCGTGACTTTCGATCCCTCAGGCGGTACTGCATCAAAAACCGGCATCACTGTGTAAAGGATATCACCACATGGGCTCAGGAACACTTCAGAAAACCACTGTCAGTAACTACAGTTCGTCGTTACATCTGTAAGTGCAAGTTAAAACTCTACTATGCAAAGTGAAAGCCATTTATCAACAACACCCAGAAACGCCGCCGGCTTCGCTGGGCCCGAGCTCATCTAAGATGGACTGATGCAAAGTGGAAAAGTGTTCTGTGGTCTGACGAGTCCACATTTCAAATTGTTTTTGGAAAGTGTGGTCGTCGTGTCCTCCGGACCAAAGAGGAAAAGAACCAGCCGGACTGTTATAGGCGCATAGTTCAAAAGCCAGCATCTGTGATGGTATGGGGGTGTATTAGTGCCCAAGGCATGGGTAACTTACACATCTGTGAAGGCACCATTAATGCTGAAAGGTACATACAGGTTTTGGAGCAACATATGTTGCCATCCAAGCAACGTCTTTTTCATGGACGCCCCTGCTTATTTCAGCAAGACAATGCCAAGCCACATTCTGCACGTGTTACAACAGCGTGGCTTCGTAGTAAAAGAGCGCGGGTACTAGACTGGCCTGTCTGTAGTCCAGACCTGTCCCCCATTGAAAATGTGTGGCGCATTATGAAGCGTAAAATACAACAACGGAGACCCCGGACTGTTGAACAACTTAAGCTGTACATCAAGCAAGAATGGGAAAGAATTCCACCCGAAAAGCTTCAAAAATTGGTCTCCTCAATTCCCAAACGTTTACTGAGTGTTGTTAAAAGGAAAGGCGATGTAACACAGTGGTAAAAATGCCCCTGTGCCAACTTTTTTGCAATGTGTTGCTGCCATTAAATTCTAAGTTGAAGATTATTTGCAAAAGAAAATAAAGTTTCTCAGTTTGAACATTAAATATCTTGTCTTTGCTGTGTATTCAATTGAATATAAGTTGAAAAGGATTTGCAAATCAATGTATTCTGTTTTTATTTACGATTTACACAACGTGCCAACTTCACTGGTTTTGGGTTTTGTACTTAAGTAGATCACTACTTTAAAACACAGCCAGATTTTCAGCACATCTACCATTGCAATTGTTTTGAGCCATTGCATGTTGTTCGGACTTTGAGTTATTTTGCAGTCTGTTTTTCTAATTATAACCTACAGGGCAATTGCAGCAAGTTGCCCTTTTCTGTAATTGGCAAAGAAATAAAGAAATTAGCTTCTAATAACAGTGTCATTTTATGTAACTACTTTGTATGCAAATACTATACATTTATTATGTTATA
This sequence comes from Cetoscarus ocellatus, assembly GCA_037902135.1. NCBI lineage: Eukaryota > Metazoa > Chordata > Actinopteri > Labriformes > Labridae > Cetoscarus > Cetoscarus ocellatus. The sequence goes on from JBAMNC010000671.1 coordinate 870,429, forward strand.
AATCCTCACACTCAAGTCATGATCATTATTAATACATATGATGAAAACATGCATTAAATCAGTCTTCCATAAACTCAGGTGGGTAATTTCAAGTTGATGAAAACCTGGTGACCGATGAAATAAGGCTTGAGGGTTTGGATGTGTTGTGCAGTTTTTAATATGGAGGAACAATCATTTAACGTAAATGGATTTTAATGCTTGGCTTCTCCTTTACAACAAACAAGTTAATAGCCATTTAAAATTTGGTGGGTTGCCTTTAAATGTTGGCATGAATAGAACAACATAATATCATGCGTGAGCAGAAACGACCAATCACAGGACAGGGATAATCAGCAAGCTCAAAGGGCACTGAGTGTATACATGTACATATAAATGTTGGGCTCTGTGGGTGTGTATGTGCATGTGTTTTTATCTCCAAAAGTGGGTAAAGAGCTGAGTAGAGAATAAACCCTCTTTCTTACAGCAACGCAATAACTTGACATCTTATTATGTGTTATTATTACAACCTCTCATACGGCCATTCTACTCGGTGTCTTCATATCCCCTGCTCCGTCTGTCCTCAGTGGCAGAGAAAATTCATCTCAGGGGGATTTTATCTGATCTAACTCTGTCTAATGAAACACTCTGTTGAAGCTGAGACGTTGTAGGGTTCCTCCCCTGCTTATGCCAGCTGGGTACAACAGAGGCGGCACGGCTTTGTGCTCTGCGGCAGGAGTTACACAGAGGAGGCATCAAACTAAGACACAGCAAGATGGTTGGCATCTGCTGTTAGTATATTGGCCCCTGATAGGGAACAATAAACACAGCCTAAATACAATCTCCCCCTGACTCTCAGATTCAAATCAGTCTTCCACCGCAAGGCAATGCAAATGCACACTCACACAAGATGGGAGAGCAAACAGGGGAACACAGTTTGTAAGGATAACGTGCGCACGAACAAACAGCCAAGAGCTGACGTGTAAATACAATATGTTTGCTTTAGTAGCAGGACGACTGTCTGGCAGGAAATAATAGCCAGTATGAATGTGGCAGCTCTACACTCACTCTAAGACGGAGCTCAGAAATCACCTCCCACAGAAAACAAAACAGCTCATGTTGTAATGATTTAATGACAGATCCAAAAATAAACCTGCAATCTGTATGTTTTTCTTCTCTTTCTCTTTTAAGTTGAGGCTGTTTCTCAATTACACCAGGAAGACAATTGTTTCCCTGTGAGCCACAAGTATTGGACTGAAATCAATCAAATTATCTTTAATTCAGTTAAGGGATAGCTTTTGTACTCTTGGAGTTGACATTATGGATTTTATTATTCTTTCATTCAATGCAGTCTACATGAATTGTTGCACATTAAGTGGGAAGAATACAATATGTGCTTTTGGACTTAAAGTAGTGCAAAACACATTGATGTTTACTATAATGTATCAAGTGTTAACCTCTTCAGCACTGACCTTTAAGACTTTTTGCACTTTGAGTCAGGGATGATCATCTGTTAGCTTAACTTTCCTCTTCTGTTAGCTTTCAGTTACTATCTCTTATGTTAACATGTCGGTTTTGACTTGTGTCTTCAGTCAACCATAAAATACCCTCAGAACTATTATTTATCATCCATTTTGTTTCTCACTTCTTGGTTGTCTTGTTAGGCTTACTTATCCATGAAAAGATTGGTTAAATGTTTTAGGTGTGGCCTCCTGGGCCTTTCTTTTAACAGTGTATCCCTCGTTTTCAATTTTAAAAAAAGGTAAAATGAACCTCAAAAGATTATATAAGTAAATTAAAGGTCTCAAGTATTTTTTTTCATTTATATTTTTACGTTATTAACTATAGTAATGTCTGTAGGGTCACAGGTCATTTTTAACCTATACATATTTACTTTAAGAAAAAGGCAAAAACAACCTATTTTTTAAATAGTTAAATACAAATACTAAATGAAAAGCAGAACAATAAATAATACAAAACGTAGATTTGAAGGTCAAACAAACAACTACCGATCAAGGAAATCAAACCAATGGAAATAAAGTACTAGTTCCACAAAAAGGATTGTATGTAAGAACATGTATGTGTGTTTAGATGCATGTGTGGCAAAAAGTGACACTTTAAGTGTGTTTTTCAGACATAATTTTTGCCATAGAAGCACCATATGTATGCCTTTCTGTCCTTATTACTAGGGCCAGGCACCTCTTCTTTTAGAATCAGGTGGCCTTAGTGGGGTTTTTGCTGAGGCTGTGCTGGTTGATGCTGAGGCAGGGCTGGCTGAGGAGAATGCTGGCACTGATGCTCTTTCTCTTGCTGATGGTGTTGTAGGAGTGCTCAGTGAGCTCTGAAGCTGTCTGACCAAGGCTGCAGGAACTGGGTCTCGGGCACCATTTGCACCTTTGCTCAATATATGTCATTACAAGGGGACTTTACAGCTTTACTTTACAAGGGGCTGCTGCCTGACAGTGTTAGTGAGTTGACAGTGTGTTGAAGATTTCAGTTTAAGCACTGATTATTGTCTCATAACCTTATATTATAACCAAGTCAAAACCAACCCTAACAACACAAATGTTGTTATTTTCACCAGAGCAATTCATAATTTAGTGAAATAGACTTTTTGCTGTATTTTGTTTGGATAGAGATTCCTGACAAAGTCAGAAAGTTGATGCAATGAACAAATTTATTTGGCACTTTTATGCCTTTAAAACCTAAAAACAGGTTGGTGCCGACCCTAACACAAAGAGGAAAGTTAAGCTGACAGTGAAAGAATTTTTAGATCTGCTTTAGAGAGTTTACTATGTGCTGTCTTCTTAAACAGTCTGAGTATAACTATGAGCATATTGATTATAGAGTGCTCTCATACCTTCAGCTCATTTTCTTTGTTCTGATTGCAGATTCACAAATTTTGCACTTCTTTAGTTTGTGTTTGCTCTGCAGTGTTTTTTATTCAGTCGTTAAAAACACACATAAGTAAAAGACTGACCTTATGCAGATTACACAGCATTTTTTTCAAGCAGTGTATGTAAACAAATGCTGTGAACAGGGGGTTCACTTTGTGTTTTGCTGATGTAAGATTAGCGATTATGGAGTCATAATGTTTTGTGACTTGGCTGACAAGCATGACAGACTACACAGTTGTACCCTCCTGCTACATATTACAACCAGTGTGATGATATTGGAGGACAGTTAATGTAACATATAAAAGCAAACAAACATACTGTACTTACAATACTATTCTTTGTTTGTCATTTCAAACATAATAAATTATATTATAGCTCTACAATAATTACTGGCAGGTTCTCGTTGAGGTGCAAAGGTGCCTTTACTACTTCTCATCAACATTATTCTGTTTTCTCTCTGTCTTTGTTGACCCTCTAGGACAAATGAGCAATGCAAGGATGTTGTTTTCAAAGCTTGTAGAACTTGAAACAACTTCATCTGTTTACATCTTTAACTGCTGCAGAGTGCTTTGTGCTCCTGCCCTGCCCTTCGTAAACCCAGTTAGGTTTTACTGTTCCACTGCTCCCTGCCTGTTAAGTCTTTGTATGCAGTCTTAGTTAAGTTTTGTTTTCACACTGCTCCCTCCTGGTTGAAAGAGAGACCAGTGACCATGCACTTGTTAATTGGCATGTGTGATCCTTGAAAGCAGGCAGCAGTTTTACAAAAACATAAAAGGATAAGAATCCTTCAAAAAAATGACAAGAAAAGTGATGCCTTGCAATTCTTTGGAGATTTCAAGTTGTTAAGCTAACTGTCTAGCTTTGAACATCGGCTACTAATAGCAAGGACAGCACAGCTCCCACTAGTCAGCATCTCTGCTGCCAGACAGCAAACCGGGGGCCTGGAAAAATCAAACAGGCTAGACTTTCAGGCTGTTGTGATGTTTCTCAGGAGCTGTCCACACGGACATGAATTCAGGCGTTTCCGCACAAATTTTTAATTGTGTAGGCATTTCGTGTTTCTGGTGCCTGAAAACAGACATTTTGAAAACGGGTCCCAGAGTGGATAAACCTTAAAACGCCGGCTAACAACATTGACAATGGATACGGACAGTTTCGGAAACAATGACGTCACAGACCCACCTCTCCCTTACTCCGCCTGAACCCCAATGACAACAGAAACAATGGTAGTCACGTTTGTGCTAAAAACCTCCTGAGCTTGTTATGACTTTAACAGCAAAGTCTTCCACTTCTCGACAACCATCGTGAGCAACAAGGGGCAGGAGAACAGTATTGTTTGTTCACATTTCTCATGATGTATGTGTGTGATCCGTGTCCTCTTCCTTGCTTTAGGTAACTGTCTGCAGCAGTGTTACAACTCCACTTACAGGCCTGGCATGTGTACTACGGTGTTTTTAATGTTTTCATGTGGAGGGACACATTTCTTGAGTCGATGCCATCTTCACAGGGAATGTTTTCAACATGAAAAAGTTTTTGCAAAAATTGTGTTTAAATGTGGTAGTCTGACCATTAGCATTGTGTGACACATTATTTAGCGAGCCAACCTGCCAATAAAGCGAGTTATTTTTTACTTGGAGCATGGGGCATCAAATGCTTTATTAACATCTCGGAGGATCTGAAGATCTGTCCAATGTCTGATACCATCCCCAACACAGACCACCAAACAAACAAACAAGAGGGCCTTGTAATTCTTGCTGGTGTCAACATCTGTTGTAACGATGGCAATCGCAGACACAGGGGGTGAAAGTCCATTTAACCTGGAAACTCTATGTGACCTAATACCTGCCAGCAGCATTGGCAGAGAAACTCTGACAGCAATACAGAAAATATAGACTAGCCAAGCAAATTTAAGGGTCAAGTAAAGAAAAGGATGAATTCCTTTGCTGCAACAAACAGAACACAATTCTGGGAACCAAAAAAGTTGTTTACATGGTCTTTGCTGTCTGGTCCTGCTTTGTTCTGCTGACGAGGCAGTGACTAACATATGTTTATAGGTTTTTATGCCTTTGTGTTTCAGGTTTGGAAGTACCCTAAACAACAACAGTGACCTATGACAGTGAAGTTTGAATTGTATGGGTTTTTGTCAAAAATCAGATCAGATATCTTTTACAACATAATCCACCACACTTAGACAATGTTTAAAGAGACAAACACAACACACCACACTGTGATGGGATTGCCTCTGCGCGTAGAGTGTGTGCATATTGTTTGTCTCCAACAATCACTGTCTTCAGGCAAAGGCAAGATATTTGAGGACACAGGACACTCTGCCACCGTCTTTAATGATTCTGTTTGTGGGTTATTAGACCTGCAGCATGAAATCTGCCAGAGGAACTCGGTCTCTTTCTGTGAGATGCAGCAGCATTGGAAAGCCATTAGAAACACCAGTCAATTACGATGCCCGATGGATGGATTTTCCAGTCAAGCGTGGTTAGGCTCAACATAAACTAATGGGGAGTCTTTAAATGAGCTTGACCTGCATATGATTTTAATTAGCTTTCCTGCCCTAAAGGCTTCCATTAACTGTTTGAAAAAAATCAATAGAAGCAGTATTGATGCTGTGCGAGAGCTTAAACGATGTCCTAACACTCCACTGATTCAGTGGTGATAGAGACAGAGGAGAGAAACACATAGACACTATAGGTACTCTTGTTTACGGCTGTCATATTGATATGTGTTTCTCTGTCTTTGTGTCTGGTTGAGTTTTTCTCATGGCTAAATTTAACTTGACTTTCAGCATGCATCTCTGTGGGTGATTGGCATTAAGGAATCAGTGAAATAATATCTCAAAATTGCTTTTAGTTGTACAAACATAATCTGTGATTTTTCTGTATGGTGATAATTTTGTTATTTGATAACCTTGTTATCAGGCATATCCATCTTGCCAAGCTCCAATCTCCAACGACTGTGAGCTGCTCGAAGCAGAATCAGAGTCCTTTAGAGTAGGAAAAGGAATGAGCTACGAACGAGACGAATACAGCGTTTAGCATAGATGCTAACAGCCTCAGTAGCAGTTTTATCAGATCTGGAACGCTTTTCTTTATTAAATGAAAAACAAATAACATTACAAACCTCTCTATAGTAACAATATTTTCACTCTACTTCTGGCATGTTTTAATGAGAGTTTCTTTTACAAAGTGACTTATGTTCTGCAGCCCAGTAGCTCCCGCCTACGACATTATCTGATTAAATGTTGATTGATGGAACGATCGTCCAATCACGTGCCGGATATGCTTCTGAATGGTTTTGCCCCCCCCAAACACTTTCTATGAGCTCCTTCCCAGATGGACTAGTGAAATATATTGAATGTTTCATTTGGTGTGCCAGGTTGGTTATTTGTTACAGGCTGACTAAATTCTTAATACTGCATGTCCATTGCAAGTCTGTTCAAGCAATTCAATCAACTAAAGCCCTTGTCGCTATGCATTTATGCAAAGGCACTTTACTGTGGGAGAGGGTGCTTCTGCACACTTTTTCACTTACACAAGCAATTAGATATTCCAACTGGATTTGCATGCTACAGTCTTACCAACATGATGCCTCTGATACTGCACCTGGAGACAGAATAAATGAGAGTGTCAACTTGTCCCCCCAACTCAGTCCCTGTAACATTCGCAGTTAAAGCAAAATGTCACAGAGTAAATATTACATCTTGAAATGGCAGCTTGAATGGGGCTTGAGTGAAAAATACAATAATGTTTTAATTATAAAGAAATCTTTGCCACTTTTTGGCATCTTAAGATTTACACACTCAATAATTTAAAGCTGACTTAGGGACAAATGCCCCTCTCAATTATTAGTGAGGCTGTAACCTGATTCAAGGCTCTTTGCAGGTAATTATGTGTCCAAGTGTGTGGTGTGAGTATGTTTTTTCCTGATGTTTGAGTTGGGCCCTCCAGAGTCTGCAATTGTACATATCTAACATGTTTGACATGCGCAGGCTCCTGCTCAGTCTGCCTCTGTAACACTTTAGTCAATAAGAACCAGTGGACATGGACACGTGTTTTTAACAGCTTACAAACATGAAAACTTTGAGTCTGTCCCCTCAGCCAGGATTTCATCCTTATTCTTTATTCTGCTGTTTGTATTTGTTGAAAAACAGAACATACACAACAGCTGACAACCATCCTCCATATTTGTATTTTTTCAGTCACATTCACATTTCAGTCAGTTCACATTTTATTGATTTAATAATAATCAGTCAAAGCTGTCCATGTGTCCGTGGTCTCTCAGGTTTTTACGATGACTTGGGAAATGAAGGTCCTCTGTTGCCAGCAGCCTTTTTGACGCTGGTGTTATGTGTAGCCATGCTTTTGAGTGAGCAACTTTTTCACACAGCCCGAAAGAAAACTGAGGTGACATGGGGTCTGCTTTGGGGACGAGCTTCATTATACTTCAGCAAAGCTTGAGGTCATCCCAGTTACACGGGGTCATCTGTTCCCTCACATGAACATAAACACAGTGACAACACCACAGACACCTGACCACTGTCACATTAACTAGTCTGGGTCTTATTATGGTGAGGTTATATTTACCTCAAATGAATAGCTGATCTGCTTCCCCAATAGTTAGAGCTTTAATAAAAGGTTTTTGCCTCATTACCCAGGATCTCGGGAAAATAATAATTATAATAACAATAATAAAAACATATTTCCCTTCCACTTTGTTTTGAACTTGGCTGCCATCTATCATGGGAGATCCTGGGACAAGTCACCACTTAGTTAAAGAGCCTGCCCAGTACATTCTGAGTACATGATTAATATGTATGTGTCTGTAGTCTCTCAGGCTAAAGCTCTTATGTTATACCTCCTCAGCCCCCAGATTAGTATTGTCCATTCAGCTGAGAGCAGTAGATTGTGGGACTCTTCACTTTGATAAGAAGCCTTCAGATGATTTACTTTATTATGTTTACTTATTAACACGTCCTTTAATTCATCCAGTATCCATACTGCTTACCCTGTTGGGGATGTAGTAGTCTGCAGTCTATCCTACCCGGCATTGGGTGAGATTTTCACCCTGGACTGGTTGCCATTGAATCACAGGGCTGACATAGAGACACAGACAAGCACACACTTGCACCTAAGGGCAATGTCTATTCAAATCAACTTTACAAGCACGTTTTTGATATGTTGTAGGAAACTGGAGTTTCAAGAGAAAATCTACACATGCACAGGAAGAACATGCAGACTCCCCACAGAAAGGTCTGCCTGGACAGGGGAGCTGAATCACTAACCTTGCTTTTAGGCAAAAACACTACCTGCAGCCCTCCATATAAATTAATTAAAAACATATTCAAGTATTAAGCCTCTGTGTAACACAAACCAGGCTGAAGGAACCACTGCTCCGTTGTTGTGAGCACAAACCAAAGACCTTCAAACCTAGAGGGACTCTCCACAACCTGTTCTTACAACAATATCTTTCCCAAAGACATAATTCAGTTCTGCGAAATGTTGCATACTATACCATCATTTCAGAAGTATAGCAATATTCTGTGAGCTATATAATACTTTTTAAAAAACTTTTTCCCACAGAACACGATACCATTGTTGAATAAATAATAACGCCTTGACAGAGAGAAAGAGCAAGGGAAAGAGAAAAACCCTGGAGCATTGATTGAGTGTGACCTCCCACTTAATACATTACCAATCAATCAATTGTTTTTGAAGCTCAAGTGTTGCCTAAATCCAATTCTAACTCTTTGGTTATCGATTTGCAATGTCATGAACAATGGGCCATCTCTGCAATCAGCTTTAAAACAGAATTGCAAGCAGAGAGGATAAAAAGCTGTGATATTGTTGCATATATATGAAGTTTCTGAAACATTCAAGGTAAATCACTTGGAAATTTTTGTGAGTGAGATGTTGAAAAGAAAGAGCAAGGAAACACGTTTTCTTTGTGACCTGCGATTCATGTTTGTGTCTCATTGTTGAGAAGCTTTAAGGAAATTGTTATTGAGCACTTTTGGACCCTTTTCAATTAAAAAAACAATAATAACATTGGTGTCAATATAGTCAACAAGCCCTCTAGCCATCTTGCAAAAAATATGAAATTACAATACTTTCATAACAACTGCACCTCAAGAACCCTGGTGAGCTTCAGAACATGATACTGACCATGGAGCAGGTACATGAGTACACGATACCTACTTCTTCATTTTACTAGGTATCTACACTTGTTTCACGTGTGTTTCTCCTTCTTCTGCACTAAAATTTCCATACAAAATGCTGCCATTTTGCTGGCCAATCATCTACAACAATCTCTCCTCCCCAGCAGTGGTGATGTGGACTTCTTCCTGTAGAGGCATATTGTTGCTGCCTGCAGTTTTAGTGAGGAAAATGGATGTGACCCTTATGACACTAAATAGCTGTCAACAGCATCTAAACTGGGACAATTTCTTGTTCCTTCTGCACACCTGTACTGACACTGTAGAAAAAGCCTTTAAGAACTCATTGCCCCATCCAGATGGTGGCTACAACAGTCACCCGGACCATTTATCATGTGTATCTGCTGAGCACAGGGAGTTAACAGGCAATTAAAATCATCAGTCACGCAACAAAAGCAGGGATTGGAAAGGCAGAGTAGAAGAAGAAAGGAAAGATACCTCTCTGCAGGTTTCCAAGCTACTTCCACTCTCTTTTAGTGTATTTGAGTTGTGGTGGGGGAGTGGAAAAAAGAAAAGTAACAAAAAGATAGACAAAAACAGAGGCAAATCAAAGAAACTGAGTAGCAGACTCTGACTTTGAATAGTCTTTGACTTTCAAACGGCATGAAACATTTGAACCTTTTATTTCTTATTGATTATCTTTACTAAAGCAGTAGAAGAGGGATTTAAAGAGAGGCAGATACAAAGCAGAAGATGTGTTGTGCTGTCTCACAGGAGAGGTTGTGTGCTAGCTAGCCTGTCTGACACCCAGAGGTCCCCTCTTTAATAGGGTCCCAGCTTCCCACTGATCCCTCTTGTTCCCACTTAATGGGGATGTGGAGAAGCAATGACGTGTAGGAAAGGCCAGTGAAACCAGCCCTTTACTTGCCCACCACAATCAATACTCATTTGGCCAGCACCTCTTCCCTCCAAAAAGTAATTAATGAGAAGAAGGGAGCAATGTGGCCGATGACAGCTGATTTCCCTGCCGGTCCCTGTCCTCAGCACCCTGTCCACTTCTCATACCGCTACTTAAAGGGTCATTATGCTTGAAACCAGGTATTCAGGAATTGGAAATGACTAAAATGTGGGCAGACACAGGTGACAATGCACCATTGTTTCAGTAGTTTCTAATCTATACATATGTATCTGCAACATTCTTAACTGCAATATTTGTGATCAGATCACAGTGGCGTAAACAGCCTTTCTTAACAGTTTAGAAAAATGACAAAAAAATGCTTTGCTTGTGATATTTTGCTTCACACGCACACTTACAATCTGCTTAATCAAAAACAAAGTAGTGGCTCACTCATTTGGAGAAAATGAGTTCTGTAGCACCTCAGCTCCAAAACGATCACCATTGGGTCTTTCAGGCTGTTGGATACAGAGATGAATCTATGAAGCTTTTTTTCTCTGGTGTAATCGACGTGCATTTAGTAACGCTGCTTCATATTCACTTCTGTGTGCTACAGTGCTCCTCTCAACTCTTTAGTCAAAGCTACTGATACACTTTTTAATATGTAACACTAAAGTTAGGATATAACTTATAGAGAAAGCAGGAAAGACACATAGTAAACAGGCTGCTGGTAGGAGCTGAACCTGGGCAAACTGAGGCAAGAGGAAATATGTGGACACAACCCACGAGGCTATTTGCATCTCTTATATGCACTTAGTTGATCAGTGAGTCAGCCAATAGAAGAGAAAAAAATATCAACCATGTAAACCATGTGAAACAGAGAGTGTTAAGAAATACTTTTACAACAAATTGTATGCTAAGTACACCGTACTTCAGTACTTTTGCATTAACATATTTTGTGCCATAGTTGAGTTCGCTTGAACTGTGCCAGTGACCACCTTGACATGTGGACAAGGTATTATGTCCAAGTATGGTACATTTGATCAGAGTTTCAAAATAAATTGGAAATTATCCTCAAGTGTACTTGGATCCATGCCCAGGTGCCAAATATAAAAACACTTTTAGTTGTATTATTCCTATTTTAATTTAGACAGTTAAGCCCAAAGCCTTCTTAGTCTACACATTGAGTCAGAAATATGCATAGCAACTGCATTTTGTAGGTTAAAACCCATACTACAATCAAATGTCACCTATTAGCAGATCTCTGGAAGCAGATGATTTGTGTGCTCAACAGTGCTGTACGGCTCAATCAGAGACATTGCTGTTACACCCTAGGACTGTAGGTAGTGTTAGCCATTCCCCTATAACTGAAAAAAGACCTTTAAATTCAGCAGCTCAAAAAAATCACCGGTTTGTAGGTATTGTTATTTTTTGCACAAGATTACAATGAACCATGTATTTAAAAAAAACAGTCAAACAAACTGATAAAACATGATCTTGCAATAATCATAAGAGCTCCAGCAACACTTGTAGTTCAGGAAACAACTTTATCAGACTTCACCTCGGCAGCTCATAATAACATAACAGTAAATGTTTGACATATGGCCAACAAACAAACACACAAAGGCAGCACAGACAGCAAGACGTGTTAACAAAAAAGTTGTGTTTAAAATAGAAATGCTTTGACTTGTTCCAAATAAAGTCATCACTGTCACATCAGAGCGGAAGGAAAACTCTCAGAGCATCAAAGTCTCCTCTTGTCTCGTCTCTGTGAAGAGGAGTGCAGAGGGAGGGATGAGGAGTGCTGCTGCAGTGGAGGTACAATATAAATAGCAGTCGACCCTCCTATAGCACCCAGAGCAGACTTACTGCAGCAGAACACACAGCAGGCAGCATGGCATTGCACTCTTTCACACTGAGTACATTTCAAGCTGAGACATCCATACACAACCCTGCTGTCAAAGTCAGCCAACCCAGAGTAAAAATAACCGACAAAACAACTACACCAATACTTATATGGGTCATGAGGGATTGTGTGGGTACAGGTGATAGCCTGCACCTTGACAGTAAGTAATTAAATTAACATATAGGCTGAAGGGACAATACCACACGACATTTGGGAAGTAAAGGTCATAGTTTTCTGTTTTCTGTCTAAACAAAGAAAAGGCCATTTTGGAGACACATCTTCTCCTGTCAATCTTAGACTAGTACTCAAACAGGTTTTTTGACTTGTTTGCACTTCAGTGTATTTATTACAAAGCAAAAGTGGGTCAAAAACTTTTACTAAAGGGATAGAAATGGTCTGAGTAATCAAGTTTAACAAGCTATTGCTCAAGAGGGCCGAGTACATTGCTTGATTTAACTCCCATCACATCAGATTAAGAGTTAAATACAAACTCACTGACACGAGAAAGCAAACAAATAAATGAGAGATGAGTTACATGAAGTTGACGGCACAATGTTGTTCACGAAAAGAGGCAGAAAAGCTTGAGAAAAGCAGGCTTGTCAAGTGTATTTGATGTCTCACTCTGAACATATTGAAGACACCGTGGAAATGGAGTGTAAACTGTAAGACCTTAAACTGACTGAGTCTTCAGTGGTTGTAAAAATGTATAAAGGTCTACAGAGATTTAAGTTAGCTCGGCTGTCATTGTGAATGGTTTGATGGAGTGCGGCTAATGCAATTTCATTCAAATGAACTCAAGCGACAAAAGGCATTGGCAACTGATTTATCGAAGTTTCAGAAGACAATGGGGCAGCATTCTTGAGAGGAAATTCAACCCGAAAGATTGAAGAGAGGATTGAGGTGGGAGTTGAGAAAGAGAAAACTTCAGAGAACATCCATCAGGATTGTGGAACAATGAATCCAATCAGTCTGTATTAATGAGCTGACGCTTAAAATAGTTCCCGTTGTGAGGTGAAGTCAGGGGAAATGATCTTTGCAGGGGGGGAAGAAGCTTCCTGATAAAAGTCTGGGCATAAATCATTTTGCAGAGTAGAAATAGCTAATCTCTTTCCTTCAAACTCCCCACCTGCTCTGAGCACTGCTGAATAGTGATCCTGGGGAATAGCTATTCTTAACACTGACTGTGAATGGGTGACTTCCAGAGTGTCTGGAGTGCTGTCAGAAGCTGGCTGAAGATATATGGCCACACACAGCTCTGGGAAGTTCATGTTTGCCTCTCAAAAGTGTGTTTGTTTTACACAACCCTGTTACTAGTTTCATATAAATGATTGGATATTCACAGATAAAATTCTACAGTGGGCATCTTTTATGATGACGGGCATGGGCTTAATGTTCTATCTCGAAGAGGTCACGTTTCGCTTTTTCATGTTTTATAAACCCTTTTGTGTGTTTTAAATCTCTCTGACACATGATGGAGTACTTCTATATGCCAAACAACAAAGTCAGGACTTTTCCCTCTCCTCCTGTGAACAGTGCCAGTGGCTGCCTGAAAAAGTTGATTCCCAATCCTACAAATAGACCTGACAGTGTGAAGTCCCACCACAGCCCATTGGTTTTATTTGGCAAGCCAAGTGCAGAGCATAGATTGTAAGATCGCAGAGCTGTTAAAAATGGTGCTGAGCTGTGCTGCGCTGACTGAGTGCTACAGAGTAGCCCCATCAGCCAATCAGAGTAGACTGGGCCCACATGGGAAAGGACTCTTAAAGGAACAGAAGCACCACCAGAGCATCTCAGACAGACTTAACGTAGAAATGGATCAGGACCACTTAGTATGTGAAAACTAAAAGGTTTTCTGAACATACGTGATCCAAATAAAATGTATGAACTTGTACTAAGGCAAAACATGACTGCCATTAAAATTCTTTACAGGCTTATACAATTAATCAAACTAAAGGAGAAGTTCTAAAAAGCAATGTAAATGCTCAAATTAAAACTTTATTGATATTTACTTCACTAAGCCTAATAAAATGCTGAGCTGTCAATTAGTCACCATCAGCCAATCACATGACAGCTACTCTCTGCTAATGCTGGTACTGCATGCCAAAAGACATCCATTTCTATACAGGTCTTTTCCCTTTTTCACTGGGTACTTTAGGGGGGAAATACCCTGGATTAATCCACACTGGGCTGCAGCACTTAATGTCAGTGAAGTAGGAGGCTTGAAAACTTTTTCCCTCAGTGAATTGCTGATTTGGACAAAGAAGCAATGCCAATAGTTTTTAATGGTTTTATTAATATGCTCTCTACAAACTGACACATTTCACAACAATTGTTTATTCAACTACTTTTTTTCTGTTTAAATTTACTGTAAGCCTAAAAATACAGAGAAAATGTCAATACAATGAGACAAATATATGATTATTTATGCTTTAAGATTTTGCCTTACATGCTGCCTTTTGTCTGTCATTATTATTTTAGGATGAGGTCCATTTTCTGCAGTTTCTTGTATCCAAGTCATTTTAGAGGGATTTTTGACTGTTTCGAGCAGCGACTGTGATGAAAGCAGCCCGCTGTATCTCTCCTCACACTGAAACCTCCCTTTAAATGCCATACAGTGCTCATTCTTTGAATATCAACCACAGAACATGATAGATAGAGACAAAATACGTGCTTTCATTTATATATGATGTGGCAGACTAAATTTAAAAACACATTCTCTTCCTCTCTAATGAGTTTCTTATCACGACGTACAATGCTGTGCACAATGACAGACTTTTACATGGCTCTGTGAGGATCGGATGGACTGAGACATAGTTGCGGCTTGACAGCTCAGTATACTGTATTTTGTCTCATCTTAAGAATTTTTGCTGTGAGTAGAAAAATAAGCACTAGACTATGTGGGCAAGATTGTGTCTGTGACATTTTTGTCAGGCTATGTAAACCAAAACAAAATAAAAAAAACAAACAAGACCCAAAAAAACAAAAATAAAATCCAAAAAGATTGAATCATTGTGTGCAGATCTTAAGTCTGACTTTTGACCGTAACCTCATGATTGCATTAAAGTGGGTAAGTAGCTATTTAAAAGACAGAAGGCAGTTTGTGAAGATGGGAGAAGCACAGTCGAGTTGGTTGGATATTGTATGCGGTGTGCCGCAAGGATCAGTGTTGGGACCAAAACTATTCATCATCTACATCAATGACATATGTAAGACATCACAATTACTCAAATTTATTTTGTTTGCCGATGCGTCTGTGTAGATTCTCATTCATCCAGGTCATGGTCATTCTGAAGATTCAAAAGCAAGGCAACTGGACTGTGTAGAGTTTGTTGGGAAGACGTTTCACTTCTCATCCAAGAAGCTTCTTCAGTTCCTGTTACTTCAGTTTTTGTTTGCCGATGATACAAATATCCTTGGTACAGGTGAGAATCTGCATCAGCTTTTGGACACTATCAGGTCAGAACTTAAAAGAATCAAATCTTGGTTCGATACAAAAAATTATCATTAAACTTAAGCAAGACAAAATTCATCATATTCGGTAACAGGAAGACAAATAACAAGGCAACGGTACAGATAAAGGGGGTTAATATTGAAACAGTACATGAAGTCAAATTTCTTGGGGTGATAATAAATGACAAAATCTGCTGGAAATCTCATATAAAACACATCAGCACAAAAATATCTAGGAGCATTTCAATAATGGCTAAAGCAAGGCACTTCTTAAACAGCAAATCACTCCGCACTCTGTTCTGTTCACTGGTTTCACTGTACTTAAACTATTGCATAGAAGTCTGGGGCAACACATATAAATGTTCATTAAGGCCACTATTCATCCTAGAATTATTCATAATGCCAGTTATATGGAACACACCAATCTGTTATTCATTCAGTCGAAAATAATCAAACTGTATGACACAATAGAATTAATGACTGCACAATTTCTGTACAAAGCCAGAAATTCATTACCAAGACAACTGCAGAGAATGTTTCATGAAAGAGAGGGAGGGTATGATTTAAGGGAACCATTAAACTTCAAAATACTGACATGTCGAACCACAATTAAAAAAATTTGTATATCAAACTGCGGAGTGAAGCTGTGGAACTGACTGAGTGTGGACTTGAAACAATGTCCAACCATCAACCAATTTAAAAACAAATACAAAGAAATGATCTGGGCCAAATACAGGGAAGAGGGGACATGAGGTTGTCAGTTGGGTGTATACAGGTGTTTGAGTATTGCCGGTGATGAGTATTTCTTGGGTAAGGAGATGTGCGTGTGTGTCTACATGTATGTATGCATATATATATAGAGATATGTAATAACGGACGTAGTGAGGTGATTAGTCTTACTTATTACGTTTCATATGGTATTATATTGATATATTATATTATGTTTCATATGGTATTATATTATATTGGGTATTCTATTATAATGTAATAATATATGGTGTATGATGTATATTATTAAACATAACATAAGTTAATATAAATGGTATCTACAGTATCATGATATGGAGTTGTATGCACTATTATATATAATATTCAATATATTCGCGATAGTGTGCTAATAGGGTACATAATTATAAGCTATACATAACATTAGTATATTTGCAACTATATATGTAATAGTGTATATTTAGAGTCTTTAAAATACTGTAATATTGTACTACAATGTTATATATAGTACTACGATATTTGCAATAATATAATAAGTGTGTATGAAATATTTATAGTGCCTATGTATAATATGCAAAGTGCTGTAGAATATTGTGGTAATATGGTTAAGTTATACAATATAATATTTAATAGTTGTATATAATATTTATTAGTTCATATATTTCAAGTGATAATAGATTAATTGATGAATGTGTCTAAAGGGTAGGATTGAATAAGTTTTTAACTTCTTCCTACTCCTTTTCGAGCATAACTTTCTGGACTTTAGTTTCTTTAGGCATCTTTGAGGATTTTGCTTGTGTGTTTGCTTTTGTTTTGTTTTTATTTATTCTTTTTGCTTTTATTGATGTATGTATTTGTGTTTATGCTCGAAATAAAGATTCAATCAATCAATTCAATCAATTGATCAGGTTTTGATTGAATATTGAACATTTTTGCTATTCTTTCATATTTCCATATGCATATTGACAAAAGAGAGCGATTCCTAGTTCAGGAATCAAAAGAAAAGCATGATTGAATTTTACTTTGAGACAACAATTGTTTTTTTATTGTTTACTCTATAATTTGTACTGGCTTAAGCTGAAAGTATTGTACTTCCTGTTTGGAAAAAAATTGCTTTTATTTTGAAGAAATAAAAATTCGATATGTTCATAAAAGCAAGATATGCTTTACCCCGGAGATAAAACAACTTGCTGGGGCTCTAAAGTGAACAAAAAAAGCTAAGGGAAATCAAACATGGGTGGAATGTATGTACGTTTTTACACTGAAATGAGACATTCAAAGAAGCTGCACTGTCATTATTTTACATGAATGTGGGAGGAAGGCATGTTCATGGTAAGGGTCAAAATTAAACATTGTTTGCATATGAACTGGGCACAGAAAAACTGTTGGCATTAAAAGGTGATTGTGTGAATAAACTGTATGTTAACATTGAAAGCACAAACTGCAACAACTTTAAGAAAATGAATCATTTAAAAGACAGAAAACAGTTTGTGGTTGTCAAAACATCATCAAGAACAACAATGCAAACATCAGAAACTGGAGACCTTCTTAATTTAGCATTATAACGTGAGCACGTTAAACTAAAGCTTTATTTTGGCTTAAACCTTTTAAAAGTCACCACAGCTCCTCGCTGTTAGTGAAAGTAAATCCAACAGCTCTGTGTTTATACAAACAAATGTTATTTGTTTGTTTAATAAAATCCTCAGACAAATATAACTCTTCTCCAAACAAATGAAGTATTCTTATCACAGGCCCCAGATCCTGCTATGTGATAAAAAGATAAGCCATGGGGCCTTTTTCTCCATTAAAATAAAGCATATCAATTACTTGAGCATTTATTCTGATCTCTCAGGTAATTGAGATTAATCTATTATGTGTGTCCCTAAAGTTTGTGTTACCTGTATGACTTTGTCCCTGGCTCACTCTAACTGCTGTTACCCATTTTAATCAGGTCTGTATTTGTATGCGGTAAACTGAATACAAATAAACAGACACCAGGCCAACTTTGGAGCAGATCTCCCCACTGGGCCCAGCTGTGCTAATATGGCCCTTTTCACCTCATTTTCACTCCTCCAGCCCTGATCACCTCTCGCTCCCTCAGCGTCCTCAACAAAAATAATCCAAAATCCGACTCTCACAGGCTGAATTTAACATACTAATCTCCCCTCAGCTGTTTCACAGTCAGACGTGTCAAAGACATGACATCATGCATTCAAGGTATAATAATCACCTGCCACACTCAGTTTGACTTCACATCTGTTGTTTGTTCTCCCAAAAGTTCAAACTAAACTATTCTCTGCTTAATTAAGTAGTTTTATATGTATGTGTCTTTGTTTATATGTGATTATGTGTGGTGGCAGAAGGCCACTGGCACAGATAGAAAGGACACTGAAGGGCAAAAAATGGGCAGGGGGCAACAGATGCCCCAGGTCACTTCATGCCCCTTGGGAAACCAGCTAAACAAACCTGCCAACAAACACAGTGAACAAACACCTGTGAACATCAGATCTCAGATGTGTATTCATAATTTTTACACACATAAATACACACACATTATGACTGTTGTGTGTAGATTGAAGAAAATGTATTGTGCCTCAGTGTGCTGCTGCAGAACCTGATGGTTTTAACCATCTTTAATACATATAGCTACATGTCTATTTACCTCTGATACAATGCTGTTTATTAGATCATATCGATGGAACCTTGAGATATTTGTTTCTGATTTCAAAAGAAACACAGAGCAGAGTCCTTCATGTGAACAGGAAAGACAACCACTTTTCTCAATAATCAAAAACAATCAGTTTTTCGAGCATATACACTAATAACCAAAGATATTCAGGTTTTGGCATACTATGTGCAAAGAGAGCTGCTCAGGGAGCTTACTTTTAAAGGAGCAAACAGGGCATCCCTTCAACCACACACCCATTGGTGATCTTCTAGAGGGAAACACTGCATCCATACAGCCTACATCCTCAAACTGTACTTTTTTCATCTTTACTCCCTCAACACAATTAATAGATCTTTTTATTCTCAAATAAAATGTGTGTGTGTATGATAAATAATTAATCCTTGATGTCAATAAATCATTTTGCTATCAAGGTAAGAGAATTGTCAGCTATTTTGTGGAAAAATATATTCTTAACATAAAAGTGAAGATCTCAAGAAAGAAACAAAAGTGAGATTTAATGAGCATGAATAACGTAGATAAATCAAATAAAAGTCCCCTTTGGAGTTCTTTAAGAACAGTTAAAAGTGAAACCAATCTTGATGTAATATTTCAAACAAGCTCTTAAATACTAGTCACACATGCATATAGTCAGAGAATATATTACCTAAAAAAGTGCAAGTAAAATCTAAATCTATAACAAAAATAGCAGTTGGTTGTATATCTCATAAGTTACATCTATAGAAATTGTCTTTTTCCTTTAGACAATTTGTAATGTATTTCCTAAACTAAGAGAAGTGATCTGAGTGACACATATGCCAAGAACTTTTCTTTCTAAAGTATTGTTCTTGATGTACAGAGCAAGATGGTAAGTTGTGGTTATATAACATTATTTGGCTCAAATGTCATTATACTACAACAGTACAGACTGAAACAAATAACTATTTGACTCCATCCAAGTGTACTTCATGAATGACTTTGGAATTGCTCACTGGAATAACAAGTTTTCACCAAATCTTTTGTTGTTTTCCCATTTTAAATAAATCACATTTTACATCAATACGAAGGGCTCTTGACATAGTGTGCTGTAAAGGTCCCATGTCCTGCAAAATGCATTTTTATTTTGCCGTCAGTGTTGTTAGGAGGGGTTGTGCAGCAGAAGGACATGACACCTTTTACTAAACTCTTATTTCAAAAAGATATATGCTATGCCCCTTTGAAGACAATTTCCTTTGAAATGCTCCATTTTTTACTGCCTGGGTTGTATGTAGAAGCTACACAGGCTCCACCTTCATGTGTGTTTTCTGCTTATCACAGGCAGACGACATGACTGTTGAAAATCTGCCCCAGTCTGTAACCCTTCCTTCCCCAGACATCGTTTGGGGAGCCAATCAGATCAGAGCTCACTATCATAGCCCCCACCCCTCAGATCCAAGTGTTTCCAAAGGGGAGGAAGAAAAAACCTGCATCTGATCCTCTACTGACACAAAATTCTGATTTCTTTTGTTTTCTGCTAAAACCAAATCTTTGCTCAATACACTCATTAGACCTGATGTAAATGGTCAAACACAGTAAGATATGGGACCTTTAAGTGAAATCAGACAGAGAACAACACATTAACATGTTCACAGTTACACCAGGGAATAATTAAGAATCCTCCTCACCTTGTATACATATTTTATTTTACTAATACTGTGCACTAAGAGTAAAGTAACGCAAACAAACACAGAACAATGCTGAAAAAAGCCTGGGTTTTTATGAGAATCTGAAATTTAACGTGGGTAAACAGCCCTTAAATTAGAAATAATCGTCATGTGAGAAAACTGAAATTACCCTCATGCAATTTACAGCACCTCTGAGTCTTAGAGTAGTACAGGCTGTACTTACTGCAGTGCTGATTTAGTGAGAAGCAGTTATTGATACTTTTTTGGTAGAACTGTGAATACACAAAGTAAATCTACAAACTGTGCTGGTAGAGGTCAGTTTAGTGACCTGAAGAGCTAATCCTAATCAGAAATACTGAAGACCTTAAGCATTGTCTCTGTCTTGTACACTGTTTCTCTTTCACCCTTCACCAAGCTCCTTCATATGACTCTCTTTATTTATCTCATTTTTTTGCTCTCCCTCTGTCTCAGTCTTCTTTTCTCCAAATTCTTTCTCTTTGCAGAGCTGAAGGCAGCGGCTGGCCTGTGATCCAATCACAGGCTGGCTGCAGCAATCACCGTCTGCTGATTGGTTTTATAATCCTCACTCAGGATCTCAGATGGGAGAGAATCAGCTGGCTGAGAAGTGCTGCTCTGAAAGCTGTCATACTGATGCACACACTCGTGCTCACACATATACATACCTGCATGCACACAAAAAAACACACAGACTCTCCTCTCTCTCACAGTTCTTGAGACTACATCATTGCTTTTATTCTTTGTACCAACGTGTGTCTGTGGTGGGAAAGCAATGACTGGAAGACAAATAGAAAGGGAGAGCATTCACATAGCTCAGGTTGTGAAATAAGTTGTTATTCATCTTATGTGTGTGTTTGTATCTTATTGTCTTTGTTTTATGTATGTGGGTCCGTCTACAATTATAACACATTCATCATTAGGTTTTAGAATATGATGCAACCCAGCATCATGTTGCTGCAACACTGCACCAGGGTACAAGACGACCTGCTGAAAATATGCAATGATTCAGTAAAGCCACACACACTCCAGCCCAAACTCCCAGATCAATAAACTTAATGTTAACTCTCATATTTAAACATCCAGAGAAGAAAAGCTCATCTTCAAGGGATTATACTGCAGCAAAAACCCCAAATCCTCTCAGGTAACAGTGCAGGTTTGATTTGCCTTCTAGCGTAAAAAACTACATGAAAAAAGGAAATACAATTAATTAATACACACAGGTGCTGTTTATTAAAATGCAATAACTCATGCAAAAACACGCACACACAGACAAATACACACCCACACATACACACACGGCTTTGGAGGACTCTGAATCCTAATCTGTATGTGTGTGTAATTGCTTAGTGGTTGATTTCCCTGTTCTAACAGCACATTCAATACGTTTTTAAGTTATTTTACATCCAGTTAATGCAGCTGCTGTCAAGGCCTATTGAGACTCTATGCTTTGTGTAATATTCTCTCTTTTAGAGTTTACCTTGAAGCGTAAATTTTGCATCCTGCTTTGGATCATTTTGCACTGTTCAGCAACTTACATCAGCCTTTAACCGACACCCATTTCCTCTGTCCTTGCCCTACATGTTTTAAGTAGTACAAGGACAAACATGATTGCCACCAGTAATATGCAGCTGTCTCTTGGTGCTATATCAGACTTAAACACTCAGGTGTTGTTCAGAAAATTTCAAAGCAAAGTTTAAACATAATCTCACACAGCTGAGGACTCATTCCTGGTCAAAAATGTCGCGTAGCCCTAAAAACAAGCCATGTTGCACTGGTTAAGTCATCTATCGTGCCTGACTAGAAGGACCCAAGCCTGTCCCCGTCTCTGCCAGACCAAAAGTGAACATGGCCTCATCAGTGTGGCTGTTTTTCTCAGAAGATAACAACAGCATTGCTGTTTACACAGCCTGTTCGGCGAGAATTCTGAGGGGAGGAAAGAGGACTTCAAGTTTTAACACAACTGATCTTATAGCTCACCTGAAAAGTCGTCATCACGGTGAAGCGGTTTTGAAAGAAGACGAAGCAGCCGCGGTAGCAGCTAGCATGCTAAGGCTAAAAACAACAACATGGAGTGCGGATGTCCCCATTCAACAGACGTTTGAAAACTGTAAAAACTTTTTAAGAGACAGTGAAAAGGCTAAAGCCATTAACAACAAAGTGATGGAGTTCATAGCGCTCGACGACCAGCCCTTTTCTGTCATTGAGAGCCCGAGTTTTTGCAAGTTAATAGCACATTTGGAGCCACGTTACACCCTCCCAAGCGGTCGCTTCTTCTTGGATGTATCCCTCCATGCCCTCTAAGGTATTGTTGCCACACACATCCATAACTTGATAACATAACATATTACAAGAACAGACTGCACGTAAGTTTTACCACAGACATATGCACATATGACGTTAGTCTGGTCAGCAAGCTTAGCTTAACGGCTCAGTGGTTGGATCAAGATTTCAACATCAAAAAGATTATATTAAATATAAAAATATGAACTTATCGATTATCGGCATCCGTATTGGCCATGAGAAGCAGGAAATTAGCAGTTATCATATCGGTTGAAATTTTTCATATCGTGCATCACTATTTTTTTATTATCATGTCTGTTCAGGCGTTATTGAAGATGTCCAGTTTTGTAAAATATGATGACATGATTGACATATCTACAAGCCCTTGCAGGGTTACAAATGGTCAGACAGCTTGAGGTCCCAACCAAACTCAGGCCACTCAGTCTGTCAGTAGGTTGATCAAAAGTAAGGTTGTGATGGTGATATAGTATGACTGCACAGACTGGCTTCTGTAGAAAAACATAACATGCCTTTGTAGAAGGTTTTTGGTCTTTTGGGAGAGGTCCACAACAAGGCTTTTAAAGTAGCTTTTAATTTTTGTCTGTCTGATCCACAATTTTTGTCAAAGAACTTCATGAGTTTAAGTTGTTAAGTGCATGTTTGCAGTGGTGTTTTATAAAGTATGTAGTGTGGCTATACGTAACATGATTGATGAAAAGCCTGACCCACACTAAAAGATTGAAATCTATGCTGAACAGGGGTTGGAAGGCAGTAATAGCTTTTGCACTAATTAACCCAAAACTCATGATTTAAAGGATGGAACATTAATGACTTCTGGGTAAAGCTGATGAGATGTCCGGATGGTTAAGAATAGTTAAAGAGGACATATCATGCTTTTTTGTTGTATCAGCCCTGTAGCGTGTTTAACATGTCTGCTCAGCATGACTGAAAGGGCCTGGATGTGTTAGTTGATACTGATGGACTACATAGAAACTCTAACCCATCAGTGAGTGAATGGGCGTGAATGGGTAGATGTGACCTGAAGTATAAAGCTCCTCTGAGTAGTCAAAGACTGGAAAAGCACTGTATAAACCAAGTCCATTTACCATTTACCATAGAGCACAAAACAAAAATTCTGCAGCACTGAAGCCCATGGCAGAGCGTAGTTGTTTGACTAAAAGCACAGTTGCTGCCAATATGGCACTGAGCAGCACTGAAATGACCAATTACCATGGAGTTGACCTTTAAACAGGTCAGAATGGAGCAGGTCCACGTGAGGAAGGGAGATTTAAAAGAGCAGGACCTCTGACAGAGCGACTCAGGGTGTTCTCACTGTAGAGCCATGGATCTGTGCCGTGCTTAAGCTCAATTGTCATTCACATTTTAAACATGATCCAGCCACTCAGGATTAAAAACACAAACATCCGCCTCAACAAATGATCACACTGATGAGCTGTCACTGCGAAGAGCACTCTCATCTGTGCATGTGCCCATGCATTTGCAAGCATGCAGGCATGCTGTGGCCAGGGAGGTGAACTGTGCTTCATCTCATCACAGATCACTCACACTATGTAAACGATCCAGACTTTTTTGGGGGGGAGAGGATGTCGCTCTTTGACATGGCACAGAATGACTAGTGTGAGTGCACCATCAGAAACAGAGAATAATGCACCACTAGAGGTACTCTGTATGTAAAAAGTAGAGATTTTCAACATCAGTGATCCAGAACTTACCCAAGCAGTCATCAAACAATAAAGCATGAACCTGATTTGGGTTCACATGATGAGAACAGAGGTGTCTTTTTTTCAGAGAGACCTTAATAAGAGCAACACTTGGTTTCAACAGCAACAACCGTGTAGACATTTGATGAAGCTTACAGGAAAAGTTTATACAGGGAGACAGTTCCTCCCTCTTCCTGTTTACTAGGATTGGTGATCATCTGTCAAGGGCTGTTCACTTACTTAAGCACCAAACCAATCTGAATGTTCCACATCCTTTTTACACCAATCATCCCTCTGCTGTCACATTTTATATCCAGAGTATTCTCACCAATATTATTAAATTTCCCTTGGGATCAATAAAGTATTCATCATTATGTATCACTCAAAATGTCTCAAGGTTTGATCTCCACAATCCTCCTCTACCCCAGGCATCCTCAGTGGTCTACCCTCATTTAACCCTGTATCCTGCAAGTGTCGAGATACCAAAGGTGGTATCCTAACCTGCAGTTGGTCTCACTATCCCTTTTACTACCTGGCAGTGGAGTCCAAACACCATGGCATGCTAATCAGAGAAGACACTGTACAGAGTTGTTTATCATTGGATAAATAAAAAGGCCTTTTGGATGTTCAAAATGCAGTTATGTTGGGGAAAATCTTCAAACACTGTTTTTCATAACTTTGTTACCTTTCAGTGCCCTGACAAGAAGCAGCATATATGGTAAGATAATCAAAAGCTGCATGAAAGAGCTGTGTCCACAAGACCCTCTGAAGCCCCTTTACAATGTTCTTTGAAGTCATAGTATTTACATCTCTGAGGCATTTTTGCCTCCACTGCAAATGTTGGGGAAAAGGACTTGGTGTGATGAGTCGATCACCCATTTGTTCCATCTCTAGAGATAATATCGGAGGTGAAATATTGGTGAGAGGAGAGCATACAGCATCAGGGGGGATTGTAAGTGTATGGAACTGCCTTTGTGTATACGGGAAATGCACCGCATGTAACTCCCTCATGCTCCCACAAAGCTAATGCATTGTGAATGACACAAATCTCAAGTCTTTGTGGAATTAACGTGAATGTCGAGAGGTGAAGCAGTGATGAGGCTTTTTTATGGCTCCTTTGCTTAAATGTTCTGTGAAAAAGGCCTTAAGAGAGTTGGGAGTGATAAAACTGCTCTGAACTTATCATACATGCTGTAACAGAGGGCACTGGGCTTTCAGTGAAGTATCTCTATTTTCTAATTAAAGGTCCCATTCACTTCTAAAGAGGTAAAAGCGTCAAGTGTAAAATGTATAATAATTCTTTGAGTGCAAAAAGTTTAGTAGTCATCCAGGTACAGTGACTGTCCAAGGACAGCATGGCCATCCCTTTGAACTGTAGCGCGAAAGAGAGAAATTGAAGCTTGGATTTTTTTTTTTTGGACAAATAACCCCTGAGCTCCACCTGTGACTGTATCTTCCCCCAATTTTGCACCTTTCCACCATGGTCATGTTTATTATCCCCTTAAGCCGCCTACACGCCAAACGTGACTTTGCGACCTTGGTGACCACTCTCTATGTAGAGTCAATGTACAGCCGCGGAGGGGCGGGGCCAACCCTCCCAAGACAAGACGGCCACAATCAAGGCGACCTGGTGGCTCGTCACTTAGTCGGCAAAGTTGAAAAGTTTGAACTCTTTAGGTGATATCGTGTGTGACTGAGCAGTAACAGCCAATCAGCGTTGTGTGGGTGTGTGATGGTACCTGTGACAGACAGTTTTTATTCCGGTTTAAAGAGTGACAATCCATGTCCGTGTGGGAACATTAGTTAGTGAGTACATTAGTTTTGCCTAGACGGGACCGCAGGGAACTCACAGACGATGCTGCTGCAGGGCCATCAGCTGCAGAGTTTTGTGGTTGGTAGATGAGTGAAAAGGATACAGTTGGAATAATGTCAGTTTATACATCCAACTATATGATATATGATATGATCGCGGTGAAACTCGAGCGGACATGACGTTACTGAGCGATGGCGACGGTGACCAAAATGAGGTATTAATGGACACACGATGCGACTTCAGTGGGCAACGCGATTATGGTCGCAAAGTTGTGTTCGGTGTGAACGCAGCTTAAGGCTGCTCCATCTTCCCTCCTATCTAGCTCACAGCAATTGATTATTTCTGCCAATTATCTTGAGGAGGTAAAACTGTGGTGTGAGAAACGAAATCACCACCCTGCACCCTGTGACCTGCATTATAAACATTCTTACTGGGGTTTAATCTCTGTGTCCTCAACTACAGCTTGGCTTCTTCATCCTTTGACTTGTGGTCTCTGTTTCTCTTTTACCACCTCTTTGTGGACTGCCACAGCTTTCATTTTGACGCATTAATTCTGTAGTTATTTTTCTTTTTTTTACCTTTGAATACTGTCACAGATATACACACACATACAAACACACACACACATCTGGCTCCACAGACTTGTCATTAGCTCTGTGTGTCAGTGTGTGTGCTCACTGGGGTGAGACCGAGCCAGTGGGAGCTTCATTCATTCCAGGCCTGGAGGGGGAGAGACACTGCAAAAGCCATGGCCTTTCCCTCTCTCTGAAACACATACATACACACATATAGACGCGCACACACTGTCCCCCATGAGGTCAGCGGGATAAGCTGGTTTGAGGAAGGCATGTACCCTTCACTTTCTGTCAATGACAACATAGGCTGCTAGCCGCTACGCACCAGTGAACCTAAATCACTGTCTCCCTTTCTCTCCCCCTTGTTTTTGTCTGTAGCTCCATATATATACTAGAAATCTCCCTGTTGCAGCCAGAGCTGTCCTGACCTGTTACCGCTCCCAAAAATCTCCTCTGAAAGATAAATAAACTTTAAAGATGTACTGCAAGAGTAGTAATGGGACACACACGATTGTCCAGGATGTGTGATTGTTAAGAGACATGTTGTTCTGAGCTTGTAAAATACTTTAATGCCTTATTTTAAAAATGATAAAACTCTTAATTTAACCGTTAAAAAAGCTCAATCATTCACATGGTGGTATGATGTCCATAAAAGCTGTGCTCTTAGAGGTTGAAAACCTTTTAATATTTGCAGTTCTAAACAAATTTGTTGTTTGTTATCTGATCCACTTCAAAATCAGATGTTTGAACATGATTATCTGAAGGTGTAAAGCAACACTAAAGCAATGAAGTTGGTGGTCTTAAAGATGAGCAAATCTTGGCATTGTATCAAGTTGACCAGAGGGGCTAGTTGGTAGATCAGACTCTTACTGAAACCGGTTGGGAGAAGAGCAAAAACATGATTTACTGTAACAAAAGCTTTATGTGATGTTCTTTGCTCCTCTTTTAAAGAAGAAATTGAGTCCATTTCTGATTAAAAATTTCTGATACTGCCACATCCACCGAGACCGCTTCAGAAGCTGCCATTGTTTTCAAACATGCAGCTGCTTCCCGCTGTTGTCACGTCTTCAGTTTCAGTCTCTCTTCCCTGATTGGACTGTCCAGCTTGTGGCCGACTGAAGTCGTTGGGGATTGGAGCTTGGCAAGATGGATCTGCATGATTTCAGACAATGAATCAGGCAGGTCCATCTGCACTGCAAGGTTAGCAATGTGCCATAATAGGACCAAAAGTGTGTTTTTTGGGCTATTTCCGTCAAAAAATTACTAAATTAAATCTTTTGGTCCCTGCAACTGCAACCAAGGTGCCATGTTGGTTCCTTCCTCACAAGGGCCATTATGGTGGCTAGAGCATTTACAACTGACAAGAGCCTCATGCAACCTCATTTCAAAATATCCAAACCATGCAGTTGACCTTCGCAGTGCATAACACAAGTCACATTTTAATGGCAGTGATCACAATGTCAAGTTTTAAAAAGTATAGCCAACCAGCACTACACGCTGGTAACAGTTGATCGTTCCTGCAGAGGTTCTTATCTGACTCCTGAAGAGTGACCAGGCAGGGGGTGGCTGTCTTACTCAAGGACACTTTGACAGGAAAACCTTCTGGTAACAGGACTGTGTGGCCTGTAGGGATTTACTGCTAGCGAAGCATGTGTTTGTGAGTTATGTGTGCCATCCATCTGTGGTCCACACATACCCACACATACTCACACACAGAGTGGTAAATAGCCTAATAGATGGGCATTAAACGTCCACACACACATAATGGATGTGCTTTGTTCGTGAGACTTCTGAAGTATACTCAGGCACCTGGCCATCAGCAGGCTCTGATGTGTTAGTGTGAGAATCAATAATGCATAAGGTGTTCAAAAAGAAGTAAATACACAAAGGAAAAAAATGTGTGTACTCCCGACACTGGTCTCAGGAACTCTATAGAAGTTTCTCACAAACCAGACTGAGACTGACAAAGAAGAGAGCAAAGCTTTGGCTGAGTTCATGCTCTCTTTCTGCTGTTTTCTTCTTCTCTTCCTTTTCATCTTAAACATCTGTGCAGAGAGCTGCATCAAAACATCTCTGGGCTTTCATCTGCTTATCCCTCAAACTTTTCTTTCATTTTTTATTTCCTAAATCAAATTAGTCTGCCAGTGAATTTATTTCACCCCTCTTTATGTGTGTGTGTGTGAGAGTGTGTGGGGTCCATCTCATTATCTCTAAAGCTGAAGCAATGATGCTGACATCTGAGATTGACTTTAACCTCTGAAGCTGACTTTTTCAGTTTATTACCTTTGCGATTTGTTCTAAATCTGGGGAACATTAGACTTTTTTATTCACTTCCCTTTTAAAAAGATATCATATAAAACAAAAGCAACTGACAGTGTGATGGTCACGACCAAAGTCAACCAAATACCAAGTTTAAAAAAGCATCAGTTTCAAATTCAAGTCTCTTATCCCATAGTATATAGGCTCTTAACTGCTGATGGTATGTCAGTGTAAAGTTTTTGTGCATTCCTCACATAGTTATGTGATGTAAGAAAATACAGAAGGCTCAAGGCTAAGGTGATTTCTACTGTGGCATAGTGGTTCATTGAGCTGACTCAGCAAAAAGTTTCTCAAGGCCCTAAAATGCTTCTTTTCCCAAACTTTCCAGTCTCTCATTGGTCTTTAACAATCCTTTAGCTCTGGCCTTCAAGACTGTTTATAGGCTGCTGGCAAGACATTTTTACAGTCTAAACCTCAGTGTTTTCTCTGAAGCTATAATGGGTAGGTTACCTGCTCCTGTATGCTCCTGTTCCTGTATTTTGATAAACGGTAAATGGTAAATGGCAAATGTTAAATGGACTTGAGCTTATATAGCGCTTTTCTAGTCTTTGACTCAAAGCAGCTTTACACTGCAGGTCACATCTACCCATTCACTCTCACATTCACTCACTGATGGTTGCAGTTTCTCTGTCAGTTGTCCATCAGTATCAGCTAACACATTCATGCCTTTTCATGCCCATTTACACACCACTGCCAGAGCAGTGGGAGCAACTTGGGGTTAGTGTCTTGCTCAAGGACACATTGCCATGTGACAGCCATGGATGGGCTCGAACCTACAACCTTCTGATCACAGACCAAGCGCACTATCAGACTGCCACTGACGCCCCAAACAAAAAACAATTAATCAATTCATTTCCAGTGCAGCAGTGCTACCAGTCCAATCTACCATCTTTGCTCTGGTTATTCTCACTCTAAATCTAAAGTACATCTTTATTTAAATGATTTATATTTCTTGTATTTAGTATTATAAACAGTGCAAAGTCCCCCTTTAAAAGTCTTAAGTTCAATTTTACTTCATTAATTTTGTTTCCGACTCGCTGTTGTCTAAGATTAAAATCTATGTACCAACCTCTTCTCCTTTTCATGTACATAAATGCTCAGGAATAGTAATAAAGCCTATGTTAATCCTTGAATATAATGAGTTTAAAAAGTCACTGACATACCATTCATCTATAAATGGCTGTAATGTGACACTAATGATTCAATATTCACCCATAGTCAAATTGTTTCATTTGATGTTAGCAGTAATTCTAGTGGAATGAAGCAAGAAACAAAGTTTAACATCATGACTATGCATAGGCAGACAGATACATGTCATTAGAAATCTCCTTTAGTTCAGTTCCCAGCTGTCTCCCTCTAAGGTTTGTTTCTGTTGAAAACATGTAAGTCCCCTGTTTGGCAGCTTGTAACAAAAGCACTTGTCTTTCAATTCAAAATGAAAACATTTATAGTGGAACATTGTTGGAAGTCATGTTTGTCATTGATGGAGCTTTACTGGCCATAGATACTCGCAAATGATCAGAGCTGTTACATTTTTAGTGACCACAATTACAGCCTCAGTCCACTTCTTTGAACCACTTTGAACTGATTACAGGCCAGTCATTGGTTTAAACACACCTTTAAGCAGCTGTTTAAGATGCTGGGATGGAGACTAATAACACTGCACTGCTTGATGAAGTCATTCTGTGTTGATTTATTCTAGTACACAGCCTATAAAGAAGCTACAATATGGACAGATGCACTTGCTCTGCAAAGGAAGCAAGCTCTGCAAGCTCACAAAATGTTGTTATCACTGACTTAAACCCTCAGGAGAGAACACTCATTAACCTGGTTGTTGTGCAGTAGATTCCTTAATTGCAAACACACACACCATGCCACAGTTTTTACAGTTTGAACATTGTGCTGTGTGGTCAGTGCTACTATTATGAATTCTTATTTTAGTCCCTTTGTCTCTGCCTGGATGGCTACATATCTGGATGGATCATTGAGGACAGCAAAACCATTGAAAATTTCTTGTAAAGTATAACGTTAAATGTTTTTCACACTAGATCTTCGAGTAATCCCCTACACACAGTTATAACCCAATCATGATAGATCATCATTGACATCTTCAGGCTTTTTGGCTATTGAGAGTAATCTTAAAGTGTTTCATTATGTTACCGACGGATGATTTAATATATTTGACAAGTCCATCTAGGCAACAGCCTATATAAAGTGTTTGGAAAGGGCAGAAACTTTCAAAAGCATATCCAGAAGGTGACTGGATGTTCATTCTGTCAGTCACATTCATGATGGACCAGTCAGATAATGTAGGTAGTGTAGGTCAGGTAGGTGGGTGGTACTACCATGGTGTAAAACGCAAAATGCAAGCCACTTCATTGAGCAAACTATCGCCATAACATGTGGGAAGTGGAGGGAAAATGGCCTTTCTATAGAGAAATGCTTTGAGTGTTATTTGTTTTTCATTTAAAAAAGAAATTTGGTCCAGATCTGATAAGACTGCAACTGATAATAATGTTAGCATCTATGCTAACCTATGTATAAGCAGTCACTTCCTGCTCTCATCATGCTCTTAGCTCTCACCTCTTCCTGCTCCAAAGGACACTGACTGGGCCATGCAGCTTTGTGGGGTGCTCACGATCGCTGCTGATTGCAGACATTGAATCAGGCAGATCAGCTGCTGTGCAAGGCTACAGAATTGGAAACCTTCTTGCAATTACTTGACAATTTTGCCATTAGGCTCTTGTCATCACATCTTTAATATGTATTTTTAAAACAAGTGACAGTTGGCTGAGCTATGAAGAGGTAGAATCATGACAGTCATGGCTTAATCTGACAATTTATGAAGGCCAGTTTTGATATAATGTAACTTTAGAGATATAATCTGGTTTCAAACCAAAGTCCTGTACTTTTGGAGTTGATGGTGTTGGTGTCCGTGCTGTAGCTGACATGTATGGATGTCTCTGGGTGATATATATACAGTATTTGTTTCACAAAGCTTCACAGAGTTCCCCTATAGACTCTTTATGGTTGCTATATGTCACAGGGTTTTCAGTGGTAATCACCAATGATGCTGAAATCCCAACTCATTTAGGTCACTACTTTACACCCCCGTCAGGTTGATGGAGCTGTAGCCATTATGCCTGTGTGTGTGTGTGTGTGTGTTCCCATGTATTTGTCTATCTAACTCAGCATTATCACTCCATTACAGGTGCAGGGGTTTTCACACAAGCCTCATTCTATTGTGCATATGTTTATGCATCTGTCTGTCTCCATGTGTGTGTTTGTGTGTACAGTATTATTTGCACAATTGCCAACACAGCAAATACAGTTGCCTAATACATGGAGTACTTCTCTGACATATGCACTCAATTATATACATTTTTTAATTTTTTACAAATACGACATTATTCAACCTGCACAGACAAAACTGTTCTACTTGGCTTTTGCCTGGAAATATTTAAGTTTTTTAATAAGATCTAACATATAACTGACTTCACCAATAATTTTTGTTTCAGCAACAACACAGTGTTTTGAGTTCACCTTTATTCAATTTTGTCATGCTTTTTTTCTAAAATGTTATGTTGGTAGTTCAAGTGCAAATTTTTTCTTCTTAATTTTTAAACTTGAGCACCTGATTTATTCCTGCTGAGAGAGGTTGATAAATCATGACGTCAAAAGGTCAAGATTATACAGATCTGACAGTCTTTGCACTTAAAGATCCAATGACCCACACAATCTTTATTTTTAATGCTTTTAGAACTTGACACCTTTTACTGAACTATTAGTACACAAAAAATATGCTGTGCACCTAAAAATGTTTCATGTTTTACTTCCTTGGTTTTATTTTGTCATAGCTATACAGCCTCCACCTACATGTGTGTTTTCTGCTTGTCACAGGCAGATGCCATGACTTTTGAAAGTTCACTTTGCCCTATAACCCCTTCTCCCTCCTCCCATCAGAAATTGTTTGGGCAGCCAATCAGCACAGAGCTCATTATCATAGCCTCCCAAAGCCCACCTTCTCAGATTCAAGTGTTTCCAAAGGGGAGGGGAAAAGAGCTGCATCTAAGATGAAAGTTTTCCTTTTTAAGTCAACTTAAATCATATTCTTGCTTAATAGACATCCATGACATAATGTAAATTGACAAGCACAGCAGAACACATACCTTTGGCTAAAATAAGAGCCTTCATCTTGAGGATATATGCCAAATCTTACAATTTGCTGTTAAGTTTTGTCATCATTCAAACAACCCCTGAACTCTGAACTCTTTCTGGGTGAAGTTTGCATGTTCTCCCCGTGCATGTGTGGGTTCTCTCCCTGTACTCCAGCTTCCTTCCACAGACCAAAAACATGCTAATTATGCTAACTGGTGACCCTAACTCCCCCTGAATGTTTGTCTCTTTATGTGGCCCTGCGATCTGCTGGCAACTGGTTCAGGGTGTACTCTGCCCCCTACCCTATGTCAACTAAGATAGGCTCTAACCCTCTATGACCCTGGAAGGGATAAGCAGTATAGATTATGCATGGATGATTAATGTCTATGATAACATAAACGTTCTTTAAAATCTGGTTGACAAAAGCTCGAAACAGAGATTAAAGGATATAAGGTCAAACACCAATAAATCAATTTTCTATACTGGTTATCCCTGTTAGGGTCATGGGGGGCTGGAGCTAATCCTACCCCATGCTCGTCCAATGAGACATGTTGGATACACCTAGATTGGTCTAAGGCCCTGTTTAACGACAACAGAGAGTTTTCATTGCGTTTTCGCCCCCAGGGTCCAGAGTGAAACGTTTTGAAAACATTTTCGTCTCTGTCTCTGTGTAGACGAGATTCAGTGTTTCCACAGAAAACGCTGACGTCATGCGCAGTTCTCTTCACATGAAGGCTGCACAGGCATCCCAGGAAATACAACAACAACAACAGCTTCAGCTACTGAGCAACATGTGTGCTTCTTAACATGCTTGGTTTGTTATCCAGACACATTTGCTGTCAAGACAAGACACTCCTGCGTCTTCATGCATCCATTCGCCATTGTTGCTTGTGAAAAGTTTGTCTTCACCGGAAAGCGTACACGTGTTCTAATGGTGCTGTTTCACTACAAACCGACATCGCCATCTACTTGCCTGGCATGCACGCTACAGCATTTTCAGTTCTCGAGTCTCCGTGGGAATGCGTAGCATTTTTTATAAAGGCAAAGGAAAAACTTTTCCATTCCTGGTGACAATGTTGTCGTGTAAACGGGGCCTGAGACATCTATTCAAATGCACTCACACATAAGAGCATTTTAGAGTGACCACTTAACCAAACAAGCATGTTTTTGGTCCGTGAGAGATAACCACAGTAACCCAAGGAAACCCATGTATGCACGGGGAGAACATGCAAACTTCTCTGTGAGTCAAAGCAGCAACCTCCTTGCTGTAAAGGACGAGCAGTACCTTTTTCACACCTTCCAGCTTGTTGCTATTACTACTCTTTGCTTTCCTCACCTGTTTGTTAAAACATGCCCTCACAAACAAACAACTGAACAAAAGTGGTTTTGGTGCAATTTTATAATGACAGGTTTATGTAAAACATAAGGATCTTTGAAGATTAGCAATATCTTAATAATGTTTCAAATGCAGTGAGCATGTTGTGTTTAAGTATCTCTTTGTATCATCTTTGAGGATTTCTCCATACTAAAGTCAAAACTGCCATAAAAGGAAGAATTACATAAGGTATGCACCCAAGAATGTATTGCAACAAACTCAACCCTATATACACCTTTTCCCCACAGTCCTTAAAGTGATGGGTAAATAGATTTAAGCACATATTTACTGCTGAGACTTTCATCTGCTGAGTAAAGATGAGGGGAGCTTAAAGCACAGAGTGACTGAAAAGAAATTGATTTTTTCATAAATATCTCAGTTTTCCATTGACAACAGTTTATTTAAGTCATTTTTTAAAGTCAAGCCCATAACTTTAAACATTTTTATGACAACCACAGTGATTGGTTACTTCAGTAACTCAAATGCCCAAGACAAAGGGCCTTATTGTGATGTCAGGAAGTGCATTGTCTAAAACCTCTAGTGCATGGTAGTTTGGGCCATGTTGGTCTATATTTTACATTTTAAGGATGCATGTTCTCAGCACAGGGAGCAAAGGGGTTGTATTATGTGCGTTGATTTGAAATGATTTTTTTAATTCACTTTTGTTTTGAATGAAGAACTCTATTCAACAAAACCTGCACTCCATAAGGCATTTTCCAAAAGGTACACTGGTAGACCAATGTTCTTTTTTCATGACGAAATTTCACAAAAGGGAAGAAAGCTTGTTAAAGTTAAATTCTTGGCTCTAATTGGAAAAACTCAAATCTTTCTAAGAATGCTTGAAATTCAATCAGGAAGTCTCCTTGTAAAGTGTTTTCTCCCTTACTATATGACCTTCACTCACAAATAAAAAAAACATTTGCTGTCTATGTAGTGAATTTAAGTTTAGTTTTAAATGAATAAAGTCCTCATATCTAAAAATGTATGAAACTGTGGAGGTGATTGAGGGTGACTACTTGACCTGGAAATGCATTATGTAGCCCTTTAGTTATGTGTCTAAGAGAGGGAGTTACAGGGAGTGGGAGCTGCCCCACCAAACAGACAGCAGTGAGAGAATAATCAAGTTTCATCAATGGTATGAAAGCAGCTCAAAACATAAATGAGAATGAAAAACAGAACTAAAGAATGAGCTGCTAGTTCTGTTTCTTTTGCGTGGCAGTCTATCAGTGTGTTCATGATTCGACGACCAACATTCTGTCTGCCATGGCAGCTCAGCCATCATGTTTGCCAGAACAAGACTTATCCCATAAACGACATAAAACTAAAGGATTTCTCAGGCTTTGAAGCCTGACTAAAATATTTAATTTTCTGAATGAAGTCCGTCAAAAAAACTAAAACATTGGATTTGTCTTCATTGTTATTAATTTAAATATTTTATAGCACTTAAATTAATAACAGAATTAATAACAATGAAAGTAATTTATGAAGAATTCCAACAATCTACATTAGGTCTTAGAATATATACGTATTCTGTCCTCTAAAGTAAGTAAAAAAACAAAATAACATAACTACACTTTCTTCTGTCAGTATTGATTCTGTATTTAGAAGCAGATTTGTTTTTACAACACTGGGTCTTTCTAGCCGTTACAAACTGACCTTCCCATTGCCTTCACTGTCTTCACCTTTACTGAAAAGTGTCTCCCTTTTTTCCTCTTTCCTTTCATCTGTCCGGTCTCTCTACAAAGGTTGCTGCCATGATTACAGACTGGGGAGCAGAGAGAGTATACTGTACAGTCGACACACAGACACTTAGAGATGGAGAGGAGGGGAGGTGCAGTCAGAGGGCAGGGGTACACTGAGGGTGAACTCCTTCAAAGCACAGCTGAATTTTACTCCAAAGCATGAAAGACCCTTTGGTTTGTTAGCTGCTGGTAAGTGACAGGGGGTCACCTTTGTCTTTGTTGGTCCAGGTTTAGTCATGTGCCACAGTTATGTGGCTTTAAATCAACCAAATAAGTCGAGCACAGATGGACATAAAACACAAAATCAGTCAAGTGCAGATGGACAAATTGTATTTTAGACACTACAAACACTAGAAGTTCATGTTGTTACGTGCGGCCCTGCTCCTCTCTCTGGGTGCGTTCGAAAACTCCTTTCGAAGTCCTTTCCTATCCACTTTCCCTTAACTCCGATGGAAAACATCGCAGGGTCAAGAAAAGGAGGGAATAAGAGGAAAGGAAAGGAGAACTGCGGTAAAAGAGAAATTCAACTGCACTTTCACTTCGGTGTCATATTTATGCGACGACGATTTCTTGTGACGTAGGTAAGCTATGACGGACTACAATGTTCTGTAAATGAACTACAACAAGCGTCATCTGCTTTACCTCACAGCGCTGTTTTGTGTCGGCTTCACCTGTTAACATTAACAATCCATGATCAGAGGATTTACCTGTGACAGGTGTTTTGTCCTTTGGTCATGCAGTGTGTATTTTCTACTCACAGCTGTGAGATGAGGTGAGAGCATCTATAAATGTTGACGGGGTACTGAAAACCTGAAGTCTGATAATACACTAGAATGTTTCAGAAGCACAGTTCTCCCAGCTTCATTCACAAATATCATTGTGCACGTTGTTTAAATTTGTTATTATATTTGAAGTTTTGTAAAATGCCTCATTTGTCCTTCTTTTATTGTTTTTTTTTTAAATAAACATTATTAGAGACCCCATTGCTCTGTCTTATTATTGGCATGATTTACTTCATAAATTAAGATAGATGGAAATGCGGTAATTAATATGTAATATTAATATAGAAAACAAGTACCACAATTGTATGTTTAATATTCATCAACACTGTGGGCGGTTATGGAGAAAAAGAAATGCTTTAAATTAAGTGCTTTATAAATTATAACATGTAATTGTTTATCCGTCCACCTGTTTGAAAATGATTAAAAAAAAAATGAACTAATGGTTATATTTGTTAAAGCACTGACTTTGACACGTCTTTTTCTCTATACCTGGCAAAAACGTTAACTCAAAATAATATACATATCTTCACAGTCCCACAAAACTGGTCCTTTCTCCTTCGTAAGTGTCCGTAAACGTTCGGTGGGTGCCAATTTTATATAAGTCACCTGCCACAAGGCATTATGGGGCGCTCTTTTCTTCTTTCCTTTCGTAGAGGATGGTCCAGTGTTTCCTAAGCTAAAGGAGATAATAAAGAAAGCAACGACCTTCCTTTCCTTAACTTTTGGACAATTGGAACAGTCCGTATCATGGCTGACGCTGAAATGCTTCCAGGTCATTTCTTCAGTAAGGAAGGTTCCTTACTGAAAAAGGACGATTCGAACGCCCCCCCCCCTCCGTCTCTCCCTGGCACCTCTCCTTCCTCTCCTCCGCTGCACACCTGAGATCAATCTGCGCTCAGAGAGGGGGAGGGGAGGAGTATTTGGAGGAGCTGAGAGAGGAGTAATAGGTTGGCACACACAGACCTGAGGAGCAGGAGGTTTCTGTTCACTCCTCCTTTGTTTCCTGGTTTCCTGGATTAACCGGTATTTTTGTTTCTCCTTTTCCCTCTTTTGTTCCTCAGCAGCACTAGGTTGCTGGTTTTTGTTGTTTTAGTTTGGGCTGGAGATTGTTGTGTTCATTTTGCCGACAACTCCAGCCCCTTTGGTTCATTTATTTTGTTTCTCATTTGAATATTTTACATAAACATCAACTTTTTCCTTTGTGTTGTGTCCTTTAATATGTTTCTGGTTTCCTTTTTGGTCAACATTGAGCCAGGTATTTTTCCATTGGTATGGAGGCCGTAATAATGTACAAAAAAGAATCACAAAAGGGTAAAAGAAAACCTAATCATTAACTGTGAAGTAAAAAGTGTAGATAATAATTTCTCTGTGTCTGTAGTCAAAATTCTGCATCACGTGTGCCTTCAAAGTTGTAAATGAGATGAGCTGGACTGGCAAACATATCGTTGTGCCTGGACGGCAGAAGCAGATCCAGGGGGTGGGCAAGGATGGCCTCCATGTCCTCATGCCAATATGTCTTCATTTTAATGCTATAGCCACATAAGAAAGAGCGTACCAAATTGTTTGCTAATTTTAACCTGGCTGCTTCATGAGTCAAAAGGTTCAAAGTTAAATTAAAAGCATGATTTTGATGTGACTGCCTACAGAGACTCTTTATGTGCTGAAGAAATATCTTAATTTAACCAAATAACTTTTTTGGGTGATTTAAAGTCAAAAAACAACATTATTGCTAACTTAATGTTTTCATGCAAATACTCCCCACTGTCAAGATTTTGTGATACATTTTAAGTTTCCATTTCAAGAAATGCAAGGTCAAGACAAGATATTAGTGAGATACAATTACCAATAAATGTTTTATGGCATGCAAAAGTTTATTTAATGTGAGCTGGAGGAAAGGGCTAAACTCTGACTAAACCAAGTTCTTTAGTTTCAAACAGACATATTTTTCCAACAAAAAGCCTTCCCAGCAAAACAAATTCTAAAGTTGATTTAACAACAACAACGGATAAATGAGATGAACTAAATTTTATTATGTTAGAGTCGTGCATCTCATGTGCACATGTAAATGTTGTTGTATATATTGTCCACTTCTCCTAAATGTTCTTGCATTCATACTGTTTTTCACCCTTTAGCTTTATTTGTTTTTGTATTTATATACTGTGTTTTTATACTGTCCACTGTTCTGTAAGCAGTTTTACCGTGGTGCATTGACAATAAAGGCTATTCTATTCTTTTCTATTCTATTCTACACATACCAAGCAGGTTGCTCACATAAAAAGCCTATTCAAAAGCTGGAAAAAAACAGCTAAATGTTGTGGTATATTTACTTATGGCACAAAAGAAGCATTCTGAAGTTTTGACTTTAAATGGCCGATGAATGTTTTTCTTCTCTAATGTATATATCAATGCACTTGATCTTTCTGAATCATGTCCATCTTCCTTTCATCTAACAGCTCAGCCTCCAAGGTACGATAATTCCTTTAATCAACACTTCAGAAAGCATTTTAAAAGCTGACTGCACTCACTCTGCAGACAAACAAGGCTGACTATGAAGACAAAATCATCTTTTTTAGATTAGGATGAACGAGAAAACAAGTCAAAACAATACAAAACAAACAAACAAACAAAAAAGAGCAAAGCCCTCATTATTTCCAGGTCTGCTGGATGTGCTTGGTATTCATCACCAGTGTTAGAGAGAAAACATTGACCGTGAAGATGTGATTGCATAAATCTCCCAAAGGCCATTTGAGCGGGGTCAGATCGGGTGAGAGATGACCGGAGAAAAAGCACAGCAGTACTGAAGTGCACTAAACAATTAAAACCTCTACTGCAGATGCAGCTGTTGGGTTTTAGTAAGAGACATAGTGATAGAGCTTAATCCACACGGACAAATACACATAACCTATTGGGACAAGTTACCAAAAAGAAAAAAAAAAAGGTTGTAATAATTACTAGATTACTAGAAGATTCTAATAGTGTGCCTGATAAACTGTTTTATAACTTTGTAAGTGATTAGTGATGCACTTCAAAAGCACAATATAGTGGTAGCAATCACTATATAAGTAATCAATCATGTTCTGGCAAGAAAGAGAAAAAAAGAGGAGCAACTAATATTTATTCAGCAAAGTTAAATTACCACATGTTTAACAGTGATCAGTGGAGTGTTATCCATCGGGAGCACACAGGTTCTGAATGCAGAATGATTCAATCTAGAGGAGATGAAATTCCATCTCCATCATTTCCCAGAGGATCCTCACTACATGACTTACACGATAAACAGATTAACACTCAGTTTTGTGCTGCTGAGACGAAGAAAGCTGAAAAAGCATGAATTTAAATCCGTTCCATTTTTTTAATCATTCATCTGCATGAATAAGACCGACATTATCAAAGTTCAAGGAAACAGATCATCCTCATAACACTTCATCAAACACATTCACATTAGCACTGTAAACAGAGTTTTGCGCTCCAGTGATTAACCCTTACTAATTCTAACTTGATGCTATGGGAGCAAACGTTTTTTGGAAAATCTATTTTTCTGGTGAGTTGATGGACTACTAAGGTTTTCTACACTGCAAGGTGTTGAGGCAGTCATGTCACCCTCAGGTAACTCCTTTATAGATCAATTTGTGCCTTCATCCTGCTCTTTACTTCACTGATCATCCTACATGCTATTGCAGGCCCTCCATGGAGCCAAGAATCTACCACTTAAGTGGTCAGAGATGATAAGAGAAATCAAGGCAGTTACTTTTCCACCAAACAGTCTGGTTCAGTTTGGTTACTCAAATATTTGCTGTCCCACTTTTTGGCACTCCTCTGAAGGGGTGCAAAGCGCACCAAACCGACCCCAAAGGGTGGAGTGGGGGGATTAGGATTAGGGTAGTTTGTTAATGGGTCACAAAAACCGTCGATTCCCATTCAACAGCAGATGAAATGAAAATACATGCCTTTCCGTGTTAACATGGGCCATGAATTAGAGTGATTTGTTCGCTGCTGATGCTGTAAAGTCTATCTGCCTGAAATGATGCCCCACAAAGCACTGGAGCGCTGGAAGTCCTCCATTGCTGTTCTTTGTTAACAACTGCGCTCTACATTATACCACTTTACTATGTTGTGCTGCTGTGACATCACGCATGTGTGAAGGTGGCTCCTGGCTCACTTCCCTGCCCTCAAGTAAAGGTACAGCTGGCAGTGGCAACTCAAACAAGATCAGGGTTTACTGCTCCAGACCGTACTAAATGATACCGAATGAAACCAGACCACTCAGTGGAAACCGAGCTAAAGAGATTCTAAATCTTTGAAGCTCAGAGGTAAAAGTCTGTTTTCCAGTGATGGAAAACTCATTTGTTGATCTTTTACAAACTATTGGACAAAATTCCACCAAAAGGCACACTCACTAGAGTGAATAAGGCTAAGACAGGATTACGATGGACAGCTAAGCAAACTTTTTTTAATTGGTAAATATGGCATGGAAAACAAACATATTATAATTGATTGAAGGGCTGAAAAGGGGCTAAATTGTATCCATGGACCATGAGATCATGAGAACCTTGGGCCCTTAAATGTGAATTTACACTGCTTTTCAGTAGGTTTACACTTGTGTCGGATGTCATAAAATTGGGTCATAAAAACAAACATTTGATTTATATTAAAACTGTATTTGGCAATAAATGTGACCTTTGATTTTCATTACCAAGACAATTCTTTGACTTCACAAGTTAAAGAGGCTTATTGTGTTGTACTCTTATAAATTTGGGTACAAACGCTTTTACATGTTGAGCATTAGATGAAACAGCTACAAATCATGAGATAAGTTCTTCAGTCTCAACATCACTGTAATGATGTAAAAAAAACAGCTTTGAGCTTGTAGTGTGCTTGTCTAAACATATAAAAACTCAAAGGGCACGAGGTCACACCTGCCTATTTACACCCATTCATTCAACAACCACACACTGTTGGTTGGTTGTGTATGTAAAGCCCCAAGCTGTAGCTGAAGTTTGGTAGGGGGTGTGATGGACAGAGAAATGGGTAGAAAGTCATAAGTAATCCATATTCCTAAATCATTTCCTGTTTTTTGGTTAAGCTTGGATTTTCATCTGCATGTCACTGCAGGTGGCTCTCAGATGACACTGTATTTTCACACGTTGTTTTGACCACTCAAAGTCACCATGCGCAGAAAAGACAATATTTGCCTGATGTGCTTTATCACACGGCTTCTGTACCCCACAGCAGCTCTGAGAAGTGTAAGTCATTTCTGGGAACTATATTGTAAGATTGAAGCAAAGGGATTGGGGCATTTAGGGAACTGGAATTAAAATAACACTTAAAATTCTGATAATACGATTTTCAGAAGTAAAATTGTCATTCAATTATCCAATAGTCTAAACAAAAAGTGAAAGCTGAAGCTTTGACCTTCAAATTTCATCCATGAAGTCTTTATTGTTGTATAAGGATATGTAAGTCACTTTCTTTATTGCTCTGATCTAAATAAAACTGAACTGATACTGTTATAATGCCAGAAGGATGATCAAATTGATGCATTAGATAGTCAGCATTCAGTGGAAAATATATAACATATAGCAGCAATTATTTGTCAAGACAAAGAGATCAGATACAGGAAGATAAAAAAACATTTGACTTGACATTTTACAGAAAGGATTGTGGAGGAAACATGTCATTAAAATGTACAAGACAAGAAAAGCCAAACGTTATAAATAAAATGGGATGTGGCCTTTAAACTTCAGCCTTAACGCTCAATGTCACTGTCACACAGCTGTCTTAACAGTAAAATGTAATGACAAGTATTGTCAGTGGTTATAATGATGAACACACAGCCTTCAAAGACATACACAAAGCCTTTCCAAAGTATGGAGAGGACAGAAAGATGAACAAGAGCCAAATAAAAAAAAAAAAAGATGAGAAAAAAGATAAAGGCACATCAGAGGGATAAACACTCCGGTAAATCACTGTGGAAGCTGTTGAATAAAAGCAGCCCATCATATTGTTCCCTGTATATCTCCCTCTACAGGTGGCTGTAAAAAGTGTGTTTGTGCGAATGCGTGCGTAAAAGAGAGAGCGATGATGAAGATGACCCTGGTGCTATAGTTACATTGATGTATACAGCAACAAAGGCCCATGCAGAAACAGGCCATCCATGACACCAAGACACAAAATATTACCTTGGCGAACCTCCACATACACACATGACACAGGGTAATTGGGGCCCCCTGGGGCCGATCTCAGGGCTTGGGTGCCAAGGGCGTGCATTGCTCACTGAGAGGCAGATAAATCAAGTGTTAATAAGCCAGCAAGCATGGAAGCTCTATTTA
Organism: Cetoscarus ocellatus; assembly: GCA_037902135.1. Lineage (NCBI taxonomy): Eukaryota > Metazoa > Chordata > Actinopteri > Labriformes > Labridae > Cetoscarus > Cetoscarus ocellatus. Next base: position 913,883 of record JBAMNC010000671.1, read on the forward strand.
TGACCGCTCTGTCCACAAGGCCAGTGCCACCAGCCCAGCTGTGGTCACACACACACACCCACACACCCACACACACTCACTCTTTTATACTTCATCTTTATCAGACAGAGGACCCCCCGTGATACACATCCTCTTATAACTGTATGTCAAGTGAGAAAAAGAAAAAAACCTCCTGTAATGTGATGTATTTAGCATTTTTCATCAGCTGCTCCTTTTTCCTATTAACCTATAATGTAGAAAGGATCACAGCTAAATCTTCCCAGCTGACACACACTCAGAGTGGATTTCAGCCATTGCAGGAGGAGCCACAGAAGAAGCCAAAGCTCAGAACCACAGCACAGCGGACGACTGTATTGATTCATCAACAGAAAGTCACCTTACCCCTTCACCCCACCCAGGCTGGCGCCTCAGGGCCCCTCGCTTTCACTAAACCAATTTGTTTGGCTGTTGTTATTATTAGTGTTTCTACGGCACAATGCTTTGGTCTTGGGGCAGGGACACACCGCTTTATGATGCCGTGCCTAATAAAAATCATTGTGATTTTCCCAAGCTAGTAATTAAGTGTGGGGACTAATTTGTCATAGTTAGTTAGGGCATGGTGCCGAGCGGAGAGGGCTGTCTGGGAGGCTCACTGTGGCTGAGAGGGCTCAGGGTTTAATACATGCTATTCATTTATAGCTGCATAAATGTGTTGGTGCTGGCTTGGGGCATGGCAGAGGGCCATCACGGATCAAGGTGGGCCAGAGGTTCTCCTGTACAGAACCTGACTTGGACAAATTTTTGCGCATGATTGTATTAAGGCCTGACATTTATGGGTGTTTGACGGACACTGCCAAAACCAATCTACCCCGAAATGAACATTCTCTGCCAGGATGTAAACCTGCATGACAGTTTGCCCCTTTCTCATTGTCCTTAGTATTTTTTAATAATTCTGCTCAGTGTCATTTGAAGTCTCTCTTAAATATTTTGTTGGGTTTGTTTGTGTTGTAATCTCTTTTTTTCTGATAGTATTCAAAGTTTACCTGGCCTAGTTGCTCTTGGATGTCTTGAGGAAACAAAAAGCAAAAATGTTAAATTTCGCATAGCTCGCTAACAATTGAAACTTAAACTGATTAACGTTTTAGAATACAGGCAACAAACCTTAAAAGGTAAGTTAATTTAATGGTAACGGTAATCCTGTAGGCCCAGTTCTTTTAGATCCAAATTAATTAAGGGTAAAATAAGACATTCGTGCTATTGACAGAAAATGACAAATAATGATAATGATAACTTTAAGGGGATTATCCAGTGACTGTTCAAATCCCACCCACCAATCACCACTCTCAGATTTTGATAGTGGTTAATTTATTTTTTGGCATATAATTTATTTCAGAATACAATTTAGTACTAATGATGAAGATGACAAATATATCACTAAGGACCTTACAGTCACCATCAATGATCCAACGGCGGATCTTGAGATCAACCAACATAAGGAGGAACTGAAGATTTAGATAACCGTTCAGATGGTTAAAGAGCCCATATTATGCCTTTAAGAGTTGTATACGCCCTTTTGTGTGTTTAACATGTATCTCCTCCATGTCTGCAGCACCAGGAATTCTTTCTTTCTTCCTCTTCATGGCACCTAATCTTGCAAAGCAGCTGGATCAGCCAGATTCCATTTCTGTCATTGGACAGATCTGTCTTGCAAAGCTTCAAGCAGAAATAACTGTTCCCGGTCAGAAAAAGACCTGGCAATTCAGCATCCCTTTAATGTCAAAGAGGCCATAGCTATAAGTGAAGGCTAGTTGAGCTGAAAGCAAAAGGTCACTGCAAGCCTCTGACTGGCCCATAATGTGACAGGCACAACATTTGTTTATTCACCCTGCAATTTTTCATGAAAGGTTCTGCCCTTCCCAGTCACTCTCTATGGTATGTTGACCTGATGGACATGCAGTATATTTGAAACACTCAGTCTGGTGTATCAGGTTATATGGCACCAGTAGCTGCTTTAAACTGTCCCTTCCCTCAGTTTCTGATTCCCATCCCAATCTAGAGTTAAGTTAAAATATGAGCCCTTAAAAGTCAAAGTGAACAATGACTTGTCAGAAAAGCTCAAAACTGTACTGAGGACTTGCATCACCTCACAGCTTTGATTGGGAGTAGTCATGTTCTGCAAAGAGAGTCAAATTCACATGCAATAAACCCTGAAAATATGCACAAACAGCATATTAATGTAAGCACACTCCCCTATAGCATTCTGAACTGTGGATGGTTCCATGATGTCAGATGACTATATTCTCCATCTGCCCTCAGGTGGGTGAACCAAATATAAATGAATTGGACATTTGCAGCCAATGAACAGCACTTCCCCCTCTATATCAGCCCACTCTATTTGATATCATCATGCAGATCTGAGAGGGTTAGTTCTAGTCATCTGCTTTTCATCTACAAAAGAATGTCTGATTACAGTCTCTCAAGTTTCTGCAAGAATGTTCTGATGCGGCGCTGCAACTGAGAAGCTGATCCATCCCTGATTGCTCTTAGTGACATATACAATTACACAGCTGCTTCCTGCGGTTAAAGCAACCCCTCTGTTTCCAGACTGTTTCCTCTTCCTCTTTTTCTTCAGCCTTTTTTGATTCCTGCTATAGTCATCCACAGGCTTGGGGAGTAACGGAATACATGTAATAGCGTTACGTAATTAGGATACAAAAATGTAACTGTATTCTGCTACAAAAAAAAAGACAATCAGATCACAGGTTAATTTAGTATAAACTAGGACTATTTTGCAGGATTACAATTTAATGCATTCTATGATATTATTATTATTATTATTATATTTTTCATTTAAAACGGGAGATATGGAGAGAGATTATGGTGCACGTATTAAATAAATGCCTGGGACAGTTTACTGACCCTTCTCCAACCTGACGTCTGACTGTTTTAGTGGCTTCGCTGCACAAGCTGTTGTCTCCCATCCGCAGAACGTCTGATCATTCACGTAAAACGCTGACCAAAATAAACACTACGTAACATGAATGAAATGCACGCTGATTTAATCAACACTCTCAAACAGAGCAAAGGAAAGAAGAAGTGAAGAAAAAGAGATTTTCATCCTCGTCATATCCTAACTGATGCAGCCACCATCCACTCTGTGGACTACAGGCCCATTTTTTATTACCTCCGCCAAGGAGGTTATGTTTTCGCCAGGGTCTGTCTGTTTGTTTGTCTGTTGTCTGTTAGCAAGATAACGCAAAAACTACTGGACGGATTTACATGAAAATTTTACCAGAGCTGTGGTTTGGTCCAATGAAAAATTTTGGTGCTGTTCTGATCCAGATTGACATCACAAAAAAACACTGAAGTTTATAATGGCTAATACGGCATTATGGGAATTGTAGTTTATTTGCAAACTGACATCAACGTTTTTCAAGCCTATGTCACTACATTTCCCAGCTTCCCTTGCAATACCAGGAGAGGAGTTCTGCTAACACAACAGCTAACAATAGCCTGGTAGATCGGCACATTTTGTACGTTGTAACTGGAACGCTGATAACGCAGCATTCCCCACAAGGACAGGCATGAGTGGAGACTCGGCTGTCCACGTGGAGCGGAAAAGCCACTGTCATAACTGAGCTGCCTGGTGGAGGTCTGCGCTCTCGGAGAGCTTTTCTAGTTTTAAACTGTGACTGTTGTCACTGTTTTCTGTCAGTTATGCCTGTTTGCAGTTCATCCAATGTGCATGTAAACATTTTCTCTAAATAACCCCTGAATTGCTCAGCGCCGTTGTGCATTCGCTCCTCCGTGTTCTGGTGAACTTAGAGACACGTAAAGACATGCAGCGCAGGGGGGACGGTGAGGGATAATCCATCACTTCATGTGATTTTTTTTTTTTTGGCTCATGTGCATGACTTTAGTGAACATAAAGGGCTCTAATTTCCTGGCGCAACTCAGGGTGGCGCAGCCTGGCACACCCCGCGCAGTGGTAATTTTGTCTGGCGCACCACCGTGCGCAGCCAATTTGGCAATTTGGTAGACCGGCTGCGCCGAGATGGGTTTGACGGCGCACCAGGGGGAGGTGTCGAGACATTCAGCTTGGTGCAGTGACAATTTCGTGCCAAAAAACTGTGTGGAAGGTGCGCTGAAAGCCTGCCAGCTCCAACCTGGTCTATTCTCGGCGCAGACGAGGCGCACCCGGGCAGTGGTAATTTGGCTGACAGGCGCACAGTGAGCACATGTCACCAAAACCTCACAGGCAGGTATCCAGAGTGTCAGGCACATTTCACTGCAATAAACAATCACAGCAACCACTATTTAATGTAACCGTCTGAACCAGCACATACATTTGTATCTATATTAATTGTCCCGTCACATCTGATGTCAGATCAGAGACGTTTGTCATAACTAACGAGTTCACATCTCTCAGCCAACCACAAACAGCCACATCATCCGATACGGAGTATCCGGCTTCTCTCATCTCATGAAATTCAAAAGAAATGAAAATAAGAGAGAGACGCTCGCTGAATAAATGTAAGTCACTCGGTGTCTTAAGGATTTACCTGTGATTGCCCATATTTCTCTGTTTTAATCTTTATTGTTAATGTGATCTAAAAAGATGGAGTACATTATTGCAAGGAGGATATCGGGGGGAATATTTCACCAAAGGTTCTGCTATTTACCTGCACGGCCTGTGTGTGCATAACTGTAAGACTGCTCTTTACATAAGAGGTTATTGATGATGAAGCTGTGTAACTATGTGAATGCTGTCATTTAGATTATGTTTAATTGGAATCAGAAAAGGAAAATTAAAAATGACAAATAAAAATATGGCATGAGGGAAAGGTGAAAGTCAAAATGACAGACAGCAAAAATCAATAAACAGTAAAATTTCAGAGAGTTATTCTTGGGGGTGGGGGGGTGAGATTAAAATAAATGCTATATTTTTGCTGTGTTGTTTTGATACTTTCTCAAATGTCTTGCCTAGTTGTATTAAACAATAACTGTAAGTCATTGTTCTCTCTGACTGTCTCAGTCTGTTGCTGTTTGCAGCCAGCAGCAGAGAAAAACTCAGGACAATTCACAGATTCATTACAAACTAAGATGAAAAGATGTGCTACAGACAGTGCAAATTTCATTTTAGCTTAAAAATAAACACCCTATTAGCTGCGTGCTGTGTTAATGTAAAACATGCTGGCAGACTTCGAACACAGGAGTTGAAATTTTGCTTTTCATGTGGTGCTTGTTGAACAAGTGGAGTGATAAACTTATCAACCATTCTGTGTTTTAATACACTTACTTCGTCCGATCACCAACGCTTTGGCCGCCTGGTCTGTGTGTACACGGCTCTGCAGCAGCAGTTACACCAGTCAACGGTAGAAACAGTTTGGACCAAACCATTGTGAGGGGAGGGGGGCTGTAATCTTTAACAGTTAAAATTGTCTGACAATGTATTTTTAAGTAGCGTTACTTGTATTGTACCATCAAAACACGTTACTGTTAGAAAACTGCGAGAAAAGTCTTATTTGAGCCAGATTTTTGGGGGGGACAACTTTGTGGAAGGGGGGGACACGTCCCCTGCATCCCCCCCAGGATTTGCGCCTATGAACTCCATGGCTTCAAACTTCATTTTTCATAAATTGCGCATGCAGTCATAGTAGATCACCAGCAACGCGCCCACTAATTGCACGTGCAATTTTTTTGTTTGCACATGCAATTAAGCACCCGTTATTTTGGATCTTAGTAGATCAGACGCTAAGAGTGCAGCGGTTCTCAACCTGTGGGTCGAGGCCCAAAAGTGGGTCTCAGAGCTGTTTTCAGTGGACGGCGTATAAACCAGTTAAAAAAATGGCAAACATGTCTTTAATGTACGGAGGCCCTAATCGGACAAACATTCATATATAATTTGACTCTGATGTGCAGTAATAAGCAAATATAAGTACCTCTGAGGATACTGATGTATCCTGTCATCTTAGGATAAAAAAACTGGGGTTTTCATTAGATAAACTTTTGACTTGAGATATATAGAAAACAACCAGCATTTAAATATTTTGAAGGGAAAAAATAGTGGGTATGATTTATGGACGTATGCTCTCCCAGGGCTGTTATTATGATTTTATGTTTAAAACTTTTTTTTCCCTGTCCCTTTGCTTGAAAAATGTGTTTTTTTTTCAATCAAACGTCCAAACTGCATCATGTTTTCCATTAAACAAAGTAAAGTGGTTGATCTTTTTGATATTTGGGTCATGATGACTGTTAAGATGGTGATTGTTTCTCAGGAAAGAGCTGTAAGAGCCACTACTTCAGCGTATGTTTTATCTTAAAAGTTCCAAATATTAGCATTTCTCTCCACTTCCCAAATTAACTAATACTGAGACCTTTTATACATTTCAAGTGAAAGGGCATAGTCACCCCAGAATCTACCTTGTTTGACAAATCTGCCATCGTACTGAACATCAGTGATCATCAGGCCCCCCACAGGCCTCCTGCCATCTAAAACAGTGGTGGTGAATCATTGTCAAATCAAAATAACTGATCAGAGGGCATTATACAAGAAAACTAAGTCATCTCAAAACAGGCTTGAACCGTTTACTTTCATAATAATAATAATAATAATAATAATAATAATAATAATAATAATAATAATAATAATTAACACCTATTATCTAAACCGTGTATGCTTTGTAATGACAGAGATACGGACAGACAGAAAAGTTTGCAAAGGTAAAAATGTGCACATGTACAAACAAAAATAGGACTTATGCCATAAACTAAATGTTCCTCGATATAATTCTGAGGTGCATCAGAAAAGCTTATGAATTAAAGGCATTAAGAAGTCTGTTAACAGACAAAAACTGCTGTCTCACACACACACCTACACACAGACGTACACACATACCTAAGCAATATTTATCTTATTTTATTTTCTTCTTCCTTTTTTATTTTATAGAGTGTAACCAAAGGTTGGATCTCAGTCTCAGTGACAGGTATGGCCATGTGGATTAGAAAAATGCCTTGAGAAAGTTCTGCCTCCTATTTGATTTCGTCATGCTTATACTCAATGTGCTTTTAAATATCCCCATTGGCAACAAATAAAGTTTTTTGAATTGAACTGAAGTGAATTAAGAAAGAAAAATCCCGCTGTTTGTATCTAACATTTTCAGCTCACCAAGAAAAACTCTGAAGATTTTTCGTTAAGTTGTGCGGATAGAGCACAGATTTGTCCTGGATGTTTGGCTTAATTGTCTTTCTTAATTAAGCATCATTTTCAGGCAACATTAGGAGTCAGCCAGCATTTCATTCCTCATTTCTATATCATATCAAATCCTCAAGTCTCATACTCATACCCTGCAGGCCTGAGGACATTCAAGTCTGTGAGGGCTCAGTGCTTCACGTGGTGACCGACGCAAGCATTTAGGTGGAAGTGAACCCCTGCTAACTGTGTTGTTACCACGATGACAAAATGAGCATCTGAAAGTTGTCCGCTAATTCAAGACCAGCTGATGTGCTTATTTTCTGTGATGAGCACTTTTAATCAAAGTCAATGAAGTTTAAAGATGACAACTTTCTCCCTTTCTACTTAACCATGTTTCTTGTTTGCTAATTTACTTTTTTCAAGCTAAACCTATACCCTGTTCTGTGTGTTTTAATGTTCCTTCTCTTCCAGCTGTCTCCTCATCCTCTCATGTTCCATCCTCCTTCACCATCTCCTGTTCTTTTCCTTTATCAGCCTCTACCCTGCTCTTTATATACTCTCATCATTCATCTCATCTCTCTCTTTCTATCATTCTTTTCCCTCTATTATATCCTTTGTGTTTTACTCCTATACAGAGCTCACTTCTTTGATTTACCTCCCCACCGCTCAGATCCATACAGTTATCCATCCTGCTTCCTCCTGACCAATCCCCTTCCTGCTAATAAGCACCAATAGTTTTCTGAAACAAGGCAGCTAAAAAGGCTATTACACCTTATGCCACATGTTTGAAGGAACCAGACATTTTTTGGCACACATTTAAATTTTAACCACATCATGAGCAACTGGATCTATATTTGTGGGGCATAATCATTTCTCTTGGATGTAATAGTTGTAATAGTGATGTCCTAAATATATTCTTTATTCAATGTTTTACCCAGCCACACTAGCTGTACTATGAGTCTAGCACAGAATTCATGAACTCCAAATGTGACCATAATTTCCCTGCACTGTTTCATGTCTCCTAATATACTGTACATGGGTTTATTCCAGACACCCCTTGCTGTTTTACCTTTTGCCTCACTGTTCACACACAATCCCAATGCATGTGTGTTTGCTATAGACTGATGCTTGCGCAATCATCAGATGAGCAACTCTCTATGAGTCACAAAATATTGAAAGGTTACTCCTGACAGGAAATTATCACAGGCTGTAGCCTCTTTATGCCACACATGCACGCAGAACTGTGTGTGCATGTGAGAGTGTGTTTCTTAGGCACATCAAATCATATAACCTCGCACAAAGCATTTACCAAAGGGCCATCTCCATTTAAATGACTTAGTCTAATTTATCTGTGGCTAGCCCACATTATTACAGGAGACTCTTGATATTCCTCGCAACACACAGAAATTCACATTGCTGTCTCATTTTTTGCTGATGGCAACGCTATGCTAATGTTGTTTGAATTTTCTGTGCACCTTTCCAAACAAGTCTGTATGTGCAAAAGTATTTGTATGTATGCATATCACTGCAGACGCAGAAAAATGATCAACACTGCATGCAGGTTTTTCTCTTCTCAATAAGGTCTGCATGGTTATCTTTGAGTTGGAGAAAATGCTGACCTTTTGCACACTTCAAAAAACTGCTGAAGTTTTTTGCATTGCAAACAATTTGACAATAGGCATGCATCATCAAAACAATGGGCTTGGCTAAGAGACCTGAGCTTCCTTCATGGGAATGTTGAAGCAACTTTGAGCTGTCAGTGTTTGCATAACTGTGGCAAAAACCTCAAAATAATTGAACAAGTCTTACTATATTTCCTTATACATAGTTTTGATAAAACTACTACTTAGCTGCAATTGCCAAAGAGACTTTTATTGCAGGAAAAATAAGTTTTAAAGAATAAGTGATGGTGTTAAAGTTGTAAATGGGATAAAATACCAGGAGTATTCATCCAATATTAAATGAAAGATATGATTACATGCATTGTGGTACACGCCCTTTACCAGGTCATGCCAACTCAGGAACTTTATGAATGAAACACAACCAAACACAAAAAAATCCTATAAAGCAGACAGAAAAGTGCTTGAAAGTTTTTTTTCTGAATTTGATAAGTTCAGTGTTGAGCTATCTATTAATTTAAAAAAAAATGTTTTTGATCCAGTTTTAGGTGATTTGTGGAACACCAGAAATTACCCAGGAGATAATACCAAATTACTTCTAGAGATGGATGATTTTTCAGTTAATTTATTTCACCAGAAATGACAAATCTACTTTGCAAACTACTCTGCAAGAAAAATAAAGAAAAAAGAAGAAACTCCCTGAGAGCATGATTTGATTTGAAAAAGCTCCTTGTATAGATAACATTTTGCAGAGAGGAGCTATAGTTAAATGTCTGATCCTGTCTGAGAATAGTATTGGTACTGATTGTAAATAATAATGAAACAGTTCCACAAAAATATTTATTAAAGATATAAGAGAACATTCTTCAAATGGCATGAGTTACTATGATTTGTGGACTTTTAATTGCATGAATCATCTTCCACTTCTTTAAATCGTTACAACTGTTCTTTCATGCATGTTTGTCTGACCATTGGTAACATCAGCTGAAATAAGCATTTAGCTGTGGTATGTAAGTATAAAAATACAGAACTTGGTGTGTTAATGACTTGAAACGCACATTTCTTGTACTATTAACTAGAGTGATACACTGCAAACTGTTGATCGAGAACTACACATTCCTTCATTTCAGAAAAGAATATTGTATACTTGAATTTCTTTTACACTACAGCATGATGTTAGGAATTTCCTTAAGTTTAGGATTACAACTGAAAATGTCATCCCAGCTAATCAAACATGATATGATAATTTGCCCCAAATCGATTACCACATCCACAAAATCCATACATTCAATACCTGATAATTTATCAATATCAAGAGTGTCTGTCTGTGCAGTGAAAACTGTTTTTCAGAACAACACAGTGGTAGATGGTAATGAAGTGCTTGTGTACTGTTCTTACACTTTGGGGCGGATCAACTAAGATCCCAAATAATAAGTGCTAAATTGCTAACTAAAGAATTGCATGTGCTATTAGTGAGCGTGTTATGGGTGATCTACTATGACTGCATACACAATGGATAACAGGCGCAAAAGTGGTGCAGACCGCCCTCTTTATAGGATGATTCTGCGTGACCGGCTGTCACCATGGAGAGTTTGGGAGAGCAGAGGGGCTGTAAACGAAAAGTTTTTAGCCATGGAGTTTGAGGCAAATAAGCACACTGGTGAACTCCAGCAGAGACATCTCTGCATTGCCAGAAGAAACAGGATTTGGGAGGCCATCTGTGAAAAGCACACAGCTCAAAACTGGCATTACTGGGTAGACGATATGTCTCTCTACGTCATTTTGATGGACAAGGTCGTCACTTTTCCCTCATGCCATATTTTCATCCCTCATTTTTAATTTTCCTTTTCTGACTCCAATTAAACATAATCTAAATGACAGCACTGACATAGTTACACAGCTTCATACCAATAACCTCTCATGTGAAGAGCAGTCTTACAGTTACGCACACACAGACTGAGCGTTTATCTTCATGTCCTTTTCCTGCACTGACAGCGACGCACTCCGTCATCATCAAAAAATTCTGTCAATCACAGAAAATATTCGGTTAATCAACCCCTGTTTCTCGCCACAATGACCGCCATCTGTGCATAACACTGTGCCATTTTGCACCTGCCTTTCAAACGTGCTAAATATAGATGCAAAAACACCAACCGCAATCAGTTTCGAGTTTGAAAAATCACATTGTGGGTGCTAAATGACTACATTTGCATCTCCTCTTCCCAGTATTTGTGCGTTCTGATAATCTGCATGTATTATGCACGTTCATGAAGGCAAACACGCTAAATGGATTGCACGTGCTATTTTGCTCAGTTGACAGATGCTGTCCTCGCTGAATCCAGTTAGCAGATCAGCGTTCCACACACTATCAAGTTTGCACGTGTTTTATACACGCAAAACTTTAGTAGATCCTGCCCTTTATGGGTATCCGTCCTCAAGTGAGTATTCTCTTGTCAGGAAACATTTGTTTTACTCCATTTGAATTTTGTACTTTGGACTTCAGTTGAACAAGTCTTCCTGTTTTTTTTACATCTTTTATGGGAATCTTTCTTTCCAGTGTGTATGCATCCTGACCTGTAAGTACATGTATGGTTTAAGACTCAAACACTTTACAGCCACCTCTATAAAAGAAGGGACTGTGCTGTAAAAACTCACCAACTCCTTCATCTGCAAACAAAGATCAGCATACTTCACATTTACATGGCCTTCACCAGCTAAGTCATCAGTAACACTCATCACATTAATAAATCTGACCAGTTACTGTCTCAGTTAACTTCAGTTTTTGTCAAGGTGACAGCAGTGGGGTTAAAAAAATCTGGCTGCTTATCACTGGCTGATGTCCAACAATCTGCCTCTTCCCAAGAGCATTTTAAAAAGCTGCAGCTGGGTATATTAGTGATGAAATGGCTCTTGTGTACAGCTTGGGGACCTGTCATGACTGTGTGCTAAACTGGGCCACCTAATGAAATAAAAAGGCTGTGTGTAACATTGAGTTAACTGTAAAGGCCTGAACTGTCTCTGGTGACATAAAATAATGCATTTAAAGTGTTCTGGCTATATAGGAAAATGTTTTCCTGCCAGACTCCCACAGCAACATAAGGATGAAGGGATCCAGAAAAAGAAGAAAAAACAAAGTGTTTTTAAAGGCCTCGAAAGAGAGAATGAAAGAGAGAGAGAGAGAGAGAGAGAGAAAGAGAGAGAGAGAGAGAGTGAGAGAGAGAAAGAGAGACAGATGGATCAAGAACCAATAGAAAAAAAAATATGTACAGAAAATAGTCTGGGGAAAGAGTGAGAGGGAGGAGGTGGAAAAAAGGAAACACAGTGTTTGCAAATCACAAATTAAAAGCATAAGCGTTCCACACAACAACCATGTCCCAGAGGAAATACAGGCCCTTCAGCATAAAAACCTTACTTAGAGCAGGGAGGTTGGTGGAGACGACCTTACATCTCCCCCAGCAGCAGATAAGGATGCAAAAAAGAGTACTAAAAGGACCATTGAATGTAATGCCATTCTGAGTGAGCACTAAGCCTCTACTGGACTTACAGTTGAGTTAAATCAAAGTTGAGTGAGCATCTATTATCAAGGCCCCACCTTCACAAAGTATGTTTATAAATCAAACAACAATGGTATTATTTACATGGATCAAAAACATACAAAGTACACAAAAGCTGTATGTTTTCTTGGTACAGAGCGTTTGCGTATAATATTTAACAAATCCCACCTTGGAGTTAGGCATCAATATGAAAAGCAATGTAACGCTCTGGTGTTTCAGCAAGTGAAGTACAGCTGCCCTCTAAACTTGAGTGGAATTTAGTCAGCCACAGATTGGTAAAAAAACAAAAACAAAACAAAACTAATATTATACAGTGTTATAAGAAAACTGTTTTCAGTCTCATCTCAAAGTTAAACTACCAAGTATAGTGCAAATGACATTGCAGAGATAAGGTCAGAGGTGCTCTGTTGAGTTAAAATCTGTATTTTCAAATCTATTATGCCAAACCAACCAGCTTTATCAATTTCTATCCAAGAAATACTTGCAGTCAGTCTTTCCTTCCCTGATGACACTTTGTATTGTTCTGGGTAGTTTACAACTTTGCTAACAAGCTGCTGAAAGAGTGTATTATGTTAACTTATATCATGCCTGTGCATGGATCAGTCAAGGACACACACGAAATCCTGAGCCACAGAGCTTTCTTTAAAGGTAACCTTTGAAATAATTTTTTCATAGATCAATAATCTGTGTTGTGTAAAGAAGTAGAGAGGAATTGTATTTTTTAGTTTAGAAATAAAATGTGATGAGCAATATGGTGAGGCTCATCTTTGTAAAATAATGAGGATATTTTTTGGACGGGGACCAGCCTCCATCACATGATCAAGGAACTGTCATTGCTTATCAGTAAATGACATTGCTAGTCGAGGATAGTGTGTTTATAATTTTAACAAAATACAGACTTAAGTAAAGGAGAGGTGGCAAAGGATAAGTGTTCACTCCCTTTAAAACATATAAAAGAAACATCCTTGCAGACAATGCTATAATTTCTGCATGAATCCATTTCAGCAGACACTGTACAGACCACATTCACCTGATGTTTATCCAGTTCATACATTTACATGCCACTTTACCAAAAACAGGTAACAGGGCCAATTAAATATCTATTCTGTGTCATTTAATTGTATTTTGCATGACTTGGCAGGATTGTAATCTCACTTTTGTGTCAATTTCTTATTATACATTAAAATAAAGCAGCAGTACCTGGAGCTAGACAAGCATAAGTATGTTATAGGAGGTAAGAATCACACATGAGTTGCTGAATATCTGAAATGTGATTAATAAAACTCCTGCTATCATGGGGCTTGCCTATGTCATTTCCAAATATGAAGGAAGCATTAGTCTGTACTTAAGTTGGTAAATGAAGTTGGGTCTAATGGAAAGAATCATCAATCATCAATCAACAAACCTGTTTTATATTTAACAAAAAACAAAAACTGGTACGAATTTTCAAACCATATATACTCACCACTCTGATCTGTGCTGACAGTGATGGCAGCTACTTGTGGAGGAAAGGAGCTCATGTCTGACACACCATTGAGGGACTCGATCTCAAAGGTGTAGTTGGCGTTTGCTGAGAAGTCCATGACAGTAACAGTGGCATTGGTCAGACCTAACGGTCTTGGCAGGAAACGAAGATCTTCCTCACAGAGCTGGCATTGGCCGGGCTCAGGACCACAGCGTCTACACAGGACATTGTAGGTGAGGTCCCTGCGTCCACCGGTGTCACTAGGAGGAGACCACTCCAGCATCAGACAGGTGTCATTGAGGTTAAACATCAGGTTACGAGGAGGAGAGGGAGGGCCTGAGAGTGATAAAACAAAGATTTCAGTGGATACTAAGTAAAGATACAGATATATCAATGAGTCCCAAGGTCTTTAAGGACTCGGGATTTCCATCCACATCTGCACAGTCTTGACCTGTGCAATAAAGCTATGTTAAATGGCATAAGGTCATGAACATATCCTCTTTGGGTATATCCACACACAAGCAGCTTTATTTTCAAAGACAAAGTGAACTATTTTCTCTAAAGATAGCGCACAGCGTTTTACTCCTCACATGCATCCCTCTCTTGTGCTTTAAACTTGAAGATTATTCTCACATTTCACATTGTTTAAGTCTTTTTTCTCCCTGGACGTGTGTGTTTGTGTGTCATGGGATAAGTATTGTGCTATAGCAGGCAGCCAGCTGTCAACCAGGTGGAGTTAAAAGACCTAAGGGATTTGAACAGTCCCGTCCTGCCAACTGCACTGTCTACCTAGACAATGGTACGCTTCCCTTTTCTTCACCATCCCTCCATCCCTCTTCCTCTCTACCTTTGCTGGAAATCTCAGCAGACAGGAAAGCCCCTCTTACTCCTCCTCCACTTCTGTCAGCTTATGTCCATTCTCTCTCCCTTTAAATCTCTCTGCCTCTATCGGCCATTATCTCACCTCCTCCATTCTCTCCATCGAAGAGAATCTACCCACCTTCCCTCCTGCAGAGCAACCCCACTGCCATCAATCAGCTCCTATTCTCCTCTGGGGGGAGATTGGTATCAGCACCCTCCTTCCTTTCTCTCTTCACTGTCTACTCCATCCAGCATTTACACTTTCTCTCCTCCTTTATCTCTCCTCTTGTGACATCCTCTCTTTATTGCTCTCTACCTTTGTCTTCCCCTCAGGCCCTCAGCCTTTAATCTCCATTTCTTTCCTCTTTTGGACTTAGACATTTAGCAAATAGTTTATACTGTGGTCTACCAGCTCCTGATTAAAATGCATTATGTGAGTAAACAAAGAACTCACAGCTTGTCAGAATAAATGTGGAAGTCTACTCCTCTAGTTTGTTTGGCTGTCACACTTCCGCTTGTTTGTTGATATTGAAAGTAAACTGGCCTTAATCAATAAGAATGTGCCACTGCCTTGTAGATTAAGCTCTACAATTAAAACAACAGTTTAGAGACCAAATTTTGTTTCGACATAGCTTTTACGTGTCTACAAAAATCTAGCATCATGATGACCACCAAATGAAAAATTGCATCCAAGGATGTTAAAACGTCAGACTCTATCAGCACAATATGTACAAAAACATATTGGCTCAATATTTTTTAAAGGCTTGGAATAAATACTAGTAGTCAAATAAATTTCCATTACATTGTTTGTCTCGGCCTTAACAATCCCTTAATCAAGCATTGACAGGTGGGGAGACAGCCTGCAACCATAACTGTGTAAGATGTGTGAGAAAAATATACAAATTTGAAGTAGAAAAGGCAACCAGACAGTTGAGCTGAATGATATGACCTAGGCAACAGTGACTTAGTCTTGTAGCGCACTCTATAAACATTTAGAAAGTTGAGGGTTTCGAGCCAAGCATCAGCTGTCACATGCCGATGTGTCCTTGGGCAACCCAGAGTTGCTCCAATGGCTGAATTGACATTTTTACCATTATTGATGTTTACATGCTGTAGTTAAGCAAATAGTGTTTGAAGCTATGATATAATTTTCAGCAAACAAGCAAGTCAAAATACAACTTTAAACAAGTCAGACATAAATAACTGCTGCTCTGGATGGTGTCAGTCTAGTCAATCTATAGCAGCATATGGCCTACTTTAAAGCCTAATGTAGATGGAGATGCCTTGCAAATATTTGCTTTATTTTGCTTTATTTTGCTTTAATTTGCTTTATTTTGCTGTCTTTGTGAGTGAGAAATATGCAACATATCTGTATCACAAAATCACTACTTTTACCCACCTGTTTCCATGGCTTAAAGGTTAAGCTATCCCCTTCTTAAAAACAAAGAAGGTACTACTGTATGCATATTTTAAGCTAAATATGATTATTTGTTATTTACCTTTAAGATGGTTTCTATCAATACTGCTGTACTGCAACAGCCCAAATTGCAATACATCTGACCAACACCTATCTTTATTTTGGACCCTATATGAAAATTTAAACACACTATTAAATAAGCCCTGGATAAACAGGTATAAAACATTTTGTTTCATTCAGTTTGCCTGTGATAAAATGAAAATGTTTGTTTGAAAGACCTTGAAAAATTTAAGACCCTTTAAAGCGAATTAAACAATAAACACATGATGAAGAACAAAGTTGCTTTAAACATTTGAAAGGCCTGAAAACGTTGTGATATTGCTTTATTTTATAGCTGTGAAAGAGTTTGTCACCATTTTCAGCTTCAGATTTTTTAGCCAGTGACAAAGTGAGGGCACAGTGAGGCACCAAAGTAACCCCCCCCCCCAACACCTTACCAATGCTAATTGTCCCATTGCTCCAGGGCTAGAAATTTGCCACCTACTAAATGCTGGTGTTTTTGAGCATTACAAGGGGAATTTGCTCAATCTAACATCCATGGTGGCTGTCTTGTTAATAAAACAAATGAAAAGTAACTTTGAAAGCAGGACCTCTGTAGATGAGCTCCTCTGATGAAGAGCTGCAGCAATGCTAGGTGTTAGCGTTTCACGTGATATGGTACAGACAGTTTGCTCAGGATAGTTTGCCTTGGTGTTACACAGCAAAAAAAAAAACAACCTTTCTAAATTACCAAAGGTGTTTTATATCCACTTTCCTGCTTGTTTCAAGTCCAAACTGATGAAACGCTGTCTATGGCTCGAAAGATGTAATAGTCTCTCAGTCTCTGCAGGGCTCGATTAAGCTAATTGAGCATTATGGATACATTCTACTTTTTTTAAAAGTCCTCGTACTAACAGTTTTCACCATCTATATTCATATAAGGTCTTCATTTCTAGAGAGGGATATTAAGGAACAGAATGCATTTAACAGGAGCAACTTAACAAAACTCTGATGTCAGGAGTTAAAACACAGGAGAAGAACGCACACACGCACACACACTCACACACGCACACACACTCACACAACATTAGGAGGTCTGAATGTACAGTATGTTTTCATGTGTAATGTCAAGATAAACTTTCTCTTTCAGCTCAAAACTACCCGCCTGTTTTGCCATGAATGTGTTTAAGTCTTTAGTGGCTCAAACATGTTGAACCGTTAAAACTTGGGCGTAGACGACATACAGCTGCAACAGCAAACACGCACTTCAGTGTCAGGTTGAATGTTTGCGTTAAAATTGAACGAGCATCCTGAACGAGAACGTTTTTTTTAGTGGGAATGTTTTCATTGCAAGTAAAGGACAAACCGACAGTATCCTAAAGAAGAGATTGATGCTTTGCTTTTGCAAAGTTATTTCAGAGATTTATTTCAACATTTCTGCTATGAAAAGAAAAACAAAAACTTTAATTATGTTTTTATGTCTTCACAGACACTGTAATGGTTTATGGTTCATTATCATGTGAAAATCAGCTATGCTATCTAATGTTAAAAAGAAATGTTGTTTGAAATCTCAGGAAAGCTTACCTGCTTTCATAGAAAACAAGATAGAAATATGTGAATAAATGCATGTTTGTTTAGGGCACATTTGAAACCAGGAATGGGAGCTGATAAGACTTTTTTGATACAAGTGCCTTTAAAGATTCTGGTTATTGATACAATTCTGTAAATTCTGCCCTCTGCATACAATGATTTTTTGACGGCTATCATTTCTCCAGACCACCTCTGATGAGAACATAGCCTAATGGTCTTTTGGGACATGCAGAACAAAGTAGAAGGGATTGGAAAGGAAAAGAACACTACTGATATTGATTCCTTAGGGTAGGGGTTATGGGTTCTCAGATGGAATTGGTTCAAGACCAACTTAAAACCCACCTGTAGATCCTCACCTGCCACTTACTAACAACTGGCCTATAGCAGGCATTTCATATTTTTTTTCCATTTGTATCATACTGTTTTTATTGGATTTTTTAGATGTTTTTTGGATATGTTTGATCAGTACTTTGTGTTTTGACTGTACAATCTTCATAGGTTCAGTTGAGATAAAGCAAAGTCTGTAGTCTTGCATCATCTGTCAACATTATGACATGAAGTACTTTTGTTTCAAAGATATCTCCTAAAACAGAGCATCCATAAGTGAATTAGAAACTCAGTTCTCTCCATAATACTTTGGCTTTGTCTCTCCATAAAAGACAAATACACTCCTCCACCCTGTGGAGCTCTCAGACGTGGCCCCCGTCTATCTAAGTGACAGCTAAATGGCTTTTTAATTAAAGGCAAATTAGTTGGGTTAAACTGTAATTTAATGCAAATATGAAGTCGTAATGACAGTCAGTGAATCATCAATGCAGACCAGGCAGCTGAACAAAAGCCGTGTAATTGATCCAGTGAGTCTCTAATGTACAGTTTCACAAGAGATAAGTCTTGGAGATGAGATTGGATTTACAGCCGCCACAAATCCGGAGAGAACACTGGACAGCTCTAAAGAAAAAGCTACAACTTATCCATGCACAGAACTGTCTCATTTGAATTCACGAATGATGAAGTCGCAGTACTGTCAGTGAGGTGCAATATTCTTCCCTTAATCTAACAGATGGCTGAAGCCCTTTACATTTATGTATATAATGGGACTTAACTAACAAGGACATACCTATTGTCTGAAATACTCACGTGTGCAAGCCATCGTTGAGGGATCTTTCTCTGCTCTGAAGAAACCCTTCTCGCAGCGACAGACAGAAGCTCCTTCTCCATAGCTGAAACTGTGTGGGGGGCACTTTGAACACTTGGTGTTTTCAGTGTTTGCCTTGTAGAAGCCTGGGTGGCATGCTGCAGGGGACAGAAAGGACAGAATATGAGTATAAAACGTGTGCCATATAATAAGTTAACAGACATGAATATAGCATGCATTCTTAATTATAACCACAATGATACTAACATAAGAGAACGTATACTGTTTTCCAACAGAAATATGTGTACCTTAAAATTTAATACGTTTAAGAGAATCACTGTTATGCCTGGCTTTTTGTCAAAATGGAAAAAATGATGCAGAAAGGTTCACGGAAATATATTGAGACCATCTGTGGTGGTCTTTTTCTCAAAGTGATTTTCCAATCTTATGCTGAGTAACACGGGTTAACCTTAACAGTACTTCACTGATTGGATTGCAAATATGTTTTATAATTTATGTAGAGCTCTCAACACATTATCAGACTTTTGCAATTACCATGCAGAATTTTGAAAGACAGATTGATCCACCTGAGGGTGTGTTGTTATCAGTTGAATTTTTTGTTGTTTTTATTTTTTTGAATATTTAGAAAACAACCAAGGTGTTATTTTAGACATTAGTCATCTAAGGTTTCAGCATAAAGAAATCACATAAAAATGGCACATTTTCACACACATGAACAGTTTCAGAATGAAAATTGAACAACATGCAGACAACTTCCATTAAGCAAAAAATATAAAATTTAAGATCACGATCCTTCTCTAATGGTCTCTGATCTAAGAGTCTGAAATCACAGGAATATGCTGGAAATCAATAATTATTCATTGGGCTTGTTACTAGCATGCCAATGAAAAGTTGAAAAAAAAATGAAACAAATGACTTAGTTTTATTGGAGAAAGCCGGTGATGGAGTAAATAAAAGTAGTTATTTAGTAGTCAGTATTTCAACCATTTTATGTCTGGCAGCTTTAATTAATGGTGATGGAGCTCCACTGGTGAGGGTGTTGTCAGTGAAGGAGTCTGCACACTGTTATACAATCCTGGACCTATCAGTCAAATATATGTTGTAAATACTACTACTACTACTACCTCTCAACACAGTAGATAGTTGTATCCAGCCTGCCCTCTGTGATTTGCTCTCTAGAGGTGTCCTCACATAACATGTGCCATGTATTGACAAGTATAACAGCCCTAAATGAGTCATGTCAACCCAATCGCAAGCACAAACAGCATGTTTAACCCTGGCCTTACATATTTCAAACCCATAAACATAAATGGTCAAAGCTGCCATGCAAAGTCTTTGGTTTTATTCCGAGTCACATTCGTAAGCTTATATACACATTTATCCCCACCAACCCAACAGTAGGAGAAATTGTGATTCTATGTCTTGCCTGAGTACTCATAAACATCCATCTTAAATACCTGTTGACTGACTTTTCCATTGAGCCACCATCACAGCTCTTGCATGAGTGTCCATCACTGAGTGTGTGTGTTAACCTCTTTCCATCTGCCCTAATTGTCCCTGTCTGATCAGAGCAGCCGTGTTTTCAGGTGCTCACTTGTCCTCCCTTACAGCTCCATTCATCACAGGCACCAATGGAGACACACAAACACACAAGGCGCTTCAAGGTGAATCCCCTTCAAATAGCTCAGCTTGTGTTACCTTGTTAAATCGATGCACTTGGTGACAACTGGCAGCAGTGGAGATCTCAGCCAGGAGAGTTTGACACAGACTGTTTTGGGGGTTGGAAAAGTTTTAAAGTTTTATTTTTGTTCTTTAAGTTTGGTTTTGATGTCCAGGCTTTTGCAGTTTCATTTTTTCAGTTTCAACTTACTGGCAGTGTTTTGACGTGGAGGGGTGGGGCTTGGAGCGCGAGGACGCGCTTCCAGGTTTTGAGGAGAGGAGAGCGGAGAGGAGAGCGGCCTCTGTCGGCTACCAACAACAACACTGTTCTCCCTGCAGCTCGCTGTGATCGACACTGTGACCAATGGATGCAAGTTCACCTGAACTCACAAACTGCCAGTAAGCCTATTTTTTCAGTTGGTATTTTTCACATAGAACCTTGTGGCGTTAAAATCGCTATATGCTTCATGTCATGCTAGTTTAGCAATCGTGCTAACGTTCGCTGAGCTAGCTGATGTAAACGTGCTTTGAGTCTTTATTGCAGACATAAACACTGACAGGAGAGATTCTTCATCACCACAAACATTATTTCATCACAACTTAACAAACCTACATAATATATTGATGTTAAAACAATTATTTCTTGAATTGGGATTCACAGATGGACTGCAGTCGGTCAGAGGGGTGATCAGAGGGAAGGGCACCTAAGGGTGCCACAGTTTACAAGTTGGAGTCGAATATGTCAGAGTATTTCCCCTAAAGTGTATTTGGGAGGGTGCCCCGTGAAATAATGTTTGTGTTGATGAAGAATCCCTCCTGTCAGTGTTTATGTCTGTAGTAAAGAAATCAAAGCACTATTACATCACCTAGCTTAGCGAACATTAGCACGATTACTAAATTAGCATGACATGAAGCATATAGTGATTTTAACGCCACAAGGTTCTATGTGAAAAATAACAACTGAAAAAACAGGCTTACTGGCAGTTTGTGAGTTCAGGTGAACTTTCATCCATTGGTCTCAGTGTCGATCACAGCGAGCCACAAGGAGAACAGTGTTGTTGGTAGCTGACAGAGGCCGCTCTCCTCTCCGCTCCTCAAAACCTGGAAGCGCGTCCTCGTGCTCCAAGCCCCGCCCCCAAATTGGGTTAAGAACTGTCCAACGCATTATTAAAAACTGGAAGAATAGTGGGAAACCATCGTGTTTGAGGAAGAAATGTGGTCGGAAAAAAACCCTGAATGATCGTGATGGGTGACCACTTAAACGTTTGGCCAAATCAACTCGAAGAAAAACAACAGTAGAGCTCAGGGCTATGTTTAATAGTGAAAGTAAAAGCATTTCCACAATGTGAAGGGAACTCAAGGGATTGGGACTGAACAGCTGTGTAGCCTCAAGAAAACCACTAATCAGTAAGGCTAACTGGAAAAAAGGCTTCAGTTTGCTAGGGAGCATAAAGATTGGACTCTGGAGGACTGGAAGAAGGTCATGTGGTCTGATGAGTCCAGATTTACCCTGTTCCAGAGTGATGGGAGCATCAGGGTAAGAAGAGAGGCAGGTGAAGTGATGCACCCATCATGCCTAGTGCCTACTGTCCAAACCTGTGGGGGCAGTGCTATGATCTGGGGCTGCTGCAGTTGGTCAGGTCGAGGTTCAGCAACATTATGGCCCAAAGAATGAGGTCAGCTGACTACCTGAATATACTGAATGACCAGGTTATTCCATCAAAGGATTTTTTCTTCCCTAATGGCGCAGGCATATTCCAAGATGACAATGCCAGGATTCATGGGGCTCAGATTGTGAAAGAGTGGTTCAGGGAGCATGAGACATCATCTTCACACATGGATTGGCCACCAGAGTCCAGACCTTAACCCCATTGAGAGAGTGTAGGTTTGCAGCACAAATATCACAATCCATTAATTGTTGGCCTTTTTCTCTTTTAACTCTTAATTTCATGAGAAATTGGTTTGCAAGTATAACATGTGATCCATATGAATGAATGAATAACAAACAGCCTGTTACATGTTTTCTTATAAAGGACTTTCAGAATGAGCTCTGCAACTATAGATGAAAACAGGACACATTTTATACATGTAGTAAGGAGGGTAAAATGCAATTCTCTGGAAAGACCTAAAGGGGTTGCAGTTAGATGAATCCTTTCAAATTATATTGGACTAGATGAGGCCAGTGTCTCTTAAAGCTTTTAGTTTATGTGTCTTTAAGTTGTTATAAATGTTTGTTTCAGTGTATTTCAAGAATGTCTTATCTGTTTGGTTTTGGACATTTGATTTGGATAGAGAGATGCAAAGGCTGTCAGATTCACATCTGTCATCAGTAAGCCATGACATTGTAAGAGTGAACCAGTCCACACAAGGCCCAGGATCCCAAAACTGGAGCAGCTAAATAGACTTTAGCCATCACTTATTTATTTTTACTTGTGTCTTTTTGTTTGGACTTGTCAAAATCCTCCCGTAAATAGAGCCATTATTACTCATTTACATGGCACCAGAATTTTCGGTCTAACAGCTTTTTGTCAGTTTAAAAAAGTGTAGGTACCTATAAACACATCATTTATGAGTAGTAGTTCTGTCATATGTGTACTCATTTTGACATTTATATAAGTCATTTTTTTTATATCTATTGTGTCAAATTCTCATGTGGTGCAACTGTCCAGTCATGACAAAAAATATATTTCTGTATAAACAAAAAATTTTGTCAGATTATATCCACTTCATGAGGTATCATGTGGTGTGATCACCAGAAAATCACCACTGTGAAGCTTAAACTTTGAATTACATTTTTAAACAGGAAGTAGCATCGTCCACCAGTTTGATAAGAACCCATGGAAGTAGCAAGGAGGTTGGAGATAACCTGATACACCAGATGGACTGTTCAATATATTTCACCGTTCTTCTGGGCAACAGCCCATACAAAGTGTTTGGGAAGTGGCATAATCTTTCAAAAATATATCCAGCAGGTGACTGGACATTCGTTCCCTCATTGCATCCATTACAGGCTAATCAGATAATGTAGTTGGCAGGCCCTAATGCTGCCGTCTAAAGGTCATAACAAAAAGCACTTTGTGAGAAAAAACCCGCCAAAACATGTCAGAAGTGGAGTGAAAATATCCTCTGTGTAGAGAAGTGTGTATTATTTGTTTTACAAATCATAAAAAATTGTGGTCCAAATCTGATAAAACTGAAGCTGTTAGCATCTATGCTAATCTCAGAACGGGTATCTTTCTCGTAGCTTCTTCCTGCTCTAAAGGATCCTGATTGGGCCATCCCACTTTGGGTCACTGTACATTGGAGTCTGGCAAGATGGATCTCCCTGATTAAATACTTTAACTCAGGCTGATCCACCTGCACTGCAAGGTTAGATTTGTAACTCTTTTTAAATTTTGAAAAAAAATACCTTTTAATGGCTGGTATGTCATTGTCACACTTGCACACAATGGGGTATGACCCAAGAAAAACATAAATATCAGATTATTTCTGGGGGACTTAGTGATGCAGTCTGAGTATGCTTGGTCGGTAATCGGAAGGTTGCAGGTTCAAGCCCAGCTCTGGCTGTCACATGGCAATGTGTCCTTGGGCAAGACACTTAACCCAAGTTGCTTCCACTGCTGTGTCAGTGGTGTGTAAATGGGCATGAAAGGGTGTGAATGTGTTAGCTGATACTGATGGATAACTAACATAGAAACTCTGAACCATCAGTGAGTGAATGGGTAAATGTGACCTGAGGTGTAAAGCTGCTTTGAGTAGAAAAAGACTAGAAAAGTGCTATATAAGCTCAAGTCCAGTTAAAATTTACAGTTTAGAAATACACATTTTTATCAAAAATTTTAAAGTTATCTTTTGGTGCAAGTTGGCTAATTCTGTTTGGGTGGTTAATGATGAACTAATAATTTTTGACTGAACTTAATATATTATGTGGTATGACCAAGTATCATGTTGTGCGACCACCGTAACGTGATTTTCACAATAGGTAAATGTCCTATTTTGGCATTTTTTTGTGTGGTCTTACACTCCAATAAATGATTCATATTCATGAAGTACTTCATTTCAGTACTGTTTCTAATAGGTTTTTAATTGGTTGAGTTATTTTTTTCTATCATTGCAAAACAATAGTTAATGCTTGAGCCTTGCAACTTGTTTAATGAGAAAAACGCTAGGTAAAATCAAATTATGTAATTTCAGCATAGTACTAGTGCATTTATCACTTATTATTTTTTATCAAAACAGTTTAAATGTATTATACCAGATGCCACTGCCATACAAAGTGAAAACCGCTCACCATAGACAGCAAGTCAATTCTAATGCTGCAGCAAAAGAAGAGTATCTTGCCAAAAAGGGGAGAAGGATATGTTTGAAAAATTACAAAACTATAAATGAAGCAACATGAACTTTGTGGAAATGCATTTTATTGTTTATTTGCTATCTAGCATCAGCAGCATGATGATTCTGAAGTTCAATGAAATGTTTTTTTCACAAAGCCTTAAATGTGTTTCTGTTTAAATTGTTTGTCATAATTCTTGATCAGCTTATCAATGTTTATTACAAAATTAATTGATTATGAATATGTGTCACTCACTTTTCTAGTCTGATGAATTGCTTATTTGAGAAAAAGCCTCAAATGTGCGGCAAATCATTTGTAGGAGTGGGGACTAAAACCTACTAAAAATCGTAGTGCAATGTTTGGTTTGGCAAGAGTATATTGATTCATGGTGATCAAGTACCAATATTTTTAATGTACTAATTTCCAGCATTTGTCATAGCTTTTGGTTCGACAGAAACAAAATTAATTTAAGTTTTCCCAATGGTTATGTTGGGCCAGTGCAGGTGAGGTTGGAAAAATGGCATTCATTGTGCTGGAGAGTTGGTAAATCAACATCACAGCACATGACATAGACAAAAGGAATGCACAGTCAGTATTTAAGTCCTCTGTCTCACTTTCTTTGGACCTTTGAAGAGACATAAGAGATAGACAAGACATTCAAGTTTTTTAAGAAGTGACACGAGAATAAAATACTGTATAAATACCACTCACCTCACTTGGCACCACCCAGGAAAAGTTAAAGCCTTTGGAAGAAAAGCTAATTCTTAGCTAACAACACTTGTCAAAGCTGCCTGCCAAATCTAAATGAGCTAAGAACACGGTGTACTGCATTACTTAGTTTATGTGCAAACACTCACCATATTGTTGAAAACAAGGGCTTTTGTTACACGCTGGTTGGAGCCCAGGTATGCGCTTTTGTCTCAGTATTATTTCATAGACACAGCAGCACTGAAGCTCTACAGAGCAGTGGAGCTAAACCAGAAGAGAGGCTGAGCACAGTAGAGTGGACTGCATTAACTGGCTACGTTTGGACATCATTCGGTGAGTTTGACTCCTTTTTTTGTATATATATATAAAAAACAGTGCAATGTGAATATACTGAGATACATTTCTCATTAAATTCTATAGAAATCAATGTTATTTTCATTTGGATGTAATAGCATTTAAGAAAATGTTTTAGGTTGCAAAATATCACAATGTTAGGAGTCACATTAATAGTATGTTGTTAGTCATTAAAAACATCATATGAGATTAAAAAAAAAAAACAGTTTCTTACCAGTTTTTTAAGTGCAAGTGTGCACATAAATACCTTTTACTTTGTATATTTCTGTGATGATCAAATACCAATCACTGTTCAGAGGAGTAAGTATTTAAAATAATTAGATGACTGCTCATTGAATTTGGACCACCTGAAGCTGTTAAAATGCAGGGATTTTATTCATTCAAGCATAACAAGCAAGAAGGGAGCAAGAGTGGCCTCAGTTGGGCAAATGCCTGGATGGATTGCTCTTATCAATTCTGCATCCATGGATGTAAACAACATTTTTTACACATGAACCATTCTTCTTTTACTACCATATCTTTCATACCGCTCAGGGGATAACGGGTGCCAGATATAATGGTATTTAAAGACCACCCTGATGCCCCAGCCAAAAATTTGTGACAGGACAATTTCTTAAATGTAAACTGCTCACATACATTAGCAGCCACTCTCAAATGTTCAAAGGTCTGTCATTTCACATCTGGAGACACTGAAGTGTAATTTCTTTTGGGTTGAGTCTCATTGCTTAACTTTCCATTTCTCCTTCTCATTCCTGCCTTGTAAGTATTTATAGATTTTAGCACGATATGGATAATAATATTGATATTTAGGTATTTGCTACAGTGGCAGTAATTGACACAGTAATGAAACGCACCACTTGTTAGCTCTGCAGTGCTGTATGATTTCAAAAGCTTGTCTTTGCTTTTTATATGTTGTTTTGTTGCTTTCAGCCAGCTATGGAACAAAATCTCTCTATTTACTGTAACAAAAAGCCACAAACATGGGGGGATTGACAGCATATTGCTTCTGTTTTCCCTCCCTGTGTTATTGTAAGGATGTCACATTTCACACAGTTACACTATGATGGCTCTGGCTATCATGAAGAAGTGCTATCAAAGAATGTGCTTTAATAGAAAATGAAGAAGGACGTACCAAATCATGTTGAGTTGAGCCAAATTTAGCAGATATCACAAATGGATAGGTCCAATAAGTGGACATGTTAACTGTTGACTTTCAGCTGTCAGTGGGTAGTTCAAGCACCTATGGAGAACGGAGAGTGTCCTCTTGATCACCTCGTTGAGAGGATTATTGATCATAATATATCCTCATCATATATCAATACATACAACAACAAGGACACTCTTGACTAGGTGGGAATTTATACTATTTTACTGATACCAATTCCATGATCAGCTCTGCTTATCAATCAGATTCTATGTGGAAAAATTTGGGATTCACAAGTTTTCAGTGACAACAATATCAAACACATGACATTTCTTCTGTTTTCTTTGGTACTGCTGCTTCACACAGACAGACAGTAGACTTTGTGTAGGTCGAATCACTTTCCGTAAAATTGAGCCACAATTTTGACCACCTCCTTCTTCTTTTGCTGACTGCCTCTAATTAAAGCATGACAGAGTTGATAGGGGAATTGTTCAGATAAAAAAATGATACAGATTCTTTTGGCCAGTTGGCAACTAGAATTGGTGTTTGATTTTGACCCCTACTCTTTACATTAGCTTTAATAACAGGTTTACTGTTGTTAGATTATTTGACAGACATGGTTGTGCCAGTGTTGCTTAAGTAACACTGATGTGGAGATTGGAGACTTGGTAAATCAGTTTGACTTTGTCATTGCTCTAACTGCTGCTCTGAGGACTAAACTGCTCAACACACTGATCCTATGGACCATCTTGCATCTTGTGTCTTCTATGAACTGCATGAACACAGGAGAAAGCTGACTGTCAAAATCTGCATAGGAAGTATCTTTGGGTTAAGTGTGACCTGTGGTGTAAGGAGTGCATTAAGAAGGCAGATGATTTAGAGCCAATATACAAGCTCAAGCCGATTTACTACTGACATAACACGGAAGGATATTGATTAAAAGATTTTGTGGATTAAATATTTCAATACAATCTTTGTCTCGCATGAGGCAGAATGACAGATTTATTACTCCTGTTTTGACATAAAGATTTTAGAGTTCAGTTAGAGATAATGACTTATTAAATGAGTTAAAGCAAAGTATGTAGATTTCAAACTATTCAAGCCACACTGGCTCCAAAAATGTCATGCACACATTCAAGCTTTAGCCACACACAAGTGTGCAGAGGCTATCTGTATCAGTATGATAAGTGTCACCCCCTACGGTGTACCAAGGCTGCCTCCGTCATTAACCTCTGATACTGGCATGTCCTTGAGTCAAAAACCGTCAGTCAACTCCCCCACCCCAGTAGACCCTGTTTCAGACTCTGTCAACCTAATGATGCCTCTGTCCGACCTTCGCTGAACTGAGGGGATGTTCCTCTTCGAACCTCACAGCGTCCTACTGCAATCTGTCTGGCCAGGCTCCGTTCCAAGGCCACGGTGGTGCTGTACAATGGCTGACCATGCATCACCCAAGGATGGACACACACATTGTGCCAAGGAGGTTAACACACACACACATGCACACACACTGGTGGACATAGCAACCACAGTGACAAACAACACATTGAATAGAACTTAATAGCTTGTCAAGGGTGACTGAAGCCTGGAGCTTTTAGCTGGAGAAAAAGACAAGAACAGCTTGAAGGCTAAAGTCTCAAAAGTGATTCTGATCCATCAAGAAAAATTATTTTCTCCCATTAAAGATGGTAAAAAACACAAAATGTACCACATAATGGAATCTGAATTATTAACACAGAGTTTTTGCAGGGAGGGATATGTGATAACAAGAAACAAGAAAAGTTGTTGTTGATGATTTTTAACCAAGAAATGATTTTGGTGAGCAACACTTTTCACAGATGATTCAGAGTGTTTACCGACAGAAGAGGTCAGGGTTTTTGAGTTTTTAAAAATAAGACACTGGATTCCCAAACTTTCAGAAACTTGCAGTATTTTCTTTTGGAATTAAATTCAATACTTTCAAAAGTACTATGGGGCACCTTTCTGATACTGGAAAGAAAATTTTGTAGTAAATCATGTGTTCCCAGATTGGCCAGATATCTAATAACCTCCCCAAATACAAAGAAGGATGAGTCAAGTTTGCTTGTTGAGTTGCTTGATTTCTTGTCAAATTTCTGGATATACAAGACCCAAATATTAAAAGCACAATGACTATGGCAGCAGACAAGGCTTTAATAAGACAAAATAAAAACTGTCTTTTACACTCATAGATTTTGCTTTTAGTCTACTTTGAACTTGTAAACATGCAAAAACTATTTCATGAGAGCAGTCAAAGAAGAAGAGCATGAATTACAAATAGCATAACACGGAGATCAGCTATTTGATGACTTCCATAAAAAATGATGATGGTTAAAAGATAACCACCTAACAGACCCAGAAAATATCAGTCAAAAGTAGCCATGCTCAGCATGGTGCTTAGTGTAGCTGTATAGCAGACAAGGGGGTCGTTGCCTTCTCTTAAGTTACACATATTTACTGTCAGACAAAGGGGTCAGGGTACAATATTCTGGGGGAATGGATGGATTTCCCTCATCTGGTTCTTAAGTTCTGTAATTGACGGGTGGGGAGGGGTTGAACGCATTTCCCAAGCCTGGGAAAATGGATGCATGTTCAGAGTGTCTGTCTATCCAATGCAAAGCCTTTGACTTCAGAGGAAACCACAAACATTGATCAACAGGGGCTTGCAGCCCACAGCCCCCGCAAAACTGGCATGCACAATTTTTTTGACACAACTGACTCGCTCATCCTTGGGAGTAAATCAGTGTGATTGGCTATCACTCTGTGAAATTTCAGCACTGACAACATAAACAGGGATCAGTTGGTGAGAAGGGGCCTTGTGATACCAGTACCTGTAAAAATGAAGGTGGGGGCGGATTTTGAGCCCAAGGTTTGAAACACATTTGCTGGAGAAGCTGGTATTAAAGCCCCTCAGAGTACACCAGCAATAGGGTTTTGTCACCACTAAAATTTCTGGTAAAATCAAATGTGGGCTGATAAAAGAGCGGTGCTTTAGGAAAAGAAGATGAGAGTTACTATCATAAAGATGGCACTGCACTATTTTCCCTGTCTGTTATTTGATGAAGACTGTACGTGCTGGAGAGGAGATTTAAAAGTGGGAGTTATTTGATGTGGGAGTTATTTCCCAAGGAAACGGCTTGTTTGGGAGTGTAAACATTTCTGAGCGAGTTTACAGCATGTACATGTACATAGTCCAAGGAGCAGCAGTACAATAGGTAACCTACTCAGTTGGAATATCACAAGTACTACAAGTAGAATATTAATATGTTTTTTTCAGATAAAGGAACAGCTTTGCTGCTCTACTTTACATGTTACCCTTTGCTTTGGTAAGTAAAAGGATATTTAATTACTCTAACATGTTGAGACTGTCTGTGACTTTTTTAATCTGTTGGACTGATTAAAATACTGTCACCAGTATTAATGTGTGTGTATCTGAGAGGCTGTTGTCATAGAAAGGGTCTGCATCTTCAAAAAGATGTTTGTGTGGTTTATTGTGGCCTTCAGTGGTTTTGAGTTCTTCCAGAGATGTTGTTTGTTTATGAGGATAAAATAGTCTACAGCTCTCATATTCTTTAGAGCTGTGACTAAACTAACAGTCGGCAATCTCTCTCTCTGTTTAAATGTATGTAACATGTGCAGTGTCATATAGAGCCATTACTGACTCCTTGGCATATTTAGAAAACCAAAGATGCCAAGGAGTCGTTTCATGGTATATTTTTGTAGCATATTAAAAGAGAGTTTGGTGACTTACCATCATTTTACAGAAAGACATGCTGCCAAGTCTACTTATTAATCTTCCAAAAGAAAAAAACACGCAGTCTTATCTGGGAGTCTGTATTAAAGCCAAGAGTCCTATGATCAAGTATTCACAACTGTCGTAAACTTTGCTCATCTGTTTAATTCACTGATTCAAAGTAATAATAATGTGGCCTTGGGCACAGTACTGGCACAAGTCTGTGCATTAAACCTGATATCGGCCTATCTGCTTTTTTCATTTTTACAAATTGCACACTACAAGGGGTGGTACAACAATTATACTGTGAACTTTTCCTGAAAATGAAATTCTGTGATATTTTAGATCATGTGGAGGGAGGGATAAAAACAAAATGTTAAAACTGGCTCTTCAATAATCACGGTCTTCTCAAAACAACTTTTCCTTCTAATTTTTAACATACTTTCTCTGAAAAAAGTTCATATTTAGATTGTCATCAATGGATATGAGTCAAAATATTATTTGTGTGCACAGCTGATAGTTAATGATTGAAGTAACAACAGACATGATAATAGACAAAGACACGTCTCAACCAAAAAACATCTAAATTTACATACTTTTACAATATCTAATAACATTCTCAATCATAACCACTTTAAGTGCCAAGACAGCAATGCAGAGAACATTTTTTGCTGTTGTTGTTGCCCACCAACAGTTCCTACACATACAAAAATAATGGTGGACACTCCAAATAGACGGCAAACAGAAATCAGACAAGACCGGCTTAGAGGCTCTGTATTCCAGAATTAATAAGATCATTTTCTTAGAATTATGAGTTATTATGACTCTATTAGTGGATTGTGCTCTGTTTTCTGGGACTATTGGAATAATTATCTCAAAATTGTGATTTTCTTACAGGTGAAAAAAAAGCATTATGCTCTGTTTTTATTCATTAACAATCACCTTAAAATTCTGCTAGAAGTGCTCATATCAAGGAAGCTTTTTAAGCAAGCATGGCCGAACTGTTTGATTAATCTAGTTGTATTTATTTGTGTTTGGCACATTGGAAATATCCCATTTTAAGAAACATACACAATACTGTTTTTAGTTTGTCTTTCTGCAGGAACCAAAACACTAAACAGCCTCACCAACACAAACTCATTATGTTGGCTATTGTCATGTCTCCCATGACCAGATAACAGCAGATTTTAATTTTTTTTAGACCTGCAATTCTTAAAAATGTAATACAATAATTCAGAGACAGATTTTCTTTCCACATAATTCATAGGTATAAGATACTTATCTTATCGATAAAAAATGCAACAATATAAAAATCATTTAAACTTGCAACTGACTTCTATTATTTGACAATGGAAATAAAGTAAAGTGGATTTAAATAGGTAAGTAAGTAAAGCTTTACAATTACAATAAAAAATATAAAATATATAACACAGCCTAAGACAAAAAAAGACAACAGTGCAAAAGCATACAGCCACATTAATCAAAGGCAATTCGAAACACATATGTCCTCAGCTGCTTGTTACACTGCAGACATGTATCCTACTGATCATATTATCTCCACACAACCCCTTAATTATTATTATCTTTTTATTATTATTATTGGTCTTAATGTTGATTTAACAATGTTGAGCTACTGCCTGGACCCACACCTGAATCTTTTTACTGGGAATATGAGATGTAAAAAAAGAAATACAAATTAATGTAACCATTAAGTAAGTTCTAACTGTGTTTATATGTTTCATTAGTACATTTTATAATGCATCATAGATTATGAGTTCGGTTTCAAATCATGTTCTACTAATGCATCAATAAATCATTCCTAGCTATTTCTGAATGATGTAAATTTTCCTAATGTTGTAAGGATAAAGAGTTCAGTATTTATTAATTGTTTTGAAAGCATTACTAAATCATTCAAGCCTGTATCTCGGAATGCCATAGAAATTGATTTTTTTAATGCTCTATACATCAGGGAAAAGTATTCAACTATGCTTTGATAATTCAATAACAAATATTTCTATATAAAGATTACATAAATATTCAGAATGTTTTACAGATACTGAGTTAAGTATTTATTTATTTTTAATGAAATGTGTACCAATGGTTTGCTGAAGCTTGATTGTGTGGAGTTATTACTCAGAGTTATTTTAAACATCCAAGCAAGCAGGCTAAAGCTGTGTAGGGAATAAGAGACTATCATCCTGACCCACTGGCCTTTGAGGCTCTGATCTAACTGTGGACAGTTTGCTCAAGGTTAATAAGACCTGGAACTCATCCAGAAAATTCTCAGGCGCTCCCTCTCTCTCTCCCTATATATATATATATATATATATATATATATATATATATATATGTGGATGTGTGTGTGTGTGTGTGTGTGTTCTGAAAAGCAGTCCTTTGTTTGTGGTATTTGCATGCATAAGTGGGTTCATTTGTTAGTTTTTGTTGTTGTTATTGTTTTAAGGGGGATAGAATGTTTAAAGGCTCTAAAGGTGTCTTATTCATGCTTACCATAAGTTTGCCATCCAGTATGATCTGGAGTTACACAGGGATTAAAAATCTCCATCGCCCTTACAGTTATCCATCATTGTTTTAGATGTAATAATACTTTTTGTCATTGTCAAACTTCCATGTGAAAGAATATCAAAAAGCCTTTTTAAATTATGGCTTATAATGTCATACTTATCCTGAAGTGCAGCTGTAATACTGTATTCTGTGGTATTTAAACAAGTTCAGTGTAACTTTTCTTACATCAGCTACATGATGTCCACTAAATGTGTCCATTGTCTTTGCACAAGAGACACTTTTTATTGTTCCCGAGGCTGAAGTCATCAGGTTTGAGTGTTTTGATAGCAAACATTAATGTGCACCACTCCGTCGTGTTCCGACTCCTTTGTTTGCCGGATTGTATTTACGATTGAGTGGAATATGAGGGACTGATAATTTGTGATAGTTTGTCACAGCCTTAATTATCTACAAATGAAAATAAACCAGAGAGCCCTGAAGAGAATCACATCAACATCTACTTCACAGTGATCCGAATGAATCAATTTAAAACATGCCTTGAAATTATCAGATATGATATATTTGCTTAATAATTTACAGATGAAGGAAATTAAAGTCACACTCAGGGCAAGTCATAAGAGGCCTACTTTTACTGCAATTATTTTTAAGGACTTTTGTTGCTAAGGTTGTTAGGTTTCATACTCAGATTAATGATACAAAATATGATTAATAAATTGAAATATTATCTCAACATATCATTCATGTTTGCTGGAGGGTTTAACAATCAGATATATGGAAATAAAATATTTAAAGTGATGGTTCTAGTTAAACTTGACTAGTCCACTGTTTATAGTCTGCAATAATAGTAATAGGAACTTAAATGCACCAAGAAAATTAGGAATAAAAGAACAGTCAAATATGGGCAAATGTGTCGTATTGTTTTACCAAGGCATTTTCACCACAGTGAAAAACTTTAAAAAAGGTTATTTATAGACTGTAGTTTAATGCTGCCTCATACCTGCATGCTTTTTTTATGTTTTACTTACTTTTTATTTTCAAACCTGATGTCCTCCTCATAATTTAATCCCAATATACCCACCAAAAGCTCGATTTGACCTCCCAGACCCCCATCTGCAGTGTTTTTATGTTGACACATTTAATCTGCTCCTTAAAATTTGCCTTATTTAGGAAAAGTTGGAAACAGGTGACAGCTGGTTGGTTTCTTTTAGGTGTATTGAAGGCTGTGTACTCAATTGTTACAGTTTGCTAAATGAAGCCACAAAAATGTTGTTGAACAGGAGACTTGAATTGAGATAATTTATATTTCCTGTCTGAAAACATGAACAATAATCACTTAAAACATATGTAGGGAACTCCGCTGTAACTATTTTTCCTTGAAAAATTTTTCAGTCAAATGGTTTTTTCTGCTTTAATTCCTGGTTGCATCCTAAGTTGCACAATATACATGTTGTCAATGATGAGTGCCAAATGTCCACCTTTAAAGTTGTATTCTCCTTTATATCTGACATTAATCTATCATTTCATTTATAGTTCTTGTTGAATAGGTTGCACTAACTTTACAATCAACTTTTTGCATGCTATTGTATGCAGATTGTAACCATGAATTAAAGGAGACTGCTAAACTTTAAGATTTAAGTAAACAAACCCTTTCTGATTGACAAGTGGAGTGATGCAACAGTGTCTTATGGCAATGCCAATATCCAACCTTGACAAAATGTTGAGCTGTCAGAACCAGGCAACACTGTGCACAAACAAAATTCACAGAAAGACAGTTTTTTCCCTTTAATTGTATCATCTTTGGCATGCACACTTAATGAGAAGCAACTGGACAAAAAACTCTTGGAAATCAATGTGGCAAGTCCAACATAAAGTTTTAAATATTAACACAAATATTTTCTACGATATCAAATGTGACCAATCATTTCTGTATACATTTGTTACAGAAAACATATTCAGCTGTATGCAGTATCCTTTCAGTCTATCACTGAAACAATCCCATGTTACTACTGTTGAGTGTATCACTTAATTGCTTTAAACTTCCTTATTTGCTGAAATCTACATATGTGTGAAGCAAGCTGCAGCTTTTAGTGGTGCAAAGCAGATGATAGTGCGCTCCTCTCCTGGTGGTCAGCGAAGAAGAACAATTCCAAGAGGAGCACAATTCTGCAGCATTTACTTGCAGAACCACATCAACAAATGTTGCAGAATAGTTCAGCTCTTGAAATCAAAGGCAGTGTTGTGAGGCGGCGATGCAAAGGATGAGATCATTGCAGAGATGGTGGCGTTATTGGCAGGATGCAGCCTGAAACTTATTGCTTATGGAAAAAATGAAAGACTGTTTTCAGTTTCATTCCACACAGATATTGTTCCCCTCTGTCTCCCCTGAAAACTATGAAACAATAAAATAAAGGCCTTATTGCTTTTTCTTTGTAATGACAGTGCTTGTCCGTGCATATTGTACATATTAATAGAACATTTGAGCCAAGTCTTTGTCATCCTCTATACATAATAATATTCATCATACTCCACCAGGGGACAATGACAACCCTATTTTTTTCTGCTCAAGCAACATGATATTCAGATTTGCTTCCAAACAAAACAAAAAGGCCTGCCAATATCTGGGAGATAAACAGTATTGAGTTCTCTTATGAGCGCATGCCAACACTGGCCTGTGTTTTTATATAGCTATACTGCAGCGGTCTAATTTGACATGCAGTGCCTTCTGAAACTAGAGGTGATGAGAAGTCACTTCTCTTTTTCTGCAAGCCTTAAAAACCTTGTGGCAGAGGCACTCTGAAACCTACGCTTGGCACTCTCAAATGTAATCAGATGTAACTCTCAAAGACTCAAAATGAAAAGCCCTCCTCTCCTCTGCGTCTGTCCGTCTCTTTCTCATCAGCCTTCCGCTTGCTCTTCATTAGCGGAAAGTGCTAGAGTTGATTTACACTCGAGGATTAGTGGGACTCTTCAGCACGTTTCTGCTGCAGTGTTGAGGATGGTGTTTGCTTAATTAGTGACAGAAGGTGATAGAGAGAAGGTGGGCTTATTTGTGTGAATGTTGTCAGCAGTCTATTTATACTTTTTAACTGGATATACTGGATCATTGCCTTAATAACTAAAACCCCAAACCTTGGTCATTGTTATCATTTAGCATGATTTCTTTAAACAATTATTATGATTAAACATTGTTGGTTCATATTTCCGACCAGTTTCTATGCGCTTATGATGGCATGATATTTCTGGGTTAGCAAATATCCAGATGTCCTTTTCTTGAAAATACAACTCATCAAGAACAATGTTAGGGATTCTCTTTGAACTTTAAACAAAATATTTACTCCAACTACAGGATAGATTGTGTAGAGAAGTCACAGGTCAAAGGTCAAGGACATGGAGCATTATGTTCATCATTCACTTATGAACGCAACATCTCAAAAACTCTTTAAAGGTTTCCAAACCACAGAATTGTGGGTAATGAAGTTTGTTGTAAGAGGCACTAGGTCAAGACAGTTTGATGTCATGTTAAACCAACACTACGTAGTTTTCCCACCCTAATATAATATTTCTAGAATCATTGTGATGGTACATCACCTTACAACAGGTTGAATGACACCTCTGTCATGGTCTGAGGGAGTCTGTATCACCTTCACTGGCACAATGTAACTTCGATGTGGATGGTAGGAACACTTCCACATTAAAAAAAAACTACACATTTTTACTGCTTTGACTGCTTTACGACACTTCCCCCTCGAGGCAAAGGCTAAACGTTGGGAAAAGGAGAATATAAAGCAGTCTATGAATTTTTAAAACAGATTTAATGAACAGAATTTAGTTTAAAGTAAATATGCACATATTTTCCTCATGGAAATAGGGACCTCTGGCTCACACTCCTGCATAGAAGGAGGTGGTAATGCTCCTCTGTGATGGATGCCACCCACCGTTAAACAAGAAGAAGAAGAAAGCTGAATGTAGAGTTGTTATCATGGCGGAAGCAGCAAAAAGTTTTATCAGAGGAGATGAAAAAAGAAAGCGGGAGAGTAACAAGCTAAATGCCCGGACAGGTATAAACACTGGCCTGGCGTTCACTCGCTGGCGTGAGCTGAAAGATGAGGAGGGATGTCCGACCAATGCCGATTTGGCCCTGTTATTGTTGGACTTGTAAGTACATGATGATTTATTCGAAAAGAAACATTCAGACTGTACCTTATCAGTCCACATGGTTTATTTGTCTCTCAGGACGCCCTGTCGGCTCACTTCTCCTCCCTCTGTATGTCAACAAATGCACGTTGGTGTGAGGCGGTCTGTTTTACGACAGTGCAGTTACACTCAACGACCATAGAGGCCCCTAGAGAGCTGAAAGCCGGAATCATACGAAGTGGGGCTTTCAGTGTGAACTTAAGATCTCAAGAACACGTTTAACAGATTCTGTACAAGCATTATCAAAGTAGCCACTCTGACTCGAGCATAAAATCATTGGTTTTTGGAGATTATAGGTCAAAGATCAAAGTTCTTGGGTTTAGCGTCCATGCCATGTTTGTGAATGAAATATCTTGAGATCTTTAGAGTGCATTGAGGAATTTTCTCCAGACTTTTCACACATGTCCACTCTGACTCACAAATGAAATGATAAGATTCAAGACTTTAAAGGTTAAGGTCACCGGGCCTAATGTTCATCTGCAGATCATACTACTACAACAAACAATACAAATGTAAGGTGCTGGTAAAAGTTTGAATCTGTTTTGTGTTGTGAATTGTAAATTTTTATTGTTTTTTTTGAATAAAATGTAGGGGATGCATCAAGTTTAGTGGATCAAACATATCCCTCAACTGAAAGGGATCATTTTAGTAGAATATGTCTAACTTACTGTAACATCTCTTCTACCTCACTCATCACAACACGTGCACACCATCACTGATGTCTACAGCTGAAAATACTGGTCACTCAATGTAGGCTTCTCCTTTTGACATAGTTGTTACCTGTTCTGCACTCACTTTCTTTTTTTCCCTCTGATTTTAAACCTGGCTGTGACATTTGGGAGCCATTGTGTCAGTTGGCTTTGCCTTGTTGTGTGTCCACTTGATAAAACAAAGGCTCATTTGATCAAAACACCTGGCACAGTACAGAAAGTTGTTAAGCGTTAATCTATTCACTTAGCAAAACCAGCCCATTATGCAAATTTGGATCTTCTTTCCGTCCCATCTTCTGTTAATGCAACTTCCAGACTAGATCTGGTTATTAGTTTCTTAATATGAGTTCTTGTCACTTTTATTTGATCTTTATTGTATCTTTCCACTTTAATTACACTAGTATTTTGTAGCATGAAGGTCTAGTGATGCTTTTAGAAGGCACACTTGCTTAAATTTCATTACAATGGGGTTAACAGGTAATAGAGGTCATAAACATTTTTAATTTAGTCCATTGTTGGAAGCAGCACAAAACAATACAATTTGATACTCTGAGCTAATTTTCTCTTTAATTAACAACATGCAGGCTGGAGCTAGGATAGATTCTCCACTGAGAGCTTCTTTATGTTACAAAATCCCTGCTTTGCTGCTTGAAGATGTGGTAACAGTTATCAGTTATTATCAGTTAGTCAATTATTCAATCTATCTATCTATCTATCTATCTATCTATCTATCTATCTATCTATGTGTATGTGTGGAGAGAGAGAGGGAGAGAATATGCACAATTTAAGGATCATTTTTATTCATGTTTTATTTTTGCAGAGAACATTAGATCATAGTGTGCATTACGCTTGACTTTAATCATCTGAATTATTTGGTTGCATGCTATTTTTTTTGGTGCACATATATATCAGTAAGCTTTACAATAGTTATTCAAAGCAAGGACAGAGTCACCTGTAAATTAGAATAAGTTATTTCTCATGTTATTGGTTGTTAAATGCTAAAAAAAAAATTGTGATGCTGGACTCTAGCTTTGTAATATGACCCAGATAAATGTGCATGGGAACAAAGAAGACACAAACATAATAATGATCAATGAACAGGCAGACATTGTTATACAGAAATGAACAAAAAAGACAGAAAAGGACATCGGTAGTTGGTCATGTTCATGGACAGTCATTGCTTGTATATCAGTGACATTATCAGAGACATGATCTTTTTATGGACTCAACAGAGGTCAGCCTCACTGATCCCTTTATGGCAATGTTTACAGCCGCATAGAAAGAGTCTTGTGTCAGATGAGCTAACAGAGTAATAAACTTCCCTAAACACATCCATTAACTATGAAAGAGAGCAGAGTTCCTCTGTTAATCTTTCTTAAGAGACAAAACCGAGGCCGATGACAGTCCGGCAGGGTTTTTATAGTCTGAACTTGACTTCTGAGATCATGTCCTGACTGGCTCCAAGACAGTTCTGACCTATCTGAGGATAAATCCAGAGCATTACTACAACTGTTTACCATTAATACTGCCTCTCTTTGATCGTTATATGATACTGGAATGTGACTCTTGTTGCCACACAGCAGAGTGGACTTTAAGAAAGATGAGGTCAGTTTTTTGTCAATTTTTACACAATTTGGTCCAGAGTCAGGGGGCTTTTGGCACAGTTACCTCTCAGGATACACATATCCCCATGAGTTTAATGGGGATATTCATTCTATCCTATGCAGAGTGTTGAAGAAATCAACAAAGTCCAGTCCAGTTGAGGTTTGCTGTAGAGGTGTGATTTTATTTAAGAATGCTGGCAATCTGGTGAACTGACTGACAAGAGGCTCTCCTTTGCTTATTGGGATGTTATAGGTGCAGGTGGAAGGTAAATACAACTGTGTAAGTGGGTTTACAGGGACAGTTTATTCTCGTTCATCTTGTAAGGTAAAAGAAAAATGACATTTCACTGTGGAAATATGCTCATTGTGTTGATTTTTGGCTCAAGGGACAAAGACAACATCAGAATGAAATGTGAGTACAAAAGTCTGTGTATTGTTATTGAAGTTACTGTGACACACAATTTTACACACACTGTGCTTAACATGAAGAGTCTCAGTCATGTTTGTTGAAAGACTGTGTGCATATTAAATAAATATGATGGGTAACACTGACATTTTCTTATTACGCTGCAAAGGTAAAAATTGTTCACAATTAATTAGGCTGCTGTGTGTAGGTTGTTTTTATTTTTAGCAAAATACTGTGACATACTTTTTTCAAAGCATGTAACACAATAGCTAAAGAGTAACTTCAAATAAATATTTCTAGCCAACACTGCATATCAAATTCTTTGAATGAGGACAAAGCACATCAATCAAAATATCAGCAACAAGGATCTTTATTGATTTGCTAAAACAAGAACAGCTTAAGAACAGATCATTTCTTAATGGTCCTAAGGCAAGTATTCATAAAAAATAATATAGCTTAAAATAATACATTTATAAGGCCCTTCAAATGACAGTCAGTAACCACCACTTGACTAAGTTCAGTATGCCTTTGAACATTACACTTTGAATAAAGCATTACCAAAGTAACTACTTTTACTGAGTATGTCATCTTAAGCACTGTCTTCACCTCTGCACGTAAATCTACTCATTTAAGTTTATTTTGATCTTGCTTTTCTCAGAGTTGGAAAGTCTCATTACAAAACTCACAGTTCACTTCTTGAAGAGAGAGCGCTGTGTGTTAACGTATTGACGGCTTGATCTACTAAAGGTTTGCATGTATAAAAACACATGCAAACTTGATAGAGCGTGCAAAGTTGATCGACTGAGGATTACGTCTGTCAAATAAGCAAAATAGCACACACAATCCATTTAGCGTGTTTGCCTTCTGCAGAATACATGCAGATTGTCAGAATGTGCAAAATACTGGGTGGAGGAGATGCAAATGCAATCATTTAGCACCCACAATGTGGTTTATCAAACATCAAACTGATTGCGCTCTGTCTTTTTGTGTCTATATTTAGCACATTTGAAAGGCAGGTGCAAAGTGGCACAGCGTTACGCATAGATTGCTGTGTCATTGTGGCAAGAATTAAAAATAGTAGGGACATATCCAGCATTTTAGAGTTGTGTGCCATTTTCAAAAATGGCACAAAAATCCCATTTCTTCTGGTAACGCTGAGATGTCTCTGCTGGAGTCCATCAGTGTGTTTATTTGCCTCCAACTCCATGGCTTCAAACAAATTTTTGTTTAAGGCAACTCTCCTCTCCCAAACTCTCCATGGCGACAGCTGGTAGCACACGCAAAATTATTAAACAGGGTACCTGGTCCGCACCACTTTTGCGCCTGTTTTGTGCATGCAGTCATAGTAGATCACCTACACCCACTAATAGCACGTGCAATTTTTTAGTTTGCACAGGCAGTTTAGAGGTCATTGTTTGGGATCTTAGTAGGTCCAGCCCTGAGTGTGTGTGTGCAGGTTTTGTGTGAAGAGACATAGTCAGTCAAATACAAGGCATTACAAAGATTAGCATAACTTATACCCAAACTTCCACTTCACTCTCTGTCTTCTTAATGCATGATTGATGCTGATTGTGGCTTGAATACGTTGTTTAATCGACAGCAAATTGTCTTTAGCAGAGGTCACATTAGCATAAAATCCTTTTTGTGGAGAATAAACATGGGCAATGTTTTCTCAAAAACAGAACAAACAAA
Organism: Cetoscarus ocellatus; assembly: GCA_037902135.1. Classification (NCBI taxonomy): domain Eukaryota; kingdom Metazoa; phylum Chordata; class Actinopteri; order Labriformes; family Labridae; genus Cetoscarus; species Cetoscarus ocellatus. The sequence continues at coordinate 955,836 of JBAMNC010000671.1, forward strand.
AGACTGAGACAATGGCACAACAGGCCCTTAGTAACAGCTGCTACAGCATAATAGATCTGGAGTGAAAATAAAATGAATCAGCCATTTTCAGACCTTTTTTGAGTCTTTCTTTAACTCACTCTCTTGCATTCTCTGACTTTTTAATTCATTTTAGCTTTCTGATTCAGACCGACAAATGCAACAAATATCATGTCTTGGAAATAAAGCCTCTCCTCCAATGACCATTCATTTCAGTGTGATCTCAGGAACCCCGCTTCACCTCCAATCACACCATCACCATCCAGGTCCACCCCCTCAGAAGTCTACTTTTCATTTCATCATTCATGCCTCAACAATGCCTCCAGTCATCTCATCAATGTCCAGGTCACATCTCTCAGAAAATGCCCCTCATCAAATCCTGTGTCCCTCAGCACCAGGGATGTCCAGATCACACATCCTACAATGAACTGGTTCACATTCAGAGTTCACAATTTCAAATGTAAACAGTTGTAAAAAAAAAAAAAGAAATAGTTCAGCCTTAAAGTCCTGTAACCTTTGTGACTGTTGTTCACACCTCTAATGTGATCTACCCATACCTTGGTTGAAAATATGAGTTGATTGTTAATGAAAAATATGACATTGCACCTTCTTCATTTATCCAAACTTGTAAATAGTTAATTATTCACTTCAATCTAAGTCTCCCCTGACTAAGTACAGCTTTGTTACTCTGAACACAAACTACCAAAATCTCTTGTGTAAAACGCAGGTAAAAAGAGCAATAACAGCTTTTTACAAAGCAATTTTCCTCAGACGCACACAAAATCCTGTCCACATATTGACAAAGACTGTTAAATATCTCTCTGAAAAGCTGCTGTAAGCATTTCAACACATTCAGGGCTGTTATCAAGGAGTGAAAATAATAGCTGTCAATGCATTCACTTGCAAACAGCTTGAAAAAATAATGAAAATAGAAGATAGCAAAGAACATATTTTTGTGATCACACTGCTAAGTCTATCAGATTCCTCTGAGAGATACATGTCTCCTATTTTTTGGCTGCCTGACATATAAGGAGACTTAGGGTGAATCCCAATTCTACCCCTTAGCCCTTCCCCTTCGTCTTACCCCTTCCCCTTGGCCCTCTGTTTTGAGGGCCAAGGGGAAGGGGTGAAAACACACTGCTGAGAAACGAGACACCACTCGATTCCCGCTACGTCATCACCCAGAGCCACTTGCTAGCTGTGACGTAGGCAGATGTGACAATAGCCGTAGCTATGGCTGCAAAGGCTAGCTCATTATAACGAGAAAGTTTAAAATACGACCAACAGTTCAAAACATGATTAATATTTACTTGAAGAATTAATAATTACTTATAATTAAGCGCTTCCTTCAGTCTCCGCTCTGCCTCGTGTTGGCGGGCGAGGTGTCTTATGGGAAATTCTCATACCCCTTCGTTTCAAGTGAGGTCTCGGTCTGTCTTCGTTTCGAGGGCTATGTACTCCTTGGTCTTAGCCCTTCCCCTTAACCCTATGGAGAATTGGGACACCACTTCACTAGATGTGAACGTGCAAAACCAAGGGGTAAGGGGTAGAATTGAGAGTCACCCTTAGACTCTTTACAGTAGCTGTTAATGATAGCATGCTTAGTTGTCTGGTGCTGAATTTAAGTTCATTCTACAAAAAGGTGGGATGGATTAGCAAAAAATATTGTCAAATATATGAATAATAATAATAATAATGCATTATATTTGGAGGCGCCTTTAAAGTCACCCAAGGTTTACAGAAAATAAAAGCATAAAAGATCACAGACATTATTAAACGTTTGCCTTGTATTTGATCAAAAACGAAAGCCATTGTTACAAATAAGTATCTTGCAACCGTATGTTGGCAGGTTCATACTGACTCCACATGTCTACACTGAAGTGATTTTAGTCATTTTACACAGTGTCATGTGGTCAGATTTTGTGTTAACTCAGGTTCACTACAGGGGCGATTTTAGGATGATTCCTTTAGAGGGGCATAGCCTCCAGTAAAAAGAGTGAGGAAAACGTGTTTTTAGGGGCACAAAGAGCACCTGAAGACACTGAAAAGTCCGTGTAAGTGAGCCGCTGCACATGCACAACTACTGCACTGACCAAAGATTGTAAATTAAAGCAAGACGAACAACTCTGCTGCTTTCTTACCCACCCCAAGCACTAACAGACACACAAGCAATGACAATGATGGCCATACAAATAATATTCAAAGGAGCATGAAATGACCTCTTCAATCGGTTTGAGCTTCACACTCAAAAGGTGCAGTTCTGGTACACTGTTTTTTTAAAACTTTGGTCCTACAGAGATGTTTCATCAAGGTCTGTGTGTTATGAAGGCTGTTCCTAAGGACAGAAACTCATCTTTGTCTCATGTAAATGAGAGCCTGAAGACACTTGCAAACTGTCATAATAACTCTCTGCATATACACAAAAATACTGTGCTGGCCAAAGATTGTGAAGTTACCACAGCAAGATGATCCACCCCACCACTAACTTAGCCCCATATTTTTCTTCCTTCCTTGTCAAGTGTGTTAACAAAGTTTGTGGGAGATTATAAGTCTATTAATGTACTGGACCGTGATTGCAGTGTAAGTGTGTGCATGTCTGTGTGTGCTCTCCCATTGCTGTACAAATGTTTCAGACACAAAGCCTTAAACCAAAGAATAACTTCTTTGTGCCGCTCTACAGGCCAACCAATTGGTGTGAAACTTGCCTTTAGGCTCAGCTGTTTGGCAAGTAGTCTAACAATCTGCTCATGTGTTAGCACTTTCCTAAGTTATTCTCTCACAGCAGCTGAAAGTACAACACAAAAATACTGCGTAACTTGGTCTTCCATATGAAAGAGTGATTATTCAAGCTATAGAAACAAGTCTTGTTAGAGAAAAAAAACAACATACAGTCGGTGTCCCTTTTAAGCATCGTATGTTTTCATGCTGTTCTGTGTTAACTGCGTTGTTTGTATTGTAAAAATTCATTAAATTCACCCGCTGGTTTTAAGGCATAGTACTGAAGCCTAAATTGTGGGTGCCATGTTTAAATGCTGTCTCAAACAATTTTGGTCAGCCTTGTAAAAGGAGCAAAAAGAGATCAAATGTTGCTGCCCCTCAGTCATATTACATATTATAATCAGAATGAGTGAGCCATAAACTACTGATGAGAAATTAATTGAGTTTACTAATGATCATAATGTTAGCAATGAGTCAACTACAGAGCCACATGCTGTGTTACATTTATGGTCAATAAAGCAGAATAATAAATAAAGCAGAATAAGTCCTCACTAAGAAAAGGAAAAAAAAGAGAATTAACAGATTGTGGTACATGACTGTGGCTGTTTCTCAAGGCAGTATGATTTATTGAATCACTTGAAAATTATGCATGGATGTTGTAAAATCAAGGAGTTAAATTGCTTAATAATTGTAATCTAAATACCAATTAAAAAATCAAGATGGTTAATTTTTCCATAGTCAAGCAGCCTCACTTATCCCCCCTATACACATACACGTACACAACAGAGAGACACAAGCTCAGATCAATACCATATGGCCCAGCTGCTTCTTGCTGTTTCTGTGTTTAAAAGACTTCAGGTTTTTTTTTGGTCAACTCTCTAGTGGGCACCCAAGTGTAAGAATGAATTGTTTTTTCCTTTATATTTTCAAAACTGCGTAGAAATAAAAAAAAGTGTTTAAGCTGCGTTGAAATATCACTTAATTGTCTGATCTCCTGAAACACACTGCTCCTGAGGGAGGCACAGAGAGGGTGCTGTTTCTTCTGTTAATGACATGATGGAGAACCAGGTAAAATGGCTACAACTGTGAAGATGAGAAGACGTGTGGACACTGTTGGACTTGATGCTGCCTCTTCACCTTCTGTGAACTTAAATTAAAACAATCATTGTCATATCAAACCAAGACTCCACTGATGACTGTGTGCTGCTCACTGCAATAACTCATTGAGGAAACTAGGCTAAAAGTCCTGCAGACCAACAGGCATGTGAGCTTATCCCACCATTGGCATGGACCCAAGCCTTTTCTTTCCTGTAACTGTCTCTTTTCCTTGATTCATACTTTAGTTTAGGGGTTAAGCTTGTGCCTGCATTTATTTGTTTATGTTGTTGTACTGAAAGCTAATAAGGGAATGTAGATTTTTGCACTTAAACATTGTCATCATCGATCAACATCAAATATTTTGATTTGGTTTAAAAGAATCCTGTCATTGTTAATTATTTCTAAACTTCTGTCTTCTGCTTTTGTTTACAAAGAATAACGGATATGTCATATGTGCTCCACTTGTAAAAGACAAATAAATGTATGTTTTTTTCATTTTTCTTCAAATGGACTAAAAACATCTAATTCTTCAGACAAAACAACAGCTTTACCCCTCAAATAACCTCTTTTAAAACATCCTGTAAATAATGGAAATCAATGTTGGCACAGACCACCACCTCATAAGCTCTTCACAGCTGAGATGAAAAATAATAATCTTGTTAACTATAACTCTGTGTTGCTACTGTATTTTCCAACTAATTTTTCAGTAGTTTTCAAAAATCTTTGCCACTGTATGTACATCTTTAATCACTTGGTAGCAGTAAAACTACTTTCAGCAATAATATTAATAAGGTTTTTATTCATCACACAGTATCACACGGGGACCACATTCACTAGATCATATCTAGGTCAAATAAAAAACTCTCATTTATGAGCATATAATCCCAATTTCCACACATTTTCACACACATATGACCAGGCAGTATATCCTTTTCAGATTCCCCTCTGATCTATGGAGTGTAATAGTGTTTAATAAGGCTGACATTACGCTGGGATAATCCCACTCTCTCATGCACCGACACACAACCAATTCCATTTCCACTGCCTCAGCTGTTTTCTCTGCGCTCCAAAAGCTCATTTCAAGAGATGGAGGCCAGGGCGCAAAATGAAGCCTCAAATATCAATTACTGCTGATGGGAGAGGGGGAAAAGCTGATGGATGCTATGTTTCCTTAAATCCTTTGATACTGTTTTCATTTGAGTTAATATGTTTTTTATATCTATTATTATAATGTGATAACAGCATATGATGAGGGAAAATTCATTCTGATTGCTCTAATATTAGACCTTATATGGCAAAAATCCAGAATCTCCAAAATGGAGGATGTAGGTGTGTTTGTAGATGCTTGTGCGTGGGACTGACAATTTGTGCATGCCCGGAGGATAATGAAAGAATTTTTTGCTGCTGCTCTTGTTCAGGGTTTATGAATATATTTCATTATTTGGTTAAAAGATAAACAAAATGTTTATAACCAAAGCTCACACAAGACCTACAACATTACAGGTCAAATGTTGTCATTATTTTGAAAATAAGAAGTAAAAATTCCATTTAGGCTTACACAAACACTTCAATATTGAAAATATAACATTTTTTCCAATATGTTTAAAGAACAGTTCAGATATGTAGGAGACTAAGAACATTACCAGCTTCCTACTGGGAAGTCGAGGAATCCTCACCACCACCAAGTTGAAAATCGAAGTTGGCTTCCCCCAGTGTAAACGGTTATTAAGCTGCTGTAATATTCCATTTATTAGCACTTCTTACAAGTGTTTGTCGCACTAAATCAGCCGTATACATAGTATTGTTTGATGTTTATATAAAGAAATACTGCTATAATGTTATTTACATTCTTCATGTGGTATGTGCGAACTACCACGCGAGTCGTGCAAACAATGGCTAACAATAGCTTGGTAGATCGGCAAGTTTTTTTTCTGACTTTGAACGCTGATAACTCAGAGATGAGGTCATTCCCACTAACCTCGATGTAAACAGAACGCAGCAATAGTCCCAGGTCTCAGCTTCGCACCACCTGTTGGGACTTTCTCTGTAAGTTTGACTGTGCCATGCTGCGACGCCAAATGTTTCTTCAAATTTGACGTAGTGTTTTGAAGCTTGATAACACTTTGTCACCTGCACAGAGTGTACAACTAATCTAAATATTATAATCTTTACCTGTCACAAACTCAAAATAGTGACTGTGTTTCCTGCTGGAAAACACGCATCTCTCTCCTTGCTCCTTTGTTGTTTACGTTTGTGTTGCAGCTGGAGAACTCGTGTATTACACGTGTGTTGTCCTCATGCTGAAAATGTGACTTGTTGCATATGTGATGTCTCTCCCTGAGATGCAAGAAGAAAGCAAATATATCTTTTTACTTAGAAAAATATCTAAAAAAAAATATGGTAGCGCCCAGTGACCTGGATGAGTAACTTTAATCTGATTACTGGTCTGGATATAGTAAGGTATTATATTGCTCATTACTGAAAAAAGTGGTCATATTACAGTAATGTGTTACAAAGTAAAACGTTCCCGGCATCACTGTTGATGAATTAATTTTAAATTGAAATCATACTCCTTTTCCACATTCCACTGTTTCCTGTAGTCAGTTGCGGGTAGCATTATGTCCTAAAGTAATACATTAGTTTACTGCAATACACACTGAAAAATGTGTTCTGTAATCCAAACTGAGAGGTAACACATTGAAGTACTTATCCTTTACCAAAAGTTAAAACTCCTTAGCTTCTTGTTTCCCTGTTGGATCATAAATATGGCACAAAATGGATAGTATGTCTGCCATTGAATGTGTGGTCTCCATCATCATCCTTCAACCGAGTTTATTACGCATAATCTTTAACTGCAGCCTAAAACAGATAACAGATTTGATAATCTTTACAGCTCCTATCATGCTCACAGCCTAACAAAGAACAAAGAGGAGACACAGTTTTGGGCAAAAACAATGTGCCTCAGGCGTTTCGGTGAATAAGGTTTTAACTTACATTTTATATTGATGTTTTTGTCCCCTTCATCCTAAAATACAACATAACAGGTATATTTCCACAGTGTAAAGCAGTGCTTTTCTGTTACCTCCTTAGCTAAATCCACTGACTTTGCACTCACACAAACTTGTTTTCTTCCGCCCACACACCAGTCTGTGCAGACATACTAACAGGTAGGAGAGAAACACAAACAGTGCAGGTTTCATTACGTAGCAACAAAAATGGTAGTAGTGTTGGGCAGTCTATGAAAAAGGTTATGAGATGTAACTTATAATGGATTACCTGACTTTAGTTTACATATTATTATACTCATTAAAACTAAAAATAATCCAGCAGATAACTTAGTAACACTCTTAACCCTGCCTACAGCAGATGCCTGTGCCTGACTTTGGTTAAAACAGAATGCAGGTCAATCACTGGGGGATGGGTTTCAACTAAACAGCTTTTCTCACAGTGCATTATTATTTTGTTTCTCATTACATGCAAATTAGCTCCTTCTCACTATGCCCCTCTCCTCTAATGGGTTTGCCAATACGAGTACAGCACTGTGCCTCCATGGCTCTATTTCTTGGTGGAGATACCTGATGGAGGGTGTGTAATATTATGATGAAACAGACCCTGTATTGTCATTCTGACAGATATAAGTGGACCACAAACAAAGGATTGCAGACACAGTAGTTTGCAGACTTTACCTTACAGATGCACTCACTAATATGTGAAAATTACGAAAAAAAAAATGTATGTCGTTTTGAAAAAGAATGCATGGTTGTTTTTCACATTTTTGCTCCTCTTTTTCTGCAAGGAGGTGTACAAAATTGAAATAGCAATTAGTTTTAATCATGTGGGCATGTTTTTGGGCTACTGGGAGTCTTGAGCCTCTGCGTAGTGTCTTATGCTTCCACTGAAATCCATAAAGGATGAGGGGTTGTATTAAAAAGGATAGATCTAATGCTTCAGTTGGATCAAACATGCAGTAACTTTGTCATGATTTTGTGGTTATCAAGTGGTCTTTTTGACTTATTCTGTGACAGCAATCAAATGACTCTTTTCTCATTCATTGGACCCTCTCTTTATTTGTTAGATAAAAGTTTGTATGAAAAGCTAAGCCTACATTTATAACCATGTGCACTGGTTGGTTTTGATTTATTTAACATTTTAACAAAGAAAAATAATAGTTTGACTGACAGTTTTTGGGCAGAGAGTGGGATGTGTGAAGCTAAAAAATATTACTCAAGCAAACATTATAGGCCATTTTGCCCTTCCCTTAGATATTAGAGAACAGAGCAAGAGATAAGGTGTGTATGATTTCATTAAATCCCTGCAAATTACTTCCAATCTTCTCAGGATCTCAATGAAGCTGGCTCGAGGTCAGTATGCAGTGCTGCCTTTTACAAATCATTCTGCTGTCACCAGTTTGCGCGATTGGTTTAGTGTTATTGCGTTGGCATGGCACAGAGGGTGTGAAATGTATTAATGCATTTTAACTGAGCACAGCGGGTAAACAAATGTGCTCAACATGATCAATAAATCATATCTGAGCACATCAACACCCTGCCAACTGGAAAATGAAGCTGTGGCTGGGCATTTGCAGGCATCTGAAATAAAAGAGTGAACAGTGTGTGCATATTGTGTGGCTTGTAATGTGCAATATAAAAACATGTTGTGATGTGCATGTTTATATGTCACTGATAATGTAAACAACAATTGTAAACATTGAATGAAGCTGCATAATGTACTTGAAAGTCCTGCTTGCATGCCAGGCTCTTTTTTTCTGATGTTTGATGTGCTATGTATCAGTGCCCAGCATAAATGAGTACACCCCCTGTTAAAAGTAATGTATTAATCAATATCTAAATGAACAAAAGAACCATTTCCAAAGTTTTGACAAAGTTGTGTTTAACATAACGGGCTCTAATTTCGTAGACCCGGCGCAGGCGGGGCGCACCTGCCCTGCGCCGCACATGGCCACGCCAACGGGGTGTGTCCAGGGCATTTTGCAAGTTTCTTGCACGGCACAGTCTGGCGCAGGGAGGCGCACCCACGCCTCCGTCCCTCCTACCAAGCAGCAAAGAGGGAGGAGAGAAGGCGTGTGTGGGTTTAACACAGCCGAGTGTAATCTTCACCAATCAAATGAACGCCTCTCCTCGCCTTTAAATGCACCGCGAGCGAGGCGCAGTGACAATTTCCCCTCGGTGGAGAAGAAGGTCAGAGCCGCTGTCACTTTTACAGCAACTGGGAGAGCGCAGGGGCCACCGGGCCGCGCATCGGAGGCCACGATACGCGTCACCATGTGGACCACCTCACAGGACAGATGTAATCTGTTCCTGTGTCATAATAGGAGTACAAAATTAAGTGATTATTACATTTAAACACAGCAGCAGGCTAATCCATTCATCATGCTTGTGATCCACCTGCATTCCTGGTCTGTCATCGCCAAATAGCAGAACCTTTGGTGAAATTATATCTCCTCCTCATCCTCCTTGCAATAATGTACTCCATCTTTTTAGATCATGTTAAGAATAAAGTTTAAAACAGAGAAATATGGGCAATCACAGGTAAATCCTTAAGACACCGAGTGACTTACATTTATTCAGCGAGCGTCTCTCTCTTTTTTCTTTTCTTTTGAATTTCATGAGATGAGAGAAGCCGGATACTCCGTATCGGATGATGTGGCTGTTTGTGGTTGGCTGAGAGATGTGAACTCGTTAGTTATGACAAACGTCTCTGATCTGACATCAGATGTGACGGGACAGTTAATATAGATACAAATGTATGTGCTGGTTCAGACGGTTACATTAAATAGTGGTTGCTGTGATTGTTTATTGCATTGAAATGTGCCTGACACTCTGGATACCTGCCTGTGAGGTTTTGGTGACGTGTGCGCACTGTGCGCCTGTCAGCCAAATTACCATTGCCCCGGGTGCGCCTCGCCTGCGCCGAGAATAGACCAGGTTGGAGCTGGCAGGCTTTCAGCGCACCTTCCGCGCAGTTTTTTGGCACAAAATTTTCACTGCGCCAAGCTGAATCTTTCAGCACCTCCCCCTGGTGCGCCGTCACACCCATCTCAGCGCAGCCGGTCTACCAAATTGCCAAATTGGCTGCACACGGCGGTGTGCCAAAAATACCACTGCGCTTGGTGCACCAGGCTGCGCCACCCTGTGCCATCCTGAGTTGCGCCAGGAAATTAGAGCCCAACATTTAAAAATTTTAGCTTTGCTTCCACCCCTTTGATAGGGGTGTGCTCATTTTTGCATCCTGATCTTAAATTGAGAAAAATTATTTTTGTGTGCAACTTAAAAAATTTTGTTTGTAATCAATGACCCACATTTGGGGGAGTATGTTGTGTTGCATGCCATAGAAAATGTTGCTTTGAAAGGAAACTAAAGGTTTTCTGACAAATCTGAAGAGGTGTACTCATTTATGCTTAGCACTGGATGATGGTATGATGGCTAAAAAAAGACTTCCTCATGTGATTTCCTTTAATAAGAAAAAATAATACCTTCAGACTCATCTCAGAGCCTGATCTTCACAGTCTTGGTATATCTACATAACAATCCTCTCACTGCTCATTGTGTGCTCTTCTCCTCTCACACTGTGGGTGGTTCAGGCAGTTGGTCCACTTTGTAAAAGCATCCTGCAGTTCGCTAATCATGTTGACCGCTAGCTACCAAATTAAAGCTGTCACTGGCACCGTTGGGTGCCATCGGTAAGAGCAATGTGGCCTCCAGTGGTTAAATGGATCCACCATGTGGGGTTGTCCTTATTATAATCTGTCAGATATTGCTATCATGTGATGGTTTGGGTTCTTTTTTCAAGTTTTCTCTTTCGAGGGATATTCCTGCCCTGTTAATTTTCAGATTGAACAATGTTTTTTGTTATTCGTACCTACTGACCAAGTTTCAGTGTTTTCTGTGGCTTCACTGGCTAGTAATATATTTATTAAACAAGGGATTATTTGCAGTTAAACAGGACAGACAACCCAGCTCAAATGAGCCAAACTCATGTCCCACATATATGGACATACAGTCCATAAATGCATTACATTTTTTAGGGATTAAAATAACTAGATATGGTGCATTCTATGTATTATTCTTGTGCAGGTATTTGAAACAGGGTTGCTTTTGCCCCACACTTTATTTTAACCTACTGAGAGAGATAATCAATTCACACTGTCATTACATCCATTCAGAAGGAAACATGGAAGAAAATCATCTAACATATACTGAATACAAGAGGCAATACTTTTAGTTTAGACAAAACATGAGTCCCTGTTTTCCTTAAATAACATGCATTATTTTCTTTAAAAATTCATTTCTGAATTCAGTAAGACAGAGTAGTAAACCAGGGGAAAGGGGGGTATTACTTGCAGTAAAAAGGTGTCAAGGTTCGGCGTCTTTGCAGTTTGCTTTCGAGACCAAAGCCCTCGTACAAACCTTGAGGCCACCCAGTGCCTCTTATTTCCACTTCTTATCAGTAGAATGGGAATCAGTAGCTATTGGTCTGATACAGTTATAGAGATGGGCATTGATGAGGTTTTTTATTGTTTCAAATGTCCTCATCAATTTTACTTATCGATATAATTCTTTGTTAATGTCATCATCGATTCCTGTGGATTGTCTGTGTGGAAAAAAATGTGGCCTTCACAGGTTTTACACGTGGCACTGTTTAGTGCTGTGCTGCATTGACAAATACTTCTTCAAGTTTCTGGTGTTTCTGGCCTTTTTTGGGTAATTTAGTTCATTGAAATAAATTCTGACCACTTCTGTGTTTTTTTTTTTTTTTTTTTATAATTTCTGCTGATTGTCTCCAACAGGAGACATTCTTCATTTGCAAGTCATGCAGAACTAAGTTGTTGGAACCAATAAAGGAACTGTTGACCATTAAGACAAATAATAATAATACATTTTATTTAAAAGTGCCTTTCATGACACTCAAGGACCTTGTACAGGATCAAAACAACAACAATAAAATCAACAAAACAATCAAACAATAAAAATCAGCAAAACACAGCAGACAATGACGGATAAATGGATGAAATGATATCAGTTCCTTTAGTGAGTTGTTCCTGATTCTCAATTGGAGATGGTTTTCAATTCCCACCCCTATGTACTTACTCTCCGACTTTCTGGCACACTGCTACTACTTAAATTTTGCTTGCTTATGTATGCAGAATTCCAATAAGAAAAAAAAATATGTATGGTTACATGAAGACAACACAAGTGAATTTAGAAAAAAAATGTAAAAAAAAAAATAATAAAATAAAAAACTGGTTGCATGCACATATGAATATCCATGAAATGAAGAGTACGGCCTCGGGCTGCTCTGTTGTTAAGTGTTTTGAGATAATATTTATTATTATACTCTACAAATAAAGACTAACTGAGTGATTCATTGATTGATTGATTGATTGATAGATCAATCGATTGACTGATTGGTTTAATCATGATTTGGTGCAAAAAAAAATACACTACCCACAGTCCTAAAAGGTCACACCAGGCTGAAAGTTTGGCTATACACTGTTATTACTGCAGATAACAGTCAGAAATAAAGTGGGTGGTCATTGTTAACTTTTAAGTTATGATTCTTGGCCTTGCAGATAGTCCACAGTGGCATTCATTCATTTGCAGTTACCAGGTTTCAGCAGTCACCATGCATGTTTCTGATGCATCATATATGCATTTTAAGACTTGATATGACATTTCTAGATTTGGATTAAATAAACTAAAAACCATTCAACTTTGTTAGCACATTTTTTATTATCTGGAATAAAGTTTTGGTGGTCACTTGCACTTATGAATTCAGTGAATGTTTTTTAAAAATAAATTTTGCTATTTAAAACCTAACTCTTTACTTCTAAAGTACAGAAAGGGCACTGAGAGTGAATGTAAGACAAAAGCTCTTGTCAGGAATGAAGCCCCTTTCACAATGTCTATATGGACCTGCTTATACTCAACAGTCAGCAAAGCTGCCATCAGAAAACAGTTTTGTAAAGAGGCTGCGACTGTAAATCTGAACATCTTTTAACTTCACAATTAAAGTGTTTCAAAAGCTAAATGGGAGTGTTTTCCATTTTCGAACAGTTTATTACCCTTATATTGCAGCCTCACCCTGCAGGGCACTACTTTCTATTCACTTTAGTGTATTTGCCAACATGCACCTGCAATGCCGCTCAAAGCCTGCATTATAAATGTTTATACTCTCACAAAGCTCTGGGGTTGGGTGCTTCTTTGAGCAGACATTCAGCAAATCAAAATACGCATATTGAAATCATTTAAAGTTGTCGAATGTGCAACTTCCTGACAAGTTCACTGAGTCAAAAGCTGCCTCGAGACAGCTGCTGTCTTTGACACATAAAGGTACAGAAAGGGACATCCTGAATCCTAAAAACAGAGGAGTTCCTCTCCAAATCAAAACATAGTTGCTGGGTAGCCCTGACTCTAAATAAAATGCAAATGTAAGACAACATGGCTCAGTAAAGGGATTTAATTAAGAACATATCTGCACATTTCCTTTGCAATTAAACCACGGTAGAGTCCTCCAGCAGTTCCAACATATTAGAAAAATTCTGCATGTCAGAGGATGATGCTGCAGCCCATTAGCCTATCCACAGGCGCATCAAGGGTGTGGAGAAGAATAAATATCAGGGAAGAATTTTTTTTTTTTTTGGTTTTTAGGAGCCCTTTGGGTCTTTGAATGTTTTTAGAAACTTTTATGGGTCCCACAAAATCAGAAAGCAGCAAAACCTATGGCAGGTGGAAGTACTCACATACAAACAGAGTAAGCAAACATACACAGTCATACAGTGAATATATTGTACCCATTCCCTTTATACACTAAACACGCAGACACCTGGTAGTAAAACAAAGTTCAAGATGAAACCCCTCTCCCATTTTCCCATTAGAACATTTCCTAATGACAGAGCGGGGGAGAGGATGATTTTAATTAGCCGGTGGAGGAAGCTTCATTAAATCTCTCTGCTGGCCTATTCCATCCTGCTAGGCACTGCCCTAATCCAAAACTCAATGCCATGAGGTAGGACTACACAGTGACAAGAGCCAATCAGATAAATCTCCCACTCAGCTTGACACCACTGATTGTTTGGCAGTTTACTTGGTTTATGGGGATGTAAATCTTTGAACTGTCAATGCTGCAGATTGAGTCATGTTCCCTGGTGGTTAAAGTGTGTGGGCATGTTCTGATCCATGATTAGCAGAGGAAAAGTTAATCTGTGCTTTAAAAAGACTTTGAGAAGGTTTTTTGGATAACCTCAAATTGAATTTATGTCCTCCACTAAAGCTCTATCTCTTATGTGACACCAGAGGAAAAAAGTTACAACTCAACTACAACTCAACTTTTGTTACTTTTGTTTTTTTAATCTGAATGTCCTGATATTAAATATTCCTTTTTTGGTGCTTAAAAGTTCTGGCAGTCACTTAGCTTCTAGCATCATCACCTATATCAGAGGGGTCAGCAAAAGGTTGTTTAAATTTTCAACTTCTCTGCACTTATTACTTAAGGAAGTGAGCCAAATCCTGGACTTACAAGACAGATTTCATATGATGCAACGAAAAGCACAGTCTGATGTTCACCAGCTGCAGCTTCACAAACAGAATTCATTAAGCAAAGGGGATAGCCAGTGTTCATATTTTAAGTAATACGTTGGAAATTCAATTTATAAAGAGAGAAGTTGTGAAACAACTTCAAATTCTTCCTCATTAAACTTGAGACGAGCAACAATTTAAACTGGTGTGATTTCAGACAAAATGGAAATGATGTTGCTGTAAGTGTTGCTTTTAGTACTTAGATGTTTATTTTCACATTATATGAACAGAAAATGCATTTGGTGTAAATTGGAGGATGAGTTTGGCTCCTCTCCAAACTGGGACATCTGTTGCAAGATTTGTATTCGTCATTATTTTTAGTGATGCCAACTGTAAATCTGATGTAAGGGAATGTTGTGTACATATTTTCAAGTTAAGTACAGCCATTTTTGTGTGTGGGATTCCTAGGTAGATGGGAAAGGAGAAGTTAGTAGAAGATAGATGATCTGCAGGGACCAAACAGACCACTGTATAACAGCTGTAGCCACACCTTGGTTACTGAACAAAAAATCAGTCACACAAACAAACACACAAACATTATCAACTCACTTCATGCACTTCTCAATGCATACCTTAACGTAGTTAAACATTGTAATAGGTAATACTAACTACAAACTTATTAACTATTCTTGATCATATATTAACTCAGTTAAAAAAAAGCTTTATTGATGTATTGATTAAGCATTAGTTTAATACTAAACTCATTAATAGTGAAGCATCTTTTATTACTTTCTTATGCTGCTCTTAACACAGTTGTAATATGTGTTACTTCTACATTTTACATGTAGAGCTTTTTGGTTTGGGTAAGGGTTATGATTAAGCCACATTCACACATCAACCTATATTAGCTGACATGACCAAACACTGAGATATCATAAACATTTCTGTGACAGATCGTTCCCAGAGGAAATTTTGCTCTGCTCAACATGGGTTTATGTACCTCAAGTGGAGAGAAACATTGTACCAGTGGAATATGATGTTTCCTGATGGTCCCCTGGCTAAGGCGGATTTTAAATGCTCGCCAACATAGATGCAACACATGGGAACTTTGGCCTAACTTAGCTTGGTGCTGCTGAACTTTGTACTAAAGTATTGCAATGTCATTTAAGATATGCCATATTTAGCTGAAGTATATGCCATTTCACCGCATAAAGCTGCGGCTGGTCTCAGTATTACAACACCATGCCTAGAGAACGAAAGATGGATGTCCCGAGAAGGGGCGCCTCAAGTCTTACACTAGGGGCTCTATTTTCGTAGACTAGGCGCAGGCATACTAATCTCAGACCACGCTCCTGTCTCGTTAAGTCTAGACCTGAACCACAAGAGAGGGGAATACAGCATTTGAATAATACATTATTAAAAGATGAAACATTTTGTACCTATCTTTCTGATAAAATAGAACTATATTTAAGCACTAACGATAAGGGCGATGTGGATGATTCTACCCTGTGGGAAGCCATGAAGGCTGTCCTAAGAGGCCATATAATATCGTGTGAGACAGCAGAGAAAAAAAAAATCTAAGGAATGATTACTTGAAATAGACAACCAGCTGACCAAGCTAGAAGCTTCATACAAAGCTGTACGAAAAATAGAAGCACTCACTAAAATAATTGCCTCTTGGTATGAATATAACTCTATAATGTCAAAAAACATATCAAAACTACTAATAAAAGTAAGGCAGAGATATTTTGAGTTCGGTGATGAGCTGTACAGACTGTTAGCCCTCCAGCTGAGACAAATACAGGCCTGCAGGGCAATACATTGTATTAAATCTGAGAGAGGTACCTTGCATACTGACCCGGTGAAGATCAATGAATGTTTTGCAGATTTCTATGCTAATATCTACCGGTCACAAGGTGACCTAGATTCCCAAGCCCTTGATGCATTTTTTGAGAATCTGGATATACTCAAACTATCATTGAACTCAGCTGACATGTTAGATAAAGATATCAGTCTGGATGAGATCATACAGGTTACCTTCTCCCTCCCCAATAACAAAGCGCCAAGTCCAGATGGTTTTAATGTAGAATTTTTCAAAACATTTAGCTTTAAGTTGTCACCTCTGCTCCTACGGATGCTTAATCATACTCTGCAGACCTCAGGTCTGCCGCCTACCTTACGCAAAGCTAATATTTCGTTGATCCCAAAGCCAGGCTGTGACCCTCAGATGGTGTCATCTTATCGCCCGATTTCTTTATTACCCATCGAAAACAAAATTCTCAGAAAAGTTCTGGCCAATAGACTCAAAGAAAGCATATGCACAATTGTACATCCAGATCAAACTGGCTTTATGTCCGGCCAACATATGTATTTTAATCCACGCCGCCTTTTCAACATACTATATGCCAAACATTTAGGTGAAGCTGTTGTTATTTCACTGTATGCACAACATGCGTTTGATCAAGTAGAGCGGCCCTACATGATGTCTGTGCTCAAAAAATTGGATTTGGGCCTGTCTTCATGAAATGGATCCAAATAATTTACTCACTACTGACCGCATCAGTTATCACTCATCAAAATATCTCCCCTCCATTTGCAGTCCACCGTGGGACCCGCCAAGGTTGCCCCCTTTCTCCCTTTTTGTTCGCGATTATTATCGAACCACTTGCTGCAAGTATTAGACAAAATCCTTCAATCTCTCTCATTGATATGTTTGGTTGTAAACATTGTCTTTCGCTATATGCGAATGACATTCTCTTATACATCTCTCAGCCGCAAGCTTCAATATCTCCTCTCCTGACTCTCATAGGCAAGTTTGGCAGTCTCTTAGATGGGCTGCGTACTTATCTATTCTTTCGTGGTGGAAGAAGGGTCGTCCTCCGGAGGCAGACTCCTGTCCTGCAAGGATGAGTATGGAAAGAGTGCTTTGCAAAAAAACGTCATTACCCGCTCTTCTTAACAGTCCCACTGCTGTTAAAAAGACATACTTTAATAATAGTTTTGCAATTGATAACTCCATAAGACTCTGGAAGCAGATAAAACATTGCATCAAGGCTCCAAACATTTACCTGGACACTCCAATATGTGATAATTATTCTTTTTACTGGTCTGACTGATAATGTTTTCCTCCTTTGGAAACAGAAAGGCATTTGCATCATAGGTGATTTATACATTAATGGCATTTTTGCCTCACACTCACAACTTGCAGCTAAATATGACATTCCCAAATCTGGCCTTTTTTCGATACTTTCAAATTCGAAATTATGTCAGGACTCTTTTACCCAACTTTGAAATCTTGGTAGAGCATGAGTCCCTTGAAACAATGAATAAATTTGACCCTGCCACCAAAGGGGCAGTTTCATTTTTCTACCGGATCTTGCACACCACCCCACTGAGTACAACAAGTATTAAGCAGGCATGGAAAGATGAGCTGAATGCAGAACTGGAAGATGACATATGGGATGAATGTTTTAAGGTATGCATGATTGCTCTGTGAATGTCAGGCATTGCCTTATGCAGTTTAAGACTTTACATAGACTTTATTACTCTAGAGAAAAACTGCACCGTTTCTTACCTGATGTTTCACCCATGTGCAACAGGTGCAAGTCTACAACTGGTACCTGAATACATTCTTTTTGGTTATGTAGTAAATTGTACACATACTGGAAAAGCATTTTTCATTGCTTCTCTTTGGCTTATGGGAAATATTGGGGGCCTGATCCACTCGTAGCCATTCTTGGGGCTACTACCCCTTTGTCTCATGCTAACAAATTTGAGAAAAAGGCTATCTTATTGGGAACTGTGATTGCAAAGAAATTAATCCTCCGAGCATGGAAGTCAGACACTGTGCCCACGTAGGATTTGTGGTTGAGAGAAATGGCAAATATGCTTCATTTGGAGAGGCTGAGACTCCATAATGAAGACCGGGAAGACATGTTTAAAAAAATGTGGGACCTGCTATTGCAACTGTTTCAACAAAGTGACTAATGTGTTTATTACTGTGTAACACCCGCTGTGTGTATCTTACATTTTACTTTACACATTGTACAGATTGTTCTTTATTTAATTAATTTATTTAATTAATATTATTATACGTTTAGTTTTTTGTCATGACTGTGGCCCTTGTTATTTCTTCATTCCCTTTCATGATGAGCTGATCCTTTCATGTTTTTTGTATGTTTTGGGCTGGGGGGAGGGTTTTATATCCCTTTTTGTTTGTATTGTGTTTCTTACCTTTTGAAAAGCAATAAATATAAATAAATAATTAAAAAAAACTTCGCCAAGAACAGAACATCTCCTTGTATTGGAACAACTCTCCTGAATGATCCTGGTGTGAAAGTGTTAAAGCACATGGCATGCAGTGGTTTGGGTGACATCAGTCTGTATCAATAAACAACACAACTGGTGCAAAGCCAAGCACTAAGAGTATGGATAATGAAACTTTGTTGTTCATTGGAGTGTTTTGGCTCAGCATCAATCAAACCAATTACAATGTCAGCAATAATTCCTCTTGAAAGCAGGGCGTACTACTTTGGTTTGCTATTTACTTGATCCTTTTCATTATCTGGTCAAAACTCTGGTCTGATTATTTGATTCCTTTTATTTTGTCACAAACACACACACACACAAAGCAGTGTAGAAAATGTGCTGTAGCTAAGATTTAAGTGATCTTTTACTAAAGTATTTCCACACCATCAGCAACAGTCAAAAAGACATGCTGGAATCCTTGGCTTTAATCTCCAATGCATGCATTACACATTAGACAGCTTATATTAATTTTAGGGAGCGCAAACATTGATGGAACTCAAAAACATTTATTGAAAAAACAAACAAGCAAACAGAAATACATGGATTTTACTTGCTGATGCATGCAAGCATATTAATGTTTGTGTTTTTTGCGTTTTGGGTGTATTATGTGGCCTAGAAGACACTTGGGGACAAACATTTAGTCCAAGCCCTCTACTCCATCAAAAACTCACTTCCAATTAATCAAGAAATGCACTGATGTCACTTTGTGGAGAAGGTGTGCTTTGCTGCATTCTGTGTGAAGAACAATGTGAGTATTGGAGCTCTGCTATAATCTTGCAAATGGGAACCCACCTTTCTATTGTATCTTCAAATTTGCAGAAATTCACTGGAGCACAGAGTTTGGACCAAAGATCAGTCATTTCTGCGTCCTCTGTAGCCCTCAACATTTTCAGACAACCTCACCCCTGGGCATGTCCATTTGCTCTTTAGATAATGAGCACTGGGTGTAAAAGGGACTACTGTGTCAAGTGAAGACACATGTGGGCTGAATGAAAGGTCAGAATCTTTTAAAATGAAAACATCATACAACAGAAAAATAATTTAATTATTACAGTTCTATTTATTAACAGAGTGACAAAGCACTTTTATTATGGAGACCTTTCTGTAAAGGCCTCCTGGTTTAACTGACAAGCAAAGTCATGAAATGTTCATCTTGCTCACACTAAATACTGATTCTGCTTCAGATTTCTTTTGGCAAAATTATAGAAAACATTTACATTGGCTTTAGAAACACTACAATACAGATACTCTTATTCCTCTTCCCATAGCCCAGTCTTTTATTTCCCTACCAGCCATCGCCTTACATCACTTTATCCCTCCTTCAAAGCTCCCAGGAGACGAGTGTAAAAGAGAGAAAAGTGAAATGAGAAATTCCCACTGCCACCTAATTGCATGGCCAAATCGATCCTGTAATAGATTCCTTCTCTCTGACATCCAGTCTCACTGACAGTGCTATCAGACAGACAAATCAGAAACACTGAGCGGGATTCTCTGTGTTTTGTGTGTGTGCATGTGTGGGCTCTTCAGCTCTCTGCACGGTATGTTCTGGATGGCCAAACGTCTGCATGATTGCTTAGAGTGTGAGAAAGGCAGATTGAAGTTCTGCAATTCTCTCCTCCCTGCCGTTTTGTCTGAGATGAGCTCAAATGTGGGCAATCCAATTCTAAAAAAAAAAACCAATAACAGAAAACTGGAAATATAAGACTGAAAATGTTGAAGTGGTTTGTAAAAGCTATGCTGGGCATGTGAGATGGTATTAAATCTTTTTTTATTTGTAACCTGACAATCAGATTTAGAACCAGTGAGCACAAGTCATTCGATGTTTGTACTTGAAAAAGAACATTTCTCATCTAATCAGCCATGTGCAATTTTCCTGTTATTCCTTTTGACAGTACACGCCAGCACTGACAGTAAAATAATTTTATCAGATGCCTTCAATTTTTGTTTAACATAAGGACTTGGCTTAATGGCTGTTCAGGGAATAAACATTTTTTGAGTGAATCTGCAGACAGCAATAGCAAACACTTGTTTTTAAGCAGGTGACCCCACTGTCCTCAAGCAGCTGCAAACCGTATCAAACACAGGTAGGGCAACCTTAAGTAAATCAGCTGCAGCCATTGTTCTTTAGCCCCTTAACTCTGTTTTCTGCTCTTGTCCCTGCTGGATTTCGAGAAAAGACTGAAATTTCCCCTTCCCTGCAGCCTGAAGCCAATTCTTTGAGTGGAACCTGCTGAGAGGCTACAAACCTGTAGTAACCCCTGTTTATAAGGGTCTGTGACAGAGAGCCCCCTCCTCTCTGCAGGGAATACAGTATGAGGAAACTGAAAGATAAAAAACTGCACTGCCTTCTTCTTAAAATTCAGAGGGAGTTGAGATAAAATAAATATTTTCAGGGATGAGAAAACCTAATGGTATAGCTGAACAACATTGTCTGAAACATAAAGGAATGAAGAAATTAGTCCAGAAAAACAATTAAGACATATTTAACATCTGATTTAGCTTAGATGTTTCTGTAATGAGTCACTCGTGGCTAAATTGAACTGTGAGAAACAAGGAACATTTGCATGTCCCTCTATTAACATAACATGAAAATGTGAATAAACAAGTGTGTTTGTGCTACGGGTCAGAACAAAGAACAAAGAAAACAGCACCTGGACACACCTGTAGGTAAAGACTGCATTTACAAAACCATTCAAATATTGTCACAGGCATAAATGTGACTTTTGTTTGTTAGTGTACGCTTGGTGATTAGTATGGATATAAAATTAAGTCTAGCTGCACAGTGATGTAGTAGGTTGTGCTCTTGCCTCACAACTGAAGGTTGCTGGTTTAACTCCCTGTGATGGACAGTGTCTTCTTTGTGAAGTTTGAACATTCTCCCCATGGAGGCGTTTCCTACCAAAGACTAAAAAACATGGTTGCTAAGTTAATTGTTGACTCTGAATTTCCCTTAGGAGGGTATGTGTGTTCTGTTTGTGTGAATGGTTATCTGTCTCTCTAGTCAGTCATATGATTGGCTGGTGACCAGTCCAGGTTCTACCCAACCTCTTGCCCAGTGTCGGCTGAGATAGGCTCCACCCACAATAGGGATAATCGGGCACATTCACACTCTTGGCAGGGTCCCTGAAAGGACTTGTAAATGGGCCCTCCTCAGATATCATTTGATAATATCAATATGTTGGAAATGCTGTTGACCTCTTGGTTGATTTGCACACCCAATATATACAGGCTGTGGTCCTTCTAAAGTGGCTGGCCTGCTTTAAATGTGGCCTGAGGCTCCTTTATCCTGTTTCTCCACTCTGTCTCTCCCCAACTTTCAAATCTATCCTCTCTCTTGGGACACAAATATAGGTCTAAAATTCTAAAATTAAAATATATGAAAGAAAGACAATAATTACATCATCATATGCATGTTGCGTTAAGGCTGGGAACATCCATAGGGGCCTTGGGAATATAGATGATGGGGTGGGTTAGAGGGATGGTTGTTTTAGAAATGATTTTTTTCCTATAAGCCACAGCACTGTGTTTGTTTTATCTGTATGAATATAAACCATAGTTTGCACTTTAACAGGCGAGGCATTAAACTGTTCCAAAAAGTTCCTATTTGAGACAGTATGACTACATAATTTTCACAGTGAAACATGGCCAAGGCCTCTTCTGTTTATCTGATGAATGAAGAAAGCAATACGTTTAAAACTATAAATCTGAGGAAAGCAGTAGACCTTGGCTTTATTGCACTGCTGTTGAGTCTAGTTTCAAATGACTTGTAACATCTTTAGAAAAGCAGGATTATTATCATACCATCTGCTACAACGTCTTAGACCTAATATATGCCACTGTATTAAAACAATGGATTTCTCAGTATAAGTACTGAGAGAGGTAAAAAGAGGACACGCAGGTGGGGTAGAGACATCTCGAAATGCAACTCAGAACATAGCTTCAGAACAGGGATTCACTGAGACAATCTCTATCAGAAAATTATGATTGGGGACAGTAGGGTGGCACAAAAGAACAGGATTCCATCTACGCTGATGTTTTCCAGAGACTGGCAATGACCAATCATCCTGAGCTTCTGTAACTTCTGTAACTGCCTACATGACAGCAAGGGTCATTGACCTCCTTACCACAGGGGCAATTTTTTCTTGTCTCATGCTATGAGTGCAGATTTTAAAAAATGTATAATAAAAGCAGGTTAATCCATTCATTATGCTTGTGATCCACCTGCATTCCTGGTCTGTCATCGCCAAATAGCAGAACCTTTGGTGCAATACTCTCTCCCGGTATCTCCTCCTCATCCTCCTTGCAATAATGTACTCCAACTTTTTACATCACGTTAAGCATAAAGAGCAGCTGTGGACACTCAACGTACTCATTCCTTCAGCAACAGTAGAGGCGGAGGGCTGTGGCCCTGCATTGTCTACAGTGGATGTGGCTGCGCTGTACAAGTGTAAGTTATTAATGTTGTGTTTTACACGTGTTGTTTCCACCAAGCACCATCAGCTGTTGTCGATTTGAGTACATTTGTGGTGTAACTTGTTTTTTTTGTTTGTTTTGTACAGTGAATGGTAGGCTGTCATGAATGCTAATGCTAGTTGGGCTAACAGCTATCATGAATGCTAATGCTAGTTGGGTTAACAGCTGCCGGGGTTCTAGTATTACCCAAAGAACCAGGCAAATAAAAATAACCAATGGGTCAGCAGACCCCGCACAGGGACTATATGACCATAAGCACCACTCAGACATTTTACTTTATCGGTGTATTATAACTGCTGCGGCGCCCACATAGCTCTCTCGGTCGCCTCAGTCAGCTGCACCGATCCCTGCAAAACGTCTAACTCTACAGCGCTAATTGAGACGTGTGAATATGGGATTAATTTTCGTCTTAGCTGTAGAGGATGCTGGTATTAAAAGTGTGGAGAGAGCTTGATCATTCGTAAATACTTACTAAATACGGCAGCTATTAGCTAGCTTTAGCTCGGTAGATAGCCTGTGAATAAAGCTACTATCAGCTATGGAGGGTTATCTGCAGCATATCATGTCATTACTGTCATGTTTGCCCCTTTGTTCCATGTCTGTAAGGTTATATGTTTTGCTCTTTCTAGGGACGGATGAGGAGACAAGGGGCCTGATGTGATAGTGATCACACACAGCCTGAAACTGAACTGAATAAAAAAGCTTTCTGTTCAGGCAACAGGCTGCATGCTGGGATGGTGGCTTCACCCACACACAGCCATCAATGCTGCCAACCACCTTGCTGAAGGCTGCTGACCCAGCCAACCTGGCGAAACCTGCACCCAGGTGAGGAAGGTCCTCCGCTGGTGGAGATGGACAACCAGCGGGAGGAGCGCCAGGTCACTCTCCCCATCAAAGTACATTGCCAGGAGTGGCACTGTGGCATTAAGCTGGCAGTACAGCCTGGGGTTTGGAGGCTGGGGAAATGCAGAACAAATGTCTTTAAAATAAAACTTAATTTATATTAATAGTGGTGTGTTTTTTGTTATATTTGTTGTTGTATATGTAACATGCTGATCTAACACTGATGCTTCAATATTAACCTTTTAACTACCAGCTCAACTGTTTGGCAAAGGTCATCAATAAATTCAGGGATATTTAATGTTTTAAAAAACAGAACAAATCAAATCATTGTTTGATACTGTTAACATCTCAGGGAACAGAGAAAACTACAAACAAACACAAAAACACATACTTTCTTGCTGTGGGATGTAAAGCTTTTAAAAGCTAACAGTTGATGACGTGATGACATAAAATATTTGGGAATAAATCAATTACAAAAGGCAGAAATGTTTGTAAATAAAATAGCAAAAAATAACTTGAACTAGATGATATTGAGTTTGACAAACATACAAAAATGTTTTTCATGAAAAGACATTAAATATATACTTATATGTATGTGTGTGTGTGTATATATATATATATATATATATGTATATATGTATACATATATATATATACATGTATATATGTATATATGTGTGTGTATATATATATATATATACACATATATATATATATATAAAGTAAATGGTTAAGTATTAAAAATAATAATGATGGTAATAACTTAGCTTTTTAAATCCTACGCAAAGAAAATATCAGTTGTTTTGGTTTGTTTGCAGTTTTTTCTGTATCCTAAAACATTGACAGAAACAAACACATTAAATATTCCTTGATATGTTGACCTGCCAAACAGTAGAGCTGGGAGTTAAAAGGTAAATGATGTCATAGGTGTAAACAATATACCAGTCAAACTACTGTAATACTTTAACTCAAACTCATAATACTTGTGTATTTTCACTGTATAGTCTTTTAACTTGTATAGAGTTATCTTTACATTGTATAACAGGGACAAGTTTGAAATTCCAAGTGGACGCAGGACACAGGAAAAAATAAAATGACTCATCACCAAATGTTTTGCTATCTAGATCACACATACATACTGGTGCGTCTTCAGCCAGTAGTTGGAGGACATGACGTTATTAGCGCTGATTGCAGCATAGCAAAGCGCGATGAATATTCATTTTGCTTTTTAAGTATTGATATGATATATTATAAGATTTTATATTATATATATTTGATAAATGATTCAAAAGTCTGTGAAACTTCGTGGGCAAATGGTGGCGGTATTTGGCAGTAATGCGCTGCAAGCCGATCACAATTCGGTGTAGAAGAAGAGGTCGACATCGTGTCGTCATTTCCGGTGAGTACGCCACACAGTAGTATGTGATTTGGGACAGCACTACACCCTCAAAATTCGCGCACTCAGCCAGTGAGTATGTAGTATGCTTAGTACACTCAATTTGAAAATTTTAAGTATGGAGAATTGAAGTATGCGATTTGGGACACACTAATAGTGCTGTTGTCGGGCTTCAAAATCATATCTCCATTTTTTTTAATGATTTACATTTTTTTCCATGAAAGAGAGCTATTGGTCACCCTCCATGAGTGGGTTTTAGAAACCTTTTACCAAATAAAAGTAGTTTGTAGTGAAGACAATACAATATATATTCATTCCTAAGTGTTTTTTTTTTCTTTCCTAAGAAGTAGCAATTTTTGAGAAAGAGGTATGTGCCCAACAGCAGCATTATTTTATTTAATTTTTAATGGACCACATACAACTATTATGACCAAATTGTTCTGGTGAAATACATAAAAAAGCATCAAACAGTGGAGAAAACACACTTCATTTGAAATTAAAGAATAAATCGTAAATAAAACTATACTATTTAGGAATTTATGGTATTTGGACCATTTCACATTTAAAATGTTTTCATTAATTGTATAATCAGTCTTTAAGGTTCTCTGACCTTTTAACACTGTTAAAGATTCAAAACTTTTACAGATTATACATTTGTCTTGCGCTATAACCTGTTGTTGTTCTTAAAACTCAGTATTTTAGCATGCTCATTTGATACAGCAAAAGCATAAACTAAAATAATATCCCCTGGTAAATGTTCGAAAGGGCCTTTTTTTATAAACATCTTTTGTGGCACTTATCCAATGCAAAAGATGCTTATTAAGTTTTTGCAACTAAAAACAAGAAAATCCTGTTTTTCTTTGTATTTGAAGAAAAATTAATTCTTTAAAGACCTATGGCATAACATTAATATTATATACAGATATTCAAAAATTACTGAGACTTTTAGAGGTCCCTGTCTGTCACAGGTTAAAATCTTCTTAACTGACCCCCTTTACAGCCCCCTGGTTGTGTGTGTGTGGATTGTGTGTTCCTTCTGTTTTCTGGACGTTTGAAGACAACAGCTGCAGCTTTGTCTCACTCACCCTGCCTCTCTTACTGAAGTTGGTTTGACTGTAAATAAAACGTAAGACAGAAACAGCGACAGAAAGAAGCAGGTGCCTGTAAGTGGCCCCTTCATTGATTCTGAGTGCAGTTGTGTCTGGGTATTATCTAGTAAGAGTGTGTAAGACAGCCAACGGACAGAAGTCTATAGCAAGGTTTAAGGTCTGGCACCCTGGGGTGCTCTGCTGCTCTGACATCCACATAATGTTAATCGCTGTCCATGATCCTGTCCCGCTGCTGTTCACACCCCGAGGAGGAGCTTTAATGAACTCGTCCTAAGCTATGCAGTCATGCACACTTAGATAAGAATCCTGGGGCTGAATGTAAGAATTAGAAAGAATTAGAAGAGTTATAAATTCAGGTCTCTTAAGAGCTGAAATCTGCATTCGAATAAAACTGTTTGCTATAGAAATGCATGAACTGTGACTGCTGCGAGTGTTTTGCACCAAAGAGCAGGATCTTAAAATAAAGTACTGCAATATCTTTATGCCTTTAAGAGGGGATGTTAAGTTCAAGAAGCTGTAGTGTTTAACATTATAGCGCCACCTTAAGCAGGGAGTCAAGCTTGAGGGTTTATTATTTTAAACCATAACTTTGTGAACTAAAATGGTAATCTTCCAGAACACCACTATCATATTGGGGTACACTTATTATGAAACTAAGAAAGCTGCATTGACAGAAAATGTGAAATTGTGTCTCTCCAAATTGCATATTCAAACATATATAAACATGCAATTTAGTTTAAGTCATTTCATTTTAGTCAAGGCAAATTGTTGCTCTAAATTTGTACTTTTGTTCTTTTCTCTTTAATTTATTAGGTCAAGTACAGTGTGATTGTGCAAAATCACGACTTACAGAGTGTACAAAATGCATTGTCACTGATATTCTTAACATAATATTTTACTCAAGTATTAAGGGCAAATGTTGTAAATGGTCAACCAGGTTTATTTGCATGTATCAGTTAAGTTCACTTAAACTAGTCATCACTTATTTCTATTTCTTGGGTAGATTTGACAAGTCTTCACAGCTAACGGGATGGATCCTACATCCCGTAGAGGCTTAAAGGATAATCAAGGCTGCAGATGCACAGTTTGTTGTGGCCAGCTTTAAAATGATTCTTACTGTTGCCCAATCCTAATCTCCACCCCCTGCAATCTTAGCACTGCACCCTTTTGAGTTTAAGATAAGATAAAAATGATAAATGAGAAACACTCCACTAACATTGTTTATTGTCTGAAAACAAGATGCACAATCAAAATAAAAAAGGCAGCCTGAGTGTATTATTTTTCATTACTGTTTTTCTTTTGATTTTCTGTGAATCTTTTTTTTCCAAGCATGTATAATATATGAAGACTACGAAAATCTTAGTTTTCTTTGGTATAAGTTCAGAGAACAGGTCTCAAACCCTTAATCACAGATGATAAGTGGAACACCACTGTACACTGTATCATGGAGAAATGAGCCTTTAGCACATGCCTGAGGCTTAGGATTGGTCCACATGCTTGTTAAATTTTTCTTAAAGAGCACTTTACAGGTTTGATTTCTTTGGTATAATACAAAACTATGTCTGTCAGTTACTGTTTGTTTATTCTTGATTTAAAATGTCTGCACAAATGTTGACAATACAGTGTCTGTTTTTGTATGTTTCAACATTTTTGCCAGTGCTGTGAAAGTATCTCCTGCGAACAAAGATGGTAAAATCCAGTCTTCCTGCTCTGTGAAAATAATAGCCAAGCTTGTGATGAACAATGTGATTATTTTCTTCAGGCAAAACAGATTTTTGGCTGCTAAAATAATTTTTGTTTAACATTTTGTCCTATCACTGAAGGAGCACATACTCTGTGACTCTGACTTAGCTCAGAACACATTTACAGTTCATCACTAGTCTGAGCAATCATCTAATTTTATGTTTACATTTCTGAATGAGCTTACACTCCATTTTACAGGTTGTTCAGATGGATCAATATTCTGTTTGTTTTTGTTTCATTAATTCTGCTTAGGACGGACATTCAGTTCAATGTTTGCACAACAAGAAAAAAAATGGTAAATCGTGAGTGCTTGACCTGTTGTAATGCATTTCAGGTCTTTCTGACAACTCAAAGCACTTTCTTTACCACACAAGTCACATCTACCAACTCACACCCATTTTACTCACATAGAATGAATCACAGAACAAATCTTTGGCACATCCTGATACATAAGTCGATACTAAATCTGCTTCCCCCAAATTCAAGACATGTATTCATGTCAAAAGTGCTGGAGGCTACAGTCCACACTCTGTCAACAAACTTACTTTTCTATCTTTTCCCAAAGTTTGCCTTGAAATGGAAAAAGAATATTCAGACATGCTGCTCCTGCCGACTAGAATCTGCTGCAGGAGATTTTTTGTCTCGTGAGGCTGGTCTCTTTGAATCATTTCAAAGTAGACCAAATGCATTGGATGAAGATGTAGATGCTTTGCCTGTTTTTTTTTTTTTTTAATCTATTTTCCTTTTTTCTTTTTGCTCTGTGACACTGAATTGACTGATTATTTCATTTGTTATTTGATTTTCATTGTTAAATATCTGTAATTTGATAAATGTGCTGCTGCCTGTCTTGGCTAGGATGCTTTTGTAAATGAGATATTTTCATCAAAATGAGGTTTTGTTGGGTAAATAAAATTTCAATTTTGAGTTGAAATACACAGACTGATATAATATTTTTTAATGTAAATTGTCCACCAGTTTTAGCTAACCACATCCAGCCACTTTAAAACCTAATTGCACACAGCAGAGGGATGTAAACAGGCAATTTTGGACTAAGTGTCTTGCCAAATGACACATTGGTGTGTGATGGCCAGGGCTAGGCTTGAACCTTCAACCTTCTGATTGACAGTTAAACGACTTCCTAGATTGAGCCTCCAGTGCCCCAGAAACACAGATAGTATACTGTATCTCTAATTTGTAATGACCATGGGTAGACAGCCCTGCTAAAGTGAAGCCAATACAGCCAATACAGATGTCGGACATGTTATTTATTCCTGTAAATCTCCCTCTCCAGTTAGTTTAACAAAAGGCTTTCAAGATCAAACAGCCTAGCATGATACAGAGGCATCTACAGACGCAGCAACTCAGCACAACAATCTAAAATTACAAGCTGACAGGATTCAGAGCTATGTCAACAATGTTCTATAACTTTACAGACAAACCTATTGAAGCATCTTTCTCTTTTCTCACATGAGTGAAATTTTAGAGCCCTCAGAGGGAGCAGGGATCATAGTGAGTAAACTTGTGATGTTCAAAATTATACTGGAAAACACACATCTAAACAGCACCGCATATAACTGTGAGGACATTCAATGAAAAATGCTGTTGTCTTTGGCACGAAAACATTGTCAGGTAGGGTTGTTAGGTTCTCTGCTGGTACCCTGAGACACCAAATGGACCATTTAATATATTTCGCTGGTCCAGCAGCAGCCTAAGAAAGTGTTTGGGAATGGGCAGAACCATTCAAAAGGAAATCTTGCAGGTGATTGGAGAATCCATACATCTATCAGATTCATTATTGGCCAGTTAGATAATGTACTAGGCAGGCGCCACTTCCATGGTGTAAAGGAAGAAATGTAAGCCGATACAAAGACCAAACTATCGCAAAAACACACTGGAAGTGGAGCAAAAATATAATTTCTACTGAGAACTGCTTTTACTGTCGTTGTTTGTTCTACATTCGATAAAGAAAAGCAAATCCTGCAGGTGTTTGGACAATCCTTGAATCAGTCAAATTAAATATAGGCCAGTCAGATCATGTAATAGGTGGGCGCTACTGCTGCTGTGTAAAGGACAAAACATTAGCCACTACGGAGAATTGCCAAAACATGGTTGCCTATTCTTCATTTTATAGACATGTGGTCCAAATTGGATAAAACTGCTACTGAATCTGTTAGCATCAATGCTAATCTCCATACCAGCATAATTTCCTGCTGTTGTCTCACTCATAGCTCCCACCTCTTCCTGCTTCAAAAGATGCTGATGCTGATTGGCTGCTGACAACTGATATAGATTGGAGCTTGGCAAGATGGATCTGCCTGGTGCAGACATTATTACAGAAATAAACTTACTCTGCAAGTTCATATCACACCAAAGCCTTCTCACCTTCAGCCATTATTCTTCTCATTCTGACCTGTTTCTGGTCTCTTTGATACCTGTCCTGCTCATAATTAAAGGCTTTTTAATCATTGTCTGCATGTGAATAAATTATTTATTCCCCCCTCACTGATAAGACTGTTATTATGATCCATATTTATTGACGTCAACAATACCACCTACTGTAGTGTATAAAATCATAAAATTCATGTAATTAGTTTTTTCCTCAATATTTTTCCAACAGACTGTTTCACCGGGTTTTCTGACCTGGAAAAGTACTTTTCAAGAAAAAACATATTGGCTGGATGGTAAATGTCCTTGGTGAGACATCCACAGCTTGCTTGAGCAGGAGCAGCAGGAGATATTTCTGCCTGTATTCATGAAACTCTTCATCTCAATCCTGCTTTGGGGAGAACAGTATATCAGTGGATTTTAAATGTCTTCTTAGATTCATTAGTCAAGCTTTTTGTAAAGGAGGATGTATCATGAGCAGATTGGTAAAAAGCTGAAAAGGTGAGCTTGTTTCACCCTGGAGAAGTTTTATTCAGTAAGAGTAACCTGCTGACTCTGAACCAGCTTATTGCATGGCTACCAACTTAGCCTTGAGAATGTCTGATCAAACCATGTATTTAAAACACTAATAGAATAAAAATGGATATCATTCAACAAAGACGGCAGTATTTTTATGAGAGTTTGTCATGTAAGTTTCCATATCTAACACATAGGGCTCTAATTTCGTAGACCAGGCACAGGCGGGGCGCACCTGCCCTGCGCACCAATGGGGTGTGTCCAGGGCATTTTGCAAGTTTCGTTCACCTCGGTGGCGGAGGTCCCAGCTGTTGTCACTTTTGCAGCAGCTGGGAGAGCGCAGGGGCCACCGGGCCGCACATTGGAGGACATGATGCACTTGACCGTGTGGACCACCTCGCGGGACAGATGTAATCTGTTCCTGTGTCATAATAGGAGTACAAAATTAAGTTATAATTACATTTAAACACAGCAGCAGGCTAATCCATTCATCATGCTTGTGATTCACCTGCATTCCTGGTCTGTCATCACCAAATAGCAGAACCTTTGGTGAAAATATATCTACTCCTCATCCTCCTTGCAATAATGTACTCCATCTTGATTCATATCCCTGATCATGGTTCATTACTCTAGGTAAATAATTTGCACTGTTACTGTGTGGTCATAAGCGCTGCTACATTTCACATTGTCACTTTAATATCACTGTCACTTTATTTTTATCTTTACTGCACTGCACAGGAGGCTCAGCTGTTTTGTACTGTGTTAAATTATTATTTTAGTATGTTAGTTAATTTGATAATTGAACGCCACTTACTCTGTTAATTTAGTGCTTAGTATGTTAGTGAATTTTGATAATTGTAAATATCTTCTATTCCTTGATCTATGTCTTATGCATGCTACTATCCCTGTACTTGCCCTGTACTGCTGCAATACCAGAATTTCCCCTTTGGGGATCAATAAAGGACTATCTTATCTTATCTTATCTTATCTTTTTAGGTCATGTTACGAATAAAGATTAAAACAGAGAAATATGGGCAATCACAGGTAAATCCTTAAGACACTGAGTGACTTACATTCATTCAGCGAGCGTCTCTCTCTTTTTTCTTTTCTATTTAATTTCATGAGATGAGAGAAGCCGGATACTCCGTATCAGATGATGTGGCTGTTTGTGGTTGGCTGAGAGATGTGAACTTGTTAGTTGTGACAAACGTCTTTGATCTGACATCAGATGTGACGGGACAATTAATATAGATACAAATGTATGTGCTGGTTCAGACGGTTACATTAAATAGTGGTTGCTGTGATTGTTTATTGCATTGAAATGTGCCTGACACTCTGGACACCTGCCTGTGAGGTTTTGGTGACGTGTGCGCACTGTGCGCCTGTCAGCCAAATTACCACTGCCCTGGGTGCGCCTCTCCTGTGCCGAGAATAGACCAGGTTGGAGCTGGTGGGCTTTCAGCGCGTGTTTTTGGCACGAAATTGTCACTGCGCCAAGCTGAATCTGTCGACACCTCCTCCTGCTGCGCTGTCACACCCATCTCGGCGCAGCCGGTCTACCAAATTGCCAAATTGGCTGCGCAGGCGGTGGCCCGGACAAAATTACCACTGCGCGGGGTGCGCCACCCTGAGTTGCGCCAGGAAATTAGAGCCCATAGTCATCAATTAAACCGGTTGAGAAATTGATTATTGGAATGAAATCACAGAGGACAGAGAAGTAAAGCCAAACTCAACAGACACTGTCTTTAATACATGAAGGGATTACTTAGGTTCTGACAACTGTTTACAGATGACACCATGTATCCTTTTTAAAATATCTCAGAACTTTACAATTTTCTCAACAATCATTTTTTTTATAAATACCTGCAAATAAGAAGTCATTTAACTAGTAAAAGGATAAAAGATTTACAAAATATCCGTCTTTATTTGAAATATATTCTAAAAAACTAGATAAGAATATGTGTAATTTTCATACAATCTTACTTACAAAGGAGGAAAAACAATAAAGTTAGGATGAAATACAGTAGGAGGAGCTGGGGATGAAGAATGGAAATTAAATGAGATACATAAAACAACCAGTTTCTTATTCTCACTTTTTTGAATCTGGAAAATAATAATTGAGGTATTTCTGACACCTGAAATTATATCTAAATATGAAGGATGTACCAACTCCCAGTGCTGGAGAAATTGTGGGGAGAGCAATTTCAATTATCTACATATTTTATATTCATGTGATGTATTAAATTCATTTTGGGCAGAGCTTTTCAAGCTAATTGAAGATATGTTCAAAAAGCCTTTGTATTTATAAAGCAGAGCAAATCCTATTTGTAAAACCTCTTGGTAAAGCTGAACTCTGCATACTGTATGTGCTGACTGCATTTTATTAAATTATGAAAAGCTGGAAAAAATTACACCTCCAGACTTTATAGAATGGAAATAAATGATACGAGAGTAAAATATATGGAATAAAACCCACACAATAAGGAACATGGATCATGTGTTTGAGAAGACATGGACTTTATTTGAAGGGAAGTTTCAACGTTTCATAAATTACAGACCTACGTTATCACTTGGCATACTATGATCATTAAACATCCGACAATATCTCTGAGTTTGAGAAATGATTGAAATTATATGTTTGCTGTTATCCTTTGATTGGTCATCTGATTAAATGCTACTGTAAGGCCTGAGTGATATATAATTAAAAAACATTTAAAGTTTTTATTTTTTGTAAAAGGTAAGGCCTGACATTTCTATGCACGTATTTAAAAAGAAGACTCAAATACTGGTAAGTGTTTTATGTAAAATCTACTGTAAAACTTTTTGTTGTACCCTTGTATCTTTGGCGAAAGGGTTGCAGCATGCACTTGGATTCCTGGAGGGAGACTCAGAGTGTTTTTGGTTTATTTGGTGGGCCTGGAGCAAAATGTGTTATGTGAAATTACACCATCAGTGATATTTTTTTTTCTTCTTTTTCATTGCTAGTTAAAGAAACTGATTGTGACATAATTTTGTGTGACAATCTAGACATTTGGTTTTGACCTTATTGCCCAGCCCTAGCCACTGTACAAGTGTTTGCTTCATGACAAATGATCATAAGACATATTAAATAATAAACAGAGGCCCAAGCTGCCCGTGATTATTTATATTTGTAGTGTGTTTTTATGAGTGTACATCCATTTTATTGCAATAATAATGTTTTTGTGTGTATACCATACATGTCAGTATCTGCAACAAATGCAAGATAATCTGATGTTGAAATAATAACTTGATCATGAATTGAGAGGTTATATAAAAATCAATCTCAGATAAGAGTATATTTTTATTGAATTAATTGTAAAATGAGCTTTGGAACTATTTGTTGAAAAAAATAAAGTAAAAAATACCTGAAAAGTCTGAGACCATTTAAATGTGAAAGCATGTCGAGCATGATTCATTTCTTAATCCTGTGCAGTTGATATTACTTTAACTTCCTTTATAGTCAAAAGGGTAAGAAATAAATCACACTCAATAAAATCCTGAAATAAAGTTTCAGTACTAAATTTTAAATTCTAGTTTGTCAGAATAAATTAACATTTCAGTTATCACATGCTTGTTTAATATTTTCACAGGGCAAGAGGACCTGATTTAATCATTTTTGTTCGTCAGAGAAACTTTCACAACAGGGCAGAAATGTGCCCCAATTTGCTCTGAAGGTATTTTTACCAAGGAAACTGGGAGATGGCTGTATACTTTGTCTCTCTAACTATTATTCAATGAGGAATCCAACCAACACTCATCTGCTGTAGTGTATGAGCATCACCACGACAAGAATTGTGCATAAAAAGGTAACAAACTTAGATGCAAACCAATTTTTTTCAGAAACTTGTGATTGATGAAGGTCCAAAACAACATCATATGGCCAAAAGTGTTTCTTTCCTTAATATTCAGGGATATGTTTCTCCATGTTCAGCATTAATATGCAGTGTATTCCCTTCTTTGTATTTCCAAAACTGAATAGTTTTCAACTTTCTGGCATACTTGAAGCATAATATATGAATGTCAGTTAAGGTGATGGCACTAAACAGTATGACAGTGAACACTTCTCTTCCACTGCCATGCCTATATTACCTGCTGTCATTTTAAATAAAGACTGGGAGAATGCTGCACCGATGGAGACACAGGCAGATCAATCCCCAATAAAACAATCTGTATTGGTTTATAAATCAGCTCAGCAGTCTCAGCTTCTGGCTGCTCAGTAAGCATACATCAGCCCAAGTGGTATTATCTGCCCACTGGCTGCAGCTGCAGATCATAATAATAAGGACATACAACCACCCAAGTATGAGCACCAAAACAAGAACAAGAGGTACCTCTAAAACACACTCATACAGATGAGATTCAGAGAGATATGCCAACTTAAACACAACCACCTGCACTCAGGCATACTTGTTAATGCACACCCTAAATTTAGAAAGGCACTTGAGGACTGAAAAAAGTGCAAACACATATAAAGATGAGTAGATATGCCATCACAAACTGCTCCTCTGACTTTGTAACTGCTGGTCATTACACTTATTATATATATACATGCATATATATATTAAACAAAACATTTTTGCATTTTGGGAGCTTCACTAATTTCAGAGGAACCGTCAGTCCAACTTGCTGAAGCTTAATGGTGTAGTGTTACCATTACAAAGAATGATGATAGTCTGAAATGGCTCCACTAAAGGCAACACTCCAACATTCAGCTGATTTGTGGGAAGGCTCTACCTCTTAAAGTCCAACCTTAAAAGAATATATGTGATGAGCAGCATGAACCAGGATTTTTCTTTGTGCGTCTACCTTTTCATTTCCCTCTATCACAATACATTTCCTGCTCACTACCTGAACACTTCCAGTGATGATTCAGGAAGATTTCGATGTTTAACCTGATGAGATTAGCTGTCTGCTGGCTGAAATGGCATTGTTTATTTCAAACAAAGGGACAAAGTACTTTTGGTCCTTTAAGGCTACAAACCTTACCAAACCTTAGGCCTTATTTAAGGATGGTGTGATTGAGGCCTCAGCAGCTTCCTGCCCCCTGAGAGTGGTCCAAAAATGAGAAAGTTCAGTGAACAGCAGTTATCATGGCGAGAACACCTTGTTGATGCTAGAGGCTTGGGGAGCGCAACCAAATTGGCTTAGGAGAGGCAACAGTAACTTAAATAACCACACATTATAACTGAGCGTTGTTGAAATGCCATGACCCATTAATGCTGGCCATGCAAATTCCTTTGTGACCACAGTGTACCCATCTTATGACAGCTGCAGTATAATGCCTCTTCACAAAGCTCAGATCATCTTAACCTGGTTTCATTATCTTGACAATGAGTTCACTGTACACCAGACACCTCCACAGTCCCCAGATCTCAATCCAATGGGGCACCTTTGGGATATATTGAAAGGGTTGAAAAGGCAGTTCTGAAGGCAAAAGGTGGTCCATCCTGTTACTAACAAGGTGTTTCTTATTGATTAGTAAATGGTTAGTAGACTTGAGCTCATATAGCATTTTTTAGTCTTTCTGACTACTCAAAGCAGCTGGAGCTGGACTCAAACCTGCAACCTTCTGATTACAGACAGAGCGCACTATGAGACTGTGCAACTCATGTCCAAGCTGACATCATTAAGTGGCCATTGAGTGTTGATTTAACTTATTTTGTAGATTTGCACCTCCAAAGTATATACATCAATCACTGTTTACATTTTGAAAATTACATGTTGAATAAGCACTGTTAAAGCAAATATGAGGCAGTTCTAGCCAAACATCTGATCAACAACAGCCATCAAATTTTTCACCATGAAATATTAAATAGAAACACAATATCTTTCTAATTTGATTAATACACAGCAAGTATTAAGTGCTCAGTGATTTTCCTGCTTCACAATTTTAGACTGTCAAAAATCTGATTTGAATGAAATGGTCAACAAAAAAGTAAAATCAATGATTTATGCTTTTGATAAAAACAATTAGATGGAGAGAAGCTTATTCAACTTTATAGGCAGAAAACAAATTACACACCTCACACTTTCAAATCTTAGACACAACAAATATATTAACAGAGTCAGAAGACTGTCGGACTTTGATGAGCTCATTATCTTGAGTTTCTCTCATATAATATATGTTGAACTTGTGATAAACCCTCCTCTCACAAACAGCATTCAAACATGGTTGAACGCTGTTGATTACATATGACCCTATGAAAGACTGATCTAACAAAGTAATAATTCCTTTTCTTTTAGGGAGTATTCCTTGAATGTTTGACTGAGGCACTATCATTCCAAACTTTAACCTTCCTCTTCCTGAATTTATTTAAGCATGAAAGAAAACTAATCAGAGCTGCCCGATTCATCCATGCTGAAAAAAACTCTTCATGTGGCTTCAGCCAGAGTTTATGCCTGATCAATGAAGTTGTCAGAATTAATTCAACAGATTCAACAAATTCTGAGCTTTCTTTGTGTGCTTGTACTTGTTGGCAGGTCAGCCAAAGTTCAGACCTCAATCCACCCCGAGGGGAACGCTTTCACACCACAGACTTCTCTAGAACTGACCCACTTCTGCTATCTCTGTCTGCTGAATTCAATGGCTGGATTAAGTCTATCCACGGGACACTCATGCATGAGTGTGTGCGTTTGTGTGTGTAAGAGTGAGAGAGACAGAGAACTAGAGAGAGAGAGTGTGACTAACAAGCTTGGCTGTTGCAGTCCGGCAGATTGAGAGACACCTACTGCTAGTTAAAGCCTTTAGTACCCCGGGGTCATCGGCTCAAGCCCTGCACTGTTCCCACTCACATGTGAGGAGATGAAAGGATAGCATGAGGAAAATCTATGAGCCGATTTGAAGTGCTGTCACTAAACTGACATCTTTGTAACATTTTGAAACTGTGTTTGGGTAGCCTGAGGGTTACTTTGCTTAAAACCAAGAGATCCTTGGTGAACAAAACAAACAAACAAAACAAAACAGAAAAACAGGAATTGAACATGCTGTATATCTTGATCAACAAATGCATGGGACCTGGGCTGTAATCAATAAATTAAGGTTAACAGAATTAAAAATGAGAACTAAGGTTTGACTCTGTTGTTGCTAATGTTAATTAATGTAGTTAGAAGCAGTTGAGGTAAGGTGGGTCCACAGCAGCATGTCACCCAGGATGCTAATAATTGTTACCTAGTTGTGTGATGATTGCAGAAACTAAAATGTAGTGAAATAGACTGATCATTTTAAGGTTAACATCAAAAACTGAAAAGGAAAAAATCAAAGGCTAAATTTTAGCTATGCAGGTCCACAGCAGCAGATAAAGAGGCAAAGGGAGAGGAAAAGAGGAGAGGGAGGTATCGTTGGAGAGAAGGAGAGGAGCAAGCTCTATTCTCCAGTTCCCCCAGCATACTGAGCCTGTTGCAGTTTGACTAAGGGCCAGTCTCAAAGGCCCCATGTCCTGCAGAATTAGTTCTCTTTGCTTTTAATGTTAGAAGAAACTCTGGGAGCTGGTGAACATGACTCCTTTCTCCAGAGGTCTAGAAGTCTCTATAAAGAAAATGCCCCTTAAAATACTGGGTTTTTTTTTCAGAAGTCTGCTCCATGGCCTGTAACCCCTCCCATCAAACATTGTTTGGGCAGCCAATCAGAACAGAGCTCATAGCCTTCTGCAGCCTTCCAGACCCTCAGATCTGAATGTTTCCCAAGAGGAGGGAAAAGGAGCTGTATCTTAAAGTCTACAGAGATATTTTTTTCTTTTTGTTTTTTTAATTCAACTTACATCAAATAGACAACTAAGAAATTACATACTAAACGGTCAAAAACAGCAGGACATGGTGCCTTTAAGCTTTATCAAAAAGGAAAGCTTCACGTCTACTCTTAAAGGAAGAGAGGGTGTCTGTCTCCTGAACATGATTGGTAATGACTCCAAAGAGGAGGATCCTGATAACTGAATGCTCTACCTTCCATTCCACCTTTAGACAGGCAGGAAATCATCTTGTGTTTAGCCAGCCTTCGAGGCATGGGCATGTCATGTATGTTTTAAGGAAGTAAAATCGTCCCAAACTCCACCATCATGGGACTTCATAGCGTCTCTTAACAAAGAAATTAATGACCTACCTGAGTTTTCCCCATGTGGTATTATTTCACTTCATAATCAATGTTTTGCTTCTCTGTTCCCTTCTCTGCCCCTTATTCTAGTCCTTTTTACCTTATTTGTGCTCTTCAGTGCTGCATAAGGCCTTGAGTGCTTGGGGTCAGTTCAGGCCTGAATTGACCTCAAGACTGCATCACTTTGACAACAGTCTCCGACAGAAGCCATTGCATCTTTTTATGTTACACTTTTCTCATGTAACTGGGTATGCTGACATCAATATAAATGTATGTATTTACATTGGTCACAAAACAAAACAAAAACAATAACTAACAATTATAACTTACATTCATTGAAAAGAGAGAACTGTCTGGAAGTTGTCCTTATTGATTCACAGTATCAGCAGTAAAGGCAGTAAACTCTTTTATGTATGCTTTTGTTACAAAAAAAATTCTAAGTACCGACATTTCATATTTTTGGGGGTATTGCTAAGGTTAAACTCTCTACACTTAAACCATTTGACAACAAAAGCCTGTTTGCGGTCCAAGCAGGTGGAAACAAAGAAAGCCTCATTACAAATGAACCAACAAAATAGCCTCTGTGGTCTGTTCTGTGCAAGAACACCAACTCAGCTGTGCCATCTTGGCACAAGTAGGTTAGCTTAGAGCCAGGAAACAGGTGCAAAGAAATCATCAAGCACCAAACAATCAGCAAAAAAAGGCATTTTTACTGGGAGTGCACTCCTGCAAGATTTGAAGAAAAGGTGGCTGAGTTGTTTGAAAAAAATATGTTGGTTTTTGATGATAAACCTGAAAATAAAAAAACGACAATGAATGTTGCTTTTTCTTTTCAATCCCAAAGGCAACTGTTGAGGGCAGCAACACTGTTGCACTGAAAATATAAATTCTGCAGCAATAAGAAATCAAAAAGTGATGATGGGCAGTAGATAAACTGGCTGGAGATAGCGACTAAAGGCATTAAGATGTGAGTACACAGGTGAAGAGCTGCTTGTGTTGAAGACGCTGTGAGGCAGCCATTCCTGTCTCAAGTATGTGCTTTATCAGCATGCAAAGGGAAGATGTTGATAGTGATATCTTGATTATTATTTTCACTTTCAACACAGGCTGCTTCTGAAACATTCATTTTTCACATGGCACCTGAATCATTCATAGATATGTATATACAGAGAATTGAGCCGTTTACTTTGTCTGCAACACAAATAAAATCCCACTAAGACAAAAAAATAAAAGAGTCATTCTTGGCGCTGAACCCCCCATAACCCCTGTTTTCTTTCCTCTTTTCTGTTTCTTTCATTACTGGGGAGCAGCTGTCTCCAGCTCCTAAAATGGGCTTTCATTTATGACAACCCTGCTCTTCAATCTGGGCCTGTGATGTGTTATCTGGGCCATGTCGTGCTATACATCCCCTTTAATGACTAACTGAGTCTCTCTGCTTACGCACTAAAATAGAACACACACATATGAGGAAAAGAGGGAATTCAATTGAAATGTTGCAATGTCTGACAGGACTGCGCTCAAGGAGACAAAAAAAAGAAAGGAAAACATCAGAAGGTGTCGCCTGCTTTGTTTTCTGAGTGAGGGAGTGCGCAGTGTCGAGACAGGCAGGAGCTGTATGAATGTATGCAGGGTGCCGGTACGTTGGGGAATTATTTTTTTTCCAACTGTCTTTGATCACTCGCCGGCTTTGAAGTAACTCTCAGCGAAGGAGGAAAAAAAGCCAAGCAGAAGTCACTGAAAGTTCACATCCCAACTAGGCCTTGCAAAAAACTGCAATCTGCATAATTTATTCTTTAAACTGTTGAAATGCAAAGAGATGAGGAGATCTCTAGGTGCCCAACAAACCCCGCCCAGCCACCCCTGCTTGACAACCCCAATTAAACATTCTCCCTCTTCACATTTGTTCTCAATTACAGCTTGAAGAGCAACAACATGAGAGCCTCTAATGCTCATCAAGTGAAGACTCAAAGAGAGACAGACGAAAGATTAGGAGAAATGTTCTATGAGCAAACAGAGATACATACATGTAGGCCACACATGAGGGAACACGTGAACACACACACCTATCGGCACACTCCCCCCCTCAGATCATCATCAGAGCAGCATGTTTCAGACAAAAAGACAAGTCACCGGGTTATTTTTTCATATTTAGCCGTTTGTCTTTTCAACACAATTGTCTGATTCTGTGTTTATTCTTTTTGACAGTTTTAGTGGATTTCAGCTTGTTCATGAATGTTTTTCAGACCTTAACAAATATTACATCTAACAAATGCCACAGACTAAAAGTAGACCTGGTTATTTTTGGACTCGTATGTTATTTTACTAAATGCTTAAACACGTCATTTCACTGAAGCAGTGAGGTCACATAGATCATTTAGATGGTCTTGATGTCAATGCAGCTCCAACTGTAATCACATTTTCGTTATTTTTGTTCACAGAGAGAGCAAATATTTTACTTTCTTAACCATAAAAGCCACTTTGATTTTCTTACACACACTAGAGCGGTGAAATAAAGGTCCTCACAAGGGCAATTACGCGTGTATGCACAGTCTCTATCTTTACATCTCCATCTGGGTTGAGGGTTGTTGCATCAGAACAGAAGATGGGGTACAGTAGCTCAAGACTGCAGGGCTCTTTTCTTGAGATGAAGACTTAAGGATGACAATTAAGAAAAGTGACAAGCCAGAGAAGACGTGCTGGTGATAATAATATGGTCATATCTGAAGCAGGATGTTTTACTTTCTTTGCAGAGGCTTGAGAAAAAATGTCATTTTTTATTAGTTTACCAGCCTGCCCTCAGGGAACTCGTGATTTTAAGCCACCCCTAAATGGATGTTAACATGTTGTCCTGGTGACGTAGGTCTGGCCAAACATTAGAAAGTGTTCAAAATATTGACTGATTTTAAAAACATGGGAGACTGAAAACATGAAGAAGGTTTTAACAGGTTTTTCATCATGTCATCCTCCATGCACACGTTCTAGGAGTTTCATTAAGACCATGAACCTAAGCAGGCACAAGATTTTAGAAACACTGAGGGGGACTAATGATCAGCGGGCCACATTTTAACAAAGAAACATCAGAAACTGATCACATTCTAATTTTTTGTTCAGTACCTATTTTATCGCTTTTTGGACAACAAAGTTTCCACATGGATAACTTTGTCTAAAGTGAAGACAGTTTTTAATGTCATCCATTCTGCCACAGAGAAAAACGGTTATAAATTACAAAACAACATAAACTTGAGATTTTAATGAACTGTATAACAAAAATGACACATATTTATACATTTAATTTAAATGTGAAATGTAATGCTTTAATGGGCTAAACATAGAATCCCAGCCATTAACCATTTCCTATTTAATGAAAAAAAATATTACTGATTATTATGATACATTAATTTAAGGTATATTCTAAGAGATGCAAATAAAGATGTGTCTAAAAGAGTTGTACAAAGAGAAAAGAAAGAAAAACAACCGAAAAACATGCCGATTATACCTCTTATTTCTTGTAAAGAACTGGATTTGCACTAACAGTCAAATATTGTGATGAAAACCCTTTATTCAGACCATTTTATTTTTCATATTTTCATCTGGGTTATATTATGTATCTTCATTCTTGGTATTGATGTCTGAGAATGAGACGATGAAACATCTGTGTCTGATGTATGAGTTTCATTTTGCAAACAACAGACAAGAAAATAGTATGGAGGATATTTTGCCTGAAAAGGAGGTAGAAATGTGTTTATGTTCACTTGGATGTTTTTAAGTTTGGAAATACGTACATTAGATTTGTGACGCCCCCTGGTCTGCTTCAGAGGGTCAAAGAAGTTAGCAATGTAACCTGAGTCATTCATATCCATCATGTGATATGTTTGACTTGAGATTAAGAGAAGCTCCAGCTTGAGTGGGACCAGTAAATTATCTTAGTGATGGCACACACATTGAAAAATTATCAACAGTGACAATCCTCGGACTGCTTCCTGCTCCCCTTAATCCTTGAGAG
Source organism: Cetoscarus ocellatus (assembly GCA_037902135.1). Lineage (NCBI taxonomy): Eukaryota > Metazoa > Chordata > Actinopteri > Labriformes > Labridae > Cetoscarus > Cetoscarus ocellatus. Next base: position 999,088 of record JBAMNC010000671.1, read on the forward strand.
GTTAAAGTTGTGACAAAAATTTGGTAAAAAATCATTTACTTTGTTCGGCTTAACTCTGAGGCAAGAGCTGCACAGAAGAGAGCTGTCTCCTTGGACTGCAGAATGAATGCCAGGGCCCCTCCTTTTTAACCATAAAACACATCCAGCTCAATAATAAAGTCTCAGAGATGATCAATCTGTTGATAGTCCACAGCAGAGCAGATTGCTGCATCTGTGTGAAGCAGATGATGATGGTTAATGACAGATCAGGGGCTGTTTTATGAGTTATGCCTAAAACAAGCAAACAGAAAGTTTTAATTTAATAACAGAATAAGGAATTTAAAAACTATTGAACAATTAGAATTAAAACTTAACGACTCATGTCCCATCTGTTTACATTTAGGTTAAAGGGTTGGGGTTTGACCTCTACAGCTACCAGTCAACAGAGGGAGCTCTAAATCTTTTGACGACATTTCCTGGTGGCTGTTACTCCAGCCATTTTGCCACACTGTCAATGGTTAGAGAGAGAAGAGTATTTAAGAGAAGGATGGGTGACAGAACATGATGTTATTGATCACAGGTTCAGCAGAAAAAAACATTAATGAAAGCCTTCTGCAAGACTCTGAAGCACCAACAAACTCTCCCTTATTTTATTTTTTTACTTAGGCAAAAAAAACCCATCATGTTATAACATTAACAAATGTTTACAAATGTTTTGCCATTTTTGGAAAATCAATTTTGACAGAAATATATAGGAAAAGATTAACTTTATATTTTCTACATATTTTTCCATCTACTAATTTACATTCATTGAGTAAGTCATGGGCAGACAGTGGAAAGATCAACTAGTGGCACAAAGAGGATCTCAAAGTTCAGAGGGAAGTTTCCTCCATTGTCCGCTGTCTTCATCTCGCTTAATGACCTTCCTGGCCTTCTGCAGATGGCATTAAGTTTTTCATGATACCAATTCATCAGGGGCCACTGACCCTGACTACTTGGTCAGCACCTATCAGTAGAACAAAGGAGTCCATATGCTGAGAAATGCATACGTGAGTTTAAATGTAAATACAGCAACATCCTTTTATACCTTTAAACTGTTAGTATAGCAACTGTTAATGTGCTATTCCTAAGGGCAGATTATCCTTGATTTTATCATTACAAGATAAACCTGCAAGAGCGCTGTTCGGTCATGCTGAAGATAGAAGAATTACATTGCTGATGGCTTCTTTACTGTAGCTCCTTTTAATATGAAACAATAACACAATCATTTACAAATGATCCTTCTGTGAGCATTTTGAGCTAAACAACAATCTTGCAAAGGTTTACCAGCTTTTTATTCATTTCCATTAAGAGCAATATGAATAATTGAAAACACTTCAATTAAAACAGAGAACATTTAAAAGACGAGCAATTAGAGGAGTCCATTTAGATTAAATGTAATAGACTGTTTAATTTGTCTAGTTTACTTTGATTTTCAATGCTATTACGTGGTCACTATGGACCATTAGCATTTCATTATTTTCACACACTCCTTCTCAGGGCTTTTCCATTCTGACTAAACCAAATTCACTAAATGATGGAGGCATTGGTAGTAGTCCTGGGATATGTGACATGACAGAGACTGCATGCTAATGGCACCATAAAGGTCTATTGTGAGGAACTCCTGGTTTTATATATATATATATATATATATATATAGCCTTTGGGCAGTTTGTGACACAATCCTCCAACGCAGGCCCATGGTGAGCACTGAATGAAAATGTGCATTTCCATACAAACAGCCATTTTTCTTAATGTGTACAAATTATAAGACAAAAAAAATGTTATGTTTAAAAAGCCAAAGTAAAAAGTATGGCCCGAGTACAGAACATGATGTGACAAACCCATTTAGCTATCAGGTATGAAAACTGATGGACACTCAGTACACTCAGTTTGTTGTGCAGAGGGCGGTCATACAAAAGAATATAAAAATGCACAAAAACACAGTTTTCATGGAAAAGTGACAATAATTCAAGGTCCCATATCCTGGTGTGTTTTACCTCATATCTTGAATGCCGAGTATTTGATGTAATAGAAAAAAAATTAATCTCCCTCCTTTTTAAAATGCTTGGATCTGAGGGGGCAGGTAGGATTAGAGAGGCTATAACAGTGAGCTCTGTGCTGATTGGATGAACGAATGATGTGCGATTTAAGGAGGGGACGCAGGGTTACAGGCCACAGAGCAGACTTTCAAAACATAAATGGCTTTTGTTTTTGAAGAGCAGAAATCATAAATGTAGGTGAAGGCTGTATAGTTCAGAATTCCCCAGGAAGTGAAAAAAAGGGGAGCCTTTTAAGAGACATTGTCTTTAAAGCGTCATAGCGCATTTCTCTATGAACTACAAATTATTAAAATATGTTATGTTCATCTGCTCCCCAAGCCCCTCTAACAACATTTAAGGCAAAGAAAATTGTTTTTGCATGACATGGGATCTTTAAACTCCTGCCTTAACATTAGTAAGGTATCTGAGGGCAAATTGAATGGTAACTGTCTTCAATGGTCAAGCTCAATTTGAGGCGAACCAGGTGGACAGCAAAATTCTACAAGGACTGAACTGGTATGATATCATTGGGTCACATGACATAAAGATCACTGATTTAATGTTTACATGTTACTGGAGCCAACATAAAGTTTTTTGATTAGCTCAGTGAGAAGCTAAAAAGACAAAGTAATTTAGATAAGTTTAAATTGAGAACCATGGTTTTGTATCATACCAACATAAATAAACACTTTGAATGAATGACATAGATGCTTTTTTTGTGCACTTACTTATTTTTTGGAGCATCTATGCAAATTGAAATATCTAATTGCTATTGCACTTTGCAGATTGAGCAGCACTTACTTACTCTTTCTTGCCTTTAGTCACATCAGTATGTTGAAGAAGGAGTTGTACTTGAACTTTTATCCTTCCAGTTCACAGATTAGAGACTCACCAAACTGAGCCAGTGATATTATACATATATATGTGTGTGTGTGTGTGTGCATTATTATTATTGTGTGCCAGTGCTATTAATTTCAGACATACCCCAAGTCAATTAACTGAAGCCCCTGTTTTTGCTACTTGTCATTGTTTTGTGTTTGTGACAAACTGTTAAGAATGATGTCTCATGGATTTTATTATTCATCGATTTTTCAATATCCACATTGTGACAGACAAAGGAGCAGCAGGCTGTCAGCAGCTATTTAGACTGGACAGAATTCAAGCCACATGAAACTTTTGGCAGGGATCTCCAAGCCTTTCAGTGGTGCGCTGAGCTTAATGACAACTCAGGGGAAATACACATTATCATACCGTCAGCGTTCAAAGAGCATTCAGTTATACTCTTTCCGTCAGTTACAAACACAAATGCAAATGTAACTGTGTTATCAACAACAATAAAAAGCCATGCTTTAAGGTGCTGCGTCACTGCAAAGTCTACATTGACCTAGATTTAATGACCATAGGAAACTGAAGTCAAGCACTCAGTTAAATGAGGGGACATTTATAAGCGTCTCCCTCTGTTATCAAAGTGGTCTTCCTGGTGTGTTGGCGGCAGAGTTCATTGTCTCCATGTGAGATAAAAAACTAGAAACTCTGCTTTGATGTACAAACATACCTTCACTTTGCCCTTTAAAAGAAAGACATGTCCTTTACAGCCTCTGTTAATGCAGAATGAAGTGGGGTTAAATTTATCTGACAATTTCCAATTCACTACCATCACACACACACAGACACACACACACACACTCTGTCTTGCCAGACACTCCCAATTAAGCCCGTAGAGCCATGCTTGTTAAACTAAAACCATCCTTTTCTGAAATGTCACAGTGTCTCCCTGCAGTGTGGCCCATCTGTAAACAGCTCTGTTGCCGATGCCAGCCTGAGCCCCCTGGTGTGTCTCCCTGTGAGTGTTTGTTAGAGCATGGTTTGTGAGAGCAAAATGTTGTCCTGCTTGAGTGAATTTTTTGGGCTTTTGTGTGTGTTGTTTTTGTTGTTGACCATGATGCCAGGTGGTTTGGCATGTGCTAACGTGTGTGTTTGTCTTTGTGTGTGTGTGTGTCTGTGAGAGAGGCGGTGAGTTTGAATCATTATGTGTGCCTGAGTATCCACCCCCTCTTGTGTGAGTGTGACAACTCATTTGGTGGACTGACAGCTTGAAGGATAAGTGCTGTAATTGTTGTCTGACTGTCTTCGTGGTCTAATTGAAAATGTCGTACATGTGAAACTTTCTTCAGGGCGTATACTCCAGCTTGTCAATTAACATTAATATAGCTGTTTCAGTTATCTGTTCAATTACCTATGTGCAGCTCACCTTGGACAAAGGATGTGTGTCCAAGGCCATATTGAAAAGTATAAAATGACTGATAATATGCTTAATAAGGCGGTCATTGGAGTTGTAAAATTTATTTAGTTATCTTGAGTCAGACCCCCGCTACTGATGCTTACACGGCAATCACAAGTCCCGCGCTTTTCTTGATTTTAACTAGTCAGTGAGACAGAAGTCATATGCAGGAGCACGGCTCTTCCAAAAGTTGAGTTGTTTGAAGGAAACAGTACTTCTCTGCTCACAGCACTGGACTTCAAACACTGAACTACATACTACAGAGATTATGAACTGAAATGAAACACTGCCAGCACAAAAGGTAGGTGGGAAGGCATGGAAATAGGCCCTAAACCAGTGGTTCTCAAACTTATTTTTCCCAGGGCACACTTAAAGTACAAGAAACACCATATTTATGTCCATATTAAATCACCTATTTAACAAGTATTGCAGTATTTTAAGTCTATATAAGTCTTATTCATATCTGCAAATGCTTGATAACAACAGTCACATTACTGTATTACCTTAAAAACATTTATTAAAAATATGCAGTTATTCATTTTAATCTTGATTTAATTTTGTTAATTCAACAGCATACATTTGAACTTGACAGGTTACATTTTTAATTAAGGAAACATAAAAATCAGAGAGAAATAATATTAGTGAACTATAAAAAAAGGTTGTTTATTTTTTCTTAGGAGTTCCAGAATTTGCTGTTGTTTAATAAACTCAACATATATCCATATAAAGCAAATGGAAATAAATTAATATTAATTAATAAATAATATTAACTTTGGTTGGAAAAACTTATTTTTTTTCCCAAAAATAAATGTATTTATATGATTACCTCCGCCAAGGAGGTTATGTTTTTGCCTGCGTTAATCTGTCGGTTTGTCTGTTTGTTTGTTTGTGTTCAGAATAACTTGAAAAGTTCTGAACGGATTTGGATGAAATTTTCAGGAATTGTCGGAAATGGGATATGGAAGAACTGATTAAATTTTGGGGGAGATCCGGATCACCGTCTGGATCCAGGAATTTTTTTTAAAGGATTCTTTAACATTGCCAGGTAGGACCATTTTCGCAAAAGTGGACCGAAGCTCCTTGGCAGAGGTCTGCGCTCTCTGAGTGCTTTTCTAGTTATATCTGCATTTTTTTTATTGATATTTAATGCACATTCATATCATCACTACATTCATGATTATCTTCACGGCTTGCTTTTCAAGAGGCTCAAATGTTTAAAGTGTCAGGAGTGTTTGAGTTTAATATATTCATGTGACAAAGACTATTTTTAAGTGCTGAGCTGCTAATTGTAAAAAAGTGGGAAACCACAAAAGCTGACGTGTCTGAAAAATTAATTTACTGGATGACTCAGATTCACACACCTGACATCTGTTGAAAGACTTGAAGAAACAGTGGACTTTCTCCTGACACGATATCTCATGACAAGAGGAAAGAAGCAACAGTCAGGATACTTAAGTATAATTTACCGTGGGACATTTCATTTAAGGAAAAACGCAAAAATGGATGGTATATGTTACTTAACTCTTTTTTCTCATTTTTGGTTAAAAAAGTAAACATAATCTGTGTGTCCCTACCTGTTATCACTTATTGGCTTAAGCTCTAATTCTGGGTGACAATAATGGTTAACCATCTCGAACTCCAGTTGCTTGTTTTAAACATTAGTTTTCCAAAGCAAATGCAAACAATAAAGCTAAGAATAAGTTTTAATAATGCTTTGTCCAACTTTTCTTAAAATACAGTAATTGTTTTCTTTTCCCCACACTTTAAATATAAGCTGAAAATCCAGTACAGTTACAGCACTACTGTGTAGCCCGCCAAAGGCCTGCTTCACACTGGATGCATTTTACTCACATGATGGCACCAGTGAATTCATGATTTCATTCCAGAGAGCATGTTATCAAGTCAGACCTTCGGATCACAAGCACAAGTGGCATATTACCCCCAATTTCCACAAATCCATCTGCGCAGTGGTCTGTACGCATTTCGGAAAATCACCCCCAGTCTCTAAAATCGATCTCTGTTTCCACAGTTTTGCGTGCTGGACAACTGGAAATATGCAGCAAGTCCATTTTCAGCTGCTTGTAAACCCTGCAAAGCACACCAATGCAACCCAACACAGGAAAACAACTGCATAGAGGCAACTATAGACTTCGTGGAAATCTGTGCTTAGGCACATTTTCTGAGCAGCAGATCTCAGAAATAGGGGGCTCTGCTATTTTTTGTGTGGGTTTCTTGGCAAAAACAGATAGAAAATGATTAGTATAGAGCCATATTTATCCTAGACCAGCTGGTGTGTACATCCACAGTGGTGTAATCTGTTTAAGATAGGATAGAAAACATCCAATAGCTCTTCCTGACTGCTCCTCTCAAAGTTAACAATGCACGTGCCTAGTGTGAAATCTGATACAAGCGGCAAGAGCACACAAAGAAAACATTTCTAGTGTGAAGCAGGCGTAAGCTTTGCGCTTTGGTACTTTTAGTGTACTGAAGGACTAAGGTTGGAGTGTGTTGCATTATAAAGATTTTAATCCTTCTTATGCAAACTATTATGTGGAGTTTTGCTGCATAGATAATATTTGACAATAAAGCACGTTCATTTTTTAACATGTAAAACACTTTCTGCAGTGTTTTTAAAAATTAAGTGGACTGCAGAATAATACAAGTCAGATAATAAATGTCACAGCAAGTTGAATTATTTTCATTCCTTTTGGGGTATTCATCATTAAATAAGAGAGTTACAGTTCTTTGTTGGTGTGGCACTGCATTATTTTAAAATGTAAATAAATTGCTCCTACTTACTGCTCCAGCCTAACACAGAGGAGGGCCACTTTAGCTTGGCATAAAAAACAAATAGTGCTCAGCAACAAACACAGCAACATATAAATAAACAGACACAAACATAGTGATATTACATTATTCATAGCACTGCAGAGAGCTCTTACACAGCCCCAACAGACACACTGCAGACTGTAAAACACAGTGTTAACATCAGCCAGATTGTCTTACAGAGAGAGAGAGAGAGGAAGACCAAACACACTTATGTGACAATCACTTTGGTAGAGCAAGGCGTCGTCTTCGTTCACATCAAGGAGGGCACTTATTGAAATGGGGTGGGTGTGTGCATGTGTGTGTGTGTGTGTGTGCAGGCTTGTGTGTGAGTAGGCATGTGGGTTTGTGTTTGTGTGTGAGTTCTGTTAAGTGGAAGGGACCGAGAGGGCGGGAAAGGGATTTAAAAATCCTTAGACTTCAATGAAATATTGCACCATACAGCCCAGACATCAGTTTACAAGAAGTGTAAAACAGTCACTTTCTGTGGTATTATAAAAACAGCACACTGCATGACAAACTCATTTGAATGTAAAACAAGAAATGACTCAGTTGTGTAGACTATAAGATAAACATGGTAAAAGACCAAAGAACAACGCTGATCGCTACCTCTGAAATATAGACACCAAAGTACCTAATGAGGATAAACTGTGTAAGGTGGACTTCCAAAGAAAAACATCCCCGCTGTTCTCAGCTCAGTCTCTTTGGTTAATTAACGACAACACTATGCTTCACTAAAGAGCTGTGAAATATCATATGCTTCACAATGACATCTAACCTTTCAAAGCAGCTGAATTCATTATGCTCCAAGTCTGTCATTAGGAAGAGACATCCTGCAAAAATTCAAGTGGATACATTTGTCCCTGGTCAGAAAATGACCAGGTTTGTAGGTGTCCATTGAGGAGGTCTTTAATGCCTTATGAAAGAGTTATCTGTTCAGCTATATTTTTATTTTTTTACCAGTACTTGCAGTTTCAAGAAGCTCCTGCAGTTTTTTGCTTTTTTTCATTGAAGCATCCAGAGCATAAGAAACGATCCAAAAGATGCGTCAAAAACTTCTTTATTAATAACTTTTTTAACCTCATTACTTATTAAAATCTCCAGTTAAAACCAACAGGATCAGCCTTCTATATGTTTCTGATAGACCTGCTTACTCTACATTAAAACACTGTAGGTCTTGAGCAATCTTTCTCAATTTCCGGCAGAATCCTTGGCTCTATTCTATAGTGCGTGTGTTATTAGGCATACCAAGGAAAAAAAGGCACTCTGTCTCTCAGCTCACTTTCTTGTTATGAACGTTAAACTAAATTTCCCAACAAAAGCTCTTATATTTTATAAAAGAGGCGTGCTGCTGTGCATACTGTGTGAGCGAAACAAGGTCAGTAAAGTGTGTGGTTAGATTCCATGGATGTGTGTTTATCTATAATATTTCCTCAAAATAGCAAAAACACTGCCCCACAGTTTGTAGACTTTAAACCAGGTATGACGAGGTTTAACCCACGCCTGAAATAAGCACATGTTGATTGGCTACGGGCACACAGCATATAAATGACAGAGTAAATTAGAGACACCTGCGCTTCTCACCAAAACACTTTGCGCCATTCATAAAATAGGGCCCTAAAAGTTAAAAAATTCGGTCTTTCCTCACCACTGTCAGAACATGACCCAACATATGCTCCATAAAATGTGTAAACAGTCCACCTTGTGTGTTAAGTTAACTGACGTCACAGTCAGTTAACGTGACTAAAATATAACAGAAGTCTACAAAAAAGGCTCAGTTGTAATTTCATGAGCTCTCAATTACAGATTAATGAGAAGAAAGAGAAGTCATGTTTTTTTATGATGGGAGATGCTACAACTTTCCAGACTGGTAATATATACATTACACATACATTTTAGCTCTACGTATTTTGTTTGTCAGTGACACATTTGTTTTCTCTATCCATACTGTAAAATCAGCCTGCACTGGGTATAATAAACAGCAAAGCCTCAAACGAGCTGAGCAGAGAGTGACTGCCTGGAAGTGAGATGTGGTGGCATACTGACACCTACCCCAGCTGTTATTAAGGTGGGATAGACCCTTGATTGGTGGCCCGTCTGTCTCTGGGCTGGGACACATACAGCCACAGACTTGCATAGACATAAATACGGACAACAAAGAGTCACCAGCTTTCCGAAGAAACATGATTATTAGCCCTGACTGCCAGGTAGACACACTCAAAAACACACTGGAGGAGGAGGAAAAGTAAAAATAGTAAAGAAAATAGACTGACCTGTTTGTTAATGGGCTAAACTCTGTAAAAACATGTTACTTGCCGTGTTACTTTAACAGCATTAACTTCTTACACTAAAAATGCTTAAATCAGCTGTCATCACAGTTGCTTGAAATGAAAAATTCTTATTATGTTGAGCTGACTGTGACTTTCCTACACAGCAGCATCCACCAAGAGCTTCCAAATAAGAAATCAGTGTCATGCTTGTGTCTGTAAAAGGTTCATGTATTTGATCAGAACTTTTAAAAAGTAACAGAACAACGTACTTCTGATAGCAGTGGAAACTCACTGAAGAGCGTCTTTGCCAACATTGGAGCCGGGTTTTGGGTTTCATTACTCAAAACAGAAGTGTCAGCATAGTGTGCTTCAAACCACAAGACAAACATTGCTCTCCTGCAATGTGACTAGTGTGTATCACACACTGCGATCATGGTGGAAAAATGATATATAATGTTCAGGTCTGGATCAAAATGATTTTTACACTTTCACACCAACATTGATTGTAGACTGAGGTCGCTATATTAATGTTATCTCTTTACAAATGGTGTGATATTATAAAAAAAAAAAAAATGAAATGATTTCAAGCAAGAAATGCAAAGTTAGAAGTCTTTGCTATCCGTGTGATGGAGAATGCCACTGAAATTTGGCTCATGGTTTTTGTTTACTGCCAGATTTAATCAACTTCAGGTTTTCTGCAGGACACTAACACTCCAAACCTCATCATGAAATGGAAAGAGGACTGGATCTTTGTTTTGACTGAAAACAGTGGTGAGAAGCTCCTAATTTCTTATCTCAATGAAAAAAACACCCTTTTCTTAGGCTGCATGAGAAATGCCTGCTCTAGGATAAACCTAGGGTACCTGTCAGAATTTGAGTGTTTTCTACACATTTACTGGGGTTATCTGTGGAAAATAAAGCATAGAAAATGTCAACAAGATAGAAATGAAGTGCTATTTGTGGGGTGAGAATAAACTGACATGAAATAGAGCACCATTTCAAGAACCCACGATGCTGCTGATTCCTGAGCAAACCCCTTAAGGAAAGTACTGTTTCATTAAAGCAGTAAATATTTCATTTTCTAGAGCATAACTCAATTAATAGTGTTTCCTTTTGTCCACTTTAGTTGATTCACTTTAATTGGGTTCTATTTAAAATGAATTCAACAGTAAATTACAGACATTGACCAGTGATCCTGTTCAGAGTGACTAACAGACAGAACACCAGCTTTAAAACATCAAATTTCATGTAACAATATCATAAATAAACCACAGAGAGGGATTGAGGCTGACAAAGATCAGTGCTGTGTTATTGATGCTGTTCCACTGAAATCACAGATCATTCAAACCTGACATCACATCCCTGCCCAGGAAAGCAGCCATGACACTTAAAAGAGCAGGTGCTGTAAACTGGGAATTGGAGCATTAGCTAAGCACGTCACCGCAGTCTTTCCTCCTCAATGCCCCAGGCGCTCTAGTGGTACCTTGTGTGGAGCATTTTAATAACAACGCTTGTTTGAATCCTGGAACAATGAGCAGGGGCTGCATTTCAGGGCTGACATTGCAGTAAAATGCCATCACATTGCCCAAAGGGCTGAACTTAACCCAACTGTGAAATCTGCTTCTTACACAGAGAGAAAAAAAGAGAGAGACAGAGAGAGGGAATGGAGAAAGAGAGAAAAAGAGAGAGGGACAAATGCGGGGAGGGGTGAGAAAGAAGAATATAGAGAAAGGTGTAGAGGGGAGTGATGTTAATTTTTTGCATGGGCCAATAGCAATGCCAATAGATGACCAGGACATTGCTACTGCTGCATGTTGTAAATGGCAGAATATGAACATAACAAACAGCAACACACGTTCAGTGTTCAGAGCATCTTATAACATTTTTTAAATGTTTTCAGTGACCTTTCTTGTTTGGGGTCCAATGTTATTGGATACCATACAAGCATGATCCATATGACTGAAAGCAATTCTGCTCCTACCTGCTCAACACATTCATGAAATTAAGGAGAAAAAAAAGTGGCAGACATTAAAGTAGCCACTTTGGTCATTCTACAGTCCAGCTCTAATCACAGCTGCAGTTTAACCCCTGGCCCATTGATTGCAATGCAGCTGTGAGCGCAGCTGGGAAACCTTGCAGACCAGTGTCATAAGATGAATTGTAATCAGCACTACAAGGACATCTGGTTCTGAATGGTGGCACAAAAGCAGTAAGTATTCTTCAAATCATTTTTAGAAGAGCACCAGCAAAGCTGTATTTGTAATGATGTTGGATTGATTGATCGTCTTTCAGAGGGAACAAAGCTACACAGAGCGATCCCATTTGTGTCGATAAATCTAACTACCTAAATTTTCAGCCAGATACTGATTAGACAGAGTTGGTGACCACCTGGGACATTGCTCTGTGTGATTATCATCCGTCCTTGGAAAAAAAAAAAAAAAATTACAGTGTTCAATGAACTTCCACCATGCATGGTATACTACAACTTTGTTTTGTTTGTTTGTTACATATTATATATTAAGCAAGGTTTTGAATTAATATGGAGTATTTGAGCGAGACCATATGATATATGCAACCAAATCCTGTAGGAAGACTTTGCTGCTATGTGTCTTAACACAGTGTGAGGGTCAGGCGTTAAGCTGCATCACGCTGTGATGCATGCCTGCTATCCACACTACATCAGTCTTTTATTGTGCAGGTGGAAAAAAGGATTTTTATAGTACTGACAAGTGTTTGAGTCAAAGGCTTGTCAGTACAAAGCTCACTTGGAGCCAAACAAAGTGTCTCCCTCAGTTTGGAAGGTGAAAGTACACATTCCACCCATGGATAGATGGCCCATTATCTAAACTTTGTAAATCAACCTATCCATCTCAGTTTGGTGGCAAAATAATAATTAAAAAAACAAAGAAAATCCTGACAGCTCCTTGGACAACTCCCTTCCTTATTCTGTCCTCATCCATGTTAACATGAGGGACAGGGAGATGAACCGAAACAGGGCTTTGAGGGAAATGCACCACGACGTGTCAAACTTAAATACACCAGGTTGATTCATGTACTGAAGATATATGTTAATAGTACCTTTTAGCCTTACACTGGTTAAAATAATTTGCCTTTGATCCTTGAGGAAATATAATTTATTGATTATGGCAGAATTAAAACTACCAAGTAAGTATGCTTTCCTTCGAACCCAATACATGAGACCCTAAGACAATGGTGGCAGATCTCCCAGCATACGTACTTTGACAATAATACATCTCTAACATACCAGTTCACACTCTCAGTGTACTTAAACACAAAGCATTTTATAACTGTCTGACAATCATTCTGTTGATATGCCAGAGAAACTGATTGGATCTAAATACACAGCAAAGTTCTGTGCTTTATTTTAGTATAATTCACCCTCTCATGAATACACATGGGGATTTTGATAGCAGTTAAAATACATTCAACAGAAAAAGTAACCATCTAGTTACTTTTTATGTGTCATCATACCAAAGTTTTTTTTGTTGTTTTTTTTATAAAAACCTGTGATATCAAAAGACTAATCCATTGAAGACATGTCTTGCATAAAGAATAAGCAGCTTTTGTAATAACAGAATATTTACTTTTAGATATCAAATGAAAGCATGTGCATAAACTTAAACCAGTTTGCAGTTGTTATGAATTTGGGTTCTTTTCATTTTTCCTTGGAGTAAGCAGCCATCAGTGATAAAGGGAATAAAGCATAATGAAGGGACAGGGAACTGATGAATATGCAGGAGGAAGTATTTTGAGAGATTTTTTTCTGACTCATGACAGTACAGCCAAAAACTGATTGACAGACTGTAAAAAAAATGTGATCCAAAATGTTGCAGCGTCCTTCACAATTCCATAATTTTGTGACCGTCTCATATACTAGGGGAGTTAGAATACTAAAACAACTTCATGTGATAATAGCTGACAAAGACCGCTCCAGCAACAACCAGTTTCCTTTAGTATTAGATCACTTCCTTGGCCATTTTATCCCAAAAGGTTCTAATTTGACAAATTAAACAACAATAAGGATTCAAAAAGTTTTTACACTCACCACTGCATGATCCATCAATCTCCTCATACCCAACACTGCAGATACATTTTCCCAAGGGAACCAGCCAGTCTCCATCAGCTCCACAGAACAGTTTAGGTGTGTCCTTTTCTTCAGCATGGTCGATGCATGCCCCCCTCACCTCCACCAGTGAAGAAGAGTCCACACGAGGAACTGTGTCTGGAAATGAAGCCAGGTTCCTCAGTGTAAAAGGACATTTCTTGTAATAAACCCTCACTGAAACCAAGGCAATGCAAGCACCAATGTCTTGAAATGCTAAATAGAAGCCCTTCCTGGTCATAGGCCCCACCTCTCGCACCTCAGTGTTCAACTTAAGGATTCGATCTCCAAGATCCATCTGAGTAAAGCTCTCATCGGCAGCAATGGTGTCGATCTTTGTGTACTGGGCAGGCTTGAATTTAACACCATGAGATTCATCAGTCTCGTAATAGAAGAGGTTAAAGGTCTCCTTGCATGTGCCAGACACCCAAGGGATGGAGTTGCAGTCTCGCAGAGTAAAGCGCAGCTCCACGTAGATCTTCTGGGCAGCTTGTCGAGAGATCCAGTTGGAGCGAAGCCAGTTGTTCTGGTTTGGCTCCATGACATTGCACACCTGGAAAGTATGGATGGGCCGATTGTGCTCATCCATTTCTGTGATGGCGTCCCACTAACAAAGGAAAAAGAAAGGGTACAGAATGGGAAAGGACAAATGAAGGGAAAAAGAAAGAGAAAAGATTAGTCTTAAGTTAAAGTCTCAAAGGCGTCAGTGTTCAGTGCAATGGCTATGAACAAAAAATGCCCTTGAGCTTGTACAGTGTTTTTCTAGTATTCTTACTACGCAACATGTTTCTTTATTACACAGCAGGCCACTCTCACCCACTCTTACCATAGTAACTCACTGATGGCAGAGGTCTCTGGGTAAAATGTCCATTTCTATTGACTTTGCTTATTAATACACATTCAAATGACACAGGCAGCAGTGGCAGCCAATTGAGGTAAGGTGTCTTGCCCAGTGGCATGAGCTGGAGACTGAACACCCAAACTTCAAATTAAGAGACAACCAACTTTACCACTGGACCACTGCAATAAAAAGAAATTGCGGTATGTAAGTGAAGACCATAATATGATTTGAACACAAAATATGTCCATTTTACAGCATGAAATGGATTTACAATTCCAATACATCTTCCCAGCAGATGCCATATGTGTAAAACATTTTGTATTGGCCAGATGTGAGATAATCTATCCATCCATCCATTATCTTTAAAAGGGGGTATCATTTATCCATTTCAGGCAAGGGCAGGGTACACCCTTGACCAGTGGCCAGGTGATACAGGGCTGATATATAGAGACAGCTTGGGGACAATAAGAGCTGTCAATAAGCCTACAAGCATGTTTTGGACTGTGGGAGGACAACAGTCTACCCTAAAATAACCCAACACATGCAAGGGGAGACTATGCAAAGTCCACATAGAAAGGCCCCCACCTGACCAAGGAGTCCAACCAGCAACTTTCTTGCTGTAGGGCACCAGCACTACCTGCTGCACCGCCCTGCAGCCCAGAGGAGAGATAGGTGAGAGTAAAACTTGTGACAGAATCACTACCATTGACATTTTACCCCAATACTGTATATTGTATGTTTACACAACTAAACCCCCATGTGGCGAATGGTACTTTGCTGCGGGTTACCCTTGAGATGTTCATGCACCATGTGATTTATCGAAGTAGCTTAAATCACTTGTGGTGGAAGTTTAGCTCATACTGTACAACTGAATCTTTTATGATGCACAACCAGAATGCACAATTTATTTTTTTCTCACTGTACAAAATGGTACACCATGACACACCCTGGTGCTCACACTGCATGAGTGAAACCAGGGAAAAACATTAACAAACTAGTGAGCACTCTCATACCCCTTTCAGACTGGCCAAAAAACCCGTTTAAACCCAGTAACAATCGGCTCCTGTCGGCAGCTTGAATGGGTCTAATCGGCATTTCGACCCGGGTTGACTGACCCTGCAAGCGACACCGTTTTTAATCGGCTCACCTCCGATCGGCTTCAGTGGGAACATCACACCTGGGTCGACCTGCTAATTTCCGTCATGACGTCGGCATAACGTGCCCACGGCATAACATAGCGCCCGTCCCCTCCGTCTGTAACTGAGCATCAAATTCCATCCGCCTTTGTATCATCAGAGCCCGAATGTTGTTCAGTCTGTGCCGAGTTTGTACATTTTTAAAGAGAGACAAAAGTACAAAGTATGGAAAACAGCTGACCATGGCCTCCATGCTCCTCTCCATTGTTTACATGGATGTGTTTCAGTGCGCGGATGATGTCATCAACGCGATGACATCAGCTTGATTCACCAGAGGAAAAAAAAACAGCCACGCAGCTCGTCTGCTGCCGATTAGACCCGGGTCTGCTAGCAGTGGGAAAGGAGTCACTTGCCGATTGTTAGCGGGTTAAACACATTGAAAAAACCCACGTTGACTCGCTACTTTTAGTGTGAAAGCGGTATGAGAGTGCAAACCTCCACCAAGGTAGCTCACATATTGCTGTTACATTTATAAGCAGTAGTTCCATGATGAAGTTACCATCATAATATGATTCCTTGACCCTGAAAACTCACACGTGGCACTCAGAATCATGTTGAGATCATTATTAGTTGGACAGTTATTGAGCAAAAACGATCATTCGCTAATGATTAATCATGTTATCTGGATCACCACCAAAATCTAATCAATTTAAGTTGGGCCATTACCAACATCTCCTGAAAATTTCAGCAAAATCCATCCAGTAGTTTTTGCATAATCTTGCTAACATGCAAAAAAAGCAGACACAGGAACATATGTTGGCAAAAACATAACCTCTGGCAGAGGTAATAAAACAGTAAACTCTGATGGACAAAGTCACATCTTCAAGCATTTTTGCTTTTTTGTAAAGCTCAAATACACACAGACATATGTTACCACAGTGGTACCAAATAGGCTTTCAGCAAAAAGAACATAATAAAGATCATACCTCTGCTTTCACTGTTTGACTAAACTCAGGCACAGGACCAAATTTAAACATGTCAGAAATTTACCTGACTAGTCTGAGAAGACTGGGCAGAGATTTGCCTTGACCTCCAACCCAGTTAGAAGATTTAAATATCAGGTTACAACTGCCTTGTAATGTCCATCATAATCTTACTTTTTATACACATTCATATGCCACTAACACAGAGGCAGGCACAATAAGGGGTTAAGTGAGTTGCCAAAGAACGCATCAACATGCAACTGCTGGGAGCTAAGGATATACCACCTATCGTCCAATTAAAAGCAGATCGATTCTACTACTCATTCACTTCCGCTAAAAAATAAGTGGCCCAGGTTATCATGAAAGGAGGAAAAAAAGATATTTTTTTTTAGAAATGGGATGTATTTTGCTTAAAGGAGCTTGGGACAGATTGATTAGCCAACACGGTCTGAAATTTTTGCACCTATGGCTGGGTTATTATTTTTTTCATTTACATCATATATTTAAGAAAATTAATAAAAGCATATGATTGCTGTTTTTGGAATATTGTATTTATTTGTGTAACCTTATTCTCTTTACATAAATGTTATTTCTGTCTGACCCATTTTAACCTGTCATACATAACTAAACAGTCATGACAGGATTACATTTTTGTGGACAATGATTACGTATGTACATCTTTATTTCAAAGAATTTTCAACAGGAAAACTGCCCTCAATATTAACTTTTACTACGTTATTTAAGGAAAACATTTAAATCAAGTCTAAAAGGTTAATTGTTGAGTTGTTATGCTTCAGACAAACCGTATCTCAGTCAGCTTGTTCTCATGCCTGAGAGTGAAAATATTAAAATGAGATCTCCACTCTTTCCCTCTGGTCTATTTCCTTGATCTCAGACCTTTTCTTTCTGCTTTCTAAGGTTTCACCAGAATGATGTCTTACTAAAGCTGCTGAGTCATCAGTCCTGAAACCCCCTCACATGATCAGGGTAAATGGCAGCTTTGCTGGGTCATGAGGTTACCTGTCCCAGTGTTGATGCGGGAGGAGTTAATGGGGGTTTTTAGCCCCATGGTCCTCCACAGCTTTCTGGTTTTATTAGAGTGGGGACTGGCTACATGAGTGACCCCAAAACCAGCCAGCACCGACCTCCAAGAATCAAATTACCTGCCTGGGAAAGAGGGCTCTCAAATCACTTTGCTTACAATGCAGCAAGACCCTCCACAGGCTGCAGAGTTTGCCTTAGTGTGTGTCTGTGTGAGTGTTTGTGCTCTGAGCTTTATTTTAGGCTGTTTTCAACCATTTTGTTTGTACTATCTGGGGTTGGATAATTATTACTATTAAATATTCAGTCTTTTATATTTTAATTTGCAATTCAAATAACTGACATGAGACAATATGTTGCCTAATCAGTTTGCAGGATTCTCATGTTTATCACAAACACGCACTGCTCTCTATTAGAGCTGCCAAAGGGCTTTCTTTTATTTTATTTTAGTTTTTTTTGGCGCATTTCCTTCAGACTTAGATATGAAAATGTGATGACTGTTAAAAAGTAAAAAAAAAAAAAAAACAACAAAAAGATTAAGGCATCATTTTTACTACCCTGATTTTTCAGACAAAAAAAAATAAAAAAAATAAAATCAACAATTTGACTGAAGCATAGTCCAATTCTGACTTCTTTCATTGGCATATTTTTTTCTATTGATATTATTTTTTATTAAAATAACACGTACTTTGAGATAGGGTGGCAAGGAATAGAGTTTAAGGGGTATTTTCAAGTGAACTAACACACATACTCACAAGAATGCATGCACACTGTGGTTCCCCGTCCTCGAAGTCTGGGAGGAGACATTCTCATTGTAATTAATGACTGGAAAACAACTCCTTTATAGGCATGCACAGTCCACTGTTGTGATAGAGCTGATGGTTAATTTACCAATAGTATTTGCCTGATAAGCTGGCACATTTAATAAGCTGTTGTGCACTTGGCTAAATATTACCCCTTGATGAGGGTAGTAATCAAAGACTAATGTTTGCACTCACATAGTCATTATCCTTTTTAATAACATGTTCTAATTCAATCATCCAACGACGACAAGCTTTAATATGCTCTTCCCTCGAGGTGTAATTGTGGCATTACAGTCAAACAAATTGATTTTGATTAGATGCCCATAAAATCAATTCTGCTGGGAATGAGCACCGCAGTAAACTTGCAGAATAAAATCGATTTCTTGTTTGTTCTGAGTGTGTTGATGTGTTTTTGGGCATAAAACAGGTAAGCTGAAGCCAGCTGGCTAAAGGGGATTGGAAACAGTAGAAAAAAATTGAGACACGAATGAAGGAATTAAATGGCTTCAATAACAATAACTTTATGTAACTTCATTTTCTAATATCAAAGACAATCATGTTTTGAAAAAATAAATGTGTGGGATATTCAAATAAACATGCAATATTTTGAGGTACTATTATTGCAGATGTCACACTCAGTGATAATAAAAAAAAAGCCACCACAACACACTCATCATATTGGTGACTGAGCGCTGAACACATCTTTAGGATGACACAACATGTTAGACACAGAACAGGTTTTCTAAAACTTTTTCCAAGTTCATATTCAAGAATTTTTCAGCTGCTCATAAGATGAGCATTTAAAGCTGTACTTGCACCTTACACGACTAGGAAATAATGTTTTTCAACATGGATCTATAATTCTATTATAATGTAGCTCCCTTACAATACTGAAAATGATTTATTGGCATAGACAACATAAATTGTAATTCTTAATGGCAGTTTATGCAAGGTATGCAAAGTAAAGCCTGTTTGATAGAATTCTTTACAAAAATTTGAATGAAGTTCACATGATAAATGTCTCATGTTCTTCCTTAGAGATACTGTTGTGCCTAACTTGGAGTTCT
This sequence comes from Cetoscarus ocellatus, assembly GCA_037902135.1. Taxonomy (NCBI): domain Eukaryota; kingdom Metazoa; phylum Chordata; class Actinopteri; order Labriformes; family Labridae; genus Cetoscarus; species Cetoscarus ocellatus. Next base: position 1,018,519 of record JBAMNC010000671.1, read on the forward strand.
AGCATCTATGTTTAGGACGTTTGAAAGGCAGGTGCAAACTGGTACAGTGTTATGCACAGATGGCTGCAGTCATTGTGGCAAGAAACAGTCATTATGAAGGGTTGGACAATGAAGGGCAATCCAGTGTGCCATCATACTCATGCAGACACACATAAAGTAAACCATCTTTGCTTTGCACTCTTAATACATCGTGGAGGAGGTCATTTAACCTATGTAAAAAAGATCCCCTTCATAGCCAGAATCACTCCGTTTGTCACTCAGGGCTGACTGCATCACACCCCCCACGCGCTGACAGCTGGTTTAGGAGCTGTCAATGCCTGGAGAGTGTGACACAGTCAGTGTGGAAAAAGGATGTTAAAAATAAACGTTCAGTCTGTGTGTGAATAACTGTAAAACTGCTCTTCACATGATTCACATGAGAGGTTATTGATGATGAAGATGTGTAACTATGTTAATGCTGTCATTTAGAGTATGTTGAAATCAGAAGAAGAAAATTAAATGACGGATAAAAATATGGCATGATGGAAAAGTGATGACCTTGTCCATATAGATGACAGACAGCAAAAAAGGTTACCGCAACCTCTAGTCAGAAATAAAAATAGTAGAGACATATCGTCTATCCAGCAGTGCCAGTGTTGAGCTGTGTGCTTTTCACCTCCCAAATCTCATTTATTCTGGCAATGCTGAGATGTCTCTGCTGAAGTTCACCAGTGTGTTTACTTGCCTCAAACTCCATGGCTTCAAACTTCATTTTTTGTTAACAGCCACTTTGCTCAAACTGTCCATGGTGACAGCCTGTAGCACTCGCAAAATCCTCATTTAAAGAGGGCAGACTGCACCACTTTAGCGCCTGTTATCAATTGCGCATGCAGTCATAGTAGATCACCTGCAACACAGCCACTAATGGCATGTGCAATTTTTTAGTTTGCACACACAATATAGTGCTCAGTCCAGTCCTAACAGTACAAAATAGGGCATTTTTCCACATTTTTGACAAAAACTCCCTGACAGTGTTGGAAATACCTTGACAGAGGTTGGTGCCCTCAGAGCACTTTTGGTTATACTTTAAAGGTCCCATATTTTGCTCCTTTTTCTGCAGTTTAACATGGATCCTTGAGGTCTTCATGAAACGTTAGTGACATGCTTTGGTCCAAAAAGCCTATGAATAAAGCACAGCTGTTTTCTTTCCACGCTCACATAGCCGCTCTGTTCAGAATGGCTGGTTTTGAGGGTGTCACCTTCATATGCTAATAAGCTAGCAGCGTGCATACAGCAATTCACGATAGAGTAGCGTAACTCGAGTGAAGCAGGCTCGCCAGCCACGCACAGCTTACAGTCCTGAACACATACAAACCCTGAATTCATGTTAACACACACAGTTACAAAAGCAAAACTCTTTTCCCCCAAACGTTACATGCTAACCACAGTGGGATAGCCACAACTAAGCCTATCTTCCAGACCAACGTTAGCACAAAGGGACCTGGGGTGGGTAAAGGACTGATTATATTCAGCCAATTGTTAAACTTCTCTCCCTGAACATGCACGAACCACAAATTCCTGCTGTTTAATAGATAACAGTGATCCGATTTCCCCCAAACATCACAGGCTAACGCACAACATGCTAACGTTGGCCTAGTCACCGCAGTGGGACTGATTATATTCAGCCAACTGTTAAACTCCTCTTGACTAATGTAAGAATGCTCGTACACTGAAGTTTATCCTTCAGACTTTAAACAAGTAACGTGAACATTGACGAACATGTTGTGCAGTTACCTCTGGTTCACTTCACCCTGCTGTTAGCATTAGCTTGTAGCAATGAGCAAAATAAATACTACACAGCATTAAAATACTCACATTTCCATCATCAGGTTTGGTGGCGGATTGTTGGTACTGAGCCTGGATTCAGGAAAAGTCTAGTTCCCAGTCCTGTGTTGAACTGACTGAAGTTGAAGAAGCAGTCGGCCGTGAAGTGACTGACACACACATACAGGTTTTAGCCAACTGTAGCTGCTCTTTCCCTTCAAAAATAAAATTAATCCACTGGGCCCTTTGGTCCTCTGAGGCTGATAGCCTATATGTGAAGATATATGTGGCTGTTTACAGCCAACAACTGAGCAGTGACAGCTTCTGAGCTTAGACATGCTGAACACCGATCTCTCACTAAGAATATAAACAACATGGCTGCTCTTCACAGAGGGATCTCTCCAGCAGGGGGGAGAGGGTCTACGCAGGTAGACCAATCAGGTTAGGTATGCAAATAAAAATATACTATTACATAACAGTATATCCACAGAGTCAACAGCTCACTGAATACCATGAGTTTACATTCATGCAGTTTGTTAAATACAGGTTTTGTTGTCTACTCTCACATTTTGTGGGCTGGGAGGAAGCCAAACACCCAAAAATGTGTTCAAAAGCCTTAAAAAAGTGTTTTTTGCATAAAATGTCCCCTTTAAAATGTATTACCTCAGGACAAAAATTAATTATCTGTATGGTCTTCATATTTAGACTGATCTTCTATCTATTTTTATCTCTATCATTACACGGATGCTCAACCCAAGCCACTACAAGTGTGCACTTATAAAAAAGAAATGATTCAATGCACACTTTAGACCTTTTCAGAGTGATTCATGCATTTAGTAGGCTGTTGACCTGCAGAGGTGTATGGAGGAGTAAACATGCATGAGCACCCTTGAGCTCAGAGAGTTTTTCTTATAACCATTGTGTACCACTGTAAGGTTTGGTTGAGTTGCTGAAGATATTAACAAAAAACCAGATACTATGTTTTTTTTCCAACTGAAGAGATCACATGTTTTCATGGCTATATCAAAATGCATGAAACCAGGTACAAGCATGTAGCATTGGAGGCTTAATAACAATACATCACTGAGCAGCTCCACTGAGAATATGAACTTCACTGTAACTGGACCACGTCTTTCTGCTCAGTTGCACACACAAAAACAGGTCAAGGTCAGACTTTTCCTGAACCCCTCTCCACAATACTTTCATTGTGCATTAAAAAATGAAAGGTTGTTATGTATTGAAACAAAACTGAAAGCATCATTTGATATGCTTTCTTTAGCAGCAAAAGACACTGGAGACTAAAGAAGACAAGATAAATAGAAAGACAGAAACAAAGAGGAGGTGAAAATAGAATATGTTGTCATGATGTATTTGAGATAGAGTGTTTTATCAAAAGAAACAAATTACTTGAGTTAGGGAGCAAGAAAATACATTTAAATGCCACTGTGGATAAATTGTGGCCAGAGATAAAGGTATTGAGGCAGAGGTATCAGTGTGATTTGTCCCAGAGGAAGAACGCGATCCACGGTGATGGGAACATATTGCTGCTTAAATCCCCAGCTCAGCACCACTCACAACTGATCTGAAGGCCTCTGAGACGTTCACATCTTGTCAGTGGGCTCATATTGCCAGGCATCCCTGTGGCTGCAACACTTTAAATTAAGTCAGCATTTCTGCAGCTTATTAGGCTGGAGCTGGGAATTATTCTTTTTTCTAATTGTCACAAGCAATGACATCTATTTCCTCTCAGCTGAAGTTAAATTAAGAAGGAAATCTCATTGATGGCATGACACCAAAGCCCTCTGGAAAACACCAACTTGAAAGGACTGCAGTCACCTGAGAGTGTGTGTGTGAGATATTTGTAATCTGAGTGTGATCTGACTTATTTTTCAAAGTGCTGAACTTTTATTGAAGACTCTCCTGGCCACTCCACCACCCTTCCATCAGGCTTTAACATGCATAATTGAAAAACGGTCAGAAAAGAGGTTGATTGATTGCAGCCGGAGACCAAGGCCCTTATAGCCCATCTCTCTTTCTCATGAAAAGGAGCCAGTTATTTCACTGGACACTCGCCAAGAGGTGAGCTGCTTTTATTAAAGTGTGAAACCCGGAGCTCTATTGAGAATGGCACTTTTAACAATATGCTGTAACCCGCTCTGTTCACCCTTGATTGGGATTAAACATTTAGATCTGAGGCGGTAAAAGGGAGTCAAACACAATTTAAAAGTCAATGTCCCTTTGTGACCAGGAAAGTGTGTTAAGACCTACCATTAAAGAATTACCTAATAATCATATTGCTGACAGATACCAGTGGGGAGGCTATGTGTTCAGCTCCTAAAGGTTTAAGCATGTGTTCGTTATTAAAAACACTCATTTTGCTTCAGGCAGACCATAAGATAGGGGCCATTTTTTCTTTTGAATGATCTGTTTAACCTACATTTTATGTTTAAATAAAAGTTTACATTTGTCTTAACTTTTTAGGGATTATTATACTAAAAACTGTGGCCCTGCATGACGCCTGAGTTTTATTACATTTGTAGGGTTCTTATCACTGTGGTGGGTGTCAGGCTTCCCTCTTCTTTCTTTAATTATTCTGCCTCTTTCTCTCTCTCCCTCTGCCCACCCTCCTGTCTCACGACTATTCTGTTTGTCTTTTTTTGTTTCCTTCTTGCCCCTTCTGTCCCAGCCCCTCTCATTCACATGTATGTTCCCCACACATCCTTACACCGTGAGAGTTTGTTCATGTGGGAGGCCACTGTCGCTGAGATTGAGCAATTTTTATTTAATCCCAGAGCCTCCCCCTGTGATGGATGAGAAACCTCCACCTCCAGTGCACACACACAAACATGCACACACACACACATAACAGTATTAATGTGTATTAAGGAGATGGATGAAGAGTCTTTTCTCACCAGGGAACATGATGACAGCTCTTTGACTTTATGAGAAAAAGAACAAACAATGAGAAGAAAGTACAAGAACTAAAGGGAAAGTAAAAAAAAAAGTAAAGAGTGAAATGCATTAAAATTAAGTCTTCAGAGATTTCTATGATGTACAAATGTTAATAATCAAGAATGGGAAATTATGATTGTAAGTGAAATGACTGCAAGTTACCCCCTCTTAACACATCACCCCACATTTAATCTGATTCAGTCTGACTGCAGGAAAGAAATACCTATCAAAAAAACAAACAAACAAAAAACCCATTAACTTTAATTGTAAGTAATCAGTTAAAAAAACAAACAGATGTGACTCACATATAGAAGAAATGTCTAATCAAGAATAATTTCCATCTTTTCATAGTTAACTTAACATTAACTACATTGAGCTTTTTTTCTTTTATCAAAGTTTTGTTTTATAGTTGAGTGTATATTGATAAAGCATTTTTTTATGAATTCATTGATACAAAAATGTGGTAAATGCTAATAAATGCATTTTATGGTGTATTTTTTTAATAGATTGATGTTTTAAAAAAACATAAATATGATCTGAATCATTGACCTAGAAGTAGGGGTGGACAGTAAAGTAGATTTACTTGAGTACTGTACTTAAGTACATATTTTAGTATCTGCACTTTACTTGAGTATTATTTCTTTTAAACTTGTGACTTTTACTACAATAAATTTGAAAGACAAATATTGTACTTCTAACTCCACTACATTTAAATGAAGGGTCTCGTTACTCGTTACAAGTATAGTTTTGAAGTCACTGGATGAAATTTATTTTCTGTGTGTGATTTGTTCAAGTGGAGATGCTGTACCTGTACCTCAGTCAGGTTCTTTTAATGAATTGAGCCAACAATACAATAACGTCTTGACATTAAAACAAAAATGTACTTAAATACTTAAGTATTTTCAAAAGCAGGTACTTCAGTACTTTCACTTAAGTAAAGTTGACTGAACAAATTCCACTTGTATTGGAGTAATATTTGACCAAGAGTATCCATACTTTCACTCAAGTGATAGATTTGAATACCACCACTGCCTAGAGGTAGGAGGCAGCTTCAGTCTTTATTCTGTCAAATATACTATTTGATAGTGCTCTTCATTCAGAGGTGTTGCAAAAGTGTTCAAAGTGATACAGTCTGTCCAGTGATTCTCTGATGTGACAGAATTTACACTTTCAGGAGTTCACCTTTAGTTGATATCCCTGTGTATGCAAACCAGTAAAGATTATCTATCAAGATAAAAGATTGTATTATGAAATGTGTCTTTGGCATGGGTTTTTGCTGTAATTTGTACGGGCTTCAGCAAAGGAAACTACTTTCTGTCTAAATAAACCTGCTTTTGTTTTGAAGGGCAAAATACTGAAGTTCTGTAGTCAGAGAAGTTAGCTTAACCGTGGGACTAAAACTGATGAAAGTGGATCACAACACTGAAGGTAAGCAGAAAAGGATGAAATGATTCATTCACCAGGATCCACATTACCTTTGGGTCTTCCTCTGCACTTTCTGTGGCATTTTCTACACAACACAATCTTTGGTCTGTGAAGAGAGTCATCTAGGCTAGCTTTAAACCAACACTGAGTAGTTTTTCCACCTTAATATAATATTTCCAGAATCATTGTGATGGTACATTGCTTTACAACAGGTTGAATGACACCTCTGTCATGGTCTGGGGGGGTCTGCATCACCTTCACTGGCACTATGTAACTTCGATGTGGATGGTAGGAACACTTCCACACTAAAAAACTACACATTTTTACTGCTTTGACTGCTTTACGGCATACGTGAGTTCCCCCTCGTGGTTATTAGATTATTCATGATTAGAAATTCCTTCTTTGAAAGCCTCCTCTGACAAGTGTTGCGAATTAGCACCTGTGCTAAAACACTCAAACAATACTTCTGGTTTGTCCAATGTAATTGTGATGTCCACATCAAATAAACAATAAATAAACCAAATAAAATGTGAGTCAGTTCTTTTGTTTTTGGACTTATTACTGACAATTAAAGTTAATGTTTTTTTGATAGGGATTTCTTTCCTGCAGTCTGGGTTAAGTATATATATACATATATATATATATATATATATATATACACACACACACACACACATATATGTGTGTGTACATATATATGTTTATATATATATATATATATATATATATATATATGTATATATATATATATATATATATATATATATATATATATATATATCATGTTGAAACCAGAGTTGTATGCACATAAAGAAAACTGCATAAGATTAAGAAACCAAAAAATTCAATAATTGCAAAAGATTTATAACCGCACATATAATAGGAGCAACATGATGCAGTGCAGTAAATGGTTCCATGTTGCAAAGCTCAAATCACTGACATATATACAAAACAGATGTTGAGAGGCAGATTGATCATTGACACCATGAGCTGTAATCCTGCACGCAATGAGCCTGCCTTTTATTACCAATACACTATTTTCCGACTAACTTTGACTTAGCTGTTACGAGGAGATGCTTTTTTCTTTCTTTCCTTTTTTGCTGTTCTTGAAGTGCCATCTTTGGTTACATTAATGCACCTACATCATGGCACAAATATATTTGAAGGCCTTTGATTGGTATACCACTGTTTACTGGGACAGCCGAGGAGGGTTAAATTATCAAATCATTCCTGGTGAAAATGTGAAGTCAGTGTGTTGATTCCTTGAAAGTTCGCTTAGGTATTAATTTTAGTTGCATAAAAATGAGCAAAAATGATAACTGAACATTTCCCATTTGTAAATGAATAAATGAAATCAAACTTGTCTGTAAAGTTAAGTGTGATACAGGCACAGAATCTGCTTATTTTTGTACTATTACCATCTATGGTACAAAAAGCAGAGGGCAGTGGCCACCTAATAAAATCCACAGAGACAATTGAAGTTTGCAGATTTATTGGTGACTGATATTTCAGGCCTGGAAAACTCAGATATATTCCACCAGAGAGCAGAAAATCAGAGTATGTGCTTCCTTCAGATGACATCAGCTTTATGGCTAATGAGCTAGAAGGACATCAGACTGTCAAATTAAAAAAAAAAAAAACAGATGTAGAAGTATCTTTAAATTAAGTACTCACATTAACTTTACAAGTAGCTTTGATGGTGTGTTAAACTACAGATAATTGCTCACAACAGGCACTTGGTAATTTATATGGCCTTGGTTACTACTCTGTTTCTCTTCTGCTCCTTCTCATAATTGTGATTGCAGGGTGGTAGGCAAGAGGATGAGCAGTTCCAAATAAACTAGAAGTGTTCATACGTGTACTGTGAAATTAAACTGAGCAGCATCGCTAAATTTCAAATCCCCTTAAGAGCCAAAGTGAGGAGGTGCAATGATTTCTAAGAATTTACCCTGATGATTTAAACATAAGAATAAACTGCTACGGTTCAATAAAACTTAGAAAAATCTTAAATATGAATAAGAAAATTGTATTCTGATACAGTGACGCTGAGTTGAGTGAAAAAGTAGCATTACTGGTATAACCTTCTGTCTTCTCAGGAATAAACTTTACTCATATCAGATCTCAATAGCCATTTGTATTGCCTTAATGTATGCCCCAATCCATGCTCTTTTCTGTTTTTATTGTGTGAATGCATGTGTGTCACATTTTGGTCGAGGTGTCCCAATAGGGTGATGCATGTCTTAACATGGGAGAATTTGTCAATGTTTGGCAGCAACAACTGAGTCATTATGTTTAACTGTGTGCCAACAAGACAATCGATACTTTGATCGGAGGATTATGGGAATGGATTTTCACTGTGTACTCAGACCCCTGAATTCAATTACTAAAGATGTGCCAATGAGGAGTACTGGCACTACATGACAGAGGACAGAGCTGCATTACAATACTAAAAATGTCAGAAAACCTTTACTATTGATGCTTCTGTCAAACGGCAGCCCCACAGCAGCATAGCAATAGAACTATTTCTCCAGCACACTTGGCCGTAAAAGACAATGAAATCTGTGTGTGTCATTGTAAGGGCTCTGTTTTTCTTTTCCTTTTTTTTCCTTTTTTTATATACTGCCTCTATGATGTGCACAAATACATTTCATGTCATGGTATGTTTTAAGTTGAGTCTACTTTCAATGTTGAAGAGAAAAAAAGTAAAAGGAGTTTGGCTATATATTAGTTGCTCAATTTGGAGTGTAACTCATCTGCCAATCGGAAGGTTAAGATTCAAGCCCTGTTCCTGCTGTCACATTTTGATTTGCCCAGGGTAAGACACCAGCCCCCAAGTGAAGTGCCCCCTCTGCTGGGTTAGTAGTGTGTAGATGAGTATAGAAAGAGTGAAAATGTGATAAGCTTACACTCATGCAGAACTTACAGAGAAACTTCAGCCTTCAGTGAGTGAATGTGAGTTTGAATGGGTGTGAATGAGTCGGTGCAACCTGTGGTGTCAAAGTGACTTGATCTAAAATAATTAATTTAAGATCACGAAAGACTTTTTCATGTTTAGCGCAAATACAATGTCGTTACATAAAAAACATTATTCATAACATAACACTACAAAAGAATGTGGATGAGGAGGTCTCGTTCTCTGGTTGTAATCTTGAACACAAGTGTTCTTACTTTTTATTTAAACTAATCTAAGAAAGGACCATGGGGATTAAGAATATACAGAGAAATTAAACAATTTTTTCTCAAGTACTTGATAAGTAGCACCCTTGAGAGTCACACTTAAGAGACAAATAAAAGAGACTAAATGAATTTGTGTCCCACAAGGCAAACAAAACAGGCACTGATTCTGAGTTCTCACTAACTGGTGCCGCCTGCAATAGAGCAATAAATATTATTTAACTGCGAATCGGCTGCAGAGCAAGAACATGAATCTGTGATCCCAGAGGGAATGTCTTTTACAGTTTGTTAAGCGTTTTGATATGCAGCGCAGCTGTCTTTCTTCTTTTCCACCTAACACAGTTGTATTTCTTATGCCAAGCTCTCATATTGTTAATGATACAATAATGGGACTTGGGACCCAGGATTGTGGTTACCTGAAGATGAAGGGATGTCAGGTGCAAGGTTTCTAAGGTTTTGTCAGGCTTCTACTGAGGATGCAAAAATCAACTGTGCCTTTAAACACCTAAAACCTGGCCTAAAGTCTGAGATCTGGGGAGAAGTATGTTCATGCTAATTGTACAATGTTTTGGTAAGGTGGTATATGAACGATCACAACAGACTTTAACTTTACTTGCTTTACAGACAGTCTGCACAATAGCAAAGCAAATTCATATAAAATAGCAGTGTTTTTGCAAATAAATTAGAAAAAAGTTTATAACAAGACAGGGCTGAGTGACAGTGTGTCTTATTTTGTTCTAAAGCTCTCCTCTTTATGCTCTCTACAGCTCCAGATTGTCGAGCACAGAAGAACACACACAAACACGACCATGCAACAAGGAGTTTGATACATGATGATTTTTTTAATACCCGGTCAGAGATTTTCATATACTCATATTAGAGAGTACAGGCAGATCCTACTGCTGTCTTAAGACTGTGTCTGGTTTTAATAATAGAGAATGTTTTACTTATTACACTTGTGAAGTACTCAGCACAACTTTTTGATAGTTCAACAAATGAATGAATGGGTGAATAATTTTGTTTAGGTTACATAAATGTTAAAAACAAACATGAAATTCAATCATTTAACACAAACTTGTCAATAACCACAAAGGTATAAATCACACAAGTAAAGAAAAATAGCACCTAGACATTCTACTTTAAATCATAATGCTGAACTGTCAGTATACATTGTAAGCAATGATTAATTCATGGTTTAGAGTCTTCCTAAACCTCAAGAGTTTACACAGTTTTAATTCATCATTTGGCCTATTCCAAACATTATTCCCAAAACTGACAAGCATCTGTTTTTAATATTTATTCTCACTTTTCTTGTTTGAAACATGAGCACACATTGTAAATGATAGTTTCCTTATCTTTTATTTTTAAGTGTTTGAATGCATATAGGACGAGTATTATTTACAACACAAGAAATTACCTGCATTGTTTTTGAATTGACAATGCCTTGAAATTTTAAGATGGAAAATTCTATGAAAAGCTGATAAGTGGATTCCAGTGTTCAACATTAGTTATTATTCTTATTGGTCTGTTCTGTAGTTCCTGATGTCCTGGTAATGCTAGGGCACAACAAAAAGAGAAAAATGTAACAAACTAGCCAGAGTTGTGTTGTTAAAAAATTAACAGTCAAATCTGCTGTTTAACAGAAAAATGTCTGTTCTCAAGCACATGAAGAGAATAAGAGCAGACCCTGACTTGTTCAGAGAATGTTGCTGCCAAAACAGCCCAACTCCTATCAAATTATCTATCCTCTTTACTCTCTGAACTTGGCATTGCTCCTGGATAATTCACATTATAAATAAAAAAAATCACTGTGTGCCACTGAGTTTTATATACAATTTCTTTGACCTGGATCCGTCTGTCAATCTGAGCACATAAATTACATTTACATGTGCAGTTTTCCTTCAATCTGATTACAATCATTCTGCGTTCTAATTCAAAATTCACTGTTTAAGCAGTGATAAACCAATCATAATGTGTTTGTGTGCATTTATTAAGCATCTAATCAGAATAAAAGCATTTAGGCATGCACAGAGCTTTCCCAGTCTAAACTTATTAATATACTATCATTACAATATTAGCTGAAAGAGTATGACAGCCATTTACATGTTTCTGTTCATGGGTCTGTGTCCATAAAGTCTAACCTTGCACTGCAGATGGACCTGCCTGATTCATTGTCTGAACTTATATTCCTGTGGTGGATATATGGAACTGTCCGTCTGGCATGTCAGGTTACATAAAGTCTTCACTGTAGTCAGATCCAGAATGGTCAGAATTGAGGTACCACTTTACCTCCATTACTATTTTAACTCACCTTTAACTAAGATCCCTAGAGTCCTGACTCCTCTGTTATCAACAAACATTACTGTCGTCACATGTTCCCGTATGGGCAGCACTGCCATTTGCAGATATTACGGCTAAGATTGTTTTTAGTGCAGCCTTTAGAGAGCAGAGCCTCTTCTGCTAAATCTAGCTTTATATAATATGATGAAAAATAATGATCAGTTTTTTTTCCTCATGTCTGTGTCACCACATGTATCCCCTCTAAACAATAAAATAAAAAGAGGCTGCAATTCTAAACTAAAGGAAACAAATTAGTAGTGAAGCAGTGACTATCTAAGTTATAATAAAATATTTATTTTAAGAAACCAGACTGAAATTTTGTGTGCAGTCTTTCCTAGGCATCGTTCATCCTCCTTTGAAATCTTGTTTGATTTGGTTGTAATATCATGCTGTAATGTCATTTTGAAAAACTGTCGATGATAACGTGTTCAATAACAGAATGTATTGTAGTGGATTGAGAATGAGCAAAGACTGTGACACATTATGTGGGGGTAAGTATTTGTCAGAACTACAACACATAAGCACTAAGGGGAGTATATAAGGGCAAATAGCCCTTCAAAATAATGACTTCTACTGCAAAATCTCTGCAGTTTATAGCTATGATTCAGTGCTATTTGTATGAACACTTCTCTCCACGTCATCAAAGCTTGTAAATGTACTTGTTTTGTATCTTCTCAAAATGCAGTTTTTGTTGGTGCTACTAAAGATTGATTCTTTTACTGAAAACAAGTGAAATGCAGCTCACATTATTCTTTCTCACACTCTCATTTAACACACTCCCCTGAACACACACACACAAACGAACACACACGGTATCCCACTGCCCATCATCAACGTACCCCTAAATCGATCGGAGCAAGTGAACAGCAGTGAGCGAATGAAATCCAAAGACCGTGTGCTCCTCTCATTCCTGCATCAATCACAGTGAGCGAATAGCCAGCAGGGTGGAGCCGGTGCACCCATCTGTCATCTCTGTGTTGCTCTCACAAAGTGACACCCTGTTGGTCATGGCCTCAGCCGTCCTCTGAAGATAGCCGCGAGCACAGAAGGTAGAGTTCAACCTGTGTGACATTTAAAGACTGCTCACATCGGACTGATGTTTGGAGTCCATTTCAGCCTCTTTGTATCTGATCATTTTAAAAGTCAACAAACCCCCAGATAGCACAAAAGTCAACAAAAACCTTGACTGACACAGACTAAGTGTTTCCTCTGGAGCTGTATTTTGGTCATGGTGTTAAAACCTCTGAAAATTAATGACAACCACTGAGAGCAATAGTAATAAAACTCTGTTAAGTGTTTTCAGTCCCCTTGAGGTGCATTTGATTGGAGCTTTAACACACCATTGAGTTAAGCCCTCTGACTCCTCTGGAATATTTTTTTTGGTCAGACACTGACTCCATAGTCGTAACTGTTGTCATTATCAGACACAAACCCTGACTGCTGAATGATTGATGTGCTAGCTTATCTATAAATGTCTAAGTTCAAGCTAAGGCTGGGCGATATTACCTAATCTTAGTATCACGATTAATTGGAGCTCTTACCTCAATTACGATTAATGAACGATTATTTTATGCTATGCTGGAAAAAATTGGTGGTGTTGCAGACGGTCGTCGAAACGGTCTTCCTGCAGTATTTGCACTTAACTTCAAGGTCTACAAGGTCCTCTGATAGATTGGCGCTTTTCTCCTCCATGTTGGCAGTGCGTCCTTCGCTCTTGGCAAAAGTGAATGCAGACTGTATGGAGGGAGCACGGTCATGTGACTTACACAGGGAAAATAATCTAAATAATTGACATGAGTAAATTTACTTCGATTAGAGCGTCTAAATGCTGATTTCGATTATTTTTCCATTAATTGCCCAGCCCTAGTTCAAGCAAAAGTCATTTTAATCAAAAGTAATGTAAGAACAGACAGGCCAAATGCAGTTGCTACAGCCCCAAATCTCAACAAACATTGTTCACAGGAAGGTGGCAATGATCATAAAGCTATTTATTCATTTTGTGGATAGATTCCACATAACAAAGGAGAAAAGCTGTTAAAGTGGGATTTTTGAGATCGTGCTGTGGCGACTTACAGCAGGAAGCATGGAGTTGACTTTCAATAGCTTCCCTCCCTTACTATGTGAAATTCAGCCATGCCAATAAAATATTGGGCCACTTCTATTTAGTAAAAACACATTATTCAATGTGTTTTTTAAAACCTCCACCAAGGAGGTCATGTTCTTTCTGTTGTATTTTTGTCTATCTGTCCATCCATCCATCAGTTTGCCTGTAAGCAATATATACCAAAAATTTTCAGCAGATTTTGATGACATTTTTCAGTGAATGCTGGTCAGCGCACAAGGAAGGAGTGAATATATTTTGCATGTGATCCAAAAATGGATGTGAGTCCACAGACTTTTTAAAGGATTTGTTAACACTGCAAGATAGGGCATTTTTCCACATTGTTGCTTTATTTTTTAAATCACGTGGGAGATATGATTAGAATTTGGTTGCGATCCAGAACCAGATGTGGATTCTGACATTTTTAAAGTATTTGTCAACAATGCATGAGGCACATTTTTGATAATAACTATCAATGCCAGAAATGCTTTAGTGAAGGTCTGTGTGGTCAGAGCACCTCGAATTCATCGAATAGATTCTTGAATTCCAAACAATAACCAAAGGGTGGCAGTGAGTATCTATTTCACTTGGAAATGTCTTTTTGGGGCCACAGTTTAGGGCATCAGGGAGCTGAGGGAAAGAAGGGAGAAAGTAATGTTTTATGTCATGGATGATATTTGCAAATGTGTCTTTCAAGGAGGCTCAGTCATCTGGTCTATACAACAAGAAGTATCAAATGTCACAAATATAAAGATTACAGATAACTAACAAAAATGAAGACATGCTCTTGGTGTATGTCTTTTGGACATGTGTGTTTAAATGTGCATCATTATAACTTGTCCTTAAATCCCTTGCAGCAAATACAAAGGTCTGTGATCAGCTGGCGTCCAGTTCAGGGTGTATCCTGCCTCTCGCCCAATGACAGCTGGGATAGGCTCTCGTCCCCCGCGACCCCGAAAGGGATAATCAGTATAGAAAATGAATGAATGACTGAATGAACAAATGCAAAGGTTGGGCAACACTGACAAAAATTAGAAGGTGTTTCCATACATTCATATATGTTTCCATACGTAATTACATGCTCAGGCTGAAAATATCTAATAGATGTAACAAATTCCACTTTGTTCACCTCAAGCCCACAGTCAACCTAATTCACCAGATGGACTGTTAAACATATACACTGGATATATTCTTTAGTCAATCTGGGAAACATTCCATAGAAAGTGATAGGGATGGGCAAGAAAAACCAGAAGGTGACGGATCTACTGAAAAGAGCCATCCATCAAGATTTAATTGATCCCTATATGACATAAATCATCTATACCATAATGAATTTCCCGTGTAAAGTTATAACTGCCTTTGCCTTTAAAAACAACATGGAGGTTGATGATAAATGTCAACATGTTAATGAGAAATCATAAAAAATACCAGTATCACTTGTTTTCCAAAAGCACATTACTTCCAACATGGCACGCTCAGATATTTAGCATGTACATGTAAATATTTAGCATGTACAGGCCTCTGATTGCCTTGCAGAGGAGTTTAAGGTCAAGACAAGGAAAAATATGGGGAGGAAGCTGAAGCTTTTTTTTCATGATGCACTTGGAGAAAAAGTTGACATGTCAAGAAAAAAGTCAAAATGGTGTTGAAAAACCTTATAATTAAAATGCTGACAGTAATGTTCATATGCAATACAATGAATAAATTCAGCTTCGTAATATTATTCCTCAGAACCTGACCATCTTTCTTGAAGTGCATCATGAAAAAAAAATCTTCCCTCCCTAAATATAATTTTCCCATCAGTCTTTCTCAACCCTTCTGCTCTACCTCCTCTCAAAGCTGTATATTTCTTTGGTTGGAATAAACTGCTGCATTCATGCATTAGTGTTTTAAAAGTGGTTGTTAGAACGGGCTCTAATTTTCAATGTATATGTAACAGCAATCGGTCCTTCTGTTGTTATACTGAATAAGTCTGTTCAGCCTTTAATGTATGCAATACTTTGCTTTTACTTGTGGCAGATGAGAAACACAACCAAAACCTTGTGTTTATTGAGCTAAGAGTAAAAGAAAAGCCTAGATTAACACATGCGTGCTGATAGCACTAGGGACGTGGGGGACATGTCCCCCCCATATTTATAGTGACACTGATCCATCCCCCCCACTTTCCCAGCACAAGGGGACAAACATTGCCGGTAAAACAGAGGATTAATGTCATAGCGCCACTCTGCAAAGACCGGGCTTTACCTGGCTCTCAATGCGCGCTGCCAAGAGCACGATGAAGCCCGGTCTTTGCAGCGTGGCAAGCTCTGACTGGGCTTTACCGTGCAGCACGGTAAGGCCCTCAGAATGGTTTGTGTGTTTCGAGTGATGTTGCTTTCCACTTGTACACAAATGTCGGAATTTCCAAGCTCGAAGTCCGAATTTTAATCAGAAACTCATGTGAAGTCAGAACTCCAACTCAGAAAGTCGGATTAATCTCACCAAGCTGACACAGAATTCATGCTATCTGCTACTTACATATATGGTAGTTAGTATGTTGTTTTGTATGTTTTGTTGTATGTCTGTAAAGCTGTGAAGCGCTCAGAGCACTCGACTTTGGGGTTACATTGATCAGAGCTCCAAGTTATGACTTCCAATTGAACACCTCATGAGGTAAACCCTCAGTCCCCAGGGTCCTAAAGAGGAAGTGGTAGCTGCATCTGTGGAGCCTGCGTCTGTGGACCTCATGTCTACTATGATAGAGCGGGTGATTTCAATGCAATGAAAAAATGAAATGCAGAAACAAAAAACAATCAGAGCGTTCAAAAAAAAAAAAAATGGAAGCAGGCTATCATATGTCTGTTGTTGCCTGTTGACTTTCCCAGATGTGGCTGATAATTGATTTGTAATATGAGTAGTCTAGCTAGTCTGATATTAGCTCTTACCTAAAGAAGACTAAATGTAGAACAAAAACCTTTTTAGGCTGTGGGTGATTGGCTTTAATGTTGTTTTTTATTTTTATGTATAGTGCTATTTTAATAAGCAACTGTTAAGAAAATATAAGATTTTAATATGTCAACATTATCCTCCTGGCCTGCAGGCAAGTCCTGATGACAGTGTGGCAGACCCTAGTCATTCAAGAGAGCCAGGGGCAGCCACAGTAGAAAAAAGACTGCATGAGGAAGCAGAGACAGAAGGAAATTCCTTTTTTCAAGAAATACAGACAGAAGAAGCAGGGACAGAACAAGGAGGGACAGGAGATGACACAGAGGGAGAGGAAACTGACATGATAATGACATATGCAAAGCCAAATCAACCTGACCCTAAAGTTTTGCAAAAACAAGTGCTCATAGACCGGACACTAACATTCCAAAAAGCATGGTATGAGAAGTATACCTGGATGCATGTTAGCATGGGTACTGATAGTGTCCTGTATTTTACCTGCTTTAAATACTTCAAGTCAGGGAAACAAGCACAAGCCAAGAGTATAGATGCATCCTTCATCAATACTGGATTAAAAAACAGGAAAAAACCACTGGAAAAATTTTCCATGCATGAGAAATCAGAGGGTCACAAACAGGCTGTTACAACTGTTGCATATAAAAACAGGCCAGTTACAACACATTTGAGCAGTGCAGTCAGGAAACAGAGCTAGCCTGTTAAAATAATAGGTGGTGAGATGTTTCTAGCAAGGCAGGACTGGCCTTTAGAGGGCATGAACATCATCACGGTAACCTTGACCAGCTTATGAAATACAAAGTTGAAGATGATCAGTCATTCAGTAGGTGGTTATCTGCAAAAAGGGGGGTTCACACATCTTGGGATTGAGAAAATGGGGAGGTAAATTTGATGAGTTCATCAATTAAAAGGAAAATTGCAGATGAGATCTGATCCTTACCAGTATTTCAGTATTCCATTATTATGGATGGGACAAGGGATGTCTCTGGTGTTGAGCAGGAGGCGATGTGCCTGCGTTATGTTGACGTGGATTTGCTGGTGCACGAAGACTTCATAGGGTTGTAAGAAGCAACTTCTACAACAGGTGAAAACCTTGCCAGGATCATTTTGGATGTTCTGTTGAGGCTGGATTTGCCAGTATCAGGCCTCAGAGGTCAGGCATATGATGGAGCTTTGAATATGGCTGGAAAGTGCTCAGGTGCACAGGCTGTTATTCATCGAGCACAGCCACTAGCACCATATATACACTGTGGGGAACACTGTGTGAATTTAATTACACAACATGCTTGCTCAGCCTCGTGTTTTGTGCAAAATGCACTTGACTGGATACATGACCTTGGTACATTTTTTGGGCTGTCTGGTAAGGTGAAAGATAAGTTTAAAGCCATAGCTGCAGCTGAAGGGGAAGAGCCAGTCCTGTCCATCAGGCCTTCATGTCCCACAAGGTGGACTGTACGCTCACCTGCTATCCGTGCTTTTCCTAGCCAATATGGGATGGTACTAAGTGCACTAGATGAGATGACTGCAAGCCATTCTGAGTCTGCAAGCAGGGCAGAGGGCTTACGTGTTCGACTTCAACAGGGTAATGTTCTACTGGGACTTCTGCTTGCTTTAGATGTGATCAGTGAACTTGAGGTTCTGAACACATCTCTCCAGAAAAAGACTCAGACAATGGAGGGCATGCTCTCTGCAGTCTCCTTGGTCCAAGACAGCTCGAAATCCAAAAGAAACACAAAACACTTTGAGGCAGTCTTTAAGGAGGCAGGTATGGCAACTGGTCTCTAGAACCCATTGTTCCACCCAGCACACATGGGTCCCCTAAAAGATATTGTGGGCAGGCTCCTGCATACACACCTGGATCAGCTGTGGATTTTTACAGAGTAGAGTTCTACCATGTCCTAGACACAGCAGATACACAAATTACTGAGATGTTTATGCAACCAGGCATTCAAACATAAAAAGAACTAATAATGCAGCAGTTTGCACATATCCTGAACTGAAAGAGGAAGACTTGAGAATCAAACTGGCCATGATTAAAAACAAGTACAGGGTCAACACAACTGCAGATGCTGTGAAAGAAATGCCCCCTGAAGTCCTGGCCTGTTTGATCAGGTGGACACACGAGTGAGACTGTTGATGGTGGTGCCCATATCATCTGCTGAGGCAGAGCGCAGTTTTAGTGGGTCACGCAGATTGAAAAGATGGTTGCGATCAAGCAGGACTCAAAAAAGACTCAATGGCCTTGCTGTCTGCCATATTCACCAAGAGTGGCTTGACAGACTGGATGGACAAGAAATTGCCCGCAGTAGGTTCAGGGTAATGAAAGGAGGAGAGATGTTTTTGGGTCCTTCACTGAGTCTGCTTCTAGACAGTAAATGTGTTTGGCTCAATAGAGAATTCCTAGTAGTGCTTCCTTGTGTCATTTAAAATGTGAATTTCATTCACAGTGTAAATATTTTTTCAGGGAATATGTTGTTGTTGTTCTAAGTTCATACAAAAAATAGAAATGAAACACTTTGCATAAGGCATGAAGATTTGGTGGGTGACTGGCATTCTAGACAAATAACAGTTTCATCACATATGACTAGTGTCGAGGTAGGCCTATGTTTAACGATGTTCATTGTTGTTTATCCGTGATTTCAAATAAAAGTTCTCCAATGGCTTTTTGGTGCAAAACATTGGCCCGTATATAGGCTATTACAAAAGTAACTCCTTGAGTGCTAGTCAAAGCCCAAATTACACAAAAATAACTTCTTGAGTCGAAATCATTTGCTGAAAGCTTGGTCCCCCGCAGTTCAAAAATCCCATCTGCACCCCTGGATTAACAGATTTCATTTCTGCTATAAACACTGATGAAATGTCCTTGAACAAAATCTACCATCTCTGAGGCTGCTGCTCTGTAGCAAAAGTGAACCTAATCAGCCAATGCATTGATAAACAGCAGTTTACAAGAGTGGTGTGCAAAATTTAACATCTTTTTTAGGGTTAATCCATAGATACTCATACTGACTCTGTATCAAGTGTGAATATTCAAGCGCCACATCCATTCACTTAGACTTTTTGATCCTTTTTCTAAAGATTTGACTCAGGAATTACAAATTCTTGTCTCCAAGTGAGCTCTTTGGTGAGCTAGTCCACCACTTTTGCAGTGCAGTGTACAGGAGAAATTGATTTTAAACTGCTGTTTTTAGAGGCTGTACTTTGCTGAATCATGTTAATTATTTTTCACATTGACTTAAATGTCTTGTGCCTCTCAATATTTTATCTGTAAGTTATCCAATAAATGTAAAAGAAAAACAAGAGGCTGTAAGGCCTTTTTCAGGTCTAACAACTTCTCTGTTATACAGCACATCTCCAGTTAGAAAAAGCTTTTAACTTGATGGCTGAGCCTTTGATCACTGAGATCAGAACTGACACTACAGCTTTAAATTAAATTTGTGGTCTTCCACCTCCAATGAGACAAAAAGAGCTGACTTTCAGAGAACTTGATGGAATCTAGTTGACTGAATGTAGTGAACCAAAATATTTAATCCAAGTAAAAGTCAGGCATAGAGTGCTGTCTTGTACTTATACAACCATTTGTCTGTAATGTCTCTTTTCTAATTATTCTGCCTTTTTTGGAACTTGCAGTTGCCATTGACCAAATTCAACCTCAGGGTAACAAAGACCACTGGAAACTTGGATGAAACTTTAAAACAGTATCCTTAATTCTGGCAAAAATACCTTTAATCAGCAGTTCAAACCCAGACACTTGTTAAACTAAATGCCTGCAGGATCAACACTGGTTAGGGGCATGAACCTTGTTCTCCTCTCAGGCTCTCTTCTTTCATTTACCTAAATAGTGTGACTCCCCTCCACACACGCTGACTCTCTCTCATCCTCGACATAGACCAGAGACCTTTCTTCCCCTCTCCCTCCCAGCTCAGACAAACTCTGTGTGGGAAACATGAGGGGAAAGAGCTTGTCGTTTTACATATCTATTTTTGCCAGAGAGGCAGGCAGGCAGGCAGTCTGGAATGTCAATGTGTGGCTCAGCAGCTTCTGACTGATGTGAGATCACAGTGATGGCTGCACACAGCGGGACAATGAACACATGCACACAGACTTAGCCAGTGGGTGAGGCAGCAGTGTGCAGACATAGACAGCTCAGATAAGACCAGGTCACCCAGGTAGAGGAAAGCATGCTGCACTGACAAGCATGCGGAGAGGAATCCTGTTACAGTTTAGTTTAATGCTGAATGCAGATGTTACAATGATACGGCTCCAGAGTTTTGCTTCAGTTCATCTTCTGTCAGCTATAGGGCTGCTTATTATAGTCTCTTATTTTCACGGATATGGAGGTAAGGTTTTAGTTTGTTTTGATTTTGTCTGATATACATGTTCAATTGATGTGCCAATGCTTAAAAAACAGCATTTGTAATGGTAACTGTTGTAGCAATGGCTGTAATTACCTGTCAGATATATATATATATATATATATATATATATATATATATATATATATATATATATATATATATATATATATATATATAATATAAATATATATGTGTGTATATAACTATATATATCTATATCTATATATATCCATATATCTATCTCTCTCCATATATATATATATATATATATATATATATATATATAGATAGATATATAGATAGATAGATAGATAGATATACACTACTGATCAAAAGTTTTAGAACACCCTGATTTTTCCAGTTTTTTACTGAAAATTATTCAGTTTAATGTCTCATTGCACTCTGAAATGAAAGCATAGTAAAAATAAACAATTGGAGTAAAAAAAGAAATCATGAAATCAATTTAAAGGCCAAAATGTATTCTAAACTCTTGACTCATCAAAGTAGCCTCCATTGGCAGATATAACAGCTGAACACACTCGAGGCATTCTTTCTACAATAGAAATCTAATATTTCTTCAGGAAGTTCTTCCCACGTCTGTTGCAGAAGTTCCCATAAATGTGTGGCACTTGTAGGTTGCTTTGCTTTTACTCTTCTGTCCAGTTCATCCCAAACCAGCTCGATGGGGTACAAGTCTGCAGACTGTGCTAACCACTCCATGTTTTCAAGCTTACCATCTTGTTCTTTTCTCCTGAGGTAGTTCTGGTATAGCTTGGACTGATGTTTTGGGTCATTATCTTGCTGTAGGATGAACCCCTGACCAATTAGACTCATACCAGAGGGTACTGCATGGTGCTGCAGAATGCTGTGGTAGCTGTTTTGGTTCAGGGTGCCTCTCACTCTGCACAAGTCACCAACCCTGGATCCAGGAAAGCAGCCCCAGACCATCACACTTCCTCCTCCATGTTTGACAGTTGATGTCACACACTGTGGGACCATCCTTTCACCTACTCGACAGTGTACAAAGATCCTGCGTGATGAACCGAAGATTTCAAATTTTGATTCATCAGTCCATAATACCTTCCTCCAGTCTTTAGTAGTCCAGTTGCGGTGTTTCATGGCCCAGGCAAGCCTCTTTGTCTTATTCTGACGTCTTAATAATGGTTTTCTTGCTACAACTTGTCCTGTCAAACCTGCAGCTTGAAGTCTTTTCTTCTCAGGTGAAACTGAGACTTGCTTACTACGACCATAATTAAGCTGTGCTTGAAGCTGTTGTCCTGTGAGCCGCCTGTCACTCAAACTGTTACCTCTCAGAAACTTGTCCTCTGATTTAGTTGTGGCTTTGGGTCTTCCAGACCTCTTCCTGTCATAGTTTTCCCCAGTTTCTAAGTGCCTTTTGATGGTGAAGAAAACTGTACTCACTGACACCTTGACTTTCTTTGCAATTTGTTTGTAAGAAAGACCTACATTTTTAATTTCTATGATGGTCTGTCTCTCTTCCATCGTTAATTGCCTTTTTCTTGCCATTTTTGTAGCAACATCCAACTTTCTGCAGTACAGTGCTGTTCAGCTGATGCTCACAAGGGTATGGTACCACAGGGTATGCTTTTATGCAGACAGAGGGGGCCGTAAGCAATCAAGAAAAGTTGGAACACCTGTCAGAATTAGTAGAGCCAGCTTTCAAGGCTTGATCAACCTTTGTTGCTGTAGAACAGCTTTAAATTGTTAACCCATTTCATGTTCCCTGAAAAAGGCCTTTTTGTATAATTCTGAAATGTATATAATTTTTCAGTTTCGAGTAACCTAACCTTTTCTTTTAAGCTATGGCAGTACAGCACTTACCTTTGTGACATTTCAAGCTATTCATTGGGCTTGCAGGACTTGAGTTGCAATAAATAACTGGAAAAATTATATCGTGAGAGATAGAGAGAGAGAGAGCGAGGGAGCTGAAGGACAATGCTCTTAAAAAAAAACTTTAATCTCAATTTCTGTACATAGCTGCACTTTCCATGCCAAGCAAAATCTTGATTTACATATCCTAGAAAATATAAGTGGTAAGGGGTGGGCAGGTACAAGACTTTCCTGTCACAGAACAACCAAGACTCTGTCAAGGAAATTGGGAAAAATTTAAGTGGCTCCATCTAAGGATATTTGGTTTGTTGGTTTGGATGTGATGTGTTGGTGCTCAGACCACAGTGGTTCTGGTTTTTCGATACTCATCCCTGAATGTAGGTCAGGATTATTATATATACAATACTTTGTAGAAAAAAATTAGAAATGATTATCCGGTTGTTTCCTTGAAGGGCAGCCAAACTGTTGCACCAAATGAAGCAAGTTATTTTTCAATTTTTCATGACCCTTTAGGGATGCTGAAGTATGATGAAGTATGAAGTATTGATTTTGTATTTCTGCAATACTTCTGAATAATTTTAAGTCAGTAACATTTAAGGCAAACACAGTCCTGTACGTGTAACACATCAGACCTCAACTCACCCCTTTCCACATTCTGTTTGATCCAAAGTTTGATCAGACCTGTGCACAAACACAGATACAGAGACGACAGGCAGCTGTGAGTTCCTATGATAGTTGGAGGTGCATCAAATCACTAAAACATGTACATGTCAAAGCCAAAGGTCATTTAGTTAGAATAGCCCTATCAAGCAAACATAAGATACAACTTGTGGTAAAATTCTGAAGCATTGTGTCTTTTTAGTAATTGTAATAAAAGCTCAAAGTGTTAACCTCATGACAGCCTGACCAGGACTTCTACCTTTCAATTAAACACCACACATAAAGGGAATTACATCTTATCTCAACCTATCTGTAAACCCCCACCCCTACCCAGAAAAAAATAAAACTAAATAATAATAATAATAATAATAATAATAATAATAATTATTATTATTATTGCACACGTTTCTCATAGCAAGTCTCACAGCTAATTTGATACCCCTGTCGGTCAGAGCCTTTCTGTGTGGAGTTTGCATGTTACCGCTGTACATGCATTGGTTCTCTTCAGGCAGTCCTGCTTCCCCCCACAGACCAAAAACATGATTGGTAGGCTGATTGGTGACTCCAAATTGCTGTTAAGTATGAGTGTGTGTCTGTAAATGGCTGTGTGTCTCTCTATGTGGCCCTGGGATTGGCTGGTGAAGGTCAAGGTGTACCCTGCCTCTAGGCCAAAGTCAGCCCTCCACAACCCGAAAAGGGAAACGCCATATAGATAATGGATGGATGGATAATTGTCTTTTTTGCAACAGCATAAATGTCATTTAAATGATCTAAGTGTTGGTAAAACTGATACTCTGACTTCCTGAGTCAACTCCATAATAAGTACAAATAGTGTTTGTTGATATACACGTTAAATGGTACAGGCATTCAAGAGCCCATATCTGTGCTTTTTTTTTAGTTTTATTTGCCCTTCATTGTGTTTACCATGTCTCCTCTGCATGATAGAGTCTATGCCATCAGGACTTCTCCTTCTACCCGTGTTTATGGTGCCAGTAGCCTCCCAGAATGTTTTTAGCTTATTTGTTTTTGTAAAAAACGCCCTAAACTTTTAACTTCAATATATATAAATACATATCAAACTGTAAAATAATATAATGGTGCATCAAATCAGCCTGACAAATCTGACATTTTCATTTCAAATTAAACAAATAATACAAATTTTGGTTAATGTATAGTCAATAAATACACACTTGTGTATTCACACAATACACAAAATAAAATCAATATTGATGTCACAGTTTGCCCTGACCAATAATCAGTATCACTGATTAACTTCCCAGTGGATATAGCTTCATATTATCTCTTCCCCAACAGATAAGTCAAACGCAGGTGCATACTTGTATCATCTGAGGCCAAACACTTGAGTCAGTGATAAAGACAACTTTGGCATTTCAAACTGCAGAAAAGGTCACCACTATCTTATTCTCTCCCATCCAGTTGTCATGGCCCAATTCAATTAAATCCAAATCTGTGTTATTGGTTGCACACACAAACACACACACACACCCACACACAAATGATATTGCTAAAACCATGTTGTATTGATTAAGAGACTGTATTATCATGCTGCAATCAACGATCGTTTAAGTCATATGAAAGAGAGAAAAAATCAATGAAAGGTCAGCCTTATGGCAAAAAGCATGAACTTTACATCAAAGGTTATTCTGTATTGAATGTATGTAATTTTTAATCTTTATTTTACTTATCTTTACTCCTGATCATATCACTATTGTTTACAGTGTCGATCAGTTTTTATCTTTGTTTCTCTTTGTCTGGCTTATAATATTGAACGAGAGAGTTAGGCATGGTACACTACAACAAGAAGTCAAGCACTAACTTAAGTGAAATAATTTGATCACTACACCATCTAGATCAGAGAGACAAAATTCATATTATTTCAGTTCCCTTATTTTATTCAGGCAATTATACTGTCATTCCTCTGCTGACAAACCGGATGAAACACACATAAACACACCCTCAACACATCTCACATAACTGGCGCCTGTTTTCACAGTCTGCTGCCTTCTGTTAAGAGGAGGCTGTCAGAGAGACGAGAGGTGAGAGTGAGAAGGGTAAAACTAAAAAAAAAAAAATAGAAGAAAGATATCAAGAGGATTGGGAAGGCAGAAATGAATAGCAATTGAATCACAAGACAGTAAAACACTGCAGACAAGAGGTATAGAGGGCGAGGTGAATGCAGAGCAAAAAGTTAGCAGTGTGTGAGGCTGATGAATGTGTGTGTGTTAAAGCACTTGCGTAAACTTAGGGGCCAAACAGAACAAGAGGGTTAAGCAAATACTGAGCAGAGGACACTTGTAAGAACATTTTATAGAATTCATTTAGAAAGTCCAGAAAATGGAAAAGTTTGTGGGATGCACATTGTCAAGCTAATGAAGAAGGTTTGCAAACTGCCTGACACACCTAGCGTTCAATAAAATTACTGTGAAGAACTTTGAATTGTCTTTTTTGACCTCCTGTGGACAAAGCAAGACATCCTCACATCTGGTTTAACAGCATGACAGCATTGTAAGAAACATGGCGCACAGCAGTTTTGGGTATGTTTGCGTATGAGATACTTTGCTAATCTGACAACGGGTCTGCTGTAAAACAAGGCGCAAAGTCTGCCTTGATTTTGTGTGTTTTAAGCATAACATGAATTTAACCAATCAAAGTGTCAGCTTTTATTTCCCTTAAAGCAGTGTGCACCTTCCAGCCTGCATTTTGTATTTTACATGACAGAGTTGATTATTTGGTACATTAGATTATTTGTATCCTCTCCTGTTTATTGTGCTACCTAACACACAAAACACACACAGGATGCCATGTAAAGTTTGTTGATGCTTTGATTTAAGTTAAATGTCACAAAAGCATTCTAAAATAGTAAAAAAGAAAAACAAGTTATACATTCATTAGTATTTATAGCACTCATTAGTACTATAAATGATTCCAAAGAAGAGGAGCCTGATAACTGAAGGCGCTACCTCCCATACTACTTTCAGAGACTGAGGGTACGATGAGCAGACCAGCATTTTGGAAGCATAATGTTCTGGAGGGGTTGTGCAGAACTACTAAATTGGGGCCTGCCCATTGATCACTTTGTAGGTGAGAAGAAGAATATTGAATTCTACTCTAGATTCTATGGGAAGCCAATGCAGAGAAGCTAATACAGGAGTAATGTGGTATCTTCTAGTTCAAGTCAGTACACGTGCTGCAGCATTTTGAACCAGCTGAAGAGTCTAAAGCTGTTTGCTGGGATAGCCTGAAAGAAGAGAATTACAACAATTCAATCAAGAGGTAATAAAAGCATGGACTAGCTTTTTGGCATTGCTCTGAGACAGGATAGGCCTGATTTTGGCAATGTTTTGAAGATGACAAAGGCTGTTCTTGAAATTTGTTTAATGTGGGGGTTGGAGGATAAACCCCGACCAAGTAGTATCCCAAGATTTTTAACAGTGGTGCTTGGAGTCATGCTTGGGCAGTTATATCATTAGAAAATGTTTCTCTAAGATGTTGGGGGCCCAGCATAATAACCTCTGTTGTGTCTGTGTTAAGAATAAGAAAATTTCTGCCCATCCAGATCCTAATGACATATGGACATGGTTGTACTTCGAAAAAACTGATTTGTCTTACCTGGCTTCGTTGATATGTAAGTGAGTATATTATGCATAACAGTGAAAATTGACAGAGTGTTTTCTCATCTTCCTAAAAGGAAGAGTCTCAATGCAATTTGAACAGATTTCACCTTTAATTATAAAAAAAAAAACAATACAGTAAAATCTGCTGAAATTTTCCAGGATAACATTCAGGGACCAGGAGAACTAGAATCCAGTGTAAGATCTTTGTCACTTATCACAGATTTGTTTTTTTTAACCAAATAATCAAAATGAGAAAACTATTAAAGCTCTCGTTGATATTTGACCATATTTAAAGTTAAAATATGTTAAAAACTTCTAAGACAAACAGCTTGAAACGTGAAGGTCTGTTATTAATGTTGATATTACTGTTTTGGTTCACCTTCGTATCGTTTTCAATTGTAAGTTTTACGAAACACGGGGCAACATTCATCCTGTTTGGTTGCTCCAAGCACCCGTATCGTAATACCCCGTCGAGACGTGCATCGTTTTTCAAGCGGTGGCTGGCTTGACCAGTGTTTTACACACAGCGGCTCAATACTCTACAACAGTGTAACATGTCATTGTCATTGTCCACCATTGCAGGACAATGACATGTCCATTGCAGGACATGTCATTGTCCTGCAATGGTGGCATTCCAGGTGCTTGGAGTATGAAAAATGTGATGAAACATACGAAGGTACATGGAGTTAAAAACAAAATGAGCGATTTACTAGGTGTTTCCAGTGGTGATGTCGTCTCTGGAAAATAAAGTGTGTTATATCTATAAAACCGCAGCAGCACAACGAAAGTTGTCACGGCACAAACCGGCACAAACGAAGCCCAAATGAACGGTACCATTTTGGGTCCATTTGGAGCAAATGGGGGGTTGGGTGAACTCTAAATGACCTATAAAATAATATGTAATAACTTAAAAACCATAGCAGCACAAATGACAACTTTTACGTCACAAACCAGCACAAACGAAGCACAAACAAAACAGACTATTTTCCCAAAATTCTGCATGGGGTGGGGGGCCAGCTTCACACATGTTTCTTCATTAATATTGTTTTTTAACATGGACAACACACAGATGATGTGCTTGGCTATCCTCTATTCTCACCACATAGCACCATTTCTGATTGTAAACACTGATAATGTTTAATCATCAATCTGAACACACCTCAAACCACAGGATAATCTGGCAAGATAACGTCATGGACCATCAGATAATAGGCCTTTGTTGACTTTGGTCAAAATGAGCTGGTTAGCTTGTAGTGTGTTACCTGCTTAACGGGGGGTTTCTCTTTCTCTTTTTTATGTAAAAAACACAACAACAAAACTCTAAGTAAGTAGGTAAGCGACTAACTAACTAAGAAACAAACTAACTAACTAACTAACTAACATGCACACAAATGGCACTAGGGACAGGGGGGATATGTCCCCCTCAGAATCGAAGGGACACCGACCCCCCCCCCCCCCCCCCCCCCCCACTTTCCCAGCATAAAACTGAGGATTAAAGTCATTGTGGTCTTGGCAGGGTGCATTGAGAGCCCGTCTGTAAGGCTGAGAAGTGCTGGGACCACTCAACTTTGGGGTTATGATGATCAGAGTTACGACTTCCAACTGAAAACACCATTTGGCAAATTCTGACTCCCCAGGGTCCTATAGAAGAACTAGTAGCTGCATGTGTCTACGATGGTAGAGCAGGGGATTTCAGTTCAATGAAAACAACAAAATGCAGAAACAAAAAACAATCAGAGCCTTCTAAAAAACAACAACAACATAAGTAGGCTACAGATTGGACAGACAAGAAATTGCCCAGCAGTATGTTCAGGGTAATGAAAGGAGGAGAGATGTTTTTTGGCCCTTCACTGAGTCTGCTTCTCGACAGTATATGTTTTTGGCTGCACTAGAGAATTCCTAAATAGTGCTACTTTTGTCATTTAAACCAACACTACGTAGTTTTTCCACCTAAATATAATATTTTTAGAGTCATTGTGATGGTACATCACCTCTGTCATGGTCTGAGGGGTCTGTATCACCTTCACTTGCACAATGTAACTTCGATGTGGATAGTAGGAACACTTCCACACTAAAAAAACTACACGTTTTTAGGGCTTTGACTGCTTTACGGCATACGCCACTTCCCCCTTGAGGCGAAAGCTTAACGTTGGGAAAAGGAGAATATAAAGCAGTTTATGAATTTTTAAGACATTTAACCCTCTGAGGTCCAAGCTATGGACTTTTTGTGTTATAATGTATGTAAAACCTCAACCCTATGATGCATAATCATGTATTATACCTTGTTTTTTTCAGGACAAGCTGGGCTATCTGAATATGTATGCTGCAGGAGTGTCACTTGAATGTGTAAATAGTAATATGGATGGTATTATGGAAGACCTAACTTTTGGATTTATCATGATGGATTACTTTTACGAAGTCTCCAAAAAGGTGCTGATGTTTCAAGAGAAATATCTCAGCCTGTGGAAGAGCTACGAACGCAGCGAAGGACTCATCGTAATGGCTAAGTTGTTAGCTTTCGATCAAAACAATCGGTAAGTGGCTACGATAAATGGTTGTAAAGTTATTACATGTTTTGTGAATGGTGTGCTTTGCTGTCGTATACAATAGCGTCGACCTCCGAGGGTTAATGACCAGAGTTTAGTTTAAAGTAAATCTGCACTTATTTTCCTAATGGAAATAGGGACCTCTGGCTCACACTCCTGCAGGGTGGCGGTAATGCTCCTCTGATTCTGGATGCCACAAACAAGAAGAAGAAGAAGAAGAAAGCCAAATGTGGCATTGTTATCATGGCGGAAGCAGCGAAAAACCCGAAGAAAAGAAAAGTTTCATCAGAGGAGACGAAAAAAGAAAGATGAAGAGTAACAAGCTAAATGCCCGAACACTGGCCCGGCATTCACGTCCGACCGATGCTAATTTAGCTCTGCTACTTTTGGACTTGTAAGTACATGATGATTTATTCAAATAGAAACATGATCAGACTGTACCTTATCAGTCCACATGGTTTATTTGTCTCTCGGGACGTCCTGTCAGCTCGCTTCTCCTCCCTCTGTATGTCAACAAATGCACATTGGTTTGAGGCGCTCTGTTTTACGACAGTGCAGTTACACTCAACGACCACAGAGGCCCCTAGAGAGCTGAATGCCCTAATCTTACTTAGTGCTGCTTTAAAATGTGAATTTTATTTACAGAATAAATAATTCATTTATGTAAATATGTTGTTGTTCTTCTGAGTTCATACACAAATGTCTAAATCAAACATATTTTGCATAAAGCATGGAGTTTTGGTGTGTGATTGGCATTCCTGAAAAATAATAGTTTCATCATGTATGGCTAGTGTTGAGGTAGGCCTATGTTTAACAATGCTCATTGTTGTTTATCCATGGTTAGAAATAAGAGTTCTCCAATGGCCTTTTAGCGCAAACCATTGGCTCATAGGCTATTATAAAAGTAACTGCTTGAGTGCTAGTTAAAGCCCAAATTACACAAAAATAACTTAAGTCAAAATCATTTGCTGACAGGTCAGTCCCCCAGGTTCAAAAATCCAATCTGTGCTCTTGCTAACTAACTAAGTAGCTTGTATGAGAACATATACACATGTGCATAGACAATCAAACAATCAAACAAATAAAAAAATATGTTTTGCACCTCAGCATCTTTTGTTTGAATGCAAAGGAAGATGGTCTTGTTAGAGAGACATCATTAATAAATTCAGTCTGTTTCAAAACAAACTGAAAAATATTTCTGTAGGACCCCTAAGAAAAAACTCTGTGTAAACAACACAGCATGGTCGAAACATTAATTTTCCATTTAATATGATGAGGAACTATGCTAAGTTTTAAAAAGACTCACTGTTGTTTGTTTTTATTCTCTTCTTGTTGGTGCTTTAACACACATGCACACAAAACATGTGACAATTTAGGGTTAAAAATTCTTTATGTAAAAATAATTTAACCCCAAATTAACAATTCCCTAAAAGGTCAATTTTTTTTTTCTCAAGAAAATGTTGATTTTCCTGCACAACATCAAATAAAATGGATAAAACAGTGTGATTCAGGGCTGCCATACAGCAAACAACCCTTGTTTTATATCTGCAAGATCTTTCTTTTCTCTGAGTGCCATACAGTATTGAGAAAAATTGGGTTGAAAGCTGGTGTACAAAGTGATTCAAGACCAAATACTTTAAGGAGTCATAACAACATTAGAGTTGAAACCAGTTCCAGTTAGAGGTGCAGTATGATGAAACTTGAGCCTTCATTTATCCAAAGGCACTCTCAAACAGACTGTTATCGGCAGCACTGCTGTGCTGTTATTTCTTCCCGAATTCTGAATTGCAGTTTGATTTCTAAATGCTGGATCTTATTCTTTCGAAAAAGGCCTTTGGCAGCCAATGATGGTACAATTTTACTTGTTCCTGTGAAAAAGAAGAGGGCTTTTTATATGTACACAAGCATGAGGGAGGGGCTGACACAGAGCAGAAAATATATTGTGCTAAATGTATTTAAGCAGGATTGACAAATCTGCTGTGTAGAATGAAGAAAACAGGTTTTTCAAAGTTTGAGCTAAAATGGACTTCCATGGATTACCACTGGACTGGGTTTTGACCTATTCAGGGTTTCATAAGGCATTTTCACCCTCGGCTCATTTATTTGCTTGCACACAGTTGCTCCGCCCTCTCCTCTACCTGACAGTCTGCATTACAATGGCATTTTGCCTTGTGCCAGTGCACACTTGGCCATGTACACATTTTGACATGGACGTACGCACATACTTTTATAAGTAAGCCAGCCAAAAAGACCAGATAGACCAACCATGGTAACCACTTCTTTCTGTCAGTTGGGGCCTTATTATACTACTCTTCATATTCAAATCATTTTTGACAAACCAGCAATGACCCACCTCATACTTCCACAATATCTGTGCTGCCATGAGAAAGAGATAAGCTTTGGCAGAAACAAGGGTATGTAAATAACAGAGCACATTAAGAAACGCCTTTCCAACTCAACATGCTGCCAGTTCCTATAGACTGTACAGCTGGTACCCCAAACTCAAGCACATTTGTCCCCATTCTCACATGCCATTCTCGACTAGAATTAAATCTTGCAAGGGACCACAACAGCAAGTGGACTCAAGAACTATGCACAAGAAGTTTGTATTTTGCTGTAAAAAAAAACAACTTTCTCCCCTAAACAGTTGTATTTGCTCATGTTCCTCTCTCAAATCTATTTTGTCTCTTTTAATGTCCTTACTGTTGTTAGATCTTGACTCTTGAATGTATGTCACTGTAAATATTGTGTTACTTTCTTTGCTGTGACATATTGTATAATTTTATTATCTGTTTCTTCGTTTTTCTATATGTCCTTACTGATTTGTTTATACTTCTTATGCTGCCACTTGGCAAGGTCGTCATTGTGAATGAAAAGTATGTTAAATTCTTTAATAACCAATAAGCTTTAATTTTGCCAATTAATACATGTATTTTATATTAGATTTTCTTTTTTTTTTACAATTTTACTTGTTAAAAAGTTTGGGGGATTTTACTTAAGAAAGAGGATGATGACTGACCAGCGGCAGCAGGATGAGATTCACATGCCTTTTAGTTTGATTTGATGCACAGTGTTGTGGGTACAATACTAATTGTCTGTTGCTTCAATTATATTTTAAAATATATATGTCAGGCAATCCTGTTTGATCCAGTGATTAGATGAAATGGCATGAAATATAGAAAATTCTCACGTTTGAAAATGTTGAACCAGGTCCTTAAAAACAGGCTTTAATTTCCAACTTTAAAAAGAAGATAATGGGATAATCCATAAAACAGAAACACGTGCATGTAAAAGGCATTCTGTACCTAACATGTAAGGCATAAAGGCATAACACAATATCTGTTTGCACTGGACTCTTGAGAGAGTGCATGGACAGGTAGCCATAAAGGTTCTTTAACACTGCAGAACCACACCCTGCAAGTGCAGTTTTATTTTTTGTTAGTTTTTGTTCACCTTGCAGGTTTCAAGTGAGCATGTGGCTGTCTCTCTTTTGTCTGTCAGCTTGTATGCCTCTGAACAGAGGGAATCATCTTCCCCCAGCAAAGCCATCTGACTCCAGTCTGTAGTGCTTAAACAAGCCTGACTGGAAACGAGTGCAGACAAAACGGGATTGTCTGGCCTGCTCGATCAATCAGGGTATAGAAGCATGTGGTAAGGCATGGCTTTCAGCATCCTCAGAATTTGTATAAAATGTTAAGTGCATTTTGGAGAGCTTGCCAGGCAATACATCTATCTCCAGTGAAACTGTATCCCTCTAACAGGAACTATCTCCTGACCCCAAGCGCCCCCATCCACCCTTCACTGTTGGCTCCAGGACCTGGCTTAGAGACCAAAGAGCAGATAAGAAAATAAGACATTTTTCTCTCTCGTCCCTCAGCTTCTGCTTGTAAGGAAGACACAGAGGATAAACTACAGAGCTTCAGGGAATGGATGTGTGCCAAGTGACCCTCTCTCTCCAAGCTTTTTCTCCTTTTCATTGAAAACATAGAGGATGAAAAAGAGGTTCTGACAGTTGAGTCACCATCAGCAAAAAATGTGGAAAACACTTTTTACTATCCATCGTCGATCCTATTACTTGCACTCAAATTCGATCTTAAGAACAAATTAAAGCACCTTTATCTGACTATTATTACGAGCCCCTAATATACCGTAATTGTATGGTATTTGAACAGATTGATTTTCCTGATATGAAATGATTTTTTAGAGACAAACGAACAATGAAATCATATTTTTAACATGTTTCCAAGGGGACACTAATTTTAATCCTCATTACAGTGTGTTATGTCTTCGTCCTCATGTCATTTTCCCCCACTGTATCAAATTAGACAGTTTAATTTGTATCATGTCACATCACAGTCAAAATGTCTTATTGCAGTGAATTTCTTTTTTTCTTTTTTCTGAAAATTTTTTCATTCTACGTCATATTGTTTCATTTCCGTTTATTTTATATAATAATGTAAAATCAAATAAACATCTGTGAAAGACAAAGACATCTACTGATACTTACCATAAATGCATTAGCTCTGGTGCAACAAGTTAAAAAGCTAAAATGTTAAACATTCTTCTGCTGGCACTCTGTGATTAGTAATGACATATAGCACCTGATTAACAAAAAATATTTAAAGTTGTGACTTGCATGCTGTGATAACAGAATATTGATAAAATATGTTGCAGGGCATGTAACAAGTGATATGTGGTATGAAGCAGGGTGGGATCTACCCACCTAGAACCAAAGCAACAAAAGTGTGGCACATTTTTTGTGAGAAGCACTGGATTCTGGACAACACATTTCAACCTTTTCATCTATCAGTCCTGACTGTCCCTTTATCAATCCATCAATCACATTATGTTTTATCAAATCATATCATATTGATTGTGTCAGGTCTTACTGATTGGCACCAGTTTTATGTGATTTAACTTTGTGCATTATTGTACCTTATCATTACATAAAATGTTGCACAGTACTCTAGTGTACTGTACCACGTAAGGGCTGGGCTCAAGCTGCATCCTTCTGGTTGTTGGTAGAGCATACTACCAGAACAAGCCACTGACATCCCTATTGTATTGAACTACCGTAATATCTCGATTATAACACGCCCTCGGTTATAACACGCACCCCATATTTTCACGATTTTTGCCTGGAAAAACACTGTACTCCAATGTAACACGCACCCAAACTTTGCCCAAACTTACTCACTCAACAACTCAAAAATTACTTTTATTCAAAGTTGTAATTGATGAAATTTCAGTATTTTCACAAAAAATACCGTACACGATTTTCTCTCTCGAACAGATGCGGAAATACCTTTTTGCTTCACGCATGGGCAATTACTTGATTTCTGCGTGAGCATGCTCAGTCCTAGTAGACCGACCAATCAGAGAGCAGCTATCAACACGCTGATGTCTTCGACCAATCACAGCGCAGGTATTTTGCGTCCCCTTGCTCACAAGATGGCAGCACCCTGTGTTTGCATGTGTTTTCGCAGAGAAAGAGAATATTTCGGCTTTTTGTATCAGATGTGTTGCAATCGGGGTGTTGGCAAGATGAAATATGGTGAGTATTTTGCTTGTACTGTGTATAATACGCACCCGAAAATTAGACCTTATTAAAAAACAATGTGTGCTATAATAGAGAAATAATGGTATATTATACTGTACTGTATCATATTGTATTGTACCATATCATTTGTATTGTGAGATCTCTTATCCAATTTTATCCTAACCTAACTCTGTTAAAAATATAAAAACATATAGTTTTTTAACTGGACAGCACTTAGGTCACTTTGAGTGTTGTAAAGTGCTCTATAAATAAATTTTGATTGATTGATTGATTGATTGATTGCACTGTCTTCAGTTCAGTTCAGTTCAGACAACTTTATTTATCCCACAAGGGGCAATTCATTTGTAGCTTTCCAGTGTACATTCATGCATCCAGTCAGTCAACAACATAAATAAATCATCTATCAATCAATCAATCTGTCAAGGAAACATATTTGAGCATGGGACAGATAGAGATGTCCGGACATTATAAGTAGCCTACGTATAGAAATCGTAGAGCAAGAAAAAAAAAAAACAAGATAAGATAAAGATAAAAGCAAGTGGGGTAAAAAAACAAGACAATTTAAAAACTGTAAAAACAGTAGTAACAAAAACAGGTAAGACAAGAAATAAACAATGTCCTCTAAATGAAAGTCATCTAAAATGGGTGTGGTCTGTGTTTAGGAGCTTAATAGCAGAGGGAATGAAGGACTTGTATCAGTGCATTGCCTGTAACATTTATCTCACACATTTAAAGAATATTAGAGATAAGTTCTTCTGTTCATTCACTTCCATTTGAATTAATTATAAGGGCCACGTGTAGAGATGTAGTGTTATCTTGTCAAGGTGATTGGAATTATGTAGTATATATAGATTGAAATATTCCATGACTCCAACACTTACATCCGGCAGATTCTTAAAATTTCAAGAGCACCACATTAATGGAGCATTTAGTAAAACCATTACCTCCACAGGTGACAGTTTTGGTCACTTTCCCTCTTAATCATCTACAGGGACCAAATAGCAGCTCACTGGCTAATAATATATTAGATCCGTCTTGGTTTTACTTGTCCCTACTATGTCCCTTGACATACAGTTTATAAGTTGGTTTTGTAAGCCTTGGAGACAAATGATATTAGACTCCAGGCCTTTGCCATCATTGGGAGTTTAGTAAATTGATACTCGTGGTGAAGAAGAGGAGAGAGAGAAAGAAAAGAAAAAGGTTCTGTCCTGCAGTGCTGTGATCAATCTTCTAACACAGTATCTGCTTATAGAATGCAGCAGAACTCATATCAATCCACATTCTCCACTGGTTTGAATTGAGATTTACGGGTTTAGGAAATCAGCCCTGGTAGAAGTTTGAAAGGAATGAGCTGAAATAAAAGCTTTCTGCCTCTTCCCCTTATCACTGGTTAAAGCTATGTAAACACCATCAGACTCTGGAGTTTCATTTTAAAACCTGAAAAGTTCTCTTTCTCCATCCTATATATGGTCCAACTGGACACAAAATGTTTATTAAGGTAAAACTACTGGATCAATTAGACACCTATTACACTTTTGAAAATGCAAGGAGCCATTTTATTTTTTACCACGGCAGGATACACCACCTTTACTTCCTGCTAACCAACTGCTAAAAAAACCATCAGCCAGCATATTCCAATTCATCATATTCATTAAACTAATGTTTACTGAAATAATACAAATTTTGGGAAATTGGAAACTCACAGGCATTAGATTTTATATGTGCTAGTGAAGAGTGGAGGCACATGTGTCACACTTGCAGTGCTGTGCAGTCCGGGTACTAATCAAATCAAAGTAATGCTGAGTTACTGGGTTAGCGTCATGCAAATAGTCTTTTTGTGCTGATGACTGTTACAAGCCATGACTAGCTAAAGAGATAAACATAGCATAAGCTTAAGTAAAATAATTTTAAAACTGTATAAAGTAGTAATAGATAAAAAAGAAAAGTATTACAATTTCTTGCCATATAATGCAACATTTTTTCTAGGTATGATACAAATGTATTGGGCTCTTGTTTTTCCTGTAAAAGGGTAAAGTATTGAAAGTATCAATAAGAACTCAGCTTGTCAAAGAGAATTGGTAAGGGTATCAATATTGATAAATGTAACTCATATTACAATATCTCTCAGAAAATAAGATACATTAGGTTCCATAGCAGACAATGGATAAATCTATTCTGTCTATAAAAGTTAACACCTGCGACTGACAGACCAATAGAATTATGGTCACATCGGCTCCTATCGATCAACTTATTGACCAGTGACTGGCAGGTGCGGGAACTTTACCCTCTCAAAGAGCAAGCTGTATTTTTTTAACAGTTACTCACTATGTCTGTGTTAAACACCTGAGGATGTGTTCTTTGTTCTGTTTCAGCACAAAACTACAATCAAACCATATGTACTATAGATGGGTACATTTCATCCTGAAGTTACAACTCTGTTTTGTGTGTGTGTGTGTGTGCGCATCTCCCCTTGCTGTTCTATCTGACCACAGAGAGTGTGACAAATGGATGTGTCAGAGCTTGATGGAGCACTGCGATTGCTCTGCTAGGCACAAAGCTATTACAAGACTATATAGACAGGCCAGAAGAAAAATCCTGTTTCAATCAACCACACATAATCTGGGAGACAAAGAAAGATGTTCAACTGTTGATAGAAAGGGTCTGGCTCTCATCTAAAAAGAAAGATCGCTCTCTCCTACAGACCTCAAAACTGACTATCTCTGTAAGTTGATTTTGGATTTGTGTGCAATTTTCTGTAAACAGAACAGAAAGACACATGAAAATCTTATCTGGGACACAAAAAAAAGATACTTCAAAGAGCCTCTTCAGAAATCACTCAGACAGAAATCTCAGTAACTGACAACTGACAAAGCAATATCTTATTTTTCACAGGCTCAATTTTTAAATTCAAATAATGATGACTCTTAATTACAATGTAATATAAATGCAAATCTTTGGTACTTCTAATAATAACTTTAACTAAGTCTTCAAATAGCATGCTGAAATGATTTCTCTGCCCAGATATTTCAAATGTCAGAGGAATTATAAAAGTAGCTTGCCATTTAGCAGGATTATATGCAGTCGGCTTGTTAGGCTTAAAAAGCAGTGAACTATTTTGATAAAGAGACAGATTTGAAATATCATTGTTAAAAGGTGAGTAATAATAAAACAGAGAGCCTCAGCAAATGCAGGTTGCCTTATGAAAACAAAAGTGTTTAATATTTAAAATATTTCCATGGACTCTGTCATGTTTCTTACTCACTCTGTCTTGTGTTTTTCTGCTGTGACTTATGTCTGATATATTTTTGGAGCTGTGATCAGCCCCCTGCTGCACTCAATTTATAGCCAGGGAAGTGTTAAAAAAGTGCTTTGTGTCTTGGTATAGTTGACATGTGTAAAGTGTCATTATAATAGTGAAACAGACAGGAGTAAACAGCCTACTAGTGATAAAGCACCATGACCTAGGACAGCTTTCCTCCAACCTGGTACAGCTCAGTGTCCCTTTTGAAGAGCATGCGTGCATGAATTTGACAATGCTCTTGAAATTTTGACTGAAATTCTAATTCAAGCAAGATTTTGGGTTGCTTTAGCATTACTAGAATTACTATATTTTGGACAGGGATGTGATTGGGGACCAGTTACAAGGTTACAGGTCCAACTCTTTGAGGTACTGATGAGGGTTTGCTGTCTTTGATAATTTCAGGCTTACTGTTGCTGTCCTCATGGTGCCAGAGCCAACTTTGTCCTGTTTTTTCAGTGGGTACAAAGCCTTACAGTCATGTCTCTTTGCCATTGTACAGTTGATGGAGTGTAGTCTGTCTACACGAAGCAGGTGCACCAAATAAAATAAAAAAAATGAAGTTCTGTTCTGTTGCAAAGCAAGAGGGATTAATTCCCCATGAACGTTAAATGGATAGCCATAACACCATATAATCATCCAATTTCTAGAGGGCCACTGGTTTGACTCCCTGGTCAAATGAGACCTTTCCACATGGTATCTCGGTGCTTGCATGGGTTTTTTCCTGGCACCCTACTTTTCTTCCACAGACCAAAAACATGCCTGTTGGGCTA
The DNA here is from genome assembly GCA_037902135.1 of Cetoscarus ocellatus. NCBI lineage: Eukaryota > Metazoa > Chordata > Actinopteri > Labriformes > Labridae > Cetoscarus > Cetoscarus ocellatus. Next base: position 1,057,932 of record JBAMNC010000671.1, read on the forward strand.
ATTGATGTGAATGTGGGAATGAATGTTAATTCGCCTTTAATATATAAACCTGTGATTGGCTGGCAACAAGTCTTAATTGTGTCCAGCCTCTTGCCCAATGTTAGCAGCGAAAGGGTTCAGCCTCACTTAATCTTGAAAGGGACTGGCAGTTTGGATAATGGACATGGCACGTGGTGTATAAAGCAAAAAAAAAAAAACCATACAAAGAGGTTAATAATTAAAAGGTAATTGGTAATCTTGAATTACACCTAAACATGTCTTTATGTTTTACCGTTAAAACACAATTGCTCTTGGATCTTAATTCTTCTCTGAGGTTTTTTTTTTAACATCAAAAAATGTCATGTATGATCCTAAAGCAATTATAATCAGTTGCAATTTGAAGCTGTCTGTCCTGAAGGCAGTTTTATGATGTCTAAATATATAACTTATTATACCTGCCTGTGCTCACGCATGACAGCTTGAAGAAAAACTGAACTATTTATCCTACCCTCTACCAGTTAGAATAAATAATGGTTTCCTGGCTCCGACCTGTCATCCTTCCAGTGTCTTTACATTTCCTTATCAGTCTGTGTGTGCAGCAATATAAGTATATGCAGCAGCGAGAAGATGAGACACAGGGTGTTAAAAGATGACAGGATAAAGAAGATAAGGAGACAAGAAAGGAAACAGGGATTGTTTCTCATATTTTCAGTCAAATTTAATTTATTTTAATAGTTTGGTTTCCGAAGGACTAAGGAACCTGGAAACTGACTTGAAAGGTGAGAAATAAAACATGCTGAACACATTATCCACTTATTATGTTATTAGTGGGCAGAGAAAGTGGAACAATGTAAACATATTCATCAAGAAAAAGTGTTCCCAACCAACAATCTAATTGTTGACAGAAATATGACGACTTCATCTGCAAAAGTCAACTATTGTGTCAAAATAATGTACCCTTTAACAATTGGTAGGGTTTAGAAGGCATTTTTACATCTAATACAGTAAAAACTCTTCATAAGTGTTTGTTGAATCCAACTAAATTTAACTTTTTATCTGATTGTGCAAGCTAAATTAAACAACATTCTGTTCTCTAAACACACAGAGAGCCTTTTCACAGTATGCCCTTTTCTGAAATACTTTGGACAGACATTGTACGGCACACTTTTATGAAGAAACCTATCACTGACCATCAGCAGTCCAGTTAGCAATACAAGTCAAATTTCATGTGACCTTTGCTTCGACGTTGTTCATCTGAGGCCAGATTATTCCATGACATTCAATCAAATGTAATGTAATAGATGCTTTCTGGATGTGTGGAAGAGCCACACATCATTTCATTACATCAGATCATTTCAGGTTTAGACTTTTAATGCGTAGTGGCACAAAGAAAAAGAATCAAGCAAACAAAGATTTAGCCCTGCAGAGATCTGCTATCAGGAGTCTACACACTCACTGGCAACTCGACTCAACAAGGTGCTGAAAACATTCTTCAGATATTTTGGTTCATATTAACTTGGTTACATCATTCATGATGTAATTTTACAACTCCATCACATCCTACAGGTGCTCTGTTGGTCGAGATCTGGTTGCCGTGGAGGCCACTGGAGTGCAGTGGACTCATTGCCATGTTTAAGAAACTAATAGATTTAGATGATTTAAGCTTTGTGACATGGTTTGGGAACCAACATGTCTGTTTAGGTTCACAGTTATCTAGGTCATGGTTTACCGACACTAATCTAAGTGGCAACTTGTCTGGCTCACATTCTTGAAGACATTTTGCCTCTTCTCTAAAAGTACAAATGTCTTTAAGAATCTAAACCAGTTCTAATCAGGTCAAGTTGCCACTTTGATCAGCATTGGATGTTTTTCTTTAGCTTCTTTAGTTGCAGGTAACATCACTCACAAATCTCACCACAGTTAGACGGCAAATAAATTCTGTCTAATATGTTTCCTATAGGGATGCACAATTTTATTGGTTTGATACTGGTATCGGCCGATATCAGTCTAAAAAGTTTGGTATTTGTATCGGCAGATACTGAAATTTTTGCAGATTTTACAACCGATATACCGGCCGCACATATTGGCCATATATCAGCTGGAATATCGGCAACTTACACAAATATACAATACTAATGCACCTCCTCATCACTGCGTGGGTACATTTTAAAATCAAGGGTTTAATTTTTGCAAGAGTTAAATGCTGTTTCTCTTGTTTTACATCTGTTCCTCACAAAAAAATACACTGTAACAATGAAAGAAACAAGTCCATTTTTGCTAAGTACAGAACTTGTGCTCTTGACCAGAAATATCGTTATCGGTTTTGGCGATAATGAATTAAAAATTATCGGCATATCGGATATGGGCAAAAATCCAATATTGTGCATCCCTAGTTTCCTATTGAACGTCCATGCTAAATAAACAGTATTGGCTCCACGATAAACTTTAATCCACATATTCAGCTATAGGTATCTGCTGTTATGTTGTGAAATGCTCTAATAAAGCTTTAAATGTCAGTTTTAAATATCTGCAAATCAAGAGTTTATTTTTTCAACAGAGTTACTGGATGGGCTGATGCTAATGCTAGCAATCCCCAGTTTACTGCTGTCTTTCAACCAAACAAGCTGTTAAAAACAGTAAATAAATAAATAAATACAAATGTAACTTTGTGGTGGTTGGTCGGCATATTAAAACATTTGATTGAATTGATGTTAGTGAGGACAGAGAAGTCTGTTGTATTTATCAAAGAGAGAAAACATGTATTTCAGTTCTGTTCTCACACATTCCTCAGTGTCCTTGAAATAACTTATTAGACAGTGTGACTGACATTTGAGTTTTGCAGACCACTACTGTCATTTTGGCCCAAAATGCCCCCCAAACATAATTAGCAGCTATTACAGTGCTGACAGAAGCAATACTTCTGCTGTCCATTGTAATGGTGGAAATCATACAAATCACATGTCTGCAAAGGTTTTATAGAGCACAGTGAATCCATTAATACAAATAATCAAACTAATCAATTAATTATTTCATCATATGAAGTGTGTCTGACCTTTCATAGCTTTATTTAGCTTTGATGCAGAGCAGTACAGGGCTTTCAAAAGTTATGTTTAATGCTCTCTTTAATGCTCTAATGTAATTTAAAGTAGTAAGTACAATTACATTTTTATCTCATACCTTCAAGAAGTCTTAAAGATTCTGTGCTTTTGTTCATTTTTTGTGGATTTAACCAAACTATGTACATTTGTAGAAGACTGGATAATAGGAAATAGGTTTTTGTGGCTCTCTCTTTCAATGTACCTCCCCTCTCACAATCAGCTCACAGAGCTCTGTGATCAGGCTATCTGACCAGTCAGTGGGGGGGCTTTCACATTTTATAGAACAGACTAATAACAAAGAACCAGATCTGAGCAAAAAATGAGCATTAAAGCTTGTAGTGTGACTGCAGCCATGGTTTGTCTTCTTCAGTGTAGTGATTGACAAGAAATGTTAGAATCTTAGCTTGAGGTTTTCAGACTGACCCACTGACCTGTTTGGATTTGAAACATCCTGCTCTGTCGAGATTTTCACAACAGAGACAAAGGTCCGTCTGCTTAAACTTAAATCTGTTTTAAAGCGACAGCTTATTCTATTATCCCTCTGTAGTTGCTACCAGATCCTATATTCATGTATTCAGCTGGTGCTTTCAGCATTGCACTAATAACCTCTACGCTTTCCCCTCCCTCAATTTTCTTCTCGTCTTTCCATTTGCATCCAAACGTTACCTCTGAATCTCCCACTTTCTCTGTCTTTCTCTTTACCCATCTTCAATATATTCCTCACACAGTAAGGGTTAGCCCAGAAAGCTGTCAGGGTCTGTTCTGCTGTCAGCGAGATGCCGAGTGGGAGCACATTAGATATCGGCCTTGGTGTGTCCCTGACAAGAAACAAGCCAATTAAGGAATCCCCTGGCACTGCTTAAGCCCGGTTATGGCAGAGGTCCCGAAGACGAACACTGGTGTGCTAAATCATCATACCTTTTTTATTTTGGAGTCTCCTCAGGGAGAAGTGGAGTGATTCCGGATTATTCCCTTTTTTCCTGCTTGCAGGGCTGCCAGCCATCACTCAGCGGCATGTCTTACAGAAGTTTATCTGAGCTATGAAGGACACTGACATACATATTTCCCTCTCTCCCCTTCTCCATCGCTCAAAAGGCTAATAGTACTGGGGGGGTGCTTTGAGATAAGTCTTAGGTCGTGTGGTGCAATCAATTACTGTGGTTAAATATTGCAATAAAAAGATTAAGGATTTGAACTGCTGGAAAGTAAAGAGGCCTGAGAGAGTGCCTTCGCAGGCACTTGAACGTGTGCACAGTGGTGGCCCAAGACAAGGCCTCCAATGTTCTTACTTTTATTCTGTTTTTTCTTTGTGTGTTCTTTTTTTTTTTACATCTCCCTCATTTTGCAATTCTATTTCTTCCCTCCTAACTCAGAGCTTAAATCTGACTGATGAGCTGGCTTGTTCTGATTACTTTGTGAACTATCGTCTTAACCCCATTGGACTGGGCTGTTATCATGGAGCACAATCACATCATAATACAGAAGGCAAAAAAAAACTTTAACACTTACAATGGAAAGCTCAAAATGACCAAAGCCAACAATTAGGATTTACCTTTGTAACTCTGAAGTTGGACAGTCAAATCCTTGTTCTGACACCTTAGACCCCCATTTTGTTTTTGGGTGAGAGTGTGTGGGTGGGAGGTATTAAAGTCTGTCACATCGGGGCCACTCTCTTTGACAAGTTTTTAGGGAATTTGTGTTTTATTTTCTGTACCCATTGGCTGTCAGTCTCCAGCCTCTAACATACGAAGAGATGGGAAGTTTTTTTCAACAACATTTTATTTTTTTTGATATATTGATATTACAACACCTTTCTTCACTGTTTGAAAACAAAAAAAATCTCCTTTCATCAAAGTGTCTGTACACACCAAGAGTGATGCAAATAAAAAGCAAAAAAAAAATGCAAATATTTCATAATACATGGAAGTTCCTGCAAACAGCACACATATACACTGCCTGTGGTCATGGAAAAGATGTTAGTCTGTTTAAGAAGGGTCAAATCATTGGCATGCATCAAGCAGAAAGAAACATCTAAGGAGATTGCAGAAACTACTAAACTTGGGTTAAGAACTGTCCAACACATCGTTAAAAACTGGAAGGATAGAGGGGAAGCATCGTCTTCAAGAAAGCAATGTGGTCGAAAAAAATCCTGCATGATCGTGATCGCTGATCACTTAAACGTTTGACCAAATCAGATAGAAGAAAAACAACAGTAGAACTCAGGGGTGTGTTTAATAGTGAAAGTAAGAGCATTTCCACACACACAATGTGAAGGGAACTCAAGGGATTGGAACAGAACAGCTGTGTAGCCTCAAGAAAAACACATAACAGTAAGACTTACTGGAAAAAAATGTTTCAGTTTGCTATGGAGCATAAAGATTGGACTCTGGAGGACTGGAAGAAGGTCATGTGGTCTGATGAGTCCAGATTTACCCTGTTCCAGAGTGATGGGAGCATCAGGGTAAGAAGAGAGGCAGATGAAGTGATGCACCCATCATGCCTAGTCCCTACTGTCCAAGCCTGTGGGGGCAGTGCTATGATCTGTGACAAATCTTGTGACATTGCAGAAGCTTATTGAAACAATGCCACAGCAAATGTGTGCTGTAATCAAAGCTAAAGGCAGTTCAATGAAATATTAGAGTGTGTGACCCTGTTTTTTGGTGGCGACTTTTTTTTGGCCGGGCAGTGTATTAGTATGGCTGTGACAAACAATCATGGATGACCTGCTGCCATGGACACGTTCAGATTTCATGGATGGATTTCACGTAATAAGTATAAGAAAGCTTTTAAAATATATGTCATTTGTGCAGCAAGATTTTGGAACTGCTTGCAGAGTGAAGCAGCATACTTCTGCAGATGTGTACTTGACTAAGAACGGCCTGGTTTGACCATGCCATTCATTACAGCGGTTAAGGGATGGACTTATTCATCACAGGATTCATCACAGGAGAGTTTGGGACTTTTTTTTTTTTAATAAATCCAGCTTATGACCTGTATGGTTTCCTACCTCATCTCTCACGGCAGCAACATATTGAAGAGATCCTCATATTCATCTGAGTTGCAAAATGTTAGATTTGGCCTAATTTTTATATGAAAAGTACCAACAGCCTTTGTAATATCAACATCACAGCTGTCATTATTGATTCATCACCTGACTGAATTCAATTAACTTTCTTAAGCACACCCTATACCAGCTTTCTCTATCACAAACACACATGCATGCACACACACCCCCACACACACACACGAAGACAAATGTCCTGCTCTAAGCTGAACACTTGTAAGGTATCGAGGTTGCACAGTCTAATATTTGTCTGAGCTGTGTTCTAGCGGCGGTAAACCAATGTGCCTCTGCTTACATAACGCTGTGTTTATACGCCCCCGGTGGAAATGACTTATTGGCTGCTTGGGAACTCTGACAAAAGATAAAAATAGGATTATTCCCTCCTTTCATGATGGACAGCCATCCTTATTTGTCCTTTAACCTACCTTTTCTGGCTTTTCTTTCTGATGTCAATGAGTGAAAACAAAAGGCAACATTACCCATTCTTAATCCTCCAAAGCTGTTTCTTGTAATTTAATAAATAAGCTGTTCCTTTCTCTGCGATGCTTTCTTACCCCCCCCACCCGCCACTGGGAAATGACTCATGCATATTTCAGCAGTGTGTCTGCCCATTCTGAGTGGAGCTTATCGGGGCTGCATGCAGACGCCAAATCAACCCTCTTTTCCTTCTCCTTTTTCAGTCTGTCTTTCATTCAGCCCTTCATTGGCCTGTTTTTCAGTGCTATTCAGCATTTTATAACACGGAGCGGGAGACCAAGAGTAGAGATGCACATCTTTGCCTCATAGACACAAATTCTCAACAACCCACCCACTGAAGCATTAGTTTGCTGCTGGTGTTCTTTAAAGACACACACAATTATTAATCTCTATTGGGGGAAAAGTTTTCAAAGTCCTTGAAAGATATAGATCAATTCCTGTTCAATATGCAGAGATCTAATGAGTAAATCCTTTATGGCTGAGTGTGTTTTCTAACTGAGGATATTATTACACTCTGTTAGTCATGGGCAAACATAACAGGTGTGATCTTTGCATGGATCCCCTTGTGGGCTGATTGAATCAGAGCAGGAATAAAATAATCAAAGGACATGGGGCTAAGCATGACCAAGATTTCTGTTTACAGTGCATTTACATCTGCTCACAGCTTCAGTGTGCTAGTTATGCCTTAGATGTGCACCCACTGGGAGATGCATTCTAGTCATTGGTAGAAAAGTGCAATAACTTAATTGATTGGACCACCTCTGGATGTTAGATTAAAAACATTCCCAGGTAACACTAACAATCACACATAAGTGTGCCTGTCATGAGAAAATCAAAGTCTAGTATTGCAATACATCAACAATGTGCAAAAAGAGCCTACAAAGGCTGTACTTTCTGCGCAGACTAAAATATTTTAATGCTTATAAGACCTTGATGGTTTTATTCTATAGATCTTTTATTGAGTCAGTTTTAAATGTTTGCACAATCTCATTTTATGGAAACCTGTCCGTTAAAACAAAAATCTTCTATTCAAGATTGTGCGAGAAGCCAGTAAGATAGTGGCATGCAGCAGCTCTCCCTCTCAGAGATCTTTGACGGACGAGTCCTACAGAAGGCACAGTCAATTCTGTCCAGTCCTGATCACCCACTGTTGGAGGAATTAATTTCTCTCACGTCTGGACGGAGATATAAGGTACACGTAAAAATAGGTACAAATTTTCCTTTGTGTTATGTGCAATTAATGCAGTCAACTTGCATAGTTCTTAAAGTGCACTGCCCCAGTGGCATGACCTATTTAAGCCCTTATTTTAATTGACGACAGGTTTTACTCACTTCTTCACTTCTTTTATACTCTTTAATTATCTTTTAAACTCTTTTAATACGTCTATTTTTACTTCATTGGGGGTGTTCATGTCAAGTTTGGGTGTACACTGCGATGTTGTTTTGTGTCAGTGTTTATTTATTTGTTTGTAGCTGTTGTTGTTGTTGGATGTGCTGTCACTGCAGACCAAATTTCCCCTGGAGGGACAATAAAGCTCTGAACTGAACTTGATGCTCACACCACCCACACAGACAGCTAAATTTACCTGTTAACTTTTAGCCTGAACATTGAGCAGCCCGAGGGTCTCTATTTTGGTCTGGGTCTCTAGTTTGGCCTGTTTGCAAACACATTCAGTTAGAGATGCACTCCAATGGTAATTTGAGTCCTATAATAAATATTCCTCTTAAAAACTCCATTCTCTCAATAACTCAGTCAAGTATCTATTTATCCATCCATTATCTGCACAGCTTTTCTCTTTGGACTGGTTGCCAGTAAGTCATGAGAGTGATATATAGAGACAAACAAGCAGTCACTCTCACATTCACACCTGCTGGCAATGGCAAGTCACCGATTCCCTCATGAGCAAGTTTTAAGTCTGTGGGAGGAAGCCAAAGTACCCACAAAGAATCTGTGCTTGCATGGAAAGATCATGCAAATTCAGAGTAGACAGGAGGACCTGACCTGGAGTCAAAGTAGGAACATGCCTCTATATTCACGAGACAACAGCACTTTTCCCTGCACTCCCGTGCACCCCTCATCAAAACATTAACAAACACAAATTAGGTTTTTAAAGTCATTGTTACTTGCACTTCTTAGGAATATTATCCTGTGTTTTGTGAACAATGGATTAATGTTTTAGAGACCACTTTGAAATCACCAATGGTACCCAAAATAACAAGAACTTCAGCAAGTGGCTCAGACCAAAATATAATTATGATACTTACAATTACACCCAGGTATTACTGCTAATAACACACATGACCCCAAAGTCAGAAAATCAGAATCCAGTACTACAAATGAACTCCCAAACCACCCATACATACAGCTTAACCTACCCTATAACTTTCAACCTCAACACTGAAAGCAGCAAAAGGGTTTCTATTCTGTTCTGGCTCTTTGGCTTGTTGGTAAAGAGAGTCAGGAGTAAGATATGCTCTGGTACTTCAAACCTGACTCTGTGGCTGTGCTCACACATAGGCACATATTTCTGAGAAAAGAGCATGCCCTGTCCAGTTTCACAAAAGAACACAACTGAATGTCAAAAACATTTTTGTAAACATGAAAATGCACGTATATGCACCATTATTGGCTGGCAATAGCATGTGATAACGTCTATGGCATACACAGATTTTCTTACAATTTCTTTACAAAGACTTCATCTTAGATTATTCCACAAATTTAAAAGTGGCCATTGTAATAGCTTAAGGAACCTATTTTGTGAATTGTTTAATAATTCATATAAATTTATGAGACACATATTTCTATCTCAATAAATTAGGACAAGCTAGATCATTTAGACTGCTGAAGAAAAAAGCATTCATGTCTCTACATCTGTTCTTAAGATGGCACCCAGAGAAACTGAAGGCTATGGTTGCGGGACGGCACCGTCACTCCAACAGTAACATGGGGTCTCTTCGTAAACATTGCAGTATTGTATGAAGCAGCAACTTGGTGGGACAGTGACTGTTAATGCAAGTCTAAACATGAAAATAATCCATTTAGCAACATTGAAACAAACAGCAGTTTAGCAATGACCATCACAGTACAACCCTTGTGTAAACAGAAGTAACACTGTCACCCATTTACATCAATACAGCATGTTGTTTCAAGTCCCCAATGCTCTTTTCCCACAAAATGCTGTAAACAGTTTCTAAAATTCTTTACCCTGGGGTTTATTTAAAACTTTTAGTGACCAAAATGCAGTTCATGGTTTCAGAAGTTCAAAATCGAAAGAAGAAGCTTTGTTTTTGTTTTTTAAAAACAACTGCACAGCAAATTGAGAAGAATATAACATATTGGTGTTGTCAACATTTCATCAAGGGCAGAGTTAATTATACTCTGACCGGAGTGACACTTGTGGGGTCAATTATCCCACCTGTCCCTCAGTATTGGAGAACTACAACCAGATTCTACAAGCCCATGGTATCTTTATTTCAGCTTATTCTCCCCATAAATACACAGTAAATAAACACAGCAATGTATACACGTTGCCAACTCTCTAAATACAATGAAAACAACACAGTGTGAAACCTACAATTAATTTAAGAAGTGTAAATATTAACTCTGATAGTGTCAATATGTCCATACAAATTTTGCTATGGGCTGATATGTAGAGCTATCCAAAATATAACAGTCAAATAGGTCCTCTCTAATAATACCTTATTTGAATACAAGCAATCACATGAATAACATTTATTTTTTAACTGATGTTAGTAAGTAACACACCTTAAGAATATAATTTTCTTTAACGTTTATGTCCAAAGATTCTTTTGAAATCCACTTTCAAATTGCCAGAGGGCTGTGTCAAAGTGCAACATTTCCAATGCTCTTTTATTTTCCTTTTTTCTGTAGTTCTTGCACCCTTATATCTGATTTGGAATTAGCAGCTGTAGATATATTACTATGTCTGCCCAAGGACAATTTTTGGAATTACACAGAGGGCAACAATGCCCTTCTGAGTTGTATTATCCTCACCACTAATGTAACCGTGGTTAACCTTCCTCCTCCACAAAACCGCTCGTCTTCCTCTTTTTACAAGAGTTGTTTACCAGCTTTGGAAAAACATATCCATTAATAAACATCTCAATTTCCACTTCACCTTGAATTTTATTTCACATGACCGGCTATGGTCTGGGCAAACTCATCATCATGTGATCGTGCTGGAACAGTTACTGCATATGAAATAATTCAAGATGTGCACTGGACAGGACTGTGAGAGAGACGTTTATATGCAGAGCTAGAAGCAGCGTGTGGCTCTGATAGGCAGCTACATGGTGTACTGCTGTATCGGCCTGATACCAGGCTGTGTCTAATATGCTGGGAATTGACTTCCTCTTGCTGGCTCCCAGGTAGTGAGGGGGATTTAAACTATTTTACCTCCCCAGATCTTCACACCTTCCCTCAGGCCCTCTCACCTTGCAGACTTAAATATTAATGGTAAATCGGGGGGGAGAGGAAGAGTAAGGGGGGAGAGGGTTGACAGCTTAATCACGGAGGCAGCAGGCTCCCCTCTCCTCTTCCTCAATGCTGTGGGCGGCTGTCACGACGACCTACATGATGTAATCACCTCCATAACCCTGATATGGGCCACTGAGGGCCTTGCAGGGGGAGATAGACAGGGAAGGTGCTCAGGGGGACCTTAGGGATCTTCCAGCAGAGGATCATTTAAAGTCCAAATCCACTGAGACAGTGAATCCCATCCAAAGGATGAGGGAGAAAGGGAGAGGACACACTGTCCCAGGATTTTAGAGAAAGCAGTGCAAACCTACTATTCCATAATGTCTTGACCACAAAACGTTATGCAGATTTAACAATGTGCAACAGTTTTAAATGAATATCACAAATGACTTGTTTGTAGTAATAACTTATGTAATACCAATGCGCCTATGATGCTAGCAACAGCAAAATGTATTTTACAGCTTTAAGACCTTAGTTTTAACAGTTGTGGGTGTATGGCAGAGTCACTGCAATGACATTAAACAGATAACAAATGAGAGACATCCTAATACAATAGTTGATGCTTTGGCTTAACTTTGAGAGGTCAGAAAATGTACAAATGTTCAACAAATTTACACTGGTCCACGATGATCCAAAAAATCTAACTTTTGGAGTATTCTGCCCAAAACTCCACAAAGTTTCTATATTTTGGCATGTCTATACACCCCTCTACTTCTTGCTCAAAATAGACTGTTTTAGTGTACCACCTCATGAGCTATGTCTGGCCATGCCCATTTCAAAAAGTGGATATGGCTTTGAATATTTAACAGGGTGCTTCATGTTAACTGTGGCTACACAGACTAGCCAAGACATTTTTCTCCCCCAAAGTCAGCTGGGTGCTAAACTGAAATGTGTGTCAGGTAGCTTCCTACATGTCATCATTAGGGGAAATCTAAAATTAAGTGTATGAGGACCCATTTCTTGCAAGGTGGATCAGCAAAAACTAAATAAAAGGGGTGGAGTGTGGGGATTGGGGTGACAAGGCATTGACACAAATTTTGTATTAAAAAACAGAAAACTGTGTTATTCAAAACGTGGCTTTTAAAGAACCAAATAATACATTTGAGGAAACAAGCATTATAAGTACAATAACTACAATGTTTCAAACTGTGCAGCACTAAATGATGTCTGCCATAAAAATAACTATTTGAATGGATTTGGCTTATTTTTTTGGTTATTTTTGTGTATAATTTTAATAAAATTATTAAGATTAACTACAAAAATTAACACATTGTGGTATGACAGAGGTAATTGAATAGCTGTTTTGGCTGACCTATTTCACTTAGGTTTGTTATGTTTGTCATTCTTAACATGCTGAAATACTTATTTGACATCATGTTTTGTAAGTAATAAGTAATTTGCCCAGTCCTTTTGCTGACAACAAAACTAAAAACATTACCAAAATTACCCTAAAAGAGGGGGTTGTTCATCTTATATACCACGGCCACTGTCTCCCAAACTTTGATATCCAACTTGTCCATTGTTTTCTCTTTCTTTGAGCACATTACACTCGGCTGCCGATAGAAAGTTTTTGTTTTCTGGTGATAGTTAAATATGTTTATGCAAAGAATTGTCTTGCTCTCTACACACTCCTACTTAATTATAAGACTTTAGCATGTTGTGAACTGGTGTTTTCTCGAAAGATAGCAACATGTTAATGATACACTTAGTTAAATAAGTCAATGATGTAAAACTGTATTATTAGCATTATTTACAGTATAAGTGTGAGGTTATCCACAGAGTAGATAATTTACACTTAGATTAAATTTACCTCCACAACAGTGGTTTTGTTTTTGCCGACATTTGTTTTCTGTCCATCTGTGTGCAAGATAACTTTTAAAAGTTCTCAATGGATTTTGATGAAATTTTCAGGGAATGTTGGCCATGTAAGTGGATTCAGAAATTTACTACAGGATTTGTTAACATTGTGAGAAGTGGCAGTTTTTAAACATTTTACCAATAATGATAAGAAGACCGTAAGAAAAGCTAAGGTGGAGGTTTGTGCTCTCTTAGCATTTCTAGCTGTATTGACAATAAGCAAAAATAAAGAAAAAGAGTTTGCACACAGTTAGGCTCCCAATAAATAACTTGATTTAATTCAAATAAATGTTTTAATTGCTATTTCATGTAGCCGTGAAATGAAGTCACTCATTGAAAGGTGAATAATGTTCAGACTTCTGTCCTTTTTTCTGCAGTCAATGTTTTTTTCTTTTCTTTGTGCTCTATACCTGCAAACATGTTTGCTGGATGTGCCCACACTAGCTGTTTCTTTCATCATTGTATTGTCAGTAGTCAGCAGTGTGGATGGGCCTATGTCTCTAACTCAAAAACACAAAAGTTGCCTACCTATCCACACTCAGGTTTGCTGCTGCTTTTGGAAAAGTTTTTTGACCAGTCTTTGTCTTGCCCTGAAAGCCCAGAATGGGTCAGAGAACTGATGTGCTTTGTTGTGGTACAAGAAGTTTGTTGTCAGCACGTCTATTTTTCATGATGCCAATACTTTAGTTTGGCACAGGCTCCTGTTTTCCAATATTATTATTTTTTTCATCCAGAAGAAGAAGACACTTCTGAGGTGTCACAGACACATAATACTACAACAAAATGGGAATACATGCTTTGGGAGATGACTCTGATCACTGAACAAAGTACAGAACAGGCAGTCAGGGGATCAAAGGTAAAACTTTAACTTTTACTGTATTATACGTTTGTATGCACAGCTTGAAGTGAAGCATAAGAGTTATGGCAGACAAAAAATTGTCTTAAAATTGGATTTTAAATGTTTCATCTTGATAGTTTTTAATATATATATAGATAAAATCCAGATACAAAGATATAATGGAAACAATTTCAACCTCAACATTTGGGCTGATGCTAGATGCTTGTGGCTCAGTGTGTTTACACTTGCATTGGCAACATTCCGGGTTGTTTGGGTGCATTTTATTCTAAAATTTCTTAAATCAATAAACAAAATAGGAGCATGACCACATGACACAGTACTATCAATGTAATCCATGTTGCACTGTCATTATATCTTTGACAAGGCACAGCGGACAGGGTGATTAATGGCAAAAAGAGGAAAAATGAACAACCATTGCCTTCCTTACCCCATTTATAGGATAGGTCTTCCATCCCAGCTCTCCCAGTACAGATGTCGTATCCAGTAGCACAACTTAAATAGAAAAGAGGGTGAGAGAAAAACCACCATTAGAAATCAGTAAACAGGCAAAAAGTCCTATTTTCTAACTGGAAACTGAACTATTAGTCATGAGCTTGTTCATTTGGACATTTTTATATTAACAGAAATGAGTTTCTTGAATGAATATTTACGAGTGCGGTATACAAGGGGGAAACATTTTTAGCCCTAGCGACACAATTTTGGATCTGATGGATTGCAGTCAGATTACTGTCAACAGTCCATTCCCTCCACTGCCATCTCTGTATCTCATTCACAGCTTTTCTACAATCTCACTCCCAACAATACGCTCCTCTGCTGCCTCTGACTGAGACAGATTAGAAGATATATCTATCCCAAACCCCTCCTGTGACATGAGAATATATTTCACTATGCTAAATATTTAATCAATATCTGAGCAGAGATTAGGATAAGGGGTTGGTGTTGTATTTCATGGGCAAAGATATGAATCTTTGTAAAACATGCATCATTGTAATTTGAATCTAACCTTTCAGATAGTGTTAAAAAATAGAAGTCATTGTAGAATCCTAAAATACATTTTGTCCTGCTCTCAAGGACAGTAAGTTTAATAATTCAGGAGGAGAGGGCTGGTTAATGAGTCATTTTAAACCTTTTAAGTAGGATTACATTTTTTATGATACTAAGTAAACATTTTCAGAATCCAAAATTTCCAGCTGCCATGTCAAATGTGTTAATTGCACAATCCGTGTGACAGTACAGTTGTGTCCTGATTGCCTGCATGACTGCATCATGAAGTGGGTATAAGATGACAATTGGTATTCAGGTAAAGAGTGATAGCAGAAAAACAACAAAACTGAACCCAAGAGGCCTGTTTAAAGCCAATCATTTGTCCAGCATGTTCTGAGTCATCATTTTTGAATCCTATTATTACTTGCCAAAAAATCCACATTTACACTTGTCCTTCAGCTGCCTTTGACCTAAATTGTAATTGTTCAGCTGTGACTCACATAAGCTCTTAATTCTGATACAGATATCTGAAAAATCAAAGTGTCGTGTCTTTCTTTTTTCCTGAGATGGAGACTGAGTTTTAAGTGTCAGTCAGACATGAATGTCCACTTTCAGCACAGAAAGTGGTCCTTGGGGGGCTCATTAAACCAGCACAAATCTTTATCAGTGACAATATTTTCAGAATAAATCTCCATTAACATTATTGCTCTCGGATGGCCAGCTATTACAACTAAATGTAAATCAAAGAAAGTAGTTTTAGTGCTGCTATTATCATCTAGCCATTACAAATTCAATACAAAAGAGGAGACATCTGTATCTATGGAAGTATTTTTGGAGGAAGGAAAAAAACCTGAATTATGTGAGGTTTTTAGTATTCCTGTTCCCCCAGATATGAACCAGTCTAATGGAGCCAAGATGGCCAAGATTACCAAAACATCAAGTAACCAAGGTCTCACTTTCTACGTACATTTAAGTGTCTTTGACCAACAAGTCAAGCCTGTAATGCTTCCAATCGTCACCTTCAGAAGTAAGCATGCTGGTCATACAATATGTTATCTCCACAGGGAAAAGTCAATATCCAAATTACAAAATGTTAATTAGTGTTAACTAGAGCTGGGCAATTAATCAAGTTAAGCTACGATTTTTTTTCTTCTTCTTCCATTATTATTGTTATTATTATTATTATTATTATTATTATTATTATATTGAGGTATTTGTACTTTTACAAGTATATTGCTACGTACTGCTCATTCTTTAATGTTCAAAATGATAACATCAAAAACACATATGCATGTGGTGTGTGTTTAAAAATCATTAAGTAATCATTTTTAGAATTGTAAATTCAATATCTATTAAAATAACCATAATAAGGATTTTAAGTATAGTTCCTGTGTTGATGCATGTAGGTTTTAAAGCGAGTTGTGTTACTGGCTCTTCATTATCAGTTTGTTTTTTGATCAACAAGAGTAATCTCAAATGTTCAGAGAGACATTTATAATTTAATTGCTCAGAGCAAGACAAACACAACTTGCCAGCCCACGCTGGCTAATCTGATTGGAGGATTGTATTACCATCGCCATCATTAGCCACACCTATGGTACTCAAAAACATCACACTTTTACAAACATGAAAAGGGTCAGTAAAGAAGAAGAAGAAGAAGAAGAAGAAGAAGCTTTATTTATATAGCACTTTTCATACATCGGAAAATGCAACCCAAAGTGCTTAACAAAATAAAACGGAATGAAATAACAAAAACATACAACAATATATAGACCCCCCCCACCCCCCACCCCATACACACACATACGCCCAGACTCGCACACACGCTCACACTCACACATACAGTAAATAGACTAGTAACATGGCCTGGCACTGAGGTGAGGAGAAGCCACCTATGGGTGGCCATCCACACTGAGAGGTACCAAAGTCCACAGCCACAGGGAGCGCCGCCAGGAAGACGTCCCTGTGGGCAGACCAGACACAACTCCCAGTGTGGAGGGCCCCCATTAGGAAACACTGGAGCTAAAAACAAGAAGATTAGGACAGTGGAATAAAAACAGGCAATAATGATAAAATGTCTAGAAATGTGAGGGTTTAGGAAATTTATAATGCACAAGATTTAAAATATGTAAGAATTAAAGTAAATAAAATAAAGTAAAAAAAAAAAAAATAGTAATAATAATAATAATAATAATGAAAAATTAAAGATTAAAGACATAAGAATAGTAAAATATGAGAAATAAGAGAATAATCGAATCAGTTAAAAGCCAAATTAAAAAGGTGGGTCTTTAGCCTCCTTTTAAAAATATCTACAGTCTCTGCGGCCCTGAGGTTCTCTGGGAGGCTGTTCCACAGATAAGGGCCATAATGGCTGAATGCAGCCTCACCATGGGTTTTTGTTTTAACTCGTGGTATGACTAAAAGGCCAGTGCCAGAGGACCTCAGGGTCCGCGAGGGTTGATATGATAAAAGCAGTTCAGATAGATAAGATGGTCCAAGACCGTTAAGACATTTATAAACTAATAAAAGAACCTTAAAATCGATCCTGAAGCGGACAGGGAGCCAATGCAGTGATTTTAAAACTGGTGTAATGTGCTCCCGCCCCATGGTCCTTGTCAGCACGCGTGCGGCTGAGTTTTGTAATATCTGTAGATTATTAATACTCTTTTTGGGAAGACCAGAGAGCAGGGCATTACAGTAATCTAAACGACAGGAAATAAAAGCATGCATCAGCACCTCTGTGCTGGCCTGAGAGAGAAATGGGCGGACTCTGGCTATATTCTTAAGATGGTAAAAACCTATCTTTGTAATATTTTTTATGTGTGGAACAAAAGTAAGCTCGGAGTCAAAAATAACGCCCAGGTTCTTAACATATTGTGAGGGTTTAAAATCTTGTATTTTTGGTAAAAGTTTCTCTCTCTGGCCTTCAGGACCAATGACTAAAACCTCTGTTTTGTCCTGGTTGAGCTGTAGGAAATTATCTGCCATCCATGACTTGATATCTAAAATACAGTTAAAAAGGGCATCGATAGGCCCTGTCATCAGGAGACACGGCAATGTACAGCTGTGTATCATCAGCATAGCTATGGAAGCTGATGCCGTGCCTCCTGATGACATCCCCCAAGGGAAGCATGTAAAGATTAAAAAGAATTGGACCTAAAATTGACCCTTGAGGCACCCCACACCTAATTTCATGAGTTCTGGAGGAACATGTATCCATACTTACAAAGAAACATCGATCTGTGAGATAAGAATGAAACCAGTTAAGAACAGTACCAGAGAGGCCCACCAGGCTTCTCAGTCTATTCAATAAAATGTGGTGATCTACTGTATCAAAAGCAGCACTTAGATCCAGTACTACCAAGACTGTAAGTTTTTGTGAGTCGGCGTTACACCTGAAGTCATTTAAAATCTTTAAAAGAGCTGTCTCGGTACTGTGGTTCATTCTAAAACCAGACTGATATTTCTCTAAAATATTGTTTGTATTTAAAAAATGGTTTAATTGGTTAAAAACCAGTTTTTCTAAAATCTTACTTAAAAATGGTAAGTTGGATACAGGTCGGTAGTTATTAAAGTTGTTGAGGTCTAAATTGCTCTTCTTCAGAAGGGGCCTCACCACCGCCGTTTTAAAGGAGGTGGGGAAAACACCTGTCTGAAGAGAGCAATTCACTATGTTTAAAATCTGTTCCTCAAAGAATCCATAAAACGACTTTAAAAGTGATGTGGGAATTGGATCTAAAAGGCAGGTTGTGGGCTTTACTTGGGAGAAAACTCGACCAAGTGTCCTAGCATCAACCAGGGCAAAACTCCCCAGTGTTTCCTCGGATAAAAGCGACTGTCCAGATGTGTTAATAATTACATTTTGATGTGTTAAAAGACTGGACCTAATGTCATCGATTTTACTTCCGAAGTGGTTTGCAAAGTCCTCGCAGAGGGCGTCTGTTGGTGCCTCTGAGGGTTTTTTAAAATTGGTATTGGTTAAAAGATCAAAGGTGGAGAAAAGAAATTTGGAATTGTTTTTATTATCTGCGATGAGCTTTGAGAAGTGAGAGATTCTTGCCTGTTTGACGGTTTTATTGTAGGATCTGAGTTGTTCACGTAATATTTCATAATGAACTGTAAGTTTACTTTTTCTCCATCTTCTCTCCGCACTCCTGCATTTTCCTTTTGATTTTTTGATTTCATCACTTTTCCATGGGGGTTTAGGTTTACTTTTTATGGTTTTTGTTAAAAGTGGAGCCACAGAGTCCAATGTAGATTTCAATTTACTGTTAAAATTATCAACAATAAAATAAAGAGTAAATAGATGGAGACTGAATTTTATACCACTTCAAACCCATCTTATCATGCTTTAACGTTGGATAGTTTCTAATCTGTTTTAAATATGTGCACCTTAGGCTCAGTGTCTTGTTGTTAAGGTTTCTAATTTTTGCTATCTAAGAGATTCAGCTTACAGAAACAGGGTGATGATGAAGACCAAATAGAATAATAACTGCACAGACTCTTGTCCACTAATGCTTTTTTGTAAACACTGGCTGTGCCCTAAGCTTTACTTTTCTAAGTGATTCTAATGGACACATTAACTGTTGCAAATCATTGCTGATATTTCCATCCCTCAGTTGAGAGGATAAGAGAGGGCTCAACATTTCCCTTTTAGAAAATACCCTGAAGAAAACATGAAAACATTGTAAAGAATCCTAATTCTGTATTAGGAAGAATTCTTTAGAACATGAACCAGATCAATTTGCACTGCACAAATTAAAAAAAAAGAAAATACTAATATAAGAGGTCTAGCCTCTTTGGTGGTTGATCAGTGAGTGGGGACTGATGTTGGCTTGTGTGACACTGTTCCAAAAACTGAACAATTTTTAACAACTAATAACAGGTGGCGCCAAAAACATTTTGGTCTTGATACCTGACTCTAAAAAGCCAGAGTTGCTCTAGTTTTTCTTCAGAAAATCATTCTCGCCAAGGCAACAAATGGCAGAAGTGAGCACAGGTTCTGAGAAACAAATAGAGACCTGAGAGACACTGGAGTCCTCTGAGATCAACCTATGACACAATGAATAATTTAATTATCATTGACCACCCACATGCATTGTAAACTGCCTACACTTCATTTATCCTGGTATTAGAGAAAACAGAAATTATTTAGTCTCCCATTTTCACATGAAATAAAATATGCTCTGGCAGTTGGTGATCTTCAACTTAATGACCACAGTGACCATCCTTGGGTTTACAGGCTAAATGCACATTTAATCAGACACTGATTTGGTAAAGCAATAGAAATAATGAAGGGAATGAATCCTGCTGTGCTGTGTAATCAAAGAAAAGCTGTGGAAGAAATGAACAATGATTGATATGAACAAAGCCAAATATGGTATTGATTAAGTCTGCAGTAATCACAGCCAGAGATTCGTGCTGATCCTCTCTCTCTCCTTCCCAGCCTGTCCTCTTCGCTCATCTAGCTTAGCTTCACATATCCTCCATGTTGAACAGATCTGGATCATTTCCAGTGTCTCTGTGTGACGTTTTCTGCTCATCAACACCAGGCCTGAGCTATGTCAACGCCAGGCTAAAGGAGCTGGCAGTGCTGCTGGTGTTAATAGACACTATTAGACTTCTGTGGGCAGGTTAGCAGTGCAGTCCCTGGAGGATGCATAATTACTGAGTTGGCCGTATTGCTCAGTGCTGTGAGCAGTTTCACACTTCAGTTTGCCATAAATAACCAACAGCTGATGTGCACTGAGAGGCAAGAAGGAAAATATCCAGTCAAGAATGTTGCTTAAGTTTCTTTTAGTTCTTGATTACCTCCACTAAGGAGATTTTGTCTTTGCTGGTATCCATTTGTGAGCATAGTAAGTAAACTAATGTTTTTCATATTTATATTTTCAATATTTTCATTAAATTTTAGAGAATGTTGGTCATGGCACAGAGTAGAACTGACTAGATATTGGTGGTGATCTGAATCTTGATGTGGATGCACGGATTAAAAAAAAAGTAATTGTCTGATAGGCGGTTCCCCACATTTTTCTTAATAACTCGCTTAATAACAATATCAGAAATGCCTTGGTAGAGGATTGTGCTCTTGGGGCTCAGAGGCATTTAGAGGACACTCATGAGAGACACTCCAGTCAAGATAGACTCTATGGAGGGGTATGGGTCAACTTCATAGTTCATAAAACTTTGTGTCAGCATTCTTGGTAAGGGTGCAAAACAAAGACAATTAAATTTTATAACCTGAGATTTCATTGATTCCTTTAAAATAGATGTAAAAACGGACTTGAGCTTATATAGGTTTTTCCTAGTCTCTTTGACAACTCAAAGCAGCTTTACACTGTCACATTCACACCCACTCACTCTCATATTCACTCACTGATGGTTGGAGTTTCTATGTCTGTTGTAGTATCAGCTAACATATTCATGCCCTTTCATACCCATTAACAAGCCACTGATGCAGCAGTCGGAGCAACTTGGGGTTAAGTGTCTTGTCTAACCCTTGTAATGTTAGCTTTCTCTATACACGCTCCACGCTAGGGCCGGTTTTGACCCGTGCCTTAAATCAGCTGTAAATTACACTAAAAAAAAATTATCTATCATGCAATTTTGTTTTCTTACCTTTTGGTTACCTTATCAGGCTTCATTATCCATGAAAATATTGATTTTAATATCTTTTGGTGGGGGCCTTTGGGCCTTTCTTTGTCTGTATACACCTTGATGTCAATTTTAAAAAACTGTAAAATGAACCTCAAGAGAATCATATAAATAATTAAGTGGTTGTATTTTTACCTCACTATAACTAGGGGGTGTTAGAACACATACTGTAGATGTATATGAATATATATTTCCATTCTAATATTTTTAACTTAAATACATCTAGGGTGTGACGGATCATTTTGACTCATGTTGAGGCAGGTCGGGCTGAGGAGGGTGCTCGTTGTGTTGGTGATGATGTGGAAGGAGTGCTGGGTGAGCTCTGCAGCTGTCTGACCAGAGCTGCAGTGTCTGGGTCTTGGGGCACCAACTCTAAACTGAATTGACCTCACATGTCTGGACATGCCCTAAAGCTCATATGAATGGGAGAGGAACTGGCTCTAAATGTGTTTACTGACAGTGCACTTATGATTTCAGCTTTGGCTCTAATTATTGCTTTAAAATCTTATTTTTATAACCGGGTCAAAACCGACCCTAACAACACAGATGACACTATCTCAACAGAACACTTATAATTTGTTTTTTTTTCTTTTCTTTTAATTATTTTTAAGTAGAGGTTCCTGACAAGGTCAAAAAGCTTTGATGCAAATATTTAGTGGTTCTTTTATGCATTTAAAACCAAAAATGGGTTGATACCGACCCTAGCACAGGAGGAAGGCTAAGCACACATTGCCATGTGACATCCGGAGCTAGGCTCAAACCTGCAACCTTCCACTTAATGACCAAGCACACCACACTGCACCACCGATGCCCCAAGATAACAGTTACTCTTTATTTCACCCCTAAATTAATTTTATTACCTCTGCCTAGGAGGTTATGTTTTTGCCCATTATTAATAATAACTCTGCTAACAATCTCAGAAATTTCTTTGCAGAGATTTTGAGCTCTTGAGGCACATCTAGTTGGATAATCTACCAATGAACAAGTGTTTGGGACCTTCACTTTATGTCAGAATCACAAATTAATGTTTATTTCATGCTTGACAGATCTGCAGGGTAGCAAGAGTCAGCACAGCCAGTGTGACGCAACCAGACTCAATCAGACATGCCCATTTGTTGGGGTCTTGTGCTGCTGACCTTGTCCATGTCAAGTACATCTTACAAAGTTTAACAGATGCAGCCAATAACAACAACAGCAACATGCTGAACTTTGAGGACTTACTCCTGTCAGTAGTTTGAAGACATGTATCACACACCTCCTCTTTATTCTTAAATTCAACACAAATGTCTTCACCAATCCCTTGCATCAGCCTCACAAGTATATCATACGCCCCATTGTGTTGCCCCTCCTAATTTAGCAGCTGTACCTGTCATTGTCTCCCCTATTTGTCTCAGTAGCATGAGAAAACACTGCAACTCCATTTTGTGGTATTCATGTTGGTAACAAAACCTTTTTTCGATAACTTCTGTTACATCATGCTCCAGACTTGACTTACTTGACTAAAAACATAGACTTCCTGGGAAAAATATAAAAAAGCATCTAAAAAGGTTCTTGAAATCAAATAAATATATTTTTTATTTGATGCCACTTGAGGCACTAATTTAATGGAATGGAGAGGGGACTTCAAAATTCACCCCATTTGTCACAGAAACAAAGAATTTTTTAAGTACATTTTCAGCACCGTATCGATTCTTATTAAAATATCTCTTTAAGGGGTGGAAAAACACTGCAAAGAAAGATTTTGTTGTGTGTTATGTGTGTGCATCATCTGGATTTGGACAAAAAACGACCAGTGTGTACAAGAATATCCATCAACTCTTGCTATCCCTCTCTAAAGTTGTCCCTCAGCTAGGCACCCATAGACCCAGTCTGGAGCTGAGGGTCCTTTGGGATCCCCACTGGTTGGATATAAATAGACCATGAGCTGGCTATCTCATAAATACCTGGACACCGAAAAAATGATGACATGTTCTGTCTGGCCTACTACCCACACAGGCCATACAAATACGATGAAGTCAAAACCCCAAAATATTCTTGTCCAATGTAACCTTTGGTTTTATATTGGGAAGTTCTTTAGGTTTTGTAACAAAGAGATCTTATGTCTCAAAAGATGTATACAGCAATGCCTTCTGAGAGACTCAACTCCAATAAATTAATTTTGGGGTCATATTTTTATGTGCTCCTTTTAGGGAAAATATTATGGCCCTTTAAATAATCACATTTGTGTGAGGTTTGGAGAATTATGCTGATTTTAAAAGTGCAAGTAAAGTTCATCTTGGAGATACTTGAGTGTGTTTTAATGGCTAATCTTTCTTACCATGTTGTTATCGCAAAACCTTGGTTTGTGTAGCGGTGAAAGATTAATGAAAACATTTTTAGTATTCAGCAGTGCACTGTAGTGGTTGAAAGCAGCAGAGCCAGCCTTCCTCTCAAACAAAACAAAACCTTTCAATTTGTGAACTCCCCACATACCCACTCTGGTAAACAGACGGTCTTGTTAAGAGACAAACATCAGTATTTGATGAACAGAGACTTGTGGAAATTGATTTGGTGAGAATAACAGTGAGGATTGCACATTGTCATTTAGAGGTGTAAACAAAGTGCTGGGATGATATGCTGTGAAATGGAAATCTATCCATAGCAGATACAACCTGACAGCCATGCAGGATTGTGAACACATCTTCACATTCGACAAAGATTATACATAAAAAAAAATAATACTAGCAAAGCAAATCTTCCAATGTGATGATTACATATGATACAGCTGTTTTAAAGAAGGGATCACTGGAAGGCATCTTGACGATTCTTTTAACTGCTGACTTTGTAATTAGCTCTGGTGTGACCTTAAAATGGTTTGAAAGTATTATTGTTATTAACTATTTTTAAAAAATGGTCTCAGAAAGCACCATACATTTATTCTGTTCAAATATGTTGTTGATCTGCCAATATTTAATCATGATATATGTATATCTATCTATCTATCTGTCTATCTATATTATAATATATATATATATATATATATATATATATATATATATATATATATATATATATATATATATATATATATATATACATATATATACTTTTCCCATATTTCTTGCATTCAGTGTTTCATAAAAGTGAAAAAAAAAAAATCAACAATGATGATAAAGATGCTGTCCAGTCATTGAGCAAAACATAGCTTTTTGGTTTTACAACTTTAAACCAATTAACTTCCTGTTTTAGAACTATCCCTGCAGTGACCCTATATGATCATCTGACAAACATTTTGACGGTGTCAATGTACAGCCCCACTGCATAATATGGGCAAAAAGATGGGATTTGTCCATCAAAAATGGACACTGGAGAATAATTTGGGAATAAATTAATTATTCTGTATTCTTGATTGTCTATGGAATACATGCTACAGGTAAATGTGTTCTTTCTTTACCTTATGACTGAGCAACATTCCATACCTGATTATCAAAGTTGTTAAAGGTCTGGCATACTGCAGAATACACATAGCAATGTTTTTTTTTTTCTTATACACAGATATGGTATGTCTAGAAATGTCTGTGTAGCCACAGTAAACTTTAGAGCATATTGCTGAACAGCAGAGGCCAGACCCACTTCCTGAGAGGTGTGTGATGAGACACAGCTTAAAGGGATTAATGCTATAACAGCCTATTTTAAACAAACATAAAACATGGCTTTATAAGTCAAAATCCAAAACCTGAGTATATTTTTCTGGAAAGGAATATACACGTTTTTGAGACATCTTAGGACAGGATAAACCTGTTAAAACACAGGACAATCATTGTCACTTAAAATCAAAGAGACTTTTTTTTTCTTTTTTACCTAAAATTAGAAAATGTTTCTTTTAAAGCTACTGGCCTATGTTCTTGGCCAGTGACATTATAATTGTGGGTTTCTTTAGATTTCAGTTCAAATGACATTTACATCTATCTCAATATTGAGAGTGAGTCACTGACCTGAAGACCAACCCTTCAGCACTTGTAAAAGAGCACCACGATGCACTGCCCTCCCACAGCTTGTTAATCCTTCTGGATAGGAATTAAGGATTAAGTAGTGATGCAACAGTGTCAGTCTTAAGTATGTTGAATTTCTAATCATCAGTTCAGTCACAACAGAGTTTTTCCAATTAGCTTCCAGAAGCAGAGCACCCACTGTGACAACAAAGACATGTTTGCAAACAATGTCCAACCCATTCACTCCATCCATTATCTGTGCCACTTTTCCCTTTTGGGGTCATCGGGGGCTGGAGCCAATCCCAGCCAATGCTGGGTGAGAGGTCTGGTATGTGAAGTGGCTGCCAACCAATCACAGGGCATGTCCTGGGCATGTTCAATCATCTTTAAATGATCATTTATTACAAAAAGTTTATTCATTTTATTTGTTTTTAATAGTTACATCTTTTGTTCATATCTCACTCACTTATACATAAATAACTGCAGACACACTATTACATTTCCTCAACCTAACAATTTTCAATGTCAATCGTCAGATTTAAAAGTGTTTTATTTCCTGAAATACTGTTTTAGATGAAGATCACAAAAGTGAATACCCCATTGGCATTAATTTATCCTTCTTTTTTCAAGTAACACCTGTTTTGGTCCTTCAAAAAAGAAAAACAGCACTATTTTTCAATGTATTTGATTAGCTTTTGCATCATAAAACACTTTAAACCAACAATTTTGTGGATGATTGTCTTATAACCAAAGCTGGTTTGAGTTTATAAATGTACATATGGGTCATCTTCTCTATGTGAGGCTCTCTAAATAACTCTGTGTTCGCCTTATACGGAGACATGCCAGGTCTATATAAACTAGATTCTATAACTACTACAGCTCAAAAAAAAAAAAAAAAAAAACTTGACTTGAGTTTGTGCTGTAACGTGTATTCACTATACATGAGTGCAGTCAAGAACAAAAGCTGTCTGTGGCATTATGTTGTTTCTTCTTTTTTTTGTTAGTTAACATCATTTACATTTTCAAATTAATAAAAGGATAGGACCAAACAAAGGTAGCTGATGACTATGATAAAGGTCAGCCAAGCTTTACACAATGAAAAAGATTCACATTCTACAACAGCCATTTTAAGAGGCACTATGCCTTTTGAACTGTGTAATAGAGCAGTATATTTTTATTCCTAGTCTTCTACAATTATCTACAGTTTTTCACTTCTCTACAGCCATGTTAGGACCCAGCTTACATTTCCAATCAAAATCTTAAGACCAGTTGAGAAACTGCAAGAATTTGCATTTTGCACTGTTGGACTGACGGTTCCAAAGTAGAGCTTCAAAATGCAACAAGAAGAAATGAGAGCAAGAGATCACAAATTTTGCATGAGAAATTTATTAAAAACAGCATTTAAACTCAAATGGGCTATTGTCAGCTGATCAAAAGTTTAAGACCACAGCTTAAAAAAGAAAAAAACGAAATCCCCTCAAAACAGAAATAAAGTATAAATAAAGGACTCAGTAATCTGAAGCTCCACCATTCTTGTTCATCACCTCAAAATTAGTTTAGGCATGCCTGATGCGAGTGTTTTCAGGAGTGGGAACATTATTCCAAGTTGTGAAGATGGCTTCTACTGTCTGGGACTGATGTCCATTTTTGTAAACTTCCCTTGAATCCCCAAATTTTCTAAGTTGGATTTAGATCAGGGGAACATGTAGGATGGTCCAAAGAGTGATGTAATTTACTTGGAATAAGTCTTTCATCAGGCGAGCATTGTGAACTGCAGCGTTGTCCTGTTGAAAAACCCAGTCTTCACCGCACAGATGAGGGCCCTCAGTTATTACCATACAAACGAGGGCCTTCAGTCATTACCACACAGACGAGGGCCCTCAGTCATTACCACACAGACGAGGGCCCTCAGTCATTATCACACAGACCAGGGCCCTCAGTCATTACCGCACAGACGAGGGCCCTCAGTCATTACCGCACAGACGAGGGCCCTCAGTCATTACCGCACAGACGAGGGCCTTCAGTCATTACCACACAGACGAGGGCCTTCAGTCATTACCACACAGACGAGGGCCCTCAGTCATTACCACACAGACGAGGGCCCTCAGTCATTATCACACAGACCAGGGCCCTCAGTCATTACCGCACAGATGAGGGCCCTCAGTCATTACCGCACAGACGAGGGCCCTCAGTCATTACCGCACAGACGAGGGCCTTCAGTCATTACCACACAGACGAGGGCCTTCAGTCATGAGCGATGCCCCCTGCAATATCTCTACATAGCTAGCTGCCTTTTGATACCCCTGCACAACCTGAAGCTCAATTGTTTGTTGAAGGAAATAGCAGCCCAGATCATGATGGCGCCCTCTCCACTGAGCCGTAGAAAACATCTCTAGTGGGATCTCTTTGTCATGCCAGTAATGCTGGAGTCACCAGGACCCTCAACGTTACATTTTTTCTAGTCAGACAATAAAACTTTCTTCCACCTTCCAATGCTCCATGTTTGGCGCTCCCCTGCAAAGTCCAAACAGGCAGTTTTCTGGCGTTGAAGGAGATGTTGACTTAGAAGACATTTTTTGTTTTTTAAGCTTTTCTCTCACAGATGCCGTCTGATGGTTATTGGGCTGCAGTCAGCACATGTAACTGCCTTAATCTGGATCAAGGATCATCCCGTGTCTTGATGGATGGCCAATCGGATCTTTCGGCTCAGCGCCAGTTAATTTTTGGGGATCTACCACTTAAATGTTTTGTTTCATAACCTCAGGAGCTTTTAAGAAATTCAAAACTACTCTTTCCCTGTGTCCAACCACAGCAGTGATGGCATGTTGCAAGAGGCCTTGCTTATGCAGCTCAACAACCCTACCACGTTGTAAGACAGAAACCTTTTTTGCCTTTGCCATCAGGAGGTCATGGCAGTGTGAAAATGTGACAGAAAATGGCATGGAATCCAAATTTAGGCACAGATTTTATCTTTTAAATGCTGTGGTCTTAAACTTTGGATCAGATGACAAAGGCATGTTTGAGTTTAAATTCAGTTTTCAATAAACTGCCTTCAAAATTGTTTTGTCTCTTGTTCTCATTTCTTCTTTTTGTATTTTGAAGCTCTGCTTAGAACCTTCTTCAAGATCCAACAGTGCAAAAAGCAAATTCTTGCAATTTTTCAACTGATCTTAAGATTGTGATTGAGAGTGTATGCTTTGCAGAAAAAAAGAAGAAATTGACAGCTTCTCTTTTCTTACTCTGTTTTTTTAATTGATTTGGTAAACTATACAATGACCTTTTTTATTTAATAATTATGTGTGCAAAAATCTTAAAACATAATAAAACAGATAAATGTCTTTTACACTGGATTTTAGAAAAGAAAATTAATCTGACAATTTAAAGCAACAAAAAACATAAACATTTTATAAAAGTGTTGTGTAGTAAATGCCATGAATTTGCTGCAAATGGAGCCAAGAGCTCAATGTAATTAGCCCAGTTCCAGGGAAATGCAAAGAAAAAACAGGCTTGTTGTAGTGGTTGTTCACTGTCCTGAATACATTTACAATGACTGGCTTTTATGCTCATAAGGCCCTTTGTTTTGGTACTATTTGGGATGCTTAGTGCAGTGTGCTGAAGCAAAACTAAAACAAAAGGAATACAAGGAGACTTTCTAGCATAAAAGTTAAGCATTGTACATGTGTTCAGCACAGTGTACAGTCACCCAATGCTATTTTTTAATTTGTTTTCACCTTAAATTAAGTACATTACACTGAATCTTTGGCCCCATCAGCTGCAATGTGTATCCTTTCTTCTGTGCCTGATCTTTCTTAACAGATGCAGAGCTGATCAAAATCCCTGTTGCTAATTGATTGAAGATTGGAATAAACGCAACCCCACTTCAAAAATACTGAACTATCCTTAAGAACAGTATCTTAGTAAATGTACCCTGTTACTGTCCAACATGGTCAGTCAGTGATATGAGCCATCTGTAAACAGGCTTTTTATTTCATGTTGCATTTACAGTATTGCATATATTTACATCTCTGTCATAAAAAAATAATCTGAATATCTGGCTTTACTCTATGAAGGTGGTTACAAATGTAGATATGTACAAAATGAAGACATTTTCACTGCGCAAGTGGTAAAACCTGAGTGCACACTGTATCCTGCAAAAGGAGCACAGCATTTTCAGCTACTCTGTATTGGCTAATTGATTGACAGCGCCCTGCTGAACATTCAAAATTTCTCCTTCATCCACAGCCCTGATGGTGATCTTGGTGTGCTGTGGGTGGCACCAGTGAGAGTAAAAGATTTGATCAGCCATCCACATAAATCCATGCAAAGAGTTACATTATTTTCATGATGATTTCACAGCCTGACTCCACTGAGACGCGTAACAGCCTAGGAAAAGTGTTTCGTCTCTGTGTTTGTAGCTGCATTAAAACTTTCTTACATCCAGCCATCTGTCAGTGAGACACATTGGAAAACTACAACCACATTTACATGTGGAGCTTTCATTCCACTCAAAGTGAGATTGCTCTTATGATTTTCCATCTGAATTTCTCTGATGGGAAAAAAACAACAAACGAACCAGATGCTGTTGAAGCTCTAAACAAAGACATCTTCCAATTTCCTGGATATAAGCAATCTCCTGCACAGGAAAAATCTACAAGGACTCAAGAAATCAGGATAGCAAATGAGAATCGCGGATGTTCATTATAATAAAATATCTGCCGCTGATTTCCGAGGGAGGAAAATGACAGGGGAAGTAAAAGTAAAGATTATTGAACGAGATGTGATGCTGGGGAAAACAGGCCTGTTCATACCTGAGTGAGTAAAAATAGAACTTTGTTAATAACTGTCTGTTAACCCCACTGGGCTGATGTCCTAGAAGAGAAAAGACACAGGCAGTAGGCAAAAGGTTATTGGCTTATTTGTTATTCCAACAGCTAACATCTTGTCCATTTATGGATATGATTACTGTTATTGTTACAAGTATTGTTTTATTTTTTTATTGTATTATAATAATTATTTCCATATCCCTAATCTTTGAGTTTAGAATTGTCCTCAGACGCACTGGGCTATACCAAAAATACTTTGTAATCTTGTCCTGCACATACTTACATCTCACATTTTGTAGTTAACCAGCCTGTACAAGACAATCTGCTCATGGCGTTCTTTTTGTCTTCACCAACATCAGAAAGCTGGTCTCAATAAAAATCAAACAGATATGCAAAGTTTGAGGTTCTTTAAGCAACTATGACAGGGTTGATGAAACTCAGTTTTAAAAAGATCCTTTAGCTTTTATTTTTTTAAAAGTCCCTGTCTTCAGCTTTCCCTCTTTGCCTCACAGCAGACAAAACTTGGGACTGCGGCTGAGGTCCCAGATCAGTCAATATGACAGACTAAAGGATGGTTCAAAGCAGACATCAGTTCAATCATCCAATCTTTGGCAGATTACAAAAACAAGCAGAGTGAAGTTGTTCTATAGCATCTGTCTGCAGGTACAGGGAGTAGCATCGCTCTTATTGAACTGTGAGAACAATAAAACATAACCTGGGGGCAGATCCCTCTGTGTCCTACTCAATCAATAAAGCTATTTTAAACCACACTTACGCTGCAGCTGTGTGCATGCAAGAAAAAAAAATATATACACTGGTGGTCATACCTTTATAGATAGTTGCCAAATAGAAAGACAACTACAGTTTATGCAGGAGAGCACGTAGAGGAGTGTTGCAAGGCTTATGCAATAAAGAGTCCGTACTAAAACTTACACAAGAACAAGCAAAAACAGGTGGGACGCCTACACTGAATAAAGTCAGACAGAAGCATTTTGCATGTAAGCTCTAAATAAATGAATGCAAAACTGGCCCTCTTAATGATGAACTATATGAATCTAAAACACTTTTTTGACAGATAAACCCACACACATGCTCTCTCTGTGGTTCAGTCTGCTCCTCTGTCAGTCTGTCTGTCTGTGTTTGTGTCTGTGTGTGCTATAGAATGTGTAATTAAAGCAGCCTCAGGGTTTTGCACTTTAGGAGCTGATTCCCATAAAAAAGGTTTTGATTTGAATGGCCAACCTTAGTGTTTGAACACAGAAGTAAACTGAGGAACGCTGTTAAAGTTTTGTCCAAAACAAAACCTGTCTATTGTTATATGGATTTTTTTATTTGAAAAAAAAAAAAAGAAAAATACTCTTATTTGCACGGATAAAATGAGTCTACAAATTGCTTTCAAGTATTTTTAATTTTTTTACCCAGTAATTGGAGTGAGACATTTCCTCAAAGTGCAACTTTAGCTTTTCCTCTTCTATTATTATCAATATCAATATTATTATCATTACTGCAAACACTTCCACATTTAGCTCACTGATTCATGAATGCTCTTTGGAGAGATCAGTTTTGCATGCCAGCGTATGGGTTTATCAGCTGTTACACTTGTAAGCTCTCCCGACCATGCAGTTGTATCTTGCAGTCACAGGAGTGCAGTATCCTTAAGTGTTAAAGTTTTCAAACGAGCAATAAGTCGGAGAGCCCTGCAGGAGCGATCAAACAGACAGGTACTTTGGGAGCGCAACATTAACTCACCTTGGTTGCAAAGGCTGAGGCGCGTGAGAACTATTCCAAGAAAGAGTAAAAGGAGGAGGAATCTCTTTCCAAAAGTCATGTCTGCTGTAACATCTATCTTTATCTGAGGTAGGCTGTAATAAGTGAGAGGTAACAGGAGTCAGAGAAAAGCGCAGCTGGATCCTCCGCCGTTCCTGCTCCTTAAATCGGGTCCGTGCAGGAGGGGACTGCCGGCTGACTGAGACGGAGATCCATCCCTCACCTGGAGGAAGCGGCGCTGACGGCGCGGAGCACAAACAATGTGGAAGAAATCAGGAAAAACAGAGGAGTGAAACCAAATGTCCTGACAAGGTGAGAAGCTCGAGCGTCTGGTAACTTTGTAAATTTCCCACTGACTTCACTTCAGTCCTCGATATTTCATTGTTTGGAGGATAAACACAAATAAATCATCTCAAAAGAAGTGCGTCCCCGTGGCGCATGTCGTCGTGACAGGTTTTTATGAATCCTCGTACAGGCTCGTCATTGTGGCTCAAACTCTCGGCTCCTCTGTCTCCAGCCCGCTCCGCTGCTGCAGAGAGAAGAGAAAGGTGAGCGGGGAAATGATCGAGATGCAGCGGAGGAGAAAGTGAAGCAACGGCTTCAGAGGGAGACTGTGCGCATCTGTGCAGAATGCTCGGCACTAGAGGGGGTTAGCTGACAAGGCAAAGGCGTGTGTGCGTGTGTGTGTGTGTGCGCTGTTTTACTGCCTCAAGTGGGCTTCCCAAAATTTTCCCCTGGAACTTCAAAATTCATAGTTAAAGCTGCGTCCTTCCGTCAGCTTACCCTGATCAGATAAAACCCCGAACATTACAGATCATATGTTTATGGGGAATGCAAAATGTAAAGTTTCTCGCAGCATGCGAAATGAACAAATCAAAGCATCAACATTCAGACTTTAACACTGAAAGGATTTTAAAAAATAAATAAATAAATGAATACTGTACATAAAATAGATAAATAATCTTGTTTTTAAGTCGTTTGTGCCTCTGAGTTAATGTGACCTTTCTTAAACAGCTTTGTTTGTATCAGGATTATGTCATTAATGATTCTTTTTGTCAATGACAGGTTAACCTCTCTCCAGCAGGCAAGTGAGAAAATTAAATCTTCTCTTAACCCTTTATCTCTCAGTTTAACAGTTTGTCAGACTAAACAGCTGTGAATTATTACTTATTATGAACATATATGCCTAGCACTTTTATCAAGACTGGCTTGTTACTTTAATTTTACGTTACTTTTTTACTATGTCCTCTTCAAAACATTTTCTACATCAGGTTGATGATGAATTTGGTCATGGAGGACACTGCTGTTTATAAAGTTCAACATAACAATGAGGTTGAGGGAAATGACATGAGCTGTGGTGTCAGTGGCGTGGTCTGATGGTGCACTTGGTCAGTTACTGGAAAGTTGCAGGTTCAAGCCCCGCTCCACCTGTCACGTGGTGATTTGTCTTTGGGCAAGGCACTTAACCCCAAGTTACTTCTATTGCTGCGTCAGTGGGGTGTAAATGGGCATGACAGGGTGTGAATGTGTTAGTTTGTACTGATGGACAACTGACAGTGGTTGAATGGGTGTGAACTGTTCGATGTCTTGCTGTGTAAAGCTAGTAAAGTAAAGACACTACAAAAGCTCAATAAACTCAATTTACTTTCAAAATGTAAAGCATTATCTTTATTTTGAGCAAGTGTC
This sequence comes from Cetoscarus ocellatus, assembly GCA_037902135.1. Classification (NCBI taxonomy): domain Eukaryota; kingdom Metazoa; phylum Chordata; class Actinopteri; order Labriformes; family Labridae; genus Cetoscarus; species Cetoscarus ocellatus. The sequence goes on from JBAMNC010000671.1 coordinate 1,091,649, forward strand.
AATGAATGATACATGCAGTAGAACACCGACGTCTGTTGTGATCTTTGTTATTCAATCTGTGTTACAGCAGTTTGTCTGAGGAAGTAAAAGTAATTAGAAACTTAGATGTAAAGATTTTTTTCTATACCAAATGTCCAAATGTCTAGACCAAATGTTTGATTGAAAATTGCTCTGACAACTTTATTAAAGGCCAATTCAGAAAGACTTAAGTGAATGCAGAGACTGTACAGTTGTTTTCAGGGAGGATGAAAGGGAAGGTATGCACTTGTTTTCTTTTCTTCTGCTCAGCTTTGCTGTGGGTGCACAATTCCATGCAGCTTTGTCCTCCTTTCCTGTCGATACCATAAAGTTTCTGCATGATAAGAAAGCTCTACTGCAGAATTGTATTACTCTGCTGTATTGCTCCTGTCATTGTTGTAGCTGGTAGGCCCAACAAAATACCTGTAAAATTATTACAGTGGCAACAGCATGAATCCACCCATTCACCTTGTGTGTAAACACAGACAAGTTTACACGTTCGTTTTTGAAGTTCATACGTCCGACGTCTAAAACTGCAATTTGAAACCAAAACCAACTGAACCAAATGTCAGCAAATTAACAAAAATGCTAACTATTGAACAAACCCCAGTCTGGACTTTTAGAAATTGTAAAAACTTACTTTAGTATTTACTCAAAGTGATGCATTTACTATAATATACTACAAGTAACCTTCTGCCCAACACTGTTCATCATAAATATGTTGAACCTGTGTAAACATGTTTATGCCTGTCTTTCACATTGCTGTGGAAAAAAAATATACTTGTCTTTGTTTTTGGAAAGTGTAGGAGTTGAAAATCTTCCTCCTTAAAATCAAGAAAACACAAAACACTCTCACATGCAGGCTCAAAGGTGAGGGGAACTATTTTACGTATCTAAGATCTGAGATAAATGGTATAAGCAATATTGTGCTGAAATGTTTGTTGTAAAATGAATACAACTCTAAACTGTTTATGCTTTTATTATGATATAATTTGCATAAGTCCATTATATACATGCTAAGAAAAATCATGAAAAAGTCTTCATAAAATGGATGATTTGTTTTAGTGTAAACTCCAGATTTCAGATTCGTATTTAGAATAACTTTTACAGTAAACTCCTGATTCTGTTTGGTAGAGGTCAGAAATTGTAGCTATATTTAATGTGTTTTTCAGAGATGACTGCTGCTTCAAGTGACCCAAGGGTTAAGAAAAATTAAAATATAATTTTTTGAAGCTTCTTTTTGTGTGGTTGTTAAAAGGTTAAAGGAGTCGCGATTTCAGCAGAAGGATAATGCTGATCTTAGGGCAATTTTCTTAGCTATCTGAAAGGAAGTTAATACTGTATAACATATTCAATGATGCATAATGACTTCCTTAATTACAGATAAAATATGTAAATAAATACAATATATTTAATTTTTCTAAGGCAAATGTTGTCTTTATGGTTTTCTTTTTCCATCAAGATTTAAAAATTACATTGGTGGGTAGAGTATTCATGTGCTCAAGTAAGAGTACAGTTGTTTAATAAGATTTTACATTTTATGAATCTACTCAAGTAAAAGTACACTTCTCTGTGTTGAGGAATATGGACAACAGCTGGAATGTGGTACTGTATTTAACCAAATACATATAAAATGCCAGTCAGTTAATATAGATTAAAAATACTCTGCCAAATATTACATTTCTTAGACCTAATGATGAATATAATTTTAAATTTATCGTTGTTAAAAATGAGTAAATTTCAAAATGTGACTAACCACTGCTGTCATCCTGTGTCTGATCAGTAAATTATCAATTACCAGAATACTTTCAGCTTCAAATATTATCGTTGAGTACTATAAAAGTGAACTTCATTTCAGTATAATAATTCAAATTTTGGTGTCATAACCTTTCTGGTTAATGAAAGCTTTGATAGCTTTATCTTTTCAAGTAATTTTTCTTTACTCAGCACTCAGATGCTATGGCAACTGTAACTAAGTGCAATAATCCCAAAAGCTCACTGGTAAAGCACTGGTTATAAAAAGACGACTCAAAAAGAACAGGTACATAGAAATGTACTAAACTACAGTGACTTGAGAAAATGTAATTATTTACTTTCCACCTCTTGAAAACTGAGTATATTTTATATCTTACATCAATTTTGTTTGAGTTCATCTCAATCTGTTCTATACTTTAAAAAGTCACTTTTCTAAGAAAGTTTCTGTTAAATAACTGGTACGGGGGAATAACCATCCGATCTTCATTATGTCTGCCCATCAAAGTTGGCCTCAGTAGAAAGGTAGCTTCATATCCACCAATTAGCAGTGCAACACTGAGCTGCTCTGCTTGCCAAGCCGCCAATGTCAGCCAAGATTAGGGAAGGTCTTCCTCTCATCTTCATGGACGTCTCATCGAGTGAGTAAGCAAACCCTCCCCAACCTGACCGGGTTAAACAAAGCCACGCTGCTGTGATGAGACCCAGTCAATCAGGACATAGGAACAGCTTCCTGTCAGCGGCGAGGAGGTAAATACATCAACATCACAATCCGTCAGCACCACTTAGCTCCCAGCCAATCACAAAACAATGCAGAGAAGCCGAGGTCTGACTACTGACTTTGTGCGGCACGACGTGCAAACATGTTGGAGGACGGAGGCTTGTAGGGAATAATGAATTGACCATGGTGGCCTGTTTGTGTCTATTGTAGGTGGAGGGAAGCCGCACACGCCACAGAAATGGATCAAGCCATTAATGTCACTGTGCAGATGTATTACAGCTATAAATAGACGGATAAACGCTGTGATATATCTCACTGAATGGGGAGGTTATAGGAATTTCACCGGGCTGGATACTGCATGTTTTCTACTGCAGGTGTGTCATTGGATGAGTTACAGAATAACTGTTTCACACCCTTTGACATCTGCCAACTATGAACACCTTTACACCTCAAAGCAAACATTTATGTCAGAAAATGATTAACTCTTTGAATCAATAAATTACAGGCTGTTTTGCTGTAGTTTCTCAAATTTGTAGGGAATGACTACAGTGTTTGTACAATGATATTCCTTAAAGTGAGAAATAGGTGATATTGTATAGATTAAATAACCTCACATCCCTAAGGACGAAACCAAGAATGATAGTCAAAGATTGCAATCTGTTGAAAGGAGAAGTCCTCTTCTGCCACTGCCTTGCAATGATTTGCTTCCTTTTGCTGTAATGCTGGCCAATGGTGTGTGACTGTAGTGTAAAGGGGGCCTAAATGTGAGCTATGATTCCCTGTGTCCAGAGAGAACAAGCTCCGTCCATCTGTACTCATCAGGAGCAAAGAGCTGGAACGAGACCACATCAGCACAACTGACAGAGACAATGAGACTTTATAACGCTAATGGTTTCACTAATGTCCTGTTCACAGCGAAGTGGCAGCCCAGACAGAACTGCCCCACTGCAGACTGAATCCAAACTGTTGTAAACTAGAAGAGAATGTCACCCTAAATGGCTTCAGCCCTCCAGATACAAAGTCAGCTTCATTGGAGTTATTGCATCATATGATTAAATGTGTACTGGACGGTTGTTGTTTTATTAGTCTGTTTGTCCACTCTCATTTTTGAAAGGATAAAAACTGTCCAATGTTTGACCATTTTGAGTTGTTTTGCTTCTGTCAGTTTAAGCCTTCATACTGGTTAGCACCAGGTAAGTTTGTATTTTCTGTTCTGTCCTTGGCTTGGTATGTTTTTAACAGGTATTTAAGATGTCTTCACAGAATCAAGATGGGTCAGTTTGGTATTTAGGGACTTTAAATTTAACCAAACAGTGCAGGTGGATCTGTCTATTTCATCATCTGTCATCAGGCAGATCAATCTTGCCAAACTCCAATCTACAGCAATTGTGAGAGGCCCGATGCGGAGCAGCCCAATCAGCAGCGTTTAGAGCAGGAAGAGATGGGACTACGGCCAAGATGACAGCAAGAAGTGACAGCTGGCACAGATATTAGCATTAGCGAACAGCTTCAGTAGCAGTTTTATCAGATCTGGACTGCATTTCTTTATTACATGAAAAACAGATGAAAACACTACAAACTTCTTAACAGAAAGGAGAGCTTCACTTCTGACATGTTTGTCAAGACTTTGTTTTAAGAAGTGGCTAAAGTTCTGTCCTTTACATTGAGGCAGTATACATGCCTACAACATTGTCTGATTGGCTTGTAATGAATGTGATTGATGAAAATGATAGTCCAATCACCTGCCGGGATATGCGACTGAAAGGTACTGCCCATCCCCAAACTCTTTCTATGGGCTCTTTCCCAGATGGCCGAGTGAAATACTGTATATTGAACGGTCTGTCTGGTGTGTCAGGCTTATTCAGATTTCCTGGATGTTAGAATGTGTGCTCGGTTAGTATGTGTCATTTGATGGACTTGCAACATGAGTGTACCCTGCCTTCATTTCAGTGACAACTGAGGTTGTCTGATGGATGGATGTATGGATGAAAGCATGAATGTGTCTCCAAAATCCGACTGTCTTGCCTGACAACTGTCTGATAGCACTAGCATATGGATGAAATTGGTATAGAGTGTTCGTTTGACTGTTTAATGACAATTCATGTCACATAAGATAAACTTTGAGAAAATTATCAGTCAGTTTTGTGTACAAATTTCCAAATCACAACTAAAGATGTAAAAATGAACACAAATGGCTAGTCTAGACTATATTCGTTGTATTTTTTTAAAGACCCAAAAAATGATCAACCAAACACTTCATAAACTTCACATTGCTCAAGCAGAAATTTTAGTGAGGACCAGTATCACTGGTTATTCTAATATTTTTTTTACTTGCAATTTTATGTAATAACCCATTCAAAATCATACCTATAAAGTTTTGGATTTGAAAATAAGGGAAATTATGCACCCGCTGCGAACTCCAACCACCCCAACCAAACTCCAGTATCCTTTATATTTTAAGACAGGTGTACAAGAAATCTAAAATTTACCACTCGTCAACCACTTACTAACTACAATTAGGTGATCAGAATTTGACATTTGTTGACAATGAAATGTTGTGAACATTCCTACATTATAATATGCCTTAATAAAAAAAAGCTTATGAGGAACATTTATTTATTTTACATATTTTCAGTTCATATGCAAGTCAGCACATTACATATTTACTGTTTTTTTCAAATTGCTTATCTTTAAGTTAAACATTTACATTTTGTTTTCATTACATACTTTTTTTTTCGAGATATTTACACGACTTCTTTATTTTTTTGGCAGGAATGCCACCTCTTCGCACATAGACATTATAGGCTCTAATTTCGTAGACCAGGTGCAGGCGGGGCGCACCTGCCCTGCGCCGCGCCTGTGCCGTGCCAACGGGGTGTGTCCAGGGCATTTTGCAAGTTTCATGCACGGCGCAGTCTGGGGCAGGGAGGCACACCCACGCCTCTGTTTCTCCTACCAGCGCAAGTAGCAGAGAGGGAGGAGAGAAGGCATGAGTGGGTTTAACACAGCCGAGTGTGATCTTCACCAATCAAATGAACACCTCTCCTCGCCTTTAAATGGGCCGCAGGCGAGGCGCAGTGACAATTTCACCTCGGTGGCGAAGAAGGTCAGAACCGCTGTCACTTTTGCAGCAACTGGGAGAGCGCAGGGGCCACTGGGCTGCGCATCGGAGGCCACGATGCGCGTCACCATGTGGACCACCTCGCAGGACAGATGTAATCTGTTCCTGTGTCATAATAGGAGTACAAAATTAAGTGATAATTACATTTAAACACAGCAGTAGGCTAATCCATTCATCATGCTTGTGATCCACCTGCATTCCTGGTCTGTCATGGCCAAATAGCAGAACCTTTGGTGAAGATATATCTCCTCCTCATCCTCCTTGCAATAATGTTCTCCATCTTTTTAGATCACGTTACGAATAAAGATTAAAACAGAGAAATATGGACAATCACAGGTAAATCCTTAAGACACCGAGTGACTTACATTTATTCAGCGAGCGTCTCTCTCTTTTTTCATTTCTTTAGAATTTCATGAGATGAGAGAAGCCGGATTCTCCATATCGGATGATGTGGCTGTTTGTGGTTGGCTGAGAGATGTGAACTCGTTAGTTTGCGTCACTCTTCCAGCTGCAGTCAGGTTGAGTTTCCATTATGACAAACGTCTCTGATCTGACACCAGATGTGACAGGACAATTAATATAGATACAAATGTATGTGCTGGTTCAGATGGTTACATTAAATAGTGGTTGTTGTGATTGTTTATTGCATTGAAATGTGCCTGACACTCTGGATACCTGCCTGTGAGGCTTGGGTGACCTGTACGCACAGCGCGCCTGTCAGCCAAATTACCACTGCATGGGGTGCACGACAACTGCCACCCAGGCTGCAGATGGCAGTTCTAGGGAGGCTTTTACGGCATCCATCACTTTGGTACATTACCGCCCCATTCCTGCGAGGCTAGTGACAGAGTTCAGTTTGGAGAGGTAGGTGAATGATTTTTTATTATTATATTTTAATAAGGGAAGGATGGCAGGAAAGAGAGGTAAAATATGGCAGTTTCCCGGCCAAAACAGGAGACTTGACAGCTATATTCAAAATCTCTATCAACATCTCCAGGACCTCTAATTCATAATGAGTTTTTTTTTTTTTTAATCAAACTTGAAAAGGCTCCTCACAAACAAATAAGAATTTATTTGTAAGGGCTTGTAAGGCTTATTTTAAAGAGCCTAAGATTTTTAAGTACTGTTTAAGGGGACACTTAAAGGAATGAACTTCATTGCAAGTATACAACTGAGAGGAAATCCAATAGCATTCTTACAGCACAAAAAACTGCCAATAAAAAGACTGAACGACTGTGGTTGATATTCAGCTTATGTCAGATTCAGTGAAATTCTGTTGATTCAGTTCAGGTCAGTACGGTAATTAAACTGGCTGTGTGGCTGAGCAGTCTATGGGTTTAAAAACCAAAAAAACTCTGATCCAGGTAGGATGAATAAAAAGTGACTCCAATAAAGCGTTTTAATTAATCACTGCTCTGTTTTGATGGTGTAAGGGAAAATAACACTGTGGGTTAATTTTGCTGATTAGACTGCAACTTACCACATTGTCAGTCACTAGGATGGAGACAGGCGGAGGTACAGTTTTGAAATTCAAGGGGTTTACACCTCTACAGAAAAACAAATCTTTCCCATTTTGATTATTACACTGGCCTTGAAGGGACTCTCATTTGTCTACTTAAAGATACAGTCTGTTGCCTAAGGCGAGGATGACACTGAATATTTAAATAGCATAACAGAAAATGGTGGCAGTGAAAAAAAAACGTTGCTGGAAAAACAAATCATGATTACACTGCCTTCAAAATTGCCTGCAGCAATTTACAGTCCGCCTTGTCTTTCAATTTGCTTTTCAAAATCAGGCTCAGCTTTTGATTTACATGATGTGTTGAATGTGCCTGTCTGGTCTGTCCATAAACAGGCTACTGATGCTTGAGCATGCCTTAAAGCACCAACATACTCATGTCCAGAAATGTGTGACGGAAAGGAAAGGAAAACAAGAATAATTTTCAGTGAAGAAATGTGGCAGAAATTGTCATAAAAAGCCCTATGGTAACATACACCCTCTGGTCAACTTATAAGGTATACACTCACTTACAGCTTGGACCACCACCAAGAGGAACTAGCAGAAGTTTTTCATTATGTTCAGAGTTTTAGTGCACAAGTGTTTTGGTTAATATTATTTGTGCTCAATTTTATGCAGCTGAACATTTTTATGAAAGGTGTGTGTATGTGTGTATGTGTGTATATGCGGGGTGGGGGGGTGTGGGGTGGAAACATTGGGACACTTTTAGAAGCTTATGTGTTGAAAAAAAAATGTGTGAATCTAAAAGTTTTTGTCAATGTTGTCCCCTCTGATAAAAATGGTTTCTCTTGATGAGCATGAAGTGTGCAACTTCATGCTTATTGAGCTGTTGAACTGTGTCTAATTGCATTTTTACATACATGGTGGTCAAAGTTATCAGGGCTCTAATTTTGTAGACCAGGTGCAGGCGCGGCCCACCTGCCCTGTGTCTCGCCTGCGCCGCTCCAACGGTGTGTGTCCAGGGCATTTTGCAAGTTTCATGCACAGCGCACAGGCAGAGGCCAACGTGCCATGGGCACCACTGGTCAGAAACTGTTTGTTGTGCTTTATTAACTTTATTTGTGTGTGTGGGAAAGGTGAGGGGTCTTACAGCTCTGTCAATTAGCAGTATGTGAGACTAAACACATTCCAGTTGTAGCTCAGGTCACACAGCATAGGGAGTGTAAGGAACTTTGCTCTGTGGAGAAAGTCACTTGGTGGACCTTTGTAGCTGATACTGTCATTAATAAGACCCCTTTATCCAGTTCTGCGTGCCATCTGTTGATTAGACTGCTGTGTTTCTTATTTTTATGTATATATGTATGTGTACACACACACACACACACACATATATATATATATATATACACATTTATATACATATATATACACACAAACACATAATCATTATGTAGCTGTTATATTAGAGGTTGATTTAACAGCTCTACAGGCTCAGGTGTAAAATGCACATCACACATTCACCATCAAAGAGTGAATGGGGTATGAATGGAAATCTGCATTGACAAGTGCTTTTAGAAGTCTGGCGAGTGGAAGAGTACGTGTTCTTTATTTTGTTTACAGTGTCACTTTTTTATTGCCGTATATAATAAGTTAGAAGTAAATATGTCATAGATTTATCTCAAAGGACAACTTCATGCAGAACTGTCTTGAGGGACGTAATATAGAAGTACAAGAGCAAAAATCCTGCTTTAGGCCATTTCTTTCCCAGAATCACTTAGGGTGTCTATCTTACTGCACACAGACATGCACACTCAAACACACACTTGTGCTACACCTCTGAGGTTGCTCACCTCCGTGGCTGCCTAATGGGCCATAGGCTCTAATCTGGATGGCCGCGGTGCTCAGGAGAATGGGCAGAGCAAATAGAGAGCGCAGCTCATCAGGCCTGAGAGCCGCTGTGTCGCTAACCCCAGCTGTTAAAGAGACATCTACCCATCGTTCAGAGATGAGGGAAGGAAACGGGACAGCATCACAGGCGGGGGTAATTTCCAGGGACTGACAGCAGATATAGATTCTAATAAACCCTTTTTTCCACCTCAGTTATGTCCCTTCAGCTATTCAAGGAGCTTTGTATTTCTTTTCTGCCTGCAAGCTCCAATTTCCATTATTAAATTCATTACTGGTTAAAGACTGTAAGATTTTAGAGTTTATTAGCATACAGAACAGGTTAATGGAAAAAAGGCATCAGGTGAGTGCACGTAAGGTATACTTTTTGATTCATAAATCTGTTTTTATTCTGGTTGGGAATACCTTAACAAATAGAAAATAGTCAAGAAAATTCCACATCTTTTTCTTTACTCTCCAGGTTTATGATAAAAGAGAATACCACAACATAACTAATCCTTGAGTATACCTTTGCACACATTTGCATAATCTCCCATAATTCCCTCTCAATGTTCTTCACTAAAGTAGTTTTGGAAGCTGTCTGGGAATGCATCCATTTGTGTTCTCCATTGTGTCAAAACATGATTTTTTTAAGGAAATAGAGAGTAATTTGCTCAGCCAGCAGAGTGCCATCAGCAAACCACTTGTCTTCCAGTGAATGCTTATTATTCAACAAAACAATGTGTGGTACTAAGCCAATCCTGTTCACAGCACAAATAAAAGCTGAGCTCCAAATGGATGCTAGTGTTTCTTGTAATGGACATAAAGTGTAATAAACATTATTATCACCCTGCGCACCTTTCACAGTGTTTATGTCTCTGCTTTGACTGGTTCTACAATTACAGTTAGCAGTGGTTTAATGTGGTATTCACCAACTTGACAGTTCCTGAAACCTTTCTCAGCCACAACCTCAGTCCTCCAAATCTCCATTTGTAATTGACAAATGGATGGATTAATGGTGTATAAAATGACCCATCCATCACAGAGGCTAATTTGGGTGACAGCACTGCTCTGTCAGGCAGCTCTTCTTAGAGCCTGTTTCTCCTGACCTGACCTCTGTGTGGAAATGGATACAGCACTCTTTAAAACTCGCATCTGGAAGATTTGACTGACTGTCCTAAAACATAAGCCTGATAATTTATCTTTAGAATGTTGTTGCATATCAGCTCCAACTGGAACCAAACAAAGACTTACACTGTTTTAGAAAAGTTTAGGTTGAAAGACTTGGCCTTGGTGAAGGAGTAGAACCTGAAAAAGTTCTATTATCAAGTTCATGCTGTACATAAAGTTTAAAGCAAGCATCAAAAGTTCAGAACAAACTTTGGAAAATTAGATCTGCACTTTTTTTCTTTTAATACTTGATTTTCCTGATGTGAAGTTACATATTTGTTTTCTGAGTGAAGTCTCTTGTACTGTTATGTTGATTAGGTAATCTCATCTCCAAAGGTTTGCTGGATCCATTTAAAAAGACTGACCACTGTCTTAAAACATTGTCTAATTTTGTTGTGCTTGTTAAATGATTATCTATCACCCTGGTAAGTTATAACTGTATACAAAAACCTATTCAATCCATCCGTGTGGCCTTGTATTATTTTAACCTTGATGCACCTGTACATCTTTAAAACAACACGCTGTAATTTGCAAGAACTGTGTAAATAAGCTGAAATACAAAAACAAACAGAAAAAAAGAAAGCAATTCTGTGACCTTTATATTGCAAAATGTTCACTCTACTCTGCAAGTTTCTTATTTTTTTTAGTGGGAGTGAATTTAAGCATTTGGTCATGCCTCTTTAAAAAAAACAACACAAAAATCTCCAGCTGCCTTCTGTGTTATAGAAGAAAATAATAAGGACAAAAGGATGTTATAAAAAGCTCTATATCAGCCCTGTCACACATAGATTTGATGGATTCTGGGAGAATTATGTGTCCTCTTTAAGATGCCTGTCCATTCCCATAATCCTGCTTTTGAGGAGAATTACTGTAACCTGAGGGATCGGACAGAGCCATCCACCCCAATTAAATCTTTGGCGTCAGTGATACAAGCCATGACAAGGCAAAACCTTGTGCTGGCTTTGGACATATGCTGGATTAGTTTTTTTTTTTTTTGGCACAAACCAGGTTCAAACATCTTGAGGCACTACTAATGAACACTGTAATTGCAAGCATGTGTGTAAATTGTGAAGCCTGAGGTATTTGGTTTAAAGGAACTCCAACATTTTTGATGTTTCCGTGTCTTACCTCAGTCTCCAGTCCATGACAAGCAGGTACACACCATTCTTTTGACTGTGTGTCCAGTAACGAGAAAGAGATAGACTTAGATTGCCAACTGCTAGCTTAGTTTAGCTCAAACGCTGGGAGTATATCAGTAGTGCTTTAGCCTGTCTCTGTCTACAGACATCAGATAAACTCTAGACAGTCCTGTGTGCTTGTTGTATTTTTATTGACCATGTGATGTTACGTTATCTATTTTTAGACTAAGATTGGCATTTTATTCAGTTTTTGAAAGAAATACTTAATGTAACTAAGCTGCAGGGAACATGCGCAAACCACCGCAGAAGTGCTTCTCAGCATGTAAACAAACCAAAGCCTCTGTTAACGTGCAGAAGAAGATTACTACTAAGGTTTATGGACGACTTTATGACAGAAGACGAGGATGATTTTTGGTCAAAACTCTCTCTGTAAAGGCCAGTAAGAGCCGAAACAGTCTCCCACTCGCCTTAAGGGAGTGCTCCACATTACAAACTTTCAAAACGCATGTCAATCAGTGGCTGAAAGCAAACCAGTCCTGTAACCATTGACTTCTAGAGTATCAGAAATGAACTGTCTCGTGATGTGCTCTTATTATGATCCGTTGTCCTGTTCTATGTCCTGCTTTTGTGTGTGTGGATGTTCATTAATGTGCACTGTTCCTATTAAATAAATAAACTAATGAAATGAAATGATTTCTTCGGGACTGACGCAGAATCAAAATCTTACCTGTTTGAACCAGAACATATGGAGGAGGATCTTCATGTTTTGAAAGCTGAGCGTGCACGAAGAGAAGCTGAGGCAGTGGAGTAGCCTTGGGCTGAGGGGAGAGTCCGCACTAGCATGGACTGTGGTGTTTATGTGGGCTGTATATAACACAGTAACTCACACACACCAGAGTTTGTACTTACTGAATAAGAGAGAGAGGGTGGGTCTCATCTCTCCCATTTCTTTCGTCTTTTAGGAAGTTTATCGTTTTTTTTATCGACTTTCATACACATTAACATGCCACTGAAGCAGCAGTGGGAGCCATTAAGGCCAAGTATCTTGCCCATGGACACATGACCATGTGACAGCAGGAGCTGGGCGCGAACCTGCAATCTTCCGAATACAGAGTGCATCAGACTAAGCCATCGACTGTAGCAGTGGGCAAGTTACCTGTGACGCCATTAACAACTGCCTACAAAGCTAAACAGAGTCATCTCAATGTCTATCAAAGAGAGTCAGCAACTGCAGGGAGAATAAGACAAAGGTAAACATCAGTAGGACATTTGAGAGGAGGAGACAGTTGTGCGATGGCGTTGGACCAAGTGTTGGCAGTATTTCTGATGGATAGGTAAAATGCAAAAATATTTTTTTAGCATTTACAGCAGTAAATGTAGTGTGGGGTGGGGGGGATGGGGGGGGCATTGCTTGGAGAACCAACAAGTTAGGGAGGTGGGAGGATAACTCCAGTCTCATTTAAATTACATACCCCAGCTTTAAACTGGGGCCTAATTAGTGATTTATACGGTGGCCGACAAGGGCAAACAGCCTACAAAGGCTCAATGCAGTTCAATAAGAGGAAAACACCTGTAGGTGCAGAAACGGGCTTTAGTTAGAAACGACACAAAGTCCAAAACAATCCAAACTCAGAAAACACCTGCAAGAGCAGAAACGCAGCTAACCAAGCACAACAACAGAAGTGCTCCAGGCCAGGACAGGGGTCTGCTGCAGGGAGAGACAGACAACACATACTGCGGTCAAGCCAGCTGCTCCGTTGTTTTCCGTGGTCAAATCAGCCACTCTTAAATTTAAAGTGCTCATGTATTTGAACCTTTACAGTAAATGCTCTGTGCTGATGAGAGAGAGATGACAGGCAGGTTACGCAACTTTATAATGTGACTGTTTTTCCTAATACCATCAAAAGTCTGAAATAAAGGAGTCCTGACTGAATGTTGGATCTAAGATGCCTCTTTTCCCTATGTGAATAGATAGAATGCGTTATGAATCTGATTCTTGATTCCCATTCCTATCCACAACAGAACACAATGGTGGTCCTGTAATCAGGCATTTTGTAATTTTTGCCTTCTAAAATAAAGCTGTTTCACTTAGCATTTTTGCATTGTTTGTCTTTATGGAAATTTTTATGGCCTGTGCAGCGTGCTTTTCCTTGTCTGTCATTCCATGACACCAATACTATACTACTTAGACGAACAAGCTTGCCGAAGTATGACAATTTTCATTTATTTGAAGAATTTAATAACCTCTTCAAAAGCTGACACATCTGACATGGATAACATTTATCTCAGTTAAAATATTGAAAATGTCTAAATGACATGGGGTATTTGAGGATAGGGCTATTTCAGAGGAGGGACTGGAGCAGGCTAATCTGAAGTGCTGTCTCATTACGCCAATGTTTCCTGTGTGTTAAAAACAAAGTACTTGTCCATAACTTTGCAGAGAGGAAAGTCAACATCAAACCGCAGTGTCTTTAAAGTCACTTTCAATGCACCTCACACAAGGACACTGTTAATTCTGAGAAGAGGTAGAATTTCTGAATGACCTCTGCATCTGAATTATTTTGATAAGAGGACTTTCCAGTGGTCTTTTTGAATCTTTGGGAAATTTTGTCCTCTAAGGAAAGTATCATAACTTGAAATAATTTGCTCAGTACATTAAAAAAAAGATATGTGAGGGCTTTTAACTTTTGATGAGTGTTGAGGAAAACTGAATAATGATGCTTAAGTGCAAATACAAACGAGGCAGTTAAGGAAAAGTTCAGAGGAGGTATCTAATAACACCCTCTAAAAGAACAAGAGCAACACTCTGCAAGTCCTCTTTTCATTCTTCTGAGTGGAGTATTTACACTTTAAAAATAAAAGAGTTAGACCATGAAAAGTAAAAGACACATCATTAGCAATTAATGTTTGTTTAAGCTTTACCTCCAATCAGATTTAATCAAAGACTATAGCACTGTTTTCTTAATCAATTAATTTGATTGAATTTTATAACATATGGTATAAAAAAGTGCCAACTTTTATATTTCCAACAGCACAGAGCAAAAGGGACATAACAACCATTAAAATGTCAAATGAAACACTAGTTAATACTCACAAAATGTTAAATACATTCCACTTCAAAAATATCATCTAGAATTTTAATTGTGAAATAAAGCCTGTAAAAATAACAGTAACAGTAATGATAATCACAGTTTCACGAAGAAAGCACAGTAATATTGACCTTACATTATGCAATAAGAATTGATTTTATTTTCATGTAAAGAGCAGATAGCAAAGTTTGAACTTTTAAGGAAGCGGAAATCAGTGCTTGGTAAAAAAAACACATTTTAACTCAGATCTTTAACATTCTTTTACATTGTTGTTTGTGATGTTTTGAAACTCTTAGTGCAAAAAATCTACAGTTACCCTTTTTAACTTGTGAGTGACCATTAATGAATGAATCAGTGGTGTGCACAGACATTTTCAAGGGCAGGGGTAATAAGAAAAAAAGGGGCGCATACAGCACATTCTCGCCACTGAAGAGGGCACTAAGTTTTGCATGTTTCCAAGGGCACTTTAGACATGTTTATATGTTATACAAATGGCACATTACATAGCTTTAAAACAGTCTAAGTTAGTTTGTTGTTAGGATCAGCATCCACAAGAACTGTGTAGATTCAAGGTTGGACTGTGAAGAACACACAGAAATAAACTAGAAAAGCACTCAAAGAGCGCAGACCTCCACCAAGGTGATCCGGATCAGTCCCAAATTTAATCAGTTCTTCCATATCCCATTTCCAACAATTCCTGAAAATTTCATCTAAATCCGTCTAGAACTTTTCAAGTTATTTTGAACACAAACAAACAAACAGACAAACAGACAGACAGACGGATAAACGCCAGCAAAAACATAACCTCCTTGGCGGAGGTAATAAATAAATTCCAAGGGGTCAGGGGGTCTTCCTCCAGAACGTTTTCAAGCAAGTAGATGCCATTTCCTGTATTCTAGTGCATATTAACACCATATTAGCAGAAAATCCAAAGTGGTATATATATACATATATAATTATATATACATGTTTATCTGTTTCAAATAAATCAACAAATAAAACAAAGCCCTCCGTGCATATCCTGATCAAAAAAATGTTGTAATTACTATTTCTTTTTACCCAATGCTGCACTTGACAGTTTCCTCAGATTATGTTTACTGAGTAAAAATATTTAATTATTTTTCTTTACAAAAATCTCATTGAAACCTTGGCTTAAAATAATGTACTGCAGGGCACTTTCCCACAAAAAGCTTAATGTCAGGTTTGGTCCTTTGGTGACATTTAGGTTAGGCTAACAAGGTTTAGGTTTCAAAACCTCTTTGTGCTTCACAGACCAACTTAGATGTATCAGAACCATTAAAAGAAAATATTAAGACCTTAAGGCATTGTGAAACCCTCAATATAATTTAGTGCCACATCCCAGAAGGTCTAGGTGTTTTTTAAAGACTTCACTGTGTCTCTGTCTTTAAAAGGCCAAGAGTGTAATAGTATTTTCACAATGCTGACAAAGTGTTAACATCCGAGGACCAACACTGCATCATAATCTGTTATCAGTCAGACTTGCTATGCTTTTGCCCATTTCACAGTTTCTGCCTCCTATCCCTCTGCATCTTGACTGAACAAGGGAGTGAATAATTAGCTTGATCTTCATGTTAGCAGTTTAGCAGATGACATGCTAATTGCAGCCTTCCAGAGATGTGAGTGTGTGTGTGTGTGTGTGTGTGTAGTGGGTAGGGGGTGTCTATAGAGTCAAGAGAAGAGTGTAGCTACTCCGAAAGATGCTGCCTTTTTTAAGATCTCTTCACTCGCTTCAAGCCGGGCTCTCTGTCAGCAGCTGTCACATCATAATCACACTCAGACAGCTGCACACCAACAGAGACACAGATAAATGCAAATACCGCTAAAGTAGTGGTACCAATCAAACTCTTTTTTTCATAATTCAAAGCTAATTTTCTTGTTTTTGTTTGAACGTGGCACTGTCAGATAATACAACATCACTGTGCTTTCTATTTCAACTCTTTCTAACCCTGTGGAGCACTCTTAAGTTTTGGGAATAGATTGCAGATAGCACAGTGCCAGGGACAGTTGCTAAGCCTAAGGCATATTCCTATAATTATCAGCAAAATAGATAACCGCAGTCTGTACTCTGCATTCCTCCACACCCTGCGGCTGTAGTGATGAAGCTGTTACAACTTCAATTAGACCGATGATAACACAAAGCACTCTTTTTAAACCATCAGACATTCTAGGCTTTTTTATGCTTAATAGAGTGCTGGGAAAGTGACTTGCTCACTTGATTTTACTGAGGACCATACACATTAAATTTTTGTTTCATGCTAGTCATCAAAGGGCCAAGTACTTGGGTTAATTACCATGTAACAATCAATTTTCAGCTCAAGTGGCATTTGCCGTCCCCAGGAATTCACATTCAACAAAACCAAGAAAATAAATATGTACAATTAGAATTCTAATGTAACTCAACCTCTGTTGTTTTGGAGACAGTAGAGCATAACATGCTTACCTAACACACCAGACAGACTGTTTCATATATCCATGGGGTATATGTGAAGTCCACCTAGGCAACATCCCATTGAAAGTGACTTGGGGGGGGGGGGGGGGGCAGAATCTCTCAAGGAAAACTAGAATGTGATTTCATAAATGTTGTTCACTCTGGACTTCATTTGAGGTGCAGTCCGAGGCTGCTGAGTCCCTGTGATCACTGCAGCACGTCCCCTACTTTTCTTTTGGAGGGGAAGTAAACTACATCATTGCCCTCCAACTTCCAACCCAATAACAAAGGACTGAAGCTCAGTGAGGGATGCAGATATTTTCATGTCATGAATCACCACATTTTCATTCTGTTGTTCTGTGACCTTCACCATCTTATTAAAGGTAAAAGTTTATCTACTTCCTGAATATTTTATTACAGTAAAAGTAACTCTTGAACCCATTTTGACTTATTTACTTCTACAGTAACATGATAAATGTTATGTAAATCACATCAATTAAAAGCCATTTAGATATTTACAGTTACCTCTAGTTTCAGCACAACATGCCTCCGTTCCTAATGCACACTGAAAAGCCTGGTCATTTTATGATTGTCTCAAACTGAAGCCTTGCAAGATGGATCCACCTGATGACAGACATGCAGTCTGGTGACTCCAGCTGTTTTGCAAGATTCTGCTGGACTGACTAAAATGGTTGGTTTACTTCTATGGTATTGTACCGAGTTGGTTTCAAAAGGTGTTCATAAAAAGGAGGCTATTTTAAGTTCCTTGATAAATATGAATCTGAGTGAAGATAACTGGGGTGCCCCAAGGATTAGTTCTTGGGTCCATTCTTTCTTAATATCTATCCTCTGTTGCTTGTTCAGAGTAAAGAATTTCATAAAATCTCTTAACACACCTTTGCAGATGACTGACAACTATTTTTCTCAGTTATATCACACAAGTACAGTCCTTTAGATTTATCATGTGAACTTGTTTTAAAAAAAATCAATGAGTGGATACAACAGAATTTCTTGTTAGGAGAGAAAAATACATCAAATACTTGTCTCTAAAGAGTAAGAGAGTCTTCAGGTCAGTATTTACCTTGACTTAACAATACAAATATTTGGAATTCAAGCTTGAAATCTTGGCATAATTTTGGACTTAGACCTCAAAGAGGTCACATTGTGTGTTTTCCAGTTAACACATCTTATTGTGTGTTCTCTGAACATGTTTCTTCTGCATGATGAAGTACCTCTGTATACAAGACAACAAAGTCTGTGCATCCCTCTCTCCCTTCCTATGAATAGCACCTGAAACGGCTGATTCCCTCAGCCACCTCAAAATGACTTACCAGTGTGATGTCATACCATTGTTAATAGTAGTTAAAGCCCATTAAATGGGGAAGGCAAGCCTAAAAAAGAGTAAGAACTGCAGAAAGAATACACTGAAAACAGGGTATTGAATTTTGCTGAACTGAACACTTGCCACAGAGTCGACTGGTCGACCAGAGAGAGCAGACTGGGCACCAAGTGACCACATTACACCAGTCCCTCAATCTTTACACTGAACTCCAATCAGTCAAAGGGTTAAGGTTATGGCTAGCTTAAAATTCTTCTCCAATTTAAAGCACTTATTGGCCCCAGGCAAAAAATAGTGTGTCGAGTCCTGTCAGACTCATGTCATACACAGCATGACACCTCAGGTGGTCTGGGACAGGTCCACTCATTGTTTCTAAAATAAGCGTGAAAACAGCTGAGGTAATTTAACTTCTGTGCTCTTCACCTGAGGAACAAACCACCTGAGAAGCTGAGGCTGTCTACATCTATAATCTTTTTTTAAAATAGTTAAAACTTCTTTCTTAGAAGTTTTCCTTATTTTCTTTTGACTCAGTATACATTTATTTTTCATTAGCTGATATTTTCATCTTGCAATAGACATTTTTTTGTCTAAAAAAATCTTTCTTTGTATAAATGTTATATTTTGCATTTCTTTTTTTGCCTCTTATTAAACTATGTTTTATGGTCATATTTAGGGTCAGTGTTGTGCCTTTTGATGCCATAATGTGTTTGTTTTGAACTCTTTAAGGCTGACTTGGTTAGTATGACTGGTGCTTTATGGAAATATTTTGTTGCATTGCCTGTATGTACGGTTTCAGTCTCTGCTGTTATTGCAGTGCTGGACTGTGGCTGGCAGTTTTGCCATGCATTACCTCAACTTCTTGGTTTGATCCTTGGAGTTATCATAAAAAGCAATGCATTTATTAGTGATGAGTCTGACTTGTTCCAGAGCAGCAGGCTTCCCTGAGCACCAAAACCTCACATAAAACAGAACAGCTTCACATTGTGCAAGTAGCAAATATGCAAACCTGACCTTTTGTCCTGACAAAACTGATTTATTTAAGGTTTGCTTGGATAGCTTTTTTGGAAACCAATAATCATAGACTTGTGATGGCCTGCTTTTTCTTAGGATAACAGCAAGAGAGAAATATTTTCCTATAGATCATATTTTTACACAACCTTTTGTAATATTTACTCAAACATCATGCAAAATTACAGTGGTACATAATTTCATATTTATTTATTTTATATGCAGATCCTCCCTGCTGAAATGAATATTCGTACTTGTATGGAGCTGATTGAAAGCTTGTCAAACTCCAAAGAAAGAAGAGATTAGCCGAATGTAAGGCTATCTTCAAAGTAAGGATTAGGCTTATGCTAATTGTTTATTGTGTAAAAGTACTGACCATGTTTCTGATAAGGTTACTTGATGAAAACACACTGTATGTTGGTGAGGAGGTAAACTGAGCTAGAAATACTCACTTTATTTTCATCACAGTGCTTGGTCATCTTGTTCAACTTTAGACATTTGTAGATTTAATTTTTATTTGTAATACAGTAAGTGTACTCATAAACACAGTGGATCACGATGGTTATGGCAGAGAGACATATAGTGCTGTGCAGTGTGTTCAAATAGAGTAGTGTGAAAAAAGAGGCTTGATAGTAGAAAAGTAAGTTGTAATGTTAACACCGTGCAATCACCCTGAGCTGTTTTGTGGCTTGTGTTCACCTAAAACTCTTAAATAATGAGGAGTTGTCCAACTCATTTGCAATATTGCATGGCCTAGGCTTCCGTGATGTTTCTTTATGCAGAAGCCCATCTCTGATCTCTGATCCATCTCTTTATTTGATCAACTTATTGACTGAATTTAGCATACTTTTTTTATTGTGTCAGGCACATTTAATTCTTTTTGAGAGTTTGATATTGCACAAATTTAAAAGTGCATCTAATACTTGAAGTGATAAGTTTTATAAATTCATATAACTGATCATTTGGCCTGATCCAATTTTAGATCTGATTAGTGTAATAACAGTGACTATTTCCTTTAGTTAAGTTGCTAAATATGGCTCTAAGACACATTGATACTTTACTCCTACATTATGATCTTGTGGTGGTGCGTGTTCAATTTTTTACATTAAATCATCACAACTCATGTGAGAACAGACCATGTCCAGCTTTGGTCCCTATGTGTATTAAGTCCACACAAGGCTTTGTTTGTGACAAAGCACACCAAAGCCCATTAGAACAGAATTTAATCCCAAGGTGTGAAAGCAGATGTGGAAGCCAGAGTGGGTTGTGTAGCTGAGCTGCAGCTGTATCAGCTTCAGTCATTATTTGCAACAGTTCTGAGCAATGCCAAGCTAATGTGCTTGGTGATAACATTCCCTGAAGGAGGAAAGAAACCAATGAGCTAACTCTAGCCTTGTCGTTAATGTTTTCTCCTTTTGTTTTGACTTTATTAAGGCACCTCTTGCATAACGGCCTTTGGGGATGTCTCACCTTTCCTTCTGCATCTGGCTCATATAAAAGATATCACCAAAATCTCATCTTTTGTTCTCTTTTTCCACTAAAACTCCTTTCAAACTGGACTTGTATTAATTTGCTTCCTTTCTCTCTCTGGTCACGTCTGTGCTCCAACCTCTGAACCCAGTCACTTGACAGGGTCACTGCAGTTTCAGACCAACAGGCAGAGGTGAAGTTTACCTCTTCCCCTTGAATTGAAAAATCAGATTTTGGATCTGCTTTTTCAAGAACCATTTTTCCCATGCTTATGATTTTTAATTTTTAATTATGATATTGTATCACCTCAAAACTTGGAATCAAATGGTATCAAAAAGTATAGAAGTATTATTTTTATTGACAGCTTTGTAGAAAAGAGCACTCCACAACAGTGGATAATTATGTCTGTATATGCAGGTTAAAGTTCACCACAGGGACAGTTTATTCATTTGGTATAGAGATCAATCAAGTTACATCCTGGAGGTATTTTGGGACATATAATAAACGGGTTGTAACAGTTTGTGAATTATTATTCAAAATAGAAAGAGTGGTAACATAAGCATAATCACTTCTCTTTATTTCAGAGCAGTTATTCTTAATAGGCTTCAATTATTGGAGCCAGAGAGACCACATAAGCTTTAAAAACTACACTTCTGGGGTGATAGTGCTTTTTTTTTTTCTTCTTCTTATTATTTTTTTGTAAGCATTTTATTTGTATTACAAAAAAGACTCAATAAAAAAATCAAACACCTCTAATGCAGTCAGATAAATCGATATTCAGTAACCAGGAAAGAAATAGTTCAATTCATGTTTGTATGAAATTAGATCAAGCTCCATCCTGTATTAATACATTTCTTTTATTTTTGGACTATTGATGCTATTGTCACCGTAGCTTGGGGCAATGGAAAGCAATTAGCCCAACAATAAAAGAAAGAAGTCCGTGGAGTTCTTATTGACCCAGAATGCCATCCACAGTGTGTGTTTGATCTGGTTTTCCAATACAAACACTTCCACTGTTGCCACTCTGTGCACGTTGGTTAGTCATGTCCAATCAGATCATTTCAGCCTGGGTCTCACATTAACAGCTCTGCCTTTAAGAGCCAGGCTTGAGTTTGTTTCTCAGCAGCCAATAATGTCTCACATTTAGTTTGTGCTTTGTGTGTGTGTGTATGTTTCAGTAGTTGTGTTCAGTTTGAATGTGTGGGTGATATCAAAGGCCAAATGGACAATGTTGGACTCGGCTAGGGCGGCATGGTGGCGAGAAGGTTGCTTGCTCGATCCCCTTGTCAGTCAGGGCCTTCCTTTGTGGAGTTTACCTGTTCTCCTCATGCATGTGTAGTTTCTCTCTGGGCACTCTGGCTTCCTTGCCTTGCAGAGCAGACAAACCTGCCTGATTCACTGTCTGAAATCCTGCATGTCCATCTTGACAACTTCCATTGTCCCACGACTTCACTCAGCTAAATGCTTCATGGCCCAATCAGGGAAGTGAGGCGGGAGCTGCAGACGAGACGACAACAGGAGGTGACTGCATGTTTGAAAACAATGGTGGTTTCTGAAGCGGTCTCAATATCTGCGTTTTTTTTTTTTTGTTAATCAGAAATGGACTCAATTTATTCTTTGAAAGAGGAGAGAAGAACATCACCTGAAGCTTGTCTTACAAGAAACAATGTTTTGCTCTTCTCCTGACCGGGGATCACTGCAGGGAAACTGGGAGAGAACGTGGAAATCCTCCACGGACATGCGGGTTAGTCTGTGGTTGTCATGGTTACTCCATGATACTCGGCAAAATATCCTCTCCTCAGAAGTTTACCGGGAAAACTTGGTGGGGATTGGCTTTGAGGAGGTTCATGTCACATATGAGAGTTAAATAATATATCTGTGTGGTATGATTTAATGTAAGACGATAGTCTAAGATAGTTTAAGCTAACGGCTGACAACAGCGTGAGTGGCTACCTCATTCGTAGCAGCGTTGCTTGATATGAATGGTCGTCCGATCACAAGCTGTTGTTGTTTTTGAAGGTTCTGCCCCTGAAAACATTTTCAAATTGCTTTTTCCCAGATGGATTAGTGAAATATTTCCATGGCGGATATATGGAACTGTCCGTCTGGTGTGTCAGGTTACTGGCTTCCTCCCACAGACCAAAAACATGCTCACTAGGATGACCGGTGCCTCCAAATTGCCGATAGGTGTGAGTATGAGCTTGAATGGTTGTCATTCTCTCAGTGTGGCCCTGTGATAGGCTGGCAACTGGTTCAGGGTGCACCCCACCTCTCACCCAATGTCAGCTGGGATAGGCTCCAGTCCTCACAACCCCGAAAGGGATAAGCTGTATAGATAATGGATGGATGGACCCAGCTGACAATCATCTGGTGCACTGGACCAAAGGCAGGTGTTGAGGTGACCTTGACTGTCTTTTGTGCCAATCAGATTCATAGAAACTTTTTCCAGCACAGAGCTACACCATGAACAGTAAATGACTGAAAATGGCAATCCTTTGTTTTCCTTATAATTTATCACCTTTTTCGTTATGGACTAAACAAGTGCCATTGAAAATCTGAACAGGGTTGTGTTTGTCAAGTTTTGTTTAGCAGGTTTGTTTTGCCTACTTTCAAGTAGTAATATATGGTTTGTTGAAGGATTTGAGTCTGGATCTGCCCAAGATTTCTTGCTGCTAAACAGAAGGTTGTTTTCTTGCCACTCTAACTGTTGCTGTACCCATGGTGGATTCATGTTCGGTCTGCAATAAAATGAAAACTTAAGAAATGAATTAAAACAACAAAAAGTAATAATAAAAGAAAGACAGAAAGAAGAAGAGTATAGCATTAACCTACTCTTTTTTTAGTGTCTTGGGATTACATTTGTTGTTCTCTGGCGCTATACAAGTAAAGATTGGTTTATTGATTGATTGATTTGTTGTTTAGCTAATCTGAGCATGAGTTTGTGATGCAGAAACTAATGCAGGGTGTAAAAATGTATGTGTTCTATGTCTAATCACCAAGGTGTGCTGTTGGGCTCATGCCAACATTTTGATATAAACAAATGGAAATTGTGATATTAAGTATAGGAGAGTATCACAATTAGATAAAGTTTTTAGTTCATATTATGCATCCATCCATTATCCATCCTGCTTATCCCTTATAAGGTCACTGGGGCTCGAGCCTATCCCAGGTGCTATTAGGTGAGAAGTAGGGTACACACTGCAGAGCCACAAATAAAGACAAAGACAACCATTTACACACTTACCTACACCTAAAAGCAATTTAGAGTCACCAGTTAAACTACTGAACATGTTTTTTGGTCCGTGGGAGGAGGCCAGAGTAAGGAGAGTGAACCCATACAGACAAGGGGAGAATATGCAAACTCCACACAGAAAGGTCCTGGCCTACGCAGGCTATGATCCAGCAACCTTT
This sequence comes from Cetoscarus ocellatus, assembly GCA_037902135.1. Classification (NCBI taxonomy): domain Eukaryota; kingdom Metazoa; phylum Chordata; class Actinopteri; order Labriformes; family Labridae; genus Cetoscarus; species Cetoscarus ocellatus. The sequence continues at coordinate 1,115,679 of JBAMNC010000671.1, forward strand.
TCACAGTGAGGCATGTGCACTGCCTGCTGTGAAACTGTGACACCCTTCAGTTTATATCATCAGTATTTTAAATGTCAACATATTGAAATAATTATTGCAAAAAAAAAAAGGCCAGTTGGGCCAGTTGCAACATTTTCACAGTTTCCCCAAAAGCAAATTTTAGGTAGACTATGCTGTCATTGTTACAACCTCTGATTTTTTGTGTAATGTATTTGTTTATCCCTGACATGTGGGTCAACAGAGATCAATTCTGTTTGTACTTTCCAAAAGCCCATTATATTTTCAACAATTCTCCCAAAGTATGGCTTTGCATCATAAAGATGGAGGTTGAAAGAAAATGGCCAAGCCTACGTTAAAGGAATAATTATAACTATTTCACTGGCCACCAAAATATTCAACATTACATATCAAGCAGCTATGCACTTTTGGTTGCTACAGTAAAATCAGCCTGTAAAAAAACGTGTAACATTTTAAATTACAAAATTCTTCTTTCTGTAAAGCCAATGACATGTGCTGCTGACCTCTTGGCAAGGCCACCCTTGTAAATGAGATCCTGATCTCAATGGGACTTATCTGGTTAAATGCAGGTTCAATAAAAAAAAAAATAAATAATGTTGTGCCAAATGTATAACATCGCAGCCAGACTGTCAAAAATAAGAGGGCAAAACAGAAGTAACCAAAAGAAAAGGAAGCGGTGGAGCTGATTGAAAATTGTACCATTACAATAACATGTATACAAATTCCCAGAGCTGATGAAAGCTATACCATGGGAAACATTGTTAGCCAGAGGCTGGCATTTGTGCTAATGATTCAGGGTGCATGGGTTTTTATTGTTTAAAAAGTCTTAAAAGGGCCTGCTCTGGACCTTTAAGGGGACCATTTTTGTTCTGGCTGATGATAGAGCAGGCAGAAAAGAGTATTGTACTTATACATGACAAAGCTGACACCTTTATGGACACTCAGTTCAAATTCTTCCACTAGTTTTATTCAGCTGCATGTGTGCTTCCTGTGTTTTTTTTTTTCTTAAACCCACGTATTAATATTAAGTGTGAATAAACTGTTTAATTGTGCAAATTCAACCTTAATGTGTGTAAACCCCTCATACCGTTCATGCTTTGTATCTGTAGACCTCATTGAATACATCATTAAACAAATATCTAACCCCCTCAGACAGAAAACAAGGTTTTATCTTATCTATTTAACATAGTAACATGACCTCTTTTCTTTAAGTACTGTTACACTGTTCAGCCAATGCTGGGATGTTAAATCATGTCAAACTGTCATTTACTGATCACATACAACAGATCATATTATTATGGGGCATAAAATCATCACACAGAAAGAACCAGGATTGTTCACTTCCCCTAAGACAGACTTTGTCTGTGTGTGGTAGCATGACTGATTTTGCCATTAGAAGCCCCTAATGATCATTTTACGCTCTTAACACCATAACTGTCTGTGGCACCACTGTTATCATCACACTCTTCTGTACGCATTCCTCCCTTTTTCTCTCTCTAATTTTATCTGTTCACACTCTCATGTATAAAAGGCTTTGGAGCTGATCATTTTAGCAAACACTCAGTCTTTGATATCCAGCTTTAGTTAGTTGTAATAACTGTTGTCTTAAATGATTAAGAGTAAATTACTGAGCAGAGGAAGCAGTTTGTCATGAGTAAGATATTACAGTATGGGGGATAAAGTATGGCATTAAGCAATACACGTAGAACAGTAGGAATAAGGGCTGAATCACAGGGCAGCTCTGTAATCTGACAGGTTACAGCATCTTAAAGAAGAGAAATTTACCACACAGTAGCTCTCAGTTTGTTTACATGCACAGTTAAATTGAGTTCCAGTTTAAGCTCGACAGATATATTTAACTGGTGTAACAGTTCTTCTTATCCTGTAAACATGCACGGAGGAAAATTTATCCTCTGAAAGCCCTTGTTGGTAAGTGTTGAAGGTAGGGTAAGATTATGTGTATATATCTATAGCTATCTATATCTATAGCTATCTATATCTATAGATACACATCTATATATGTGGTCTGTTTTTCTGTTGACCTGTCAAACAAGGTAGAAGAAGCAGACAGCTTGTTGCCTGTTAAACTGCACACACATAATCAACTGTATATATCATACTATGCTCTACTTTGGTGCAAATATGATGAGAGATTTCCCTCCAGCCCATGTGATATCTGAAAGTAGACAATGTTAAGTTCTTCACACAGCTATAGTGCAGCCTCATTACCTGCAGCAACAGCCTGCTCAAACCTTCCCACCTTGATGCCAACTTTTTGGAGATTAAGGAGGCTTTCAAAAAAGCTGCACTCTGTTAGGTGTATCTATAAATACATGAAATTCATCAGTGAAACTACAGTTTTGAATTGCTTTTTAGTAATACACATTTTAGAGTACATGTTTTGTCTGAAAAGACCCCTCAATTAAAGCAACCTAGTGTAAGGGTGGGTGGGCTTTGCCCTTTGAACTTTGGCTGTCTGACTTTCAGGTAAATACTCTCTGACTATGAGTCAGCACCTGATGTGGAGACAGCAGAGTAAGTGCAGAACACCCAGTCCAGTCTGCTCCAACTGATGTACAGCACAGGAATCCAAGCCTTCATCTCTCCAGGTTGTGTAATCCCCATAAGTCTGACAAGAAATTTAATTTGAACAATCTCAGGTAGACCATCAGTTTTAGGTTTTCATACACTTTGAAGAACATTAAAAAAAAAAAAAAAAAAAAAAAAAACTCAATTGAATTTGGTAACAGGTTTTCTTTAAAAAAATTAAGTCAAGCTGTGGTAGTGTGTCTCAAACATTGCTGTGCACTGTGATCGACTTCACAACTTCACATCGCATTCATACTAAAAGCTATATTTTTGGGATTTATAAGATTTAGACTTTTCTTCTTCTTTTTCATTATACCTGAAAGCAGAAAACATGCCACATTGCCGGTACTTAGGATTTGTGCCGATGTGCATGTTGTTAACTTTGAGGTTAATAGTGTTTGTTTTTTGGGGTCTTTTTGGGTAGCCTTTTTAACATGAGCAATATAATGTAATTATTTTATAAATGTGAATTCTTACTTACTTAACAAAAGCTAACAAATGACTGTATTATCCTGAACATCTTAGAATGGAAAAAGGAAGTTTTTTTCTCTTACGGTTAAATTTATACACATCATCATGGAAGTTATGATGTCAGCTTGTTAGACTAGAATAATCAAACTTACTCTGTATTTTTTATCACTTTAGACTTCACAGTAGCACAACACTCAAATAAACGTGTTATAAACATAAGACAGATTAATTAATTCATTAAGTCCATAAGGCTCAGTGGTGTTTCGTGGAATCAAGAGAATCTCCCTCATTATCAAGAGGTTAAAACATTGTCAACAAACTGCCCTGCAGAGAGACCCTCTGGGTTTCACCCTCAACACCACTGAGCTTTGTGGACTTAATGAACAGATTAATCTGTGTTTTTTGTTTTTACATGTTTATTTTGACTGCTGCACCTCTGTGTAATCTATGATATTTAGACATCCATACACTGTATTGTCTCATTGGGACAGCCTATCACAAGGGCTGTATCAATGATGTATTTGAAATACCCCTTTAATGAGAGACTGCCAGTCACACATGGGCAGACTATTTAGAATTTCCATTCATACCGTAATCTTTGTTGACTCTGAGGGACCTGCAGTGTCAAAACATCAGTCTGTTTGCACCATATTAAAAATGTCTTGATTGACCAAGTGCTCCAGAAGTTTTCCTTATAGCTGTGATAAGCTGTCCCTGCTTTGAGACACCCTGATTTACAATCTTAGTCAAATGAAGAGCGGATTCTCTTTCTTTGTCACATTAACTCTGCTTAAAGCTAGGATTGGTAATCTTGGAAAACTAGCATGAATTTGAGTATAGCATCTCCTCAGGGCTCCGCTTTGTCCTGACCTGCTTTTTCTGTTAACTGCAAAAACTTTAATAGTTTTTTAAGTTGCTGAATTTGTATTTATTTTAAAGAATATTAAGAATATAAAGTAGGCTATAGTAGAGTCAATAAAAAAAATCCTCAGCTGCTATTTAGCTGTAGTTCACATGATTGTCAACATCCCTAAAGAATCTGGGCAATCCCTGGACTTCCCTCGAGCACACATGGTCCACTTTCTGTGGACCATACGTAGGATGCCAAGGCCAGTCGAGTCTGGTGGAGGTGCAGACATCCAAGAGTATTAATTTTCATCTCATGATCTAGGTATGTTAGTTTGACTTAAAGAAATGTGATTTAGTGCAGTTTCAATAGAACTGAATGTTAACATGCATTTTGAACTCATGTTTTTTCAGACTATCACAAAATTTGGGATTTTTTTTTTTTTTTTTTTTTTTGAGATTTTTCAAGTGTATGTAATCTGAATAAAAAAGCATCAGTTGACTAATTGATAATTGACCATTTTGGTTATTCAATTAGAGACACAAAATAGAAATCCTTGTTTTGTATTTCAACACTATGAAACTCGTTCACTGATATCCACACTGTTCCACAACAGAAGACTTCTGGGAGGATCTTTAAGCCTGACATGATGATGGTTTTTAACATAGACATTTTCTATGTATTTGATGAAGTTCCTCTTTTTCCCTAAACCCTCCTTTTTTCTTGGTTAAATGTTTTCCCTCTCTACCGACAGAGAAAGTTAAAGACAGTGTAAGAGAAGAGGACAGCCTGCTCCTCCTCCTCCTCTCTTCCTTCCGTGACTATCACAAGGATTCAGAGCTGACTCTAATTCAACAGGACTGTCATAGCTCATGAAAAAATCATGTCGTATAATCAAATCGGAGTAAAAACCCTGCGCTGGGCCTCACGGGAGTCTCCGCGCGCCCTGAATATTTCATGTAATGGAGGCTCTCACCACCATGGAAACTCTCAACAGTTCAGGATTGCGTGCAAATATTGACTGTAGTGTGCAGGACCAAGGGCTGGGAGAGGCCGCCTGCGCAACCGAGCCTGAGTGAGTTTTATAAATAATGGTAATCACATGTGACACAACTCACAGCAGGGGGCTTGTGGCCAGTCCTCCCTTCATCCTGGATGGGATGTTACTGAGTGCAGTCTTAGAGTTAAAACTGGGGAAGCACAGCTTAGAGAGGAGGTGCGGGTGGACAAGGAGGAGAGGGAAAAAAAGTGCCCTGATGCATATGAATTGACAAATGTCTGTTTTGGCTGCTGAGAATGGAGCTCAATTGTAGGTCTGAGGAAACATCAAAACACAATTCAGGGCTGACATCCAGTGGGTGGAGGAAAGGGGAGGGGGCTGATGGTGTACCCGGGCTTCAGGCACTGCACTGCGGCTTAGCTGCTGCCTTGCACGGCCTTCTCCAGAGGCTCAACACAGAGAAACATGCGACAATTTTAACCCAGCAAAGTTGACGTTTTATCACCATCATGAAATTTATTTCATAGGCTTATTTGGAGTTTGTGTGAGTCAAAACAAAGACTTTCAAGTGAAATGAGTGCTTTAAGAATCCCCTCTTTCCTCCTCTTATCAGCCGGCATATCCAAATCCATGATCAGCAGGTTAACTATATCCCAAGTTGACTCTTTGCAGACTAAAATATTTTTTGTAACCTTTAAACAGAAAAGCTCAATTGTGCATGTGCATGGCTGAGTCATGTCGCATGCAAAGACATCTGAACTGGTACATGATTCCAGTTGTATGAAATACTCATCCGATTTTAGATTTCGCTGACTATTATCAGACGTTATGATTATTGTTAAGATGTGAACATTCAACAAAATATTCAGGGATGATCATGAATTCATGGATGTTTTCAGGATGAAATACCTGCATTACTCATATATTTACAGTATCTAACTGACAGTTTCATGCATTAATAAATGAATTAACTCAGGCGTTTAAGAATCTTCAGTCATTTAGAATGAATGGATGAATCAGTCAATCAGATTTAAAATAAAGACTGAGTAACAATATTAATGGTGTTTTAATGTATTTGTCAATAAGTATATATTTGAAGGACAAAACAAAAAGACCAACCTGTTGAATTTTAAGTATTTTAATTAATATTTCTTCAACATAACTTCTTCATGGCTCAATCATGTTTGAAGACCATCAAATTAAGCAAAACACAGATATAAATCAATCCATCAATCTTTAATTGTGTTGTGTCAGTTCATAACTAAAGCAATCTCAAGACATTTTAAGTTTAGACCACACCTTTTATTTGTCTTTAATAATCTTAAAAATCATTAATAACTCTTAATTCATGACTAAAATGCCTCAGATGATGCATTAATTTATGCTTGAAGTCAAAATTGCATGAAGCTCATGATAAATGATGGACCCTAAAGTGTTAGTAAATATTGAAATGTAAATATTTTGATTGGAGAATACTGTACATTTATTTGGGTTACTGTAAAAAAAAATATTTTAAAAGAAAGATATAAACCTTAAAAATTATTATTGGATGTTTGACTTCCATGTGGAGTAATGATATGTATAGCTTTTATTTGTCACCTATTTTAAGTTGTGTGACCACGACAATGGCCACTTTAAGTCCCTGTCTCCACTGAAGGTGAGCTAGTTTAGAGCCCACTTGTATTCATTGTCAGTCATTTCCTTAAAAAGTGTATCTAAGCCTATGGAAATACACGTCAATTTTCAAGGAATTCCACTGAGCCCTGCTATGTGCAGAAATAGTCGGCACAGAAGCTATAGAGTTATATATTGCTGCAGATGGTGCCACCAACTCCATGTAATTTTAAGACTTGTGGGTGAAAACAGGCCACCAACTCTGCATAGGGGGATAACACAGTAAAAACATCATTTACAACACCTTACGCCTCCACAACCCAGCCCCCTTTTTTGGTACTACTTTGTCACATGCCTTAGCCAACTTGTAAGCTGTTTTGTGGCTTGTTTTCACCCACAATTCTTTAGTGGCACCATCTGCAGCAATGCCAAACATTTCTACACAGATGCAGAGTCGAGCTGTGTCTTCATGCCATGTTCCTCAAACAATTCTACTTTAAAATCCCCAATTACACCTTTAAGGGATAGTTAGTCTGCTGAAATAACATGTAGCTTTGTAAAAGTAAAGTTTTGTGAGGTCTCTCACATTTTTCCTGTCAAATGGAAGTCAATCAACCGTCTTAATATTAATTAGCTTTAGGTTGGGGACTTAACAATGAATTTTGTTACATGGATAAATCCGATTTGTGATTCTTAGACAACAACACGAAGTGACTGCTCTTTGAGAGATAAACGTATATGCTTACAACTTCAGTAGCAGTTATGTCAGATCTGGACAACATTTCTTTATTAAATGAAGAACAAAAAACAACATTGTCTCAATAAAATTACTTATACTCTTGCTCCACTTCTGACATGTTGTGAGGATATTTTGTTCTCCGCAGTGGCTTACAGCTGATATTTTATGCCATAGCAATAGCCTACTACATTCTCCGATTGGCCCGTAATTAATGTGATAGATGGAATGATCGTCCAATCAGTCAAACACTGTCTACAGGCTCTTTCCAAGATGGACAAATGAAATATTTTGAGCGGTCCATCTGGTGTATAATGTTAGAAATATATATTTAAACATGGCCTTAGGTGATTTTTTTCCTCTCCGCAATCATGTAGAGGTAGTTCAATAGCCCAGCGTCGGTGTGCATCAGATTTTTTTCCTTCCAACCCTTTTATAAAACAAAGACTTGTTCATGACTTGGGCCAGGGTCTCTCTCTTATTATTATCTCTGACAAGGAGGTTATGATTTTGTTACCATTTGTATGGTATCCACCTGTCCTGTGAACAAGATAACTCAGTAAGTTTTCTTGGATTTGGATATACATTTTAGGACATGTTAGTCATGGCACATGGAAGAAGTGATTTGATTATGGTAGTGATCTGAATATGCATGCAGATCCAGGATTTTTTAAAAGTAAATGTGACGTTGAGAGATAGGGCAGCTTTCCAAATTTTTAATAATAGCTCACTCAACAACATTGGAAATGCCTTGGTGGAGGTTTGTACTCTTGTCAAAAGTATTGTAACCTGACACACCAGATGGACAATTTCACCTCTCAGTGACATATATTTCTCTATAGTCTCTCATGTCAGCATTCCTTTGGAAGTATTTAGGAAGGGCACACACATTCATCATGTAACCAGAGGCCCACATTCAACCCAACTAAACTACACCTATAATCTCACATCTCTATCTCCTCAAAGGGCACTGAATAACCCGGTCATTATCTGACCAGGAATGATGTTTCTTCTTGAAACTTTTGAAAGATGGATGACAGACTTAGGATGTGGCCAATCCATCTGCTTATCAAGGTTATATCTGTACAGCCATCTCGGCAGAATAAGTATGTAGTATTAACTTGGGTTATAGTGCAGGACCCAAGGCCTCACTGTTAACAATGGCAGTTTTAAAACATATTTTATGACATATTAGCCTACAGCTCATACAGCCTCATAAATGACTAATGTTTCATGAGCAAAGCTAACGTGACATGAAAAAGTAAAGTTGGAGCATGCTGCTTTATTAAACAGCGCTCCCCTGGGGTAGAGTCATTTTAGAAGATGAGATTGATATGAAAGACCATATGTTGTCAGTATCTGCTCATATGTTTGCAGGGTAGACTGACACATGTAGTTACACATGTTCTAACAAATATTACAGCTTCTTACGTTCACACATTGCTCAGAGGATAATCACTCCACTGCAGACGTTACAAACATGGTTCAATGAAGTGCCGCTCAGACAGTCAGTGTAAAAGTAAACTTTATCTGTGTGCTGGTAATGGTTGGGAGTGGTGCCGTTTGCATGTATTATCTGCACCTCTCAGACGTGGTAATTGAGGCTCAGAGCTGTTATGAGTCTGGGTGAGAGGCAAATAAATGCATCTCCTCAGAGCTAATGCTGCAATCCGATCCTGTCTGCACATATTTACTGTGGGCTGCTTACTGTCTGTGCCCGTAAGCCTGTGCATTATGCCTGATTCATCAATCGCCTGTTTATCTTGCCAAGTGAGCAAGAGGAAAAAGACTTGCAGTAAATTCCCATTATTAGATGAAGTGTGATGAGACCAAAGGGGGAGAGGAGACAGACGGCATGGCTTTGATACAGCAGCAGCCCCTCAGACAGCGGGGGTCGTTTTCAGGGGCAGATCATTAGCAGTATCACTGCGAGATGATGTTTTACAGTTTAGTGAGAGTTGATTTACTCTGATCAATGGGGGATCTGACTCTGGAGCGTACAAACACAGTAAATTTTAACAACAGTGATGTTATTAGCCTCGTGGGTTCTGGACTGTGAGGCTAACAAAGAGTTTACGACAAGCTGCTTCACATTAGACCTAGGCACAGATGGCCCAGGTTTTAAAACTGCAATCCTTGAGTGTCAAAACATGATCAAACAAGCCCAGAAGGGATACTTCATCCGTCTTGTAGTTATCAGAAAGTATACATCTATTCTTCAAGGTTTTTTTTTCATTGTGAACACGAGAAGTATTTTTATCAAGCTTATTTCTTGCCTGATGGGTGATTTGGGATAGTTTGTAGTCTTATCTGTCTTAAATTTTTTACATTTATATGACTTTGGTTCTCTGAAAGTAACCCTCCCTCTCTGGTTCAATCCTTTAAGGGACAAAATGACTAAAGGACAGCGGCCCTGAAGTGCAAAACACTACAAGCAGTCAAAAGGCACCACATACACAGCATATCAAAAAACACAATGACAAAGGGGGAAAAACACCTAACTGCAGAACATAGCAACAAGGTCAAAACAACAAACCACACAATAACAACAAATAAGAACAGAAGACGACAACAAATTAAAAAACACAAAACAAATCACTCAACACAATGAAAAAAAAACATTAAAAAAAACAACTGTAACAGGAAGCATCAAATTACAAAACATTTTCTATTCACGGGTTAATGTTGATGGTTTTAATTGTTGTGTTTTAATTTTTGTAGTTGTTTTCAATTCAGCCACTGTTTCTTAAAATTGTTCTTAAGTTGTACTTATTGTTTTTTTTTTAATGGTTTGTTGTTGCTGTGATCTCTCATTTGTTGTTATGGTTTTCAATTTGTGTTGCGTTTTCCTCTTTCTTGTGTTCTTTACTTTGTTGTGTTTCTTGTATGTTGTTGAGTATTCTAGTTTATTGCTTGGTCTTCTTGATTTATATTGTGCTTTTTGATTTGTTGTTGTTTTTTCTCATTTGATGTTTTTGCATTTTGTTGTTGTGTTTTATCCTTATTTTCTTTTTCATGAACAAATGGTGGTATTGTGCTTCTGTTTATTTTTGCATCCCACTCATGCAAGACTTTCTGTATTTTTTGGTTAATTTTAACCTTTTCACATTTGGAATTATGATTCTTTAAATTAACTTAATACTGAATTTTTAATATTTTTACTTTATATCTCACATGTCTTTAGTTCAGTATTTATGCCATGTTTCAGTATCACAAAATTCATTTATGTCTGTGACCATTCCGTGTTTTGTTATTTTTTATTTATTTATTTATTGATTGATTGATTTATCTATTTATTGTTTATAAACTGGGTGGATGGCCCTTACATCACAGCTATGGTTTACATTTTCCAATGTGACCAATCCTGCTTTAGAGTAATCCTAAAATCACATCCTATGCAATCAAATAAATATGGAAATCAAAACAGGGATTGCTAAAAATATAAAATTGGAAAAATAAAAACCAATTTAATGTGTAAAAGGCAGATAAATGATTGAGAGAATGTTGAAATAAAAAAATGAAGGTATAGCAATAAATACTAAAAAAGGAATAAATAAAAGCATATATAGAGGGATACTGGCTTTCTTTTATTCATTAGTATTTTTATTGTATCTTTTTTGCCTTCTTTGCTAAGATTTTTGTAATCATTCATCTCCCCATTTATCCTTTCATTTAGTGTTCCTCATATGTCTCTGCTTCTATGTTATTGCTCCAGTTAAATGGGATTGAACATTTGTAGTTTACGGTCACTGCAATCAGCACAATGTGAATAATGTGAGTAAATCAATGCAACACCTTAGTTTTTCTCATTAAGTGTTATGAGAGTCCCATTGATTTCTCTTTATCTTTAATTTTGTGTTCTTTTGAAAACAGATAATCACAGATTTACAAGGATGACATATTTACCTGCTTCCTGTGAACATACAGTACAATATATTTTCTCTCAAAGAGACTTTACAAAAATATTTTCTCATACAGACAATAGCCCAAGGATAAACGCTGGATCATAGGAGCTGCTCACCCATTTTACAATAGTACAATAAAATTTGCAAAACTGGCAGAAAAGGGGCATCACAGGTTGAATAGTTTAATTGTTCTAATGCTGCCCCCCCGTTAAAGCTCAGCATGGCTAACCATGACTGCTGTCATTATGATTTACCAACCATAAATCAGCTGATCTGCACTTTTAGACTGATAAATGTACAGTTCCAGAGAGCAATGCAAGGACAGAAGTGCAACCCATTAACATCTCAAATATCATGTTTACATCCAGAAAAAAAAAAAAAAAATCTAACCTTTTGTGGGTGCTGCCATCTTCAGTGACGCCACAACTGCAGCATCTGTAGTCTGCTGACGGTGACGGCAGCTAGGAGCACAGGAAAAAACAACAACAACAAAAAAGCTATATACAACCCTTGTACTGTGTTAGCTTTCTCTATAAATGCTCCATGCTAAGGTCGGTTTTGACCTGTGCCTTAAATCAGCTGTAAATCACATTAAAAACAATTATCTATCATGCATTTTCTTTTTCCTTACACTAAAAGGTTGTTGTAAATTTTACAGTAACTTACTGGCAACAAGATGCCAGTAAGTTACTGTAAATGTCTTAACAGTAGCATGACTCTATTTTAATTTAAAACGTTTTTTTCATTGACAGTTTATTCAACAAAATTTTAATGAATTTTAAATTGCAGTGAATTTGCTGTATTTTAGTTTAAATTGATATATCTTTAACTATTTTATTTATCATTTATTAACAAGATATCATTTTGTTAAAAAAAAAAATCACATACATTAATTTTTTTTTATGAAAAAATACATTTACTCAAACATTTGCTTCACCAAAAACTGTCAAACATTAACTAAAACAAATCTTGTCTTCTTTTAGTCAGTTTACCTGGGCCAAATGGAATTTTCTCTTGATCCAGTAGCCTTTTCAATAATTTACTGTATAAACATTTTACAGTATAGCTGTTGATATTATGGTAAAACACTGTTTATTTTACAGAAATCAGTTTGTTTTCCCACAGATTTTTGCCATTTACAGAAATTTACTGTATAGATCTTTTACAGTAGATAACTGTAGGTATTATGGTAAAATATGGTAAATTCAGTTTACAAAAATCAGTTACAGTGTATCTCTTGGGAGACCTTTTCAGGCTTCATTATCCATGAAAATATTGGTTTTATATCTTTTGGTGTGGGCCTATGGGCCTTTCTTTGTCTGTATACCCCTTGATTTCAATAAAAAAAAAAAAAAATATATATATATATATACATATAAAATGAACCACAAGAGAATCATATAAATAAATAAGAGGTTGCATTGTTACCTAATTATTACCAGGGGGTGTTAGAACACATATTGTAGAGATATGTATATACATTTTTCCATTTTAATATTATGAACTATAGTAACATCTATGGTGTGACGGGTCAATTTTGACCCATACATATTTACTCAAGAAAAAGGCAAGACAGTACTTTTTAGCAAGAGAACTTTATGAGCATGAATATTTGTTAACATTTATGAACATTTATCTGTTTATCTTCACAGATGCACCATGATTTCAGTTTTGGCTCTAATTATTACTTTATAATCTTATTTTTATAACTGGGTCAAAACCGACCCTAACAACACAGATGACACTATTCTTTTCTTTTTTTAAAAAAAGAGGTTGCTGACAAAGTCGAAAAGCCTGGATGCAATAAACCAATATGAAGTGGTTGTTTTATGCATTTAAAACCCTAACACGGGAGGAAGGATAAGCTTCTCACAAAGAGGCCGTTATCAGACAACCTTACCTTCAGGGTCTCACATACTACACATCCAGTCAATCAATCAGTCTTATTTGCTTGGTGTCACTACCTAACAAATCTTTTCTCAAAACACAAAAAAGGAGTGGATATTGGCTGTACTCTTCAATTTAATTTAATTTAATTTAATTCAATTTAATTTAACTTAATTTCATTTAGTTTGATTTAATTTAATTTAATTCATTTTTTGAAATATATGTTTATTTATTTTATTTTATCTTATTTTATTTTTTATTTATTTATTTTTACCATCTGCCACATAGACGAACTGCTGTGCACTATCAAATCATTCTACTCAGTAACTGGCAAGTGTTTCTTTTGTGCATATCTTTCAGTTTTCGGTCATGTGTACTTCATCTCTAATGATTGTAGCAGCTTGTTTTTGATTGCTTGCTTGTTTGCTAAACATGCTATTTACAAGGTTATTTTATGGATCTCCAGAAGATAAGAAAAAAGTGGTCTATAACTTATTCAGGTAATACTGTTATAACTAATATGTCTTACTTCTCTCTGATGAGTTTTTCAGTATTCTGTGCAGTCAGAGAATTATTGTGAAGTTTCTGAAAATCTTTATAAAGTGAGAGCTGACTGTGCTCTCCTCTTTCCTTCTCAAAAATAAAGATTGTCAGAACATTTAATTCAGTTAAGAACTTCATATGTTCTCACCATTCACCTTTAAAAATTTGGTAATAATAAAGTAACAATTAAAGTAATTGCAAAAGCAAGAAATTTGCTAATTAATTCAGTCAGCTTATGTTCAAACACACAAATATTAGAGTAAGAATCCACTGGAGTAACAGCGTCTGGTCAACCTAAAACAATAGTGGTTGTTTGTTTTTGTTTGATGCTCAAGGGAACATTTTGTCATCCTGCATCTTAACCTGCTATGTGTTTTTCAGTGTTAGAAATAATGTTACTGTTGGATTGGTTCCCAAAGCGTAATAGTAATGACAAGAGAGTGCTGTTTCTTTACAGTTGAAGTGTTTCTGTAATCAAGCTTTAACTCAGTCTTATTATCAGCAGGTGCGCTCAGCTCTTATTGTGAACGTGGGTTTGATTATTTCTGTCAATGAAAGACGTGGCAGATGTCCTCGTTTCAGTATCATTTCTTTGTCAGCATGGGAGACCAAGAAGAATCATTAAACCAGAATTCATTCATCAGCTTGACACGTGTAATTAAATATTAGCATGGCTCCTCTGCTGGATACGAGGGCAGTGCAAAGGGAATCTGAAGAAGTGCTGTTGTTCTTTCTTTGTTGTGTTCACAGTTAATATAATCTTTATCTTTTAACCTTTACTATTGTAATACTACCAACATACAGTATGTCAATAGACTATACAATTAGCCTTTTGAATACATTTTTATTCTTCCTTTATTTTATTTTTATTAAACACTTTGGCAATAATGGCCCATGAAGTCATAGGAGATTGGAGTTTGGCAAGATGGATCTGCATGATTTCAGACAATAAATCAGGCAGGTCCATCTGCACTGCAAGGTTAAGCTTATTATCCATGTGTTGGAGAACTGGGAAAAAAGAAATAAATCAAGTTCGGCTTGAACATGAAATCAAAACAAGCACATGGTTTTATGTAATTCTTGAATTTAAAATAAAAAAGCAAAACATGCAAGTCATTCCAAACAGCTTTTCCTATGGTTGAAATTGCATTCTTAAATAACAGAGTTTGGACAAAAGCCATGGTGGTGAGGAAATTTGAAGAATGAAAGAGTTTACATTTAGAATCTACAAATGTTAAACCATTTTTAAAAGCTACATCACCACCAACTTCACTTAAGCTCCCCTGTCATCCGAAATTATTGGTCAAGCAGCTTTACAATCAAAGGGGAACTTGTGATTCAGTTAGCTTTTAAAAGTAGGGGTCAAGTATGCAAATGGATTGTGAGTAAACCCTCTACAGGTTTGTCATAAATAGAAAATCTCATTTAGTGCAAGCTAACAGTCAGACTGGATTCTGACTACGAGACGTGTTTTTTAAATATGATTTTCACTCAAAACTGATTTTTAACAATTTCTCTGTTCACATCAGCCTTTTAAATGGGGCATGTAGATTCCATTTTGTGAGCTGGCCTCAGTCCTTGATGACTGGAATGTTTAAACTGACCTGCTCCACAGCCGGTGTGTCAGAAACATTATCAGCTATAATAAAAAACTGTGCCCACTGACCGATTACATTTCTGATCACAGAGCTCAGTGAGCGGGTTATGAGAGCGGAGGAATTAATGCCTTCCTATAATCATATGCTCCTGTGAAATATGTTGTTTGGTAAAATGTATAATGGCTTTGGAGAAACTATGCTAAACCAGAGACCAACACTTACCTTTAAATACATTTTTATGTATTGTTTTTCAAATTAAGCATTTACTGCTCTCATTGAGCTTAAATTTTACAAACCCTGTAGCTCAACTAACCATTAGATCTACATTAAATATTAAGTCTTAAATCGTCAGACAAGTTTAGTATGATGAGATAAGTATTTTTTATATATATATATCTTTTTATTTATATTATAATCAATACACTGTGCACTGAAAGTCTTATCAAAATTTGACATTTCCCATTATTTTTCTTGTTCTTCCTGCATTTATCAGCCATGTGGATTTAGTCTAGCCTGTGTTTTGCTTCCTCATTTTGGAATATTGATCTAAAATCATGGTAGTACAATGAAAACTGCTAATGGCAGACTTGGCTGCTCAGAGTAAGATCACATGGCAAAGATCTGACTTTTACCTGATTTTAATTCACATATGAAAAGTGCCTGAATCTAATTTGAGATGATCAGATTTCACCTGACTTGTGATGCTCACACTGGCTCAAAAAATCTGACATGGGTCATTTTGTCTGGCAGTGTGAATGCAGCTGATGTGATGAAGAGTTTTAGGATCTTTGGCTGACTTTCTTTCTCTCGCCCCCATGGCCAACAGGTATGATTCAAATGTATTGAAGTAACAATAATGAAAAGATGATCCAGACATTGAAGGTTTCTAATATAAACTATGTTCAAGTCAATGTTAAAAACTTAGTCCAGAACTATGCATATGTGATGATGGTGGTGCATGGATTCAATCCTGGCCTGTGACTTCAGTCATTCCCACCAGTTTTGGGCTGTAACAAGATGTTGATAATGTGTCATTTGTAATGATCCCTTTTTTTAAAAAAAAAAAAGCTATTTAAAGCCCAGCTCAGACCAAAGATTCACTACAAGCGGAGTTAAAACTGGCTGCTCTGCAACATTCTGAGAGCCTGTGAATTTACTGCTGCAGCTAAGGCACAATGTGTAATTTCCATTGCAATGACATTTCAAGCTTCAGTTTCTGCTCTCATGTTAAACATGCTTTTCTTGTAGCTCCATATTCTTGTAGTCTATAATGTGAGGACCATGGTTATGATTTATTTTACTGAAATCCTGCTTAAGTCAAAAAAGCCAAATGTAGATAAAAAAAAGGAAAGATCCAAACAAGAGGGTCAAGCTCTAGAGCCATTTTTGTTTGATTCAAATACATATCCACCAGGTCCAGTTATTGATTTTTGAGTTTGAGGCTGAAGATATCCCATATGTTGTAGTTATAATTAAAGTAATGCTCGGTTACAGAGTAACCACTGTGAGGTCTTATGTGCTAGTGTGGCTGTTCTCATAATTACATTAACACACAGCAGGAAGAGAGGGAAAGAGTGATCTGTACATTAACACCTTTCTGCACTCACTCTCGTTTGAGTTTGTGTCCATGAAAAATACCAACAACACTGTTGTCTGTTGTGTGTTATGTGAGCAACAAACTGTTTGCAATAGCTAAATTTGCAATATTTTATTTCTACTGAAGTATCTTCAACACTAGCACAGCTATGAGAAACTTCTAGAACAAAAG
Organism: Cetoscarus ocellatus; assembly: GCA_037902135.1. NCBI lineage: Eukaryota > Metazoa > Chordata > Actinopteri > Labriformes > Labridae > Cetoscarus > Cetoscarus ocellatus. The sequence goes on from JBAMNC010000671.1 coordinate 1,132,655, forward strand.
ACTGCTGGGGACAGATATGCTTCATGTGGACTCTGCTGAGCAGGGAAAATGGATTTCACCGCAGCACACAGTGGTTGGACCTCACAAGGTTTTGAAAAGATGGGTTAACTGTAAAGCAAGTTGCCATTTCTGTACATGTCTCATCCATACCTTGTCACATAATAGCAGAAATACCAACCAAAAGTAGATTAAAGTTAAAAGGGTAGAGCTGGATACTATGGATTTAAAAAAAATAAATAAAAAATGGAAGTGCCCAGAGAGCACGAACCTCTGCCAAAACATTTATCAGCCAAGTTAATGGAGAAAATGTCAAAACTGCCTTAACCTGAAATGTTAACAAACCCTTTTAAAATTTCCTGAATGCAGATCCGTGTTGGTCTTATTACCATGATCCAATCATATCTTCCTCATGACATGACCAACATTCCCTGAAAATGTCATCAGAATTTTTTTGGGGTTATCTTGCATACAAACAGAAAAAAACAGACAAACAAACGCCAGGAAAGTCATAACATCATGGGCAGAGATGATAATAATATTTCATAAAATCATCCATTTATTTATGACAGACTGACAGACATGTGTCCAGCCTTGGAAATAAATATTTGTTGCTCAAGACCTGAGGAAAGATTAAGTGTTTAAAAGAAAAGACCTTTGAATGTTGCATTGCTGCGCTTCAACAGCTAAAGGTCAAGGTGAAAAGATCATCTGCTTCTACAAAATAAAATGACATACCATTGGTTTGTGTAATAAAGAGCAAAATAATACCAGATCCATGCTTGAAGAAACTTTCCTGGTGAGAACAGCAAATATAACCTGAATCTAAATTTAGACGACTGAGTGAACCAGCTGACCTTTCAGACCAGTCCCAGGAGAAACTCCTCTCTCTTTCTGTCTCTGCCTCTCTTCTCAGCGTACTGTGTGGTGGTGCTTCAGTGCCATCACTTGCCTCTCCCTGATGTCACGTTTGACCTCTTTCTGTTGGCTCTTTTAAAAGGAGGAAAGCACGCAATTGTGTGCTACAGGGAAGACACGGCCTATTATGTCATTCATAATGCATGCATCATCACTTCTGAGCTCATGAGGTCTGGTTCCATAGTACTGAGTTTACACGTGCTTTTGACATATGTGCTCCTGATGGTAAAAGCTTTACATGTTTGCATCATGCTTTTGAGACTTAAGGGTCATTTAATAGTGATATTTATGGCAGCTACAAGAATAGGGGAGTGCATCTTAATTCTTTATGCTTCACAAAAAAAAGATAAATAAATAAATAAAATGAAAAAAAAAATTAAAGTGACAAAAAGTTTATATTTTAACAATTAAGTATAATCCAACATAAGCACATTTTTGCCCCATAATTAATGCCTATAATCAAGTGTGTATTTTACCGTGCAGTCTGATTTTCTTATTCACTCTTGTTTACTCCACCTGTTTACCACTGCACAGTCCTCAGGTGTATATGAAATGAGCTCTGGGAGATTTGGTGTTTAGACAACGAAAGACCACAAACAGCTTTGCAGACACCGTTCTGTATGTAATTACTTTTAGAGGTTGCACAAATAACAGATGGAAAGGTGACCTTTTCACAATATTTATTTATGCCTGAAATTTAATCTGTCCCTGTCTGGCCTTTGTGGAAGAGAATGAGGGAAAATGCTTAAATATCAAGAGGAGGCGTTTGACAACAGGTCCAGAAAGATGCAGGGTGGTTTGACAAAGAACCACTTTGATTTCATCTTAAACATGTTATTACTGGTGTTGGGTAGCACTTTAAATTAACCTCTTAGTAAAGTAATGCTTTGTTACTAAAAGCATAAAGCATACCAGAGTGAATTCTCAAATGTTGTTTCAGATCTGCTGTCTGAATGTTTTTGTTGGTTTTTTTTGTGTTTTTTTCCAAGATATGAGACCCTTTCTTTTGCAGTTATACTGCTAACAGTTTTTCAGTTGTTCCTGATGTTATACTCACTGAGGGGCCAGTTTGAACCTCATTGGCATTTTAATTCCTTCTCGGCTGGACTCCTCTCCACAGCCACTCTGGACTGATGCCAACACAGCACGCTGCTCTCATGCAAATCGTCACTCTTGACATTAAAACAGCACCATTTGTCACTAAAAGTCTGTGAGATTTTCCAGCCTTTTTTCTCTCCCACAGAGCATGAGGGCTAATTCCAACATACTCATCAGCTTATCTCTTCTCCACCTCCCACTCCTGTCTCCTCCCATCTCCTCAAGAGCTAACTCAAAGCTAATTTGCAATTCTCCGTGGTGGGAGAATTGATGTCTCTTCTTGATATGAGGTAACAGAATTATGAGAGTGATGAGAGTAACAGAGGAGAGGTGGACAAAAACAAAGAAAAAAGAGATCAAAAATGATTGGAGGAATGTGTTCCTTTATCTCGATCATGTTTCCATACGGGAATGAGAACTGTATCACTGCATTTTCAGCATGGTTTGACTATGCTGTTGTCTTATTAGCTTAAAAAACATTCTGCACTATGAATGAAAAAGGTCAGTTTCAAATCTTGAGAGGGCGTATTGTTTTGAAGGGTTCTGTTCTCTTTCATTTTAAAAATGACCTGTTGTACTTAGGGCGTGTTGTGGGTTAACTACCGTGACTGCGTGTGCAGTTGACAACAGGAGCAATGAGGATTTTGTGATCAACATGGAGAGCTTGGGAGAGCAGAGTGGCCGTAAATAAAAAATGAAGTTTTTAGCCATGGAGTTGATGCAAATAATCACACTGGTGAACTCCAGCAGAGACATCTCTGCCTTGCCAGAAGAAACGCGATTTGGGAGGGTGTCTGTGAAAAGCACACAGCTCAATAGACGATATGGCTCTACTATTTTTTATTTCTGACCAGAGCCTGCAGTAACCTTTTTTTGCTGTCTGTCATTTCGATGGATAAGGTCGTCACTTTCCCTCATGCCATTTTTTTATCTCTAATTTTTAATTTCTTTTTCTGATTCCAATTAAACATAATCTAAATGACAGCATTCACATGGCTGCACAGCTTCAGCACCAATAACCCCTCATGTGAAGAGCAGTCTTACAGTTACGCACACACAGATTGAGCGTTTATCTTTAACACCCTTTAAATGAAAATCAGTTTATCTGCGCATAGAAAATAATAAGATAATTAGGCAAAGATCACTTCTAACCTATAACTGAATACGTGATTCACTGTGATTGCAAGAACATGCTGCAGTGGGAGTAAAATCTGCAGCCACAGTGCCCTGTGACTGACCTGAAGCATTAGCAGCTCCTAAAGCCTCTGTCAGTGCATGGAGAGTGTGATGCAGCCAGCTCTGAGTGACAAATGGAGGGATTCTGGCTATGAAGGGGGTCTTTTTTACACAGGTCGACTTCCTGCATGGTGTTTAAGATTGGAAAACATAGATGGTTTGCTTTAAGCATGTGTCTGCATGAGATGGATCGTCCCTCTTTTCATAATGCCAGACAGCCTCCATATTTTCCTTTCATTCCTCAAAAAATTCGGTCAGTGATGGAAAATATTTGGTAAATGCTGGTTTTGAAAGACAAAAGATGTTCACACGCACACAGGAGATTCTCTCTCTCTCTCTCCCTCTCTCTCTCTCTCTCTCTCTAAATATATATATATATATATATATATATATATATATATATATATATATATATATATATATATATATATAATTATGTCTGAACAACAAGCAGTGGGGAGTACAGTACACAGGGAGGTAAGGATGTTTCAATAAAAAAATATTTGGAGCCCACTGGTGGTTTCATAGCTCAGTACACTGCAGACTGTGCACTAACATTGGTTTTCATCCAAAAACATTTATTGTTTGGTTTCTGAATCTCTTTCTGTTTTAGTTTTTATGTAATTAAATTCTAAATTGAGAAAAATAATTGAAATATGTTGATGAGCTAGACATGTGGAGGATAATCTTTTAAAGCTGTTTAAAACTTTAATTTTAACTATACATAATTTCCTCCTTCCTTTTATACTGATATGTTATATTTGTGTTTTTTTATTTAAAGTACTTTGATTGACATTGATTTGTATGAAAAGTGCTATACAAACAAAGTTTGATTGATTGACTTTGTTAAACTTAAACCAAACAACTACACCGCGCCTTTCATAAAAGCTTTACATACACTCTCTGATAACTTAATTGGGTATACCTATTCAACTGCTTACTTATGTATTTATCTAATCAGCCAATGGATGGAAGCAATCAATGCATTTAGGCATCCAGACATGGTTGAGATAATCTTATTCAAGTGACTTGGATTGTAGCATGGTCGGTGGTGAAAGATGAGCAGGTTGTCATCATATCGTAGAGGTTCCCAAAATGTGGGTTAGAACTGTAAACGGTGCTATACCATACTAAACCAAACTATGCATTGCTATACAGTGCTGTATACTATGCTATACTATTTATACTGTCCTGTTCTTTACAGTGGTGGTAAGAATTGCAGTGTACAGTATGTAATTCTACATTTTCTCCTCTTCATACTTAAATCTCCAGTGATCTGCTTCACCATGCTCTGCTCTTCTTAAGTATGCATATAGTACCCCACCATGCACTGTCCCCTGTTTTATTATACTTTTCTTTACCATGCTACATTGTTCTATACTGTGATATAATATAATGTAAATAACTGTACTGCACAATACTATACTTTACTATACTATACCAAGATATAAAAAGCTGTAATGTAATATTATGCATTATTTATGACTATACTACAATGTAAATGAAAGGAAGAGGTTACTGTGTAGAGCAAATAATTTTAAGAGGATTAAAAATGAAATACCTAATTTTTCTACACAGGAAGTTTGGTATTAATTTGATAAAAATTTGTGCCAAGACGATGTAATAGAAGGAATCTCAAGACATTAGAAATACAGATAATGGATTATGGGACCACACTGTTCCCACTCTCTTGTTCTTATCTTTTTTTTTAAGTTACAGTTATTTTATTTAATGTGGTTTTAGCACACATATTTGGCACTATTTGATGAACAAGAGGAATTTTAAATCATGCACTGAAAACCCCCTGGATCCCATTGTTTTGTAATGGCTCGTGCAGGAAAACAACAACAAGATTATAAAATATATATTTATAAATATTTATATAAAAAACAGCACAAAGACAAGGTCAATGACACTGCAGCACAGGCTGACAGAATTACCAATTAGTAAATTGGTGAGCCACAAGCCCCTGTCTCTTTGCCTGCCACTACCCACAGCATGCCTGAAAAATGTGGAGGCATGGAGAAGCTGTCAACTTAATAAGTGATAAAACTGTGACAGCTCAGCCTGACCACATGAACAGCATGACAAATGTGTGTGTAACAAGGAGAAAAATGTATTACAGTAATTACCATCAGCCATAACTATGCCCTCATGTTTTTAAGATTTTCTTCAACAAAAGCCAGTCATTCAGATGATTAAATCTTGAAAACAAGTTTCATGCCACATTTTGCCAATGTTGAGTGGTGGGTTGAAAAAAATCCAAAGGATGTGTCTTCTTGTGTTGTGAAATTCCATACATCTGTAATGAATGTGTTGAAATGATTTGCAATCATCAGAAATCAGCAACATTTCAGAAAAGAAAAGGGCTGACTGGTCAATTATTTTTGGTAAATATTTCTAAATAGTAATGTCTGTAAGTCTTTATTGTCCCCAAGGGTCAATTCGGGTGCATCATAATCAGACATACACACACACTAGACATAAAAGCATAAATATAAAACAATTAGCAGGCCACAAATAAACTATACCAGTGCGAGCCACCTACCAGTGATCTAATAGTGTGAAGTGGCATAATTTACAGAAACAGAGACTAAAAATACATAGAAGACATACAAAATAAGGTGCAGATAAAACTACAGGTACATGGGGAGAGACGCAAACTATAATTGTTTATTAAGAGCCACAAAGGCCTTGGGAATAAAGGCCCAGGTACCCTGTATCGCCACCCTGAGGGCAGAGGATGGAACTCCTGGTGTAAGGCGTGTGATGGGTCAATAAGAATGGAAAGGGCCTTTCTGATCAAATGTCTGTCATACAATGCAGACAGACTCAGCTGTGGCACCACTGTAATTTTAGAGCAGGTGTTCACCACTCTCTGCAATTTGGCTCTGCACCTCTTGCAGGTTGCCATACCAACAGATAAAAGCAAAAGTTAAAACTGATTTGACGAAGGATCTGTACAGCCATTGTTTTCAGATCCAAAGTTCTTCACATCTGACACATTTCAAGAATAATAACTAAATTTCTGACTTCTCCAACATTAGCTTAATTATGGGACATTAGCATAGTTGCCTAAAAGTTACGCATCTTGTCCTGCTGCACATTGTAACAATAAAAACTGAAGACTTTTTTTTCCAACTTTTGAAATATTGTACTTATTTAACTAACTGTTTCCTTTTTTTGTTTCCCGGGGTTCTGCATGACTTAATATCACTTACACTGTATGTGTTTGTGAGCAGACTTATATAAAAGCAGGTGGGTGTTTGAATGCACCTTTGCGTTTCTATGTATCTGTTGCTCACTTGAATGCCTCCCGCTGAGAAGGCATCTGTCTGCATAACAGCCCTCAGGTAATAACAGTAAAAGTCCCCACCTGCTGCGTAAAATGAACCCAGTGCCACTCACACACACTCCTCACGTGGACAGGTTGTGTTTATATTGCAGGCTCCCACCGGCAGCCACCCAGGTGGTCCCACAAGGCTCTAATTAGGTGAAGGGTGCACCCTCAGAATTCAAATCAACACATCCAATGCCTTGACTGACTTTATCTTAGCCCATCATTGAACCAGTTCACCTGGAGCGTGAACCAGGGCAGGGGGTAATTATTGCCTTGTCTGGGAATTAGGATTAAATTTCATATCCATTCAGTCACTTGTCTTCAATAAAACCTGGCCCTTGTATGTCTCAACCAAAGTCAGGACCTTTTTTTCCAAGTAGACCAATTTAAATGCCTCACCAGTGCGACAACAAAAACAACAGGAAAAGTCTTTTTACAATTTGGTGACTGGTCTTCAAAGTCAACAGAACATGTCACATCCCACATAAAGATCATTTGTGAACCAGAGCTAAATTAATTTGCAGTTTTGGACTCCAGTGGCTCCACGCTTCTCTGGACTCCATACAGTTCCTAACCTTCAGCTGTTGAAAGCACTAATTTGGTAAGGAGGGAGTGCAACTGAGGTACTGAGGCTGTAGCTTAGTCTTAGAAACAAATTGATGAAGCCATCGGAGGGGGTTTCTAAAATGCTTTGGAAGTAAATGGACACTGCCAGACTGTAAACACCCTCTCAACTTAACTTTGGATCAACCTACCAACATAAAGATGCCAAGTTGAGGGAACTAAAAAGTCTTCAACAAAATCAAAAGATTTATTTACATTTTACCCCTAACATCCCCACCTTCACCTAAAATGATAGGACCAAATACATACTCAGACTGATATGGTAAAAGCCTTTTCCTCAGCAGAATGATGTGAACTTCTGTGCCTCTGCAGCCAGCCTTGATCGGACATTTGAAGAACTACTGTTTTAGAACTTTTGCATTTTCCTCATTTTTGAACACTGGAGATTGTCATTTGGGCTGAAGACAAATGGCTTATTACAAAATTCATATTTAATCAATATTTCTTATTGTTCTGGCCACTGTAACTGCAGTACTGTCCAGTCAACAAGTGTAAAAGACAGAACATGAGCCACTTCACAAAACAAACTCACCAAAACATATTGGAAGTAGAGCAAAAATATCCTCTCTATAGGGAAGTTTGCAGTGTTGTTATTTGTTTTTAATTTAATAAAGAAATATGGTCCAGATCTGATAAAACTGCGACTGAAGCTGTTAGCATCAATGTTGATCTCTGTACAAGCAGTCACTTCCTACTCGTATTCTCCACCTTTTCATGCTCTAAATGATGCTGATTGGGCTGTGCCACTTTGGGCCATTCACAAATATATGTTAAAGATGCCTGTAGTCTTTTAGCTTTCCCCCATATTTGTCCTCAGTCCTAAAACATGAACGTTTGATGTTTCAGTTTTTAGTAAAAAATTGGTTATTCTATGTATTGTAATGTATCTTACTGTATTATAACAACATGTTTAAATGTTTCATATAAAAAGTAGTTAAAGAAACTAAAATCAGTGTGTAAAGGGTAAAAGTTGATAAATACTGGAGAAACTGATGCCTTAGCATGAAAAATAAAGGTGTAAAGCATTACAGTTTTGAGAAATGTCAGCAGAGGGGAAAAAAATCACTTTCAGTTCAGTCTTGCTCTCCTTCAGCTGCTGCCAATACTGACCTAATAGCTACATGATGTTCACTAACTAGAGCTCACTAAAACCCTTCTGGTAATTACATGTTTTCCCTACAGGGGAGCTTACAGAGTGAAGGAATGAGCAGGGAAAGACAATCCACAGTAAGATCTATATCTCCTTGGGTATCATGTTAGAGGCGAAACTGACTTGGCTTTATCCGAACAGTAATTGCATCATCAATTATGAGTGCTAAATGCTTTTTAAGTCACCTGCTGATGGCTACCATTAACCCTGCTGCAGTTGACCAAGGTGAACGTTACACCGCATAACATATGTCAAACACACCATCAATGCAGGCAAGTGCAAAAGTCAGGTGTGCCCTTTCCTAGAGCCTTCACAAGATTTACACTCTTACACAGAGTCTTGTTGCACAGGGTTTTCTCAGAGAAATAAAGAGGACAATGATTTTTACATTCATTCATGCTTTCTTTAGTCAATGGGCTCCTCATTGTGTAAAATGTTCACTTTTTGGATGAAATTACTTTCAAAGTCTCTTGTAGAAGAAGTAATGTGTTCTTGAATGTTACACCAGTGAGTTAATGTGCTCTCTCCTTTTCTCTCCTCGGCTGTATGCCCGTGTCTCTGGATCTCTGGCTGAGAAATCAATTCTGTCTCCAGCACAGCATAAGTCAATATGTGTCACAGCGCCAAAGTATTCATATGTGGTGCACTGCTACGATGGTGAGCACATTTACACAGCTTACCAGGTCAAATCAGATATTAAAACATACTTGTAGTTCAACAAATAGAGAATGAGAGCCTTCAGAGTGAGGCCATTCAGTTGGTCTTTATCTCAGAAGGTCTCAGAAAGTTTACTCCACAGCAGTCACTAAAAACAATTTATTTCACTAAAATGTGGCCTCTGACAACAAATAATGTCTGAACTAAGAGCAGAAGAAAATAAACAAATACATGGTTCCTCAGTTTCTGGGGTGTCGGTGGCTGAGTCCGGTGCACCCCCCACGGTAATCACAAGGTTAGGGGTTCTGCTTCGTCAGTGGTGTGAGCATAAAAGGGCATGGGTGTTTTAGCTTATATTAATGGACAACTTAACCCTTTAAAGCCTGAAACCACAAATCATAGCCAAAAAATTCTAATTTTTTGGAGCTGAAATGTTTATTTTACTTTCCACTGAAATCCCCAAAAAACAAAATTTCCATAAAATTTTAAATATGTATTTGTTACGTCATTTGATGCATTAGGTGTTTTTGGCAACTGATAATCTACTCGAGGACATTTTTATCATTTATCTGATTGTATTCAGATGTTCATTTTTGTAATTTATAATCATATTGATTAGATAGAGGTATCATAAAAGTATGTATCAAATATGATATAACAGGCTTTAAGGGGTTTAATAGAAACTCAGCATAATCAGTGAGTGAATGTGAGCCTGAATGAGAGTGAGTGGGTACATCTGGCCTGCAGTGTGGATGTGTTTTGAGATTTAAAATTAGAAAAGCTCAAGTCCATTTAGACAAGTTGAGCTTGGATGTCTGTGTAGTACAGGTATAACAATGTTTGTATGTTCTTCAGTGTGAAAACATTCACTTACGTCCATATTTGTAACTGACCTAAATTGTTTGAAGGCTAGTGCATGTCCATGTGTGCATGTATGTGTGTTGAGGTGCTGTCTCCAATTTTACCTTCTCACACTTTACTTCCAAGGCAGAGGTCAGGCTGCAGGCTAAACCCCTCCTGCTGGGTGTCAGAATGTGCAACACGCTATGGGACTGTGGGACCAAACCTGGTTTCATCAGAGCACCAGAGCACATTATCCTGGAATGCTGGCCTGTCTCTCCTTTGGATCAATGCTTTTAACTGGTGGGTTAGGACCCTAAAGTTGGTAATAAGGCCTTTGTGCAGTTTTAAGATAAATTATGTCAGAGGGTCTGTCAGTTCTTTTTTTAAGATCTTGTTGTTTTGTCCTGTTCTTGTGTCTGTCACATGTTTTGTTCCTTCCATCTGAGGTCTTAATGACACAATTTCCTATTTAATCAATAAAAAGGGCCATGTCTGAATAAAATGGTGGTTTAGTTTCTTGACCAATTGTCCCAGAGACTGATTGGGCCATAATTTGACGGCATAGGGTGCAGTGTCTAAAGATGCAATATTGTTTGGGGCATGTCAGTTAAGATTGAACTATTTTAACAATGCCAATTTTTGGCGTGCCAAGTGTTAAGAGGATGAATTACATGCCAGCTTCCAAAGATAAAATCAGATCAGAATGTCAGCTCTTGTTTCCTTTAAATCAGTGCATGCTGGGTGGCTGGCGTGTTGCTGTTTACACGGCAGGTTTAGTTGTTTGTTCTGAATTTTGGCTGAATCATTTTATTCCTCTCATCCTATGGTGCCACTGCACTCAAAGAACACAAACAAAACACTTTATGTAATAAGTTAATGCTCAGACTGAAGTGCTTTCTTCATTTAAGTATATCCCAGAGCAGAAGAGGCAAAAACAATGAGTCAGACAATTCCACATGAGCATTAAAGAAACACCTCCTTGGTTATAATCTTAAGGTAAAACAAACAGGATCACACTTCTTTGTGTTTATGATTGTCATGATCCTGCTCTTGATTTAGTTAAGAATACTGCACTGAGAGGCACTGTATAAAAAAATGCCACTCTGACTCTTAGCTTTCTGTCTTGTTACAAACTTTTTACTGCATTGATCAATAAATGCTTCAATTTTAAACAGTATGGCTCTGATCTACTTAGATCCAAAATAATGGGTGCTAAATTGCGTGTTCAAACAAAAAAATTGCACATGCAATTAGTGGGCGTGTTGCGGGTGATCTACTATGTCTGCGTGCGCAATTTATAACAGGCGCAAAAGTGGTGTGGACCGCCCCCTTAAATGAAGATTTTGGGTGTGCTACCGGCTGTCACCATGGAGAGTTTGGGAGAGCACAGTGTCTGCAAGTGAAAAATGAAGCTTGAAGCCACGGAGTTAAAAGTTAAAGAACACACTTGCAGTAACCTTTTTGCTGTCTGTCATTTTGACTTTCACTTTTCCCTCATGCCATATTTTAATCCGTCATTTTTAATTTTCCTTTATTGATTCCAATCAAACATAATCTAATTGACAGCATTCACATAGTTACACAGCTTCATCATCAATAACCTCTCATGTGAAGAGCAGTCTTACAGTTACGCACACACAGACTGCGCGGGTACTCTTGCCTTTACGCACTGACAGCGTCACACTCTCCACTCACTGACAGCCTCTAAACTCACTGTCAGTGCGTGGAGAGTGTGATGCAGTCAGCTCTGAGTGACAAATGGAGTGATTCTCCTTCATAGCCAGCTATGGAGATCTTTTTTTTTTTTTTTTTTTTGCATAGATTAAATGACCTCCTCCGCGATGTAGAGCGTAAAACGGAGAGGGTTTACTTTACGCGTGTCTGCATGAGTATGAAGCCACACTGGATCGTCCCCCTTTTTCCAGTCCATCATAATGACGGACAGCCTTCAAATCTTTCTGTCATTCATCAAAAAAATTCAGTCAGTGATGGAAAATTTTCAGTTAATGGTGAAACCCCTGTTTCTCACCACAATGACCGCAGCCCTCTCTGCGTAACGCTGTACCTCTTTTGCACCTGCCTTTCAAACGTGCTAAATATAGAACGCAAAAACACAGAGCGCAATCAGTTGCTGGTTTGATAAATCACATTGCCGGTGCTGAATGATTACATTTGCATCTCCTCCTCCCAGTATTTTGTGTGTTCTGATCATCTGCATGTATTCGGCATATTTATGAAGGCAAGCACGCTAAATGGACTGCACGTGCTATTTTGCTCATTTCACCGACGCAATCCCCAGTGCACCCCGTTAGTAGATCAGCTTTGCACGCTATCAAGTTTGCACGTGTTTTTATACACGCAAACCTTCAGTAGATCGGGCCCTATAGGTGTTCTGCTCTGCATCTCATATGAGTAAAACAAGCTTAAAAATGTGTATGTCTTTAATCTAAATCTGTGGAAGTGTGTCAGTCTCTCTGTGTCCACAAAATAGCAGAAACACACTGTACCACAGCCTTCAGTCTTCAGACCAGTATTGGAAGGTTTAAAGCACAGTCATTTTGTGTGTCCTCTATGTAGGAACACACCAGCTTTGTGCCTTGACCACTCCTCATTTTCAGACAAACACTCTGGGTGAAAACTTGAGTGCACAGTCATTTACTACTTAAACAGAAAGAGGGTGTAAATATGGCACCTGCATCAGACTGAAAATAGAGAAGACACCTGCGCTTCACACCAAAAGGTTTTTCACAGGGCATACAAAAGGGTCCCCAATGTGTTATGTGAAACACTTTTCCTTGAATATTCAATGGGCCTTGTTTATTGCTCCTACAAAGAAATGTATTTACTGTTGAGGTTAAAAGGTGTATTTAAAGAACACAGTGGCATAATGTCTCATAAAGAAAGCATCATGTGTGTAGGTTTAATTCATCAGACCCCTTAATTTAAAGATCTGGACTGCTGAGCCAAGCAGAGATTAGCTCTGCAAATTTTATGTCCCTATAAGTTTTCTGTCAAATAACTACAATTATTTATAGATTTAACTGTTAAGACTGAAATATTTATAAAAAAGACTGGGAGCAGTCAAGGTTTTAAATACGTTTATAAAGAAATTATTATCAAATATAATCAAAGCAATCAGCTGAAAGTATGCATGAGTCATCTTTATTGATAAAAAATGAATCAAATGCATTTTTGATGATATATCTAAAACCCCCCTTCAGATTTAAGTCTGTGAGTCTGTTAGTCTTTTTTTCACAGTGGGTCTAGTATAAAGATACTTCTCACCAGTTACATTTTACGTGTTGTAGAGTGAGTCCACACTGTGCGTAAATTTGTTTACAAGAGCTCAGACCTGGCGTCTGATTTAAGTGTTTAAATCTGGTTCAGCTTGATAAATTCTGATGTGTGTTTGGAGGGGACCACTCACATTTGGGCCGCAGGCATTGTTGATAAATGCAGGCAAAGGTCTTTTCAAAGATTCTGACATTTACCAGTGTTCACGTCTGTGAATCATTCCTGACTAGGAGGAAGATCTACATGACAATCATTGCAAAACATTGCGGCTTTTTAAGAAAGACTAGAGGAGGCAGATTTAGAGACAAGAAATATGAATTCAAGAAGTTTTCAGAAAAAAAATGAAAAAGCAAAACAAAAGTGAACAATCAGAAAAAAACTTCAAGGTAACTTAAGTGAACCTAAAACCAAGCAAAAAGTTTGCTCATCTGCGATATCAAAAATCATAAAGTGTCTGTCGGTGAGACAAAGACCGATGACATTCTCAGTTCAAATAAACTCTTGATGAGGGTCTTCGTCATCGGGTGTGCTGCCATCTGATGACCTGACTGCACACAGATTTGTTGCTCTAGGATTGTACAGGATTATACACCATATTTGCTATTGAAACAATTACAAACAAAAACAAGGTTGTTGTTCCCAAGTTAGGAGTTAAAGAAGAATAGATGCATATTGATTAGTCTCTTTTTGAGATTTTTTCCAACAAGGGTCAGCAAATCATTCACAAATAAATGTGTTCATTTAATTCAGTGTCTGTGTTTGGAAGCGTGATGTCGGTAACTTAGCTATTCTTGTTATTTTATTGTTGTTTAAACATGTTAATTTGATCTACAGTCATTTCAACTTTAATTTCTATGTCTAGTTTCCAGAAATTCAGTTTACAGCATTGTCATAAGGACAGAGAAAACAGATGTTAAGTTTGAAACATCACATCATAAACCAGTTTTTACTCAGTGCGATGCGTCTTGAGTGAACATTTTTGCATGTCATGGACATTGTTACATACAATTATCACATTCAACAGCACATTTTATTATCTCACGTGTTTTCATGTGGACAAAGGTGTACTTTTTTTGTTTTTTTCTATTTCAATAGCCAACCATGTAGCCTTACACACATTTCAGTGGCAATTTTCCCAGGTAAAAGGATTATTATTTTTTTTAACTATTGTTATTAGTTTTTTAACTTCCAGAGTTTGATTGAACACTATGACCTCTCCAAAAAGAATAAAGGTTACTCCACATACGGCTGTTTTTAGTTTTAACAAATGCATTATCTAACAGCACCAGCATCACTTCAGTCTTTCTAACTTGATGTCCAGCGTGTAAGTATTTGAACACTTTCACTTGGTGTCTTCTCAGATTTCTCACTTTGATCCTGTGTGGCTTCAAAGATCACATAGCCTTCTGCCATTTCATGAGCATGAAAAAGGTGACTCTTGATGCAGAAATGCTAATCAGGAAAATAAAGAGCACACACTTCAACTTCACATGGACATGTTTACATGAACATGTCATGCATCAACTGAAAAGCACAGGTGAGCATAGCTCTTTAGTGCCTTAGAAACTTTCCTGAGAACAAATAAAAGTTCCTGTCTGTCTTTCCCCTTTTGATTTTTATAATCTATTAAAAGTGCCCTTATCTTTTTTAGGGGATGGAGTGGAGGGGTGGACTTCAGATAGAATAACTAAAAAGAAACTACCAAACGTGGGAAAGATTTTGGGTAATATTTAATAGGAGTGTAACCTGTGGCTATAGGATCAGGGAATGTAGTTAATTAACGCACCTTATCACATTTTTCCAATAATAAAAATGCAACAAAAAGACATAAGGAACAAATCGGTGGGGCCTCTATCAAATCATATTGAAGTAAAAATCATATTAATACAGTTTTGAGCCATGGTCCAACCTGCCGTAGCCACTGGTCCCATGGAAATGAGTTTTCTTGCAGTCTCAAAGTGAATCATCTGGTTAAATAAAGGTTTAATTAAAAATATGGTTTAATAATGGATTATCTTGTGTTTAATACAGGTAATTAATTAGGCAATATGCAGGCACAGTTGGATTTGATGATGATCTGTGGTTGTATCAGAGAGGGAGAGAGAGAAGGAGAGCTGCCTTCAGGCACGGCTTTCAAGCTAGAATCAATGTTACTCCACTTACAAGTAAATTGAAACAGTTTTTTCCATCTAGTCCCCACCATTTTAATTTTCACCTGAAGGGGTCAGAGAGAGGACACTTTAGTGATGATGAAAGACATTTTCCCATTTTCACAGCGTGGTCACGCTTTGACACATCATTATCCCATTGACTTAATACATGGTTTCCCCTCTACCTCACCCTACCTCACTTCTCCATCACAGCTTGTCCCACTCTCTCTTTCACTCCTTCTTCAGACTCCTCTACCTTCATCAGCCTGCAGATCCCTGTGTGCCCCCCAACTGGTCCTTGAGCTTTCTGTATTCTAATTTTCCTCCCTTGCCATCACTTTCTGCAGTTAACTTCCTCTTGGTTTTGCTGCATCCCCCACAGTTTATCTTGCCTTTAATGCACTGCCGCCATCTTCACATTAAGTGTCTTATCTTTTATATCATCCTCCCCCTTAGCCATTATCTCTCTGAACCCACTTTAAACCTTTGATGCAAAACATATGCATACCCCCCTCTAATGAACAACATGGGTTAAAAATGACCCACATTTCTTTGCCATGTTTTTTCATGCTGGCTGAGTGTTTCTTTACTCTAGCTGTTGAAATCAATTTACATTAAGCCTGAATATTCCAAGTCCACTTTAAATATCTTGTTTTTGATTACCACAGAAAATTATATCAGTTTTTCCTTTCACAGTTTCTAAACAACAGTAGTTTTGCACACATATGGGTCAAAATGACCCATTCATTCAAGTGTAATTTGAAACAAAAAGACTTGCTACTATAATAGTAATTTATTTCAAATACTTACTAACTTACTTTATAGGTGAGTGGGCCACCTATCCACCTATCCATCCATCCATCTTTCCATCTATACTGCTTAACCCTTTTAGGGTCATGGGGGCTGGAGCCTATCCCAGCTGACATTGGGCAAGAGGTTGGGCTCACCCAGGTGTGGTTGCCAGCCAGCTGCATGGCCACAGACAACATTCACACAGACACCCACACTAAGGGGCAATTTAGAGTCACAATGAACCAATGAGCAGATTTTTGGTCTGTGCACGGGCACTACCTGCTGTGCCCCATGCCACTCTGGAACCAAAGCTAAATACTGAAAACTTGCAACATGTTTATTTCTCATTTTGTCTCATGAACACATACCTCTAATAACAGAAAGGATATTGAACTGTACAGATTTGTAGTGTAACAAAGATACAAGGAAGTTGATTTGTATGTAACTACTTCAAACCTATGAAATGAGACCAAACAAAATAAGATAAAGAGAAAAAACTTTACAGTGAGTGTTGTACTGGGTCAAGGCCTGTAATGGTGAAAAGAAGTAGGCTACAAACCCCTATTTCAGTGAAACAAGCCTCAATCATGACCTCCCCCTCCATGACACTGAGAGTGCATTCAGTTGGCAGGTTGGAATGTGGTTAAAGTTGTGGTCCCATGGCTGGACCTGGTGTTTTGGTGGACTCCTTTTTTTTTAAAATCTTGCCCTTCAAGGCTGAAGCATTGATGAAGAAAGCTTCAGGGGGTAGGGTCTCAGATGATGCCAAAGCTGGAGCTCCAGCAGGTGTTTGCTCATGATTGAGAGCCTTAATCCCAGCATCACCCTTCAGGATCTGTGTCATCTGTGTCTTCAGCTGGCAGGGTTACCGGTGGTTTGGGGGATGTCACCAGCCATCTCTTCTTTTTGGCCTGCTGATGGAATAGTCAGGCTTAAATCTGTCTGACTGGGAGGAGACTTGCTCTGTTGCACATCTGTGTGAGTCCCTGACAGATGTGCTCCACTGCAACACTGGCAATGACAGTCAGAACCTTGACTTTAAAGCTGTAGAGCTCTTTCTGTTCTCATAACGTCAATAGAGTACATCTGTTGTACCTTTTTATCCCATGTTTAAGTTGGTGTTTCAAACAACACATGGATGTAGATAACTTGGGCTTGTCAACCCAAGCTGATGAAGTTGCAGAACCAGACAGAGATGGGACTGGAGCTGGCACTGGCTCTTCATTCTCTTGGGACAATTTAGGGAGCAGGATTTGTTCATACCACATCAAGTTCTGGGTCATGATTTAGAGTCTCAATCATGACCTACACCACTGAAGCACTGAGACTGCATTCAGTTTGCAGGTTGGAATATGGTGTTAGGCGTGATGCCATGGCTGGACCTGGTTTTTTTTTTGTTTGTTTTTTTGGTGGGCTCCTCCTTCTCTTCAGGGCTGAGGCATTGCTGAAGAAAGCCTCAGGGAGAATGGTCTCAGATGGTGCCAAACGTCATGATTGAAAGCCTCAATCACAGCATCGCCCTCCAGGACTGAGGTGTCATCTGTGTCTTCAGCTAGCAGGGTTACCAGTGGTTTTTGGGCTGTCACTTCAGCCGTCTCTTCTTTTTGGCCTGCTGATGGAGTAGTCAGGCTTAAATCTGGCTGACTCCTGAATGACAGAGATGGCTGGAGCTTTGCTCTGTTGCACATCTGTGTGAGTCTCAGGGGGAAACAGCTCACAAACATGCTCCACTGCAATACTGATGATGACAGTCAGAACATCTCCTTCAAAGCTTTTTTTCTTACTTAGTCGGATCACTTTTGACCCATTTTGTGAATCAAAGGGTTAATTTCTCTGCCGCCATAGCTCCCCATTTTACTGAAGACAATTAAACATGTTTCAAACAAAAATCAAACCCAAGACTGAGTAATGCCATGAAATACATATATCACAGTGGTCTTAATGAGACCTGACTTCTGAATAAGAATGCCACAGTTAAAAGGTATTACCAGACATCAATATTTTGCCGGCCGTACCTTCTCTCTCTCTCATTCTTTCTCTCAGTGTATACGCACATATACATGTATGGACACATATATACATTTATAAGTAATTTTAAGAAACAGAAATCATGAGGTATTCTATTTATGTCGCTGGTTTGTTTTTTTGTTTTTTTCTTTCTTTCATTCGTTATGGTGAAGCCACTCCCTGCAATCTGTGTCCCAAAATCCCCAACTCTGTGAGAATGTTATCTTGCTCATAAACCATCAACCTCTGGTTTGAAGATAGTTACTTTTCATGAAATGTAATGAGTTAAAAAGGTTGGAGAAAAACCTCAAAAAGTTAGAGCAGCTCTCTGCATCAGGACAAAACGTGCATTGACCCAGAGAAGTTATCCTGTGTCAACAGAACAAAAATCCCTGTACAGTGGAAATTTGCAGTAGTGCTGTTTCAGCACCATGGACAGCTACTGCCCTGTGACAACTGAAAACACTTAAGTGCATACAGCTACGTCAGCACCTTCATAACTACAGACCCTGGATCAGACCATCAGATCAGTCTGATGTCCAGAGGTATGATAATGGTCATAGAGAGTATGACATATGCCTGGTAAAATACCTGCTCTCGTTTTATCAATATGTCTGTTAATTGGACCATGTTTCACAAACGACCTCAGGCCAGGACACAGAGCTCTTATTGTTTGTGGGTAGCATTCCATTTATGAATGGGTAACATGTTCACATGGAGTAACTCCCTGTAAACTGCATTGCAAATGAGGCACTAGCTACTTATAATATAATTTGACTGTCAGAACCTGAAAAATAAAAATACATACATTTATATATAATCTTATAAGTCTTCAAGATCTATTGCAAGCTAAACCAACAGGTTCATTAGGGTTGCACAATTGTACGATTACAGAAAGTGATTTATACCTTAAATTTATATTATAAAATACAATTATCTTAAGGGAAGTGCACAAAAAGGAAAACTATGGTGACACTAAGGGATGGCAAATATATAAATCAAAATGAAATTTGCAACATACTTTGGCTGAAACACAAGCACAAGCAATACAGAGAAATTATGATAACAACAATTTCACAGATTGATATTATTATTATTATTATTATTATTATTATTATTATTATTATTATTATACTTCCTTTTCTTTTTTATTCTACTATTATTATTATTATTATTATTACTAACGTTGTTTTGATGATAATAATAATAATGATAATAATAATTATTATTTTTAAATATATTTTCATGACGAGGGTCCCCGTCATGAAAATATATTAGAACAATGAGGCACAAAAGAGACAGAGAAACACAGTTCTTGTCAAAGTGGCCATCGCTCATGTTAATACAAAAAAAAAAAAGTAAACCAAAAAGACATGTTTGAGTAAAAAAAATGAAAATACTTCAAAGTCGTACCTTGTTTTCAATAGAATTTATATGGTTAATTTGACTTTCATTCTCAGTCAGGCTCAATGGTTAGCGAGGTACTGGTGGGCAGCAAGTCTCAGCAAAGATGGATCTGGAGTGGTCATAGGGTCATGTGACATGTAGACCATTAGTCTAATGTAATATATTATCTAATTCAAATTAAAGTTTGTACTTGACCCAGGGAAAAGCTAAATTTATTTTGCTGTAACATAAATTATGTAAGTTGAAACCAGAAATCAATGTTTTAAGTACTTTGAATGAATGACAGTCATGTTTCACTTTTCTCGGTGTAGCGGTGTGGTTGTAAAGGAATTTATTATGGAGGTATAATCAATAACAACCATAGATAGAGAGGTCATTCTAATATTAACATTAACATCAATAATGATTAGAAATTGGAGAGGAATAGTGTTGATGTACTGTATATAGTAGCATCTTGTTGAACTGCCATTAAATTGTGTTTTACATAAGTGTAGCTCAAAATGCCCCACTCATTGCAAAAGATAAGCCTGTTAATCCTTAAGAAACCATGACTTCCACTGAAAATCGTATCAAATTTCCAGAGAAAGAGTTGAACTGGTCCAAATTCAGAGTTTTGAACTAACCACAAGCTACTGCTAGCAAACTTATTGCCACTGGTTAGAACCCGCCCACAAAGTACATCAACACTGTAGACAGAATAGTCTGTAAGGTGACCTTGGGATGCAGTTGAAATTGGTCCATTTCTTCCTGTGTGGGTCCTATCTATGAGAACTGGTAATGCTATTGGTTGACAGTGCTGTAGTCTTAGAACAAAACAAAACAATTCAATAAAATGAAAACAGATTATCTTTGACTTTTGTCCATTAGCTTGTTAAAAGTCTTAAATGGACACTGGGTGGTAGTTGCAGGAGCCAGCTCAGCACCAACTTTGTCCTTTATGTCCCATCCATATTTTCATGGAGCCAGTGTTGTGTGGGCGTTCAGTGAGGGAGGGACGCAATGGAAGCTCTCTGCTCCAAGGATAATTAAATCAAGCTTTAAAATGTAAATATACCATAAAACAATATTGAGCTCCACTGGTTTTAATTGATGCCCGTCCTGAATGCCTGATGAGGCTGTTAATTTTGACTGATGGCTTACTACCGCCCCATGATCACTGACAGCAGGCCTGGGGATGGAAGCCATCAAACTCTAACCCCAGAGGCAATCTTCAACTTTTTATTACAAGAAACTAAAGGAGAATTGTGAAATATATATAATAATATATTCACAATATTAACATCTTCTTTAAGGCAGAGCACATGTTGTTACCTGTTAAAACCTTTACAAACATGAAACTATAGTCACACAACCACCCATGTATGTCATCCTGTGTCAAAGATAATCATATGATTACCTCTTCCATAGGGAAGTATGTGTTCACAAACCAGACTAAAGTTAAGCGTGCCAGTGTAAAGCGAACAAACGTAAACGTCAGTTTGTGCTTTTCAAAAACTAGTGATGTAAAGATAATCAATCTGTATAGTTTAACCAATCACAACATCAAATATCTGAGTGCTGCCTGTGTGGCTCAGCATTGAAAAAACTTGACACAAATAGAGCAATGGCCCATATAAAAGTCAATTAAAGCAAAAACCTGGTTCACCAAGGCTTTCCTGGTTGTTGTTTTTGCAGCCTGTTGCACAACATATCAGACAGACTGAGAATACAGGTGGATCAGTGGTAGTCTGTATGAAAGCTTTTTTGACCATTAGGAATTGTGAACATATGCTGTAGCAGTAATCGAAATTAAATATATGAATCAGAGTTAATGCAAAATGTGGGCTCTGTGATGTCAAAATGTATTGCCTCTTATTCATTGTATGTTAATATTTATCCAATTAAAAGCGCCTCATGATTTTTGAGTTTTGTTTATTAATCAGCTGAAATATTCAATTTATGGACCATTACGTTGTATTGATCAGTTGTCTTCACAGTAGGATTCTTGTTGTATTTCTCTTTGCAAGGTTTTTGCACTGCTCTTTCAACAAAGTGAAGTAAAAGTCAAAGCTTGTTGTTGACAGAATAAGGCTGATTTTTGTGCTCCTCTCTGCCACCTGCTGGAGGCCCTTTTAGATAAGACAAAACACACTGAAAAAACAACTACCAAGGCATTTCATTTGTAATAACAACATGCCAAATATGATGGATATTGGCCAATCTTACTCATAGGTGATTGGTGATCTGTAACGGTACAAAAAACGAGTGGCATCCCTGGAAGACAGCTACATTTATGCAACAATGAAGTTAAGACAAATTCAAATTGCATTGAACTCTTACAGTATATCATATAATACTGTCTATATATTGCACCTTGTGTCATTTTATACACCCTAAAGCACAGTGTGTTTCAGTATTTTTTGATTTATTTTCACTGTTGATAAATCTGGCACAAATATTAAGCATACAAGTTATCTGCATCACCACTGATGACCACTGAAAATAAGGCAACTGCTTATTCTTCACTTCGGTGCACAGGCTCATCAGGGTACAATCAATAATAAAAGAAATGTTCTTTTAATTAATGGGCTTGGGCTGCATTGTTTATCTGAAGAACTCAACAAAATTTTATAAACAATGTTGACAAATCTGTCTGAAAACAAGCTCTAAGCAGACTATTGCTCCCAACATCCTGCACTACATCCACCATGGTTATTTCAGGGTGCAGGTCTTGTGTGCTTGCGTGTGTGGAAGTTCAGATGGTGTTTTATTAATGAAGGAACAGAGGCTTTTTCTTTTCTATCCTTGCTTCTTCCACAGTCTTACCAGAGCCAAAAAAGACAGATATATAATTCATAAGTGCTGAAACTGTAGCCATTTTGTATTTTGAGAGAAGAGCATGATGTAACTCTCAATAATGTTTCATTATAGTGCTATATGTATATATATATATATGTATATCTATATATATATATATATATATGTATACCTAAAACAGAGGCCATTTTCAATGTAAGTAGTGCTTTGCATCTCATATTAATATAGTTTTAACCTTATATACATGCTGATGAGGCATGTATTTAATAAAAAAGAAAAAAACGAAAAGCATTAAGTCCTCTTTCTGTTTTTTACAAAGTTCATTTAGTGAAAAATCTCCTTTTAACAGCATCAGATCAGCAAATGCTAGCACTGGCATTAGCCTATTTAGCACTGATGTTGGTCTCAAAGGATACTTTACTCTGGAATACATACAATTAAATGATTAGCTAGTGCATCACACTGGAGCTTTGTTGGAACACTTTGGTGCCCAGCAGGAGATAACTCTGGCTGAATTTGCAGATTTCAGTCTACCGCAGGGACAACAGTGATTATTTAGTGTAGACATGTAGCCAGCTAACATGTTTGGTCTGGACCAAACGAACTCTGGTTAATTTTTCTTGAAAGTTTGGTTTATTTGGGGAGGGGGGGCTCACACAAACTCTCGTGAAAGAAGAATGAAAGAATGAAATAATTGAACTCTTGGTTCATGTCTGAGCAGACCAGAGATGTTTGGCAGTGGGTGTGAAAGCCAACTGAACCAAACAAGGACCAAGCAGAGCAGGCGAACCAAAACACAGAGCATTATCTTTATTTCATGGCACAGAAGAGTTCCAAAGTTCTTCAAGCTAAAATGATATTACTTGCAGCCGGTTGTGTGTTTCCTGATGGCAGGAATGAAGACCGCAGTTACAGGCCCAGCTAGTGGTGGATGGCTTTATTACGCATCATTCGGCAGGCTTTGGTCTGCCTGACAAAGTGTGAAAGAAAACCAAACTAAGTGAAAAATGAAACAATGTTGCAACTTCAGCCCACAAACCAAGTCCAGCAAACTCAGGAGAAAGTGACCTGTCTTTTGCCATCTGGCTTAAGGCATGACAAAAGTGTGACGAACCATGCAACACATTTTGCACAGCATTTTCACCACAACAAGATTCTGGTGTAGGCTCAGAATCAGAGCATTTCTGTGCATAAGGCTGTGTTTGCATCATTTGAAAAGGAATGTTTGCTTTCACTGGAACAAGCATTCAGACAAATATTGAGGAATGTGTTGCTCCTAAAATGGTCAGTAACACATAATTCACAACAGCCTAACTCAAAATTTGTATTGTACTCTCACATACAATTATCTGTCTACCTATATGAAATTCATTTTATAGGCTCATATATAAAGTCTTTAAAAGACTGTTGCTTATAAATTTTGAAAATAAGTCCACAGATCAGAGGCAGGTCTAATAATATTTCAATGGAGGGCAAATCTGGGGCACTGACTCAGGGAGGGTGGCACATTCAAATGCAAAATTAAAATCCAACCATTCAAATTTCAGTCCATATCCTGGGTAATCAAAAATGTAACCTTCTAATGTTCATAAATGTTCTTTAGGGATCTTGTGGTATTCACGTATTGATTCCTGTAGATTTATGGGGAAAAATGTTGTCTGTGAAAACAACTTTAAACATATCAGATAATTAAAGCCATGTTCCATTGACAAAGAAAGAGCATGGCTTTTTACATCCTCTCTCAAAATCACACAGCTACAGACGTTGCACAGTCAGTGTCATTCTGAATAAAAAATATGTGATACTTTAGACAGCTTCAGTTGAGAATAGGTAAAAGGTTATGGTCAGGGCAATGCCTACATAAAGGAGAATGATATCAGCCTCTCAAACTAGTTGGATCTAATTTTCAACTGAAACAGGTTCTCAATTCCCAATCTTTGTCAAGGATCAAATGTATTTTTCCAATTCATTTTTCTTGAGTGTATGTTCTCAGATGTCTGAATAAACTGTATTACTTCAAACTCTTTTACTGTCTACACATGTTTAGTTAAAATAAATCATTCTTTTTAAAATTTTATGTTAAGAATTTTAGCCCACTATGGACAATGCTGTTTTAACAGACAAATCAAAATGCATTAAAGTGAAATTGGGGCTATGTTTCTTGCTCCTGCATAAAAAGATCAACCTCTAGCATTTGAACTTTTCACACATCAGCGTGACAACCCTCAGCTCTAGAGGATAAAGAGCCCTGGTACCCAGATTAGTGTTCATCTTAACTAATTATCCACCGTTAATTAAAGTGAAAAGAAACCAATCAAAGTGGCTACACCTGTCTAATTACATACCAGTCAAACTGTGCGGGGGTCAGATCCGAGAAGAGGTGAGTGATGAAAGTCTCCAAGCAGGACTCTTGTGCAGACAACCTGTGTAATTAGGATTAAATAGGAAGTTGTTAATTAATTAGGGAATCATGGTTGACCAGTGATGGATTCTCAATAGCCAGAGTGGGTAGCTTGGTTACAGATATGTGGTATTAAACATGTCCAAACACAGAAACTCACACAAGACTCTCTCATTACATGGGGCATCACATGCACTGTTGTACTGTAAGATTAAAAATGTAGATTATGACGTAGTGTCCCAATAACTCTAATACATTAGTAAGCAGAAAGGGAATTAAACATGGACGTGCAAAGAATTGTTGATGATTGTGTCCAAAATCACACACTTATTCTCTTCTATCTTGTTGCTATTCCCTGCTTGTAATGGTGGCTCAGTTGTTTGTCGAGGGCCTGAAAGTTGTTAAGCTCAGCTCTTGTTTACACATGTCAATGTGTCCTTGGGCAAAACCCCAAACCCCTAATGCCACTGCTGTGTTGTGTCATTTAGCATTAAAATGTGTCCGATAGACAGATTGACAGCTTACAGCTGATTTTTTTTTTTTTTTTTTACCATTGCTGTGGGAGAGGTGGGTTAAATGGTGTGAATGGTAGTATCAGGTAAGGACTTCCAAAAATGAGCTGGCTGAAAGTTTGGTTCACACGTCTAGAAATGAATCAAATTACAATAATTGTTTATAATTTCAAATATGAACAAAATTCCCATACAAAAATGAACTATTTCACTTTTTTACCCAATTACCCAAATCAAGGCCATACAATGTGGATTAGGTAAAATTAATAAGTTATAACTTTATTCTAGAAAGATGAAGTTCTGCGTTTAACTCAATTATAATTAATACACATCAATAAAAAAGGTCACATGATTCACTTTTATTTACTATTTGTTATGCAGGTTTTCTCAAAAGGGGGCAATTAAATTACTGAGGCTTATAATAACAATTATTATAATAAGAATTATCATTTTTGTTATATTTTTATGATAACTTATTTGGTGAATTAGATAGCTCCTAAGTTTTTAAAAGAAAGAACACTGAAGTCCAATGTGTTTTTCTCAGTTATAATTAATTTGCCGGCCTTTGGTACTTCCCAGATGTAGCTGAGTGATTTTGATTTATTCTGAATTGTTATTTAGCTTTTGAAAAACAATAGTACATTGAAAACCTCAAATAAGTGTCTTTTGTCAAGAAACATATGTAAATGTATCTTAAATGAGGAAAGTAAAAAATGAGAGGGAGATCACACATTAATTCATTTCACCTGTAAACCAACCTGTAAATCAACTGTGTGCACAAACTGCTTGTGGGACTTTTTTGTATGTTTGTGTAAATTAAATTACTATGGATTCTGCAAAGTCTGCTTCTCAAGTACCATTGCTTACTGTCTAAGAAGCGTTTTCAGAATACAAGCATTATGTGAAATCATGGGTGGTTCAGCCTCGGAGTAAAAACAATCAAGCTTTTACTGTGAACAACAGGATGTGCTTTCAGATGAACATTTAATCTGAACAGGTGAAACAGATCCATACAGCAGAACTTAGCAAAACTTAGCAGACTGAGATCCTATCTCTCCCTGCATTTGGAAACATTTTCTGCCTGTATGAAGAGTATGCTTGAGGTTGAGCATTAAGTTTATTGTTCCTCAAAAATTTGAGTGCATTCAACACATGCGCTCATTTAGCATGTTTAGACACAACATTAGCACAACCAGATAGGTGTGACCTGTGGTGAAAAATTGAGTTGTCAGATGAGTAGAACAGGTTTATACAAGCTCAATGACCATAGAAGGAGGTGAATGTAATAGCCTATGTAGTGAACTTATTGTCACAATTGCAAATCAATTTCAGATACTCTTGGGCCTCAGATATTTATGTCAGTCTTGTCACTCAATTAGAATATTAAAAAAAAAAAAAACACAAGGATGGATAAAGATAATGTTTAATTTTACAACAGCCACTGCTATACTTAACTTACAATTATTATTTGTTATATGTTTTAATTGACAATTTAATTTAAAAAAATTATGAAAACTTATTTGACTTCTGAGCAAACTAATGATACAAATCTTCATAGCACATCTCATTGATTTGTTTAGCTTCGCAAACAGACAACGGTCTCAAGCCTGTAAAGATCATACGCAGACATTGTTTCTTTGGTTGTTAACTCTCTATTAAAACAAATTAGGCCTTGTGGTGCTGGTTTGACAGAGTGGTGAGCAACCAGGCAAATATATGCTTCTGCCGACCCAGATTCAAATCCAGCCTGTGGCCAGTTTTCAGAGTGTCCTCCCCTACTCTCTTGGCCCCTCTCACAAGTCGATAAAGGCACAAAATTACCCCCCCCCCCCAACACACACACACACAAAACAATAGGCCTTAAGATATGATTATGTTTTGTAGTTTTAGGCTCTTCTTGTCCATGTGTCATGTTAAAGGTTTGTTGAAAGTTCCTTTTGAGATGCTGAAGCTTTGATCAGCAGCGTGTTACACTGAATATTACTGTGACTTTTACCAACAGCTGCTGTCTGCTTCTCACAGTGCCTTCAGTGAGTACACTATAATGTGCAGGGAAATGCTTGCTCAGAATTAGGACAAAACTGCACAGTTGTGCAGTATGTAGTGAGTAATTTCATGCATAGTGGACGTCTGTTATATCAATAAGCAAGGGTTAATCATTCAGAATAATGAGTTTGAAACATAATGATTTTTTGGAACATATGTCACTTAAAAATGTGAATAAAATAACAGGAGATGGGCTAAAGACAAACTTTTACCCAAGCAGACAGCATTGTGGTCCGGCAGCCAGAGGGAGTGAGACCAAAAAATCTTTCACAATCTACCATGAAAATGATATATTATCTTTCAAACCTGATTTAATTACCCGAACATTGATATAAAAGAAGAGTAAAATTCTCAACATTTTTTATTGTCTGATTGATTGCATTTTATTTATTTATTTACTTTTTGTCCTTAATCAAAACCTTCAATACGCATTTTAAGAAAATGTCAGGTAAATTTCAGACAGACTTTGGATCCTCTGGTGAGGACTTTTAGGCCTGTAATATTGCTTTGATAATAATTTCATTAAATATTTCACTTTAATAGCTCCGTCTTTAGAGTCTTCTTTAATATAATGTTGGTATCATAATTTTTGTTGAAGATGTCTTGCCTTGGACTGCTGGATAAGCATGGGACAGTTCCATAATTTATTCCCCTCCTTCACCTGAAAACACAGCCTAAGAAAATGGTTTTCAAAGCATTTTACTTTTTTTTATTTTCATGTTCCTAACCCAGGGCTGCACACACAATAAAAAGCCCTGCTTTGTCCATCATCAGCAGGTCCAGAGGGAAGCTGAAACCTGGGATCTGGTTCCCATTGGCACTTGTGTTGGCTTATTTATGCATCCTAAGAGCGGCAGCCTGGGGGCTACTGATAGAGAGGCTCCTGTGCCGTAAAGGAGCTGATTGAAATCAACTGAAAATCAAGCCCCTCAGCCTCTCTGTTCACTCTTCAGCAGAGCAGACTCCAGATGGTGCTGCCATTTACGTCTCCTTTTATTTTGCTTTACTGGCTCACAGACAACTGGCTCTGTGTAGAGAGAGGACGGATGAGAGGAGCACAGAGCCTCCTCTTTATAAGGAGGCCAGGATGGAAAATGAGACTTTACCCTTCACTGCTGGGTGTCAAAAAAAGCAAGATGAGAAACTGATGAAATCTGAAGCAATATGAAGGTCATGGTTTTAAATGCATGCATTATCTCTTATCTCAGCAGGAGACCCTAAATTAATTTAAAAATATATTTCAGAAACATCTCCCTAGCAATTAGGATTATTAAATATTTCTGCAGCGAACAATTTATGTCCACAACGATTTTCAGTAACAATGCAGGGCCTGCTGCATATATCAAATGCTTCTTTCAGCACTGAAACTGAACGCACAGTCTGCCACAGCCCCTGAGGATATGTTTTTGTTTTGTTTAAGAGGAACACTATTTCTTCTGGTAATTATGATTCCTCTCAACAGCATGTCACGAGCTTGTGGCCGTGAATACCATTTCTGCTCAAACTGTCACTTTAGTAAAGATTTAATGTTATCATTCTGTACTGTCGTTTTCTCAAATGGAAATTCTACATACTGTAAATATGTAAATAAATGGCTGAGTGTTGTAAATATTTCAGAGGTGACCTTCACATTAAGAACAAAGGGGCTTCATGCACATCCTGATAATAATTATGCACCAGAGATCAAATGGACACAACATCAAGTTACAATGACCTGATGCCCATTTTAATACATTGAAATAAAATAACACCACCTTGGTACAGGAAATTCTAAATATGAGAGGAGAACTTAGTTCCTCTGTTTAATTCAGGAGCTGAAACTGTACCAACTGTGAGTACACACCACTGTGACTGCATCTCCAACACTGTCTTTTTCCATAAGAATATCGTTTTATCCATTATCCTCATCATTTTCCCCTTGTTTTTTCAACAGAACAGGATACTATGATGCAGACACAATCAAGCATTCCACCATGTTGAATATTCTGACTTTGACATACATGCCAGCAGGTGCTTTCATTTGTCAGATGTGGCCCTGGTAGATAACAAGCTTCAAAAAGATTGACCATTGTCCAAAAAAGCCCCAATATTGTTTTTTTTAAAGCCTCTATTCACTTGCAACATGTTATAAAAATGTCATAAAAATTATTTGAACAGAAAACGTGTCTGGTGTGCAAAGGCCTTAGGATGGGCATCTCATGAGGCAATTCACAGATCTTCGCCAATTTTAATAGAAAGACTGAAACATTAGGACGTCTGAACTGATTCTCTAACCTGTAATCCTCTAAATGCACACACTAGATGATTCAGCCAGACACAAAGATCTCATAAGAATTCATAGTGAAATATTAGCCACCATAGTGTCAAAATATTATTTATTGTTGAAACACATTTTGCTTCGAGCTGGAACAATAATTTCAATCAATCAATCAATCAATCTTTATTTGTATAGCGCCAATTCATAACAAGTGTTATCTCAAGACACTTTACAATAGAGCACAAAGCTCTTCATATTATGGATACACATATATGCATAGATACATATATACATATAAAAATACACATATACATATATATACAAATATGTACATCCAACACCCAACATGAATCCATATAGCCAATCATGAATCCCTCCATCATGGCAGCAAGAAAAAACCTTCTGTTAAGCAGCAGGAAGTCTTGAATGTGGACCCCAGTCTCATGATGAACAGCAAATCCACACGATGCTGTGTTGGGTGTGTGGGCAAAGGGAGGGAGGTAAGTGGAGACAAGTGGACTAAAGTAAGAACTAAAGCTAGTGACAGATCAATGGACCAATCATAGACCTGTCGTCGTCAAATTTGTTTCTGCTGCAAACAAATTTATTAGAGGAGGGTCCTCATGTCTGTGTGGTTGTGGTGAAAAATTTATAGAAGTATAATCAATAAAAGTCTTACTGAAAATAAGAATTTATGGTAGTGACGAACTCATGGGTGCCCAGACCACAAGTGCATCCCTACCATATTTGTCTCCGTTAAGTATAAATGTATTAATGGTAGACCTCTTGAGATGTGACACCTCATTTTCAAGAGGGATCTCATGTCCATGTGGAGCTAGAGATAGTTACTATAGATGTATCAACAATGGATAGAGAGATCATGCTAATACTGTATCTACATTAACAGCTATAATGATTATGAACTGGAATGAGATGGCCAAATATGTGTTATGTCTGTAATTGTAGTTATTGAGGCTTCGTGACTCCACAGCAGCAGGCAGTCTCCACCAAGGATCCCAGGCCACCTAAAAGACCAGAGCCAGAGACGAGTACAGGAGCAAACAGAAAGGGGCAGAGGCAGATATGGAGAGAGAGTGTGAGAGAGAGAGGGATAGAGCCCAATGTGCCAGATCCCCCCGGCAGTCTAAGCCTATTGCATCTTAACTATGTGTCTAAACTATGGACTATGAGCTGGTCCCTAACTGAAAGCTTTATCAAAGAGGAATGTTTTAAGTCTAACCTTAAAGGTAGAGAGGGTGTCTGCCTCCTGAACCGTGGTCGGTAAATGGTTCCAGAGAAGTGGAGCCTGATAACTGAAGGCTCTACCTCCCAGACTACTTCTAGAGACTGATGGCACCACGAGCAGGCCAGCATTTTGGGAGCGTAATGTTCTAGAGGGGTTGTACGGCACTACAAGCTCTTTGAGATAAATTGGTGCCTGTCCACTGAGAGCTTTGTAGGTGAGAAGAAGAATCTTGAATTCTATTCTATATTTTATGGGAAGCCAATGCAGAGAGGCTAATACAGGAGTAATGTGGTCTCTTCTCCTAGTTCTAGTCAGCACACGTGCTGCAGCATTTTGGACCAGCTGAAGCGTCTTAAGCGACTTACTGGGACAGACTGAAAGAAGAGAGTTACAATAGTCCAGTCTAGAGGTAACAAAAGCATGGACTAGCTTTTCGGCATCGTTCTGGGACAGGATAGGCCTAATTTTAGTGATGTTACGAAGATGAAAAAAGGCTGTTCTTGAAATTTGCTTTA
This sequence comes from Cetoscarus ocellatus, assembly GCA_037902135.1. NCBI lineage: Eukaryota > Metazoa > Chordata > Actinopteri > Labriformes > Labridae > Cetoscarus > Cetoscarus ocellatus. Next base: position 1,163,941 of record JBAMNC010000671.1, read on the forward strand.
TGTGAGAGTTAAAATTAACAGTCAAAAAGTGACCAAGGATGAAGATATTTAGAATTCCATTTAGGATGTTCCTGAATAGACAGAAAAAAAACAGCATGTTGAGCTTAAAACACCTCACTGTTCACTGTTTTTCTCTTGGTGTGATATCACACTTTGCAACATTTTCACCTCTGTCTACACAAGGGTTGTGCTGCACCAGATGTTGCTAACTAGACCATTTACATGTTACACATGCTCCTCTCACTATAATGCTGTCCTGAACAACACTCCAACTATACTCTGCTGTTTTGGATCAGACCTGTTGTTATTGTTTCACTCATTGACTGGCAACCGATGGTATCTGATCAAGCCCATCATTCATGTCTGTTAAGGAACACTGGTTAAAAAATGCATGCAAACACCAATAAGCATGGTTTGTAATTTGCAAGAAAACGTAACATGTCACAGGACATAGTGCATTTGTTCCTTTCTAAGAATTCATGTGGACCAAGACGATTTGACTAGGTAATTTGTAGATGGGATTGTTTTTGAAAATGAAGGAGGTGAACCTTTGTTCTCAAAAACAGCCTTAAGGACATACTGTAGCCTTAGGGCTTGGTTGAATGGTGCAAAAAGGTAAAAGCAACCGCAAACCTTTAACATTTCTTCAATCACCTTATTTTAAGTTCCCCCTTTTTCCTGTTCCTGTATTATTTATTTCATCAAGTGTGTTCAAGCAGTTAATTTTGCTGAAATACCCTGACCAAAAAAGCTTCCTGTCCCAGAGCGAATGTGCAAGAAAATGTGCAATGTGCAAAAAAAAAAAAAATATATATATATATATATGAAATAAAAATAAATAAATAAATAATGAGGGGAGGGGGATCTGAAGAGCTACATTAATGTTTACTTTAACATCTGTGAACTAAACATCAGACTGGTTGCTTCCATGTCCGCTCACTCTCATTGTCTACTGCGTCAAATGTTCAGTGGCATGTCAGGGTAAAAATGTGACCTAAATTTGTTAAATGTGTAACAGCTTTTCATGTCTGCTCCTCACCGAAGGAAGATTTCCTGCAGTTTACCTGTCAGTCAGTGGAGGGATTGGGTAGGGGAGAATACACAGGGGTCAGTGAGGTAATTTTAGAGGAAAGTAAAAAAGACTGCAGTGTGCTTTCACACATGCTGCTCACACAGGTAAATTCAGGACAGTTTCAGTATTGTGCAGTTTTTAAGTTAACTTGGTTAAAATGCTGGTTTGATAAAAATCCTACATCCATACACTGTTACATGCTATCATGCAGTGCATAAAGGGTTTCTATGTCAGTTCACAGCTTCTTTCCTTTCTTTCTTTTTTTGACATTTTGACCATCTCATTTTTCTAAAAATGAAATATAAAAGATGGTAAAAAATGTTTAAGGATTAATCAAATAAATGAAAAAAATAAATAGAAAATTTGAGTAGTGAAGCTTTGTTTTGATGAAATTTTTTACAGGGCTCTAAATGTTGTGATTTAAGAATTTAATCTTTTTTAAAACCTTGGTAATATTTTTCTTCAGTGACAATCAGATGTGCCATTAGTCCTCCCCTTAAATGTGTCATATCAGGTCGAGGTCCCAGCAGCAGACACATAGCACACTGCCGCTGTGCCTTGTGTCTGCAGCCCCAGCCTCAGCCCCTCCCACATGTTGTCAGTGTGTTTGGCGTGTGTTTGTTTGGCGTTGTTTTGATCGCCAGTGCTTGTGTGTTTGGGCTGTGCTGGCTGGGCGGCGAGCAGGCCCGGTGCAGAGCTGATGGCGTGCCAAGTGCTCCCTGCGGGCCGGCTGTGCCTTCCACTCTGCTCAGCCACCGTGAACGCCGAGCCGACAGACTGCTGCAGGGGGAACACCACTTCCTCTCTGCTCCTCTTTCTCTTTCACATACACACACTCAGGCTGCGTCCTCGCCCCGCGTCAGCCTTTTTCTTCCCAGTCATGACCCCCCTAGTTTTTCCACAGTTTCCGTCACCTCTTTTTTTTTAACCAAGTTTCCTTATTTTTTCTTTTCCCATTGTCCCATTTCAAGTCAAATTATAATTAAAGATTTTTTAATCATTTTGTATAAAATCTCTAAAGACACTGTAAAAAGATCAGTGACCTTAGGAACATTCTCAGACCTATTTGAAATGGAGAATATGTAATTTCAACCAATAAATATACTGCTGATATAAGCTGCTACAGCTTTGTGCCATTAAATTTCTCATTTATTTAGCTCTAATGGGGGCTGATGTACGTTTACAATCTAAACAACATGTAGCCCTGGGTATAAAAATGACAACACACATCAGGGGGAAAACAGGACATCTGCACTGCACAAAAAAACCTGCTGTACTGGACACACATTGGAGCCCTAAGACCCTCATTACCACAAACTGTACACTAGCTCTTCTTGACCAACCCCTTTCTTTACAGTCTGGCCCTGGTATACCACAAGTACGCATAAAACCACCAGGTGGTCAGTTTAGTTCCTAAAATATTCTTAGAGTAAAATAGCGTTGGCTGTGTGTGTATGAAACTGAGGATTTCTTATAATTAAACTAAAATGTAATCAGACAAGTTCTCCCAATGAACAACCCCATTTTCAAGACTTCTGAACGATTTGGTTGGGATTTCTAATTACTAGACGGTCACCAAAACATCTTCAGCAGGTCGTTCAGGGTTTTTGTTTTTACCTCATGACTCTCTCACAGGCCCTGTGTCCAGCTGGGGTATTGCTGGAAAGCCCTGCCCGAACTCTGAGCTGAAGTAGCTCCTGTTCATTAACATTTAGCTGTAATTACCAGGCTCATTAAAGCATCGAATTAACAGCAAAATTCTTCCAGCCTCCTCTCTGTGCTTAATCGTTAAGCAAATGGAGCATCACAAGTTTGAAGTGATTACTATTGAGATGTAAGTGCCACGACCTCATGAAATGTCACTCAGCTGGCCCAAAGAAGAGAGCGAGAGCGAGAGTAAGAGGAGGCAGTGGAGGCAATCTGCTTCCACTTGGTGGGAAAGCTGTTTTGCGTGCTCACAGAGAGGTCAGTACTGGCTTCAAACATCACACAGCTATTTATTCTGCTGCCCCAGCACCATGAGAACCAGCTCCTCCAGAGGGTCAGCAACATTTACATCCAGAAAAAAGGCTGACAGCTGCTCACCTGTCAGGCTGATTCTAACTTCTCAAGCAGTTTGGTCACTCCCTGCAAAGAATCCAACAGACACACATGTACACACGTATGACTTTGTTAGCATTTTGCATCACACATGCATAATGAACACACATGCATATTGACAAACACACAATGCTGTTTAGTATTCAAGGGGTTGAGATTAAACGTCTCTTTCATTGGATGATCCGCTTCGGTCACAACCTTGAATCTATAATGTCAGATGTCAGATACATTGATTGGCTGATAGTTCTGAGAGAATAGATACAGCTCATTAATGAGAGGTAACTAACTCTGACATGTGAGTAAACATCCTTGTTCATACTTTGGAAACTGTTGTGCCACAGCATATAGAAAATAACCTTCACAGCTTGTAAATCAAGATAAATGGTTTGGATTTGAAGTGATGCAGAAGTCACAGAGTCATGTTGAGGCAAAATATTCACGTCAGAGTCAGTCCATTAATGCATGCTTGAATGTTATTTGAATTAGTTGTATAGCAAGAATCTCCCATGATACAGAAAACTACAACATGTGACAAGCCTATGTTTATTTGTCCTTCACATATTTATGAGGCACAAAACAAAGAAAGGAGGGGAAAAAAGGTGGATTATATGATGAAATATATGGCATACTTTCAATGTTGACACAAGCAGAAGTTAAATATTTTAGATATTTATTTGCCATTATTTACACTCCATAATGATGTTTATTTCTTGTAAATAAATAAATAGATAAAAATATACAATAATACCAACTGTGTACTAAAATTTCAGACCTTCAGAATCATGCTTCCACTCTTTTGCCTTTCTGGCATTAGTGATGTCCGAACTGTGCCCAACTATCAATATGTCGACCTCACATGGAGTAAAATTTCTTTTTTTCGCTTGTTTTCCCTCTCTGTCCATCGTGAAATTGGTGTCATCTAAATTCATCAAGGGCATTCACCTGACCTTTGATGGGCACCATATGGGCGGGGCAAAGCGTCCCCTCACGTGCGACAGCTTTAGAGTTGATTGTGATTTATCAATGGAAACCGGCGTAGGACGTGCGTGCGCACTCTGTTATAAATCTGAAAGTTTCTGCATTTCCTATGTTTACAGTGTACGCCACCTTATAGGGATCTTTCCTATGCACAGTTTTATTAATGAGGCCCTAGATTACAAGTAAAAATTGTATGGTCTTCTGCGTGACAAAAGAAGTAAAAGATTCTGTACCTTTAGTATAGCAAATAACCACCAGGGAAGACCGTGTCTGTGTCCAAAACTGTGTACTTATATTGTTGAAATACTATTTATGACACTAATCAGTCACACAATCATGACATCACCTGTGTATTTTAAAACCTGTTACTTGCTGTTAATCATGTCCTGATGAAGACTGATGAGTGGAAACACATTGACATTACCTATCCCTACTAAAATAAATGATTTTTACCCATATCAGAATGCCTTGGATTTCTTGTGCGTTTTTCATCTAAATCAGTTATGTTTAATATGTTTCAAGAGTTCTCCAATTACAATAGACTGGACAGAAATTGTATCCATAAAAGTATACTCACTGCACAAACCCCTAAATTGTATTAGACAATGACTAAGACTATAAAATCATTGCTAGCCAACAAAAGGGCTTACAAGTCAAATATGACCATACTTTAAACCATTAGAATATTTTCAAAACCAAAACATTCCCCAAGTGCTCAGCTGTATTAATAATGAATTCAAAAATAAGTTTGTTGAATGCTTTTTTTTTCATATCAAACTAGGTGCATGCTTGTCACCAGCCTAGTTAACGGCGCTGGTCCAAAAAAGGTGTGTAAAGTAAATTGGAAGAAGTCTAATGGATACATAGCTTTTAAAGGTGAACTATTTTGTTTTCAAAGGGTCTGATATAATATTTATATATACAATATATACAAGTGACCCAGACAGATTCAACAGCACATAGCTCTTACAGATTAACCCTCCGCATATTATTTCCATAATGCAGTGGTTCCAATGTGGTGTGCTGGGGAAACTGATGTACTTGTGGAAGGTTCAGGTGTGCCCTGGGAATTTACACAACCATAACTAGTCACCACAACATAAAACTAATAAATTAGTTTAAGCTTACTCTATTAGAGCTTTATTTAATTTCAACTCTATTTACAACTGCAAATTCAAAAACTTGGATAAGTTTACTGAGCCCTCAAGGTTTAAAAAGTTTTGAGAGAAGGGATTCAAGATCAAAACAGACCTGGTTTCATATTTTTTAACCCAAAGATTATTAAGTTTTGATCTCAGCAATGCTGCTGCTAAGTCTAGTGGGTTCTGTGACAAAACAGCTTTATTAAATTCTCACAGACAGCAGTATTTAAAGAAGAAAATAAGCCCAAACAGATTAACGTAAGAGCTAAATAACATACCTTTTGGACTGATGGAGTTATTAACACAAAAACAAAAGACTGTTTGGTGGCTGTTGGTCCAAGTAGAAAGCAGACCTAACTAAAACAATGCCACATGACAGGAATCCTCTTTATCTGTTCAAAACTGGTCTTGGATCATCATTCCATCCATTGATCCAACCATCATCTATACCAGCCATTCTCAACCTTGGGGTCCCAACCCCAATGGGGATTGTGGGATAATTTCTGGGGGTCGCCAAATCATTTTGAAAATGGGTCCTAAACAGGTCTTAAACATGTAGGGGGAAAAACACCTAATCTGGCAACACCAGCCACCAGGAGTCGCACTGCCATATGTGTCATCAAAATGCGAAGCATGGAGGCAAAAACAAATGAAGGCAGCAGCACCATCTCAGATTCTGCCTCCATGAATACAATAATGTCGAGACATCTTCTGGACTTTGTTGGTAACAGCATACTGCACTTTAGAACGGTCTCCTTGAGGGATTTACTATTATTTTAAGATGCAACTTGTTCGTAGAAACTGGTTAGTAGGCCTATAGTTTCCATTATTGCTTTCTTTGGTTATAGACTGAAATGGAATTTGACGTGAATTGTTCACAGATTTGGAATATTGTTGAAATGGAAAAACATTTGCACCTTAAAGACTACTGTCTTGCTCTTGTTTTAATAATTCCTAACACTCGGACTGCCAACATTCTGGCGCCCCCTTCAAGCGCCAGAGCTCACTCACTTTCTCTGTCTTTCGGTCACTTTCACCCTCCATCTGCTTCTTTCTCTTTCCCACACACACAGCACACGTAAGCCTATTTAATGAACGCACATTCAAGATTGCTGGCAAAACATGAAACATTCTAAAACAAACAAGTGAAAAATAATGTAGAACTGCAACAATGAAATGTTAATAAATCAAATCGATTAGTTGCTGCAGACTCAGTGAGCATATTATGGGACTTTGCTCTCCCCAATTTTGCACCAGGCAGGATCTCCCACACGGTCCCATCTTTGGCCTGCTCACACAGCCTCAGGACTGCAAAATAATAGTACAGATACCTGATAAGAGGCTGTGCAGTTTTCAAAGTTTCATATGAGAAAGGGGAAAAGGATGCGAGCATTTATTGATGAAAAACTATAGGTCTATAATTGTTAGATCACGTTTAACCTTTTTATTGATTATTTTCGTTACCAAAAAAATATGTGCAAATGAAAAATGGAAGTTTATGTGAACTCTGGCAGACTTTAGACATAAAAATCGAAACTCACAAACCATCTGTCAGACTGCAGCCCGGTAACTGAGCTCAACTGAGCCGCTCGGTCGGTGTGTAGAACACCGATCAAGCCAGCCGCCGCTTAAAAAACAATGCGCGTCTAGACGGGGTATTACGGTACGGACGCCTGAAGCAACCAAACAGGATGAATGTCGCCCTGTATTTCGAAAACTTATGATTGAATATGACACAAAGGTGAAACAAAACAGTAGTCTAAGAAGTTTTGAACATATTTTAATTTTAAATGTGGTCAAATATCAGTGACAGCTTTGATATTTTTCTCATTTTGATTTTTTCATTAAAAAACAAAGCTGTAATAGGTGACAAAGATCTTACACTGGATTGTAGTTCTCTCGGTAGCTGAATGTTATCCTGACAATTTTCAGCAGATTTTACTGTATAGTTTTTTGTTTTTTTTTAATTGAAGGTATAATGTGGTCCAATTACTTTTGAGATTACTGCATTTTTTTATTCATGTTTTGTATTTTTTTTAATTAAAAATCTGTAATAGGTGACAAAGATCTTACACTGGATTGTAGTTCTCCTGGTCCCTGACAGTCATCCTGGAAATTTTTTGCAGATTTTACTGTACTGTACTTTTTTATAATTAAAGATGAAGTTCTTTCAGACTGCATTAAGACACTTGCATATTTTAGCTATACTTTATAATTAATTAAAAAAAAATCTGTGATAGGTGACAAAGATTTTACACTGGATTCTAGTTCTCCTGGTCCCTGACTGTCATCCTGTCAAACTAGGAGAACTAGAATCCAGATCTCATTTCTCTTAAAACAAATCATTTCCTCTCTCTTTTCTTCATTTCCTTGAATCTCTGCCATGCATCTCTGGTGGGAGAGACGAAGACGCAAGTGAACGACGCAAGTGGAGGAAGCGGATGAAACTCTGGAACTTTGAGACGGAGCCAATTTGCGCATGACTGGGGGTGGGGTGGGGTCACGGGGTCACGGACACCACTGCATGATAAATTGGGGATTGTGACTCAAAAAGAACCACTGATCTATATCACCTATCCCTTTCTGGGTTGCAGGGGTTTGGAGCCCATCCCAGTTTGGGTGAGAGGCAGGTACACTCTGGACCTGTCATCAGCCGATTACAGAGCCACATAGAGACACAGACAACCACGTATACACACACTCACAACTAAGGGCAATTTAGAGTCACTATTTAACCTAATGAGCATGTTTTTGTTCTGCAGGAGGAAACCGGAGTGCTCACAGTAAACCTACACAGGTACAGGGAGGACAAACTCCACACAAAAAAGGCCCCAGAGTTGAACCAGAAGCTTCCTTGCTCTGAGGCAAACACACTAACTTGCTGTGTACTACCCAAAAACCACCCAGACAGAGGAAGAAATTGCAAACTCCTCGTAGAAAGGCCCTGTCTGATACAAGGAGGTGAACCAACTAGGTACACACACTAACCTTCTGCACCACTGTGCCACCACGTATAAAGTCCTGTTGGTATAAAATATTTAAATATCTTGTGCTGATGCATTGGCACTTGCAAAATAAAAGCTATTGGCAGATGATTGACTAATTATGGAGCAAATGAATGATTACATTACAATATACTCAGGGTCATAAATTTAACTGTGAATCAAACTTACATGAAATGTCATCATAAATGGCTAGCAATGTAAATCACTTATCACTTATAAAATACACATTTTATAAGTGATACAATTTGTCACATTTTTTTTTGCCAGATGTAGATGCAAATAAACGTGCAGAATGATATGTTACTGTAACGCGTGTAAAGGAGACTATGAGGAGATAAAGACATGATTTGCCTTTAGATTATCAATAAATCTTAAGATGCTTTGGAAAAAAGGTAACTGACAACTTTCATCATATCACTTCACCCTCAGTGTCAACAGTAGGTATTACAAGACATCATGAAACAAAATTAACTTATAATAACAGCATTGCTAGCACTGATATTAGTAGAAATAGATGGTATTTACAAAGAAAACTACCAGAGGCATCAAAGTTTATAATGCATGAATACATGACCGTGTGTATTTTTAAGAAGTAAAGAGCTAATTCCTTTTTTATTTCCAGTCCGATGATTTCAGTCAGAGGGAGCTTTGAATTTTAAGAGCCAACACTTTTTGAGTTGTATGTTTTCTGTGTTTACATGCCTCTTTCTGAAGACAGAGTACTCTTTGTGTATGAAAATAAAGTCGAAGGCATCTGGACCTCTCCCCCTCCTCTTGTTAACAGCACCAGCAGCTGCCTAAAATTGCTGATTCCACCCTAACAGACCTTCTGCACTGATATCCTACCACTGTTGTGTCCATGTAGTCTCAGCTCATTGGCCTGAGGTACCAAACCTAGTAGACAGTGCAGCCTGTAAGAATGCAAAGAGGCGCTGAACTTCACAGAACTGTCCAATTACCACAGAGTAGACCAGCCAATCTTGTCATGTCTTTAGAATAGACAAGGCCCATGTTGGGAAAGGGGCCTTAAAGTGACAGACACAGACAAAATGAGAATAGAAGTGGATGAGGGTATTTCATATTTAACAACTAGAGAGTGTTGGAAACATAAGCAATTGAAAACATGGTGAAAATGAAATAAAACCTATACACCTAGGCCAGAGACATGTTGACAAGTTGTTTGTTTGTTGTTTGGAACAATAGAAATGTTTTGCAGGATGAGTCTTTTGTTTAATTATCCTTTATGAAACAGGAAAACCTCACTGAGATCAAGATTTCTTTTTTTTACAATATTGTCCAAGACAAGACAGGAAGAAAAAGTTGCTGAAGTTTCTGACAAGCAACAGACAGTCATTCAAAGTTTACTGTCCATCATAACAATAAATCAGGAAATAAAATACAATCAATCAATCAATCAGTCAATCAATCAATCAATCAATCAATCTTTATTTGTATAGCGCCAGTTCATAATAAGTGTTATCTTAACATTATCTAACATAAACAAAATTTCAAACAATCATAAATATATTAGGCAAAACATCTGCAGCCGTGTGTTACCTCCAAGTCATCTAACATCCTCCAAAAAATATCCAACAACACCGAGTCATGGAGTTTCCTTTTATTCCATATTTTAAAATGGAGCAGAAGACCTAAAGACCTTTTCCACAGCTCAGCTTTGATATTGGAACAGGCAGCAACAGGGATCCTGAGACTAAAGATTAAAGGATTCTGTATTCCCAAATTCTATTTGTGCATCCTGAGAAGTGCAGATTGATATTCAGTGGTTTGGACTTGAGAAACAGACTGACTATTTGTAAGCATTTTAAAACAGGATTTACATCAAAAACTTTTGTTGAATAGTATCAAAAGTATGTTGCAATTTGGCAAGAGCTTTGAGCTTGTGTAGATGCTGAGCAGGACAGAACAGTGTCATCAGCTTAGAAATGAAATACTCCACTGGGTACAAGGGTATAGGGATAGCTGAGGAGTTAGATATTGTTTACATTCTGAGATATTATAATGACATTTAAAGATGAGTTGTAGCCTGTTGAATGACGTCAGTGGCTGAGAATGGTAGGTTATCTACCATCAATTGGAAGGCTGAGGGTTCAAGCCCTACAAAGTGTCCTTAGGCAAAACAATAGACCCCAAGTTGCTCAGACTGCTTTTTCAGTGTCAATTTAACATTAACTGATGTCTTTGAGCATCAAGTCCTTACTAGTTCAAAATTTAAAACATTGAGTAATGAGGAGTACTTGGTGTGAACCTTCAGGGACTGCTGTAAATGACATTGAGAAGCTGGACATTAGTTCTGAAAGTATTCTGATAGATAATAGTCAAGTTTGAAGGGGGGACTTCTTGAATAACTTTTTTCATTGTAAAGAGTGTTTGATGGTAATGTCACTAATTGACAGTCATGTACTGTCTTCGATGGTTGTGGGCAGCATGGTAAAATGTTGTTTCAGATTCAGCTACCATAAAGACTTTAACCTTTGGTGCTATCCAAATTAAGATTGATTGATTGATTGAAGTTTAACCTTATTGGTAACTCCTTTTTCTCTAAATTATACTGTCAATTTGTAACACTGTTACAGTTCATTCACATATTTTGTTGGGTACAAAATCCCTCCCATGAGCCTCACGTGCCAGTCTGATTATGGAAGTGACCCATTAATCAAACTGAGTTAGCGTAATAAAGTCTTATTATTGGTAAAAATAGTCATCAACCTTGTGAAGATATAAAGCTAGAGTCTGAAATACACTGAGAAGGTAGCGGAAGTTTCCTGGTGCAGTTCACAGGGTTAGAGGGGTCATGGGTGTTTTACTGAAAAGCAGCAGGAGATGGAGTTAATGTGGTGTATCGCTATCCAAAAGACCCTGCTCCTATTACAAGCCACTCATCTCCGACAAACTCTCCCGTGACTCTTTCTACCTCCATACTTCTATTTTCGATCCGTCTCTCTAGGTCTCACCTCGCTCCATTTCATGGCTGTTTTCTTCCTCTATTTGCTTGACAAGACAATGGATAATAACCCTGGAATAGCACAGAGATGGGCAAATGAGAGTAATCAAGCTGTCTTGTCCTGGTGGCGTTCAGGTTCACTCATCAAACCCTAATTATCACCCTGGAAACCAATGTTCCGCTTTAATTGTTCTGATGAATGAAATATTACAGAGAGGAGTCGGGCTGCAGCCGAGCGGAATAACAGCTTTTAGCCATAAAACACGGCAGAGGAGGAGGAGGAGTGAAGGTGACTCAGGAGAGAACCAGACAGTGTGAGAGAGCTGGCGAAGGTAATGGATAAATAGAGTTTAGCATGACAGATGTGAGAAAACGGAAAAGGAAATCAGAACAGTTGAGACATTCAGGAAAAATGACAATAACTGAGCTCACAGAAGTGTACAGATGACTCAGACTGAAAAGGTTTAGCTGCAGCCTAATTGTTTCAGGAGAACACACAGGGAGGTATCTGGCCAGTAATCGAGATGGACTGCACCCAGGGTGTTTTACATGGCTCCCAGCTTAGCTGCTCTTGTTGAAAAAAAAAAACAACAACAACAAAAAAAACTGAATAAATCTGCCAAAATTTTGATAAAATTTAATTGCTTATGTTTGGCTGCCTTTGAACCCCCCAAAATAAAAATAAAGAAGACGTTGACATACATACATTGACAGTCATGCTGAATAAAACAGAGGCCATTATGGCATTCAACGTTGTGTTCACCTTTTTTAAACTGAACACTGTTTAGCACAAATCTTAAAGAATTATGACAGAATATCTAAGTTGCTCACCATCTTTTGGTGAGGTGGTTTCAAGAAATTGAAGTTTAAAAGACAAGGTTTCAAAAACAATGGATTTCTTAGCAACAGCCCATCAGCTTCTGTTTGCAACATCATGGATTTGGGATCAGAAAAGAGTGTACTTTGTGGGCTGTCTTGATTCTCTTCTGAAGTGTTATCTGGATGAAGGCCATAAACATTTTTTATATATATTTTCTTATCTGGCTTTAAATGTCAAACATAATAAACAGGACAGGGCAAAAGGTCAAGTGTTGAACAGTAAATTAGGAAATACAAAGATTGGGGGGGGACAAATCTTTGTGCAGATGGTAGATTCTTCTATCATCTGACCCAGAGAAACGTAAAACTGAAAGCATTCGGTAAGTTTCTTAGTTTTCTTACTTTGAACAGCACACATAGACACCAAACTGCATTAACTTATCTGTCACATAACTGTAAATGTGGATGTACATATCTGTTAAAACAAGATAAATTTGGCTCTGTTGTTCATTTTAATGTCTAATTTTGGCTGATTTGGGAGTCTCACGGTAAAAATAAGCAAATTTTCTATTATTCAGATTATCAGTATGCAAGATGTGCATGAAATGTAATGGTCGCATAGGTATTATTCTTAAAAATCTGAACTAATAAAATGCAAAACGAAGATGAACAATGGCATTGGTGGCATAGTTTGATAGTGCCTCTATTGATGATCCAGAGGTTGAGGGTGATGTGTCCTTGCATAAGACAATTATAGTGAATCCCAATTCTACCCCTTAGCTCTCTGTTTTGAGGGCCAAGGGGAAAGGGTGAAAACACACTGCTGAGAAACAAGACACCACTCGATTCCCGCTACGTCATCACCCAGAGCCGCTCGCTAGCTGTGACGTAGCTACGGCTGCAAAGGCTAGCTCGTTATAACAGGAAATTTTATAATACGGCCAACAATTCAAAACATGGTTATTATTTACTTGATGAATTAATGATTATTTATAATTAAATGCTTCCTTCGGTCTCAGCTCTGCCTCGTGTCAGCGTGCGCGGTGTATTATGGGAAATTCTCATACCCGTTTGTTTCAAGTGAGGTCCCGGTCTGTCTTTGTTTCGAAGGCTATGTACCTCTTGGTCTTAGCCCTTCCCCTTAGCCCTACGGACAATTGGGACACCACTTCACTAGACGTGAACGCGCAAAACCAAAGGGTAAGGACAAGGGGTATGGGGTAGAATTAGGATTCACCCTTAATCCCAAGTTGCTCCCACTGCTGCATCAGTGGAGTGTAAATGGGTATGAAAGGTAGTGGATGTTTTTCGCAAATACTGATGGACCACTTACAAAGAAACTCTCAACCATCAGTGAGTGAATGTGAGAGTGAATGGGTGTGACTGGGTAGATATGACCCACGGTGTAAAGCTGCTTTGAGTAGTCAAAGGGTCCATTTACCATTTACAGTAACTCTCGTCATCGTGCAGCTGAGTCTAAAACAACCTTAAAAAAGAAATGACCAAAATATCTTTGTATATATAATGTTTCCTGTACTGGTATATGCTGTACAACTGATACACCATTGGGTTAACAATCAAATAAACAAACAAAAACTTTTTTTGGTCTCTGTGTGTATTATATATAATGAAAAGAAAAGGTTGAACAGGTATAATATCCATTAGTATAAGGAATAGGTTGAGGTTGCGCACAGATTTTTTTTTTTGTACTGAAATAAGTGGGAGGTCCTTATTTGTCCTTATTTATTTAGATATATGAGAACAAAGCACGATGGAACAGTGAACAGACAGTCTAATAGATCAACTCTTCACACTTCAGCATAAGACTACTTGCAGCAGAAGCATCAGTAGTACTTGTGGTAATATGGATGCTAGGAAATTTTGATTAAAACTAGTCATAAGATTTCAATCCAACAGGGTCTTTGCACTGGGGAAAATAATCCTTGCATCACTTGGTACCTAAATTTTACCAAGCTGGTCATGACTTTTTCATGTGATAGTCAGAATTTATCTGCAAAGGTGATATGTGTAAAGAGTAACAATGTTAGCTGGTTTTGTTCAACCTTTCATATGTCTGTTTTTAACCACTAGTCTGTTGCAGCCCTTGACCATGGAGATATTCAACAAAACTGAGTTCTTTGAAAAGAGTCTGTCAATCAAAGTTATTTAATTTAGGAGACATTGTTTTATCAGTGCCATTTGTCTGTCCACTCATGATAAGACAATAGGAAAACGTGCCATTTTGTGAGGAGCAGATAGGCACACTTAACAATCTCGATAAAAATGTTTGAAGGACAGTCTTGACTGGAAATCTTTTTCCTTAGAGGATAGAACAAACCAGGATCCTCTTTATTTGCTGTTTATATGACTCTCTTCTATCCTGATTGGCCATGTGAACATGGTATCTGGTAGAGATTATGAATTCTGATGAAGTGAAAAAATTAATTTGCTTTTTTGTGCTTATATTGGAATGAAATCCTGATTCAGATGTTATGCACACTATAGAGCAAATCAAAAGTGCATGTAATGAGACAGTTGTTCACAACATCTGCCAAACCCTGAATTGTTGTGCACTTGGAAATATTCCTTAAGGCTACCGAGTAAATCAGTCATTTCCACGTTTCAGTAAACACTTATACATATGTACACCTGCAACTCTTACTACTGATTTGTGATGCAAGTTCATAAAAGTCAGACACATGGACCTTATCTAAGCTTTCATACACCTTGCTGTTATTCATCAGTGAGAGAGAAGAGTGTTCTGTCATCAACAATGGGGCGTATAGGACACATCCGCAGGGGCCTGCACAATAATTGATATCAGTATCTCCCCGCCCTCAAGTTGTTCCCGGTGCAGAAACAGTGGGGGTGGAGCCATGGAGAGAGCAAAGCGTGATGGTTGACGGAGTAAGAATAGCAGGAGCTCGCCCCAACACACATACAAACACAAGTAGACAAGAACTTAAATAAAAACCTAAGTTTGTTTACCAGAACCACTTGAGGGTGTATATTTACAAAGTCCATACGGTCAGCATAAAAATACAAATACTGTACTTGTATGTTGTACTTTTTGAACACAAACCTTCATCCATCTCCATTTGTTTCTTTGGCTAAATGAGATAAATGAACCAGGAGACTTGAAAGGATGGTCACTGAACATGCAGAGATGATTCTTAAAGGACTTCCAATAAAAATCAAATTAAGGAATAGGATGTAAGATAATCAGGCTGTGATAAAGGAGTACAGAGATGTGGTTAAATTAATGTGCACATGTGTATGTGCACATGATGATTAAAAGGTCTGCAGCTTTTTTCAGCTTTGTTAAAGAAAATATTCATGCATGACAAATTTATCTCATGGGGGAATAAATGAGCTGAAGATGCTTTGTGTCACTCATACTGGCTTAGCACATCTAGTTAACTTGTAATCAACTATCATGTGAAAAACCTGTACTTTAACAGAGAGTGCTGACCTCTTACCCTCATCTGTAAGGATAAACTTGCATAAATCCTTGCAGGCAGAGTTAAATACTCTCATTCACAGGCTGCATTTTTTGGGGACATACGGTAGTCTTGCCATGCCCCTGGCTCTCCTTGTCAGCAAGGCTCTGTATAGCCCTGGCAATTTTTGGGTTGGGTTATTGCAGTGTCATATGACTACATCATGATTTGAGGGCTTTTTAGGTTGTTTTCACAATAGAAAAATGTATTCCAGACTTTTGACACAATTAAATTCTTTAAAGATCAATGGGGCATAAGTCATTTCAATAAATTTTGAAATCTGCTTTTCAATGTACCAGCAAATACTGATGAGTCAGCAGAAGTGCCGCCAAACTAATATCACCTGTAACTCAAAAAAATATCAGCAAACATAAATGACATGTCATGATATGATGAACACTCTGATGAGTAAAAACACACTGACATGACCTATCCCTAATAAGAATAATGATTTTTCACCACATTGGAGTGACTCAGATTTCTCTCATTGCACACGTTGACCCAGTGCACCACTCATGCCCACATGTTTTCTCTCAAATAAATTGCAATTTACCTTGTTTTCAGTCAGTATCTCCTCTATATTCATCTGTTGTTTATTTGTTTTGTTTTTGTTTTTTGTTTGTTTGTTTTTATAATTTTTGGTTATTTTTTAAAAACTAACTGATCTGTGGGCAGCCAGCTAAGGATGTTGATGGTCAAGCTACCACAGTACAGTTAATTGCCAAACATCAAAAATATTCTGAAAAAATAAATTTATATATATATATATATATATATATATATATATATATATATATATATATATATATATATATATATATATATATATGTACAGAGAGAGAGAGAGACAGAGAGAGAGAGATCATTGTGCTGGGCCCTCGACACCTTAGAGAAACCTTTTCT
The DNA here is from genome assembly GCA_037902135.1 of Cetoscarus ocellatus. NCBI lineage: Eukaryota > Metazoa > Chordata > Actinopteri > Labriformes > Labridae > Cetoscarus > Cetoscarus ocellatus. Next base: position 1,180,422 of record JBAMNC010000671.1, read on the forward strand.
AATGATTTAACTGCCCATGATGGCATTAGCCTGACGCCAAGCACAACTGTTAGAAATCTTGGGGTTCTGTTTGATCAGGATTTATCCTTTAACTCTCACATAAAGCAAATTTCAAGAACAGCCTTTTTTCATCTTCGTAACATCACTAAAATTAGGCCTATCCTGTCCCAGAGCGATGCCAAAAAGCTACTCCATGCTTTTGTTTCCTCTAGACTGGACTATTGTAATTCTCTTCTTTCAGGCTGTCCCAGTAAGTCGCTTAAGACGCTTCAGCTGGTTCAAAATGCTGCAGCACGTGTACTGACTAGAACTAGGAGAAGAGACCACATTAATCCTGTATTAGCTTCTCTGCATTGGCTTCCCATAAAATATAGAATAGAATTCAAGATTCTTCTTCTCACCTATAAAGCTCTCAGTGGACAGGCACCAGTTTACCTCAAAGAGCTTGTAGTGCCGTACAACCCCTCTAGAACATTACGCTCCCAAAATGCTGGCCTGCTCGTGGTGCCATCAGTCTCTAGAAGTAGTCTGGGAGGTAGAGCCTTCAGTTATCAGGCTCCTCTTCTCTGGAACCATTTACCGACCACGGTTCAGGAGGAGACACCCTCTCTACCTTTAAGGTCAGACTTAAAACATTCCTCTTTGATAAAGCTTTCAGTTAGGGACCAGCTCATAGTCCATAGTTTAGACACATAGTAAAGATGCAACAGATTTAGACTGCCGGGGGGATCTGGCACACTGGGCTCTATCCCTGTCTCTCTAACACTCTCTCTCCATATCTGCCTCTGCCCCTTTCTGTTTGCTCCTGTACTCGTCTCTGGCTCTGGTCTTGTAGCCTCAATAACTCAGTAACTACAATTACAGACATAACACATATTTTGGACATCTCATTCCAGTTCATAATTATTATAGCTGTTAATGTTGATATTAACATGATCTTTCTATCCATGGTTGATACATCTATAGTAACTATCTCTAGCTCCACATGGACATGAGATCCCTCTGAAAATGAGGTGTCACATCTCAAGAGGTCTACCATTAATACATGTATACTTAACGGAGACAAATATGGTAGGGATGCACTTGTGGTCTGGGCACCCATGAGTGTGTCACTACCATAAATTCTTATTTTCAGTAAGACTTTTATTGATTATACTTCTATAAAATTATCACCACAACCACACAGACATGAGGACCCTTCTGAAAACAAGATGTAGCATCTCAAGAGGCTAACCTCTAATAAATTTGTTTGCAGCAGAAACAAATTTGACGACGACAGGTCTATGATTGGTCCATTCTTACTTTAGTCCACTTGTCTCCACCTACCTCCCTCCCTTTGCCCACACACCCAACACAGCATCATGTGGATTTACTGTTCATCATGAGACTGGGGTCCACATTCAAGTTTTCCTGCTGCTTAACAGAAGGTTTTTTCTTGCCGCCATGATGGAGGGATTCATGATTGGCTATATGGATTCATGTTGGGTGTTGGATGTATATATTTGTATATATATGTATATGTGTATTTTATATATGTATATATGTATCTATGCATATATGTGTATCCATAATATGAAGAGCTTCGTGCTCTATTGTAAAGTGTCTTGAGATAACACTTGTTATGAATTGGCGCTATACAAATAAAGATTGATTGATTGATTGATTGACTTTCAGCTGCTCACTGGTGAGCCTTTTTTCTGCTAAATGAGTGCAAATCCCCCCCCCCCCATATACAAATATATTTATATTTATATTGCACTTACATTTTCTTGTTCATCTTGAGGACACTTAAATATGTCGTGCTTGAAAATGGCACTGCACTGTAAACTTCAAACAGGCTCTCAGGCTCTAAGAGAAAAGTGAAAAGTCTTGGTTTTACTTGGTAAAAAAAATAATCAAACTCATTTAAATGCACAGCATCGTCTTTTACATCTCCACATGAACTTTGTCTAATTAGATTGTGCTGAATCGCTCTGCATCGTAAAATGCCAAACGTATCCTTAATGTATCGAGATGCGTATCTTATCAGCATTATACTCTAGATGCCCAACCCTAAACTGCGAGGTTGGCACAATTCTATTTTCAGGCTGCAAAAACATCTGCATCTTAGACTTCATACTACTGGACCAGTTCTTGGCTCTGTTGGAAACAGTAAAGAATAACACCAGAGACCGTGTACTTTGAATGCAAAAGCAGGCACTTTAATACAATACACCTGCAGGTAAAATAAAATAAAGTAAAGTAGGAATAACTTCCACTTTTGTTCCCTTTTGTTAACTCTTTTTTTAACCCTCAAAAGATAAAGACAAAATATCAAATAAACAAAAAGCTTATCACAGTTAGACCAGGTTCACAAAAAATAAATGAACAAAATTGCAGTTTAGGTGCAAAACTTTAATTTGAAGTCAAGTTCATTTCAAAGCTTTACTCTTAGATTAAGTTCAGTTTAAGTTAGCTCCTTAAACTCAGTTCAGTCAAACCACCAAATGTTCCAATAATCCTCTCGCTCTGGCAGTGAGTTCATCAATCATCTGATGTAGCAGCGGACTCCAACGCTGACTTGAAGGAGGTGGTTTTATTTTGCTCCTAAACACGTCTCTGGGTCTGTCATGTGTTGTCTCCCTAAACACAGTGAAGAAAACCCGTCTCTTCTTGATAAAGTCCACAGAAAATATTTCACAAAAAAATGATTTTAGTCTTAAAACAACACTTTTCAAAGTATTTTCAAACTAGCTAATCTTAGCTCTGACTAGCTGCTGCTCCTTTTTTTCCACGTGCCTGTGGCCCTGTCCACACAGAGACGAAAACATATTCAAAAAGTGAATAAAACACTGGTGGATGCTTTTCACCATGTACTCTTGTTGCCCATGGTGTCATAGAGGCACAGCAGACTTTTCTGTAAAAGCCAAACAAGCTCTGAAGCTTCTGCAGTACGAATATGACACTGCCCCAGTCCACCATTGTCTCTGTAGTTGTCAGGAATCGGGCATGTGGTTTAAGGAAGAGGTGGACCTATGACCTCATTGTTTCTGAAGCTATCCGTATTTGTTGTCCACACAGAAACATTTGGCCAGTGTTTTCGGATTGATCCACTCTGGCACCTGTTTCAAAAGTGTGTGTTTTTATGCACCTAAAATGCTATTTTCAGGAGGACGAAACGCTTATACCATTAAAAAGTTGTGCGGATTGTCCTGAATTCTTCACCCTGTGGACGGCCCCTGTATCTCTCTCCTGCTCTGCGCAGGAGAAAACAGCACAGCTCTTAAAGGTCAGTGTCACTCTGATATGTGACAGCCACACATTAAGTCTTTTTGCCTTAAAGGTTCTGTCTGGCTGCTTTTAACTGACATTATATGAATTAAATTGATATATTTTTAGTGTTTTTGATATTAATATTGATATTGCTTTTAATCTTGTCAGTTGTTTTAACTCTCAATGAAATATGATCAGCTTTTTAACTTTGTAGCTTATTTATGTTTTTTTATGATATATTTATCTTGTGTTTATTTTTTTATTTCTGTAATGTTTTTAAGTAGGCTACAGAGGTATTAAGTTGGCAGGTCAGTGAGACATTTTTATTCAGAGGATGCACTGGAAAGATTAAAAGCACATTGACTTGGCTAGCAATGCCCAGTACACAATACAAAGTTCAAAGATACACTAAAGTGTGTTGAAATAATGACTCCAATCTGGAATGGGAGGCAGGTCACAGGGGCATTATAGAGTAAAAAGTATAGATAGATAGATAGATAGATATGACTACACTGAGTGAACACGTCTTCCAATCAGTGGAATGTATGGGACAGTTTGACAATGTCCTCCTGCAGCACAGATGGTAATCTGCATAGGTTTTAGAGTTCATTTTGCATGTATGTGAAGTAAACCACTAAAAGGAACAGAGGAATAAAACTTTGCCCGTTGCGTGACTGGCCTCCCGTAACACCTATGTCCAGTGTAAATTATAGAGCAGATGTAACCAGTCCTGTAAAACTTTTCTTTCGTCTACATAATTCATCTCCTGTGAATGCATAATGTCCTATGCTATACAGACAAGTCCACATGAGACACAAGCACATGTTTATTTACATAGATCTGTATCCATCCACTGAAAGTATGCCAAGCATGATAACCTCGGCCACTGAGTTTGGTACGATTTCCTGTAGTGCTCTTATATAAACTCTATCAGAAGCTCACACATGCACTAATAAGTGCAGTGACTTCTCTAAACTCTCTTAGCTTGAGTCTTGACCGAGTTAAATGTGTGCCACTAGCAGCAATTCAGATGACGAGAAAACAAGCAAACAAACAACGAACAGAAAAGTAAAGCCATAAGTGCACTGAAAGACCATAGCAGCTAGCCAAAAATCCCTCCTAAATTACAAACTATAAAGCTAACAAATCAGGCAGGAGGCTGGGTTAACTTCAAACAACAGGAGCGCAGATGTGAGATGAATGCTAAACAGAAGAGTTCAGAGAATAGGCATTTTATTTTCAGAAACAAATGATTTCCTACACATTTTTTCCTGTTTTTGGTGGGAAATTTCAGGCCTGACTATGGTGTATTGGTTGATGTACAAAATAGGACAGGTAGGTCCATCACTCAGTCCTGTAGAAGTGTGCACAGCACAACTTTTGAGTCATAAATGATGCACATTAAAAGAGCTGCTAGAAAACAGGCTAAGCAGTCTTTTGTGGTTCAAAATTACTGTTACTTTGACTGGAACAGATAGAATTAAAATCTTTTTATAAGACTTTGCTCTTTGTCTAGACTTTGCTTTTAGACAATGAAATAAGCACAGGGCCTTGCATGAAATGCCAATGCAAAGTGTTTTGGCTTCAACTTAACACAGTTATCATTTTTTACAACCAGAGCTCATAATGTTTAAATCGCAAATGAACACCCACGCCCATTTGGGCCCAGGGTTGTGTTTGTCTGGAAATGAGCAGTGATCAGGCCCAAAACCAAAAAAAAAAAAAAGACTATGCCGTGAACTGACAAAATCCAGTCTAAAGTCAAAAGTCATATGGCACTGTGTGATCCTGCATTCACTCAATGAGCTTGTTCCACTCACACAGGATGCACAACAGCCCACCCTCTTTTACAACAGAGCATTTGTTGTTTTAAGTTCATACAGGACATAGAACTTTGTAGCTCTCCTTAGTGTACTACTCTCTGTGTGTGTATGCATTAGACACCCAGAAACAAGAATCACACAATCAAAGACTCTCATGCGTGGTGGAGCTATAGTATTTGAATACATACTTATTATGTTTTCACACTGGTACAATACATGTTAACAGTTATTAATGTAGGAGAGTCCATTTTTTCACTCACAGAATAAAGAACACAGTCAATTATTTCTGGCAGAGGAAACAGGAAAACATTTCTTTGCAGCCATCAATTATTCGATGTATGGGCGTTGGTGGCCCAGTTTGGTAGTTAGCTCTACCTACAGCTGGCACATGTTGATGAAATTTTGAAAAACACACTTAACACCAAGTTGCTCCCAATACTGTGTCAGTGACATGTACATGGGTATGAAAGAGCATGGGTGTTTTTAGCTGATACTGATGCATAATTTACCTTGAAACTCAGTACCATCAGTGAGTGAATGTGAGAATACATGGAAATAAATGTAAATGTAACCTGCTGTGTAAAAGCACTTGAGCTGTCTAAAAGACTCTTGAAGTTAAAACTCCATATCAGCTCAAGTCTGTCTACAAGTGACTGAGCTGTGTTTGTGTCAGTTTAGCTTTTGTTGAACATAATGAAAAAAATAAAGAAATGGAAATAAAAAAATAGCCTTTTACTGCTGTAAACAGTTGCTGTAAGGAAAAGTAACAAACTGAAAATCACTAGTTAACACAGAACTAAAGAAACTGTAACACCAGTACATCTTGTCCAACAGAGGAAGATAATGCTGTAAAATACATGCAGATGGTGCTGATGGTGTGTGTTCTGTTTACCGATAATCACTCTGAGAAGATTTGCTGTCACTATGACTATTGATGGTTATTTTTTAAAGTGTTGACCTCTGAACTCTCTTTCTTCACATAAGGCAGGTGCTTATAGCTCAAGCTCTGTTGTGTAAATTAGGAACCCTCTGGGGACACATGTTCTGCAGGGACAAGTACTATACACTCAAAACTCTATCTGTTATATTTCAAAATAAAACATCCTGCCCTGTTCATCAAATAGAAAATAGAACAGATGTTTTTATTAGCTCCGCCAAGGAGGTTATGTTTTTGCCGGCGTTTATCTGTCTGTCTGTCTGTTTGAAGTTTTCAGGAATTGTTGGAAGTGGGATATGGAAGAACTGATTAAATTTTGGGACTGATCTGGATCACCTTGGCAGAGGTCTGTGCTCTCTGAGTGCTTTTCTAGTCATTATTTTTAGCCTTCTTTAGCCTGAGACCAGATGCCAATGGGTGAAGACCCCTAATATAAGATGCACCATAAATACTTTTTTTTTTTTTAATTTAATCATAAAAGCTGCATATACTTTCATACCAGTAAACAAAAATTATGGTTTAAGATGCTAAGAGAAGTGTCTAATAGTGCTTTGGTTCTACAAAGCTTGGTCACAGACCTGTACTGCCAAGTGTAGCCTCCACCGTCCTCCACTGACCACAGCTTGGCCGGGCTGAAAATTCCCCAATTTCTTATGTATAGAAAATGGCCACAGTACTGCTTAAAATATAGCAACATGAACCAGTCTTTATTATTCTGTTCCCCATCAGGTCATAATCATACACCAAAAGTAACGTTATTTATTTTTAGTTATTCAAGGGGAAAAAATGTGTGTGTTTGTGGGCTGGGGGGATTTTTGAAAAACAACTTAATTATCAATAATTTAGTGACCAAGGTAGTAAGGATACCTCTGGTCAAAAAGGATTTAGGCCTTGGGTCTCAACTCAAAAGCTATCAATGTTACAAGTATCTTAATTGACTGCTAACTCCTCCCTAGTAACTGTCACTATGTTAGACAAAATCTGTTGTTGCTTGTGTCTCTGTCAGTTAAAATAATTTAAAATACTAGCTTTAATAAAGAAAAAAATGATTTCATAGCTTAGAAAGAATGGCACATAGTTTACAGTCACGTTGAAATTTGTGTCAACAGTAAAAGCATAAGTCAAATGTTAAGAAATTGCTTTAAAGAGGCAAACCTTTAAGAGTCTAAAAAACTGGCATTATGGTTAAGATGGAGCAGAATCTATCTTAAGTGTTTATCCTTTTTTTCCCCAAAAAATAAAGGGAACCACAAAGCTGGCACAGCTGAGTACCAGTCTCAAATTAGAAGTCTTGTTCCTGTCGAGGGCAACAAGTCCTTGTCTCTTATCTGCAGTCCAGCTGGGTTGGTTGGTCCTATCAGCAGGCTGTTATCTTGGTGCCCTCTTAAACCTCAGCACTGTATGAGCTACCTGGGCCTTATCAGTGCCGTCCTCATAGAGAGGGATCCATGGCCGCCGGGCCTTCACCGACCCTGGATCGACCTCTCCTTGGTTCTCCTCCATCCTTGTTGGCCTGTTTTAGCATGGGTGTTCTGTCCCACTCTTTCTTTTTCTCTCCCTCCAACTCTCATTTTCTCCCTTGATAAAAGTGTCATGATATATTCACAGGGCAACCTGTGAACATAAGAAACAAATGTCAGTGCATCATGATAAAAAGAAAAGAAAATGAAAGGACAACCAGTTTTCCTCACATATCACTCCAAGCCTGACCAGGTGATATACATCCAGCTGCAAAGAAACTCAATGTTGGTCTTATTCTAATGTCTCTTATTCAGACAGTATGGAGTCCTGACCACACTTTAGACCAGACAGATGGCCACATTGCACAGATATGGCAGATCATGTGCACATGTACTACATCCTAAAGGTTGTTTGCCCTTATAGAGGAATTACTCCTATGCAGTCAGAAAATCTCTGTGACAAGACTTTATTTGTTTCTAAAAATGTATTAAACAGCAGAGGAAAACTCTACACAGATTTTAAACATTTTATTAAGAGTACACGAGGGGTTTGGTAACAAATAGAACCTAAAAAAAACCAGTTCACTTCCCAGAACATTCACAAATCATGTGCACAGTGTGTATGATTAAAAACTATATATTGATCTTAAACCAACACTAAGTAACTTTTCAGCCTTCATAAAATATTTTCATAACTTTTGTGACGAAACATCGACTTACAGCTAGTTGAATGACACCTCTGTCATGGCCTGGGGGGGGTCTGTTTCGCTTTCACTGGCACTAAGCAACTTTGAGGAGGGTGGCAGGAAACCTGCCACACAAAAAGACTACAAATGTGCTGACTGCTTTACGGCATACGTCACTTCCCCCTTTCCCCATTCGCTACAAAGACGGAAGTCGAGTTGAACGCCTACGCGCAACTAGTGCTATCATGGCAGAAGCTGCAAGAAGTTTTGTCTGAGGAGACAAAAAAAAAGAAAGAGGGAGGCTACCCGGATAAAAGGACAGTCAAGGATTAACATTGGCCCCATAATCAACGAAAACTGAAAGTTCTTAAGTGTTGCTTTAAACAGCAGATCATCTGACCTTCACAGCCCCGTTCACAGTAGCAATTTACCTAAAGCCTTGCAGTTTTTAGCTTGTAATGAGGAACCTGAGATAAATTTCATCACCTACAATGTTTAGATTCATTATTCACTTTTACAAAATTCTGTTGAAACTGCCTTTTAACATTTCCCTTTCACTAAATATTTACTCCACACATTTTGAAGACAAACAAATGTACAAATCAAATTTATAGAACATGATCAGCAAATAAATAAAGGTGTTTTATTTTGTTTGACTGCAGGGTAAGCCAGACTTAAAATGTCCAGAAAGATCCTCAAAGTGTTTTTTTTTCTTTGTTACCTTTATGTTTTACTTGAAGATTACCCTGAGAGGTCATTATATCATCCACCATTTTAATATTTATACAAATAATTATTGATATTAATTTTAAAATTCATATATTTTAAGCCATTTACATTTACAATTAATGTTTCTAAAAACGAAAGAATATTTACGTGAAGAAAAAGAATCTTAACTGGGAGGGCAACTTGTAAAATCCACTTGCACAGGTCTGAACTAAAGGCTGAGCATTGATTAAATGAACTGTGAAGTCAAGATCATCATGTGCCATTTAAGGCTTGCAAATTAATACTGTATTTATCTACAATTAAATGCTGGATATAATCTTTTTTTCACAAGTTTTATATTTTCAGTATATGTGAATCAGGGTATATGTTGAAATTTTACTTGATTATCACCAAACTGGGTGACTATTGCTGTCAAAACAAATGTAAAAAGCCATTTTCTATTTTTAAGACCAACCTAATTTCATATTTAAGACATCTGGCAATTTTACAGTAAAACAGATAGAAATAAGAGATCCTGGGACTAAAGATTTGAGGGTGTGCACCCTGAGAAGTGCCGATTCATGGAAGGTTTAGTGGTTTGGATTTTGCATGGGAAAGCAGCATGACTTAAGGTTTGTCTGCATATTAAATCTATAACAACAGTCAACAGAACAACCATCAACTTTCTCACTGAATAAAGTAATTTTATTGTTAGAAAAAATTGTTATTGTTATGTTATTATAGTTATAATATATAATACTGTAATATTATTTTACTCAAGACAGTCTGGAGCAGCCAAGAGATGTGAGGCATCATGAGTCACTTTTTAAACAATAATATGCTGCATTCACCAACAATTATGAAAAGAAATGTGTTCTCTGAAGGTAATTTCACTGTTTTCTTTTCTTTTCTTTTACAGAGTTTACAACATTCACCAAAGTTTTCTTATATATGATTTGTTCTCATCTTAAAACAAAGTCAAAGAACACAACACATTTTTAAACACACATATGGTCACTGATATGTCTGAGATCAACTGGATTTAATAATACAATAAAAATATTTTAAAGTCTGAATTACTACAGTTTCATTCATTTGGCACCTTTAAATGATAAAATGTCATAAAAATGTAATTAAATCAAAACTGCAAATGATGTTATGTGAATTTTTTGGGGTGGAAACCTATGAAGGAAAAATTGAAAATATGAGAGCATGGATGATTTTTTTTAGGTCTGATTTTGACATTATTTGTTTGATATTTGAGATTGTGTGGAGATGACAGAAACAACTGCAAGCATGTTTTTAGGGTTTAACAGTGAGTTTGCAATCAAATATAACTCCATGTTTGTGGAAGACACATGGAGATTCTTGTCGATAAGGTAAAGGGGCGCAACTAACCAAACAACGTTTTTCTGATAAAGACTCATTAAGTTGAAGAAAATGTTGTGCCATCAAGCACTTTATGTTAGTCAAACTCTCTGTTATCAGCTGGGCTTCCTCAGTCCGCAGATCTTAGGGGATTTATGTGGTGTTCAGTATTTCCTACAGCACAGTTCATATCCACGACTAACGTTAAAATGTCACATCAGTATAATAGCCTTTGTAGTTTTAATATCAAGCTGCACTGAACTAAAGCTTACTCTGCTAAGTTATTTAGAAGTGCTTCAGTCTGTGAATATTTTAATGTGGTGTCTGTCCTGACCTCTTTACTCCTCTGTCTGATCCTTGCTGACTTCTCTGAGTGTGCTGTGAAGCACACAGTCCATGTCTTTATATGGGCAGCAAGGGGGTGTTTGTCTATGATAATTAGGAGAAACATGCACAGACTTCCTGCTCACAGGACTTATTATTCATCAGTATAAAAACACAAGAGAGAACAGTTTAGCAATTCCAGAAAACATTGGCAATCGGGTTTCTTCTCAGTAATTTTTCAGGAAAGATAAATATTCAAAAGATATTCGTGGGTGAGACTGTTTTTGACGCAGAAATCTCACAAATCCGGACAATAACAGTCAACACTCCAGCCATGAAGTCAAATTGCACCAGGCAATGGCAACACTGGCTTGTAATAAGAGGTTTATAAAAATGGCACATACGGACCTAATAGGAATGTTTTTTCTTCAATTTAATGTATTCAATTTTTTTCTTAAACCTAATGCATTGTGTCTGACAGCAACAATTTGCTTGCATGTCTGTTCATGCTGGGGTTGCCACATTTGTATTCATGGTGTGCTGTAGTTGGAGCACACAGCATCCAGCACACTACAGCCAACCAATTATTCCATAACAATTGAAAAACATGCATATTAGAAATGTCAAATTACCAAATCTAAATGTGCTCAGTACATGCCTTGCAAAATAATAACAGCACAAACAAGGCCACTCAGCCAAGTCAAATAATGTCTGCTTCTTTATATTAACAACAAAGAAACATATATACCAACTTTGTTTTTCAACATTAGCACCAGCACGGATTAAATGATCTCAGAGTAAAGGTAACGCTATGTCCTACAACAGTGAGAGGGATTACATGGGCAATAACCAAAGTAATTAGGTAGAGTATCAGATTAAAGTCATATGTTCAGTGTTTCATATATTCAACTTTTTTTGTTCTCTTGAACACATGTTGAACAGAAGCTAGCAATAGACGAAAATCATTTGTTCCTGTTTGCTTAATCTGTACATAGCCAACTCTCAATGATGTGCAATGACAGTGATTATTTAAAACAAAGACCATGATATCTGAGCTCATAATTTTTTAAAAGTTAGTTAGTGGCAAGGAGACACATTTTATTTCATAGAAGAAGAGGGCATCAGTGGAGCCGAGGGCCGGCCTACAGGGCCTCAGCATGATTTTTTTCTTCAAAAGCCTTGCATATATCTATTGAATAAACCCTAAGAATGCCTCCCAGCTTCGCTCTCTATCAGGAATAAGTTGGTCATATTTTGCCTTAATTCTGGTTTTTATAAATATTTAACTCTAATGGCTGTCAGAGTATGTTCAAAATTTATGTTCAAGTAACTTGACAGTTTTCATGTGCATCTGATCTACCTCTTTTCATGTCTGAGATTCTGTTACGGCTCCTGTCCCTTTCAGGCCCCCTTACCTTTCCCCTCCACATGCGACCTAATGCTCTGATTGTATGACCTGTCAACTCTCTAGTTGTTGATTAGTTCAGCTTAGTTCAGGGCCATTTCTTCAATCTTTACTCTGGTTGGCTTGCTACCCAGAGCCAGAGAATTAAAAGCAATCTAAAAGTGGTAGGATGTCTACTGATGCTCTTTACAGGCGGAGAAGGAGAAGTCCTGATGCTGCAGCCTCTTCGTCTTACACATAGAGGTACTCTATGTTGCCAAAGAGACAGGTAAGACACTAATAGGCTTATAAAACTTGTTAAAACATGATATGACCTCCTTAACACTAGCAAATCAATGGAAATTTAATCAGTGGGGTAGAATCACTATCTTTTCATTTGTCTTAACTGTCAAAGTACAGCCTTTAATAAGCTGTCTGAGTCAGATATAGACGTGATGAGTTTCATTTGATTGATTAACCTCGATAAGCAAGTACAGCAAGAAAGCTAACTAGCCAATCAGCAAAGTTACAATGAACACCTATTTTTTTCAAGAGAAGACCTTGAAACATCCGCTGCCTTCACTGTCAGCATCACCTGCCAGTGAAATGTGGACACTTGGTCCATGTTAGTGGATGTGTCTTTTAGCAGTCATGTACCACAATTAGCACAATGTAAAGTCCTGTTTGTTATTTTTCAGAGTTGATATCAAGAAAGAGAACATGGCGTCATACACTGTAAAGTCCAATTAGTTATCGTTACTTAAAAAAAGCATGCAAACCAATTGCACTTAAAAAAACAAGTAAAGGGAACTAGTTATTTTAAGTTGTACTAACTAACGCTTCCTTTGGAGTACACTTATAAATGAGTTTAAGCAACTAAAACAATCAAGCAGAGTGTACTTTATAACTTCCTTTAGAATACTCTTGACTTAGTAATGATTACTCAGAGTTACTATTTTTATCTACTAAATGATTGCATGTTAAATTTACTCTGTTCAGTCCATTTAACACACTTATCTAAGCTGGACTAATTTAGCATTTCTAAATTATATATTTACTTGAACAGCAATCTGACTTACTGGCTAAAACCATGCAAACTCGACTTCAGCAATCTAAGTGGTTCAAAAAGTTTATGTGCATTAACAACGGAGCGGCTGCATCAAGTACCTGGAACATATAAGGCTTGACCAGATTATCGACAAAATGGCTGTCATTACCAGTGCAAGCAAACAATCAAAAGTGGAGTCTTAATATGGATTCATAAGAGGTTTTTAGGTTTTGGGCATTTGGAATTTTTTGGTTGTACTGCATATTGAAGATTTGCTCTTAACTTAAAAGATTAAATATACAAAGGATTTAAAAACTAAAAATTAAACCAGCCACTGTAGTGAGATACAATCTTACACAAGATCAAAAATTTCTGTTAGAAAGCCACTTTATTTCCCAGCCCATTATATTTACCTGCCCATCTATCTTCACATCATCCAGCACCAAAACACCCAAACACAAAGGCCTTCATAAACACTCAAATATTCTGATTAATAACACGAATAGAGGAAACATCTAGCTCAATACAGTTTTATCCTTAAATAGAATTATTAGTAAATACATTCATAACTAAATGTGGAATTATCAAATTTATTCGAACAATGTAAATGCTTCCAACTACATACACATATGTGTAAAGAATTTATTGACAATATTCCTTATGGCTGCTTAAAAGGGATGAAATATAAAAGGAAGCAATTCCCCAGACACTCTCTCTAGGGTTAAGCCCCTGATAGCTTCCTCTGCAGAAAGCTATGACCTATTGTAATGCTTACATTTTCTTCACAGTTTATCTTTGAACTATTCTGAAACGTCATGAAGATTATTTAATATAAGCATCCATATTAATTTTTATCAAAAAAAAAGACAAAGAAAAATATATAAACCAAACCAATACAAAAACAAGTATGTTTGATATTTTGAAATGAAGATGCTTGGATTTTTAGTGTAACTTATTAAAATCACAACAATTAAGTACAACTGGGAATCCTACTGAGCTGTAGGGAATAACAACAATGTTATTTAACATTTTCTTATTCAGCTGGTGAACTGCATGCACATTTATTGAAGCTGACAGGAAATGAAGAAGATGATGACCCCAGACTCCTGCCAAATAGCCTGTCTCTCTCCTCAACATCAATAAAGGACATTTACATGCAACCAAATCTGTTGTGACTCATGCTAATTGACCGGCCTGAGTAGCTGCACAGCTCTGAGCTGATGCTAGCTGAAGTAGCGGTGAGCTGGCTGATGTGATGCCGCTGAGTTTACAGAGGCAGTAATTATTCGAGCGGTGACAGTGACAGCAGCTCTAATGAGTGTTGACAGCAACACCCAATGACTGTTTGTTCTAATAGCCCCAATATCAGGTATGGAATGATGCTTTTTTCTTGTTTCACACACTAACAAGCACAGCAACACACACACACACACACAAGCATGAACACACTTTTATAGACATATTTATACACCTAATCACCATAAATAAAGTGGCGTTAGTGTGACTGAATTCACACATAAATCCTGGAATATTCATTAAAATTGAAGTTCCCATAATCCTCTTTAATTAAAAATGATGCATGCCGGTTCCTTTGCAGCGATATAACAAGCTGTTCAGTCCTGTCCAATACAAACCTCCCTGATCAGCCTTTGTTTGGGATTATGGATTCTATTCAGAGGCACCTTAAGAGCTTTATACTTTGCAATTTTGCTTTAAACAACATAACTTCTTTTTCTGTGCCCAGGTTTTCTCTTCTTGCTTTGGACCTTGAATTTGCAACTTAACATCATAAAGTTGTGTGATGCAGTTTTAAGCTCAGTAATGCAACTATCCTAGTTAGTTAAATAGTTAGTTAGTTACTTTGCTTATTTGTCCCCGTAGGTAAATTGAGGTTTGGCAGGAATCACAGACATTTGGCAACAGAAAACAGTGTCAACACTGATACAGTGTTGAAAATAGACAAAAAAAACAAGTCAACATCCTTGTTGAAAATGTTTTATTTCACCTCTCTTTTAACCTTGAAATTATAAACATGAATTTGTAAGTTTTACTTTAAATGTAATAGTTTTATAAAAATGGCGAAAGACTTTAATCAGTACATTAGTGTATATTAGCCACTGAGAGAACTTTTGTAAAGTACAGCTACTGAGAAATATTGTATATGTCAATGGCATTGACAGGAGGTCTAAACACTTAGCTAAAGGATCCCTTGGAATTTGCCGCTCCAAAAAAAAAAAAAAATCCTTAAACTCCTTGTATGAATCAAAAACAAATATGAAAATTAACACAAGTTACAACAAGTGACAGCTTTCAAACAGACGTTTTTAATATGTTGGTTCTTTTTTTTTTTTCAAAATCAGCTGGCAAAGTTGCATTACCCGGAAGTGAAGTTTATCCAGATGTTAAGAGCATAGACATATTAAAGAGTAGACGCCGCCTCTACCCATAGACATAATCTACCGATACGTAGACGCCTCACTGACTGACGCTGTCTATTGGAGCTGATGTATCATCCGTCCACCATCTTGGATGGGTCTCCCATCCAAGATGGTGGACGGTGCGTTTATTTCGACTGAGGAAGGTGTGTTATGCCCAACTATAATAATTGTAACTCCCCAAACTTTTACCCAATTTTGACACGGTTTAGTTTGTTACAAACGACAGAGATGCAGTTATGATACAGGACGCTGTCACACATTAGAAGTACCTGCTTTCATGCTGTAATACTTTGTATTATGCTCTTTTTTATTGTGCAATGAGACAGTACAGTGAGATGGACAGACAAACAACATGTGAACAACAACATTTGTGGTCCTGTGAGTGTGTGTGTGTGTGCTAAGAATATGATTGGTGATATTCACAGTTGCATTATTATCACAGAGATAGATATGATTTTAATGGTGGTTCAGGGAAATGGTAGTAACAAGGCTTGCATGATCATAAAATGATAATTACAACAACAATAATCATTAAAAAACAGTCATTAGACAGTCAGAAGGAACAATAACATTAAAACAAGTAGGAAGAAAACTAAAAGTAGAAGATATACATATATACATATATATATACATATATATACATATATATTTAATTATATATATTTTTAATTTTTTTTCATATACTGATATATATAAGTAATTCACCAACTTAACGCATTTTGTAATAATAATAATAATAATAATAATAATTATTATTATTATTATTATTATTATTATTATCATTATCATTATCATTATTATTATTATTATTATTATATTAATTGTAGTAAAATTAATAATAACGATGGCAACATCAGCCACAATAATAGTGAAATTAAATAAAATTATTGTATGGATGCTTATATTAAAAATACAAAGATAAAAAGATATAAAATAATAACTAGAACAACAGTAATATTAATAGTTTGTTATAGAAGGGAGAAGGGTCACTTAACCACAGCAGCTGCAGTAATAATGATAGTAATGGTAATGTTAATACATAAATATATCGCAGTAAAAAGAATCAAAAAAAGAAAGATTTAAAGACATGTTGGGGGGGAAAGAGCTTCGCTGTTGTAACCGTGTGTGCGGTAACCAGTGTGGGACAGATCTGGTACTTACACCAGCATGAATTAAGGTTTGTATGTGTTTGTGACTGTAAGCCGGAGCGCTCTGCTTCGCTCGAGTTACGCTGCTCTATCATGAATTGCTGTAGCTCTTTAACATATGAAGGCCACTGCCCAAATCTGGACGTTGTGCTGCTGTACTTTATTCAAAGGCTTTTTGGACCAAAGCATGTTACTAATGTTTCATGAAGACGTCAAGGATTCATGTTAAACTGCAGAAAAGGAGCAAAATATGGGACCTTTAAGCACATCTAATCTGATCGATTGGCAATTGTTTTTGCACCAAATGTTAACTATTTGATGCTACAGTCCTCTGTAAAACTGAGGTGGCTTCAATCGACATTTCAAAGTTTGCATTTTGCTGATTGAATTTGAGTCAAAATACGTGACTGTTAATAACAGTGAATACTTTCATGGGTTGGTTTGGCATTGTTACTATTTGGACCCTGTTTTTCATTTTGAAAGTTTATTTCATTATTAGGACCAAATATTTATTAAAAGGTCACTAAATACATACTGATTTCATTGACAGGAGGACCTTACCTCCAACTCTAAAACAACATACTAATTCTAAAACACAAACTCTTTTCAGAGGAGCCCTTTCATTAAACTGTAAAGTGCAAAAAAAAAAGTGATCTTTCTCTCTTTTCTTTTAATCATCCCCACAGAGCAGCATCCAGCCTTACCAGAGCTGAAGAAGCAGAGAGGGACCTGCTTCCTTCTTGGAACAAAACAAGAGGCCCAACAGCAGAAAACAAGTGCGTTCATTTGCCTGATTATTATGTTGTGACAACTTATCCAACTCTAATTTGGAAATAATGAATTATATTAGCCACAAATCCTGTTCCCCTCTAATTAGTGGCTCTGGGACCAGGTTTGTCGTTTATGAGACGATCGCGAACACAGTAATTACATTGTATAAATCAATTAGGGCCCTCCAATTGTGTACAATGTATTTTCCAAAGCAGATTAAAAGGTGCTTGTGATAAAGACAGATCCTATCCAGCGCACTATGAAGTGGGAAATTAGGAGGAGGAAGAGGGAGGAAAGCAGGGGGAGAGGAAAAGGAGCAGAGAGGAGGGAGGACAGGAGAATCAAAACAAGGCTAGAAGGGCAAGGGCATGCTGAGAGGATAATTTGCACTTCCAACTCAGTCTCTCACATGCAGGCAGGGAGACGGATGTGTGCAAAAGGGCAAAAAGAGTAAGACACTGGAAAAGTAGACTGTGTTTCGATTTTTTTCCTTTTTTCTTCTGGTGACACATTTTGTGTATGTATACGTCCAAACATTCTGATTCCACTACTCGTTCTTCATTCAGACCAACATTACACCAGCAAGGACTTTTACAATTACAATTGTAAGGTCAAAGAGGTATAATATTTATTAAGTGATGAAACATCATTGTGCCGAGTCTCCTGAATATGCTGATAAGTTTATACTAATTTGACAAGATAATTTACAAACTGTTAGAAATCTGCTGACAGAAATTATTGAGAAATAAGTGGGTACATATTAGAAGCACTTAAAGTGCTCCAGTTCAACATGTGATTAAAATATTAGTCATGCAATTTTGGATCATGTCTATTAAAGTATTTAAAATATGAACACAGCATTTGAAATCAGCTTTTTGCCTTTTCTATAATATTAGTTAATAATATTAATAATAACTAGAAAAGCACTCAGAGAGTGCAGACCTCCGCCAAGTAGCTTCGGTCCACTTTGGCGAAAATTGTCCTATCTGGCAATGTTAAAGAATCCTTTAAAAAAAATTCCTGGATCTAGACGGTGATCCGGATCACCCCCAAAATTTAATCAGTTCTTCCATATCTCATTTCCAACAATTCCTGAAAATGTCATCCAAATCCGTTCAGAACTGTTCAAGTTATTTTGAACACAAACAAACAAACAAATAAACAGACAGATAAACGCCAGCAAAAACATAACCTCCTTGGCGGAGGTAATGATAGTTATTATTATTAATATTATAAACAGCTCTGAGTCTTTTCCAATAGATCATCTCAAATAATTATCTCAGGCCAAACAATATTTTCTCAGGTTTCTCTCACCATGTATATTTTTCATATTTTCCACTTCATGTGACCCAGATCTTGATTTAATTTTTCAGTCACAGATACTGAACATAAATTAGATTACTTTTTTAAATCTGTGCGGGCTCTGCAACTTCAGCTGTCAGCAGTCCATAACATGCAGATCATTATTACACCTCAAACCTACAATTCTCTTGCTCTTTTTTATTTTGAAGTACTTTAAAGGAAAGGCACTTTCAGAATTAAAAAAATGTTTTGCAGAAATATTCTATAAAACACGTACCCCTTTCAGACTGGCCAAAAAACCTGTTTAAACTCTGTAACAATCGGCTCCTGTCGGCAGTTTGAAAGGGTTTAATCAGCATCTCGACCTGGGTTGACTGACCCTGCAAGTGACACAGGTTTTTATCAGCTCGCCTCCGATCGGCTTCGCTGAGAACATCACACCCGGGTCAACCCGCTAATTTACGGATGACGTCAGCGTAACGTGCCCATTGCATAACATCGCGCCTGTCCCCTCTGACTATAACTTATGTGACTCTTTGCCTTCTCAGCATCAAATTCCATCTGCCTTCGTATCAACAGCTTTGAGTTTGTACATTTTTAAAGAGAGACAAAAGTACAAAGTACAGAAAACCATGTCCACGGCTTCCATGCTCCTGTCCATTGTTTACATGTTTGTGTTTCGTCGTGCTGATGATGTCATCAACGTCATGACATCAGCTTGATGCGCCAGAGGAAAACACAGCCACGCAGCTCGTCTTCTGCTGATTACTCCTGGGTCTGCTGGCAGTGGGAAAGGAGCACTTGCCGATTGGTAGCGAGTTAACCCGCGTTGAAAAAACCCGCGTTGATCAGCTAATTTTAGTGTGAAAGCAGTAATGGTGTATTCACACCTCGCTGCCTTTACTGTATATTTTTGTTTTCATTAAGATAACTACAGCTCAAAGAAGAAACATTAACAAATTCAGTTTACATTAAAATAAAATTTAAAAAAAGACAGACATAGAACAAGTCGAATCCCTCTGCTTTGCAAGATTGGGACAAGGCAGTTAAATTACACTTATTCTTGCTTTCTTGTGTGTAAGCTTTTTCATTAAGTCTTTTCTAAGAAGATCTTTATTTGAATCATGAATGGACCACATAAACAACATCATTTTATGCCCTTGCTGACTGTACACATCCTGTACCTGACACACATGTGATGTGTGCTTCACTTGCAATACAAAAATGATCTACTATACACTGTAAAACCGAACAGCATATCTTAATAAACAAAGTAAGTGAAAACAACTTAATTCCCTATAAAAGTGGTAGGCACTCATTTCTATGAAGTGGGTCTAACTCAAAATTGAATAAATGAATAAATAGCTCAGTGGATTTGAGTGCACATATTTTTTTTTCGCTGTTTAAGTATTATTTAAACATTTGAAGTTTGTTAAGTCAACTTATTTTATTTCGGTGGATTTCATGAACTCATTTTATCTAATTAAAAGAGCGATCCCTGCTGACCTGGGTGGGAAACCCTGCTGCATCTGAGACATGAGGTGCCCTGCCCAGCACTAGAAGCCATTTTCATTTTGCACTGAACCAAGAGGAGCAAGAAATGTTGTTATGGTACTAGTTAAATGGCCAATTGTCTTCTGAATGACAGATTTATTTAATATATAAGGTAAGAATTTTATTTTGTTTTTTTTGTATTGCATGCCCTATTTCAATTACTGTGGCTTAAGGTACCTGCTCAAATTTAAGGTAACTGTAGCGTTAGCTGTAAGTTCTTTAACATGCTAGCTAACATTACATTAAAGCATTTGTTGGCTAATTTTATGGAAACAAGCTAATGTTAGCTGAAGAGCCTACAATAATTTTAAATATGCGATCTGAAAATATGTGTTTTAATATAAATAGTGCTCCATCGTTATTAGAGCTCAGGAGTAAGTTATCAGCCTCTAACAATTAGGGCTGTCACCTTATATTCAATATTCAAGAGACAGTTAGAATATGGGTATAAATGTCAGTAACCGAATAGTAAATATATATTCGAATGTAAAATATTGAGTGTAGCGGCACATCAGGGCGCCTGGAGCAGTGGACCGTTTCATCCAGCAGAGGGCGCTCTCAGCGCAGCTTGACCCTCAGACACATCTGCTGCTCTCTTGACCTCAGTAAACAAAGAGTTTCCACTCCAAGCGGACATGAACAGCTCGGAATCATCTGAGGAGATCTGTGTGGTAGGATTACACCGTTGATGGCAAACTTAAGATAAAAGCAGTTTACTCATTCTTCCTCCACATCAAATTTGCGGGCTCAACCGTCGGCTTTTCATCCGTTATACAGCTGAGTGTAGCGGTATTTTGTCAAGAGTTTAGCTTTGTGTGACTGTGTTTTTTTTCGGCAGGGTCTTTACCGAAGGGGCGGATAAGAGAGTCTCTGTCCTTTACTACGTGGGGAATAATCGAATATCTTCGATTTTTTGGGTGCATGTTCCAAAACCATTCAAGTTTGATTTTTAGGAAAAGTGACAGCCTTACTATCAATTCATATTAAATGCTACCACAAATTTGATTTTGAAGTGGCAGGGAATGAAGGTCAAATATATATATATATATATATATATATATTTTTTTTTTTGTTTTGTTTTGTTTTGTTTTTTTTTGTTTTTTTAGCAGATAAGTCAGTTTTAACATCAATGTTAGTGTTAGGCAGGCTGTGCTCACTCTGAGAATCTCTGTCAAACTAGCAACTATGCATTAAAGTTATGCAGCAAAATCAAAACAGTACCATTGCTACCTAAAGCAAAAGTGTTTTGTTAGGGTTGCAGATCATGTGGAAATGTAAACTGTGTGACTTTAACAGTGGCTTTAAGATACAATTACTAAGACACTACAGACTTTATCTTAGCCAGTATTCAACAGTTTCACCAATACCTGGCCTCTATAGCAACTGCATGTGTACATTTAGTACCTTCAATTCACTGAAAGTACATTTGTCAAAAGTACATTCCACAAAAAGAGTGGTCATTGAAGAGGTTACAGATCCTAATGTTGATCAGGCATTTCATTGTCCTCTGTGTGATTTTAAACAGCCCTTTGTTGAAAATGAAATGTTTGTGCATCTACGCAGCCATCTCAAAAAGAAAGAAATGGTGCCGTGTCCATTTAGGGACTGCAGTTTTAAAACAAATGTTTATTCAACCTATAATGCACACAAATGCAGAGAACATCAAAACAAAATGGACTATGACATAGCAGTTGTAGTGACAACTGTCTCAGGTGATACTCAGGAAAGTGACATTGGATGTGATCAAGTGCAATTTTCAGACGAAGATGAAAATGACACAGTAGTAAACTCTAGCAATGAAGGATTAGCAGAGCAACTGCAGTACAATCTGGCTGCCTTCTTCCTGAAAATGCAGACCGTCCGCCATGTATCTGAAAGAGCAACACAGGAAATCATTGAGCACATAGACCAGTTGTTTTCACTGTCAGAACCCCTTGTCAGAGCATCTGTTATCAAGACACTGGAAAAACACAACTGCCCTGTAACTGACACACTCATAAGTGAAATTGTTTTAGCAGTTTCAGAGTGCAATATTCTGCATAAATCTGTTACATCTGAAGGACCACTGTCTACAGCCAAGAGAAGAAAGACATACTATGAGGAGAATTTTCCATTTGTGTAACCAGTAGAGTACCTTGTTGAGTCAGCACAGCGTACCATTCTGTATGTACCCATTCTCACGTCTTTGCAGGTGTTACTGAAAAAAACAGATGTATTTGAGAAAGTCAAGGACATGTCACAGATACATGGTCAGTATTTGACATACAGAGATGGCTTCCATTACCAGAATAATGCACTTCTCTCGGATGAGGGTCAAAAATTATCAATAATTTTATATGTTGATGATTTTGAAATCACAAACCCTTTAGGAACATCGAAAAAAATTCACAAAGTCTGTGCGGTATATTGGACATTAGTTAACCTGCCAGCGAAGTACCGTTCAGCTTTGCACTCGATTCAACTGGCGCTCCTGTGCAATTCAAATGATGCCCGGCAGTTTGGATATGAAAAAGTTTTTGCACCCTTGTTGAGTG
Organism: Cetoscarus ocellatus; assembly: GCA_037902135.1. NCBI lineage: Eukaryota > Metazoa > Chordata > Actinopteri > Labriformes > Labridae > Cetoscarus > Cetoscarus ocellatus. The sequence continues at coordinate 1,203,159 of JBAMNC010000671.1, forward strand.
ACCTCAAAACTCTTGAAGCAGCTGGTGTCTACATTGAAACACTCGGTGACTGTCTCAAAGGCACAGTCTACTGTGTTGTGGCTGATAACCTTGCTGCATGCACTAGCTGGTTTCAATGAGAGCTTCAGGTCTACATATTTCTGCAGATTTTGTCTTGCCACCCAGGCAGATATGCAAACAGCAGCAGTTGATAGTGGTAGTTTTGAGATGAGAACAAAAGATCAGCATGACAACCTCTTGCGTGACATCCAGAATGACAGTGAGGAGAATTATGGTGTAAAACAAAGTTGTGTTCTCTCTGACCATCTCTCCTATTTTCATCCTATCACAGGATTTCCGCCTGATATCCTGCATGACCTGTTTGAGGGTGTAGTTCCTGTGGAGTTGGCACACTGTTTGAAAGGTATGATTGCTAAGAAATACTTCTCTTTGGAAGAGCTAAATAGAGCAATAAAGTACGTTCCCTTTCAACATGCTGATAAGGTTGACCGTCCTCACCCAGTTCCTCAGAATTTTGCCAGCTGTGGAACAATAGGGGGGAACGGGCATGAGAATCACACTCTGCTCAGACTGTTGCCAGTCCTCATTGGCTCAAAAGTCCGAGAAGGGGACAAGTTTTGGGAGGTACTAATGGACTTAAAAGACATAGTGGAACTTGCTGTGTGCGCTTACGACCAAAGCATCACTACGTTGAACATTATCCTCATCTCATAAAATGTTTTGGTCCTTTGGTGCATCTCTGGACAATGAGATTTGAGGGAAAGCACAAAGTTTTCAAGAAAATTGTTCATGACACTCGCAACTACAAAAATGTGTTGAAAACTTTGGCAGACAAACACCAAAATATGATGGTATTTATTTGTCATCTCCAAGATTTTTCAAGCCACCAGTACAGAATTCAAAGATGGAGTCTGTCTATATTGAATCTTTGCCCTCTGATACACATGCATTGATCTCAAGCATCACTGACAGCAGCAGTGTGTATGGCACAAAACAGGTCACCATTGATGGCACAACATATGTGGCTGGCATGTTTGTTTGCACTGGAGAATACGCAGCTTTGCCTGAGTTTAAAGAGATCAGAAACATACTGCTTATCAGAAATGATATCTTCTTTCTCTTGAAGGACTATGAGACCTGTTACATTGAGCATTTGCGATCCTATGAGCTAAGAGATCATAAAACCAAGTGCCACACTGTGAAATCTGTGTGTCATCTAATGGACCAGATGCCACTAGTTGCATACAAAGTTTCAGGCAGCCTAATTCTCACTCCTAAACATTTCATTCCAGTAACTGAATAAATGATGAGCACCACACCAAGCAGCAATACTTGGCCCTTTTTCTGGTGATCTCAGAGGGGTACTGGAGAGCTGTCTGTGAATACTTGTGGAATCCCTTCATGACAAAATATTTTAAGTTTGCTTTTTTTTCATCTGTGCTTTTTCATCTATGCCATGCTCCTCTGAGAAGTTTGATAAATACAAAAATAATAGTTTGACATTTGGATTGTCTTTTTTGGGTTTTATGTTGCAGGTCTTCCTTGCAGTGGAAATGGATGCAAATGATGGCATTAAACTGAGGGTCATCCTTGAGGAGGACAATGCTGAGAGGCTTGTTTTGCCCTCTCGTCCTGAGACTGTACATGCCCTCATATGTGAGATGAAAAATAAGTTGAATTTAGTCTGTGACTTTCGCCTCCAGTTTCAGGACCCAGAGTTTGACAATGCCTTCTGTAACTTGGTTAACATAGAGGACCTTCCATCAAGGGCAACTATTAAGATTGTTAAACTTTTAGATTCAGACCAGAGTTCAACCAGCACATATGACACGATGCTGCTTTCTGATAACACAGATTCACCAGAGCGTCTCTGCCATTGGCCAGAGATCTTTGTTGTTCCAGCATTTTCATATGAGGTGGAGTTTGCTTTAAGAGATGGCAACTCTACATACGAGAAAGAGAAGAGCCCTTTGAGGTTAACCAGGGATCAAAAACACAACATACTAGAAACCATGGCTGTTGAAATGTACAGGCACAAAGCATATCCCAGTACAAAACAGATAGGCAAAGCTGCAAAGGCTTTAGTGAGCAAACACCCATGTCTGAAAGAAAGTGGTTCTAAAACAGGCTATGAGGGTTGGATAAATAGCCTGCGTTTTAAAATGGGTAACTACAGGACAAAACTGTGCAGGGCTGGCATTAAGGATGTTGCTGTAAATGCTGGGAAGCGCAGCAAGACCAACCCAGAAGGTGCAGCATCGAAGACCAACATTAAGAGACCAAGAAGAGGGGAGGTCAACTTCCTGCCCAATTATCCTCAAGGGGAAACAAAGGACACCCTGGAGTCCCTGAGTCTTAAGATGGTGGAGCAATTCAAGAAGGCACCAAGTGAAAGAGACATGGTTCAAATCTATCTACACATGCAGCACACCTTTTCACTGAGGCGTGAAGAGATTGTGAACTTGGAACCTCCTGTGGGACAACTACAAGAAAGATGGCCAGCACTCTTTTGTGAAGCCCAGGTAAAAAAAAAAAAAAAAAAAAAAAATGGTATACTTACATTGTTTTTATTGATGCAGTTCTTGATCGAGAAAACGGGCTTGGCTTCTTTTAATATGGTGTGTCTAATGTTCTGTAACTGTGCTTTGTTTTTGTTTTTCCATGCAGCTCTACACCGAGTTGCATAGGATCACAAATTAAAATCTGCAGCATTCCTTCTTTTCTTCACTGGACAAGTACACACCTCAACTTCTGAAGCTGTACAAAAAGAAGAGGACTGGAAGTCTAGGCGAAACAATGGGGAAACTCATGACGACTTATGAAGAACAGATAAAAAAAAAACTGCCTTAAATGGCCTAAACAGATGCTGATTGCAAAAACAAACAAACAAAAAAAAACATACGCAACTTATGTTTATTCAACAGGACAAGAACGACATCAATGCAGTCTGAACAGCTGCCCTGGCTAGCTTGGTGCTGTACTTGAAGGAGGATTCCTCAGAGGTCTTGAAAACTTGCAAGGTAATTTGTCTTCTTTTTTTGCCCTTTTTAGACAATTATCTTCATGTACTTTGCAACGGCAAATTGCTGATACACACAAAAATCTAGTAGCTCTCAGCTTGAGTCCGTGCATTTTCCATTTTACCCAATAATGCTTACTTCCATGCAAAGTTGTGGTGGTTATTTTACACCATTAGCCTTTTATAACTATTATGATATTGAACATGTATTTCATTTTCAGGAGGAGCCAGAGGCAGCTACAGGAGCAGTGGTTCTGGTTGCAGTTGTAAGTGAAGAAGTGGAGCCTGCTGGAGTTCCCTTCGAGGCTTGCCATGTGTCCATCGTCCTGGAGGATCAGGTGGTAATGTGTCACAGATCTTGGCCAGATTCCCTCATGATTTTGTTTGGACTGATATATGCTCTTCATTTGAGGTACCCTAAAAAGCTCAGTGGCTTCTTTGAGTTTATCCAGGTTGTCCTCTTAAACCTCGATGATGGCAGAAAGCATCTTCCACCTAAGTTGCAGACTCTAAGAAATGAGCTGGAGTAAGATGCTTAAGTTTTGTAACTGACATTCATGTTGTCATTTGTTTTGTTGGAAAAAAAGCCTCCTTCACATTTTAGACTTGATCATTGTGGGTGTTACATGGGCAGTGTAAATACCACTTGCAGGGTATTTGAAAACTGTTTCGATTCAATAGTTTTCAGTTCAGGTCATTTCTGCTTCATTTCTGTGCTAGTTTCATTCTTCATTATTTACCTCATAAAAATTAATGGGATTTTTTGTCATATGCTGTTAAACATGTAAAAGTGTAATCTGTTTTAGTTACCAGGATTATTGTGTTGGTGTATAGAGATGAAGTATTAAAATATCCATAATTTGCTTTTTTTTCAGTAATTTCATTTGAAAACAGCACCTTAAACACACATAATTTTTATTTTAAATGTGTAAATGTTCATAAGCTGGCATCTTGATACTGTCTCATTGTCTATAAAAATATGCAATGCATGGCAAGGTTATTATGTTAATGCTGTCTTGGTATGATGTATCAAGTGTTTTTTCAGAGCCCAAGTTAAGTTCATGGTCTTGGGATGTAAGATTGTCTTATACAGAATGTAAATAGTTGTCCAAAATATTTTCCAAGCAGGTCTATCAGTTCAAGAGGTGGTGCGTGCCATTTAAAAGTTAGAATTCCTGTTGTTGTAACAGTGGTGTCTAATGCATTGTTTAATATCAGCATTAAGACACATGTTGTCATCTTTAATAACATGGCATTGCAGGGAAGCACACATTTATTTTTCTACTGTTGAAGAATGTGATGGTTGAAATGTTTTAACACATTCATGTTATTCTGATGACTTTTCAAAGTCAAATTCAATAAATTAAATTAATTAATTTGAGTTACCTTAAGTTGTACAAAAGAGATTAATGTAAGTTAAATTTACTTTATTAAAAAAAATTACAGTCACTTGTTTTAAAGAAGCTCTTAAAATGCTTTTTATGAGTATAAACAAATTAATGATTTAAGTTTAGTAAGCTTAGTTGAATTAAACCCATTAAATTACACGTGTTACCATAGCTCTATATATTTAAGTAACTTTAACTCAAATAAAGTAGTTTTCTAAACATATACAGAATAAGTTAATAAACTTAAATGATTCAAGGCAATCGGTTTCCTCAAATCATTTGAGTTGAACGTACTCATCATTTACAGTGTAATGTACCCATTTGACAAAATATATCAGTTTTCATTGTGTGGAAGAACTTCTCCATTTGTTGATGAATAAACTTTGAAGTAATCTCAGAAAGAAGAGAAAAGGTAGTTTCTGGTCATATAGACTGTGCACTGACTGATATTGATGAAGGAGTGATGTTCAAACATTTTCAGAGGTTTCTGACTTCTAGACTTATGTGGGTGAAGTTAATCAGTTCCTTCAGCCCTCTTTTGCTTGTATCCATCAGCTTCTGTAATGAATAACATAATGATTATGAGAACAAATGCATCACAGCGGCAAACAGGGGTGGATCTGTAACTTATGACCAACTGTAGGAGTGCACATGTAACTGTGACTTATGAAGAAGGAAAAAGAAGTTTATGTCCAAGCAAAAGTGAAAAGCAACAATTGATGTAAACTTTGGCAGTAAAACACATTTCAGGAAATTGAATATAAAAAGGTCAGTTTTTTTGCATGGAAAGCAGTTACAGTTTGAAAGAATTTATGTTTACTTTTCAGGCTTTATTTGGGTTTTGCCCAGTTTGCACAAACAAAACTGAGCTACTGCAAATCTAAGACTAAGCATTTCTCAAAATTAAAATACCTTTTACTACCTTTTTACATTGACAACAACTACAGTGGTTTAGAAAACAAAAAGTCAAACCAAAATTACTACCATCTTAAAGGCAAGCAGGGCCTGTATCTGCTAATCTGTTTGTTATCTCAACATATTTTTGCTGCTTTCTAATGATGGACCTGCGGTAAATTATTCTCTGGCTGTTGTCCGGTTTGTCACACAACCTCCCCTCGCTGGAATCCTCTTTCCATCCTTTAAATAAAAAGAAACTGAGGGCAAGCAGAAGTGACTGCAGGTCACTCTCCATCTTTTTACACTCTCTGATCTCCACTCACCATCTGTTGTTTTGTTTAGGTTGAGAGCCCTCCTGGCAGTTGATTTTTCATACTGTGTATTCATTGAAGTCACCACTTAAAAGAAAACGAAAGATGTTTTGTCTATATAGCCGTGCGGATGACCCTTTAAGTTTTACCATGATTGGAGGATAGAATTTAGACATTAGACTGAAGGTAAAAGACAACTTCACAGAAACTGGAATGATAGACTGTCCATAAAAAATATAGTTAAGGATCTTACGATCATAAACTCCCCTTCGCTTTCTACTCTGGTACTGTACATATTGTTTTTCTGTTTAAACCTTTCACTTTCCTGAGAAGTATCATAAATGCAATTAAAAGATGTGCTAAGTAAAAAAAAAAACTACTTTACACTATATGATCTTTGAGCTCAGATAGTGGAAGCTAACATGGCTTTTACCCTCATTAATATTCACTGATATCGATGGCACAGCCTTTGGGAGCAATTTAGGGTTCAGCACGGCTCATGGATGCTTCCACTTTGACATAAGAGTTAGAGGAACCAGGGAATTGAATCGATCTTCTGATTTGTGGATGACCTGCTTTACCCCCGGTGCCAGAGATTTGCCATTATATTTTCTGTTTTTACTGATTATGGGAAGCTTTGCCAACTTCAAAGTGAATCTTTGTGCAATGAAGTAGAAAATTATTAACCAAGGAAACGAAGTAAACAAAAGTTTAGATACAAAGGATTTCTATATTCCAGACACCACAGATAAAACAAAAAAGAATGCAACAACAACCCATGAGCAGAGTTGGTCCTCCCTACAGGCAATATAGACAGAGAGGGTTGTAACCCAGGTGGAAAACCTTGAGTTTTCCATTCACGCTCTTTGGTCATGTGACCAAGCGCAGCCAGTCAGTACTGCTTAATACAGGAAGAGGAGTCACAGTACAGTTGTTGCAAGTAGAGGCATGCTGCTTAACAGAAGGTTTTTTCTTGCCGCCATGATGGAGGGATTCATGATTGGCTATATGGATTCATGTTGGGTGTTGGATGTATATATTTGTATATATATGTATATGTGTATTTTATATATGTATCTATGCATATATGTGTATCCATAATATGAAGAGCTTTGTGCTCTTTTGTAAAGTGTCTTGAGATAACACTTGTTATGAATTGGCGCTATACAAATAAAGATTGATTGATTGATTGATTGATTGATTGGGAGACAGATGCTGCAGGTAAATGCATTGGTTACACTGTTATTTTGCTGTCAGCTTTTACATCTTCTAAAACGAACATAATATCGAAACATAGGAAGCTGACTACCAGTGTAGACAGGGGAGTGTCGGAGCGTTTTTCTGAGTTCAACCACGAAACAGGTGAGTTACGCTAACACTTAGCTTAGCTTAGCCTAGCCGTCTCCATTGAATTATATGGAGCGGTTAGCTTGGTCATCGAGTTATGCCAACACTTAGCTTAGCCTAGCCGTCTCCACTGAATTATATGGAGCAGTTAGCATGGCCTTTTATGCCCGTTTCTCCAAATGTGTTTAATCAAATTAAATGCAATTTCTGTCGAGACAATGTGGAGATATTTCCTATGTATGGTTGTCATGTGGTAGCAGTTTGATGCACTTTAAAGCCCAAACTTAACGGTTGTTTGGAGCCATTGCTTTGCATGTAGTTCAATGCACTTTCATGCACTTTAAAGCTAAATTTATTGCTGCTATCAATTGATGGATGTTTTGTGTTTATATTATACACTCTTTTTGATACCATTTGGTAACTACCTTTTGCTACTTTTTGATATTATAACATGGATTATTTAATATTGCACAATATGGGAATTTTTCAGTTATTTATGATTCGACCTGCATTGTTTATTGTGTGGAATGAATGTGTGTTAATGTGTGCACACGAAGAGTATACACTCGTCCTGTTCCTCTTCATTCAGGCCAGGTTTGATGGTGAGCTAAGAGCCCTAGGATGAATCCATGAACTCTCGGTGAAGAACCCATCCTCCTGCTCTGGTCGGGCTGGTAGGAGGCTTCTCTGCAGCCACCTTTCTTTTCCCTTGTTCTTTACCCCCTTGCAACTGGCACGCTGAGCGAGCCTAACCTCACTCACTCATTCACTCACTCACTCACAAACGCACACACACATTCCTTTCCCTGGACACTAGAGCCCTTGCGATCGGGCCAAACATGAACTGAACTTTAACTGAGCATTGAGAGGGATATGTCCTCGCGCACTTTGTTGAATTGTTTGAACTGTTGAATTTATTGACTTTATTATTGTTAATGGCCATTTGTATTTCCTGTTTTGTTGTTTTTGTCTTCAATAATGATGATCATCAAACTGCAACTCCTCTCAGTCTACCTCTCTCCACTCCTAGAGTCAAACTTAGATGTTATTATTTTAGATGTTATTATTTATGAGATAAACACACAAAACACAAGTTTCAGTGTGCTCTTTGTCTGATTATTAAGTGCTTTAAATACAAGTAATTGTATCAAAATAAGGCTGACCAGAAATGCGTTTGTTCATTTTACTTGGCTCATCATTTAGTCAGGTCCATTCAATTCCTGTTTACATTTAACCATGCAATTCACACACACACACACACACACACACACAAAAGCGCCACACTGTAGGTCCTGGGTGAGGCTAAATATCATGATTTTGCTTGAAGCACCCAAATGGCCAGGGTTGGCTCTGCCCCTAAGACTGGACAGTGATAGTGTAGGTACACATGCTTAAAAGCTGTTTTTATGCTTGTTTTGATAAGTATACATGACACACCATAGGTAAAGAAAGCTGTGTTTCAGACAGCAGGTTGGGTGACGACAGCACACTTTTCAGTCACCAACCCATGAATAAATGATAATAAAGGCAGAGGTGGAGGCTTGCGTGACAAGAGGTGATTCTACAAGCCTCTCCCCTCTCTTGTTGGGGAGGGGTTTAGTGCTGTGGCTCGACTCCTCCTCTGATATCACAGTTTCTGATGGTGACAGAGTTTGATGGTGCAAGCAAAACAAATGCTGAATGAAGTTGGTGTGAAACCCTAACAGACTGGATAGAGGAAGGGCTGGAGAGAGTGCTTTTAGCAACAAACACATACACACACGAACACACTCTGCTCTATTATAAGATTTCAGGTCAGGCTGAGCTGCAAAAAGACAAAGGGCATCCTCCGCTACATACGCAGACCTCAGTCTTTACTTCTATGACATCTATGTTTGATAGGATGACAGACACATTATGGTTGGAAGGATAATTTAAGCAACATATTTTTCAACAGACTTTCACATAAAAGTATTAAACATGTAAGTCAAACAAAAGGGGCAAGTAAAGAGAGAGCAATGCATAAAAAAACAATGTGATTGTCTCACATAAATAGTTAGGTATCCTTTAGATTTGATCTTTTCCAACTTTGTACTGTTTAATGGCTGCTAATTGTGATCGTGCACATTTTGGAGGGTAAACTTCAGTGAATCGTTTCAAAATAAAAATCTGTCTTGACAACTCTCTTTGGATCATTTGTTTTGGACTCTTGTGCTCCAGTTTCTTTGTGTGGTTTTTCCCTTGTGCTGCTGTTCACAGATGTCTACCTGACGCTGGGGATCACTGATTGGCACATGATGTTTTTTAATTCAGAATTAAGTATTCAGAATTAAATAATTTGGAATTCAAGTATTCTCCTTCACGTTTACGTGGAAATCATAATTCCGAATCGAGGTTTACATGGAGAACAGGTTTATTTGCCTTTATTTACGTCTACTGGAAGAAATCAAACTCCAGTACAGCGTCTCTGTCAGGGAAACCTTGTCCAACTTGGACGCTACAACTTTAAAAAGGTCCGCATTTTATGCTTACGTCCGTCCACTCTTTTTGTTATTTCTAAATCTTGTAAGGCTCTAAATTAAATAAATGGTCTCAGCTCAAGTCCAACACTTGCTTCGAGGGGCCATCCTGTTCCTGTCAGCAGGGAATATGTACATCATCACGACAGGACAAGGGAACAAGCATGCGCAGAACGACCAGAATTAATTTAAAGCGTAATGAACGTATACATGATCGAGAAATTATTAAATTCGGATTTAAAATCAGAATAAACTAGCCACCTACCTCGGAATTAAGTTTAATTTGGAATGCTCATTTTCATTTGGAATTAGGTGTTTACAAAGTAATTTTTAATCTTTTTAAAGAGGATTTAAGTTTTATTCTGAATTAAAGGGGAATTAAAGCTCATGTAAACGTAGCCACTGTCACACCTACTTCTCATCAGCTGCAATCACTGGAGCTTCTTAAGCTCAGCTGTTCCTCATCTCCAGTGCCAGATGATTCACTCTAGTCAAAGTGGTATTGTCGGCTGCCTCGTGTATCCTTCTGAGAGTTTTTGCTCCTGTTTTTTGTGCCTCACCTTGTGTATTTTGCTGACTCCTCGCTCTGCTCCTTTCTCCTCGAGTGCCTCTGTGAGCCTCACCATGCCACATGCCCAATCTCCTCGACCACTGCCGCAATCTCAGGATATCCCCATTGTCACAGCCCCCCCCCCACTACTTGGATCCCCTGTCACCTTGTTGGACCTTTAGATTCCCCGCCTCCTTCTGCCCCTGGACTCCCTTCAATAAAAAACATTTGTTTGTAATTCCCTTTATCATTTCTCGCTGTCTGGTTTTGGGTCCAAAACTAAATTCTGGGATTTGTCTTGTAACATAACCAGATTGCCGTTTTAAACATGGACCCAGCAGACCGTTAGATACGTATTGTAACTCCAATACAAAGTACAGAAAACCGTGTCCATGGCATCCATGCTCTTTTCCATTGTTTACATGGTTGTGTTTTGTCGCGCCGATGACATCATCAATGTGATGACATCAGCTTGATGCGCCGGAGGAAAAAAAACAGCCACGCAGCTCGTCTGCTGCTGAGTAGACCCGGGTCTGCTGGCAGTGGTAAAGGAGTCACTCGTGGGTTAACCAGCGTTGAAAAAACCAGCATTGACCCGCGGATTTTAGTGTGAAAGCGATATAAGTGTGAACCCTTTGATAAGGACAATAAGACCCAGCTCTGCTATTCAGCTCTCTCTTTCTGAACCATGGAGAGAAGGGGACACAGCTCCTCTCTCTCAGCTCTTTCTCAGCCTGTAGAAAGAGAGACCAAACCTCTCCAGTCTCTTCTCAGGAATACAACCTCAAGCCTTCTTCCACAGTCCTGCTCAATGCAGACTGTAGCACCGCATTCCCCCTAAGGACAGTAACACAAGAGCCTGCTTTAGGAACAAGAGTTCCCAGTCGAAACAACAAAAGCAACACGACAGAGTTAGCATCAAGCCGCTAACTCAAGGAACGAAGGAGCAACCAGAGACAGAAGTTGAAGGGCCAGATCGACCTGGAACCCACTAGGAAGCCACCGAACCTGCAGTGCTAGACTTTGCAGAGCAACACCAAAAAGGACATCTTTTCCTTCCACACACTTAGTAATGTAACTGGGCCTTACATAGTATAGCATAGCTCAGCTTAGCACAGGACTGTTTAGTTTTTGGAATCACTGTATTGATTTATTGAATGTGTTCTTTGAACTTAAAGCTATGGCTAACTGTTGTGTATTTTAACTTGACCATTTCATGTAGAGGCCTCAACGTGAAACAAAGGAACCTTTGTTAACCTCCACCACTCCCCATGTGGTCTTGGTTGTAAATGCCTTTGAGCATTTTAATTGTTGCTCAAAATTTACAGGTACAAGGCTGTAAAAACACAATTGTGACTTTAAATGCGAAAAAAAAAAATGTTTATTTATTTATTTATCTATTTATTTATTTATTTATTTACTTATTTATCATACTTTTGTTTTTCATAAAAAATTAAATGTCTGTGTTTTGTACTCTTCAAACTGGCATTAAGGGTTAAATTCTGAAAAAGTTATCAAAAAATTATATGTATGGTCAGGACTGATGTAAGTCTAACAACTTACATTAAAAAAGTGGGATTATATTTAAAATTTTTCAACTGCAATTTCTGTACAGCGATCATTTTTGGACACACAAGGATGTGTAGTGTGATTTTTTTAGGAAGAGGCCCAGAGGCTCAATCCATGTGGTTTCCATGGTGGCATCTGAGGTGCATCATTTCAGTGAGATCCTCATTTGAAACCAAACAAGAACAGAGACAGTCAGAAAGAGTTTCTCTCCTGCTGAAATTTGTGACTTCTTGACACTCAAGCTACAAATTTTCACCAACCCCAGAAGGAATTAAGATCTCCTGATATCATTCAAGCAAAACATCAAACTTCTGAGATGGAAAATGTAAGATATTCACTTTTTGATGGTCATAGGTGGCTAAGCTAACTAATGCTAACGATTCAGAGCAAGGGGAACAAATGCTGATAACATTTTTGTCTGAACATGGTTGAGTCTGAGTTTTCAAAACTATTTAAAACATGCTACAATTGATGGAAAATTAACATTTTACAAAAGAATTCACAACATAAAAGAAAAAGTTAAACTCTGAGCATACAGTTACCCTCTATAAGAGGAGACATGAATGAGTCCAATAGCTATACTTCTTAAATTTCAAAGTCATTTTGAGACAAATATTTTTGGGATTGCAAGGTACATAAATGTTTAACATTTTAAATCATATGGTGACTTTTTAACAATCATGGGGGAAGATTAAATCTCTGTGTTCATGTTTGTCAGACTCATTGGTATGTCCCGCTGCAGACTGTCCTAGGTGTTTTAAAAGTTATCTTCTAAAATATTTTATCATAAAACAAAGTTACAAAACACAGGGGCTTAGTTATAATGAAGAAAGTATGTTTGGATGTGCAAATTTAACTTTAAAGTGATTTTTAAGCTAATGAAAATAACCGCAAAATGGCCGCCGAGTTCCATTGTCGCATGACACATGTGCTCATGATTAGTTAAACAAAATGGCCATGCAGCATTCCATTGGGTAGTTGCTATGGATACTCTGAAGGTGCATCATTTTAATCTCTGGGATTTCCATGGTGACATCTGAGGTGCATCATTTCAGTTTGATCCTCACTTAAAGCCAAACAAGATCAGAGACAGCCAGAAAGAGTTTCTCTCCTGCTGAAATCTGTGACTTCTTGACACTCAAGCTACAAATTTTCACCAACCCCAGAAGGAATTAAGATCTCCTGATATCATTCAAGCAAAACATCAAACTTCTGACATGGAAAATGTAAGATACTCACTTTTTGATGGTCATAGGTGGCTAAGCTAACTAATGCTAACGATTCAGAGCAAGGGGAACAAATGCTGATAACATTTTTGTCTGAACATGGTTGAGTCTGTGTTTTCAAAACTATTTAAAACATGCTACAATTGATGGAAAATTAACATTTTACAAAAGAATTCACAACATAAAAGAAAAAGTTAAACTCTGAGCATACAGTTACCCTCTATAAGAGGAGACATGAATGAGTCCAATAGCTATACTTCTTAAATTTCAAAGTCATTTTGAGCCAAATATTTTTGGGATTGCAAGGTACATAAATGTTTAACATTTTAAATCATATGGTGACTTTCATTCAAGCAAAACATCAAACTTCTGAGATGGAAAATGTAAGATACTCACTTTTTGATGGTCATTGGTGGCTAAGCTAACTAATGCTAATGATTCAGAATAAGGGGAATAAATGCTGATAACTTTTTTTGTCTGAACATGGTTGAGTCTGATTTTTCAAAACTGCATAAAACATACTATAAATGATTAAAAATTAACATTTTAATTCAGAATTAACAATGTAAATAGAAAAGTGAAACTATGAACTAACACAGTTCCTCTGCAGACCATCTTAGTTGATTGAAAAGTTAGGTTTTTTAGTCTTTCATCAGAAAATAATGTGACAAAACATGAGAGGTGTGTAAATAAACATAGTATGTTTGGATGTGCAAATTAAACTTTGAAGTGATTTTTAAGCTAATGAAAATATATGTGCTCATGATTAGTTAGACAAAACGGTCGTGCAGCATCCCATAGTTGCCATGGATACTCTGAAGGTGAATCATTAAAATTACCTCCTCAGTTCAACTTTTAACAGAATCACAGACGGAGTTTGCCCCCTGCCAACTTCTTCATATAATCACACTCCATCTACAAAAATTTACAGCCGACTCATTTATTACTTAACTTGACTTTCTAATAGTCATGGAGGAAGATTAAACCTCAGTGTGAACATTTTTCAGACTCATCAGTCTGACTCTCCGACTCTGTCATGTTGTTTTCAAAGTTGTGTTTTTGCATTTTACTCAATAACATGAAGTGTAAATACTTTGGAGTTGTTTTGCGGTTTTAACAGTTGTATATTTGTGTGTGTGAATTTGCATTTTAACACTTTTCTGAAGCTAATGGAAAAATGTATAAAATGTTCAAAATGACCTCCAGAATCTTGTTACCACAGGTCATTGGTTTAGTTCATCAGTGATTGCCATAGTGCTTTAACAGATAGAACCCAGTACTCTGGGTACAATAAAGACCATAATCAGGTCAAATAGAGACCAAAAGAGTCAGAGGAAATAGCACAGGGGGTCATTTTAACTAAAGCAGCAAAAGGAAGGGAAATAGCGAACTGGTGAGCTGGAAACAGCTGAAGTAATTTGCAACGCGTACGGGAGAAGAACATTGTTGAAGAAGACATTTGGTTTTATGTACAATTACAAGGAGACAACAAGACAATAAATAGGTCATAGATTTGTAGATAGTTTGATAAATGATAGTTGACGACATCACATCAGGAAGATGGAAAAGAAGATGTATAGAGGACGGTAAAAGAAAGAAGACATATTACACATAAGATAGAAGGATAAAAATAATAAAATGGGAGTATATTAAAACAAGAAAGGGTGGTAAAGACAGGACTAAAACTGTGCGAAACCGGTTAGTAGAGTAAGAGCAGGAGAGTTTAAAATAGTTAAATAGGTAATTATAAAATAACTGTGTAAGATAAATGAATAAATAAATAAAAAATAAGCAGTTAACAGGGATGATAAACAGGTATGTGAGTAATAAAAGGATCATGTAAAAGCAAGTCTAAAAAAGTGTGTTTTAAGATGCGATTTAAAAGATGTCACTGATTCAGCTCACCTTATCTCCTCGGGCAGGGCGTTCCAAAGTCGAGGAGCTCTGACAGAAAATGCTCTATCACCTTTAGTCTTCAGCTTCGACTTTGGAACAGCCAAGAGGCCCCCGTCCGAGGATCTGAGGCTGCGGGCTGGCTCATATGGCGTCAATAATTCAGAGATGTAGGTTGGGGCCAGGCCAGTATCGTCTTCAAAAGTGATCAGTAAAATCTTAAAATCGATTTGAAAATGAACAGGAAGCGAGTGGAGAGAAGCCAGGACAGGGGTGATGTGATGCTGTCTGTTAAAACCAGTTAAAAGCCTAGCTGCTGCATTTTGGACCAGTTGGAGGCGGGAGAGTAATTTGTGGGAGATACCAGTGAGGAGGGAGTTGCAGTAATCTAGCCTGGAGAATATGAAGGCATGAATTACCTTTTCTAAATCGGCAGGGGGAAGGATGGATTTGATTTTGGAGATTGACCGGATCTGAATGAAGCATGACTGGACTGTTTTCTTGATGTGGTGTTCAAAGGTGAGGTTTGAGTCAAAAATTACTCCTAAATTTTCTGGCAGATGGTGTGATATTGGCAGAGTGTGGACCGAGGGTGCTGGTGATCTGGGCGACATTTGAGTTTGGGTAATCAAAGAGAATAATTTCTGACTTTGATTCGTTTAATTGAAGAAAACTTTGGGCCATCCAACTTTTGATATCCTTAAGACAGTTAAAAACAGCAGCTAAGCATTTAGGGTCACCAGGTCTCAGCGGGAGGTATATCTGTGTGTCATCCGCATAGCAGTGGAAAGACAGATTATGGCTATGAGTGACTTCACCAAGTGGAAGCATATAGATAGAGAATAAAAGCGGACCTAAAATAGAACCTTGCGGTACACCACAGGCAATACTATGGGTGGAAGAGGAGTAGTTACCTATGGTGACCGCAAAGGTTCTGTCTAAAAGATAGGAGCAAAACCAACTAAGCGCAGTACCCTTGACGCCAACCCAGGTCTCGAGGCGTGCATTAAAATGGCATGATCTATGGTGTCAAATGCTGCACTTAGATCTAAAAGGATTAAAATAGCACTCTCTCCTCTGTCAGCAGCTAAAAGAAGGTCATTTGTTACCTTGAGGAGGGCCTTTTCTGTACTGTGCAAAGCTCTAAAACCTGACTGAAATTTCTCAAAGATGTCGTTTTGATTCATAAAATCTAAGATCTGTGTTAAAGCTACTTTCTCTAAAACTTTGGATAAAAATGGTAGTTCAGAAATCGGCCTTAAATTACTAAGAACAGAGGGGTTAAGGTTAGGTTTCTTTAAAAGAGGTTGGACCACAGCATGTTTGAAAGTAGATGGAAAATGACCAGTTAAAAGTGAGCTATTTACAATTAATAAAATACTGGGCCCAACTGTATCTAAAACTTCTTTGAGAAATTTAGTGGGGATGGTGTCAAGGATGCACGTAGTTGGGTTCATATGTGATAAAATACCAGATAAAACTTCTAGCGAGACTGGGTAAAAACTGCTAAAATTAAAACCAATTTGTCTTTGAGACTTTAAAACACAATCAGAGGTGGTCATCTGTTGCCTTATATCTTCGATTTTTTTGGTAAAATATGTTAAAAATGACTCACATGTCTCTTGTGAGGCATCAATAAAATGACAGGGGGTAGGGTTGGTCACAGAATCTAAAATTTTAAATAAAATTCTAGGGTTGGACTGATTGGATAAAATGAGATTTGAATAAAACGATGCTCTTGATTCTTTAATTGCTTTATTGTAGTTTTTCATGGTATCTTTTCAAAGTTCAGAGAAAACTTTAAGACCAGTTTTTTTCCATTTTCTTTCAATTCGCCTGCAGGCCCTTTTTAGTTCCTCAGTTGTGTGATTTGGCCAAGATTGAGGTGTTTTAAAAGAGTTTTTGGTCTTGTATGGGGCAATGGAATCAAGGGTGGTTTTTAAGACCACTATCATGTTGTTTTAAATGAAAAAAAGCAGTATGTTTTGTGCCTAAATGTACTTTTGAAACACTTAAACAGTTTATGGAAACATGTTTTTGTTGTATGTACAAAGTGACTGCCAGAGTACCCAGCTGTCATAATGCATGAGGTCAGATCTGCATTTCTGCATAATGCAAACCTCTAAGTCACATCATCAGTATTTTTAGTTTTAACATGAAGATTTCTGCAAAAAAGAACATTTTTACTGAGGATTTAAAACCTAGTAAGCATTTAAGACTTCTTGAGGATAAAGAGAGTATCTTTACAAATTTCATCATGGTGAATGGGAGATTTGACCTGTTAGTGATCTTTTCTTTTCATTGTTATGACTTTGTGATGTTTTCATGGTGCAGCCATATGTTTCATGCATGAGCAAAAAGGAAACCCTTTGAAAAAGCTACTGTCAAACTATTTAAAACACAAAACTATGAAGAGGGTGAACTTATCCTGAAAATGCATAAATACATCATTATCAACCTGAAAATATTTGTGTTTTACATTCATTTCCTAAGATTTGAATCAAAGTAAATGTCTCAGAAAAATCATCTGTCTGTATAGATAAATATATATAATAATATAATAAATAAATATAAGTTCATATATATATATATATATATATATATATATATATATATATATATATATATAATGTAAGATAAATTCATTTATGGTGCTCATAGACAGTTTTGGTAATCTTGATTTCAACAGCCATCAACCTTTTGTCCATGACAAAAAAGAGAAGCTCTTGATTCAGTTTGTCATGAAGTTCATCAGTTTATTTTGAATTAATTTAAGTATTGATGGGAATACAGGAGTAAATAACAGTCATTTTAATTGTTACATGTTGGCCTTTAAAAAAACCTTGAACAGAGTTTTTTACTTTTTACCAGATGAATAATAAGTTTACAAGTTACTTAGATAAATAATAGTAAATATTTGATAAGTATAAACAAGTCTAGATATTCTCAATGGAGTCTTGTTTGTAAAAAACAATCATAAGGATGTTTTTTAAATGCAAGGTAACCTACAAAAGAAATACCAGACCACAACTGAGCCCCTTATAAGATAGTCCTTATTTTCATCACATTTATTTGAATTATTGATCATATTGGAGGTCCATTAAAGTGAGTAAGAATGATGGAATAATATGAATAAAATGTGAATAAAATGTGAGTAATAATGATTCTAATTATTAGTCCAAAGACAAAGACTTGATCTAAAACAGCTGGCAAAAAACATACTTCACTCCAAAGAAAAGTCTGTTTTTAAGTTTGTCATGAAGTTCATCACTTTATTTATTTTAAATTTAGCATAGAATTGATAGGTCATAAACATTAGTGAAATGTAGTCATATTAATGTTACAGTATGACTTTTTGATTAAGTAATGTAATGGGAATGATTTTGACCTTAGTGTAAGAATACATCAATAAATAAGACTGGAGTGAAATGTTGAAAATTTCCATTGACCCACACTATGTTATAACAAGCAGAAAAGACTCAAATGTGACCAAACTTGTGAACAGTTTTTAATAAGACTGTGATTAAATATAAAAGTTGAAAAAGCAGCACTCATCTGTGTTAATTTCTAAAAATATATAAAACCATTTACGTTTTTATGCTGTTAAACACCTCGAGTATGTTTCACAAGTTTTGCAGTGTCATTTAACAAAGTCGTGTTAAGAGTGCAATTACTGATGTCCCATCCATGCAAAGTCTACAGGATTGAAAACAAACAAAAATACAACATAGCACACATACTCTCATCACAGATGTAATGAAACCTACTGCAAAATAATTTACTTCTTTTTATCCTGGTGATACTCAGATTTAATACTCAATCACTTTTTACACACTTTCAAATCTGATTAGTTCTGTTTGTCATATTTTTGTAACATTTATGTCTGATTATTGGTTTTATTTTTAGAAATCAAATATGCTTTTTCATCTTCCTGTAAAAAATGTTGACTGCCACTGACTGGCCACTTTATTAGGTACTTCTGCTAGTATAGTGTTGGACCCCCTTTTGCCTTCAGAACAGCGTCAGTTCTTCATGGAGTAGACTGAACATGGTGCTGACACGTTCCTCAGAGGTTTTGGTCTTCTTTGACATGATAACATCATACCGTTGCTGCAGATTTGTGGGCTGCGCATGAATGAAACTCTAGTGGATTGAGATCTGGTGACTGTGGAGGTCACTGGAGTTCAGTGAATTGTCATGTTGAAGAAACCAGTTTGAGATGATTTGAGCTTTATTACATGGGCCGTTTTCCAGCTGGTTATAGTCAGCAGCAATACTCAGGTTTATCCAATGCAGGTGACGAGAGGCACCTGGACTAAGACCTATGACCCGGAGGACTGAGAGCCTACACAGACCCGACTTGGGGAGGCTGTGGGGTTTAACAATGGTCAGTTGGTACTAAGGAGACTGAAGTTTGCCAAGAAAATATCCCCCACACTATAACACAACCACCAGCCTGAATCTCTATAACCTCTGGCATCAACAAGGCAATTTTTGCACAGAGAACATTCTTTCTCTTTTTTGGACCATTATGTGTAAACCATGGAGATGTTTAAAAACCCAGATCAGCAGGTTCTGAAATACCCAGACCAAAAACAATGCAACATTTAAAGTCTCTTCAATCACATTTTTCCTTGTTCTTATAATTAGTTTAAACCTCAGCAGATCATCATGTTGACATGCCTAAGTGCATGAAGTTGCTGCCATGTGATTTGCTAATTATCTATTTGCATTAATATGCAGTTAAACTGGCATACCTAATGAGGTGGTTAGTGAGTGTATACATACAGACGTACATCACATTCCCATTAGAAATAAAGCATTGCTTTGTTTATGAGGTGGAACTCATCTTGATCCTGATGGGCTCCTTTAAGACGAGTTCAAGAGACTAAGAGGCTCTTTAAAATGGTCAAAATACTTTTTTAGGGCATTTTTTAAAATCTATACATTTATAATTTAGCTAAGTTAGCTATGTTGCCACCTTAACTGTTTTTTTTATTCATGTACAGTGTTGCTGATATCTTGTTTTGTTTTTTTTTTGTTTTTTTTACAGATGCTTGACCTTCATCACCTCACCGACCACAACTACTGTCGGACTGTGAGAGACTCGGCACGCCTGGCTAAGAGGAAGCCTCGAGCTCCCAGGTGTCCCTGCTGTGAAAGTGGAGTGGTAAGACATTTAACCTCCATGTTTTTGGGAAATAACCCCCATCTTTACAACCCATAACTCTCAAGCTGAAACTTGAAAGTGTTACAAATGGGCAACCAAAAGTAGACAAATGTTCAATATTAATATTTTTCATGGACATTACCTTTAAACCTGTAGAAATCTGTATATGTATTCAATCTGAAAATGTTAACACCCTTGTGGAATTTTTTAAGAATGATATTTTTACAGACAAATATCTCATTATCTGCTGCTAAAGTTGGTTTTAAATTGATGAGCACTGTGTACAAATCTGATTCAGTTATTGAATTAAATATTCAGATAAAGATTAAATGATCTGCTGCTTAAAAGAATAAATCTTCAATAACACTTAACCTTCATAAATAACCCTGGATGTGTTACATGGTGTGTTGAGTGTTTAATTCTCACAGACTGAAAGATGTGAAATTCTCTGCTCTCTTTGTCTGAAGGTCGAATTTATCTGATCAGTGCTACAGCAGTTTGTTTTCATGGTACTGAAGACAAGCTCTCCTGCTCCCTGTTGTTCTCTTATATTTTCTTATGTTAAACGTCAGAGTGATTTAATTATCAGATATAGATAATTATATTTAAATGTGCATGACAATAAATAACATCAGATTTTATTTTATTAGCCATAGTAGATAGTGATGGGATTTACGGCTCTTTTTAGAGAACAGGCTCTTTCGGCTCGGCTCACTAAAAAGAGCTGGTTCTTTCAGCTCCCAAACGGCTCTACAGATTTTTTTGTTGCTTTAATCAATATATTACCAATAATAATGTAAAATTATGCACAAAATGAATTAATAATGTAAAAAAGCCTGCATTATACTTTTTTATTTATATATGTTTATTATATAAATATGCCTTTATTTTTTCACTCTATAGTGCAACAAAAATATAAATTATAAAATACAAAAACAATCTTTTAACTATTTACAATTGAACTTTTAACAAATTTAAACTTTTTACTTTTTTCTACTAAAAAATTTAAAGTCAAGCAACACAGAATCCCTGAAAAACACACAACACAACAAAACATAATTTAAAATATTTAATTTATCGCTCCGTGTTGCTCCTTGCGCTCTTTCTCTCTCGTCTCCCTGACTCTCTCTGCTCTCTTGACCCGTTCGTGTGCTGCTGCTGTGTGTGTAACTGTCGCCCCTCCCCCCTCTGCTCAGCGCACTAAGCGCAGACACAGAGACAACACCACACATATTGACCAATCACGGGTGGCTTCAAGAGATAAAAGAGAGAAAAAAACAACAACAAAAAAAGCGGCTCCCCCAATCAGGAGCCGGCTCCTGTCGTTCACTTCAAAGAACCGGCTCTCAGAGCCGTTACGTTCGCGACCGACACATCACTAATAGTAGAACATTTTCTTGGATAGATAAATAAAGTCAGTGTTGAATTAATGATGTTATTGTTTAATTCTTAATTGTATAAAATGAAATTAAAATCATAAATGCATCAGTAATTAATCTTGTAAATCTTTGAAATTTTGCTTTGAAATATTCAATCACTTTTATTTGTCAAAAATCTGCAGTATTTCACTCATACTGTATCTAAAGAATGGCATAGTATTTTCAATAAAATCATCAGAAATTATAACAATTATCACAGTATTTAATATTTAGGACAAAAACAAATGTTAATATAATGATTGCATAGACAAGGCATAGACAGAAACTCAAACCAATCAAAATAATCATCTACAGTCAGGCTTAAATACTGACAAATAATCAAGATCATTTCTTTGGCTGTGATTGTGGCATCAGAATCTATTATCGCCCCATCCCTGTTTTGTATCAATGATTCTGGCACACTGGCTTCTCCGTCAGCTGACTTTATTAATATGGGGCGTCGCTGGTGCAGCTGGAAGGTGCGCTTGGTCAGTGATCGGGAGGTTGCAGGTTCAAGCCCAGCTCCGGGCGACACATGGCGATGTGTCCTTGGGCAAGACACTTAACCCCAAGTTGCTCCCACTGCTGCGTCAGTGGCGTGTAAATGGGCATGAAAGGGCGTGAAAGTGTTAGCTGATACTGATGGATAACTAACATAGAAACTCTGAACAATCAGTGAGCGAATGGGTGTGACCTGCGGTGTAAAGCAGCTTTTAGTAGTCAAAAGACTAGAAAAGTGCTATATAAGCTCAAGTTCATTTCATTTCATTCATTACAATATAGTCCAGCTCTCAGCTCGAGTCAGTTGTTGTGGAGAGCAGACGAGCTGCCTGTGAGCACCACCCTGCCCTGTTCTGACAGTTTTTTTACTAAACAGTAGAGCACATGTTTATTGACTTCAGGGTTTACTGTTTTTATATTTAAATGCAGGATTAAGATTAAATGAGAGAGAAATGCTGTTAAATTAATCTTACTAACCACCCCCAGCTCTGTCTGTGTTTCCCTAAACATTTGGTGCTAAATTGCGTGTGCAAACTAAAAAATTGCACGTGCTATCAGAGGTCATGTTGCAGGTGATGTACTATGACTACTATGATTGATAACAGGCGCAAAAGTGGTGTGGGCCGCCCCCTTTAAATGAGGATTTTGCGTGTGATACCGGCTGTCACCATGTAGCGTTTGGGAGAGCAGAGTGGCCGTAAACGAAAAAACAAAGTTTGGAGCCATGGAGTTTGAAGGCAAATGAACACATTTGCGGTAATGTTTTTTTGTTGTCTGTCACTTTGACGGACAAAGTCGTCACTTTTCCCTCATGCCATATTTCTATCCGTCATTTTTTCGTTTTCCTTTTGTGATTACAATAAAACATAATCTAAATGACAGCATTCACATAGGTTCACAGCTTCATCATCAATAACCTCTCATGTGAAGAGCAGTCTTACAGTTACACACACAGACCGCTCGTGCCTTTTATGTCTGCATGAGTATGAAGCCACAGTGGATCATCCCTCTTTTTCCAGTCCTTCATAATGACAGACAGCCTCCAAATCTTTCCGTCATTCATCAAAAAATTCAGTCAATGATGGAAAAAGTTCAGTTAATATGAACCCTATGTCTCGCTACTATGACCGTAGCCCTCTGTGTGTAACGCTGTGCTTTTTTTGCACCTGCCTTTTGAACATGCAAAATTTAGATGCAAAAACACAGAGCGCAGTCACTTGCGGGTCTGATAAATCACATTGCGGGTGCTAAATGATTACATTTGCATCTCCTCCCCCTCCCAGTATTTTGCGTGTTCTGATCATCTCCATGTGTTCTGCATATTCATGAAGGCAAACATGCTAAATGGATTGCACATGCTATTTTGCTCATTTGACAGATGCAATCCTCGGTGCACCTGGTCAGTTCATCAGCTTTGCGCTGCTATCAAGTTTGCAAGTGTTGTTATACACCCAAACCTTTAGTAGATCAGGCCCTAAATGTCAGAAAACTTTCAACGGAGTCGAGCTGTCCTTAATGAGACTGTGGTGGCATGTCTCAAAATTTAAAAATGGTATATGGTTGTATGGTATAATGGCTGGAGCCAACATTTTGGATTAAAAAATTAATAATAAAAGTGCACTTATACGCCAGATTAAGCAGTGAATAACAGAATAAAATAAACCATCAAGCAAACATGGTTTTATTTAAAGTAGACTCTCCTGAGGGGAGCAGATGTGTTAGCTAACTGTTACTGTTAACAGTTAGTGTCAGTGACAAGTAGGGCTGAACGATTTTAGGAAAAGATCTAATTGTGATTTTCTGGCAGATATTGCGATTTCAATTCAATTCACAGTTTTCTTTAAATCAGGCTGCAGTGCAATATTCACTATGTTTACAGTACAGACAACAGTGAGGAAATCAATGATCAAAAGGAATTAACACATTATTCATCATCTAATATTGATGATAAATAATCTGTTTTCATTATTTAACTCTTGTGGGTAAACAAGGACTTTTTTGTCCTTTCATTCAATTTTTTGCTCAACTTTTGGCCATAAATTTGGCAGTGTTTCTCAGTATGGAATGATTTTTTGTAGGAAGGTGTTTTTCATGACAACTCTTAAAATTCAAAGCTTGATTGTTTTCAGAGGTCAAAGGTTAACTGGGGCCAAATTTACTACCCTTTGAGGTAATCAGAGGACATAAAAGTCCTCTCCTAAAGCTGCTATAAAAACACAACAGATTAATATTTTTTTCCTTTTTTTGCTCAAATTATTCAATCAACTTCAGTTCTAATCAAAAATACCAAATATTTAATTATTTATTTTATTTTAACCCTTTAAATGCCAGTATGAATACATGATGTCAGTGTTTTTATGAAAAAAATACACGAAAAATGAGTTATTATCAATATAATAAATGTTGGAGGGCAAAGGATTTTTTTCAAAGACCAGGCTTAAATATACATAAGATTAGTAACAAAATTGATTTTCATGCATTGTTATTTTTTTTTTTTTTTGTAGTGTCAGATTTGTAATTTACGACCCTTTGAGGTAATCAGAGGATATAAAAGTCCTCTCCCAAAAGCTGCTAAAAAAACACAACAGATTAATATTTTTTGTACTTTTTTTTCCTAAAATCATTTAATCAACTTCAGTCCTAATCAATATTACCAAAAAATTAATTATGTATTTTATTTGAACCCTTTAAATGGCAATTTGATTACATAATGTCACTGTTTTTATGAAAAAATAACATGAAATCAGTTATATTCCATATAATAAATGTTAGAGGGCTGGGGATTGTTTTTTAAAGATCAGGCTTAAATATACATAAGACTATTGATAAAACTGATTTTCATTCATTGTTATTTTTTTTTTTTTGCAGTGTCAGATTCTAACTTACCACCCTTTCACATAAACAGCATAAAAATGTCCCATTGTGTCCCATTATTACAAAATTTTTTAAATCCCACCGTCATTACACTATATAATCATGAATTCTCTGATTTCAGGGTTTCATTAAAGAGAAAAATAGTAAAAAATTGTCATTTTTACTGTTTACCACGAGATGGGATATTTTTCCATTGTATGTCTATGGATAAAATAATGGTCGTTTCTTAATGGTAAAAACATCTATGAAAATACTCTAGCACTGCTGTTTTCCACTTTCCCTGAAAAAAAAAATTAAAATCATCATTGGATTTATCAACATGAACATTTATCCTCAATGTTACAACTATTTTGTAAACCACAATCAGCACGCAGAATCAGTTGGACATAGAAGACACAGACAATATGAAGAAGGGACGGAGAGCTCATCACTGAAGTACATTTTCCTGTTGTAGGTCTGTGCATGTTCTGTGTCTGTGTGTGTGTGTGTTTCTCTGAAGTGGAGAGACTGACCTTTGCTTGTCCCTATGGTAGAACTTGTTATGTCTGATTATATGTCTTTGGCATACTTTCACACTCAACCATGCATGCACTCTCTAACGTGAATCAAAGCATGGGCCCTGCTCTGCTCACAGAGCTCACTGTGAAGTCAACACAAACAGTTAGTGAGTTTACACAGTTACAGGCCGCTGTCCTGTCAGAGCCAAAGTTATAAATATATGTCATTGATAGACTGATCATTTCTTTCCCCTGATGAGCAACAAGTGAAGTGAAGAGGTGCTTCTCTGCAGAGCAAAGGTCACCGACCTTTTTGAGCCTGCAACCAGAAAAAGTTGTCCCAACTTGTGAAGCTTGACACCCCTCTCAGTCTCAAAAAGGTTGGTATAGCAGCTTTTGGGAGAGGACTTTTATATCCTCTGATTACCTCAAAGGGTAGTAAATTACAAATCTGGCACTGCAAAAAAAATTAACAATGCATTGAAATCAATTTCGTTACTAATCTTATGTATATTTAAGCCTGATCTTTAAAAAAAAATCATCAGCCCTCCAACCTTTATTATATTGATAATAACTTGTTTTTTGTGCTTTTTTTCCATAAAACACTGACATCATGTATTCATATTGGCATTTCAAGGGTTAAAATAAAATAAATAAATATTTGGTATTTTTGATTAGAACTGAAGTTGATTGAATGATTTGAGCAAAAAAAGTGCAAAAAAATATGAATCTGTTATGTTTTTATAGAAGCTTTTGGGAGAGGACTTTTTTGTCCTCTGATTACCTCAAAGGGTCGTAAATTAAAGCAACCCACGAGGGTTAAGGGATACTCCAATTTCTACTCCTAAACAGTAGCTTTGTTTTTTTGACCCGACAGCACTTCTGTAAATGCAAATTGCCTGCAAATTTGTATAATAGTTGACACAATAGATCCTGGGTCAGTCAGGAGCGCTGCAAAAAGCTGCCGCTTTGGCGATCACATGATTGCGTTGTCTTGAATTGCGATTTCGATCCAAAAATGATAAATCTTTCAGTCCTAGTGATGATCTCTGTGAAGGTGTCAGTTTAGGCGCTGTCAACACGCAAACAAATAAGTTTGGAGACATGAATTAAAAAACAGTCAGCAGGCACAAATCCTTCATCTTGCAGAGCTGGATAATATTTTGCTCATAATTCAGGTGTTTTCTTCTGTGAGAGTTTATTCACAATGTCTGTTACCAAGAACCAGAACCTAAACTCTTGTTTGTTGTTGTTTTTTAGGACTCCAAGCACCACCGTCCTGCTACTGCTGATGAACCTCCAAAGAAGAGGAAGCAGACCTCAGCAGCTCGGGCCTCCACCTCTCCACAGCCTTCTGACCAGGATGCTGGCTCTTCAGCTTTGGCCATCAAACTAAGAGCCACCATTCCACCAGAGGATCTACCTGAGGTCTCCCCTATGGTCCCCAGCCCCAGACCTTCCACTGATCATCTGCAGGAAGACGGCCCTCTGAAGATCCACAAGCTCTCGGTGGACACCTACAAGTGGGTCTATCACACTGTGGTAGAGACCAAGCTGAAGGACCAGAGCAGCCGTCAGCATGCCCACAGCAAGGCTCTAGGTCTACGCTTAAAGCAGAAGCTGTGGGAGTGCCTGGATCGGCCCACGTTCACCGAAACTGTGGACGAAAACGGACTCGTCAAGGTGGACGTCAGCTACGGGGTGGGGAAACGCCCTCCTCGGTTTAATGTGGACACCTCTGGGGAATCTTAGGTCCAAAATTGCTCCCATCCTGCTCCGGAAGTTTTTCCCCCCATTTGACATGGACGTCTCAGGGGAACCGCAGCCTGGAGAGCACCCAAGCAAGAGAGTGAAGAACTGAAATAACAGTCTTAACATTCTCTTCTTCTTGTAAATATTGTAAATATTGTACATAGTTTTCTTTTTTCTTTAAGGTTTAAGATTAGAAAGGTAAGTATGAGATACCATAAATGAACGCATTATAGTGAAAAGTTTAAGGAACTTTCCTCCAGTTTTCAGGATCAAAAACAAACAGCCTCCTCCAGCAACCGAAAAAAATCCTACCTCTACCAAAAGCCCGACATCCATCTGATTTATCCTCCAACCGAATTGTGACCTCAGGCGAAATTTTGACCTCCATCCAATTGTGACCTCGAACCATGCCAGCAGCTTTACAATCACACTGCAGTACAAGGATAAGAACATCTATCCAATGACCCCCTCAAGCTTCTGCACCTTCATCAGCCTCAACCACAGCCTCCAACCAAACCAGCAGATATAACATCACTGCTGCACCTGGACTATAACATCTGTCCAACCTCAACTGTTACCTCCAGCCACCCCAACAGTTACTACCATCACACTGCTACTCATGGACTACAACATCTGTCCAACCACCTCCTCAAATCTCTGCACCTTCATCAGCCTCCAACCAAACCAGCAGATATAACATCACTGCTGCACCTGGACAACAACATCTGTCCAACCTCAACTGTTACCTCCAGCCACCCCAGCAGTTAATGTCATCACACTGCTACACATGGACTACAACATCTGTCCAACCACCTCCTCAAATCTCTGCACCTTCATAAGCCTCCAACCAAACCAGCAGATATAACATCACTGCTGCACCTGGACTAAAACATCTGTCCAACCTCAACTGTTACCTCCAGTCACCCCAGCAGTTAATGTCATCACACTGCTACACATGGACTACAACATCTGTCCAACCACCTCCTCAAATCTCTGCACCTTCATAAGCCTCCAACCAAACCAGCAGATATAACATCACTGCTGCACCTGGACTAAAACATCTGTCCAACCTCAACTGTTACCTCCAGTCACCCCAGCAGTTAATGTCATCACACTGCTACACATGGACTACAACATCTGTCCGACCACCTCCTCAAATCTCTGCACCTTCATAAGCCTCCAACCAAACCAGCAGATATAACATCACTGCTGCACCTGGACTATTACATCTGTCCAGCCTCAACTGTTACCTCCAGCCACCCCAGCAGTTACTACCATCACACTGCTACACATGGACTACAACATCTGTCCAACCACCTCCTCAAATCTCTGCACCTTCATAAGCCTCCAACCAAACCAGCAGATATAACATCACTGCTGCACCTGGACAACAACATCTGTCCAACCTCAACTGTTACCTCCAGCCACCCCAGCAGTTAATGTCATCACACTGCTACACATGGACTAAAACATCTGTCCAATGACCTCCTCAAGTCTCTGCACCTTCATCAGCCGCCAACCAAACCAGCAGATATAACATCACTGCTACACCTGGACTACAACATCTGTCCAACCAGCCCCCAAGTCTCTGCACCTTCATCAGCCTTCAATCATACCAGCAGATATAACATCATTGCTGCACCTGGACTACAACATCTGTCCAACCACCTCCTCAAGTCTCTGCACCTTCATCAGCCTCCAACCAAACCAGCAGATATAACATCACTGCTGCGCCTGGACTACAAGATCTGTCCAGCCTCAACTGTTACCTCCAGCCACCCCAACAGTTACTATCATCACACTGCTACACAAGGACTACAACATCTGTCCAACCACCTCCTCAAATCTCTGCACCTTCATCAGCCTTCAATCATACCAGCAGTTATAACATCACTGCCACACTTGGACTACAACATCTGTCCAACCTCAACTTTGACCTCCACCTGCTCCAGCAGCTCTTACTATCACACTGCTGCAAATGGAAAAAAAAAACATCTGTCAAGCCTCCACTTTTGCCATCAGCCGAATCTTTGACCTCCATCATGCCAGTTATTCTCACCACGACACTGCCGCTGCCTGTCCACAGGAGTTGCACACCTACACCAAGGTAAATTCGAGCTCTTTCAAGGCGCATTTTTAAACATTTCAAGCAACCTGCCGTTGTGGTAAGTCAAAGCATGACTAAATGGAAAGGTAAGTTGTTTTTTCCTTTGATCACTCTGCCATTATATAGGAACAAGTAGTATTTTTACATTCACAGAATAGCATTAATAGCATTATATATTTGTATCTGTATTTCCATTTTGTTGACACACTTTGTGTTTTTTTTATATAGCATTTTATTTTGTTCATCCTTCTTAGTGGAGGTACACTGAGTCTCTCACATATTACAAAATACGTTCACATACACTAAGGTGGTTTTCGCACCTCTAGCTCGGTCGCTTCAATCCAAGAGTCTCACTTACAAAAATGCCATGCCAAAAAAATCTAAAAAGTTTGCGTTTGCGTTTTCATTTATAGGAAAGAACTTTTATCAGAGTTAGGCAATCTTCCAGCCTTTTCACGCTGGATGCATTGCATAGTGGAAGAGGTGTGTGTGTGTTTTCATTTCAACGTACAGCTATCTCAGATGTCCGCACGTCTCTCGGGCACCTTCAATTATCTCAAAAACAGGAGTCTCGTCCATCTTTCCCACGAGCAAAGCATGCCTCTCAGCCAAAGTAGAACAAAATATGAATAACAGAGCCATATTCACCTTACCCGGGTGTCACACCGGATGTGTGTCGTCGACATGTATGCCAGCTCTGGCTGGAGATTCATACCAGGCGTGTGTGTGTGTTATATGTTTTTGGCTGCATCTCCCTGCTGTCATAGCTCCATTTCTCCATAAATTATGTAAAGTTTAGGAAGAAACACATTAAATAGCATTCTGAACATACAAAGGGGAGTTTCTCCACAAAGGGAGTAATCATGTCAATGTATCTTGTTTCTTGGATCAATTTTGACTGTTTGTGTCGGTTCCTGCGTCTCTCCCACTGCTCATCCAGTCGGTGACTCGCCACCTGGATCACCTAAGGTGGCGAGGTATTTAAGCACTTTTCTTCAGAGAAATGGAAGCCATTCTGCTTTACCATCAAATGACATCATGTATCTCTGTTCCTTGTGTTCGAACTGAATCAGGGAAAAAAGTTTTTAGTTACTTTGCCCCCTCTACTTGGAATGCCCTCCAATCTGAATTGAAACTGGCTGAATTTGTTTCTTTGGAAGCCTTCCGCTCTACCTTGAGAAACCGACAACATGAATCCATCAAACAATGCCTGTGTTCTTAAATTGTTTCTTAAAATAACTCCTGCATTTTATTGCTTGTATTTTAATGTCTGTTGCTGTACTCTGTTTTGTCTACTGTGACATGTGCTGCTGTCTCTCTTGGCCAGGTCACCCTTGTGAAAGAGGTCTTGACCTCAATGGGTCTTTTACCTGGTTAAATAAAGGTTAAATCATTATCTAGCCTTTATAGAAAGTTTAGAAAGAACCACAATAAATAGAATTCTGATTGTACAAGGGGAGTTTCCCTAATCATTATCTTGAACTTTGAAAGGCACAGATAGTAGGAGTCATTGAACAGTTCATATATTTTCTGTGACATATTCTATCACTGTGGACATACATACCTGCTAGAAAAAGGTAACAATGGCTCTCTATTTTCAGGACACCATAGCTTGAGGAAAAAAAAAGGCAAGTAAAATGCATCCAGTGTGAAACGGCCCTTATTCCAGCAGGTGTGTTCGTCCACAGGAGTACAACATGTCACAGCAAAAATATGAACCATCCAACTGCACTTCTTGTCTATGCCTTTCAAATTGCACTTTGAAATTTGAGGGGTGAATTGTGGAGTAGCGAGCTACCTGGACACAAGTTGGGGACTGATCATCCCCAGCTGGGTCGCCTTGGGTAGGGTGTCTGATGATAAGACCTGAAACACCTGATGACCCCGGGTCCATCACTGATGATGTGTCCAGGTTGCAACATGAGATATACTGAATTGATAGCTGAAGGCCATTGACCTTAGGAAAGGCCAGATGACAAATATGAATAGTGCAGTGACAACTGGAGAGACAGTGGACAGCTCGGGGGATGGTATCAAAGGCAGGGAGGGTTAGCGACATAATGTGCACTTGTCGAGGTAGACCATCCTAAACCTTGCAACAAAATGGACTAATGGCTACACGTGTAGTCTGCAGATACAGCAAGGTTCGCTAAAACCATTTGCAGGGCATTTTTTACGCCAGGATTTAGGAACTAAGGGATCTGTGGACTGCAGCTGTAACAGGCCACCAAAACATCTTTGAAGCTACCGAAAAAGGCTTTCTAGAGGTAAATTGTGGCGTAGCGAGCTACCTGGACACAAGTTGGGGACTGATCAACCCCAGCTGGGTCGCCTTGGGGAAGGTGTCTGATGATAAGACCCGAAACACCTGATGACCCTGGGTCCATCACTGATGATGTGTCCAGGTTGCAACATAAGATATATTGAATTGATAGCTGAAGGCCATTGACTTCCAGGAAACATGAGGTATACTGCATTAATAGCTTAACGATAATTTATAGCATTGATAGTGCAACAGTGGACAGCTCGGGGACAGCATCACAGTCTGGCGTTTACAAGAGGGATCATCCACAACCTTGCAATGGTTGTAATTTAATTGTAACCATGGAGTACGTTGCTTTAAAGGGTTAACTGCTGCCACAATTAGTGAAGAACCTCAGTGCTCTGTCTGCCATGATTACAACTATGACTTTGTACCATTTATTGCTGACTGCTTCTGATCGGAGCATGATTTCCTTAATTTTTTTTCTTTAACACCACTATGCCAGATATTTTTAAGGACATTTTATTCCTCCTTACTTACATTATTGTCTTAACAATGAGAAATGAATCCACCACAATCATATGTAGATCCCCTCCCCGCAGTCCTGGTCAAATCCTGCCTCCCCTCTCTGCTCCCCTTCATATCAGGCATTATCCACTCCTCACTGTCCCCCAGGAATTGTTCCCTCTCCCTTCAAATCCGCAGCCGTCAGTCCAATTTTGAAAGAACCTGGTTCAGACCCTAACGATTTCAATAGCCTTCACCCCATTTAACACCTCCCCTTCATTTCCAAAATTCTAGAAAAACTGTTGCCTCTCAACTTCACTCCCATCTCATCCAGAACAGCTTCTATGAACATTTCCAGTTCGATTTCCGTCCCACCACAGCACAGAAACAGCCCTCATTAAGATCACCAACGACCTCCTCATGGCAGCTGACTCCGGTTTGACCTCTATCCTCATCCTCCTCGATTTGAGTGCAGCCTTCGACACTGTT
Source organism: Cetoscarus ocellatus (assembly GCA_037902135.1). Taxonomy (NCBI): domain Eukaryota; kingdom Metazoa; phylum Chordata; class Actinopteri; order Labriformes; family Labridae; genus Cetoscarus; species Cetoscarus ocellatus. The sequence continues at coordinate 1,235,435 of JBAMNC010000671.1, forward strand.
TCTCACCCCATCCTCCTCAATAGACTCTCCTCACACACCCCCTTCACTGGTTTCACTCTTACCTCACAGGCTGCACTCAGTTCATCCAACTCAAATCCTTCCCTTCACAGCCCTCTCCCATCACTTCAGGTGTGCCCCAGGGCTCTGTCCTGGGGCCCCTCTTCTTCATTATCTATCTCCTCCCACTTGGCAATATTGTCTGTAAATCTGGTATCCACTTTCACTGCTTTGCGGATGACACCCAGCTCTGTCTGTCCAATAAACTCGACGCCTCTCTCCCACCCTCCTCCCTCACCTGCTGCCTCTCAGAAATTAAATCCTGGTTCGCCTCTAACTTCCTCCTCGTCGGTATAAATCCACCTTATTCAAAGCTGGAAGTTTCTCCCTCACCATAGACAGCTACAGTGTCCCGCTCCCCTCATGTTAAGAGCCTGGGTGTCATCGTCAGCTCACTTTCTTTCCACTCTCACATCAATAACATAACCCAGTCTACATATTTCCACCTACCTAATATTAATTTTCTCCGACCCTCCCTAACTCCTCACACCACTGCTATCCTGGTCCACAGCCCTCTCACCTCCTGTATTGATTATTGTAACTCACTCCTCTTCGGTGCCCCTCCATTAGCTTCATCTGATCCAGAACTCTGCAGCCCGCATCATCACCAGAACTAAGGAGCCACAACACTGACAGTAAGATTTGGCATTGAAAAAGAAACATGGCATTGTAGAAAACATTGCATTGACACTGAAACAAGTATTGGCATTGTAAAATGTTGAATAAAAAATAAAATAAAATACAGACATAAAAAACACATTTTTTTAGGATATCTTTTGTATTATGATGTGTTTTTCAATGGCAATCTTCAGATTTGTTTTTACACTCTGCCTTTTTTTTGAGCGTCATAGGTTTTCAGTTTACTTACTTACTGCCGGTGTTTTGACGTGGAGGGGAGGGGTGGGGCTTGGGGGCGGGGCTTGGAGCGTGAGAACGCGCTTCCAGGTTTTGAGGAGAGGAGAGAGGACAGGACGTCCCGAGAGACAAATAAACCATGTGAACCGATAAGGTAAAGTCTGATCATGTTTCTTTTCAAATAAATCATCATGTACTTACAAGTCCAACAATAACAGGTCCAAATCAGCATTGGTTGGACATCCCTCCTCGTCTTTCAGCTCACGCCAGCAAGTGAACGCCGGGCCAGTGTTTATCCTTGTCTGGGCATTTAGCTTGTTACTCTCCCGCTTTCTTTTTTCGTTTGGTTTCCTCCGATAAAACTTTTCTTTTCTTTGGGTTTTTCGCTGCTTCCGCTATGATAACAACTCTACATTCAGCTTTCTTCTTCTTCTTCTTGTTTAGCGGCGGGTGGCATCCAGCGTCAGAGGAGCATCACCGCCACCCACTATGCAGGAGTGTGAGCCAGAGGTCCCTATTTCCATTAGGAAAAAATGTGCATATTTACTTTAAACTAAATTCTGTTCATTAAACCTGTTTTAAAATTCATAAACTGCTTTATATTCTCCTTTTCCTGACGGTTAGCTTTCACCTCGAGGGGGAAGTGACTTATGCAGTAAAAATTTGTAGTTTTTTTAGTGTGGAAGTGTTCCTACCATCCACACTGAAGTTACATTGTGCCAGTGACGGTGACCCCCTTAGACCATGACAGAGGTGTCATTCAACCTGTTGTAAGGTGATGTGCCATCACAATGACTCTAGAAATATAGTATTAGGGTGGAAAAACCAAATAGTGTTGGTTTAAATCACGTCATGCTAATTTAGCAAACGTGCTAACATTCCCTAAGCTAGCTAATGTTAAAGTGCTTTGAGTAATTTAATACAGAAACATTAACAATGACAGGAGGGATTCTTCATCTCCATGAACATTATTTCACCACGTCTTAATAAACCTAATAATATTGATGTTATAGCAACTATTACTGGAATTGGGATTTACAGATGGACTGCAGTCAGTCAGAAGGCAGCTCAGGGTGCTGCAGTTTATAAGTTGGAGCCCAATATATTAAGAAAGCCTTATTAAATGTTTTCTAGGAATTTGAAGACTCATAAACGTGGAATGAGTGGAGAGAGATGGCAGACTCACAAGGCCAACTGACAACAGTAAGTTCTGTCTCCAGTCTGAATGTAACTTTTATCCAGTTTTTGTCTTAAGTCCTGGATGATAGCTTTGGCCTCCTCCCAGCACCACACGGTCCTCCTTTGTGCACTCCTCCTCCTCCTCCTCCTCTTCCTCAACCAGGTGGTCCAGGGTAGGCACAGGGAGAATCTCCTCCCTCTCCTCCTCGTCCTGCAGATCCAGGGTCGATCTCATGGCCGGCTTGGGGTCTGGCGCCCTGAGTGCGGCCAGGAGCTCCATGGCCACCCTCCTCTAACAGCCTTCAAAAAGGCGCTTCTGCTCCTTGGTGAGCTCTCCATGGCTGGACTTCAGGTGTTTGTCCAGCCTGGCCATCTTGTAATTGCAGCTAGCCACAAAGCTGTAATGAAATAATTTAAGGTGCCTGCCAAGATAAGAAACCTCAATCTTGCATAGTGGACAGACAGCCATGATTATAATCTACACTATCACACTAAAGCTAATTTATAATCTAAATAAGAAAACTTTTTTATATCTAAATATACCTAACTAAATCTAATTCTGAAATCTAAATAGCACACTTGTCTAAATAACAATATTAACACTCTATGACCACTAAGACTTATCTAAAAAACATAAATCGTAACTCTGCAAAACTAAATAAAACTAGTATAAATAACTATTCCAACTCTACATCACTCAATAAAATGTATCTAAATATCTGTCCTAACTCTATATAACGAAGTTAAACTTATCTGATAAACTATCTTAACTCTATATACCTAAGTAAAACTGATGTAAATAACTATCTTAACTTTATATATCTACGTAAAAATTATCTAAATATCTATCTAAACTCCATATAACTGAGTAAAACTTGTCCAAATAACTACCGTAACTCTATATAACTAAGTAAACTTATCTAATAACTTTCTTAACTATATATAACTAAGTAAAACAAATCTAAATAACTATTCCAACTCTACAAAACTAAATAAAACTTATCTAAATATCTATCTTAACTCTATATAACCAAGTTAAACTTATCTAATAACTATCTTAACTCTATAGGCTCTAATTTCGTAGAACAGGCGCAGGCGCCACCGGGGTGTGTCCAGGGCATTTTGCAAGTTTCTTGAATGGCGCAGTTTGGCGCAGTGAGGCGCACCCACGCCTCCATCCTTCCCACCGGCGCAAGTAGCAGAGAGGGAGGAGTGAAGACATGAGTTGGTTTATCACACCCGAGTGTAATCTTCACCAATCAAATGAATGCCTCTCCTCGTCTTTAAATGTGCTGCGGGCGAGGTGCAGTGACAATTCCACCTCGGTGGCGAAGAAGGTCAGAGCCGCTGTCACTTTTGCAGCAACTGGGAGAGTGCAGGGGCCATCAGGCCACACATCGGAGGCCACAATGCACGTCACCATGTGGACCACCTCGCAAGACAGATGTAATCTGTTCCTGTCTCATGAATAGGAGTACAAAATTAAGTGATAATTACATTTAAACACAGCAGCAGGCTAATCCATTCATCATGCTTGTGATCCACCTGCATTCCTGGTCTGTCATCGCCAAATAGCAGAACCTTTGGTGAAATACTCTCTCCTGATATCTCCTCCTCATCTTCCTTGCAATAATGTACTCCATCTTTTTAGATCACGTTAAGAATAAAGATTAAAAGAGAGAAATATGGGCAATTGCAGGTAAATCCTTAAGACACCTTTTTTTTCTTTTGAATTTCATGAAATGAGAGAAGCTGGATACTCCATATCGGATGATGTGGCTGTTTGTAGTTGGTTGAGAGATGTGAATTTATTAGTTTGCGTCACTCTTTCAACTGCCGTCAGGTTGAGTTTCCATTATGACAAACATCTTTGATCTGACATCAGATGTGACGGGACAATTAATATAGACACAAATGTATATGCTGGTTCAGAGGGTTACATTAAATAGTGGTTGTTGTGATTGTTTATTGCATTGAAATGTGCTTGACGCTCTGGATACCTGCCTGTGAGGTTTTTGTGACGTGTGCACACTGTGCGCCTGTCAGCCAAATTATCACTGCCCCGGGTGCGCTTTGCCTGCGCCGAGAATAGACCAGGTTGGAGCTGGCGAGCTTCAGCGCACCCTCCGCGCGTTTTTTTGGCACAAAATTGTCACTGCGCCAAGCTGAATCTGTCCACACCTCCCCCTCGTGTGCCGTCACACCCATCTCAGCGCAGCTGGTCTACCACATTGCCAAATTGTCTGTGCACGGTGGTGTCCCGGACAAAATTACCACTGCACAGGGTGCGCCAGGCTGCGCCACCCTGCGTTGCACCAGGAAATTAGGGCCCATAATAACTAAGTAAAACTGATCTAAAAACCCCAAAACTATTCCAACTCTACATAACTAAAAAAAAAAAGTTATCTAAATATCTATGTTAAAGGATAAGTTCTTTTTTTTGACACCTGGACCTTATTTTTAGGATTAAATACGCTCGTAGACTCACCCAGACAATTTTGGCGGAGCTCGGAGCTGTTTTCAAGCAATTTAGATCCATCCGACGGCGTTTTTCTCTCATGCCATAGTAGCAGACGGGGCCAGAAATCGAAGCCCCTAAATTAGACATTATCTGCTGTGAAACTCGCTCATTTCAGCTACATTTTATAAATGAATGGCCAGTGTTATCACCATGTCAGCTCAACTCCGTTGTTATGGTCATCCGGGGCTTTACAAGGATGGGTAACTTTTGGTGACGTCACAGACATGCACCGCAAGAGCGCAGCTGAGAAGAGTCGCTGTTGTTGCTAGGCTACACAGCTACACGGCTATTTTTGTGCAACATGGCGGAATATTTATCGATGTAGAAGAGTCTAAAGATGAGTTTGAGTATAATGGATGGCTGTATCATTTTGAGCCAGAATATACCGACGAGGAGCTATTTGAAAGGAGGATGCAGAGGGAAAGAGCCGAACATCTGGCCAGAGAACAAGCAACCACTGCACGTCCACAAATGGGGGCTAACTGGTGGTGTTGTTGTGGACATTGCACGGCAATGGCAACAGAGGAGGAGTGAGTTTCGCAGCAGAAAATGTCTGATTTAGGGGCTTCAATTTCTGGCCCCGTCTGCTACTATGGCATGAGAGAAAAACGCAGTTGGATGGATCTAAATTGTTCGAAAACGGCTCCGAGCTCCACCAAAATTGTCTGGGTGAGTCTACAAGCGTATTTTATCCTAAAAATAAGGTCCAGGTGTCAAAAAATTGAACTTATCCTTTAACTCTATATAACCAAGTTAAACTTATCTAAATATCTATCTTAATTCTCACTAAATTAAACTTATCTGAGTAACTGTCTTTACTTAATCTAAGTGAAACCTATCTAAATAACTATCTTCACTTTATACATATATGTAAAACTTTCCTGAATAACTCTTAACTCTATATAACTAAGTAAAACTTATCTAAATAACTATCAAAGTCCTTCCCCTCCTAACCTCTCTGATTCTAACCTGTCTCTGACCTGCTCTCACTCTCTGTCTCACCTACTCTGCACAGTAGTGATGTGTCGGTCGCGAACGTAACGTCTCTGAGAGCCGGCTCTTTGAAGTGAACGACGGGAGCCGGCTCCTGATTGGGGGAGCCGCTTTTTTTGTTGTTGTTTTTTTCTCTCTTTTTTCTCTTGAAGCCACACGTGATTGGTCAATAGTGTGGTGTCGTCTCTGTGTCTGCGCTTAGTGCACTGAGCAGAGGGGGGAGGGACGACAGTTACACACACAGCAGCAGCACACGAACAGGTCAAGAGAGCAGAGGGAGTCAGGGAGACGAGATAGAAAGAGCGCAAGGAGCAACACGGAGCGATAAATTAAATATTTTAATTTACGTTTTGTTGTGTTGTGTGTTTTTCAGGGATTCTGTGTTGCTTGACTTTAAATTTTTTTAGTAGAAAAAAGTAAAAAGTTTAAATTTGTTAAAAGTTCAATTGTAAATAGTTAAAAGATTGTTTTTGTATTTTATAATTTATATTTTTGTTGCACTGTAGAGTGAAAAAATAAAGGCATATTTATATAATAAACATATATAAATAAAAAAAGTATAATGCAGGCTTTTTTTACATTATTAATTCATTTTGTGCATAATTTTACATTATTATTGGTAATATATTGATTAAAGCAACAAAAAAATCTGTAGAGCCGTTTGGGAGCCGAAAGAACCAGCTCTTTTTAGTGAGCCGAGCCGAAAGAGCCGGTTCTCTAAAAAGAGCCGGAATTCCCATCACTACTGCACAGGGCAGGTGACACTTTGACCTTTATATACACAAAAAATTGACCAATCAGGAGCTGATGCACATGCAGACATGCACAAGCCATCTGAGCATTCACAAAATTGCTGCATTGTTTCCTCTCGTCCTGTTACATGTGCTGCACATGCACTCCTGCGGTCTCTTCCCCTGGCTGCTTCTCATCTCCTCCTCCTCTGTTTATTACATTAATATTACATTTCAAAAATGAACCAGGGGCTCAGGACCAGGGCCGGGTTCATCGCAAGGTCATTTATGACAATAGGTTCAACTTGTCATTACAAGTTCATGTCCAAGTCCAGGTGAAGCAGTATGTAGCTGGACAATGACACAGTGAAATGCTTGAGAAACACAGTAGAGATGACAGGAGACTTTATTCATGTATGTAACTTCTGCTAATGGATTCTCAAATTGAGTCCTTTAATTTAGTTTTATACAGGCATGCAGCTCCTGTCCAGATCTTGATGAAAGCAGGTGTAGGAGAGATGATAACCATCATTTCCAGCTCCACTTGAATGCTTCTAAAACTTTTTATTAGAAAGGATTGTGGGTTTTAACTTTAACATAAGTTGCTAAAAGACAAACCCCCCCCCCCCCACCCCCACACACCACACACAAACAGACATAGGACTTTGTAGGTTAGATATTGTATGTTCATGTCATGTCATGTCATGTTGGTTTGTTAATAAATCATTTTGAACACAAAATCAGTTGCTGGTCTGTTAATGTTGCATAAGAGTAAATCTTGCCAACCTCTACTCTGTAGAACTTGATTGGGTAACTTTGGTTATTATTATTAAATATATTATGAATCATGGTTTCAATTGATATTCAGTAACCTTTATGAGACTGACTTATATAATATATATGTTCAAACATGCACAAAACCCTACAAATTATCTAAGTTTCACAGGATAAACATGCCTGAACACAACAGCAGGGTTCTTCACTCAGACATCAACCTGATTTTTTTTTTCTTCCAGCCCTCTAGTATTTCTTCCCCCACCCTTCATTACCTGGGAGAAAAACTCCCAGAACACTTCTTGCCATGAAAATTATGTTGACCTTTCCTTACGGCAGCCTATTTGAAAAAGTGATTTAAGTTATTTAA